>OY754465.1:19667500-22167500 GCA_963575645.1 Xanthostigma xanthostigma
GCCGACTTTGCTGAAAAATAGTGAGATCTAAAAAGGTACCAAGTTTTTACAGAGTAAGTTTACATACCTACAAGAGTCATTTATCATATATAGGTATTAATACGCTAAGGTTAAAGATGTTTGCCTCCCTTTTTAGAAAAAACCTCACAATTTCTCCACATAAATTATATATCATTTTACAGATAATTGCTTGCTCTACTGACATCGACAACTAAAAAATTTATTATTGCTTTTGTTTTTGTAAATTAATTAAAATACAGCAACGCTGAATAACGTGTGCCATCTGACCTTCATATTGTAATACAACAGAAGCAATACTGCATACTGTCATCTAACGGCTTTAATTTTGAAACAGCGAGCAACGCTGAACAACGTCACAGCAATGCTGCATGATGCCATCTGACGACTTAGCTCAACGCTTTTGCTACTTGCGCCTATATATATATCAATTTTAGTAAAATATTTCTTCGATCTGTCATCTGAGCTTCATATTGTAATACAACAAAAAGAAGAACGTTATAAGCAGTGTGCAAAATTAGAAACGAATTGAATACCTGCAATAATGTTAAAAAAATAATTTTGTAAAGTGATAATTATTATACCTACTTATTTAGAGCGAATAATTCGCACAGGTCTCACTAGTCTATACATATAAATAAAATTGAAGTGCCTGTTTTTAACGTCAAAATAACAGCTTTTTACTAAATGAATATGAAAGTATATACGGTACTTATAACAAAAAACAATTTTTAAAGTTTTTGTCTGTCTGTCTGTTTGTTCCGATTAATTTCCGAAATGACTGAACCGAATGTGACGGGACTTTCTTGGCAGATAGCTGATATTATGAGGAGTAAAAAATAGGAAAGTCTTTGCGTAAACTCTGCGAACAGAACAAACATAAATTTCACACGGACGAAGACCTAAGAGCTACTATTGAGATGTTTTGGGTTCAGATTTGAAATGTTAGGTTCAAAAATGATATCCAATTTTTATCTATTAAGTTTTCCATTTGATAATATATTTCAAAGGTGAAAAATAAATATAGTTTAAAAAAACTAAAAAACACGCTTTATATCAAACTAAAAAGTAAAAAATATTTTTTTTAAAATAAGTTTAAAACAATAATGAATAAAAAAATACCACGCTTTTTTCACAATAATACTAGTATTTTTTATTCATTATTGTTTTAAGCTTATTTTTAAAAAAAATATTTTTTAGTTTTTAGTTCGATATAAAGCGTGTTTTTTAGTTTTTTTTTGAACTATATTTATTTTCCACTCTTTAGTTCGATTTATTGTCAAAAATTTGCCGAAAAAAAAAACAATTTTTTTTTTCGGAGTAGACGGAATTAGAATCCACGACCCGTGATTCCAAGAGTTGACGTCAGCGAAGACCCGTGCTTTAGACCGCACGGCTAAACACTGTAGTTACATTGCTGGCATATTATACTACTGTAATAAAGCACTTGCTGTAGTCCAAACGAGTTTACAAACAAACATACATACTTACATACAAACTTACAATTGAAACTAATATAAAGCGTGTAAAAAATGGTTGCTAGTGTGAATTATTATGAAACGTAAGAGGATGGTATACCGAAGCTGGTAGTCTCGATGCTATATGGCGTCATTGATTCAGATACGGCGAACCCCATATTCGACCGGAATGAAAATTCCGAGTTGGCCCTCCACAGCTATAACTTTTTCTTATCAATTGACAATAATATAACAAAGTATTCGACAAATATAATTTTAATATTTCCGTGCACTATAGAACATTTTTAAATTATGATGCATATATTATTTATACACTTTTATCAATAATAGTTCGTTTTCTAGCTGCATAGAATCGAACAGGCATACAAGCTTTTCCTCACGAATGTCTTCATTTTATATTCTTTTATATTGCTTCTTGTCGAGAATGTTGAAATGTTTATTTATTGGAACGAAACATTGAATCTATTCAGACATACTTACAATAAAAAGTTCGAACATTTCCAGTGCTACATCTTATTTTTGCTGAGAACTTTCTTTAACCCTCCGATGGGCGTGTCCGCGGTACTTGGCAGCATTTTTTTGCGATTTATCACAGGTGACACTAAGTGAACCCAGCATAGTTTTAAAAAAATGTATGCCTATTTCTATTAGAGAGCATCTGTAATTCAAATAACTGAGAGAATTTTGTTCAAAATTTTCATGCTTAGGTCAGAGCGGTCACACCTCGAGGCGATATCGCAAAATCGGTCCTAGCTTAAATTTGAGTAAACTAGCCTTTAAAAGATAGTAAAAATCCGGAAAACATTTTTTGCACGACGCACTATAAAACAGCTACTTGGCATTCCTGTTATTTGAAAATTACCCTTTTTCGCACAAGTACCTAAAGTAAAACAAAAGTGATTCCATTTCACCAATCCAGTAATCATATCTCTGTCAGTTACCATTTAAATCCACATGAGTAACAGAGACAAGCATTGTAAGCATTGCGATCCTAAACAGTCCGTACATAATTCCAATATCGTCGAGCTGAATTGTCAAAAATATTACAAATATATTTATTATGATGTGAAAAGCAGCTATTTTAAAAATGTAGTATGTGTAATCACTAATCACTAATCAAATTATTGTACACTTGAATTCAACACATTATGTATCTCGCTTGTACTGCTTTTATGACTCATGTGACTGTTAGAACTTGATAGTCGCACGTTTTAACATAATGTAACACCTCGTACATAAAATAATGCATTACAATCTAGATACACAAGTTCACAAATACGTGAAGATTTCGTATGGTGAATTCACCATAAGGAATTTTCACAAGATTTGTGTTAACTATTACACAAATGGCTGAACTTTTAAAAACCACAAAACTTTAAAGAAGATGGTTTACAGTGTGTTTTTTTTTTATTTTGGAGTTACAAAAATATGTAAAAACTAAGATTCGTCACACGTTTGCTAAAAATTTTCGTAATTTTTATGTATATGACTCTCCACTTTACTGCCGTTGTTTGAACATTTTTATTTTCTGACTCCCCCCTCTACCTCCCCCATTGGTAAGCGATCACACGACTCACTCACCACAGGCTTTCAAAACTTGTCGCCGCGCCTGCATAAGTTACTACTTTTTTCTCGAAGACTGTTTAAATTAAATACCGAGATGAGATAACATAATAAATCCCCCCTAGGAAATGTAAAGAGGTTGTACATGCAGCCTCCAATACGAGGAAGTTATTTCGGGTTGTGTTGGACTGCTAATTAGTTTTAGGTGTGAACGCGATACTGCAACAAATATACTAGAAGAAAAAAATCTTTGTAATCTTCGCCATCGATATGATTAATAGTTCAAGAGTAGTAATTTAATTAGGGATATAGTTTGTATTGTTTGCATTTTATGACAAGTTGTATTAATAACGAGTCATAGCGAGTTTTAGCAGTCACACGAGTCATACAAGCATTACAGTTGAGATACATATTGTAACAAAACTGTTCTAGTCCGTGGTGGAAATTATTTATTTACAATAATAAACGTTTATCAAAACAGTTAAACATAAAAACGAAAGAGTACTTCTTTAACTATTTACAAAAAGTTATTTATGTAAAACCAGATTTATATAATTGCACTCCATGGTTTACACACACAAAAGTTTATTTATCTTCACAGTATAACTGAATGATTTATGTCGCAAGCCAGAGCACATGAACAACTCAGGAACAACTAACCAACTGACTGACTTGCCAACCACTCCGCTCGCATTTTATAGCTTCGTCCCCCGCCTATCGTATGTTCTGGAAGCATCTAAACCTTTTTACATGCATTGCATTCTCCAGGCAATTCTAAGAAGGTCGGGTTTTTACCTGTTTTCCATTGTTGTTGTTGTGGTCTGAAACATTCTATAGCCCGTAGTCGTCCCAACAGGGGGCACGCAACAATATTATATTTTTTGCACGTATCTCCTACAAAATAGCTAATTGTCATATCATGATAAGTATATTTATAAAATTTTTGAAAGTTCACGTTCGACCATATCGGTATCTATGTGAACTGTACAACACCTACTTTGTTTCTTTGTCACTCATATGGATTTAAATAAACCAACAATTATCGGATTGACAAATGACATTAATTTTGTTTAAATAGAAAATATTATCAAACAACTGAATTAGACTTAATTTTCTTCTTAGAGCGACAATTTTCTAAATTTAATGGCGAAACAAGGAAAAGTCTAATTGCAGAGTAAAAACCACATTACGCTTACTCATGAAACTTTTAAGGGCGTGCCCACCCGAGGGTTAAATTATAACTGAATGTAAATTGAAATGTCAAGAAAATATTTCTTGGAAAACTCGTTTAACCTGCATTTAAAATTATAAAATCGCGAATGTTCCAAATCACATGGAAAGTTTTTTTTTTTTTGCTGTTGACTGATTTATTGATTTCGAGAAATAAACTAGCGTAATATACATCGCGTTTTAAACAGTGAGATACATATTATCGTAATTTGATAGGGGACCGTTCGAATATTATGTTTCTCACAGGAGGCAGTTCTAAGCGTTACTATTATACAAGGGATAGTCGGAATTAAAAGAAACATTGTAATGTGATAGTATTTTTAAATTTAGTGCCTATTCTGAATTTTTTCACTTACTGAATATTCGAAAAGCATATATATTTAATATTTTTGTGTTAAAAGACACTAACCTCAAATCGTGACATTCATCTTACTGCGCCTTCAAAGCATGTGGCTAAGGCAGTTGAGTTTAATACGTAAAAGAAAATGACATTTTTAAATTTTCAATAATATTTAAGTTAATAATTGTAAGTGCAATCGAACAGGCCTGTATTTTTGGGATGAGCCCTAGGCTTTTGCTGTCACGCCAAGCAATTTTTTAATGTGTTTTAAATAAACTATGTGGAATTTACAGCATTTATGATTCGTGTTTGTACATGACAGAAAGCCTTCTAGCACTTGGCGTTTCAGACAATTCCTGGACGTGTCGATAATTTCAGCCAATCCCGGGTATAGTGTTTCGCTGGAATGCTCATAGCATTGTGTGCGTAGACAAATATGTTATATCGCTTTACAAATCAACGTATTTTAAAACGAAAAAGTTCATTAATGATTAATACATTTTAATTTTATTTTCAAAACCTTTGCGATGTTCTATGTATTTCACGGGCATTCAGATATTTAAATTGTTTTGAAATGATATCTGTTATATGTGTTAAAAAAGGTGGGGATGACGCGGTATTTACAAGAAGAGTTGATGTGTAATTTATTGGGTTGATTCGGAAAAATTATGTACGTGTATACTGATTTTAATAAAAATCTGTTTTCCACCACTGTTGCAAAAGAATACACATGCGGTGAATCTGTCTTAAAACGCGACATATGTGAGATCTAAGATGTTTACACATCAACAAATCTATATCTATACTAATATATTATAAAGCTAAAGAGTTTGTTTGTTTGTTTGGTTTAACGCGCTAATCTCAGGAACTACTGGTTCGAATTGAAAAAAAAATGTTTTTGTTGGATAGTCCATTTATCGAGGAAGGCTATAGGCTATATTATAATATCACGCTACGACCAATAGAAGCAAAGCATCAATGAAAAATGTTGCAAAATGTACCTCAAAATTAGCGTCCATTCAGGTGAAATGCCCTAACTAAATATTCCAATATTAACGTCGTACATTCACAAGCCCGGCTAGCTCAGTCAGTAGAGCACGCGACTCTTAATATCAGGGTTATGGGTTCGAGCCCCACGTTGGGCGAAATATTATTAAATTTTTTTTATTTTCTACATTACTTTCTTACATTTAAATTTATTTTAATTTTATTTACGACTAATTAAAATTAAACAAATCTAATTAATAGCTCAATAATTTTCCTACAGTGTTTTCAATTAAATATTTATTATATTTTATTAATTCCAGTAATTATTAATTTAAAAGAAATTTATTATCTATACTTATCAAAAGTATAAATACTGCTTTTAATCGACAAAAACTTTTGAACGGTAACTCCGATCATCATGAAATTTGGACACAACAATCATCTCGGTAAACTAAGATGAATGTGCATACTGATGTCCCTCCCTTCCCCATTCGTTCTTTTGCACTCGGGTGAAACCTGGCGGGACTGCTAGTAAAATATATTGAAGTCGGAAAATTGTACGAAACTTCTAGAGTGGTTACTTTGACAGTCAGTTTAGAGAACATTGCGATGTTGGTAAACATTCAGAGAAACAAAGTGTGAAACTGTAGAGATTTATTTCGACAGTGAGTATAGAAGTGCTGTGATGTTTATAAACACCGTATGTGCATGATGTATTGCGTTTTACATTGGCCGGACGTCTGGACCAGCTCGCTGAGAGAGCACCGCAGATGTTGGTAATGAGATTCGTGAATGTCGACGTAGCCAAGTGGAAGCCAACGATACTGCTTTTGCTACTAGTTGTGTTTAGGGTCTCCAATATCAGATCATCCTCAATTCTGACTCTTGCTTCGATATTTGATTCTCAATTCGGAACCCTGAAAATATAATTACTTAATATAACTCTAGAGAGGTCCATCAACCATTGGTATACAATGTGTTCGCTGAAATATATATATAACAAGTGGATAATTCGCGTGTTCTACTAGATACAAAAAAAGTTTAAATAGTTTTTTGTTCAACTAGAAATTTACTATCGGACACTTGCATTTTTTTTCAAATGGAAACATATAATTTTTTACAGTTTCGAAATCTCTATAAATTCATAAAAAATTTCCGTAAGGTTACATAAAAATATATTCAAGAAAAACGTTATAACTTTTTTAATTAAACACGCAGTAATAATTATTATTGTTAATTTACATATGCGAGGAGTGCTTAAGAAAATAACGATTAATGTGTATTTAATTAATAAATTGATAACGCTTTTTTCGAAGATTGTGAAAATTTCTTCAATAAATAAAATTATCGACCAAATTTTGAGACAAATATATTAATAAAAAATAATAATTAATACATTGACGTTTCGGTCCGGATTTGGATCTTCTTTAGAACTGATAAACAAATTTTTTAATACGTAGTCATGGATATGATTGTACCTATGTAGGTGCTAAAAAAGAAAAAAAATCCATTAAAAACAAAAATTATTTCAAAATAATATATATATATATTACTTAAATGTTCCATATCTAATTGAGAATTATATTTATATTATATTATATATTTGTCTGAAAAATTGGTCGATAATTTTATTTATTGAAGAATTCTAATCAGACGTTAATCAAAGATCTGAATATTGCGAAAATTTTATATGAACTTAATGAGAAAAAATGGAGATTTTGGAAAATGTAAGAAAAATATACCTATGTTACCAATTGAAAAAAAAAATGCATGTACACTTCCGGTTGGGTTTGAAGTACAAAATATATACCTCAGCAGTTTCCTATAGTAAATCTCGAGTTGAACAAAAAACTATTCAAACTTTTTTTTTGTATCTAGTGGGATACACGAATGATTCACTGTTACCAATTTTGGAGAACGCACTAACTATTGATGACCTCTCTAGAGTTATATTAAGTATTTACGGATTATCATTTTTTTAGTTTTCTGTTTGGCATATTTGTTAATTTTTGTTTTTTTTATTATTTCCAAAATTTCAATAAACATTTTGTCCGGAATTTGAAAATCTCGGAATTTCGCTATGGAAGCCCTAGTTGCGTTGTGATATAACAAACATGATATGCTAGTGGAAACATAGATAGATGTCGTCTCTGACTTTTTACCTTTATTTGTTTGACATAGCTAGCTGAAACTTTTAATTTGTAACCCCACTTTGTAAAAATATTAACATAAAAATGATATTAGAAACAATTAAATAACATCAAAAATTGAATCAAAATAGATTTAAAAAAATAAAATAATTTTTACCTTTGTTTCCCAGTTACCTTCCTTACCTACCTGCAATTATTTCTCAATTATAGTTATAGTAGTTTATTTACAACGATTTCTATTTGCAGGTGGGTAGAAAGTGATTATAAAACAAAGCAAAGAATAATTTTATTCTTTTAAGAGGCTTTCGGATTTCTTATAGTTAGAAGTCAAAAACCTGACGATGAGAATGAAATTTTCAACAAATGCGCTGGTAGTATAAATGGTGGAAGTACGGGTATAACTTGTACAGTTCTAACCGTTCTTCCACCATTTAGAGTAAACTATCCTGCTAAACATTCGTTTTTTTGAACTTTTTTTATTTTATGTTCAATAAAGTACCTAGTATTGCAAGTAACATTTTTTGACTAAAAAATTATTGGTGATAAAAAAAATTTTTTTGGAACTACTCTATAAAATAACTGTTTTCATGCGTGTATAGCTGTAGTAAAAAGACTCATTTTGCGAAGTAATACAAAAAATGTGGTTTTTTACCAATCCAGTAGTAATTTTTCTGTAAGTTAACATTTAAAACTAACCGAGGCAGCACAGTAGGCGTAAGCTTCGTAAATAATCCAAATATAGTACAATAAACAAATAAATATGGCCGAACCTGAGCTGTCAAATATATAAATATGTATATACTAACAATAAAGTGAAAATAAACTATTTTATTGAAGGTATGTGTCTCGATTGTAATACTTTTACGATTTGTGCGACTGTTAATAGTTGCTGGTTTTTTGTTTTAATATAATATCACACATCGTAAATAAAATAATGCATTACAAACTAGATACATAAACTACTATTATAACCTATATTTGGCCAATTGCAATTTATTTTATTTTTTCAATTTAATAAAAAGTATACTTACGTTCTTTTTTGTAATGAAAACAGATTCTTCTAGATTTTGTAACGGAATAGTTTGTTTTTTATTTTTAGGAAAATTCTTGCAAAATATATTGCATGAAATTAATTTTAGTTATATACTGTAAAAATTTTCTGTCTTCTTTTTTTAAAGCAAAGTAAAGATATTATGTGAATGAAAGAACCGGCTTATAAATTTAGTATTGAAAATTATAAAAAATATAAAAATATATTAGTGCTTCAAACTCTCTGTCATCTAAAACATTAGATTGTGCTCACAAAAAACAAATTATTGTTCTGTATAGAAAAAAATCGCTTTTTAAGCTAATTTTGATTAAAAAGCGTAGATAAATGTTGTTTCGTAGTGAAAACGATGCTTAATACATGTATACACACTTTAAGAAAAATATCTTTTCAATCGATTAATTTTTTTTCCAGCAAGATCGATTTAAAACTCTGCTATGCATTTCATATGGATAAATATGTATGTTCAAAATGTAATTCAAATCTTTGATTAACGTCTGAATAGAACTTTTCAAATAAATAAAATTGTCGACCAATTTTTCTCAGACCATATATTGACAAAAAATAATAAAAATACAAATCATTCAAAAAATAATTATTTTTTGAATCATTCAAACTTTCAATCTTTCGTGCAATCTATTAGATAATAAATAACTTAATACTAAATAATTTTTATATTTTTTAGATATTTCTGAAGAAGATCCAAATCCGGATCGAAACGTCATCTTGTGTTCTATTGATTTGTATTTTTATTATTTTTTGTCAATATATGGTCTGAGAAAAATTGGTCGACAATTTTATTTTATTTATTTCAAAACGTAATGTCATTGTAAAATCAAAATTTTTGACAATCCTTTCCCCAATCGAGTATAGATATGTTAGTGCTCTATTCTTCTTGAAAAAATGTTTACGTGAAATGTAATCAGCAGGTTGATTTATTTTATACAATTTTAGAATGTTTTCCCTACACCTTAAAAACACAATACAGTGTTAAATAGGTTAGATCCAATTATTGTAGATTATAGAACTAAATTTATAATTTACATGTTGACTGTCACTGATATGACCGCTGACATATTGCAGAGACGTTACCAAATATCGATTAAACTTAAAGCGCGTTTAGTTGAAGTTTAATTTCATAAAAAGCTTTGAACATGTTCAAACGCCTACATCAATGAATCAACAGCATTAACGTCAATTTCCGACTTCCGTTACATTCAACTCTTGTCATTAACAAGTTCTTACACACACATACGTACCATATTCGCAAAACCGTGGTAGCGTAGCAAAGTGGATTATAACAGATTAGGGAGACTTTCTTATGCATTGTTTTATAATTTATTTTTTTGACTTCATTCATATACGAGCTATTCTATCAAAATGAAGTTTAACATTGCTCATTCTAAATGGCGATAGTAACTCAAAAAATCCACCCCCTCGCCTGTTTGGATAACTATTTACTTGTATATTAAGGCCGCTGCACATGACGAGGCTGAAAACACTACTTGGACTTCTGCTGGCCGGCAGGATGGGTACGAAGCTGGAAATGACGTCACTGCGGGCTCGCCTGTTAGCTCGCAAGATATATTTTAAAATTAGAACAGAGGCTATTTTTTCTTGCTAGATTCTCTGCTTGGAAACAGGAAACAGTATCTTGTCACGTAGGCGACTTGAACATACGCCCACAAACCAACATGGCGTCATTCTGATCAGAGTCAGACAGACACGTTTTGTTCTGTGTTTATATTTGAACTGTCACAAAATAAGCTTGAAAAGACGTCTCGTGTGAAGTGAGCACATAAAAGCAATTAAGAAAACCAGCGCTAGAAAACTAGTAGTCAAATCTAGCAAGGAATCTAGGGGCATATCTTCATTTTTAAGATTCTAAAATCGTCATTGATAAATTTGAATGACAATTCATTACACTTGTGTAGAGAGAAAATATCTCAATTTATAATCGACAGTAATGTACTTTTTTAATACAGCTGAAAATATTACACACACCACAGAAAGTTTACAACTTTTATTAGATGACCAACATAATATACAGGATGGTTTTTAAGTTGATTTCTTTTTTAACAGCATGTAGAAATAAAATAGACGAACAAATATTTTAAGTAACTTTTATATCAAAACTCAAAAATAAAAAGAAACGGGCTTTATAAGTTTCATTAAATTTTATCACAAATTTTGAAATCGGTCTTAACGTTATGTTATGTCACTATAGAATATGTTATGTCACTATCTCACTATGGAATATGTTATGTCATTATCACAGAAATTGTTCCATGTTGTCCTTGTTTTGTTGGACACAAGGATGTGTGCGTCGTAACTCGTAGCCATGCTTCTGTACATGCTTGTAGTAGCAATAAGGGTTTTCGTGAATTCTTTGGGATGCATTTCCGATTCGTGCTATCATTTCTTCGCGTGTGTTAACTTAGCTTCTGAATTTATTAAATAAAAATTAAAAAATTTAATTATACTTTGAGTTTTTGAGTTTCGATAAAAAAGTAACTACTTAAAATATTTGTTCGTCTATTTGATTTCAACACGCTGTTAAAAAAGAAGAATCAATTAAAAAATTACCCTGTATTAATCAGCTACTAAACTCGTCTGAAAACTTTGGTGGTTAAATTTTTTTTAATGTCTGTATGCAGTCTCTCGCCTCCAGAGATCGAGATTTGTTAGGTTTGAGTAATCACCCGCTGGTTCTGATTTTTCAATTTATTCTTTGAGGAAAACTGGACAATAAAATTCTAAAATAATCTTTTATTTTTCCTTTTTATTTATTCGTCCCCTAAGAGGAGGGGGGGGATAATTTCAGAATTTTTCCCTGTATACTAAAAATTCATTGAATCTTTCTCCAACTTTAAAAGACATTTTACAACCCTATTCGAGACCACAGATGTACTCATATTTTACATACATATTTATTTATGTGGCAAAGTTCAATGATAAATTTGTGCCTTTGAAAAACGATTACACTGTAGTCTAGGGAACGTGTTACTGGCTTTAAATTTTATAGTTACATTTCTAACGAGAATTGTGCAGTTATATAAGTTCTTTAGAAAGTTCTGCAGTCTAGTTCCAAACTACTTTATAATAAATAAGGACCTATAAAATTCACTTTGACTGTGAACTGATTTATTCATTAAAAATTATTGTGCATTATATAGCAACATATATTGAATTGAATAGGTCATAATTTAATTATTAGGTAAATTCTATAAATGTAATTTAAATATCGACAATCAATTTTAATGTACATGTTTTTAAATTTAATTTCTATAAAAAAGATTTTAACGAAACAAATATACGATGCAAACTGAACTTGCTTATAGATAAAGTTGGTACAAACCAGGGGTGGCCGAACTCTCTGAATTTTTTAAATTTTTAAACTGCATAACTGTTGTGAGCTACTAAACTTTCGGTTCGGTTTCGGCGTTAAATTGCTGTTTCGGTTTAGTTTCGGCTTAAGAAGAAAATCGGCCAAAACTAGGACCGAACCCGAAACTAGGAACGATCACTGTTGGCTTCCTCTCGCGCTCGTCCAATAACTGTCCGCTGTCGTGCGTTTATCAAATAATTATACTTCTGTGAACGCAAACACATTATTTGCAACAGCTAAAGTGAACAAAAGCTTAAAAACATACGCTAGCATTGTCCTCGGAGTAAGTTTCGGTTGTAAAAACTAGTTTCGGTCGGACACTAACAATTGGACCTCACACCCTCCCAAGTTGGAATCCAAGGCAACGAAGAAGCCGAGGCCAGTGCAAAAGAAGCTCTAACAACTGAATCACATACACAAGAAAAATCAGCAAGTACAGAAGACATCAAAAACTACATCAAAAAGTCTATCCACTCCCTGTGGCATAGACAATGGGAGAATACAACCAATAACAAACTACGAACAATCAAAAACAAACCCATTTTCTGGGAAAACCACCTCAAACTAAACAAGCAAGACGAAACGGCACTCACCAGACTCCAGATTAGGCCACTGCAAAATAACCCACACATACTTCATGACTAAAGAAGACCCTCCAGTGTGCACCCTCAGACCCTCTGCGACAAGCTCATCACCTCCTCGTCGAGTGCCTCGCATATTCTCTCCAAAGAACTACCACTGGACTTGATCAGAATCTCCAAGATGTCTTAAAAAATGAAACAAAAAATATTCAAAATTTAATACACTTCCTCCACTTAACAGAACTAATAAAAAAAAATTATCCTATCGCCTCTCTTCCTTACCCTTAACAGACTACCTGTCTGTGACAATATATAAGCTAGAATATAACATATAACAGCTGTACCTAATACTACTCTGTGAACATTATAATTAATTATACTTACCATTATGTACTTACCAATCGATGTAAATCAGTGATAATGATCTTCAGGTTGATGCACGCCTTTTTGTCTTAAATAAAAAAACAAATATTATTACCTATTGTATTTCCAAATTAACAAAAAAAAGGCTATAATATAACAGCACAAAATATTTCAGGCAGACACTATATAAATATTAGGTATTCACATTTATAACTAGAAATGGCTATGGACTTTCTGAAAGCATCTTTGGCAAAAAATATGCTTATATTTACACTCTTGTCATGGATTTCTATATTTTTCAAAACCATATAAACAGATAAAATAAAGGTTGATTTCTGGTCTGCTTTGAAAGAATAGTTAAGTTAGTTTTCTGGAAGAAATTTTAACACTAAATCTTCTTTCACAATAGATTCAGGGTTCCAGAAACGTATAACATTAGCGTTGAAAATATACTTTTGAAGTAGATTTTGTAATCCATTCATGTACACGCCACGAGAACCAATATCAGTGGCTATATCTACAATGATATTAATTTATAACAGCTCTAAAAGTGTTCTTTACGTTGTCGCATGATATTAAAAATTTAAAACTAAAGTTTAGAAAGCAGTTCTATTTCAACTATTTCTTTATAATATATAAAAAAACGTTCATATCTAATATGCATTTATTGCGTTATATTTGTTTTTTTTATGTTTTCACAAATCTAATATTAATAGCATTTTATTGATTAATAATTCCTAATTTTAGTTCTATTCGCTTTTACTAGACTGAGAATCGCGATCAACCACGGTTTGGTAACCCCTGGCATAAACGTACCGATGCGCGGAGTGTAATCTACGTTAACATAATACGCCCACTGGGACGCAACTGTGTACAGCATTGTTTTTATTCGCGTGCGTTATGTTAATTTATGTTTATATGTATTCGGGAAAACGCTTTTGTCTCTCTGTCTTATCTCAAACCAAAAACAAAACATAATGGCTTTATCATGTGACTAATTTGATTTAATGCAAATTTATTGTGTTTGAAGTATACAAACTGGGTCTTCACAACACTGGAAAAAGATATTTGAATGCTGCATCAATACGACTATATAAATACAAAGTGTACCAAAAGTATTACAGAACAGTCCTAATTAAAAGATAATTGTTAGTTCTGCGGTCCATTTCCAACGGCTTAGAATATTTATGCCGTCGAAACAGTTCTTAAAAGATGATTCTAAAGCGGTTTTAATAAGATGCGGCTGAAGAAAGTGCGGCCACTTGTAAATCGAGTGTCCATTTATAATAAAGAGCCTAATTTATAAACGTGGCTAGAAACACTGTTTGGAGTTCTGCTGGCCGGTAGGCTAGGTACGAAGCTGGAAATGACGTTACTGCAGGCTCGCCTGCTAGCTCACAAGATAGGTTTTAAAATTAGAACAGGGGCTATTTTCCCTGCTATGTCCGCTGCTAGGTATGAACAAGAACCAATCAGTAAGCAGTATCTTGTTACGTGGGCGACTTGAACAAATCAACTTGGCGTCATTCTGCTTAGAGTCAGAGAAGACACGTTTTGCTCTGTGTTTATATTTGAACTGTCTCTGCGCGCGCAGCAGATTGGATCACACAACTAGCTTGAAAATACGTCTCGTGTGAAGCGAGCACATAACAGCAATCAAGAAAACCAGCGCTGGAAAACTATAGTAGGTAAATCTAGCAAGGAATATAGCAGCGTTTCTAGCCTCGTGTGTAGTGACCTTTATATCGGCATTATTCTGCATTCCTATCAGGACTTTTTAAACGGTTTTATTTACCTTCACATTCCGTATCATTTGACTCAAATCGTCTAACCAATTTTTCATCTTCTTCCCGTTATCTGATTGAGTTGAAATTTTGCACACATGTGTATTTTTGGTGACACTGCAATATTTTGAAAACGACCTGACCGGTCCGGCTTTTGTTCGTATGCAAATCTCACTTTTAATAAAGCTCACAAAAGTAAAATAGATAAAAAAGACGTTTTTGGGTTAAACGGTTTTTATTGTAGATAGATAGATTTATTTAGCATATAAAGGTACAGTTTTGTACGTCAAAACAAAAAAAAAAAACATTTCTAAAAGATTATAGAATCTTTTTTTGAAATTTATAGTTAAAAAATTCATCAATATTATAAAAAATCGTGTAGCGCATTTAATAGAAACTTTTCTTTTATTGAAGTTTGGAAATCATGTTTGGCTTTCGACTTCCGTCTTTGAGCTTAACATTACTAAATGCCCCCACGATTTTATTTCAGTCTGTTCAAATCTCCAGATTGGTAATTTATAATTAATTATTTTCTAGCTTTTAGTAGACCAATTGTCCAATAAATTCGTTTAGCCTAGACAATTTTTTTACGTACTTTTTAATATTATCATTATTTACTTTCTAGTCTCTTCTTTATTTTATACGAGCACATAATATAAAATGAATGAAAATAGAAGTAGGTATATCCTATAAATACATCGTTTAAGCAGCAATATAAAAAGTAAATGTTCAAAGTGAGCAATATAATCATTCAATCAGAAGAAATTTTTCATGAAAACCTATACCCATTATCATGTAAACAAAATTTTATAGAATGCGCTTTAAAAAGAAAGTTTGCGCTACATTTCTCTTTGAATAGCGGATATAAGTCTAAAAGGAAAAAAACTACAATACCGATATAAAATCGTATTTTCGAAGGAAAATATCTCACCGTATGAAAAATTATATATGCAATTCTTTCTTCAGTTTGATGCTAAAGACATTGAACAGTTCTTCAGACTATTAAGATTCTTTCCGCCGTACTTTTTATATGTTTTCAATTATTCTCGTGAAATGAAAACTACCAGACAAGTTTTTACTTTCCATAAATAATTTCCATAATAATATAAATGGGCTATGTGCAACTCGCCGTGTGGCGCTGACTTGCGATTCAATTTGAAAATTGTCGCAATTTCATTTATCTATACTAACATATAAAGCTGAAGAGTTTGTTTGTTTGTTTGAACGCGCTAATCTCAGGAACTACTGGCTTAAATTGAAAAAAATTTTTTTGTTGGATAGCCCATTTATCGAGGCAGGCTATAGGCTATATAATATCACGCTACGACCATTAGGAGCGGAGCATTAATGAAAAGTGTTGCAAAATGTATCTCAAAAATAAGCTTCTATTCAAGAGAAATGCACTAACTAAATATACTTACATTAGCGTTGTGAGTACACAACGTCGTATGGCTCAATCGGTAGAGCATGCGACTGTCAATATCAGGGTTGTGGGTTCGAGCCCCACGTTGGGCGAAATTTTTTTTATTTTTTACATTTAAATTTATTTTAATATTATTTAATTAATTAAAAAAAAATTATTAGTTTAAAAAAGTATAAATACTGCTTTTTATAGACAAAAGCTTTTGAACGATAACTCCGATCATCATGAAATTTGGATACAACATTCATCTCGGTAAAATAACATGAATGTGTGTACTCATGTTCCTCCCTTCCCCATTCGTTCTTTTACACCCGGGTGAAACCGGACGGGACCGCTAGTACGATATAATACGAAGAGAAAAGAGTTAATTTATTTATGTATAATAAATTGTTAGTTAATAATTAAACTCTATTGATATTTGTCAGAGCACTAGACTTGCATTCGGGTGGTATCGGGTTCGAGTCCCGGCGGGGACAGATGTGACTGGGACTTTTTTCTGCTGCCTCTCGCCGAGAAACGATAATTCTTGTGGCGGCCGTCTTGTTGAGGTTTTCGATGGTTTCCCTCAATAATTCCAGATAAATATCGAGATGGTTCTTTACTCAAGGCCATGGCCGATTACCTGTCAAACTCCTTCGCACAAAATTTGCCTACCTTATCCTAATGTCCCAAAATTACTTCATTCGCCCATTGCTATTAATTAGGTGGAAGTTTAAAAAATATAGAAAATGGCAGGCAGTGTGATAGATGGAAAATAGTAATGGTGCGAATGTCGTCTGTTATGACATTAAGTCGAGAAACAGACATTAAACGCATTATTATTATTATATCTGTAAAATAAGTTTTCGTTTTTTTGTAATTAAAATGTTTTTTTAAGGCGTCGCGTTTTTACATTCACACAGATTTAAATTAAATGCGATGTGACAGAAACCTAAATTTCATCAAACGTCGAGTTCTGTTTTTTATAAAATATTTTAAAGAAAGATCAACAAACATTGATTACCTTATGGATAACAATGAAAATCAATTTATATTAATCAATTGATTAAACCCAAAATTCATAAACTAATTCAATTAAAATATTTATATTTCCCTCGCATTACATTTCTTTAACATAATTACATGAATCGTGTTGGTAATGCAACAAACATAGACGAAAAACAACCATAGTAACGAACTATGTACTCGCTTTCTTATTTTGTTACCTCGAGCGTGACATCAAAAACAGTAAGCTCCAGTCATTCGCACATAGCCTATAGGAAGTTTCGTGATCGTGCATCTAGAAGTAAACCTCCGAGATCGATTTTGTTCAAATTATTTGTGCATGCTTGGAAGGGCCACACCTCAGAGACAAAATTGGTCAAATATAAACGAAGAAGTCACTTAAATATCGCGGATTAACGCACCGACCGGGGAACGCTCTTTACCAACCGCCAGAATTACCAAGGTCTGGATTGAAAATATGGTTTGGTACGAGGAATCATAGTTTATTTTTTATTAATTTTTAAATAACAAATTAAAAATTTTGTTTATTCGTTAACTAGTTCTTGTTTTATTATTTCAGAAGGTAGCAAAAATAGACACAATTTTTCTTAATCTTTATCTTTAGACGCTAATAGCTGCAGTTTGCGAGCATCTAAAATTTACAGTTTCTCCCTCCGTCAGTTAAGATTAATTTTATCTTCAATCCGTTTTAAACTATCTGAAAAATTTTATTTAAATAATTTTTATATTGCCGAAAATTTCTTACTTCTAAATTAAATTAATTTTACTTGTTGCAGGTGTTTAAAAAAACGAGTGGATTCACGAAAATTTGACTCCATAAAGGTAAGAACGTTTTTTCATTTATGTGGTTTTAAAATTAAGAATATAGATAAGTGAACCAAAATTAAAATTTCGCATAGAGCATTTGTAAATAATTAGACAGTTTGACTAAGTGATTTTTACACCTTTAATTTTGAAGTTTACAGCAAATATGTTAATATTCTGAATGCAAAATACATATTAAAAAATACCTTATAATTTTTTTGAGCCTAAATAAAAATTTTAGTGCATCTTCTGAAAACGTAGGAAGGACATACTAAACGAAAATCAGTTAAAATAAAATATGTTTTACTTTATTAAAAAAATCACAGTATACTCTGAATTTGAAATACTAAATAATAAGTACAATATTTTTAATGAATACTAACAGCATGAAAATAACTTCGGGTCATTGATTTTATTTTATACAAAAACTTAATGAATACACCCAATTAGATTTTTTATTGCGAATTGTTACCTTATTAAGTTTTAACAATGTTCTGAGAAATACCTAGGTAGAAATTGTATCGTTGCCAACATTCCATATGTAACTGCAATTACTTCTAAATACTTACACTTCAGATTTAATTAAATCTCACCACTTCTCGTATTCTCGCAATGGCAAATAGCTGACCAGCATTGTCGTTACGATATGCGAGTGTTTGTAACGACCCCAATTTAGGTTATAATCCCATTATTTTGTATTATGTCCATAGATTTATTTATTTATCAAGATATTTCATTTAACTAGGTTAAGTTTAGGACCTTGATTTCATTAAACAAAATTGGTGTTGGATAATTAATAATTATTTCAAGTTTGTTCCTTATATTAGAACACTCATCTCCAATTTGTCACAATATATGAGCAAAAAAACACAACAATTATTATCGATCCTGACATATCAATATGTCAGCCAAACTGTCAAACTGTGTCGAAATTAGGTGGAAAGAACCGAAGTTTTCCCAGGTAGTGATAACAGCGCTATCTTGCGTGCGCCAGAAAACGGTCCGTCTCGAAACGCAGCAAGTATAGGAGGCTAGGTGTCATGGTTAGAGACTTCGTGGTTTTATGATTTCACTTTTAACTGGGGTATAAATTTAATGCTGGGTTCAAATTTTGGATTCAAAAAAATTGTTAAACCATATAACTGAAATTTTTCAGATTGTTTTTTTCTGAAACGTTAAAAATCGTCAATTATGGAAACATGCAAATAATAAATTTGACTAATTAACAATCTTGATAGTGACATCGTCTTTATCCGGATGTTTATATATGAACATGGCAACTGACATGTTACTCTGCCGCTAAAAGCCTAGGGGTACGAATTATACTATCGCAACATTACAGCTTATCTCTATACAAGCTGTTCTATAAACTTTAATTCCCTTGACTATAAGAACATGTATGTAACAAAAGTTTTGGAATAAAAAGTTCAGTCACAACATATAGAAACATCACCGGATTCTCATAACACAGTCAATTCGTAATTTTAGCCATGCATTTGATATAGGCAGTGGAATCAGGGAAAGATCAAAACTAAGTTTTAGGGACAGACGTGCCTCCATTTGACCAACATTTTGATACTAAGGCCTAGCTCACATGAAGAGCGTTAATCGCGCGTTGACATTTATACCACTGTTCACATGGTTACCGATTTTACACGTTAAGAGCGCATTTATTTTATAGTTTATACGCTAGTCGAGTGTCGTATTCTGTCGAAGATGGCCTTGCAGATGCAATCTGTTTATGGATGCTATATATCGAAGAAGACAGCGTCATAGAAAAAATCGAAAATATTGGGTTCGTCCCATTTTACAAAATAGAGTTACCTCAAGCTTGTACATTACTCTTTATCCGAATCTCAAGAATAATTTATGAACCTAAATTTTTCAACTACTATTTCGTCGATGAATAGATCATAATCAAATTCTTCTCCATCCATTTTTATTTTAAAGAAAACTTTCTAGAAAAATAATCGAAAATATTGGACAGCAGGAACCTATCGCTTCAAATCGCGCGTTGCATCTGAATACATCAATGCTAAAAAATGTTTAGTTAGACTTGATCTAAGCACGCGTTGACGCGCGTAGACAGGGTATTTGCGTTATCGTGGCGTTGAACGCGCGTCGCCCACCAACGCGCGTTATCATATAAACAGTTATATGCAATTGTATTGAACCAAACGCGCGTTTACAATTATTGTAAACGCGCGTTTGGCTAACGCGCGTTTAACGCCTCTCATGTAAACCTAGCCTAAGAGTGTATTATTATTATTATAGAACATTTATAAATAACTTTTTGACATAGATTTAAAAAAAGTTTCTTTTTTCATTTCTCATTTCACCCTCTGAAACGAACCTCCAGAATCTAAATTCAACTTTTTATACTACACGTCTGTGATAGGTCTATCACACTATCTCTGTGCCAAGTAGTTTAGACAAACGGACGGACATAAAAGTGATTCCAAAAGTCTTTAGTTTGCACGGAACACCAAAGACAACGCTATAGCAAATATCTCTTTTGCGTATGCGCCGATTTTCCCCAAAAAATAATAGGTTCTTCATATTTACGTAGCAAACATCCTCTCAAAATTTTATTTCAATCCACTCATCCGTTTAACCTATATCGCGTTCATAGACAGACGCACAACTTTTTCCAAAAATGTGTTTTTTGGATTCGGGAACCTTAAAACGAAAAAATATTGTGAAATTTTGAAAAGTTATATTTGACCTAAATTATCCAGTACTATTCTCCACTTGTGGAGTTGGAATGGTACAAAACACAGCGATATACTGATCTTACTATCGATAAGCAAAATACCACTGACTCTCTCGCTCATCTCAGAAACTTTTGTGACAAATAGGTATATGTTAGATCTTTTTTTAATGAAACCTTGAGATCATGAACGAAAATCATAAAAATAGTCTTTCCGAACCTGCTTGAATTAGGAACACGGACTTGATAATTCTTTGTTAAAATCGAAGAGATCGGTGTTTAATAAATTGTCTAAATCGTATCCCAAGGAGGTTAAAACGGGAGTTGTAGACTTGATAAAGAATATGCTTTTTTTAAAATTTGCGCTAAAAACATGAGACTCGGAAAAAACAATCTTCTTAGAAAATAAAGAAATGCATGTTCGACGGTCTCTTGAATAAACCATCCGAACGAGGTGGAGGTGGGTTTAATATAAAAGAATTTAACAAGATCCAATATTTCATCCATATCACATGGACGAAGTCGTAGGCAATATTATACATAAACCTGGTTACAGTGTTGGCATTATTGGGCAACAAAATTATGTGTCAGAAGCGTAAAATTATCGTTTTTTCAAAAAATCATACTAAGAATAAAAAAAAATTTTATATATAAATAATATAATTTTTCACCCAGTAGGTAATAAATATTTAGCTTCTTAATAATTTTTTTTCAATTATAATTGTTTTTTTTCTATAAATTTCAACTTTACTAATGTCGCATCAGTGTCGGGCGACAGTAAAAATATCAATTTTGGTAGGAATACTTGAAAAGAAAAAAATTATCGTACACGTGACCTCTATGTTTGATCGTACACGGTGCTGAATTATGTGACGAATTCTCACACTGCCTGGTTAACTGGGACCTGGATATGTGAAAAACTTCTACTACTGATAATTAGAATGAGGTCCCGACATGTTTGCATTGAAATACCTCTGTTTTGTACGATAAACAAGTGAATACAAGTTTATATGTCGAAACGAAAATATAATTTAATAACAGTCGCTGATAAAGCTATTGTTGGATTATGACAGTGGAAAATCTAATAACGAACTGTTTACGGTGTCTAATGTACCAAAGTCTACCCTTTATAGAATTATTCAAAACGAGGTGAAAATTCATGGAAAACTAAAAAAAAGCATTAGAAACCTTACATAAATATTTTGAGATGTCAAATATTGATAATTCTAGCGTATTTAATCAATTGGTTATCGAGAAATATCGCTATAGTAGCAGTCAAATACAAACCAATATAATTCATTTTTTAAGCCATACGTTTTGTATTGTTTTCAAAAATAAAGGTAGTAAGTAATTATAAAAACATAAAATATGTATATGCATTTTTTATTAACATTTTCACCTCTGAAAATAAGACAACTGTCATTTTAAACCTGCCTATTTGGGAAACTGGGTAAATGAAAAGCCTCTTTAAGAGGTATAAATCCTAGATCCCTTGAGATCCCAGTTACACAGGTTTCACTGTATAAACATGAGATTATTTTCTAAAAGCTTAGTAATTTTAACAACGCGATATGTTTTTACTAGACCTATTTACTTTGGAACACAATGTCTTGTTTAATGTGAAAAAACAACACGTAAAAAATCTAACAAATAAATGTACGTTCTATATTTTTCCTTTAATTAAAAGACGTTCCTTTAATTAAAAAAAAACGTATGAAACACCTTGTATATAATATTCTGCAAAGTGAAGAGATTCTTGTGTGCCGATGTTGGAATATACGAGCGTAGTACTTGTTTGTGGAAAAAAATTGTGGTCGTATAATTTTCAAAGCTTCGGCACAGTACAAATAACTCACAAAGTTGCAAAGATTGTAAAATACTGAATGTTAGCGATGTAAAGTTCCCACGTACTCCCCTCTCACTCCAGCAGTTTCCTTCACATATATCTACTATCCCTTTCAGTCCGCCATTCTCTATTTGCCGACACAAACACAAACGTTTACATATTGTATTCATAAATATTTAGAGAGCTGTTTTTGTAATGCGTATTACAATTTATTGTTTGCAGCAGTATGTGGACTATTAACCAGCGCCAGACCTGGATATTTTTACAGGATATTAGTGATGTGTCCACATGACTCTTTATTGAGAGCTGGCTCCGTGCGCTCCGCTCACTAAAAAAAGATGCTCAGAGCGAGTCGTTCAAAGGAGTGACACTAGACAGTACGCACTACACAAGAGTGTAGACTGCAGAGATTCTTGTCATCATACATGCTCATGAGTTACGCAGCATTGCACAGCATAATACACACACTCAACTCTAAACTCATTTTAATGTGATTCTGATTTTTCGCATTTTGGATAAACTATAAAGTATAATAAAAGCTTAACAATAATACTGTTTATTGTTACAATATTATATCTTTGTCAACGACGTCAATGTGAATGGTTTAAGTCACTGTTAAGCTAAGTGCTATTATACTTACAGTGTCATTCAACATTAAATGACTCAGCAAAGATAACTCCGTACGTGCAAAATTCACTAGTGCCTCTGTGGTCTGTTCTGTGTGCGCTCTGTAAATGCGCGAATGCAACAGTACAGAACAGCTCAGCACAGAGCAATGGCGCTCAGAGTGAGACATTCACAAAAAAAGAGCGACTCGCTTCGTTCTTAGAAGACAGTCGTTCATTATGAACGACTCGCTCAGGAGCGACACATCACTACAGGATATGATAGAATGAGCGGATCGACTTCGCTCGGATTTGTTATGTATATTGCCGAATAAAGATAACATGTTTAATTGGATAAGAATTACTATGACGGTCAAAATAGATTCGCAAGTCTTGCCAGTAAGGAAACTATAATTCGCACCTTTAGAATTACAATGACGTAAGTGCAAATAGCATCAATTCGAGAAAAACGCACTTGAAAGTCTGAGTTTTTATCTTTTCTCCATAACTTTTTTCATGAAGACATTATTTATTTAATATTTGCTTTTTTAAAATTTTAGGTATATTTACTTTTATACAGATTGTTATAAAAGTTACAACAATATTGACAAACATGTAGGTTTTTTTACCGTATTATTAAAAAAGCTATCCTTTCGATGAGAGAAATTTTAACTTTGACCTTTAGATGCACCCTATGAATTGTTCCTAGTTGTTAGATTACATCCTGACGCAAGGGAGAAATTCAACTGCACCCTACGAAGCAGTGTTGCCAACATTAGCCATTTATGACTAAAACTGGCCTTTTATACTAAATGTGCAGCAATTTTAAGTAATACTTGAATATTAGCCCTTTTTAAGATGCTTTTGTGGCTAATATCTAGCTTATCTGTTAGTTTTTCTTTTAATTAAATATAACTAGCCGCACCCTATTTTAGTCTTTTGATGTTGTGTGGTTACTAATATCTAGATTTTAGACATAT
Source organism: Xanthostigma xanthostigma (assembly GCA_963575645.1). Classification (NCBI taxonomy): domain Eukaryota; kingdom Metazoa; phylum Arthropoda; class Insecta; order Raphidioptera; family Raphidiidae; genus Xanthostigma; species Xanthostigma xanthostigma. Next base: position 19,691,804 of record OY754465.1, read on the forward strand.
ATCGACTTCTAAGTTAGCCCTACAGGATAGAATAAATTTGGCCAGTCTCTGTCACTGTCAAAACAGTACCAAAGACTTATACAGAAAAGGATAGAGACAGACCACAACCATACTTTCATTCTCCTCACTCATGTAAAAAATATAAGTTAATTGAGGTATTTGACTAGAGAATTTTACTCTCTGTCGTGCGTGTCAAGTGCATAGAGATATTACAACAGAGTACGCGAGAAAGATTGAAAGAGAGAGAGAGAGAGAACAATTCATTATCTCAATGATGCAAAACAATGCTGATTTGAGTAAACATATCTCTGGTTTTCTGCAGCGTTATCTCTCTTAACTGAGCACACTTTCAGTTATGCCAAGCATACGCACTAGCGTACTCTAATTACTTATATCTCTGTGGTCAAGTGTCAACATTAAGGGATAAATTGCTGGATCCAACTCTAAAAGCTATTATAAGTATTAGGATAGGATTACGAAGAATGAAAAAGATTCTACCTACGACGTACCCATAGATGTTTGTAAAATAGGGACCAAAGGAGTGTACAAAAAAAAATACGAGCTGATGGTGAAGACTATTTCTTGACAATTAAAATTGAGAAAAGGGGTTAGAGTATGATAATTCAATGTGCAAAATATCCATTGAAAATACACAATTATTGTTTATAACATTTATAACAGTATTATTAACCGTATTAAGTGCGGAAAAATATTTTCAAAAATAATTTTTTTTTGCGCAGTGAAACGGAGAAGGCGTTTGGAAGGAGTTCTTTAAAAACAATTAGAGGGTCGTTTCGATGCAAAGACGTTTTTTTTGCGCAGTAAAAAGGGGAGGGCATTTTGGGGGAGTTTGTAACGTTCTGTTCTTTTGGGGCACTCGACCGTGTGTTTTGAGTGACCCGAACGACGTACACTTCCTTGACAAATTTGCCGACACTTTAAAAAAAACTTCTGTTTAATGATTATTTCAATGGTGGCCAACAAAATTGTAAGGGTCAAATCTTTTATTGTTTACTTTTCTTTCATCAAAACAACATATTTCAAAACAACAAACAAATAATTAGTTTTATTCAAATTAAATAAATGATAATTTATACAAAAAATGTTTACATTAAATTTTTAGGTCAATTTCATTTAATTATTTTTTATTTCAATTACAAAATTAATGTTTTTGATTTCAAAAAAAATGTTTTAAGTTGCTTTTATTTACAAAAAAAAAATAATTACTTTACATTCTTTATTTAAACACATCAAATCAAATGTTTCTTTTGTTTTTTCTCATAACCAGCATAATATAATAATAATCTCTTTATTTTTTACATAATTACAATTATTCAAGCCTAGTCTCAATTTAAATTTACAGTTAATTTTTCATTGGAATAATTTCAATACTTCTTAATTTTTCATATTCATATATTTTAATACTTTAAATTCTTTTGTAAGTAAAATTTTAATATTCTTGTCATGTCCTTTTTCAATTTTCAAATACTTAATTTCGCGTTTTTTCAATATTAATTAATTCTTTAATTATTCAAATAAATACACTTTTATAATTTCATCAATTTTATAATTTCATAATTTTCAATAATTTTCATAATTTCATCAATTTCATAATTTTATACCTTTAATTTTACCATAGTGCCGTCAATATCGGTCACTTTATTTTTATCATAATAATTTTCTAATCAATTATATCTTAATAACGCTCTACTCAATATCATCAACATCTAATTTTCAGGCTTTCAAGAATATTAAAATATTAGCTTATTTCTCAAATTCTTTACATATTAATATTTTGTGAATCATAGTTAATTTCTTTTTGTACATTTCAATTTATATTTTTACAATGATTGTTAGAAAAATTAAACTATTTATGGATCTGTTTCTAGGCTATATAATTTCATTATAACTCAAAAAAAATGACTTCCTTTATTTCAATTATTAAACTTTAAAAAGATTTAACTGTAGGGAAAATAACCACGCTACAGAAATTTGGCGAGGATAGTTATCTTAGCATTCTTTTATAAGATATCCCCTTTTAAAACATCAAGTTTGCACAATGCAAAACCCAGTTGTACACACTTGATGGACAATGTGATTTTAAAATAAGAAAAAATTAACTATCATACATAAATAACTCATTTCATTTCCATTTTCCGTTAAGCAGAATTATTCTATTAGTAATCAATATATTTTAAGTTAAAATAAATATGTTACCTCATGATGCGACTTCAATATATTGGTGGTTTAATTGCAATAATATAATTTTATTAACTTATCATTTTAAAGCAAAATGCTTAGAAATCTTTTTACTAGAATTGAATTTAATGTCTATTTGTATTAAAAGTTAAAAACAGAATGAATTTAATGTCTATCTGAATTAAAGGTTAAAACTAGAATGAATTTAAGGCCTGTTTGTAATGAAAGTTAAAAACAGAATTTTTAATAATATTTTACAAAATGAATATTTAGTCAAAAATGCGATATCCTTCAAATGATATTAACCAATCAAATTACGTATAATTGACCTGTTCGTAACTTGCTTTCGCTCGGTCATTTATTAAAACATTTTGGATATACAGAATAATACTTAATATCATAATTTTGATTTTATGTTTGAATTTTTACAAGGTGGTACAAATGGTTATAAATAATATTGTTTTACAACGTTAAATAATAAATCGATACCTGTAACGTTGTAACGTTACAAGTTCTTTAAAAAAATTGCGGGGTCGTGTCGATGCGTTGGCGTTTTTTTTGCGCAGTGAAAAGGGGAGGGCGTTTGGGGGAGTCCTTTAAAAAAAATTACGGGGTCGTGTCGATACAATGTTTTTTTTTGTGCAGTGAAAATAGGAGGGCGTTTGGGGGGAGTTCTTTTAAAAACAATTACGGGGTCGTGTATACAAAGTGAGATAGTAATACAATAATTCTATACCAGTTGTTATGACGTGTATATGTGATATCTGATTGGTTAGATTAAAAAAAATGACAGTGAAAGACGAACAGTTTTTCCGTATTTTTAAGGAAATTTGTGAATAATCCAAAATGTTTTTTTTTTGGGACGTCAAAATTTAGCGTTTTCTAGGACAAAAAAAGTCAAAATTTGGGCACATCGAGAATCGTACTGGACCCGAGAAAAGGTTTCTATGGTTCTTAATCCCTTTTCACATTTTTAACAACTAGCCATATTCTAGCCATTTTTAACCTTACATTTAGCTACTTTTTAAATTGAGAGTTGGCAACACTGCTACGAGGAACCGGCATCGCTTGCGTTTGCTTTTCGAGAGTTTGTTCATAAAAGATTATGCGTATCATCTATTACACAGACTAACTGTATTAAGTTTTATATGTTATACAATAAAATGACGCCAATTTGACCTGAGAAGTCGACGAGGAAAATGTAGAATATAATAAATGTCAGATATAGCATTATAGAGAGACCTACATTCGATATTGCGAACGTCATTCCCAGAGAATTTTTATATCTATGAAATCTATATATACGCATATATTTTTATTACTTTTATTGGTTCGAAATTAAATTACGGAAACGAAGGTATGAAATATAGTGTTGTAGAAAATCTTAGGGCGAAGGGTTTCTACGATTTTTTTTAAATTACTAACCGTTATTACGATAATACCTATATTAAAACTACTAATAATATTATAAAGAGAGAATGGGAATTTTGTGAGTGTTTGTATGCGGACGGTAATCTCCGAAACTACTCATCCGATTTCAAAATTGTTTTCACCAATATTTAGAATGGACCTACTTAGGCTATATATATTAGTGCGTTAAAATAAAATCTCTTTTCGTGGAGACCAATTTTACAACGTAAGTCGACGAAAAACGGTGGCAATCTACAAATTCGTGCGAAACCGGACCGTGTCACTAGTGTATAATAATTAATTTAAGTGAAACACTGCTCGGTTGCTATTATATATTTTAGGTACTTATACTAGTTTGCAATTGGTTGGTTTTTAAAAATAATAACTGACAAATAAATAAATAAAAATTATTCTGAAATCACACCTTCAATAAAAATTATTATCAAACAAAAATAAATTGAATTATCTCACTCAGTTGGTGTATATAGATTATAGAATTAATTATTAACACAATTGGGTACATATACCTATGTTCCAGTGAAAAAATTCAAATTTATTTTTTGAAATTTAAGAAAGAAATTCTAAATATCATTCATTATTAGAAAAGATAGATTTTCTGGTTAGTGAGAAATCTATATTAATGATTTCATCAAGGGATACAGTAGACTTGATTGCAATCTTTCAAAAATCATTAAGAAAAAAAAGGTATTTATTTTCAATCGACAACATAATATCTGCAAAATTCGAAGACTCATTCTTTTATAATAACAATAATTTCATATACACATTACACACGCCATAGATGGTTCATAGTAGACTTGATTATAATCTATAACAAATTAATATTCCTTTTATCAAAAATCACAATATTAATATTAATACATACTACAGGTGAGTCAGACCACCCGTATCGGTCGTTTTTTTCGAAAACGGTTAGTCGTAGAGAGTTGTGTCAAAAATCTGTATTATAAAAGCCCTAATGAAGAATCGAATGGTGATATTTTTTCCTCCCGGAAAAGTCGGCTTCCTTGTTAGTTTGCTCCGGAATGTTCAGAACTCCGGAATGTTAAATGGCACGATAGGTCGAAAGTGGTATTGTTGAAAAGATCTTTAAAAAATAAGCAAGTTTTGTAGGACATTTTTTTTTGTTACTGCCACCCCTGTTAAGTAATATTCGTTTGAAATTATTAAATTAACATGTCAGAATAACAAACTTAATTTTTAAAGTCGACATTTAAAATCTAGTTACCTAATTAAACAATGTCACAATAAGTTTTCAATAATTGCAATTTTTTTTTCGGAAAATACTTCCAGGTACTCATAACATATCTAGAAGAGCTCCGCAGTGTTTAGAAGTAAACTGAAGACAGTTTGAACATTTGGGACATTGTTTAATTAGGTAACTAGATTTTAAATGGCGACTTTAAAAATTAAGTTTGTTATTCTGACATGTTAATTTAATAATTTCAAACGAATATTACTTAACAGGGGTGGCAGTAACAAAAAAAAATGTCCTTCAAAACTTGCTTATTTTTTAAAGATCTTTTCAACAATACCACTTTCGACCTATCGTGCCATTTAACATTCCGGAGTTCTGAACATTCCGGAGCAAACTAACAAGGAAGCCGACTTTTCCGGGAGGAAAAAATATCACCATTCGATTCTTCATTAGGGCTTTTATATACAGATTTTTGACACAACTCTCTACGACTAACCGTTTTCGAAAAAAACGATCGATACGGGTGGTCTGACTCACCCTGTATACTATACTCACACTCTAACTGCAATTTAAAAATTGTATCCACACAGAATTTGACCCGAGCGAAGCCGGGCTTGTTGCTAGTTTCGGGTGATTTTTTTTTAGAGTAATAGAACTTTAAATTGAAATAAACAATTTATGAAATTAAGATTGAAGCCATTTTTTTTACTTGAAAGATAATTTTATGACATTTAAGTTTTCATAATAATTTCCAACATATGTCTACCACGACTAGCTTTGAGGAACCGCATTCGATCAGACCAATTTTGGATCACTTTTTCGAGTAATTCAGGTTTTATTTCATCAATAACACGAGTTATGTTGACTTCCAAAGCGTCTGTTGTTTCTGGTTTATCAGCATAAACCAATTACTTCACATTAACCCCAAAGAAAATAACCCATATACGGCAATATTGCTTGCTTACGAACCATTCAACCAGAAATGAGCTTCATCACTAAGCACAATTTTTCGAGAAAAGAGTGTATTAACTTCAAGCTGTTCTAGGGCCCAATCAGCAAACAAACGACTCTTATTATGGTCAAGTGGCTCTAGTTCTTGAACCAGTTAGATCATGTATGGGTGTAGACCAAGATATTTACGCAAAATTTTCCATGTGGTGGATGCACAGAGTCCAACTTGTTGTGAACGTCGACGACTAGACTTTGTATCTTCATTAACACTACCACTTACAGCTCCGAATTTTTCTACTGTAGGTCTTGTTTTTGCATCGAGTAGAGAAAATATTGCCCGAAATATATCGATAGTTCGACGAATAAGCTGCTCTGATGGACGATTATGTAAATCATAAATTTCACGAAGTGCTCTGTAAATTTGGCGAATAGAACCCTGATTTTGAAAATAAATTACAACAATTTCTAAACGTTGTTGCGGCTTGAGTCTTTCCATGATAATTTGTCAATGCTTACTGAACAGAAATGTCAAAACAACAAGGCTTCTACCTTATGTCAAATCACAGTTATTCCGATCGAAAGTTCTATCACTCTAAAAAAAACATCCGTTATTTTTATTAATTAAAAACTTCAATTTATAATTCTCGTGGTCACAAATTTGGTTTTAAACACAATAGGCCTGTACAAAAAAAATATATATAAATATATTTACATTTTTTGCATACTGTCTAAATGAAAAAGAAGGTAGTTTGCATAATAAAGTCGTCGCTTTTAGAGGTAAAAATAACGATGAGATGTTTTTATCTACCCAGTTAATTATGAATATGTGCTTGCCAAATGCATGTGCGAATTTTCTGTACAATGTGATTCATAATAAATAGGACAAATTATTTGTGATTTTACAATCTTGCGTTTACAAAAAAATCTGTTACTAGTTTTCTAAAAATAAATTGCAAGAACAGTTCTACACCGAATTCTAAATAAATCGGTATAATTTTTTTTTTTTATATATTATGAGGCTTTGGCAGCAAGGCCATTAGCTCTAGGTATGAAGTAGGTTGCTGTAAGTAACGAGGTTTAACTGATGCTTAGATTTTGTTAAAGAGATCGGTATTTTTTAAGAAGTGGAATAATTTTTCAATATTTTCTCTGTTGTCACTGAGTATGTCTTGAAGTTGAGCGGGGAGTTGTATTCTATTAAAGGCATATGTTTGACATTCGGTGAGGATATGATGAACGGTTAGTGTTGTATTGCATCTGGGGCAGATGTCCGGGTCGGTTCTATAATTTTACTAACCTAGATGCTAAAGAATTTTAACTCAAAAATAAAATAAAATTTAATGAAAAACGTGTAATAATAACAAATCCGGTTACAAAAATTATGAATAATAAAATAGTATACACCAGACTGCCCGAAAGTTTGATATCTTGCCATGATGCCCTCGGTTTACTGAGCATAACGCGCAGTGCAAGATATCAAACTTTCGGCTAGTGTGGTGTATACTATTTTTCTTCATACCTTGGTTGTAAGTACGCGTATGAGATACATTACTTAATTAATACTTAATAATTACATAAAAACACAGATAATTTCCAAGCAAGCAGCTTTGAGTTTATACGTAAAAACACGAATGACAGCTGTTCGCAACTATTAGCTAAAATGTAATGCTATGGAAACGACATCTAAACAACAGTTGATAGGTTATTTTTTCTTTACTGTCACATAAACATAGGCATAAACGGATAATCAAGGTTCCCTTATATTTCATGTGTTTGAAGACAGCTTATATTTATGTAGACTAAGCTTAGACATTTTTCAATTTTACTAATAATATGAAAAAGGAAAAACTTTAATGAAACATTCCACTTACACAATAAACTTCTCCTCGATTTGCATAACATTTTAATAAAGACTAAAACATTCTGGTTTATTTTATGTTAATTTCTTATTTTTTGTTGTCAATGTTAATTTCACAGTAAAGATTCCAGTGCTGGTTATGTTTGCATTTCGCAGACTTTTAATTATATTATTTTTTACATAACTGCAGTTAAAGTGTTCAACTGTTTTACTTCTTGACTACTTGAATATTTATAAGGAAATAAATAAATAACCATAATCCCTTTAAACCGATGATTATAATTGATAAGTAAAGTCATTAGTGGCGACAATATAATATGGATTTATTTAAATAATTAATTAATAAAAAGCACAAATATAAATTTATTTTGAAGTGAAACTTCATGCGTAGGGTGAATTGGATAACGATAAAACCTGACGTAACGGACGAAACGCTGAAACGTTGTATGGGTGTGTGTTTACATAGGTCACAGTTCGAGTACAGTCGAAACAACAACCAATGTTCTGTTTGTAGTTTTATCCAGTATTTCCTTTCTACAGAGTGAGGCACATAAAGTGTTACAGAGCAATAGCACTCAAACTATTGATCATATCCAAAAATGTTTCAGACAAAAGTTGTAGTGTTCGAGAAGGCCGTCATACTGGACCACCCTATTTTTTTATCGGTGGAGGCGCTGAAGCTACGTCAAAGTCAACTTCACTTTTTTAAACGAAACCATGTATTTTTTTTTCGATGACATTATTAGTGATTTTAAGACGAATTCAGCAACCTACAACACAAGGTCATTCTAATCACGCAAAATCGTAGTCGAAAAATCTAAACATATCGGAATATTCACTTTTAAAGGATCCACTAACCTTTGCTTGGGTCTACCTACGGAAGATGCTCGAAATGATGACATTTGTGGTGTAATTTCGGTACATACGTGACTATTTTGAATATTCTGAATATTGAACAGAATATTCTAAATATAAAAATTTTGAATTTTTTTTAAATAAATAAAAATAAAATTATTTGAATGACCTTGTGTTGTAGGTTGCTGAATTCGTCTTAAAATCGCTAATAATGTCATCGAAAAAAAAAATACATGGTTTCGTTTAAAAAAGTGAAGTTCACCTTGACGTAGCTTCAGCGCCTCCACCGATAAAAAAATAGGGTGGCCCAGTATGACGACCTTCTCGTACACAAAAATATTTAAAAAATTGGTTGTCTGTAAAGTCGGTTTACGGACGATAGTTTTACGTGATAACGTATTCCGTAATACATAACCTAAACCTCCCAAAATTTGGTTTCAATCCGCTTATCCTTGGTGTCGGAATGATAAGAAATGTCAAAAGTGATGTTTGCAACTTACAAAGTATTATGTTCTAATAATAATTAGTTATTCCAATACTTAACTTAGAAGGCTTTGCATTTCACAATATACTTATGTCAAAAAATTGAATTAAACATTAGAAATGCAGCTGTTTTCATGTTAAGACAAGACATACGTTTGCTTCTAATTTCCATGTACGGCAAACAAAGACAACCGACCGCGTCGCGCCATGCATTACACAACATTGCATTTATACAGCTATTTTTCTATATAAATTTGTATAAAATATTTTTCTATATAAATTTGTATAAAAAAACTGTTTAGGCAAATTCTGTTATACGAAATCTATGTAAAATGTTCTCCTCTTTCGTTTAAGACTGGTTTCAAACCGATCTGATTTAAATTGAGCGAGAAATTAGCAAAAAGCACGCACAGGGTCAGGCGGAACGTTAGGAACGTTACGTTACACTTTTTCGAACATGCAGCCGGTGTTTTATCAATTTATAAGATTGGTGATTCATCAATTTATAAGACGTTATCACGTCAAAATTTTGTCTGGAACATTTTTGGATATGATCAATAGTTTGAGTGCTATTGCTCTGTAACACTTTATGTGCCTCACTCTGTATAGTATGTTGTATATAAATTACTATATAGTTCATTTTTTAGGGTTCCGTAACTCAAAAGGATCACTTTGTTGTCTGTCTGTCTGTCAAGACTCTTGGGAATCAAAACCTACAGAGTACTTCTCGTTTACCTAGAATCATAAAATTTGACAAGAAGCAATATCTTATGGCAAAAGTAAAAGAAAAAATTCGAAAGCTACATCACAAAAAAAAACGTTTTTAAACCACAACAACGTGCTAATCACGTACACAGTAACAGTTCTAATACAAAACAAGCGTTAGCTACCGATGCGTTTATACAGCACAATATGAGAACTCTTGCATACAACACGGTACGACAACTAGGCTATCAGATATAGCCACGAGGTACAATACTTTTCAGTAGTCCATTTGAACTCATTGCAATTACACTATTTGTTAGCAAACTGACTGCGACTTTGTTGATGTGTGGGGCGAAGAGTTTTTCAACGGCTAAGCGGCAACAATCTTCGAGACTCGATTCCCGTGATGAACGAACTATTTACATACCTACAAGTTTGTACGGAACCATCGGTGCGCGAGTCTGACTCGCACTTGACCGATTTTTTAAGGATGTATGAGGGGTATCTCAAATCACCCAGGAATGAGTGAAATTTTGTCTACTAACTCGTTTAAAAAAAATATGATTACGAAATTACTTTGCTTTTATGTAAAAATCATACATTCATAGTATATCACATAGTAATATCACCGTAAAATTAATGATTTTTAAAATGTGTCCGAAATTTGATGTATTGTGTCCGTTGAAAATCATAAGAAATAAATAATTTTTACCGAAAACTATCAGACAGAGTATTTTTTTTTAATGAGTTTTCACTGTTGACAACGGCGCACTCAAGCAGTAAAGAGTTTATAAACATGTTTACCATAGCTACCGCTTACTTTTGACAATTAAGAAATTGAATTAAAATATTTAATTACTGTTCCACCGCGACGCCATCGTCCATGCTAGTTACTCACTCATACCTACACATGTATTGCTATCTAACAAATTGTACCGAAGTAGAAGTTTTGGTACAATTTGACCTTGTTGCTATCATCTTATAATATAGAATTATGAACATACTTTTGTCCGCGTCTGTGTGTGGCTACGAAACGTTTAGGTTTAAACAATTTAATGATAAAATTTTAGCGTTTTTTTAAAGTTTTATTAGTATGTGCACCCCTAGAGTTTTCTCTGCGCTTCACGAATCACTTAAACATCAGAAAGTACCGTATGCATGCTAGGAAAGATGGCCGAGGAAGCAATTCACTAGAGTGATATACCAAGTGTAGTGGAACTGGAGCGTTTCTAATGGCCGATTAGTTGAATTGAAATTTCAGATCCGTATTCCATAAACTTCTGTTTGAACATACGTCTTATATACTCTGGATTCACAGAATATATTGATAATCGTATTACACAATAATATATATACTATGCCCGCTCATGTACCTACTTTGAAAGAGAGAAACAAAAAACAGGACAAGAATTATGCATCAACATATTAGCGACGTGAAAACCAGATCTTTTCCAACAACAGCTGCAACTGTTAATGTTGAAAATAACCTGTTTCTAATAAAAGTTATGACTTTTGTTAGAAAAATAAATTCGTAAAGAGGAGCCAAAAAATATATATCAGTGTTTTACATTTTTTTACTTTCCGTAACTATAAAAATTTGCATAATTCAATAAAAAATAGCCTAGTAAATAATTATTTTATTTTGCTGGAGTCTTATTTCGAACAACTATTGTGATTAAAAGTAAGTACGCGGAAATAGAGGTAACCGGTTCTTTGGTGACAGAAACTTACAAGAAACCGTGATTTTTTTCAGCAACCAATGATTAATGGTACGACTATACCGTATTTAAATTATGAATGCGTGATTGTCCCATAGGAGCTCATGTTAACTTCATAATTATATTTTTTAAACTAAAGTTCTGATTTTTTGGGTACTTACTGTAGACATAATATTAATAAGTTTACAAAATGTCATTCTTTTCTAGGCTATACTAAATTCTTAAAAGAGCGCAAGATAAGAATAATGTTATAGATTTTAGAACTGTTGAACTCAGTAGAAAGAACTGAAAAAAGTTCTTTAATTTGTTATCGTTTGTTTTTGTTTTTTTTTCGGCACACAATTTTTTATAAGTGACGATTATTTTTTTTCCACTCTACTCGCTGGCTAGTCACCGGTAGCTAGTCTGAACTGAGCTCACTGCAGTGAACAGTGAAATCTAAATACTAGCGACTAAGTCATTGGCAGTGGAATACCGCTCATCTCTATGTGGAAGATGGTATGAATAAATTAAAAAAAAGTAAAGTAAATATCAAACTTTCGGCCAGTGTGGTGTATACTATTTTTCTTCATAACTCGGTAAGTACGCTTTTTTAATACAGCAATAAATTGAATATTTATTAATGACATAAAAACACACATAAATTTCAAGCAAGTAGCTTTGAGGTTATACGTAAAAACACGAATGACAGCTGTTCGCGACTATTAACTAAAATGTAATAGGGTTCACATCTAAACAACAGTTGGTAGGTTGTTTTTGTTTTACTGCTGCCCGAACGTACGTACTTTCCGCATCAGTGCGTGTAATCCCATCAATGCGTAAATGTTAGACTTTCTGCCTTACAATTGATGCCACAAGTATGTATTTTTGATCGAGGCAAGAAAAGTAATTTACCTATACCTACCACCTGGTTACGTATAATAATGTACAAAATTAATTCTTATATTAATTCTGCAATAGTACATACTTTTTTGGCTTCTCATATCACGTTTAGAACTTTTTGATTATCACTTCATCTACTGTGGTTTATTGATAATTGTCTTTATAGAGATGTTCAAACAATTACGTTTGTACTAAGGAAAATTTAATAGTTAATTTTTTTGGAGATTTATAATTTAAAATTGTTATGATTGTACCTTTTGACAATAGATAAATTCCCATATAATTTATCATACAAATTACAGAAATTTAGGATACGTATTTCCATCAAATTTGGAAGTCTTTGTTAAAGCTCTACGCAACGCTTCACCCTGTATTTATATTGTTAGTCTTGACGCATCCTAGTTTCGCTGTGCATTGTACACAGTCGTAATGCGTCCATGATATGGTATTTACCTCTCCTGCAAATGTGAATAGTTATCTCTCATTATTCCAGATGGCTGGGTTCATTCCCAACGAGGCAATGCACCTGCTGGTATATGTCGTTCTATTCCATAAGAATGCTAGTAGTCCAGTCAATGCACAGAAAAACGGCCAAACCTGGCAAATTTACCAGACAGCACCGATTAGCACCAAAATTTGGTTGTAGGTTCTACTTACCCTCAACTTCTAAGTTGTCAATGATGCTTTTACCCTGGGGGTAAACGCCACCCCTTCTCGAGGATGAACATTTTTTTATTAAAAATAAGTTATGGGAATGGCTAGATTGACTAATTCTAAGCAGCTTTTGTTCTATAAAGTTTTTACCTAAAATCAGTACTTTTCGACTTATTTGAGAGTGGAAACGTCAATTTTTCAACAGAAAAAAAAATTTCATCCTCGAGAATTGCTTTTACCCCCCTGAAGGTGGACGCCACCTCCAGGGTAAAAGCAACCCTCGGCACATTGACAACTTTGAAGTAGAGGGTAAGTAGAACCTACAGCCAAATTTTGGTGCTAATCAATGCTAGGGAAACCGTGCATTGACTGGGCTACTTCCAGCTACGTGTATGTAAATAATATTGTCAGTCGATGTCTAATATAGAAATGTGAATAATTTAGAAGCAAGGTACAAAGAATTTCGCAAATTGAAACTTTATAGCTTGCAGTAATGTAGAATAAATTTTCGGTCACGGAAATTTACGAAGCCGACAAAAAATACCAAGCGACGTCACATGTGCGTCAGATTGTGAAGCAGCTTTAAAAGTAATCATTACGAATAGTTGTTAGGTCAGGTCGTTAGAGGACTGTAGGAAATATAGATTATTTTGTTACTTTTTTGCATAAAAATATTATAAAAGAAAAAAAATACAATTTATAATGCTAATTATTTTAAAATAAAAACTGGTGATTGTTGTTTTGTCCGTACAACGATCAGAAACCGTCAGCAAACTGACGACGCATATGCATTTGTTTGAATAGAACTGCGTTTTCTAAAAAATGTATATTTAATTGACAGTCAATTAAATATATATTTTTTAGAAAACGTAGTTCTATTCAAACAATTAACTTTTAACGAAATGCCGCTCAGAATAAATAAATCATTTGCCAAATTTTGAAAAAAATACAGAACGTAACGTTGACACTCAAACAAATATTAGGTCGCTCAAATATTATATCCTATTTTGTATTTTAAGTAACTCAAATGGATGCTTGAACGTTGCTGTTCAGTCAGTCTCTCACTTAGTAATACAGTAACCCAAATTGATTATTTTTGTCACCCAAAATTGTAATTTACAGTCACTCGTTTAAATACTACCCATTTATATGTAGTATTCACGAAGTCGTAACCAGGAGAATCAGCTCGAGCGTAGCGGTGGATGAACCAATATGGCGTTAGCTACTGGGTAACGCATACGCGTTCATGGCTTACATGTGTGTGAAGTTAGAGATTCAGTAAGTTAAACAACTCTGGTTACTATGACAAATACAGGTGGAAAGAGCCGAAGTTTTCCCAGGTAGTGATAACAGCGCCATCTCGCGTGCGCTAGAAAAACGGTCCATCTCGAAAGACAGCAAGCATAAGAAGCTAGGTCTCCTAGTTAAAGACTTCGTGGTAGTAGTATTATTTGGTAGACAGATATGTATTAATTACAAATAATGAAATGATATTAAATAAAAAGTTTCATTTCTGCAGAGTGTGACTACAACACACCTGCTCATTCTTTTATATATTTTTTTATACTGAATTTTCAGAATTTATTTCGGAAGCGATTTTCCGACTTCATTTCCATACTTAAATTTTCTTAATAAATATGGAACCAATTCTACTAAATAAAGCTTAACGTCATTATACGACAATAAATGACTAAAAAATAACTCGAAAAAAGCGAAACAAGCGCCTATTACAATTAAATCGATATAATTGAAAACTGGCGTATTATAGCGGAAAATCCGAACAATTTTACCTTCACATGAATGTACTAATTAATCTGAAAAAAAGATAAATTGAAAATAATCATTTGACGTAATTTAATTAAAATTGTTTGACACTCCTGTGCGTAATTAAATAAATACATATATATGGATGTGTTGTGTAAACGTGAAGAGCAATAGCATAAGCACTCTTTATCCCAAAAATATAAAATTTTAGTCTCATAGTATCCGGGTTTTTATAGGCCGTACATTAAATGTGCTGTAATTAAAATGAAATATATTCGCTTGCAGTGACGTTCCAGTGAAATTCTTTAGACACCGACGCCATTCAATGTGACGGGGAATAAATGTAGTTACTTTAATAACGAGCCATTATTAATGACTAATCATTTATCAAACTGAAAGTCTTCACACTAAATTGTTACAAAAATAAAAAAAATCCATCCAATTATCATACCGAAAAGAAACCTATACAAACTGTATATATTTAAAAAATATTCGTAATTTTAAATTCTGAGCAAAAAAATATACATTTTTAGTGTTTCGTACCAAAATCGGCATAACGGAACACTCGTAGCCTCACTTCGGTGTCTATTACAAGCTTCCAAAGTCAAACGGTGTTTGACTTGGAAGATATGATTAAAACTTGTTATGACCCAATCATGTGGAATCGAAGGCAACGAAGAAGCTGGTGAGCTGGCGAGGAAGGAATGCCAACTCTAAACATTGGCTTAGAACCTGCCCTGGGAGTGTCCAAAAGCACAGTACGAGATCAAATAAGGAAATGGATAAAAAATCAGCACAAGACATACTGGAATCAAATTTCCGGGCAGTGACATGGCAAGCTTTTATTAAGATGCCATCCCGAAAGGTGAAAACTACTACAACTCAGTAGAAACAATCTTCATTTCGTGGTAGACCTCCCGACAGGACATTGTGCCCTGAAAGGACACCTCCAAAGAATCGGATTGTTTAACGGGAACTTAAAGTACCTACAGATAGTGCAATAAAGAGACGGAAACAGCGTATCATATTCTGTGTGAATGCGAGGCTTTGGATTGTAGAAGACAGATAAATTATGGATAATGTAGAATGAGTCCAGAAGACTATATCAATAACCCAGTCCACGGACTGCACAAGCTAGTACAAGGAACGAGGATACTGGATCGAGTGATATAAGAGATTGGGAGATAGCACAATAAGCCTAAGAGGCTGCGGTGTTCCCGGAGACAAGCCGACTCCCGTTAATTAAAAAAAGCATGTGGTTTAGATATGAATAAATTATGCGGATAATAATGGGAGGTCAAACAGATTATGAAAGATTGAAAAAAAATTTACTTCATCGAGTGGGGTGTCTAATGAAATCTGATGTGCCATAGACAAGAATTATATATATTTTTTTACTTATTTGGTTCGTTTTTGTTTGAAAGAAAAATTAAAAGTTGCGAATATTGCTCGTTTCACCAATAGATATATAAGTACTAGAGTACGCTAGCGGGTATGCTTGCCATAAGTGAAAGTGTCTGCAGTTCAGAGAGAGAACGCTGCAATCGTTCCGTATCATTCCCTCTCTCTCTCTCTCTCATGAGCGCACGTTGACAGATCGTGAACTGAAGAGGGGGGGGGTGGGGAAAACGATACCCTTATGTAACTAGCCATGTGCTGTTTATATCTTTAGTTACCTTAGTGATACGGAATTATAAGCAGCCTTCTCTCTCTCAATCGCAGACACTTTCAAGGCTCACTCGCGGACTCTGGTTACTTATATCTCTATGGTTCCACCTCATTTATTCCTAAAATATCAAACGAAAAAATCGTACGTCACAACTAAAGAATACAAACCCAAGCATGTTTTTCAATCCCAGGACTACGGGATTTTTGATGCGTAATCTCGGGATCCCGGGGCTATCCCGGGATTAGACTATGTGGTTTCTAATTGAGCTGAAATGAAAAAACTTGATAATTACTTAAAAACTGTTTTTAATATCGTTGCACAACACAAATCACAATATAGTAAGAAAAGAAAATAGGCAAAACAAAAAAAAAAAACTTTACTTTTGCAAGAAATCAAAAAGACAACACAAAAAAACTATTTAGAATTTCGAAAATACAATCGCAGAAATATCAAAGCAACCAATGTTTGACTTACAAGCCTGCTTCGTAGTTTATTTCCAACATAAGCAGCAGCTGAAAACGCTCGCTCAGGTTCTACGCTGGTTGGAGGAAAAGACAATACAACTTATATGCAGTTTCTAAGTGATATCCACGAACTCCTCTATTTTCGAACAGGATTATTTCACGTCTAATACTATTTGCCAACCCCGATTCATTTTGTACTTGTACTTCAGGATCTGAAACCACGTATTGAAGGATTGTTTTTGTCGTTATGTAATAAATAATATTAATATAATCTAGGCAAGGTAATTGTCAAGGCGAAATGGATTACGGAGTGCAAGCTAGATCTGTTTGTGGCAATCCCGAAAATCCCGAGATTAGCCAAGTACGGTCCCGGGATTTTCGGGACCAGAAAACGGCCGGGATGTCAGTATTATTTTTTTTTTTGAAAAAAAATTCCAAAAATTGCTGTTCACCCACCATGTATCGAAAAATACGAAAAAAAAACTGAAAAATACTTGCAAGTTTGGCATGCAATTGCCTGCTTTTTTAACATCAGCAGTTTCGTCTAGTCATTTTTAGTTATTTTTTAAAATTTTCAACTGGGAAAGTATACCACCAATAGTGAATAAATAACAAATGTACAAAAATAAATTCGCGTGTAAAAATGTTTGCAATTTTTTTACTTTTTCATTGCATTTTTGTTGTTTAAAACAAAAATATGCATCAATTGAAACTAAGCTCTAAAAATTCGATAAACATTTTTAGCACAACAATTTATTGAAGTTGATGTGCAATGGCAAGAAATTCGACGTTGACAAGTAAAATTGCTTGAAATTCACCAATGTCGGATTCACAGTTATTACTAATTAGTGCTCTATTATTTTACAAGCTTTTATTTAGTTTCACCTGTCCCGCGGTATCTCTCTGTTTGAAATCAAATCTTCCAAGTATAATTTGACCCGCTTCCCTATTTCTAATTGAGCTGAAATTTTGCACACGTATGCAGTTCCGATGACAATACAATATTATAATAACTAACTGACCGTTCCGGCGTTCATCCGATTGCAAATCGCACTTTTAACGACTTCCCGTTGTCCGATAGAGTTAAATTTTGCGTTCGTATGTAGTTCCGATAACAATACAATATTATAATAACTAACTGACCGGTCCGCCTTTCGCCCGATTGCAAATCGCACTTTTAATAAAGCGCACTAAAAGTTTAAATATAAATAAACGAAAAAAAAAATTTAAAAACAAGCTTTAAAGTTGTTAATAAAAAAAACCAAAAAATTAAAAATAATTTTGTTTCGATTAGAAATAAACCGTGTTATACGTACTTATCACAACCTCAAGTTTTCAAATAAAAGCGTGTGACATTTTAATAGCAAGAGAGACAAAAAGTGGGTAAGCAGTGTAACACCCTTTTATTTGAAAACTTGAAACTGTGATAAGTACATATAAAACGGCTTGTTTCTAGTCGGAATAAAATTATTTTTAACTTTTTAGTTCTTTTTTATTAACAACTAATAAAAGCTTGTTTTTTTAAACCTTATTTTTGTTTATTTATTTTATTAGTGTGATTCACAGATTACCTGCTGCTTTTTTGATGAGACAGAGTCATTCCCGAGCCTTTTCTAATTTACATTACCACTACAATATTATGCTTATGTAGCATTGCCTGCCTGCGTATTATTCAACACACTTGAGACTTTTAACTAGGACGACTCTGTTGGCAACATACGTTGACATTAAACTTATAACCATAACATGTGTGTATACATGTTACAATGTTACATAAACATGTTGCCACAGCTCAAAGTGGTTTATGTTGAATTTTTTAAGATTTAAAAAAAATCATCTGTAACTTAATAGTTTCGTTGCAAAATCACAACGTCCGATTATATAAATCTACTAGCCGTTACCCGTGGCTTCGCACGCGATTGTGACGAAACACGGATGCAATCATGCATTCCAATTATTTGGCAAAGTTACTTCTTTCTCGACGTAGATCCCCTTAATACATTTCAAAATTGATGACATTCACGTGATCAACGTCCAGACAAACGTTAGAAATGACAGCCATGTTGATTTTTAGACTATTTACCTCTTTCACCCTTTGAAGGGGTTGTTTATGAAAAAGCACGAAACACGTGTTTATTTATTTGTTGACAGGAGGAATTCTGCGCATTTTAGAATTAATTTTCTATTTTATATGATTTCTCAATGCAAATTTTGCACCCCCGTTACATCTTTTTAAGGGTTTAATTTTCAAAACTCCGCTCCTAACGGTTGTCTACATTCTAACAACTATCTTTGTGCCAAATTTCAGCCCAATACGTCCAGTGGTTTGAGCTGTGCGTTGATAGTTCAGTCAGTCAGTCAGTGTCACGGTTTCCTTTTATATATTTAGATAAATAAATAGCTATTGTTTTTGGGGAAAATCGACCCATGCGGAGAAGAGATATGTGCTACAACGTTGATTTCTTCTATTATAACGGGATATGCTTTCAAAAACGGTTAATTGGTCTATTTATTTTTTCAAAAAAGTTATACCCGCGTCACCACAGACGATAACAGAAATTTTATTTTAATAATAATTTATATGTCAGTAGGTAATCAATATTTTAAAAGTTGTAACGAAAACAAGACCTATATAAGTAACTAAATATTTGGTCAAAAACTTGCCATACACTACTTTTCCTTGAAACCACAGATATGTTAAACAATGCGTGTTATAAAGCTTGCTCTTCAAACATTTAACATACTCTTAAGTGATTATTAAATTTAGTCTGATTAAAAAATGCAAAATAAAAACCACAAACTGTACTTATAAAATACATGTAGAGATATACGCAAAACATTGCTGAATTACATAGTATTTTCAATGCAATTTCATTTATGTTTTGCATAATTACATTTTTGCTACTGACGGCTGCATAATTATTGATCCATAGTTATTTATACATAATAGGGATGTTGACTGTATTCAAATAAGAACGTAATTTTAACGTTATGCGATAGTTTCTATGATAAAAACACTACCTATTTTTCCTTTTTTTTTAAGAAATTTAATTAATATTTAATAAATAAAACGTAATTAAATCATTCTCAAGTCACGTGACAATGAATATCAATCAGAGTGCATGACGTCACGCGTTCCTAAACATCAGCAGACGCTGTTCACGCTGTCAAAAGACTCCATTGTTTGGTTAATACAGTGATTTCTGTGTAAGTTCTTCGAAATTCGCTTGCTACTGTCTTTGAAAAAGACTGGAAGGAGTTTTTTACATCATGGAAAGTGGATTGATTCAGTCAAATAGTTCGTATTTACATTATTTCTAACCTCAATACTACAATATTTTTTCTCTGAAAACGGTAAATAATGACTTATAGATATATAAAAAAATTAACAAATTGTATAATCAGAATTTACATAAAAATTAAAGTGATCTCCATAAAAATACATTTTATAGATTGTGCAGCTTTAAGTGCCGGATCCCTGCAAACAAACTGAAGCTACATTTTAGTGTTATTTGTTGAACGTGGAACAAAAAAAATAGTTTTTCAGGTGTTTTGAATGTAATACTTGCACACTGAGGCACCGCACAACAGTTATAAAACTTAGAATTCATTTATAACAACAATTACGAAAAAAACTCTACATCACCTCATCAGTTTTAACCAGCGTGTAGGAACATATGACGTCACAGCAGTCACGTGAGACGTATTGGCGTTTTGGAGCGAATTTTGCAACGGAATTTAAAATACAGGATTTTTAAAGCTTGGATCGTATTTAAAAATAATAATAAATATTTGGGGCTATAATATTAGGTACTTATGCACGATTTAAAACACGTTCCCAAAAATAATCAACATCCTTATTCTTATTATCTATAGTTCAGTTCGGAAATTGTAGGCAGTAACTCATATTTCTTACTCGATAAATAAATAAAAAATAGCATACCCGTTCTTAGATTTTCCCAACTATCGGTTATTGCGTTGTGAAATTATTAGTCATTGACTACAATTTCCTAATTGAATTATACAATATCCTGTAGTTACATTTATTACCTAACTGCGATATTGTCAATTGATGTAATTGTTTTGTATACGTGAAAACCTTTACAACTGCGTGACGCACTTTTTTTAATTACTTTTTGCTTATTTATGGCGTTAATATCGACTTTCCTGAAGGTTCGCTTGATATTGACAGATAAATAATAAAAAAAATCAACTGAATTCATAAAAACAATCAGCGTACCTCAAAAAAGGAAATATTTCTCTTCTTTTTACGACCATATTTAGCCAGAAGTCGGCGCAATTATTTTTCTCTGAAATGGTAATATACCGAGTATTTAGGCTGCGGCTGCTAAGGAAGGAGAAACGAAAGAAAATTATTTTTATCTCACACTACACAGTGTCTCTGTATTTTATTTAATTCGGGTCGCTCGGATAAAGCCGGATAATGCAAGTCTGATATGTATCCCAATGAAATCCTAAACATGTGGTAAAAGTCTAATCTAGTAGTTCTTAAAATATTCACGATCATACATACAAGTATGTATTCCTGATTTGCACTCTATTTTTTGCTCAGTGCGTAAGAAGAAGTAGATTTTAAAACTAGATTATCGTGTATTTAGGTTAAATTATTAAGTCACGTTAAAATAGTTTCAACAATGTTTGATTGATATGCCAGTACAAAGAAAATTCTGGAAATAGTACTTTTTACTCGAAAACTCAATAGTAAGAAGTTGTAGACAGTTCTCGTGTCAATTTTATGTTGTGTATAGAGCAGGGGTCGGCAACCTTTTGGAACGGAAGAGCTAAAAGTTCAGTTTACAAAATTTTCCAGTTTTTAAAGAGCCACTAAAAATTAAAAAAAAATTTTCTTATAAGGCCATGTTTTGGTATTTAGGCATAACTTTTAATTCTAAACAACTTTTTCTTATAACATTTCGCTGAATTTTTTGAAATAAGGGCACTTTACTCTTGTACAATTTTTATATTTTTTGATCCACTCTGTATGCTGTTTGAGTTTCAACAATTCTAAGAGCATCTAAAATGATTATCGGACATGCACCAACTTTTGGCAATATTTGTATTTTGATTGTGCATTTAATTAAAAATTTTCCCATATGTTGCACACTTAAGTGACCACACTGTATATATCCGAGGACAACACATCGTGACGAGGGCAGTGCGGGTGAGACGCGAGTGGAAATGCCTGAGAGATAGACATGGTACTCAATCATGGATCGATTTTTAAGGGTTTATCTAATAAAATAATATTTTTTTGCGTATGGAACTGGAGAGCCGCAACTTTACATCAAAAGAGCCGCAGGTTGCCGACCCCTGGTATAGAGTATTGACTTGATAAGGAATAAGTGTAAGCAATTTATCATATTATGTGATTTTAGAAACAAATTGTTATATCAGTAGAACGTAACTTGAACAATATGTTACGACGACAATGTAGATTGTAGAGTATTAATGTTGACAAATGATATCACAATAGCGTTGTAGATCCCTTGTTTAATGCGCAAATTTTGGCTTTGAAATCATTTTGTTTTGCTTTTCTTAATTAAGTCTCAGTAATATAACGTATCATGCTTTTAATTATTCTGTAACTTATTTGACTAGCTTTTGTCTTTATCTTCCATTGTGATAAGTTAATGATGTATAACCATAGCTAATATCTTAAACAACACCCAAATTAATAAGCACAAATCTCTTCAAATATTAACTTGTTTTAATTAAAATACTAATTATAGAATAGAACAGAATATAATTTATTGTAAACGCCACAAATGCTGATACAAACGTTAAATACTTCAAGTAACCAAAGATTTGGATTTCAACGGTTGAAAAGCGATCTTTTTCTATGTCGATCAGTCATTTGTTTTTTATATGGGGAAAATCTACTGTTCTGCATGACAGGTAGTTTCGTTAGACTAAAACTGAAGTTGTATTATCACAATCTAAGATCATTGTTAAATCAAAATTTTTGACAATGCTTTTTTAAATAAGAGTCTTACTTTTAAACTCCCCGTGTCGACTTTCTTTTAGTCACAGGCCATATAATACATATAGTAGACAGACAAGCAATCAAGAGAGGTAAACAAAAGTCCTTATAGTTAAAATGTTGTTGAACATCATTGCAATGATTACGTGGTGAATATAATTTTGAATGTTTCAGTCAGGATGAATGGTATCAAAGTACTCCAAACATTCAGAATACTCCAGGGTTTAGTCTCGTAAGGGTAGATGTACGGACAACAGGGATTTTAAAGTGGTTTAATACCCACCCGCTGATGGCTACATATTAGCTATATGAACAGTTGAACCGAAACAACATTGCATCGACCTTCATTTCAAATTATCAGTTAACTTAAATTAACAGTGATATAGAGACAAAATATACTCTACTATTTCACAAAATATTTCTATTACAGAATATTGAATGTTTAAAATAAAGACTATAAATCAAATAGGTACTCAAAGATTTAGGAAAATAATATAAATAAAAACTGTCCTTGATATAAAAGTAATAAGTATAGTTTATTCATTTATTGGGTAAAAGAACGGTTTTAAATTAAAACATTTTATTTATTAATCTGCAAACTTTATTGTCTTATATTTCGGACTTCTTCAGGCACTAGAAAATGATATACAACAATCTGTAATTAATAATATGACAAATACAATACATATAGGCAAAAACTAAAAAAAGTAAATAAATGTATTTAACTGTCTTTGGTTACGATATAATGATATATCTCTTGATAATTTTCGGTATATTCACCGTTGACAAACGTAATTTTTTTTATTTAATAGTTCACTAATTGTAATTCCTGAATTAAATAAAAATTATTCTTTTACAATAATTTAATCTCTCTAATCCCACTGCACTTGTCATATATCTAATGTTTCCTAGTAAAAATAAAGAAGTGCCTAGTTATTCTCATATCATTGAGTAGGTATAATAACGTTTTGAAGGATTAATATCACTCCAAAGACAAATTTTTTCTTCGGACATATGCATTTTAAATAAAACACCAAAATGCAAACGTTTTGCATAGGGCTGCCATATTGAATATTTTGATATGGGCTGCCCCTCCAGTTAAAATCTCAATAGATATAGATTAGTTAACGTGCTTCCAATGTCAGGTTTTATCGTCTAAACTGTACGCAGTGGATAATACAAGCTCGCGTATCATAAATGAAGGTAAACCCAGATCATTGTACTAATGGATAGAGTTTATACACACACACAAACGCACCTCTTCTCTCTCTCTCACTCACTCGATCCCTATGTCCTACACGTGTTATCAAAATGTTGCAGTTGGTTGAATTTAATTATTGTACTCTGCTATATTCGTCATGCGTTTTCAACTGATTAATTAATATGTTTAACTAATCTTTTGTAATCCCGAGCTGTGAGTCCATTGTGCCAGTATAATTTGTTTAAGGAATTTAATCAAATCTGAAATAACAGTGTAAACAAATCGGAGTAGATACACGAGTGTAAATTGAAAGTGGAACAAAATACGAGTGTGAAAAGGCAATTTTAAAGATGACTAAAATGTTGGGAAGGGTTTGAATATTTTGATGTAAATTTTTAAAAATAAAAAAATCCAACATTTTTGACGTGATGACGTCTTATACCTAAATTGATGAATCACCAATCTTATAAATTGATAAAACACCGGCTGCATGCACGAAAAAGTGTAACGTTCCTAAATCCTAACGTTCGTAACGCGTAACGTTCCGCTTGACCCTGTGCGTGCTTTTTGCTAATTTCTCGCCCAATTTAAATCAGATCGGTTTGAAACCAGTCTTAAACGAAAGAGGAGAACATTTTACATAGATTTCGTATAACAGAATTTGCCTAAACAGTTTTTTTATACAAATTTATATAGAAAAATAGCTGTATAAATGCAATGTTGTCTAATGCATGGCGCGACGCGGTCGGTCGTCTTTGTTTGCCGTACATGGAAATTAGAAAATAACGTATGTCTTGTCTTAACATGAAAACGGCTGCATTTCTAATGTTTAATTCAATTTTTTGACATTAGTATTTTGTGAAATGCAACGCCTTCTAAGTTAAGTATTGGAATAACTAATTATTATTAGAACATAATACTTTGACAGTTGCAAACGTCACTTTTGACATTTCTTATCATTCCGACACTAAGGATAAGCGGATTGAAACCAAATTTTGGGACGTTTAGGTTATGTATTACGGAATACGTTATCACGTAAAACTATCGTCCGTAAACCGACTTTACAGACAACCAATTTTTTCTGTTCGTCTATTGTATTTGTAGTCCAGTCAAAATAAACATTTCAATTTACTATAATCCACATTGAGCTGAAAATTGGTCCATGTCCTAAGTACACTATTACAAATTAATAATCAAAAGTCCCCACCGATCCTACATCTGCTTCAAAATTTATTCAAGGCTAAAGATCAAAAGTATCGGTTTTTCGCACTTTGATCGTAAATGTTAAATATTATCTGAAAATAGGTCAGACAAAAGTTATAGATCATGCAACTGTCTACAAAAACTATTATTATATTTTTTTCGTGCAAATCACTATTCCGGAGATATGGGACCAAAATTTCTATATACGTGCTGAACATATTTAGCAAAAATAACGTTAAATAGTAATATGCATATTAGATAGTATTTTCGCTGTATAAAATTAACATTTCAAAAGAATGCTGATTCGTAGGGAAAAAGTATAAGAAGAATTCTTGTAGGCAATTGCATGATCTACAACTTTTGTCTGACCTATTTTTAGATAACATTTACCGTTTACGAGAAAAGTACAAAAAAACCGATACTTTTAACCTTTGACCTTGAATAAATTTTTTAGCAGATGTAGGATCGGTAGGGACTTTGGATATTTCATTTGTAATATTGTACCTACGACCTGTACCAATTCTCAGCTCTATGCGAATTATTGTAAACATACCACTAATTTTTTGTCTATTTTGACCGAACTATTGTGTTGGTTTTTAAAATAAATAAATCTCAGGTTGTAGTGCCAAACCTTCCTTACAAAGGCTATAAAATTGATTTTTTTTTTCTAACTTACAATATTATTATATATCCGACGTCAGCATGAAATTAATTACACCTTTCAATAAGTAAGTAAAACCACATGCACAAACTAGTGTTTTCATAATATTTGTAGATTCGGTCCTATTGGACCGATTATATTAAAATCTTAGCAGCACGATTTAATTCCTACAAATGGGTACAATTACCATTTTGAAACGATTCTGATATTTTGTCAGTATTTTTGAAAAATATTTTGTAGCCCCTAAAAACCACCCATTTTAAATAGACTTCGTGCGGGAATGAATTCCAATATGTAGACCAAATTTCATTAAAATCAATTGACTTCTAGATCCTGCCATCCGACCGACGTCAATTGTATTGTGTCATATGGCATTTACACTACTAACCATAATAATAATATTCACCTTTGTTCTGTTTCTTAATTTATTTTGAATTACTGCGTTTAAAGAATTGCTACCGCGAACGAAGTTGAAAGTGTCTTGACAAATAATTAATAAAACAAACACGAGAAACGGCGAGTGGAATACTTTGAAAATCAGGTTATTAAAATCTCATCGTCCTTCGAACCAATTCACAAACAACTTCTACACGTCCTTTCCATCTCTGGATCAATACTCGCCAGGCTCGTAGAATACGGGTGGCGGAGATTGGTGTTGATGTATACAAGAAAGTTTGTTTTTAAAGAACCGCTAACAACGAAATAATGGTCCTCTCGCAATTCCACCATCCACTTCAAAAACTTTAACTCTTCTACTCCGGGTGGCTGTCTAGAGCATTTGCTTTAACTCTATGCATTGTCTACTCCGCTTTATTCTATGGTATTTTAGATGAGCTGGGGAGTGACATGTAAATTGTATTCCGATTAGTGAACAGTTTTCTATCGATTAGATATTTGAGAATTGTCTAGATTTTTTGGATTTTTCAATAACAATAATTATAATAATAATGCGTTTAACGTCCGTTTCTCGACATTATGACGTCATAACAGACTCCATTCACACCATTACAATTTTCCATCTATAACACTTCCCGTTATTTTCTACATTTTTTTAAATTTTCACTTAAATAATAGCAATGGGTGAATGAAGGAGTTTTGGGACATTAGGATACAGTAGGCAAATTTTGAGCATAGGCCATGGCCTTGAATAAGGAACCATCTCGATATTTATCTGGAATTATTGAGGGAAACCACGGAAAACCTGAACAAGATGGCCGTACAGGAATTACCGTTTCTCGGTGAGAGGCAGTAGGAAAAAGTCCCAGCCACATCTGCCCACGCCGGGATTCTAACCCGGTATCTCCCGAATGCGAGTCTAGTGCTCTCACCACTACGCCACCCCGCTCGATATACAATAATTATAAATCTGCAATTGTAAGTTAATACTATAGGCCTAGATGACCTTGAAGATTAGCAACTTGAAAAGTAAAAAAAAAAAACAAAGTCACAATGTCAGTCTGTTGACAAAATTATACCATAGCATTTTTACTAAAGGGTTACATTTTAATTTTGAAGCAATTCCGATAAATTTTTCAGTGTCTAAATTTATTTTTTTAAACTCTAAATAAAACCCTTTAAATAGTCCAATAACGCCCATTTCAAATAGATTTCGTGCAGTGCTTGATTAAAGTGTGTAACGGGCTAACAGCGTGCCTGTACCAAAATTTGTTAAAATTAATTTTAATGATTAAAGAGTTAATGTTATATTTTATCGAAATAATTCTAATTAATATGTCGATTTGCTTAGACTGATGTGAAATGTGGAGATTTTAGTCCAAGATTCTTGAAAACATATGTTTTTTCACATATACTAGCTGGAAATATACAAAAATGTTAGCCTAGAACTTTCCAAAGAAAAAAAAAAACTAAAAGACGTCGATGGAATCAGCTTCCATAAATGCAAAATTTTATTTACAAAGCTCAAATTTGTAGTAGGTACCTATTAATGAAACAATGATTTTGCAATCTTCGTTAATAGAGAGTTGCATCCGTTACATAATCGGGCAAAATACTCTAGTGTGTTCAAATTTCAACTTTGTAAAAATGAATAAATTTCACTTCTAAATTGCAATCTTTGATCTGGTATGGCTGCAGTTAGTTACCAACCAATTTTTGTTAATATTGTACTGCAAATTTGAACTTTGTATAAATGAGTTAAATTTTACATTTTTTCTCATTTTTAAAAACCTCACCGGCATCCTTTGGTCAGACCGGCGGTTTCTTCTTTGGGTAGATGTAAACATACATTTTTCACAGCTGTGTGAAAGTGCGTATGTTCTCGAGACCACTAGCTCTTGGACTATTTGGTTCGACGCCAAGTCTGTCTATGCCTTAACTATGTATTAGAGAAAAATAAACTGATTAAAATGTATCCATTTTATTGTATTTTTTTCGAGAAAGTGTAGCAAGTACCTACAACATTTTTGGTTAAAAATATAAATTTACTTTTTGTACAGATAACCATTAACGGATTTAAAAAATAACTTTTTCACAAATGGCGTTTTCATTTATTTTCCATTAAATCTTAGTATTATTGTTTCCATTTCTTTTAAAATCTTTCTCTCTACACTCTTATTGTCAAAATTTAATATTTATATTTCTTAAGAACATAAAATTACGTAAAAGCGCTTGAAGTTTTCTTATGATGACAGAGAAATTGTCAGAGGAGGAGAAGTTTTGTTATGTTTATGTGTTCTCAACACAACTCCTTTTTAAAACTTTTGATGAAGTGCGTGACGTAAGTCAACATTGTTTGGTTTTTCTTTTAGTTTGTTTGTTTTACAATTAGCAAATTTGCCTGTTATTCGGTTTATTTCTATAAAATATTCACATTTACATTAATGATGAAAATCATTTTTATAATCGTTAAAACATTTTCTTTTGTACTTTTAGTAGCCGTATTGAAAAAAGGCGCTTGCATTTATGGATTCAATTTTTATATTTTGTATAAATTCCGTTTTGGGTACGCTTATGTTTTTACAAAATTTTGACATAAATTTTTTCAGAGCATAATGTAAGCTACCTATCTATAAGTCTCCTGGAAAAAACATTGTTTTATTGGGTGTGTTCGTTGGTTTCTTTTTTTTCTATTTTTTTTCTATTTTTAGACTACGTTTTATTTTTGCCCATTATTTTGATGAAAAGCTTCAAAAAGTAGAAACCAGCAAGCGCACATAACCTAAATTAAATATGCTTATAAGAGGAATACCTACGAAAATTTTGTTTAAGATTAATAATCAGAAATTGTAATTTTTATATAAGATATTCGATAATATGAGAAAAAATGCCTGGTTAAATCATTGATTAACGTCTAATTAGAACTCTTCAATAAATAAAATTATCGACCAATTTTTCAGACATATATATTAACAGAAAATATATAAATTCAATACATTAACGTTTCGGTCCGGATTTGGATCTCGTTCAGAACTGATCTAAAAAATATAAAAATCAATGAATAATTAGTTTCTAATTAGTTTTTATTAAAATTCGCTTAAAGTTTTTTAATATCGAAATATTGAAAAAATAATAACCTTTTATTATAATTTTATTAAGAATTAATTATTAATTAAAATTTTAAATTTTTTAGATCAGTTCTGAAGAAGATCCAAATCCGGACCGGCACGTTAATGCATTTTATTTATATATTTTTTGTTAATATATTAGTCTGAAAAATTGGTCGATAATTTTATTTGTTGAAAAATGCCTATTCCATTGTCGAGTGTCTATATTCTACAATATCTATCTAAAGATACTTAACATATCCAATACAAAGTTAGAGAGAGAGAGTGCAAACTCCAATTAACGTCACTCGATATAACGGCAAGCTCCTTAAAACGTCGAAATTACTTAACTCTAGTTGGTTTACCTTGTTGCTCATACAATGATACACTCTAAATAACGAAACACCCACTCTTAATAACGACAACAATACGTCATCATTAAGCAATAAACAGTATTTGTTTGGTATTTTGTTGGTTTATTGTCGGCCTCATGCGTACCGAAGATTCTAAAAATTCGTTCTTTTGTTTGTTGGGATTATCTTTTATATGTTTAGCTCAGCTACTTATAGATAAGTTATTATATTCTTAGTTGCCCACAAACTTGTAAACTGTGAACATGGCGAGTAAAAGAAAATCTTTGTGTATTGACGAAAAAGTGTTATTAATACGCGCAATATTTTTTTTTTTTTTTTTATTATACACGCTCAGCTGCTATGCGTGGAATGTTGTATTACTGTCTTATTATTGTTATTGTTCAATTAGTAGAGTCAGGTAAATATGTTGGTGGGCACCATATACGCGCAATATTCTTCCCTTCGTTTAACGACAACTCTTAATAAAGCCACAAAGTGCACAGTCCCTTGAGTGACGCTAGATAGAGTTTTCACTGTAGTTATTCCTAGAAAAACTTAGTGTATTAAATTTATTTGTGAATTTTCCATATGGCACATAGGTACACTATTAGCGGCGGTCGGATGGCGCGACCTAGGGGTCAGATAAACATTACTCGAAGTGTGTTAAATTTGGTGTAGATGTTAGATTGATAATAATATTGCAATTAATTAAAAAAAATACTATCTTAAGAAATGTATTGAATGATTTTTTTTTTTTTGTCCAAGTACAATCTTAAATAAGTCACAATGCCTGTGTTAGCAAATACAATGCATTGTCGACAGAGCTTGGCAATGCGACCCGAGTTTTTATTCGTATTAATTGTTAAAAGAATTTCACATTCCGTAAAATATGTTGATATTACGCTAATGAATGTTAAAAATATCTATCGAAACAGATTATATCTGCAAAATTAAAGGAATATTTTCTTATTAATTAAGGCTAATTAAATTACTCATTTACGTTCCAGCTTTCATACTTCTTCATAATAATTTGTTTTATTAAAAGTTCGTTCAAAATGAAATGGAAGTTTATGTTTATTTGATAAATGAACTGCTTTAATTTTATCAACACTTTTAAGACATTCGAACTCTAAGCCATTCATTTTTATAAATTTATTTTATCATTATTACTATTACTTGGTACAGTGTTTTATTTACCCTGAAATATTCCATAACTCGTCGAGGAGTATGATATAAAATACACCAATATAGATATTTGTAAACGCACATTCATTATGTATTTCAGTTTCACGACAACTAAACTGTGGCAAACATAAACAATAGACATTTTTCCCTATATGAAGTAGCGAATACATCTTTCATCACATGCGAGTTCTTTTTGTACTGAATAGTAATATATATCTTTATACAACCAGGTGTAAATAATATATGGCATAGTATTTTCCAGGCGACTATTTTCAACAACTAAAAAAATTACTTGACAGCGATAAAATATTTTAGCAATAGTTATATTAGATGAGCTTCAAACGCAAGGTATTTTAACAACTAAATAATTGCTGCTACTTTAAGTTAGCGAACATATTCAATAATTCAATTGAAATCATAGACGAGGTACTATAAATAATGACATGGCGACTAATAATAACAATGGGGTGACAAAGATTGTATTATAACGACTAGTGAAAAGGGGTGAGCGTTTGGGGGGAGTTCTTTAAAAAACAACTACTGGGTCGTGTCGATGCAATGGCGTTTTTTTGCGCAGTGAAAAAGGGAGGGCGTTTAGAGAAAGTTCTTTAAAAAATAATTATAGTATGGTTCTGAATGTTGTTTCTTTATTTATTATTTGATTATAACTTTAAAGATATGACAGAATCTCAAATGTATGATTTGCGAATGCCCATTTTCTATTTTTTATCGGCCGTCAAGTTTCCGTTTAACAATAAACTCAGGTACCAAAACAAAAACTCGATGCCAGTTTAAATTAAAACAAAGCTTTACAACTGATTATTAAGCTGCTACCTTTTACTTAATACTATCTACCTCAGCATCTGTTAACCCACTAACCCATTTTAATTTTTTTATAATCCCTAATTCAGATTAATTAGTCGCCGCGTTAAATACATGCTATAATATATTATTATTTAACATTTAAAATTATTAATTTTGATCCATTTAACCTTTGTTTAAAATGTGATGGCACGACTTTTATGACAATATAATTTTGGCTGTAATAATGATAATTAATTTTCAACTGATGTGAAAGGGTTTTCTTTTTCTTATAATAAACATGTTTGATCACCTTTAGTGTGCTTATAAAAAGTCTTAACGCACCTTTAATCTTGAATATAGATTCCGCTTCGTTTTGAAAGAGGAAAAATGAGAAGAACTAAGTTCTTTCAAGGAAACTAATCCATCAGAAACATTTTAATTAAGGTTTTCTTGCTTCCTAAGGAACAAGAATTACTATTAATTCAAGTGGGAAGGGAATCAGTGACGGCTTATAATAATTTGTAAGAGAAATACGCATTTTTTAATACACACGTCCGTTGTCTATTTGTTAGAAACATTCGTTTTAAACTTTAAATTATTATATTATGTAGAAGTAATTTTATATTAAAACAAATTCACATTTTAACTGAGTATGAAAGACTTGCTTTTACTTCCAGCGAAGTTAGATAACTTTTGGATAATTACTTGTGCAAGACTAACTAAACTTACCTCACCAGTTACCTTGATTACAACTTACATTTTACATTACCAAAACAAATAATTAATTAGTCAGAATGGTTACGACGAAATTTTGGTTTTTATTTTGTCTTCAAATATATTTTTTACTCTTTTCGACGTAATATTGCACGAAAGTATATTCACAGCACTACGCAAAATTGAATTGCTGATATTAAAGTACAATAATCTTAAATTAACAAATCATTAAAATATTCCAATTTCTGCGAGATAATTAATAATATTCTTATTCTGATTTAATCAAAATCTATATCGTATTTTATTTTCTTATGCAGGCTACTCTCGGTCTAAAGGTATTTGCGTTTAGCCTGAGAGATTGATTGAATGTTTGTTTGTTTGTGCACTTGAATGTCGCCGTTTGTCTGAAAAATGGTTTGATTAATTCAGATGCGGTTTTCTGTAAGGGGTTAGTAATTAATCTGCGATGGTTCTTCGATAAATATTACGATGGCAACGCCCCAAGGGGCGCTGCACTGCACAAAAACTTAATCGCAAAAACCATAACAGACGTGCTACGCACGAACAGATCTAACAAGCGTTCGTTACTAGTGCTTTTTACAGCAATACACTTGAACATTTATTAAAAACACAGTTATGAGCACTCTTACACATAACGCGATTCGACAGCTAGGCTATCAGAGCTACAATGTGTACGCTAGTTCGGCAAGACCATCTGAACAAACTTTTACTAAATCTCTAAAACGTTTAAAATAAAACAAAATTAAAACTTTTGAAAAAACCCATTAGGAATGTAAATGTTGTAATAGAAAAAGAAGTAAATAAAATTCTAAAATCCTCCGACGTACGCGGGTAAGTAACCAAAGAAAATCCATCGGAGGCTGCAATTCGCTGCCCTGAAATGAACTAAAATATTGCAATATTAGAGTATGTGGCTGATTGAAATCACGTTAAGTACGTAAATAACTGTAGTCTAGTTTATATTCTTCTATTCTTATTTCTTAATTCAGGGCAGCGAATGGCAGCCCCCGACGGATTTTATTTGGTTATTTACCTGCGTTGGGGTATTTATAATTTTATTTAATTCTTTTTCTATTACATTTACATACACGTTGTGGGTTTTTTCAAAGTTTTTAATTTTGTTTTTTTTTAATTTTTAACGGTTGATTGTATAGATCAAAAGAAAACTTTAGAGAAAGTTGTATGATTATTTTGATAAACTTCCCCATAAATTTTAGCATTACGTTAAATATTATTGAAAATTGGAATATTAATTTAGATAATATAATTTTATCTCTTCATTATAAAACTATTATAAAGACGTTTTAAAACTATAATCGTCTTCTTTTGACTTGTACTATTCCCATTAAAAATTATTTAAGTGTGGTCCTATATAAAAATAAGCAACAGATATATAATGTGACACGTTCGTTAAATTATTTTATTTAAAAAATAAATTAAAACAGATTGCAACATAAAAAATAACGAAAGCTGGGAATAGAAAATATGATAACTACAAAAAAGAAAATAATCTGTGCTTTGACAAAAGCCATTAATTACATGGTAATAGTAAATAACATAAATGTTATACTAATAAACATATATTTTAAACACGAACAAAAAGTACAAATAAAATGAACAAAAAAAAAAACTTTTATAATTTTAATTTCGCCTATGGGTTTCGGCGTATTTATAACATTAGTCTTGTTTCATATAAATTAATGTTAATAGCTATACTACCTACGTAGATGCAAATATATTTAAAACGCCAAGCAATAACATACATTTTAATTAAAACATTCTCAAGCCAACCCTGAACAGAGCTACTTAGAGGCATATCTATATAGAAATTCTTTAGTATAAATTCGCTGTTTATGCATATATCTGCTTTCCATTCAAGAGGCCAGAAAATAATTTCGCTATACTACTAAAAAGAGAAGTTTTTGATTGATAATTCTTTACAAATTCGGTTTAAATTCAACCAACTTCAAAGAATTTTATTTTAATCATAAAATGTACACCATGCTTGGTTAAATAAATTCTAGTCAATCGGGCGATGGTTCCATTCCAATTTCCAAAAACTGGAATTTGACATAATATTATAAATATCATAATATAAGAAAAGTCGCCCGATTGTGAACAAAAATATTAGATTTATTTAATGTACGACGTGTCGTCTATAGATTTAGCTTTTTCAAATTCAGAAAATTAAATAATCATAATTATGAAAATCACAACAAACATAGCAATTAACAAAAGTTAGGGTATCTACGTATAACACAAAAAACGGTAACAATTTCTATATAGACGATAAACGTCGTACATTAAATAAATCTAATATTTTTGTCCACAATCCGGAAATTTTTCATATTGTTACACGATCCCCCTTGCCACGACAAATGATTTAGTAAAACAAAAATCGACTCGCCATTCTAACAATGACACACATTTTGTTGTCTTACAACAATCGGCTCCTCATTCTAACAATGATACTCAGATTATTGTGGGGTAACAACAATCGGCTTGTTGTTTTAACAATATGCGTAGGTAAAAAAGGCTTTGTTGCCAAATTTCAGACAACAATGAATGCAAGAAAGGAAAGAACTATTCAGCGCATATATAAACCACGGAATAGCTCAGTAGGCGGACAGTCATACATGTGCCTCATCGAGCGAACAATTGACATAAATTGACAGTCAGTACCGTGAACAGTACTGAAGTAACTGCAGAGATAAATAAATAAGGGAGAGTGATACATTGTGTTTCATCGAGTGAACAATCGACTTAAATTAACAGTTAGTACCGTGAAGGTAACTACTGAGATAAATAAATAAATGAACTGTATAAATAATCGAGTGTATATGGTAAATAAATAAGTGTGCTAAATAAATTTTGGTGTGTTCCTGTGTTGTAAATATTTTGTGTACCTATACTACCTACATAAATAGTGACTATTTGTATTCTTTTGTTTAGTTAAAATTGTTGTTTTGTTTCTGTTACGTTATAAAGAAGTACTTTTCGTTTGTTTGTTTATTTGTTTTGTTAATGTTTCACTATTATAAATAAATATATTTTTTCACCACGAACCAGAACAAATTTGTTATATTATTATAATCACGATGGACACGATATCTAATATATTATTATATTATAAATATCTTTTAATAGGACATTTGTTTTTCGTTATGATAATTTATACCATTGCAATTGAAAAGTCCAAGTTATAACACATATTGCATCTATATAATATATGCGCCGATTGTTCCCAAAACCCCTCCCTATTTACATGTCAAATATCTTGCAACAATTTCTACTTGTTAGTTCGAGTGAATAGGGCAGAATATAGACTTTTTGCAAAAAAAAAAGTTTTTGGCATTGCTTGGACTCAAGTGCGTCTGTTGCGATTTGTTTTTGCGTTCGCCATTTTCTCTTTCGTCTGTTAGTCTGTGAGCATGTTACAGATCAAACGGCTTAGCGAATCGAAACCAAATTTTGGTAAAATGTTTAGATATGTAAATATGAAGAGCCGTGTTGTTTTTGGGGACAATCGGCAGATACGCCAAAGATATACGCGCTATCATGTGGTTTATCTGTTATAATAGTTAATTTTTCATGTCGGTTTATATTCTAGTTATTTTTCCCAACAAGTCTTGAATACATTTTTTTTCAAAATTTAGTAGTTTCAGAAATAGGGGTTTGAAAATTAAAAAAATCAGTTCTTTTGTTCTGAAGACATGTCAAAAAGAAATTAGGTTAACTGACAAGCACTTGGTTTATTTTAACCCAATTATGTAACCATACAAACGAATATCAAACATCATAATATTTATTAATAGCCGTTACTCGTGTTAACAGAAATTTTAATTTATTTATTAATAATATGCTAAAATGTCAATATTTTTACAGTTGGAATGGTCTTGTCGCCCAATTGGCTGGAATTTTTTTATTGCACTAAAAAATGAACTCCTGGGTGACATATTTTGTCAAAAAATATAATTATAAGTAGCATGAAATTTAAAAACCCACAAGAAATAAATTAATAGAAAAACACGTTCGCTTCTTGCCGAATGGTCACAGATCCATGGAAGACTAAAAATGTAAATTGGTTACATTGAAATGATTATAATGCGGTAAAAAATTCAAAATACATTTTGAATAGAACAGCTGACGTAATAAAATTGATTTGAAAATTTACTTACCTGAAACGAGCCCAAATATCAGGAAGCAAACAACGTAGGTAGGTACTAAAATAAATTAAACAGCAGGAACTCAATCGATTTGATTATAAAATATATATACAACTTTGCATTTGCTTCTCTACTTGTTCTCACGAGTGGAACGGGTCACGAGGTATACATCTTAAACAGCCTCTTAACTGTACATGCATCTCATCCGGCAGGGGAAAATCAAATACGTGAATCTATAAATATTTAACATAGGTTTATTCGGCCATTTTGAATTGATTCGATATACAAACAAAACAGGATGCTTGTACATACTTCAAATATGTATGTAACTTTATATTTATAGGGTCACACTTCGACACGGTTTCGTCGAAAATGGGTTCTGTGATTTTTTATCAAAAAGCAAACAGTATATGTTCTTGATGTTTCCTTGCAAATACGTTTTACATTAAAGCCAAGTCTCTAGCAAAGTCTAGCGTAACCTACCAGCAATGTATAGCAAATTAAACTCTCTATGGTGAAGATTTCATTTGATTTATGCCCATGTTCACCGGACACTATTAAAGATAGAGGTTACTAATCTTGAAACAAATTTATTCGTTAGAAAAAAATTTACTTTCAATTCACCAAGCAAAATATTAGGTAGAAAAGTTAGGTAAAGAATAAAATATACACCGCACTATACTCCTTGCTCTTTTTATTGAATATTTTGACGTTCACCCAAAAATCCGACCGATGACGTTAGTGTAAACGTCAAAAAAAGTTTCACAAAATAAAGTGTGGTAAATTATATCAATGCAGTGTTGATGAACTTTACAAACATATTATTGAAACATTACTTTATTGCAACAAGTAAGTTCCCAACCTACAAATAGTAATCTGTCAAAAATATGTATTTTCAACTTAATTTTTTTTCTATAAAAATTCTTAATGTTATTTAATAATAATAACTATTCAATTAATAAATTAAGTTTTCAATATTAAGACTAAGTATAATATTATCTACTTGGTAAAATAACTAATCATCTGCATTGAAATTACGTGGTACTATTACAGCCTTTTACTAACTTTTTATTTGTTTACACGAGGTAAAAACTTCGCAGGTTCCATAATAAGTCAATAATTATAATTAATTTATTCAACTCTTTTTATTATTATAATAAAAAAAATCACAATTATCAGTACCGATTCACAGTACGATTCATAATCATGTTTCTCTGATTATAGTTGTAAGTTTCGCCGCCAGATAGAGTAGTCCAAATAAAGGATCCCTATTTGAGTTTTATTTTTTGTCTTATTCCTTTAAAATAAATGTTTTTTAAAGATTGTTTTTCAAATTCTAAGTTTGAAATTACTTTGCAAATTGCATAGAAGATGCTTCGCTGTACGCAATATTTATGTAATATGAATTGCTTTTAATGTATTCATTATAGATATTATATAATATTGTGTAATCTTGCATTATGTCTCAAGAGATAAACAAACTCTTCAACTAAACTTTTCTATAATATCTCTCAAGTGTGTTACGACAGATGCAATTTGTTTTATATTGAGATCTCATTGTAAACTTTTAGATGTCTTATTATTTCATTAGAGTAGTAAACAAACACAAAATATAGAATAGTAGTCCCTACCCGCGGTTTCGCACGCGATTAATGATGAAACGCGGCAGTAGTGTACAACAGTAGTGTACTTTCTTGCCTCCCGGGACGGTGTCCCGCTCGGTAGCGAAAAGGCCTCACCGTATCACAACCTAACCTCGTGAATTATGGTCAAGACTGAACTATTTATGCTTGTTAGTACATTTTATTAGATTTTAATAAAAGTAATTTATCTTTCAGAACAAATTTATTTTCTTTTTAAAATTACAAGTTACAAATTTTGTTAATGACTTAATTTCTGACCCATTTACGCTGAAAGCCTGTAGTTAAGTCAATCTGATTTTGCAGAGATGTTACCTTGTGAGTTTATAAATAGAGAGGTACATAAAAATAAGATATATTATTACTATTAGATATCACAATATTTCAATTAATCCTTACACAAGATAGATTGATAAAAGTCTTTTGTCAATCTATCTTGTGTAAGGATTAATTGAAATATTGTGATATCTAATCATATCAACACAAGAATTAAGAGAAGAACTTTATCTTTTATTAAAGATATTATGGTATCGCTTAGTAAGGTAAAATAGAAGATGCGTGAGTTTGATGAATTACGAAAATGCATATAACACGTGGGACTGTGAGCGATGACTGTAGTGGAATCTTAGGCTTGCATTAGCACTGTAAAACAATATTTATACAATTTGATTTTTTTTGCCTGAAATTTTTGCGAACGCTCGCACAGCAACTCACCAAGATTTCATTGTAATCAGATAAATGGTATAGGAATGCATAGCAGACGAACACACAGACTACAAAAGAACAATCATTTTTATCTATTATGCCTACAGTAGTTACACATTCGCCGGGAGATTAGGTAAAGCGAGCGCCTACTAATGAGTCTGTCATTTTAACGGCGCATTTAAATGGATCTGGACCATAAGAAAATATTCTTTTTTCAATTCCGACATTGGCAATTGCAAAATTTCACTCAATCTGAGCCACGCGTCATTGCTTTCTTTTATCCTTATGCTGGAGATGCATGGGGGATCCCAGATAACAGGCTCATTTTGGTAATGTTCTAAATCTAAGAAATCAATTACTGTGTCATTGGTCCAGTCCGCCTTAATTTTATCATTAAAAGTTACACTTTAGCCAACAAAAATGACAACTTAAAGTACATTTAAATTCGCACGAGGCGACGAGTGTGTACTGAGTGTGTTTGTACTCGCCGCTCGGTTCCTTTGACTCGCGGTAGAAAAACCGATTTCATACGGAGCGCTGTCGAGGCGAGACAGTGCGCTACGAGATCAGGCGAGCGTTCCCAGTACACATTGGCGTTCGTTTAGTCTCGGTATCCCTCGGCGAATGTGTACTGCAGGCATTAGATAACTTGAAACGAACGGAAAAAGATAACGTTAAAAATTGCACACTTGCAGACTCCGTTTCAGATTGTAATTTAAGTTAAAATTTCTGCAATCCAATTTATATTCCTAATCAGTATCGAAATAAGCATTTTAAGGTCCAGTGCACACTTGCTACATTTATATTGAAAACGACATCTGCATTGCAACTGCATCGCAATTTAATAATTGATCAGCTACTGGAAATGTTTCATTCGATCGCACGATTTGTCAACAGCATGGAAACTCGATCGTACTTTCGCTGGATCTAGCGATTGATGCGTTTATTTCACATTCACGCGCCTAAGTGTGAAAAGTGCAGCCTCATCGGTATCCATAGCATTGGACTTAGTCTAAGATCCGGTATTAAAAATATATACCCTCATCTGTTATTTGATGATGACAACGATTTTATGTTAGAGTTAGATAATATATATGTTGCAGTCAAAACTCTTAACCAGTCAAAAGTACTATTGACTAGCAAAATCAGTCAAAAGTACTTTAGTCAATAATACTTTTGACTAAAATAACAGTTAAAAGTACTTTTGTCCAATGGAGCTGGTTAAAAGTACATTTGACTAAGTGATTCCGTCAAAAGTGGTTGTATCAGTCAAAACTCTTAAAAAGTTAAGGTGGTCGATAAAAATAATGACAAACGCACATATAAACTTTTATATTACTCATTATTAGTGGAGACCGTGCTGATATTAGAACAAAAATGAGTGACTACGAAAAGAAAGAACGCTTTTTGCAAAGAATTTTAGCGATAGAAGATATGAAAGATAGTCATTTCAATGTGATGATAAAAGAAAAATTTGAAAAGTTTGCAATGGATGTGGAAGACGCGAAATTTGATGAAAAGAAAACACCATTACAGTACAGTAGACTAAAACGCTTTAACATCATTGAAGTTTGCCATTAACGTAATTTAGGTATTACCTGTGAATTTTCTGATTACCTATTTTAATGACAATTTTTAAGTGTATGTTTTCTTTGTATTGATTGTAATGCCAATTTTTGTCGTAATAAACGATTTCACATTTAATAAATATCTTTTTTATTCACATCTAACGAGTTAATAGTGCTTTTGACTGATGTTTTATTGCAGTTAAAACTACTTTTGACGAAGAGCGTCAGTCAAAAGTACTTTTAACCGCAAATTTGCAGTCAAAAGTACTAATAACTAATAATTTTCAGTCAAAACCACTTTTGACCAACCTGTTCAGTCAAAAGTACTTTTGACTGATTTTGCTAGTCAATAGTACTGTTGACTGGTTAAGAGTTTTGACTGCAACATAATATTTACATTGATAAATGGCACATGAGTTTCCTAGCTAAGTCGCGTACCGTTACTGTTAAATTAAATAAATTCTAACTAACTTTTTTGGATCAACTTCCCCGATTTGTTAATCTCAAAATTATTGAGAGAATATGACACAAGGAGTTTGAATAAACTATTGATTCTATATATAAATATAGATCATCCACATAAACATACCTTGTAAATAGTTGTGTTCTGTGTACCTACTTTTAGTTTATTTGTTTTGTTAATATTTTATTTGTGTTATATTCTCTCATTTTAGGCTCGATTTTTATGATTAATAAATCGGGGAAATTGATTAAAAAAAGTTAATTAGTATTTATTTAATTTAACAGGATCGATACGCGATTTAGCTAGGCAAGCCATGTGCAATTTATCAATGCATATAGTCATCATCAAATAAGAGACGATGGTATATATTAGTTTTCCTATACCGAAATTTTCTACAATTACAATAGGTATGTTCCAAGCAGCTAGAGAACAAACCCGAAACCATCACCGTCATGCGCAGTAGCTGAAACGAAACTGTTTGTATCGGTTTTGGAACACCTTTTAGATACCTGTGCATGACGGTGACGGTTTCGTGCCCGTTCTCTGGCTGTTTGGAACGTACCAATTGTAATTGGTTCATTTTGTAATTAGTATCTGTTCATCAAATGAAAAGAGGTGAGTGTTTAGTGTTTACGTCAGAATTGTGTGCCAATGTTTGCGACCTGCTCAAATAATTCAATTTTAACAAGTTATGTAAAATATTGAAGTGAAAATCCGGTTGATATAAATTGTGCAAAATGTACAAAATGGAAGCTATCTTTACAAAATAAAACTAGAGAAGCCAACGCACATATTACATAACGTAAGGGGAGCATGAATAGAAAGAGCGCATATTATAATCTTCGCCGTGCATTAATACGCCTCAGAGGACATATTTAAAACAACCAACGGAAATTGGGTGTAAGAACTGTACGAATTTAAATAAGTTTGTATATAGTTGTCGTTGTCAACTTTTTATTTCTGCTCTGGCAATTCACTGTCCTCTGACGATACATTATAAAGTACATTTTCAACTAATTATAAGACGCTACTTTTCTCTTAGATAAAACGCTGGTGTATTTTTTACTTATTTGTTAGAATCCATTTTTGTTAAGATTTAATGTTAAGATAATACTTTTCGTAGAAATTATTTTATGGTTGTTAATTAGTCATCAGAGGAGATTTAAGGGAAAGAATGTATATAAACGCGTATAATTACTAAACCAATAGAAATACAGGGTTGCGGGTGATCTCATTGGATTCAATGTGATTTTTTCCATAAGGATAGTTAATATTAACAATTCCGGAAAGATCTTAGTGTCGCAAAAAGTCGCCGATTTGCAAAAACATTGAATGTATCACGAATATGCCTGAATTTACTTGACCTTACAGAAGAAAGTCCGCTGAATCGAATAAACACAAGCGCACAACTGTGTCTCTTCTGGTTTCGAAGTTTTGATAATTTGAAAATTAAAAATTCGATTATCTCCGAAACGAGACAAAATACAGGGCTGCACCTGTACTCATTGGATTCAGCGTGTCAAAATCTACCAGTTAACCTTAACATCAACCCGTTCTGAGAAATTTCAATTTTGAAAATTTTTGCGATTTTCTTTACAGGGGGGTATCAACTTACAATTTTTTATTTTCAAATAAATCCAGTATTGATGCGGCCTGTAGAATAAAATTGAAGAAATTTAAACTTAACAAAAATTACTAGAATGTTTAAAAATGTACGTCTAGGACGATTGACGCATTAATTAGTTAATTATTTATTTTCCGCAAAATTCTAAATGAATAAATAAGTCTGTTAGTCTGTCAGTCTGTTTGTCTGTGAACACGATACAGGTCAAACGGATGAGCGGATTGAAACCAAATTTTGAAAGGATGTTGGGTATGTAAATATGAAGAGCCCTATTGTTTTTGGGGAAAATCGGCGCATGCGCAGAAGAGATATATGCTATAACGATGATTTTTATATAATAATGGTATACTTTTCATAACGGCTTATTATTCTATTTATTTTTTTAAGAAAGTTTCGTTAAACATTTTTTTTCTGAACTTTATAGTTTCGGAAATATTTGGAAAATAAAAAAAATCAGCCGCACTTTTGTTTTGATTGATCTGTCAGAAATAAACTAGTTCGGCATGCTTTGATTAATTTTTACATGATGTGGAACATATTATGTAGGTAACCATGACACCGAATAGCAAATATCACATTGAATACTAGCCATTACCCGCGTCACCTCATGCGATATCAGAAATTTTATTTTTTTTATTATAATCAAATATCAACATTTTGGAAGTTGGAACGTCCCGTCGCCCAATTGGCTGGAATTTTTTTGTCAGTACTACACAAAAGAAATACACAATAAGCATTAAACAAGTATACGTAAATCTTTTTTGACAATATTTACCCAAAAAGGCCATGCGCTCAGCATCTCTTCGTGTGAAGTATAATGAGCAAAAATTAAGCCGAAAATAATATAAAGTCAGAGATTTCACCACCATTCTGAAAAATCTGTGTTACAACTTATCCCTGTTACACCTAGACTCTAATTACTGCTGTTATCTGTTCCCATTTTTTAATTTAATATTATTTTGATCATAAATTAACACTTTTCTCAGTTCCTGGATTGAAGCAGAGATCGGTGAACTACAGCTTAAGAATCACTGCTTTAGAGGTTACAGAAAGCTGAAAAAAAGGTTGCGTGACGCTATGCTGCAGTTGAAATTAACCCAACATAATTTATTTTAGCCTCCAGGATTATTAACGCTGCAATTTCGCGTGTCGTTGATGAAAAATCCGAGAGTGTATTAAGTGATATGGGGAAAACACTATATTATAATTTCTTTTATTTTAGTGCATTAAATCTACAAGAGTTGCTGTTCAATCTGGATATTATTTATTAAAAAAAACGGTATGATTATCGAGGATAAAAAATACTGCTTATACCTAGAAGAAATTGACAAAAAAGTTAGAAATAAAATCCTTAAGCGCGGTTGAAGTAAAACATGTAAATAATGCATATATATTGTTAGCGGCAAGGAGCATCTTTAGCCGGAATATCGAAAATATTAACTTGGTTATTTCCGGCTCATAGTACGACTCTCAGATTGAAAATACTAAACTAAACTAGAGCATTGCTTAGGTTTTATTTTCCTTGTCCTGTAAAAAAAAACAAAACTTTCCGTTAACAGCTAATCACATTTAAAAATTCTTGATTGTCTGTAATTGGGCTGTCTTTTGTATGGAGATTGCTATTAAATAAATATCAAACAATATTGTTTCGCGCCGCCACTGGAATCAGCAGAAAG
Organism: Xanthostigma xanthostigma; assembly: GCA_963575645.1. Lineage (NCBI taxonomy): Eukaryota > Metazoa > Arthropoda > Insecta > Raphidioptera > Raphidiidae > Xanthostigma > Xanthostigma xanthostigma. The sequence goes on from OY754465.1 coordinate 19,736,123, forward strand.
GTCTAGAAACTGCGGCGTGAGCCTATAAACAAGGGACAGTCGATCGGTGTAAAGGGCGCTGCATACGAGGCTAGAAACGCTGCTAGATTCCTTGCTAGATTTGCCTACTAGTTTTCTAGCGCTGGTTTTCTTGATTGCTGTTATGTGCTCGCGTCACACTAGACAGCATATTATGGTTGATATGCCATTGACTTCATACATAAATAGAGATCGACATAAATATAACTTGTTGCAACATTAAATAAATCTCGGTGTGTGCCTGTGTCGGAAATATATTTGGGTGCATAGAAATTAGTGTGTTATTACTATTCAGAAGTTTGTTGTTTTTATTTTATTTCATTTTACATTATAGAAAAGAAGTACCTACTTTTAGTTTGTTTGTTTCAATAACACTTATCTTAATAAATAAACCTTTTACCGCCAAATTCAGAACAGTTTTGCCAGTACATCGAAGATGTTACGATCTGTAATAATAAATCGATATGATACACATAACAAAATTATAATTACAGTTCGAGTAAAACGCATGATGAGACGTTCTCCGGAACAGATTTTGTGAAATGGCAGCTTAGACAGCGACCATCTCAAACACGGATTAGTTGTGATTTAGGAGGCACGTAGTCGCTTAATCCCTTTTACGTCTAGTTACCTACGAGGACTTGGGCCTAGCTATGTGTGTTCGTATAAATATGTATAGACATTAGGTAAAACAATACAGTGACAAATGGTTTAAATGCTTTGACACAACGACAGAGAACTTAATACCTCACTGAAATATCTATTCTTTGTGCAGTAATTATTCCCCTAAATGATTGCTCTTATATAGTGTAAACTCTATATACTATATAGCGACACTCAAGGGACTGTGTACTTTGGGCGTTATTGAGAGTTGTCGTTAAATGGAGAGAAGAAATAATCCATTAATCAATAAATAAAATTATCGACCAACTTTTCAGACAATATATTAACAAAAAATATAAAATTAATACATTAATATTACCATTCCAACCCACAAGTGGGGAATGGTACTAGTTTAGGTCAAAAAACACTTTTCAAAAATGTTAGAATAAACACTGCATGCAAGCGTCTGTTTCAGATTCTCTTCAGCTGGCGTACTCACTACAATTCACAGTATTAACTATGATTACTTACGTCTTTTATCTGCCTCTGTTCTATTAAGGACTGTATGCAGGTGACTCTCTCAAATTTCACAATCGAAAACGAGACCTAAAGAATATATATTAAATGCATACAGTATGTAAACGTATAAGGTGCACATAGGGAAATTAGCATTGGGAAAAAATTACTTGGATCAGAGTTAGCCATGACTACATTAATAGTTATTTCTATTAAATTATCGTGGTAATCTTGAGGATTTCTATTTTATTTTGATTTATTTTTATTTCACTTGGCTCTTTTAATAATAAAAAGCTCTTATAAATCATTATTTTAATATTTTTCTACAAAAATAAATCAAAAAAATAACTCCATCTGTTTGGAAACATTTCATTCAAAAATTGTGTGACTGGTATGACGTATGCGCGTTGGTAAATCAGTGACCCAATGTTTTTAGGTTCAACTCGAATAGGCGGATATATTTGATCTTGCACCATATTTAAGTATTTTTGGGAATTTAATGTCCCATTAATAAAAAAAGTCCGATTATGTTGTAATCATTTGAATATTTTCTTCATTCATTTTGCAAAAGAATATTATCTGTCAATTTGAAAAACAAGATTTCAAGACTCACTCTGATCCAGTCATTTTTCTCAATGTTAATTTCCCTATGTGCACCTTACGTGTTTACATACTGTATACAGATCGAATGAACTGGTATAGTACCTAACCACTCGAGAATATATGAATGTATTGCACAGTATTGACTACAATAATTACTTACGACTTTATCTCATGCGTCTGTTCTATGAAATACTGAATGCAGGTAACTCTCCCAAACTGACAGTTAAAACCGAAAGCAAATTCATTCGAGAGTAGAAACGTTCAATCGTTCAGTCATAGTAACCTTCCTCCTATTATTATCATAGTAAAATATTCAAAGGAATCATTTCGAATGAATCATTCAGTTATAAAAATCAATCAAATAATCTTTCGGTTATTAAAAGTCATCGATTATTCCCAAGGCTAACCTAAACAAACTTGGCACACTAAAACAGTAAACGAATATTACTACTGCAATTACAACGCAATAATATTTATATCCGTTTCCCTTGTGATCAAGGGGCGTCCGGGCTCACGACTCATAATTGGTGTAAACCTAAGTGTTCTTGATATTCATATCATACTTACATTTACCATACTTACCTTTAATAATTTGAACTTATGTTTACGCATATAGCCCTAGTTGCTGAGCGTTTCATATTTAAATTAAAAAAAAAAATGTCCGTTCGATTTTAAATACAAGTTTTTTAAAAAGCAGTCCACTCGTTTTTGCGTAATATCCTAACAAGAAACCAATAAAACGAATACAATACCTATTCTTCGTGCGAAAGTTCTAAATTATATGCCATAAGTTACATAAGATCGGTCCAGCCGTTCTGATATGGTAGTCTAACAAACAAACAGTAATATCAATACGATATTTCCTTTTCGTATATGTTTTATCTTAACAAATTTCGTTCTCTGAGATGGCAAAAGGAAATTGGGCGTCTTTTTTGTCTCATCTGCAGTTGATTAGATGGAAAACGAAAGCGAAGTTGATCTGTGAATTGATGTAATAAAGAGACGTAGTGTATTTTCTTTGCTTGCACAAGTTATATCTTAGTTACAAGCATATAGTGTACAGCTACCCTGTACGCAATGAAATATTATATTAAATCTCATTATATCTCACAAAGATATATTATTATGTCAAAATGTAGTTTTAACACGTACACTATATCGAAAAATTAATATTTATTAACTTTTACCCAAATACAGAATACAGACTGTAAATCTGAAAATATTATGCGCAGAAGTTTTGAAACTATGTTTAATAATACTTTGGTACATCAATAATTGCACTAAGAACACTGTTAGGTAGATACAGTGTAAACTCCATTTAACGTCACTCGATATAACGACAAACTCTTTACCTTGTTGCTCGTACAAAGATACATTCTAAAGAACGACACACGCACTCTAAATGACGACTACAATACATCTTCATTAAGTAATAAACAATACCTGTTTCTTATTTTGTTGAGATTGTAAATTATAGACGCTCAACAGCTGAGGTCGTCAGCGTCTATATAATAAATAAAAAAAATAATATATAATAAATAAAAAAAAATAAAACAGAATAAAAGATAAAAACAAAAAAAAAATCAATTTGTTAAAAAAAAATTGTAAAGACTCTATTAAGACAAAAATAACAACATTTAAAAAAAAAAAGATAAAAATTAACAATAAACAATAACAAGTAACAAAAACAAATAACAGAAAAATAAATAAAATCAAAGAAACCGATCAAGACCGGTCTCTCTCAAAAATCGAAACAGCAGACCGACATTGTCCGGATCATTCCCTAAAATCAGAGACAGATCACTTGACAATCCGATCTGCTGTCGTGTGTCCCTAAACTGGACACACTCAATTAAAATATGTGAGACGGTGATTCGAGTGTCACACGTCTCACAGTATGGCGGTTCCTCGCGTGCCATCAAGAATCCATGAGTCAACCTACAGTGACCGATGCGAAGCCGAGTAAGAACCACTTCCTCCCATCTGGAGGCACGGCAAGATGTAATCCACGGGTCAACTGTAGGTTTGATTATTCTTAATTTGTCACTCCATCCATCCTTCCAGAGCTCCTGGACGGCTGTAATAAGTCCGTTCTTCACATCGTCACCGATAACGCAAAACACGTTTTAACCGTCATTTGCAGCGTCTTTAGCTGCAGTGTCAGCTAGTTCATTTCCGACGATTCCCATGTGACCGGGAATCCAACGATGGTTTCACCTTTCTTCAGGGAATAGTACCTGGCTGACCGAGCTTTGCTCGGAAAGTTAAATAAAATACTGATATGCTGATATCGCCAAAACTTTGAGAACCGTAGGTTCTCTGTCGCTTCCCTTTGTGGAGCCTACGTCTCCACCTTTGTTACAGTCTTACCTCGCGGGGCTGCGCCCCGCTCGGTTGTAAACGACACTAGTCGAGCCTTCGGCTCTCCATATAAGAACCGTAGGTTCTCTGGGGAAGCTTCGCTTCCTTTTGTGGAGCAATAAGATATTGCTGAAACAGTTTGACTCCTTTGTGGAGAGGATTGTCGGCCCTTATGGCAATCCGGTACTTGTAAAACTGATTCGCCGTCATCTTGATCTATGATATTGCATGTTTCGCTTCAAAAGGTTAAAATTTTTTTTATTAAAATTACTCACCTATAATTATAATTGTTTTTAACTTTCTTTCAAATATGTATTTATTTTAAGTCTCACTTGGATAGTAATTAAAGATCAACTGTCATAATATTTTGAAAACAATTGTTTCATTGTATAAAATTCCAAAACCTACTTACAATATTTAAGTATTTTCATACGTCAAAAAATTGATTTTTATAATGATAAAATTTGTAAGAAAACGATTTTTTCGAGAGATGAGACCTAGCTAAAACGATTTTTTGCCCCCCAAAATCCCTTTTCAGTAAATTTCATCCAAATCGTTAGGGCCGTTTTCGAGAAAATATTTAGGGACATAGGTACATAGATAGGTATATAGGTAGAAACAAGATTAGCTCGTTTAATAATATAGGGATATCTTATCCTGAATGAGAAAGATCAGAGGGTGGCTGGGATATGGACACTGCATAGCCTGAAGTGCGCTCAGAGAATCACTGCAAATAACATACTTATTCGGACCTTGAACGTATCTCAAGGCTTGCAAAATTGCAAAAAGTTCTGCGGTAAAAATACTGCACTCTTGAGACAGTTTATAACCAAAATTTTCGTTACCGGTGACGAACGCACAACCAACTCGATCATTAGACTTCGATCCATCGGTGTAAATAGGATAATAGTCTTCTTATTTTGGTGCTTTGTTGTCGGAATCATGCATACCGAAGAATCTAAGAAATTCGTTCTTTTGTTTGTTGGGACGAAAAACGTCAGACTATGCGCAATAAGCGTTGTAATTTGCGATAGTATGAATGTTTGTTGGTCAGTTGTAAATTTTATATACCTATTATGAGTAAATACATATTATAGTAAAAAAATATTAATGGATCATTTCGTCTTTCCGTTTAACAACAACTCTCAATAACGCCACAAAGTGCACAGTCTCTTGTGTGTCGCTATTAGAGTTTACACTGTATATATTTATAATAAGTAATAAAAAGTCAATGAAATATCCTGTCAATATATTTGTTGACTAAACTAACAAGCGTATCGGTTGTGATATTTTATTATTCGTATGCATATTTATAACGCGTCTCTCTGAACGCGGTAAATGAGAAAGCAGATTTTCATGCAATTTTCACTAAATATTTAGGAAGGCTTTAGGTTAGATATATTGAACACATGCGCATTGTGCGTGGGACGTAGGTACATTGTATATCATGTACTGTTATATGTCTACTTCATTTAAATTACTAGAATACGCTACCAAAAACTTTACTTACGCGTGGCTGGCAAATGAAAATCGACCATGCTTATTCCACCAGGGGTTTCTACCATTACAGATATATATAGACTTGTATTGAAAATACTTCAAGCAGCACTAATGTTACTCGAGCTATATTTTGATATAACCTGTTTCGTAAATTAAAAATATACAACTAAAATACAAAATATTATACTCTGTCGATTTCTATTTTGTATAAACGTATTTAAAAAATTGGTTGTCTGTAAAGTCGGTTTACGGAAGATAGTTTTACGTGATAACGTATTCCGTAATACATAACCTAAATTTATATAATAATTATAATAATTCGAATCTATGATATTGCATCTTTCGCTTCAAATTTGGGTTAATTTTATTAATTTAAATTACTCACCATATAATATAATTGTTTTTTTTTTAACTTTCTTTCTTTCGTATTTATTTTAAGTCTCAAAGATTAGCTGTCATAATATTTATAAAACAATTGTTTCACTGTTTATAATATAAAATTCCAAAACCTACTTACAATATTTAAGTATTTTCATACGTCAAAAAATTGATTTTTATAATGATAAAATTTGTAAGAAAACGATTTTTTCGAGAGATGAGACCTAGCTAAAACGATTTTTTGCCCCCCAAAATCCCTTTTCAGTAAATTTCATCCAAATCGTTAGGGCCGTTTTCGAGAAAAGCATGCACAGGGTCAGGCGGAACGTTACACGTTACGCGTTACGAACGTTAGGAACGTTACGTTAGGAACGTTACACTTTTTCGTGCATGCAGCCGGTGTTTTATCAATTTATAAGATTGGTGATTCATCAATTTATAAGACGTTATCACGTCAAAAAAATAAATAAAAAATAAATTTTTGACTGTTTACTCAAAATACTTCTTATTATTTGAAATATTCTGTCCTGTTTCTCTAGTCATTTTAAGATGACAAATATGGTGGAAGTGTAGTTATTAATTCCGGCACTTCCACCAACACACACAAGTAAGTAAAAAGATAGCCGCAGATAGCGTTTTTAAATAGTATAAAACAAAGTCGCTATCCGCGTCTGTCTGTCCACTTACTTCTTTTAAACTACACGATGGATTTTGATGCAGTTTTCATTATCACTATATTTCACTATCAATATTTCTAAATAGTATAAAATAGAGATATTGGGAAATATTCCACACACAGTGCAATACATAGTTTAAATTTATCAAACACGTTATAACAACTATGTTTTATTCCCCGAACTTAACATATTATGTCCATTACAATGGTCCCGAATATTCCGCTTAACATTTTTATAACCGCCTTCCTGCAGAGCTGAGGTTACTAATGTTCGCTAAATTTGAAAGCGAACTGAAGTCTCTACTAATTAAAACTTGTTTATATTCAGTTAATTGATTTTATTTAATTAATTAATTAATTGACGTAAAACTTTTATATACACGAATCACTGCTGTATTGGATATTAATTGTATTCTATTCTCTCTTTTAAAGCTCTAAAAGAATAGGTTTTTAATGCTTTGATTACAATTTAATATACGCATTTCCACTCTTTTATTGGTAGAAATACGTATTACGTGTTAAATTGTTTTGTTCTTTGTTTTATAGGTACATCTTTTTATTCCTTGTTTAATTTATATTTCTTCTAATCTTTGATTAACGTCTGAATAGAACTCTTCAAATAAATAAAATTGTCGACCAATTTTTTTCAGACCTAATATTGACAAAAAATTAATATAAAAATATAAATCAATATTTCTTCTAAAGGGTCTTTCAACAAGGACGGGTCGATGTTGACAGTTTGTGGCGGCCATGCTGTTTTGGCGGCATCTGTCAAATCTGTTTTTTCTTTTTCAGTCATTGATGCCAAATCACCATCGCAAGTTACACGACTGAGCAGCATGTCCAAATGATAAAACTTTATTATGAAAATTCGTTAGTGCAAACGTTGCGCGCATTGCGTCAATTTTACGGCAGACGCGGTGGCCCTTCAAAGTCGACTCTCCAACGTTTGGTGGCTAAATTCGAGACGACCGGTTCAGTAAACAACCAACCAACACCCTTACGGCAAAGGATCGCCAGATCGGCCGAGAACATCGCCGCTGTCCGTTAGAGTGTGCAGGAGACTCCGAGGCAGTCGATTTCTCGCCTTTCGCAGACTTCAACTTGGAGAATTTTGCGTCGGGACTTGGGCCTGCACCCGTACAACATCCAACTGACCCAGGACCTCAAAGTTAATGATCACAGACAACGCCGTTTGTTCGCTGACTGGGCTTCGGAACGTTTGGAAGAGGACCCCGATTTTGGCCGAAAAATAATCTTTAGCGACGAGGCGCATTTTTGGATGAATGGTTTTGTTAATAAGCAAAATTGCCGTATATGGGACGACCACAACCCACATGAGGTTCACCAGGTGGCAATGCATCCACAGAAAGTTACTGTTTGGTGCGGATTTTCGTCAGATTCAGCCGGATCTATGCAGTAGAGTCATTGAAAATTGGACCTCTCGGATCCGTGCCACCGTTCGAAGCCGCGGCGGATATTTGAACGATGTCATATTCCATACATAATGGCATAAGTGGGCCTTTCAAACAAAAAAATAATTTCGTTAATATCTCACACACAGCTTGTTTTATTCAATTTCAACATCGACCCGTCCTTGTTGAAAGACCCTTTATTATCACAGTTTTAATTCTCTATTTGTGTCCAATATTTTAATATTTTTTTGCGAAAACTCTAAAACTAAAAACTTCTAAATTTTATTTAAATCTTTGATTAACGTCTGTTTAGTACTCTTCAATAAATAAAATTATCGACCAATTTTTCAGACAATTATATTGACAAAATATATAATATATTTCGATATTATATAAATTTAAACTGAATTTTATTAGAATCTAATTACTAATTTATTTTTATATTTTTTAACTCAATTCTGAAAAAATCCAAATGCGGACCAAAACGTAAATTTATTGAATTATAATTATATATTTTTGTCAATATAATTGTCTTGGTCGATTTTTTTATTTAAGTATTGGAAATTTTATATTCAAACTGTCTTATTAACAATCAGTGTGTGTAAAGTCCACGGCCAAATAAATTCCCAGAAATATTTATATTTCGATAGAGTTAGCTTGTATCTTTTGCAATAGATTCTCGTATACAAATTTATAATGAGAAAAAATACCAATGTAAATTTAAATTTAAATTGAGATATTCTTAGCCTAGACTAATTATATATAAAAGTAGAATTTAGAGGAATTTAATTTCAAATTGTATTTTTTTTTGTATATATTGAGAGTTCAACATATTCAAAAGAAGAAAAAAATCCAAAACTATGTGAAGCTATGATCTGGCCTCCATAGAATATTATATTATGCGTAGGCAAATACGTTAAAAGCACAATATACTCGAAAAAGCTCAACAGAAAAGTGCAAAACAAGAGTCTAATGTGAAAAATAGAACTGTAAAAAGATATTAGTTTGGTATTTTTCCACTACTTGCGCACTAAAACATTATGTAGATAATAACTTTTTACTCTACTTTTTCATATTGGGAGCTTGTTTTGTAATTTTTTGTTAGACGCAGATGGGGTTTTTCTTTCATTGATATTTTTTTTTTTATTTTGCGCTTTTCAATTTTTTTAATAATGTTTTATTGAAGCTTGCGTAAACAGGGTATTTAACTGTCAAATAGACTTTATATGTAAAATGTCTTGATTTGATTAGCGTTGGATACGAATTATATCAAATAATAGATTCGTGGTCTAGTTCAGCTAGAGATCTAGATTTAAGAATTTCATTTATCTATGTGGAAATAAGATATTGAGTTCAAAAATCCCTCTCTTTTAAGATATTTTTTTTAAGTGAACGTTTTCTTTTCGAGTAACATTTGGTGAACACATTGTCAATCCAGTAAAAGAATTTATTTTCCTTCTTAGAAGTAAAGATAATAGTACTCGAATTACGAGTCATAAAACCGAGTGTAATAAAACCGAGCGAGTATAATTTAAGGTAGTACGAGCACCAAGGCAATTTTTAATAAAAGGCGTAATTTTTTTTTATATAAAGTTGGACTACGTCTAAACCAATTCTGAAAATTTTAGGGGGTTTGCCCGACTATTTAAATAAATAAATGACTTCAAAAGTAGGCATATTTAACAAAGGCTTTATGGTAAAACGGTAGATGGATGATATGTTTTCATTGATTTCTCCAAAACTAGTCGGTGGAAATTAAAAAAAAAACTATTTAAATTAAAGTTAAAAACTTAATAAATTATTGAAAACAAAAAAAAAAAAAACAAAAAAAACCCGTTGTGTCCGACTAATTAAAATGATATTTAATCTTTTTAATTAAATATCGTTTTAATTAGTCGGGCACAACAGTTTTTTTTTTGTTTTCAATAATTTATTAAGGTTTTAACTTAATTTAAATAGTTTTTTTTTAATTTCCACCGACTAGTTTTGGAGAAATCAATGAAAACATATCATCCATCTACCGAAATATAAAAAAAATCAAGCCTTTTGCGTTGCCTTGGCGCTCGTACTACCTTAAGCGTAGAATAGACCCAAAATATTAAGAAGTAAAAGTACAACTTTTATAATATCGTTTTTAGCAGTGAGTTCTCTCTGATCCTTGACACTATCAAGACATACTTCCAATACTCTAGTTTTGAATAAAAGACAATAACACACAGGATCACGGGTATTTGGAATATAAATTGTTAATCAGTTTAAACTATCATTGATTAGCAACGTTTCGTCTTTATTCTCAAGACTTTATCAAGCTCTGAAAATACAATACATTTAACATTAATATATGAGCATGATGAATAAACTCCAAAAGAAAAGATTAAAATGTTACAATAACTAACCTCAAAATCGTCTAAACGATCGTCAATATAAAAAACATACATTACTTTCCATAAACATAATTTTTTTTTTTTTTTTCTTTGTAGTACTATCAATTGTTGAAAAGATGACTGCAGCAAAAAATTAATTAAAAATTAAAAAAACTATAACGACAGTATTATAAATAATAGAATACGTTTCCCAAACATGTGCTCTTTACACCAGTCTAACTGTCAACTTGACAGTTAGACTGGTGTAAAGAGCACATGTTTGGGAAACGTATTCTATTATTTATAATACTGTCGTTATAGTTTTTTTAATTTTTAATTAATTTTTTGCTGCAGTCATCTTTTCAACAATTGATAGTACTACAAAGAAAAAAAAAAAAAAAAATTATGTTTATGGAAAGTAATGTATGTTTTTTATATTGACGATCGTTTAGACGATTTTGAGGTTAGTTATTGTAACATTTTAATCTTTTCTTTTGGAGTTTATTCATCATGCTCATATATTAATGTTAAATGTATTGTATTTTCAGAGCTTGATAAAGTCTTGAGAATAAAGACGAAACGTTGCTAATCAATGATAGTTTAAACTGATTAACAATTTATATTCCAAATACCCGTGATCCTGTGTGTTATTGTTATTTACGTCTGGAATTGAATTTAAAAAATGGATAAAAGACAATCTTCTAATAATTAAAATTCTTCAATTATTTCATAAATAAACCGTCACCTAATCCATAATCCCAGCAATCCATTTAGTTAAAAATAAGTGACATTCCTAAATCTAGATTTAAATCTGAAAATTGTATCAGAATCTCAGCATCAATCTATGTTGGAAACAAACACACTGTATTTAAATAACATATTAGATATTTTAAAAATCTACTTGTCAAGTAATGTAATTTTATACCCATTTCAATGAGATTTTCAGATTTTTTTCACTTTAAACAGTATGGCGGATCTTAATCGCCATATTGAAACATTTATGACGTTACGTTAAGCAATAGTTCTTTCCTAACAGTAATATAGCAAATTATAGCTATCTATTTGTGATCATAATTTAATTTTACAAACTATACCGCAATAAACATTTGATGTTAATTTGAAAGTTCGTTGTATCTCAATAAATTGAGCGTTTACAAAGTTCAAATGAACCTGGAGCAACTCGGTGCGCGATTCAAAGACGACTAATGCTTTTTTATGTTAATGTTAGTGATGTGCCGGATCGTTAAAAATGTATATCCGCGGATACGGATCTGAATACGGATATTTGGTTTCAAAAACCGCGGATACGGATACGGATCTTAACTTTCATGGAGTACGCAACGGTAAATATTGCACATCGACCTTTGGAAAGAGACTATCTGTTATGGGAAAAAGTTATTGACCTCTTTAAGAGTTAATTCTCATAACAGATTGTCTCTTTCCGAAGATCGATGTGCAATATCTCATTATAAAGATAGTTTTTTAGTACCTTTGAGTTATGGACTATTGGTATGGTACTCACTACGATAAATGTTTGCAATATAAAGGTGCCAAATACGATTTTAAAAATTAAAAAGTAATCTGAATGGAATTTAACAGTTTTTAATTATTACCTAATCACCTATATATGTAAAATTTCATCTATAAATTGAAAATTAATAAGGTAAAAGATCCGTAAAAGATCCGCCAAAAACTAACGGATACGGATAAGGATACGGATCTTTCTTCTCCCTCGGATATCCGCGGATACGGATACGGATATCCGGCACATCACTAGTTAATGTTACATTACAAAACTGTGCTCTTTTGGAGGCAACAGTGCCTCCTACTGAAACGCAAAGAGTAAATCGCTATAGGCGCATCGCGGTCGGGTAAAAACGCCAAAGAAAACTCATATTCCATCTGATAGTGCGGTCCGCCTTTTGGTAGTCCAAGTGTCTGTATTTTATTGACAACCCTGGCCCTACTCGAGACAGCGTAGCATGACGTTGGGGAAATAATATGTTGTGCTGCTTCCCATTGTTGTTCTGTGACGATTGTCTGACGTCTTTCAACAATGTCTTTTTGTTCCGTGCAATATGTGTCAGAGAATTTGTTATCAGCACTGATCTCTTAATACTCATTTCGCAGACAGTATCACCTACTACACTCCAAGCTCTTTGTTACTAAGTATAGACGTCTCTCAAAGGACCCTGGAGTAACCTTCTGTGTGTTATTACATTTGTTGATTGCTAAAAAAACGTGTTTTTGTCAAAACATGTTTTTTACCAGATGAAAAATGATATTGTCTTATGCACTTTTCTATATTCATGCCTCAATATTAGACATAACGTGCGTTAATGAAAAAAGGCTTGATTTTGTTACGATTTTCTTATATTTTTTTTTATATGTATACAATTTTTAGGGTGCTTGAATTGTGTTTGGTTTTGACAACGTATGTATGTAAAAAAAATTTTCTTCATTTCTGGGTCGAAAGTATACGTACTTCCGGCATCAATTTTGAAACAACTCAGTTGTTACTGTGTTTAATTTAATAAAAATTAAATTATTTCTTTATGCGCCGCCTCTGGTCTACATTATAATTATTCATTATTACCAAATCGTTATATAACTTGTCATTGTGTCGACTTTAGCTCTACGCAAATTCACTTTAAAAATGTTTAAATATTCAAAACTAAATTATTACAAGGCAGTCAAATTTGATAAACCAATCGCTAAACTAACAATCCTGATTGTGGGGAGATTCTTAATCCTTTATTTATCCACAATTATTGGATTTGTTAAACAAGTGAGCGTAAAATATTTCACAAACTAAGTCTAATAACACCAGCAAAAGCCGACACAAGACAATTATTTCTGTGCTACCAGTTTGCTTTATTATTTTTTTTACAATTAAAGTTTTTCAACTTATATTGAGTTGTGCTTCATTTTTTAATATCATCGGTGACTGAACAATTTGATCGTCATTCCCTAACAAACATCCACAACCTTCTACCGTCGATACCTAAACTGTGCGAAGCTTCGTCACACACGCACTGATGCCGGAAGTACGTACTTTCGACCGGCTATAGAGTAGTTATCATGTGCACCGTTTCATGAGACTGCCGCCAGCCAATAGTCGCGATCAGCTGTTATTCGTGTTTTTACGTATAACCTTAAAACTGCTTGCTTGGAATTTATCTGTGTTTTTATGTAATTAATTATTATTTAATGTGATAAATAAGCGTACTTTCGACCGAGGTATGAAGAAAAATAGTATACACCACACGGGAAGAACTGCGCATCATGAGGCCCACGGCTCGCTTCGAGCATCATGACGAGAATCTCAAACATTCAGCCTTTCTGGTTAGTAATATCTATATATTTAAAACACAAGCCCTAAATCTCTAGACAATCCGCCAGACAAAAACCGATTGACACAATTTTTTTTTAAACTGAATCCTTTAGTCCACAGATATGTTATCGCTATTTTTTTTGGTGAAATTTCTTTAAAAGGGGTGATTTCAAGCGATAATAGTAAAAATGACGAGGGGGTAGCGGGGTGAAGAGGAACGAAAGAGAGAAAATCCTTCGATGTTCACGAGACATGAGTGTGAGAGAAATGCAAATATGTACGTATGTTGGAGATTTTACAAACAGTTTAACAAGTCGACTTTGACAATTGAAGTGTATATTTTTAGTTCGTTTTTTAGCGCAAATATTACAAATATTAATACACAAATAAATTTTATTTTATTTTCCAAATAATTTAAGAACGTGTAAGTTTATGTTAATTTAATGCCAAAATAGAGTTTTTAAATATTACATGGAGTGTACCAAGTCTAAAATTTGGTCTCAGATCAGAAAAAAATAGTGAAAATCGTAAATGTATCAAATGAGGTTAGATTTTCTAAAAATGAATTGTGACAGCTCTTGCGGGATAACCATGACAACAATGAACAGATCTCATACTTTTTTTTTGAATTTATAACCAACTAGCTGACCCGGCGAACTTCGTACCGCCTAACAGTATAATCTATATATATAATTGGAACATCTATCTATCTATCTATCTATTTTATTAATTGCTAGCTATTTAAAATATACATGGGCGTATATGTGTGTATGTGCTCGAAAAAAAATAGCGTAACGTATTCGTGGATAACTGGTCTTTAAAACACTTGCTCTATTTCGAGCACTCCGGCTGCGCCGTCGTGCTCGAAAAAGAATAGCGTAAAGTATTCTTGGATAACTGGTCTTTAAAACACTTGCTCTATTTCGAGAGTTCACTCCGGCTGCGCCGTCGTGCTCGAAAAAAAATAGCGTAAAGTATTCGTGGATAACTGGTCTTTAAAACACTTGCTCTATTTCGAGGGTTCACTCCGGCTGCGCCGTCGCGCTCGAAAAAAAAGCATTTGTTTTAAACGATATTCAGTTTTTTTACATCCTCGATCTAAATATATGGTTGTTAAGTTTTCTTAAATAAGGATTCTTAAATTTTCTCTTTTTCCGCGCAATTTTTTAAATTTTTTCTGTCATAAGAACCTTCTCCTGACAATAACAAACACAACGAAAAAAAATATTGAAATCGGTCCAGCCGTTCACGCGTGATGGCGTGACCAAGGGATATAGGGATTCATTTTTATATATATAGATATATATAGGCAATTTTTTAAATTTTTTCTGTCATAAGAACCTTCTCCTGACAATAACAAACACAACAAAAAAAAATATATTGAAATCGGTCCAGCCGTTCACGCGTGATGGCGTGACCAAGGAATATAGGGATTCATTTTTATATATATAGATTAAATATAGAGACAACTTGATGGATCAAGCTAAATCAAAAGAAAAATAACTGTAAATGGAAACTAATGAGGAATAAAATTATTGTCGTAGGTCTGTATCCAAATATCGTTTTTTGAAAACAATATGAAAATACATGCAAAAGGTTTTGCACGGGTACACTAGTACTCTTTAATATCTGCAAATAAAATACATTCTCACGGCACCAGAAGCTGTTCGGGTAATTTTCTAAACACAATAAATTAACTAATGGTCTCAACTTTTAAGCTCCAACCACCAGACATCATAATCAATTATTTACGTGATATAAATTGCACGACTGGTGAGCTTAACGAATATTTGTCATGTGTTGGTACTTGTCTTATTATTAGAACGGATGTTGCCTGTACAAAATAATATTCATTACGCAAATAAGACCTTCCGTACAGGAGACAGCACGAAACTAATTCAACAGCTATACGATATCCCTTCGCTGTCACCTCATAGGAAAAGGAGTAAGAATGCATCAACGGGACAATATGAAAGCAATTTATATCGACGATATACTCGAGTTGCGTGATATAAGCGACTCGGAACAACTTGCAAGAAAGCGACACGTTAATAATATCGCTCGGAAATAGGAAGGCGTTTCATGTCAAATTCGTGGGTGCAGTGTTTTATATGATTTCACTCTCACGGAGTATTCCCGGAAAGACGCGACTGATTAATAAAAATAAAGTATGTGTGACACTATCGGGCATTAGAACTGAAACTTTTTAGTCTCTAGCATTAGATAGATTGGATTTATTCAAAAGAAGGCATAAGCCATTGAATATGTCATACATAAAATTGTACATCGTAAAAGAACTAACTAAAATCTAATAATAATTAGGTAATAAGATTTTCACTATTTATACTATTAGTTAAGATAAAATATGTTCTTAAGTATGCTATATACATGTTCATAGGCCCTGAGGATGAAAATAAATTTTTGAAAATGTCGGCAACTAGCGTAACATTGGTAAAGCTCATTTTTTATCCTCAACCAAACCTTCCTTCATCGTAATAATAATAATAATAGTAATAATAATAATAATGCGTTTGTGTAATAACAGACGCCATTCACACTATTACTATTTTCCATCTATCATGCTTCCCGTTATTTTCTACATTTTTAAACTTCCACTTAATTAATAGCAATGGGCGAATGAAGAAATTTTAGGACATTAGGATAAGGTAGGCAAATTTTGAGCATAGGAGTTTGACAGGTAATCGGCCATGGCCTTGAATAAGGAACCATCTCGATATTTATCTGGAGTTATTAAGGGAAACCATGGAAAACCTCAACAAGATGGCCGGTACAGGAATTACCGTTTCTCGACGAGAGGCAGTAGGAAAAAGTCCCAGCCACATCTGCGCCCGCCGGGTTTCGAATAGAAAAAATATATGAAATAATATATATAAGAATATAAATTAAAACAGCTGAGTAGTGAAGTCACTGACATTGTAAAAGCAGTTATTGACTAGATGTTGACGTTTTTTTCATTTCAGAATTAGAAAATTGTTATGTGGAATTTGTTACCGTGCCTAAAGAAAATGCTACGTATATATGCAGTACACACTGCGCATGCGTGTGAAGTACGCATGATGCTTTGACAGACGAGTAGGAATGATTCTCACACTCTTTTCTCTCAACTGTCGCTTTGGATACGGAGAATGAAAAGTGTTTCACTTTTCGCCTGATCTAAGTCAATCTGCCCTACCGTGCATAACAAAGTTTCACTTCAAAAATGAATAATTATTGGTATAGTTTTTAAATTATAAATTGAATTCTTTTTTTTAAGAGAGTTGTAATTCTTATGGACATCCATAACGCACCCTTTCCTAAAAATAGACAATGCGCCATGGATTTAGAAAGGTACATTGAAATCAAAATAGTAGTGAAACAATGTAACTAAAATAAAATAAGACTGTTGAAAATCCCGACCGTTGTTTGTAACAAAATATACAAAACTAAACAGTAACTGCAGCAACTTAATTACTGTTAGCTTAAAACACAAATCCAGACTAAAACAACTGCACACGGCTTACTGAATGAGAATACTAAATGCGTTTAGTTTCATTTAAAGTTTAAAGCCAGTCGTCAAACATTCTTATACTTTTTAATTTCGTAATAAGACACTATATTAACATATATATTGTAACAAAACTCGCAAAACTGTTCTTTGTTGGTGGTTAAAAATATATATTTACAAAAAGAAACGTTAATAAAAACGAACTAAAAAGTACTTCTCCAATAATAATGAAAAATGATATAATAAAATAAATAACGGAAAACAAA
Source organism: Xanthostigma xanthostigma (assembly GCA_963575645.1). Taxonomy (NCBI): domain Eukaryota; kingdom Metazoa; phylum Arthropoda; class Insecta; order Raphidioptera; family Raphidiidae; genus Xanthostigma; species Xanthostigma xanthostigma. The sequence continues at coordinate 19,753,661 of OY754465.1, forward strand.
CGAATTCTAAAACAACAATAATAACACTAAACTACTACGTCTAGTTATGTCTATATTTATTTAGAACACTTATTTATTTATGTCGCGCACTGTTCATTGTCACTGACATTGAGTTCAGACTGACTGCTTTGCCTTTCACGCTAGCGCTGTTTATATAAGTTCTTCAGCCACATTGGGGAACATTCTTCGTCATTCTAGAAGCTTCGGTATTCTTCTATGGTTCCGATGACAATGAGTGTAACAATAGGCGTAACAACGCGCGCATTTTTGTCTATGCAGTTCCGACAACAATTCGAGCACTTTCGACATCAAAGCGAGCGTTTTCGACAACAATGCGAGATATGAATACGGATTTTACATATAATAAAATTTTCTAGCGATCAGTCTTTAAATTTGAAATTGGTCGATGATGAAAAATCGGCTGAAATAGCATCCCGCTAGTACTTACGTCGGAATATGGGATAAAGAAATCTGAAATCGAGACAGTTGACATCCCTAGTGTGTAATGACCACCAGAAATCGAAATCTATTGCGCTTGATTTTTACTGAAAAGTCGTTTTTTCAAGAAAAATAGTAATGGTAATACCTTTTAATGACAATTTTTATTTTATTATTTTAATTTAATTTATTTTATACATAACAATAATACTGAGAAAACAGACAGCATTGATTCTCCGAAGATAGCATAAAGATTTCCGAAACGTCAGACAATAAAATGCAATAAAAACCTTCAGTATTTGCTTTGTTCATCGATCCTATGCCACCAGGATTCTTCCTTTTTAATCTTCCAACATTTAAACAGGATCATCATCACTCTAAATTATTAGAGTTATTTTTCACAATATTTTTTACTATCATAAAATAATAATTTTATATAGGCATTATCGAGAATTAATATAACCATTTGAATTACTAATACCTGTTTCAATAATTTACACTTAGTTTATAAATAATTTTATACAAATTAAAAGACTTGATGAATTCGTTGTTAAATATACAAAGTAACTCTCGTCGACCGTAAGAAATTAAAATACATGAAGAACGAATAGAACTTTACAAATTAAATCTGAGATGAATTAATTGTATACGATAAAAGTGATTTAAAAATTTCTTGACGCTAGCGTTTATAAAATTTTTACTGAGCTATTAGAAATTTTCAAAATACGCTATTTTATGGACTGAACCGAAGTGCAAAAATATAGTATTAAAATGTTTTTATGACTCGTAGCTGTAAAATCTGAGTGGCGTTCGTTTTCACATAATGTCACGTCTCATTAGTATCCAAGTTCATTCCATCCTAGATATGTGAACCACTATTATTTTTTTATTTATATAGAAATATGAAATGTCACAGCAAAAAGTAATATTTCGCCTACGGCTTCTCTACATAAAAATATCACATGTATACAAGGCGAACAATTTATTACAAAAGGATAATTGAGTACTATATGTACTTTGTTGGTGTGTATAGATTTTTTGTCGAGTTTTCTGGTTGTATAATATATAATATTAAATGTCTAGACACGCTGAAATATATTTTTTCAAAAGGACGACATTACTAAACAATTCAAGAAATACATTTCTTTTTGAAAGTAAAACTTCTTTTGGTGAGGAATGATAAAATCGACTCATGAGATTGCAAAAATGTAACGAAACGTTGCAATATGTGCATACTACTATAAGAACCGGATATAGAACATTGAGCTAAGTTGACGGCGAGGTAGATTGGCTGCAAGACTTTATGATATGTGACAAAAGCACGCGCTCGGCCGTTTTTCGCCAACTTTACGAGTGTTTTTAGCATGCTTCCAAGCATCTGAGCGAAAAACTGAAATCTACGTTTTGTAGTGCACGATGTCAACTTTTCAAAACTTTTTTTGAAATTATTATCGAACTTACGGTAACGCATACAGGCCTGTCGGAAAAAAGCGCACTGCAAACTTTCAATCGCGATTTCGCGAAAACTAATAATCCGACAGCACCCACCTTTGGCACATATAAAGAACATTATAATCCCTACTTTCTCTCAAAATATTAGCGCTCCAGCTCAAAAAATGACGGAGCTATAAATTTTCGAAAAAACGCCTAATTTTCTGGTTTTTCCTAAATTTTTCAGGACCTAATTATCCGATTAAGACATTCGACCTCTCATTCTGTAGATATTTCAATTCTCTACAAACCATTTCATTGGGGCATTCCGATTGCTCCATTAGTTTCAAAGTTACAAGCAAAAAAAGACAAAAATCTCGTTTTTTTTTGCAATAAACTGTTGATAACTAACTAATGGACCGGAAACTCGAGTGCAAAACATATACCTATTCGTCTGCTTATTATCTTTTATATCATCGCACAATCGGTTTGCTACTAGTCTTTATGTCATGCAAAAATGCTCTACAGCTTGGCCTATATACGCAGTGTTTTGGTTTTGAACTGAATTTTTTACACAACAAATAATTTTCATGAAAATAAAGTAGAAGCTACATAAAGTAGTATTAACGCATTTTTGAAAAAACGCTGGCTATTTATGTTGTTTTGTAATTTTTGAAAGATTTCAGTATAAAAACAGGTTTTCTGAGCGAAATATCACTGTTTAGTACTGTAAGTTTTCTTGTTTGTCTCAATAAAATCTTATTACCTATAGAATATTTAATATTTTTGAATCTCGCGCACTTTTCACGGCGTATCCCACATTCAAAATGGCTTCTAATAGGGACAGGAGGTGCTAGTGTATCCGCAATCTATTAAATATATATCTATGGATCTATGTGGCAGCCATTATTATTTTATCAACGAATAAAAATTTATACCTTAGAAGTAACACAGAATAGATTCATACCTGCAATAAACATAATTATATTTGGTGAATTGAAATATCACTATTTATTCGGAGGATAAGAACAAATGAACAAATAAATAACTACTTAGGTTCGGTGAATATGACCATTAGACATTCAAAGAAAAAAAATTGGTTGTCTGTAAAGTCGGTTTACGGACAATAGTTTTACGTGATAATGTATTCCGCTCGAAAATCATATTTAATAATACATAACCTAAATTTTAGTAGCTGTCAAACTATATTTTTACCGACTAATAATTTGATCAACCAAAGCAAAATACATATTTTTAAGCATTTGTTAACAAACTGTATAATTTATCTGCTGTTATGAAATGCAGATCCATTATCGTGCGTTCAGTTATACTTTGGCTTGGATGAATCGGTAATAATTATATGACACAAAAAATATCTGTGCAAAAACGAACAAATAACGATGTATTATCTGAAAAATTGCTTTGAAAATTCGATAATTTATGACATTTTTATTAGCTATCTTGATTTTAAGTCTTAATTTCCACGGTTTATAAAACAAAGGCCTTCTGTCAGATGTAGCTTTCGCTGGAACAGCCGAAAAAAATGTTGAACGCACACTACTCTCTGACGTCACGCGAGAAGAGTGAAATGCGTACAAGCCGACGCTGATCGTGCTTCTCTATCGCTTATGATGCGCTCTCGCTTGCACGCACAGGGTCAGGCGGAACGTTACGAACGTTACACTTTTTCGTGCGTGCAGCTGCTGTTTTCATCAATTTATAAGACGTTATCACGTCAAAAGGTTGCATCAATTAACTGAACATAATCCGCTAAAACGATATATGTTACCACCTTATGTCCCGCAAGTGTCTGAAAATCACTCGAGGAGTAAGTTATCTGTGTTATAATAGTTATTGGCGTAACTAGTAGTCTAAGTCAATCATGGTGTGTCAGCGCGATGTTTTCAGCACATACGACTCGTGCTGAAAACATCGCGCTGACAGGTCATGACTTAGCCTACAAGTTGCGCTCATAATTTTATTCAACAATTGCGCGTTTTCATGTTTTAATTATAATGAGATGTTGTAAATATCTATTTATTTCTTTATAAAAAAACTGTCAATACTAACAGCACCAAACAGCACGATTCAATGTTTTGGTTTGAGGTTAGCCGGTTATGAATAAACTCCATGTCGAAAACATTCGGCCTCTCAATTTTAGCCTGAATGGGTAACAACGGAGTTGTTGTTACCGACTATTTCGTTACGACTCAGAAAATAGTTACGTTTATTTTCATTACTCCACAATGGCCGAGCTAGTAGGAATCTTCATTGAGTTATGACAAGTAATTGTCATCAGTCGGTAAATGGCTATTTAGGGTTCGGTTTTCAGGCATGATAAAACATGAATAACGCGCATGAGTTGAATAAAAGATCATATTGTGCAAATCACGTTTTTCACTTAGAGTCAAAGACTAACATAAACTGTCTAGAAATATCAACTTTTCAGTGAAATACTTTTACTAGACACTCTGTCAGCGTTTTGTGAACTGTCTATTTTTATAACGTCCAGATACACCAGATGTCTATAAGATAATATATACGTGTTTCCGTCTGAAAATGTTGTCTCTACATCCTACAGTTTCATGGTCTGGGACTTCTTATTTGGATAAATCTTGCAACAGAATCTCGAAGGTTTTACTATTCGCCACCTGCGCTGCTGCATCTGTTAGTTGGATTTTTTGTCAACAAAACCGCAAATTCTTGACTAGACGAATTCTTTTCCTATAAATCAATAATGTAAAAAATGTATAAAAACTTAATCGAAGTTTTACCATCGAATTTGTATTTTTCGATGTAACTTATTTTAGAGTCATACTTTACGTTTTGTATTTTCAAGTTAAGGAATAAATTTAATTTATCAACGTTGCATGAACGGTGTACGCCGTTGTTAACGATGTGCCAAGGCCTACTACGGATGTATGAATGTGTTCGTATAACGTGCATACATACTTACCTTTGTACGAATCTCTACAAGTATTCTAAATCAATAGAAATAATGTGCTGTTTGTTAAAAGTATTGACGGTACATTTTCTTATTTTTAACCTTCCCACGTTTAATCTTTTTTACACTATTTAACGTAAATTAGGTGGGTTTTCTTTTTTACATTTCAATATTTTTTTTAAGCTATTGCATAGCTTCTATCGCAGGCTTTGAGCGCGGCGACCGAATCAAGAAATTCCCTAACGAAAAAACCTAACATCCCCCACTCCGACCGGCACAGCGGTGCGGCGTTGACAGCCGTACATCGTCTAACGTCGTTTCAGTTCGGCAGACTTCGGCACGGTGTTTGTGTGCTCATAACTGCATAACTGCTCATAACTGATTCTATCTTTATTTGTGTATAAATGAATTTATATATAATACTGCTATAAAAATAACCTAAATTATTTAGGTTATGTGCAGAGAAAGTATATATGATATTATATCTATATAAATGTACATCGCGCGAAATTCTATGATCAAACTCTTAAGGAGGTTGATCCGTTACAGTCCCAATCAAAAGTAAGTCGAATTCTAAATGGGAACTTTTATAGTTTATAAGTCGATGATACCAATAAATTATTGTCATAAAGGCATAAATACCTAAATATTTTTTTTTAATATTAATTAATTTTTTCAGTACTTTATACTTAATGGACTAACTTTTGTATTTTTTGTACAAAGTTAGGTTAAAAAAAATACATTTATGTAAATATCTGTATTTTACATATTTTTTGGAGTAAATAATTGAAAAAAATTAGAAGTAATAAAAAATTAAAATTAAATCATTAAAAAGTTTAAAATTCAGTTAAAATTGTTAAATCTGTCAAGAATAAAAGTCCATAATCGAAAAGTGCTAAGGTTTAATAATTTTTTTTATTGATTAAAAGTCTCCTAATTAAATTGGAAAAAATATTAAAATATGCGTAAGACATCGATGCTTTACATAGATAGTTTTTGGAACTGCTGACATTATTTGCTTGACATATTTTCCATAAGACTACATGTAAAAGTTTTTTTTAATTTTTAACTTTATAAATCTCCTAATGATTTTGGATTTTTTACAGAAAATTTTGTCATAAAAAAAATCTATTAAAAAAACTTTATTTCAGATTTTTTTCATTATCTTCGTAAAACGGCTCAACCTCCTTAATATCGTTCTTTTTGTTCAAATTTTTTGAATGAATAATTGTTTTGGTGTGTAATTACACTATTTATACCTTATTATTTAAACCTAGCTATTTTCGTTTTATAGAGAAGAAAAACTTAAAGACCTAAAAAGAATATGCAATAGCTTTACCGCGGCAGTCCCCGAGTGCCACACGTATTTTTTTTTTTATTTTTAGTTTTTCATTATAGACAGCTTTAAAAATTTCTAAATTTAAAGAATAATTGAAGACTGCTCTTCTCAAAAAATGTCTATATAAGGTAGATGATTTTGTTATGAATGAGTTGTAAGCACTATACTTATATCTTTCTTTTGACGAACCCTATACTTGGATCAATAAATTATAATTCTAATTCTAAATAAACATCATTTTTGAAGTAAAACTTCTTTACGCACGCTTGACTTGGGGAGTAAGCTGGTGAATGCGTGACGAGAGATTTACGTGAGTGTGATCGAGCGAGACGAACGGAAGTTGAGAAGGAGATATAAGTTGTGTACGCTGGCCCTTATTACCCAACTACGACGCAGAAAAAAGAGGGTTATAATTTTGACCGCTATATTTATGTTCCTCTGTTCCCTCATCACTTCTAAACTACTTATCATAATTTGACAAATCGTTGGAAGCGTATTGATAGTCCGCTGGTTATATAGGCTATTTGACGTCATATTAAATTTTTATGGCTCCTTCTAGAGGGCATATTCTTGAACTAAAAAAAAAAAAATATTGATCCCGTGTTGGGTATCAAATGAAAGGGCTTAATTAACACATTTCAAAAAAATATATATTGTAAGCTGTTGCTCGCGGCTTTGCTTGGATGCACTCGATAATTGGGAATAATCATAAAATTATAACCCTAAAATAATTTAAATAAAAAGTAAGTTAAAAAACTAAAACCCGACTGAAAAATCACGCTCTAAAAAGTATGAAAATGGCCGCGGTCGTATGCCACCTCATTATATGCTCATATGGCACCCTCTGGATGTACCTATAGTGTTTTGCACTGTGCCCTAAAACTTATGATCGCTTAATAATGTTAAAATGTATAGTTCTGTTAGGGTAGGTGGCATACGACCACGGCTAATTTTCTTGTTTCATACTTGTTAGAGCGTGATTTTTTCATAGTCGAGTTTTGGTTTTTGAACTTTTATGTTCGCTGTTTCAGTTTTTCTGTTTCATACATTGTACGGCGGCATACTTCAGTCAATTAATTCAAAGGTAGGTCTGCTCGCAATGCGACGCAGTCTGTTTTAACGAAGCAGTCAGGTGGTAGAAATTGTTTTAGACTCATGAATCACAACATCAAGCTCATGCTACCAGCACTAATAATATTGAGCAGGGACGTAACAGGAACGGAATTAAATATGATTTATATTTGAAATTTTAAATTACGGATGATAAATCTGATGGGATGGTCCAAACCTGTTTCGTGTTAATTAAGTTTGTACTTTTTGCACAGTGAATATGTAATTAAATTTTAATTAATTAATAAGTTTATTTAGGTGCTGGCATATTATGTGTTAATTCTGATTTTAGCTCTTTGAAGAACTTCGTGTGCTGATTTTATTTTAAAGATAAGTTTATTTTCTATTTATTTTTTTAATTTTGTATTTTCACCTTTTAACACCTAGCTAAATGCTACTAAAAAAATTCCAGACAATTGGACGACGCGACGGGACCATTTCAACTTCAAAAAAAATATGCTTATATTCGTTGCCATGGTTACCTACATAATAATTTGTTCCACGTCATGTAAAAATTTATGAAAGCATACATAGAGATATAAGTACTAGTCCAAATCTTTGATTAACGTCTGAATAGAACTCTTCAAGTAAATAAAATTGTCGACCAATTTTTCTCAGACCATACGATATATTGACAAAAAATAATAAAAATACAAATCAATATAACACAAGATGACGTTTCGATCCGGATTTGGATCTTCTTCAGAAATATCTAAGAAATATAAAAATTAATTAGTATTAAGTAATTTATTATTTAATAGATTGCACGCAAGATTGAAACTTTGAATCAATCTTGCGTGCAATCTATTAGATAATAAATTACTTAATACTAATTAATTTTTATATTTTTTAGATATTTCTGAAGAAGATCCAAATCCGGATCGAAACGCCATCTTGTGTTATATTGATTTGTATTTTTATTATTTTTTGTCAATATATCTACGTATGGTCTGAGAAAAATTGGTCGACAATTTTATTTACTTGTATAAGTACTAGTGATGTGCCGGATATCCGTATCCGTATCCGCGGATATCCGAGGGAGAAGAAAGATCCGTATCCGTATCCGTATCCGTTAGTTTTTTGGCGGATCTTTTACGGATCTGTTACCTTATTAATTTTCAATTCATAGACGAAATTTTATATATAGAGGTGATTAGGTAATAATGAAAAACTGTTAAATTCCATTCAGATTATTTTTTATTTTTTAAAATCGTATTTGGCACCTTTATATTGCAAACATTTTACGTAGTGAGTACCATACCAATAGTACATAACTCAAAGGTACTAAAAAACTATCTTTATAATGAGATATTGCACATCGATCTTTGGAAAGAGACAATCTGTTATGAGAGTTAACTCTTAAAGAGGTCAATAACTTTTTCCCATAACAGATAGTCTCTTTCCAAAGGTCGATGTGCAATATTTACCGCCGCGTTCTCTAAGAAAGTTAAGATCGTATCCGCAGATCTTGAAACCAAATATCCGTATTCACATCCGTATCCGCGGATATACATTTTTAACGATCCGGCACATCACTAATAAGTACTAGAGTACGCTAACGAGTATGCTTGCCGCAAGTGAAAGTGTCTGCAGTTAAGAGAGAGAGAACGCTGCAATCGTTCCGTATCATTTCTCTCTCTCTCTCCCTCATGAGCGCTCGTTGACAGGTCGTTAACTGAAGAGGGGAGGGCGTGGAAAACGATACCCTTATGTAAACTAGCCATGTGCTGTTTATATGTTTAGTATCCTTGGTGATACGGAATTGTAAGCAGCCTTCTCTCTCTCAATCGCAAACACTTTCAAGACTCATTCGCGGATTCTAGTTACTTATATCTCTATGAAGCATACCTAACTAGTTTATTTCTGACAGACCTACAAAACAAAAAAACAGCTGATTTTTATTTTCAAAATATTTCCGAAATCATAAAGTTTAGAAAAAAAATGTTAAATGAAACTTTCTTGAAAGAATAAATAGAAAAATAAGCCGTTATTAAAAGTATACCATTATTATCTAAAAAAAACACCGTTATAACACATATCTCATCTGCGAATGCGCCGATTTTTACCAAAAACAATAGGGCTCTTCATATTTGCATATCAAACAACCTCCTAAAATTTGGTTTCAATCTGTTCAACCGTTTAATCTGTATCGTGCTTAAAGACTAACAGGGACGGAGTTTTTCCAAAAAAGTGTTTTTTGGATTCGAGGGACCTCAAAATGAAAAGATATTGTAAAATTTTGAAATGTGAATTTTGACCATTCCCCACTAATGGGTTGGAACGGTAAAAGACGAACAATACATGCACACAAACAAAACACTAACACAATCAATAACTCCACGAACGTTTTCAGCATTAAAAGGTGATTATTATAGACATTTATAAAGGTCAACATTTATTTTAATAACAGTAAGATAGCTAGTTTAAATTTTTGATTAACGTCTGAATTTTTCTCAGACCATATATGGTCTGAGAAAAATTGGTCGACAATTTTATTTATTTGAAGATAGCTATAGTTTATTACAATTATCCATTGTTACAATATGCTATATTAGAAAAATTTCATTTTTCGACACCGTCACCTTTGGGACTCAAACTCAGTTTCCACTATCGCACTGAAATGTAATTATCAATTACTCAATGGTGACATATCCAAGCAATCAATTTCTCTTATATTTGAAGCATATTTGTGACTGTTTTTACCATTCCAACTCACAAGTGGGGAATGGTACTAGTTAGGTCAAAAATCACTTTTCAAAAATTTTACAATATCTTTCCGTTTTGGAGTCCCCCAAATCCAAAAAACATATTTTTGGAAAAACTCTGTGCGTCTGTTAGTCCGTGAACACGATACAGGTCAAACGGATAAAACCAAATTTTGGGAGGATGTTTGTTATGCAATTATGAAGAGCCCTATTGTTTTTGAGGAAAATCGAGGCATGCGCAGAACAGATATATGCTATAAAGGTGTTTTTTATATAATAATGGCATACTTTTCATAACGGCTTATTATTCTATATATTTTTTTAAGAAAGTTTCATTAAAATTTTTTTTTTAAACTATAATTTCGGAAATATTTTGAAAATAAAAAAAATCAGCCGCTCTTTTGTTTTATGAATCTGTCAGAAATAAACTAGTTCGGCATGCTTTGATTAATTTTTGGCGTGGACATGTTATGTATGTAACCATGGCAACGAATAGCAAATATCATATTGAATACTAGCCGTTACCCGCGTCACCTCACACGATATCAGAAATTTTATTTTCTTTATTATAATCAAATTTCAACACTTTTGCAATTGGAATGGTCCTGTCGCCCAATTGCCTGGAATTTTTTCACGTCATGTGAGCGCTATTTTTCATCTTAGCTAGGCATTGACCTGTACAATAGCGAAAGTTATGGGTGTTAAAGATGCAATTATTTTCCATTCATTTATCAGTTTTAAATTCCTTTTAATATTCGATGAAGAGCTTCTGAATAACCGTGGTTGGCTGAAACGTTGTATACTATTTATAAACCTTTGTTGGTAGTTTTACTTTTAGGAACTTTCAAAATAATTATTCTTTGAAATGCGCGTCAAAAATGTTAAGAATCAATGTAAAATCATTTCTCGTACATCCTTGTGTGAAACATAAAACTAAATCAAAATATAAACTGCTAATGTGTGAAACAAATTACTTTGAGCACAGTATTACAGGAAAGAAGTATTTAATTGGCTCTAAACTTCTATAAAAAATTGAGCCAAGAACAAAACAGAAAAAAAAAACTGGAATGCATTCGCTAAACTATGAAGTAAACTTAATCAGTGAAGGATGTTGCAGTCGTTGATTTATTCGCTTTAAGTTCCCGTAAACCTAAAGAATAAAAAAGTACTACCTAATGGTCATAAACTAACTTAATACTCAACTCTGGCTGGATAGAGTGGGTATTATTCCCTGGCGACTAATTTTCTTTTCCGTTCCCCTGTATGTCCCATTAATACATTAGAGTTTTATTCTCACATGGTTTCCAATTTGTGATAGTCGTTGACTTTAAACTTTTCTCAAAAGTGCATCTGTTTCATTTACTTTTTCATCTATTTTTCTCTTCTTTGAAAATTATATACGAAATGCCATAACATAATTTAATTATCCATATATAAGAAATATGAAATACTTTTAAAATTTCCATTTTTAGTACTCCGTATCCAGAGTCCAAACGGAACAGTGAAGCTATTTTATACGTCACTTTTATGCATTCTCGCAACTTTAAAAATGTGATGTAACAGAATCCGGGATTGCGTCAAATGTCAAATTTTGTTTGTATTTTTTTTTTTGTAGAATATTATGAAGAAAGATTAACAAACATTGTTAAAACACCCATTGTTCTATTGTTCTATATTAGAAAAATTTATTTCTCACAGTCGGGATACGAACCCCGAATCTTCGGGGTTCGTATCCTGACGGTGACATTGTTTGAGAAATAAATTTTTCTAATATAGACATGACACAATGGGTGTTTTAACAATGTAGCAACAGAAGCTATTCTTTAAAGTTATTAAAATAGTAGTACGCACTATACCGTATTAAATATTCACATTAACAAACATTGATTATCTTATGGATAAAAATGAAAATTAATTTATAATCAGTAAACCCCAAATTCATAAACTAATTCACTTAGTTAAGATATTACAACAAACATAGTGACCATAGTAACGAGCTACATTCAATTTTTCTTATTTTGCTACCGCGAGCATGGTATTCGGAAACAGCTTAAGGAAGCAGGATTTCGTGCTCTCTAACTTGCTTGAAGTCTTGCAGGCTGCCATGCATGGTGGTTGGTTGGGAGCACTGCTAATTTCGTTTCACACGCAGCTTGCTTGTTTACTCGCTGCTTTGCTAGGTTAACACTTGACAGTTATATTTGAAATTTAAATATGGATGTAATGGTTGTGCAAGAAATAATTCGTCGTAGACGAATTGCTACTATGACTTTAATAATGATTGAAAAGCTTCGGGAGAGAAGAGAAAAATCAAACCAAATACTTATTTCCTGTCGAGTCCATTTACATTTTGATTTTACAACTTTTGGCCCCATCGCTGTTCACTTGGAAACTTTTTCAGACAACACTATATTTAACGAATGTGAAACGATATCACGTGATAAAATACGACTCCATAATTGGTCAAATTCTAGTCAAACTAGCAGCCAGCGCTGCATGAAAAATAGCACTGAACCTATCACACAAATATAGCAAGATTGCGAGCAGCGGACCAAACTGTGACGTCATATCCAACAGCGTAGCGTGCAAGGTGCCGGCAAGACTCCAAGCAAGCTAGCGAGCAGGAAATCCTACATCGTGTGAAGGGGCCTTTAGCTCCACTAACTTGCGCATAGCCCATATTAGTCCAAGAGCTGACCACGAATTATGGGTGCCTATGTATTTTAGGCAAGTTGAAATAATAATTTAAAAAAACACTATTTTATCAATGGGTGAATCTGGAATCGCGAGTCTGGCTGAACGTTTGCGGTTATTATATAAAACTCTCTTTCGTAACTATGGCTACGCATTGGACTTTTTTATCGATTCTCAATCGTGTGAGAAGCTGCGGATAACGACTAGTAAGAATATAAAATATACAAACAGACTATGAAATGGCATGTAATATCAGAGTGATGAGTGTGTTTAAATTCCAAACGCTAGTCGTAGCGCTTTTTTATTCGTTTAATTATACTAGCTATTAAAAATTCATCAAACTTAATAACGTGTTAATTATACTTAATTGTTAACGCGAAATAAAAAGTTTGTTCTTTAATGGTTGTAAAACTATAATTATCGCGTGTCACGTGATACCTAACACTGTTACATAATTCAAAAGTGTTTGGACTTTTCAATACCTTGCTTTTAATTATAGTCATATTTAAAATGGTAATAATAATATACAGTGAACTATAAATTATTCAAGCTTCTTCAAAAAAATATAATATGGTTCCGTAAATGTCAATTTATAACATTTATAATGTAGATTTTTTGACAGTAAATTTTACTTCTATAGTATATTTAACAACAATTTCTGATATTACCACTGTTTGTCGAATGCTCGAAATGTATAACTTTCCCCACTTAAAAACCTGCCTTCCAAATCGATGACTAAAATCATTGTTTGCTGGACGTCCCTAAAATTTTAACTTCTGTAAGCAAGCTAATTTTAATAAAAAAGACGAGAGGTATCGTGGAACGCCCGGTTGGAACGAAGTTCTTTTCGCTATTTATTATGTATCATATAATTTTTTTACTAATCTGCCTAATAAATTATTCGAAAATTTTATTTATAAAATATAATATAATATGATTATTTAACCAAAAGTTAATCGTGTGAATTGCAACTCTAAAAATATAAAAATAACATTTGTTGCGCATCTGTCGGGAATCGAACCTGGGACACCCGCATGGCAGTGTAGTATTCTACCACTAAATCATTGACCTTGCCTAGATATCGCTATTTATATAGGTTTAATAACAAATCGTCAAGTTAGAATGCGTTGCATTTCACAAAATATTAATGTCAAAAAACTGACTAATATTTGAAATGGGCATTCGTTTTTGAACAAATGTAATCTTTTTATTTTAAGACAGAACATACGCAATATAAAATATCTATAACACAGTGTGCAACAGACGAAAACAACCTATCCGCGTGCGCGATGTATTAGACAAAATCGAATTTAAATATAGTGTTTATTTCTGTTTTTCTATGAATTTGCGCGAATTTATGTAAAACTTTTTCCTCTTTCGTTTGAGACATGTTTTGACCCGATCTGATTTAAGTTGAGCGTATTATAAGCGAAAAACTTTTTCGTTTTCAATTTGCTCCCCTATGGGACCAAAATTCAAAAATCCGTTAGGGTCTGTCTCATGCCCTATATTATAAGCTTGCCAAATTTCAACTTTCTATGTCTACGGACAGACATACAATAGGTAATTTTATATGTTGATTTTCGTTATAGATGTTTTTATGCTTTTTTTTACGTTTTTTTTTCTAGCCCTCTATAGGACCATTACGTAAACATCCTGAACGTAATGACGTTGATGTTTTCAAATCGGCTAATCCCTTGAAAAGACAAACATAAAAAAACAAAAAAATATATACATACCAAATCGATATGTTTCATTGTCGAGTTATAGCAGAAAATTTTTTTTATCAGATATTATTAGTTCGGCATTACTTTGTTTATAATAAAAATTAAAAACATTAAATAATACTGAATGCGTTGGATCATTCAGTATATGACATGGTGTTGGACAATGCTGTAGCTTTTAAGGCTCCTCTACACTAGTGGCCAGCACCGCCACTTACAGGCACTCACGATTGTGTAGAGGGCATATTCGTCGGTGCGTGGACATAATCGCCTGTAATCGGTTGATTGTCGGTACATCAAAGGAATGCGTGGCCAGCATTGCGCGCCCATACCCACAATCGGACCGGCACGATTGTGTGGAGGGCTAGGCAATCATCGCGGCGATGATGGGCACTTATTTGAGTGGCGGTGCTGGCCACGTGTGTAGAGGCACCATTAAATGCATTCGATAACTCTATACAGTTATGCAATTACCTATTTTAGGACAATGTGAAACAAAATTTTTTAAGCATATTGTTTCAGAATTTAACAAATGAACACTGCTAAGTGATTTTTTTAAAATTTTATTGTATAATATAATTTGGGTTGACCAGAATGAGATTTATAGTAAAATAAACATAAATACGTAAGGTTTAGGTGTCCATTCTACGTTATTACAGTTGTCCTTAATATTTAGTCTTTCACAGACATTTCATTAGGTAGCGGCGGCTACTCAAAATATATCTGAGAAGATCTCAAACTCGAATCTGAAATTTATGAATAACAATTTCTTCTCTTTTACCAAAACCTTTTATTTACACAAAGATATTTTTTATACAAGATCGGGTTTAGTACGATAACTCGATGTGTCCAAATTTTGACATTTTTTTAAGTCATAGAAATCGCTAAATTTTGACGTTCCAAAAAAAAAAAAACTTTGCGGATTATTCACAAATTTCCTCAAAAATACGTAAAAACTTTTCGTCTTTCACTGTCATTTTTTTAATCTAACCAATCAGAAATCACATATACACGTTATAGCAACTGGTGTAGGATAACTGACTATCTAACTAACTAACTATCTCATTTTGTATACACGACCCCGTAATTGTTTTTTTTTTAAACGCTTTATATTAGCTTGGGTTGTAACTAACTATGTATGTATGTATGTAACTAACTACCGTAACGGAATCTTTGAGCATAATTTTCACCAATTTCCCGAAGTCTGATTAATTTGAAACTTTGCATACGTATCAAGGACCGATGACAATGCAATAATTTGATAACAGTTTCCCATTATCCTTATTAGGACCCCCAGGATTAATAAATTCTTTTATAGATCCTCTGTAGTAAACGCTTTATTTTCACCAATTTCCCGAAGTCTGATTAATTTGAAACTTTGCATACGTATCAAGGACCGATGACAATGCAATAATTTGATAACAGTTTCCCATTATCCTTATTATTAAACGCTTTATATTAGTTTGGGTTGTAACTATGTATGTATGTCCGTAACGGAATCTTTGAGCATAATTTTCACCAATTTACCGAAGTCTGATTAATTTGAAACTTTGCATACGTATCAAGGACCGATGACAATGCAATAATTTGATAACAGTTTCCCATTATCCTTATTAGGACCCCCAGGATTAATAAATTCTTTTATAGATCCTCACTAAAAAGTGAAAAATAAAATATAGTTTAAAAAAAACTAAAAAACACGCTTTATATCGGACTAAAAAGTAAAAAATAATTGTTTTAAAATAAGCTTAAAAAGCGTTGGGCGCTCGATGTACGAAAATGTGGAACAAAGCGCCCCACGCTTTTTAAGCTTATTTTAAAACAATTATTTTTTACTTTTTAGTCCGATATAAAGCGTGTTTTTTAGTTTTTTTTAAACTATATTTTATTTTGTCATACTCTTATATTGTTTTTAAATTTACGTTTAGTAAAACAGAATCTAAATTCAATTGTTGTTGATTTTAATTTTCGATTTTAGAATGTTAAGCTAAAGTATGTATTTTTGTTGTTTTTTGTTTACAGAATCGAAACGATTGAAGTGGAAAATTACACTGACTTCTTCTGCTGCAAGATATTCT
The DNA here is from genome assembly GCA_963575645.1 of Xanthostigma xanthostigma. NCBI lineage: Eukaryota > Metazoa > Arthropoda > Insecta > Raphidioptera > Raphidiidae > Xanthostigma > Xanthostigma xanthostigma. The sequence continues at coordinate 19,770,124 of OY754465.1, forward strand.
GTTTTCCCAACGGCTACGGGTAGAAAAGTACATATACACAGTTCAACTGAAACGGAAAACACTCGGAAATAGGTAAAAAAACAGATTTAAAAAGTTATGATCAACTTTAAAAAAGTGTTGAGTAAGTGTGTCTAAATGTGAAATTATATGACATAAAACATTAATATAGCGGTTAAAGTTGTTTAATTAAAAACATAAAAATATCAGTAATAATGAATCGGAATGAAAAAAATACTTCTAGAATATTTTAAAACTTCTGTAGAATATTTTGGATTTATTTTTTTAATGAATACGCGTTCCAATTAGATAAAAATAAAATTGTGTAATTATAACCTAACTAGAAGCACACTTATTCTAAGGAAGAGGTTTACTCAAACCGAAAAAAAATTACATGCGTGTGGAATTGATAACCTTCTCCTTTTTTGGCGTTTGTTAAAGAATCATGGATAACTAAGTAGGGAAACTTTAAGCATGTAAATTGATTAAAATTGTTAAGTTTTAGGTATTTTATCATGTTCTGAATCCTATAAAGAGGTTTTAGTGAAGGAAAAATGTGTACACATCATTTCAGAAATTTTTTTCTCTATTGATTTAGCTTCTGAAACAATCCTTTTACTCAACTGAACCGGTTTAGAAAATTAAAGCGAAAATCTAGTTAAAATCAGGAAACTGTTTATACAAAGAAAATTTTAATTTCAATTATAAAAAAACTAATTCAAAATGCCTCAAAAACATTAAAATGCATTTCACTTGTTGAAAGCATTTTAATGTAACCAGCTGTTAAAATTCCCTTTGACAATAAAACTTTGCAAATGTTACATCTGTTAACTTACAAATATTTTATATTAATAGGTACTAAAAATAAGTTTAAAACTTGGTGAAAAGTTTTTTTTTTTAATTTTGTAATTTACTTTTAATTAGTGCAAAATAATTCTATTAAAAATGCCTCAGCGAGTTAACTTTGGAAAAAACGTAATGCAGCTATTAGTACGATAGTATCTCTGGCACGTATAGTATACTATTGAAACGCAATTTTACATTTTTCCGCCACATTGCGTTTTACATGTAGCCAACATATATTGTGCTCCAACTAGAGCAAGTTTTTTTTTACTATTGGTAGCATCACATGCAGCAGTATTCTACACAGTGTCACTAAAATGAAGTGTAGGTACATAATATATAAAAATCACGGTAATAATAATAATAATTCCTTTATTGAAGAGCACAAAAAATAAAAACCGCCAAAGCAGAACAATTAAAATCCCATTAATACTTTGTACATAAAAAATAATTTATATTATAATAAGTATTCTTCGTCAGGAAGATCTTTAATTGTTTTTTTCAAATTCCTTTATATCGGTAAGGTTCAGCGGCAGCTTATTAAAAAACCTGGATCCAGCGCACACAGGTGTTTTACTATACGAGGTTGAATTATTTATAAAAGCGGCCATACACGCAACTTTATACTTGATATCGGGTGACCATTTCTGCGAGTGTATTATAATGTGCAGATGTTTGTCGCAATTTTTTTGAACTTCCAGCTGACTGAATCGATACCTGGATGGTATTAAATAACATTTTTTCCAGTGCCGGATTTATATTTTTTATGAGTGTAGGCCACTTTATTTCCGCCGCCCCATGTACATACCTTTCTAAAATAATAATTTTTCATTTGTAGTAAAGAAAGCCTTAAAGTTAAATAAACGAATGAATTAGTCATTAAGAAAGAGCGTAAAAAAGAAACAAGATATACAATTTTTTACGGGACTATTTAATAGTCCTTTGAACTCAAGTGACCCTCCTCTGAAATCTGCCGCCCCTAGGCCGCGGCCTATACGGCCTATTTATAAATCCAGGACTGATTTTTTCTGAATTAATATTAATATTTATTTAGAAAAAATGTTATTCCCCGTTAAATTTTCATGTAATCAAGGCCGATAAACAAGATCCAGTCATTGGTTTTTCGAAACTCAAACCAATTTTTCGAATAATCGAAAACTGAAAAGTCCCAAGTGATATTGTTCCAAATTGCCTAAGCAAATTAATGTAATTTTACAAAAAAAAACTGTCTTTATAAAAGTATTTTATAAATCTTTGAAATATAATATATTGAGCCCCAATGAACACGTTTATAAATCCAAAAGTTAAAGCTCTGCACAAAAGCTTTCTTTTTTGAAGGATAAACATTTCGTTTTATTTAGTTTCACTGTGTATATAATACAATATTTATCTTTATGTAGATGCATTCAGCATAATTTTACATATCTCTTTGTAGTTTCTTTGAAAATGAACCAATTCTGGGAAAGCTAGATTTTTCATTTTTTTCCGGGCAATTCTGTATTCATAAAAACAGCAAAACTGAAACTGAAATTTTTCGTAGGAAACTTTTCATACTTTTTCTCTCATAATCAGGCTCTTAATAAGATGATAATAAATTAACCTTCTTTTTCTGTATTTTATGAAACTATACTTCAATCCGCTACATAATTTTTTCATTATAATTATATGAAATCAATGACCAGGTAGTCTATAATCTATATGAGGCGGTTTTATAGTGTGTCTATGAGAAAAACATTTTTTTTATGCATTGTGCGAAAAAAAAATCATTGTTCATAGAAATTCCTGCTTGTTTAAAAGATAATACTTCCATAAAATAATTTTAAATCAGATATACAGGCTATATCTTTCGTTTAATGAGCAGCTTTCGATTATTCTCAAAACTTTACAGATTTAATCTGATGATGTATTACGTATACGAAAGCTGCTCATTAAACGAAAGTTTTTTAACATACTTCTGATGTATTTTTTTTGGAATTGGCTTCCCCACACATTCAAGATACAAAAAAATATACAGGCTGCCTAGAGATTAAGAAAACACAAAACGGCTTTATGAGAAAAGCACCCTTTTTTTTGTTAAAAATTTTTATAACTGAAAGGAAGTAAAAAAATAACAGAAAAAAATTGGTGAAAAATTATCTCAGGTGCCTCCCTCCAACGTATACTTATCTTTCCATTCTTCTAATGAACTTTCTATAAACATTAAAAACAAAAGAACTGGATATAGCTATTGATTGCTATAATTGTTATGAAACACCCAATGAAAAATGTATTAATAATATAGCGATGTAATAATGGGTGTTTCTTAACAACTGCATCAAACAATAGCTATATCTAGTGTTGTTAACAGAATTGCGAACACACTCGTACGAAAATTTGCATTTATTAAAAACAATTTCTGGAACATTCATCTCGTTGACTGCTGCTTGGATTCGTTCCTTTACTGCTCCACAACCATGAAGGAGATCATTCGCATACATTTTTTGTTTAAAAATTAATAGACACTTCTCTCTTGGAGAATTTTTATGTCCTCTTAATTTCTAAGGACCCTATATATGATTTAATTCAACAAACATTTCATGTGAATCTCATTTTTTTAAACAAGTAGGAGTAGGTGTATTTATGAAAACAGATTTTTTTTCGTAAAACGCATAAAAACAGTTTTCCCTATTTGATAACCAGATCCGGGGACACAGTTGTATTAAAACCAAAAATTAATTTGAACCCAGAAAAAATCCCTTCTCTTATTTCTTGTGATGAATATATACAGGTGTATTTTATTTGTCCCCTTGACAAAATATTTAATAAAAGATCTTGTACACGGAATATATTAAAATAAATTTGAAAAGAAGTTTGACCCTGCAGGCCATCCCTAGAACTTCCCGCTAATTTCGAGTTCAAAACGCTCACAAATATATAAAATATAGATAGAAGTTAATTTTTTAGCTCTTTGAGTCCCAAAAAAAAAAAAAACACTTTCACGATATCTCGTAGACAAATGAATCGATTTTGATGCGGTTTGCAGAAATCGACGCAGTTTGTTAAGGAGAAGAGCTGATTAGATTTTGGAATTAATCGGTTTAGTAGTTTAGAAAATATTCTGAAAATTTTTGAAACTTGTATTTTTGAGATTTCTCAAAATTTATTGGTCTGAATCATTACAAATTTTCATAAGTTTTAGCAAGGTCACGTCAGATGCCGCAAACCTCGTTTCAATCGGACACTCCGTTCAAAAGTAATAAGAGGTTTACAATAATACATATACACACACGCACACACACATATACAGCCCTACGGACAGCATCGCCAAAATAGTCAGAATAGCTTCCTAGGACTTCAAAACGTTGAGATCTGGCGAAAACTCGACTTTCGAAAATCGGGGTGAAAACAACATTCCGATTTTTTTGAAAAAAAAAATTATATTTTTATAGCAGGAAGTTAAAAATGCATACCTGTGTAAAAAATAACTATACTTTTGTACCTTAAACTCAAAAATTGTTCAGCTGATTTTGATACTGAAGTGTAACTACCCTTTTACGGACAGTGCCTGTACAACGCCTGAAGTTTCTTAGAATCGACAGGATATGAGCAGAACGTATTGAATGTACTTGTAGTAAAAATATTGTCCGGAAATTGGAATTATCAGGCTTGCAGTATTATCGATCCGTTTATTCTTGTAACGATTTGAAAAATGTCTGCTAATTCCAATGTCCTACCAATGGAATATAGAGATTGATACCCGCAGACGGAAACGCTAAACCCCAGACTTTAAAATCAGTGACAGACACAATTTGTATTAGTACGGCACTACGAATCATGTGACATTGTAAAGCTATAAATTTTTAAAATAAGCGGTCTAAGTGGAATCTGCATTTATTTTTGACTTGTGACTTTTTCCCTCTTTTACCTTGAGTTCTGTGATTTCTCGAAAAATGTGTTCGACCTTTGCATGTCGCAGCAGTTCTATAGCGATTAAACCGATAAAAAATATCCTTTATATTCGGGACGTCTCCAATATACCCAAATCAGCCTCCTTCTCTTCTCAACTGCAGCAATATGACGCTGCTCAAGTCACAGATTAGTCAATCAAAAAGTTCCGAAGTCGTCATATAGCCTTCACATCTATATACTCGTATATAAAACAAAGTTCCTACTCCGCGTCTGTCTGTCTGTCTGAACGCGATAAACTCAAAAACTACCGAACGGATTTCATTACGGTTTTCACTAATAGAAAGAGCGATAAATGAGGAAGGTTTCTGTATATAATTTGTAAATATTTTGTACCAAATGGCTGTACTATGACGGTGTTTAGTCAAAAAAACTGTACGCTGCGCAAACCATTAGAGAGATACATCAAAACAATGTACTTTGATAGTTCTGCTGTGTAAATGGGAAGGTCAATATAATATTTCCAGAACAGTTTTGCACCCGGGTGAAACCGGGACTGGCCGCTAGTAATATATAAAGGCTAATGTGGCAGCATATTATAATTATTCTTCAAATAATGACTATTTTGGATTAAATATGGAAAAGGTCACTGATTCTTAGCTATATCAATTAGCCTACAACCTCATGATCTTATCCATATATGATATTTCCACTGTGTTTATGTCGTTTTATACAATTTTACGTTCAAATTAAAGGGTTATAAAAACATGTAAACAGGAATTTGACTTATGTTAATAGTATGTTTATGCGTTTTAAAAATCCTTTATGCAATATATTCGTCTAAATCCTGAACAGTTAATTGTGCGTGCACTAATCTCTTTTAATTACATCTAAATTCTTTGAATATTTTAGCGTGATTACAGAAATATAATTTCAATCTATTGTACCACTATAATAACAGTTTATTTAATTCAGAAAGCGTGATAATGAACTCTTAAATTAAATTAGCTGAAAACATCGCATGAAATAAAATAGATTGTTTTACAAGTTTAACTAAATAAATGCTATTAAAGTCTTATTTATACATAACTTTATAGTTCGGAAACATAATTTGCAAGAGTGAGTCCAGTACTAAAATACTTTTGCAGTAAAACACATTAAAATAATTAAATACTTGTGAAAGATGTTATTATTTACCACTGTGAATTTCTGTGCACTAAGTGAAAAATAATTAGTGAGAAACATCTTGAGAGTGATTATTTTTTAAAGACTACCAACTTGGACATCAGCTGACATCATATTTATATGTAAGTAATTTTGAAATAATTTAATGATTTCTAAATATTGTTTCTTGACATTTAAAATCTTGTGGTATAAGAACGAAATTATAATTTCGCAATTATAAACTATGATAGGATGTATGTATATATATCTCTTTATAATAATCGTTTTTGCCGAAGCATTTATTATTAAAATGAAAAAGAAACTATGATAAGAAGATGCACCTATTATTTCACTGAAAATATTCAGATAATGTATTGATTTACGTCAAAAAACTACAGCAACAATTGGGTCTATATTTTCTAATTTAGAAATTACAGTTGTTTCTTGTTTTCGACTAACAATTATTTCAGTATACTTTCTACATAATATTAATAGTGTAGACCAAATATTGATAACCTAAAAAATTACGGCTGAAAAGATTTGAGCTTAGTAAGAATGAACTGAAATTTAGCGCAAAGTACTTACCTATTAAATATAATTTACGAAAAACATGGGATTTTTTAAAACGCCCCGACGTTTGGTCGTTAACTGATATATTTATGTTCACCCTGGATAACTAGCTAACCTTAAAAGAATAGCCTTTACCGATATACGTTTATTCTATACTGAACATAGAAATAAAATCGCAATCGAACCATTAGGGTGCAAACATATACTTCTGTCTTTTTTTACGCCGTAAGCACTGGCGTATCCAGGAGGACAAAACAAGCAAGGGGAACCCGGCCTAAGAAATTTCCAATTTGCCCCCTCTGGGCCAAAAGCTGAGTACGCCCATGTTAACGTCATAGAAAAAGACAAAGTTCTTGAAACAGAGATATTTTATTCAGATTGAATGCAAGTACATCAACCAATCCTAACATCGGAGAAATCAGGGAATTAAATCGAAAAAAGAGACGCAGATATATTTTCGATACGCTTTGTTGCGTTCACTCACCGCACATTGAGTAGATAGGCAATGATTCATATAGTTAATTTAATAGCTGATATATATACCTTTACCAAATTATTACACTTTTTGATGACCTTTTCAACTATTACTACTTCAATTACAAACCACACACAATGATCATTGCAATACCGTCATAATATTTTTACTCATTTTTATACGTTTGTACGAGAAAAAAAGTAATTTTTCTTATATCTAATTTAGAAGCACAATTCGTTTTCTGCAATGCATCTTGGTGTGTTTGTTTCAACTAAGAAAAGAAACCTTTGTGGAATATAAAAGGTTGGTTTACAAAAGGTATTAACAATACCAAACTTTGTATCTTTCGTACACGGAAACTCCTTCAGGACTTGCTATTGTAGAAAATGTAATTCCGTTGCTTATATTTCAACGTATCGAATGTTTATTTAGCAAATTGGTAAATGTAATAATTTCTTGATTACAAAATATTTATTGTTAACATTAACGTATGTACTTAGTAAGTTGAATGTAAATATATATACAGGCTGACCGGTAATTGATCGTATTCCTCTTGGAAGAAGAAACCATGACTAATTAGGAATGATCTCTAACACTTGGGGGTCGGAAATGCACCATTTTCGCGAAAATATACTTCGGTTTTCTTTTTTAAAAAATCCGAATTTTGGGAGTTAAAAATTAAAAAAAATATTCTCACTTCTTTGGCCTGAATTTTTCCATGATCTGATAGCTTCCTAATTGGATAATCTTCCTAAAGCTAAAAACCACGTAATTTACTGTTCGGTTTTATGTTGTGTATTAAAACTTACAATACCTAAATAAAAAAAAATCTTCACAGAAGTGTCATTATCATAAACAAATAAAGTATTTCTAACCCCCAAGTGATAAGGCTAATTCAACGAATCAACGGTTTCTGTTTTAAGTATTAACTATAGTTAAGAGTATTCGTCCCTGCAAACACCCCCTGCACCCTTCATCTCAAATCTTTTTCCCTCGCCTAAAAACGGTTCGCGCTCTCCCTACGCTATTTTTAAAGCTAGAGGGTTCTGGTAAACGCCAAATGAAAGACAAAGAATCAGACTACAGATCCTTCAGGCGAATTTTTTGAAAAACAGTTTCGCCTACGTGTGAAATATTACGTAAATTATTATTTTTTTCAAAAGGTTGTAAGTTTTTTCAGGAATTTTTTTTCAAAAAATTCGCCTGAAGGATCTGTAGTCTGATTCTTTGTCTTTCGTTTGGCGTTTACTAGAACCCTCTAGCTTTAAAAATAGCCTCGGGAGAGCGCGAACCGTTTTAGGCGAGGGGAAAAGATTTGAGATGAAGGGTGCAGGGGGTGTTTGCAGGGACGAATACTCGTAACGATTGAACAACTTATAGTTATAACCTCTCTTTAACAAAACGCAAAGAGGTCCTTCAACTAGTAGATCTCCATGTCTTCAACGAATGAAACGAAATCGATAATATACACGAACCACAGAAATAGTTGTTAATCCAGTCTGATCTGGTTCAATCCGGACAGATGTCGAATATATGAAGGAACAATTGTTTGTCCATACAAACAACTAGCAACCCGATGTGTTCGTTATTTAAAACCAACGAAATACTAACAATTTTTCGCAACGGTTCCGCCTAGCCTTATTTACAATTAAAGTAATAATATGTCGACTGGTTTTTCAACTATATTGATGTGACACAGTTAACGGTTTCGTTTCGTTGGTACCTAATCGTCTAACGACTTCTGAAATACCAAGATGTAACATTTCATGTTCCGCGGAACCTCCTCAACCTGAGATAGAAAGGAAAGGGACCCACAATCTTGTCAACTCAAAACGTTTTTTTTTATCCGCAAAAATTAAAGCCTTAAATAGTAAAGTGTTTCCACCAATGCTAACCATAATACTTACGGTTGTGTGAAGACTTCGATTTTTTTTATGCCGGATATAAAAAAAATAGTTTTTGATGAGCCCAAATAAGTTGAGTTAGCTGAGTAATTCAAGAACTTGATCGTTCAGAAATTTCTTCGGGATCCACTAACTACGCGAGATATCGAGAAATTGACATGGTTAGCCTGTCAGTAATTACATCACTGATTGCAATGATTCTAGAAGAATTTGGAGTTATTTCTAATGAAATTAACATTTTAATGGCTAATGTATTTTAAATGTTTCAAGTCTGTATTTACAAGTTTAAAGTGTACAGACAAAATAAAATAAATAACTATTTATTAAATAGTTCATTTAACTATAGTTAACAGTCGCGTATAAAAATCTACAATCTAATCGTATACGTCGACCATTTCAAATACATCTTATATAACATGGACACACAAACTAAAGTCATAATATTATGACAATAGCATAGCAAACTTTATGTCCATAAAATTGTTATTAAGTACTTTGAATACCAATTTATGATTCACAAACTATTTTATATCACCGTATATATTACATTTCAGCGGTGTCAAACTTGCTTTTTGTCATAAATGTCAGTTTGTTTATATATTTTAAGGTCGCTGGAGCCCAGCTGTTCAACTTAGATTTTATTTCTACATGCCCCTCTGCACCCGCAAAAGCCTATGTTACGAGCATATAAATGCAAAATGCACTATGGAAGAAGATTGATTCGTACATTATCGGATAATTTGATTTCACTAATTTTATTGATACGAATATCTGCGAAGAATTTATATCTTTTGTGTTACTGTTTCGTTTGCAAACACATTATTGCAGCGGCGTAGGTATAATAATATAATAAATATAACTATTTGGGCGTTCATCTAAGCATATCAAGAGATAAAAAACATGCGAAATAAAAAGTGTCTCATACATTTTATTACATTTATCTAAATATATAAAAGGAAACCGTGACTGACTGATCTATCAACATCAAACTTGGCGCGAGCGAAGTCGCGGGCAAAAGCTAGTATAATATATATCGAAAAATGGTATTAAAAAAGTTGTTTATAATATGATTTTAAGAGAAAATTTAAAGAAATATTCGGTTTCTAAATTAACACAAAATTCGAAAAATATCGAAAAAGTTGGTCACAATTACTTTCTGGATCGATAATATGCTAATTTAATGTTAAAATATCTAAGTCAATACATGTTCCAAATATACCTACAGACTTTTTTGACGTGATAACGTCTTATAAATTGATGAATCACGTCAAAATAAAAAGATGAAACACCGGCTGCATGCACGAAAAAGTGTAACGTTCCTAACGTTACTAAGTGAGCGACTAGAATGCCTTCGGTAATTTTGAAGCAGATATCATCAACCGATTGAGATGAAAATGTGTATACACGTTTAGTTTGAATGACAATGCACGGTTAGCTGTGTGACGTCACTCTAAATCCAATATGGCAGACTTCTAAAGATGGCGGACTAATTTTATTATGCTTTCCTACAATATGGGTATCAAATGAAAGGGCTTGCTGAGAATAATTCGAAAAATAAAGTGACGTCACTCTAAACTTAATATGGCGGACTTCTAAAGATGGCGGACTAATTTTATTATGCTTTCCTACAATATGGGTATCAAATGAAAGGGCTTGCTGAGAATAACTCGAAAAATAAAGTGACGTCATTCTAAATCCAATATGGCGGACTTCTAAAGATGGCGGACTAAGTTTTTGACGTGATAACGTCTTATAAATTGATGAAACACCAGCTGCATGCACGAAAAAGTGTAACGTTCCGCCTGACCCTGTGCGTGCAAGCGAGAGCGCAGTAATTTATTATTAAATATGATATTCGAGCGGAATACGTTATCACGTAAAACTATCGTCCGTAAACCGACTTTACAGACAACCAATTTTTTTATTACTTTTTCTTTTAAGGGTTCCGGACCCGAAGGGTGCCAACGGAACACTATTACTAAGCCTCCGCTGTCCGTCCGTCCGTTTGTCAGCAAGCTGTATCTCATAAACCGTAGTAGGATAGTTGAAATTTTCACAGTGTGTATTTCTATTGGCGCTCTAACAACAAATAAATCAAGATGGCAAATTTCAAAATGGCCGCCATAAACATTAAAAAAACCTCCTATAGTGTCTTTGTGCGTAATCATTTTTGTGCTATCTCCTTGCATTCGTATTACTTCCCTGCACCACGACGGCGAATTTCGAATAGATGTAATTAAATTATACAATTACTTGCCAAATTTTTACATATTGTTATAGCACTTCTCTTGTTTCTTTTACAAAAGTGTTTTAAAAGTATGTGGAAATATTGGGTTCAAATATCCCTCTCTTAAGATATCTTATTTTAAAAGTGAAAGTTTTCTTTTCGGATAACATTTGGTAAACGCATTATCAATCCTGTAAAAGGATTTATTTTCTTTCTTAGAAGTAAAGGTAATTATTACTCGAATTACGAGTCATAAAACCTAGGTATAATTTCACCGTAGAATAGACCCAAAATATTACAAGAGGTAAAAGGACAACCATTATAAGACAGTTGTTAATAGTTAGTTCTCTCTGATCTGTGACACTATCAAGACATACTTCCAATACTCTATTTTGAATAAAAGACAATCTTCTAATAATTAAACTCTTCAATTATTTAATAAATACACCGTCACCGAATCCATAATCCCAACAAAGTACACAGTGTTTTATCTTGTACGATGGTAGGGAGCCCTTCGTGTGCGAGTTCGACTGGCACTTGACCGGTTTAATTTTAATTGCAAAGGTAAAAAATATTAAAAATATTACATGTTACCTTCTAATATAAAAGCTATTCAAGCCATACCTGCCTGCTTTCAAAAATAGATTAAAAAAATTGTTGATGGACATGTGTCCATATGATTCTCATATACGATTTTAGTTATATAATTTTAGTCACGCACGTTTTTCGAATTTGTAAATTGAAATTATTATATGACGTTATTATATATCTCTTGGATGTCAATAAAGATGATATTTTATTCTATTCTATAATATAATGTTTTTGATCAAAAATGATACGAGCCGCTACTGCACATCACACATTTTACGAAAAACAATTTACTTCCACTGTAAAAGTTTGTGTTGGTGGTTCCATCTATGAATCATTTTTAGTAAACATAACTCAAAAAACATCAGTTTAGAAAATCTAGAATTTCTATGGAAAATCTTTTTCAATCTTTGGTGTTAATGCTTCAAAATAAACTAGAAACATGCACCATTCTTCCCACATGACTTTTAACGAAGTTTTTACAGTTTATTTGACCTAAATAAGCGAATAAAAATCGGGTAAAAACGAGAATTTAGCATAACTTTTACACAAATTTTTGTACAGAAAAAAATTAATTTGTTAAAAATTATTGAGCAAGCCAAATTTGTCAATATTTTTGACACCAATTTGCGAAGAAAAAACTGTAAAATTTTAATTTGCCTTCCCGTAATTTGAAATCTCGTGACATACTGTAAAGAAATATTGACGAATATGGCGTTTTTTGATTAAATTTTTAGTGCAAAAAAATGTGTTTTCTTAAATTTTTAAGCAGCAAGCCAAATTTTATGAACTTTAATGCTCTATCACAGCTAATAAAAACAGTAGTAAAATGAATTTTGTGGCCACAATTTGAAATTTCCCGAGTGCGTATTTTACAATCTGCGTACACAGTCACCTAAACTGTTTCTTACTGGCAAGACTGAAACCCTTGTTTTCAATATTTTCCAGTGCAACGAGAAAGACTAGAATTTTCTACGTGTACACCGATTGTAAAAAAATCCCTAAAATTCTCTCACTGAAACAAATCGTCAGCTATGTAACGTCACGTTGTGTGTCAAATGTGTTTCTTTACAACAGGGTATTTTGCACCATGTAAGAAAAAATCTTAAAATACAATTATTCTTAATAGATTTTGTAAAAAGCAAACGAGAAATGTTGACTTCTATTCATAATAATGCACTATAAATGTTATAATTCAATTTTAAGAATTGTATTATTTAATCTGTTCTACAAAAGTCGAAAACCCTGTTCGTCATGTTGGATTCCGGCGTGACATCACTTCGTCTGTAAACTACCTACGTTTATTTTGTTCTGTGTGTTATTTTGATTTTATTTCAAGTTATTATCACGCTTATAGACTTCTATCCCGTATTTTAAAGATTTTGCATGACAGAAGACGGTTTCGTAAAAGCACAAAGTACTAATCTAACAAGGATAAATACGTTTGATAAACGAATAAAGTTTTACTAATTTGTATACTTACACTGGTAATGCAATAATCCTAGCTACCTTAAATATTTTTTATCTATACGTACTTTGTAATATGCAGTCAACAGACACCGCACATATAGGTACGCTTACCTTATATTATGATAACAGTTCACATGTTATCACAGTGAAAACAGCCTTAGCTGCTGCTCACTGTTTTTTCTGTTCAAAAAGAAAAACTAGTTGGCAAAACCAAAAGTGCACATCCCGCAAGTTTTCCACTGTACCTACATATTATTATAATGAAAAAAAATGAGAAAATAGATAAAATAAACAATTAAAAAAATAGAAAAAAATTAAAAATAAAATGGAATAGAAAAAAAATTTACCTGTCAGCGGGAATCGAACCCGGCACCTTGCTATTACTGGACTAACGCTTTAACCGCTCGGCCATACCGATATCGAAGCTTGTGTTGTTATTGTGGCATAGAAGTGTAGCAGTTATTGTACCTACGTAATATACATTTGCAATAACAGTAATAGGCATTTTGTTGTTTTTTTTTTTTGTTTTAAATATTAGCTATCAAAAATAATAAAATAAAACTGTTTTTAAAAATTAAACTACTGAACACATTTATGTGGATTTAAATAGGGTTCTGGTCTGATACTAAACAAAGTGAATAAAATATAACCCAAGGCAATCCGACCAAAATTGCGATCTGTAGAGTTGTGACGTACATACGTAGGGTAGGACGGGGGAATGGCGTTCACTTAAGGAAAACATGGTGTATTTTTTAAATTATTTATTATGAATCAAAATTAACAAGAGTAACAAAGTCTTTAATTATCGAGTAGTCAACGATTTAACAACAAAAGCATATATCTTTCACCTACTAGTAGTAGGAAAACATTATTAAAAAAACATGTTTGAGCGGCATTGCCCCTGACTTTGGGTAATGCCGCTCAGGGCTCATAAAGAAGTGTACCCAATCCAATCTGGCTGTTTTGCTGCTTTGATCAAAATTGTTTTTGATATTGTTGCGCTCAGCAAATTTATAAACAAGTTTACGCAAATCTGCAACATTGAGTCCATAATATAGCGAGCCCAGCAACTTAACTTGTTCAGCAATTTCACTTTCTTGCTGTTGGGTGGAAAACGGGCTTCTTCGATCCAAGCCGCTTTAGCTGTGGTCCTTTGACGATTTCTTGGCATGTCTATCTAAAACAATAAAAAAATAAGTCACTAAGGGGTAATGGCGCTCAGATGAGCGGTATAACCCCAACCGGTCGTTTTGTAATTAATTTGAAATTTTAAAAAAATCATACACGATTGTTGAAAATTGACTGCAATATCACAAAATAGAATAGTTTATTGGCAGAAAAGTAAAATTAATAATTAAATAAGCATTAAAGTTTTGGACTTATCGACAAAAAACATCTAATTAAAAATTAGATCAGTGCGGCCGCAAACGAAGAAACGCTCTTCACGGTCACATGACTCGAGCTGACTGTCCGTTTGCAACGCTGTCTATTAGAGGCCCCCTCCCCTCGCGCTTCACGCGACGTGGCGTGTCGCTACGTTTCTTTTTGACAGAGTTACAGAGGTGAGCACCATTACCCAGTGAGCGCCATTCCCCCTCCCTCCCCTACAGACCAACTGACAACTGCTGTTCGTGATTTTCAATTACAATTTTAGTAGTATTTCTGAACTCGAATTGATTTAAAAATGGTTCTGTTTTATAGATCAGAATCTCCTCTTTTCAAAATTTGAATGGATTTCGTGTGAAATTAACTTAGATATAACTTCTTATATGAACGAAAGTTAGCTTGACGCACAAAGCGATAATAAAGCACATACCGCTATTTTAGCGATTGTACAGTGTTACTATGGTTACTGTTCACTATCGTTATTGTTTCCAATCATAATGACGTCACGACTCGTTTTCGCACGAAAATCCATAATGATAAATTAAAAGTCGTTTTTATGGCATTATTTGGTTATAAAATATTAATATGGCGCTTCGTTATCACTTCAGGATTCATTTAAAATAGTGTAGTAGCCTATTTCTCGTACAAAATTATGGCAATTGATGCGGCCTGATTTGCCTCACATCATTTACGCCACGTCAAGTAAGCTAAGTCTGTTTCTAGCGTAAATTTTGCTGATTTTTCTTTTCTCAATGTACTTATTTTCGGAATAATGAAACTAGTGCTTTGCATTAGATGAGTTAAATATTAGGGTTGTAATATAAAACATAATTGAATAGTTCTCTTTCCCGTCATTTTCATAAGCAATTCATGCATATTTGATGCTCACATAAACCCACACTGAGTCGGTTAACAGGATCTTCCTACTGCATACTAATCTACTTTAGTCCTGTAGACGTAGAGTCAACCGTAATACGTATAACCGTAATGGATGAAGCGGATCGTACTTGCATTTGCAAACTCTATAGGTATGCCTTGTAATTATGTCCTTATCCCCTGCTATTTAGTTTTCACATAAGTGATGTTGTCAGTTGTTGTCGTTGACTCCGTGGGTGCTTGGAGTCTCGAGCTCCCACAGAAAACAAATAGTGAGTGGACTACAGAGTATGCAAAAATAATACCACTGGAACGCCTATTCCTTACACTAATTAACATAATAACGACAAGTGATACATATCGATTATACTTGAAATATAGTATATTGTGCAACTAGTGCGGTAAGTTTTCAATTGCCCACGAGAGCGGACTTGGGAGCACAAACGAAGTGTGTGTGCCCATCCGCTGGAATGGGCAATCGATAACACTGCACCCGTTGCACATATTATTTTTATAACAAATGCGAGGTAGGTACTACCCGATAAGAGTACGATAACTCGATCTCCAAAATATCCATTGCAAATACACCATTTTTATTTTAAATAACATATAACAGTATTTTTTCAAGTAATTAAAATTGTCGACCAATTTTTCTCAGACCATACGATATATTGACAAAATATAATAAAAATACAAATCAATATAACACAAGATGACGTTTCGATCCGGATTTGGATCTTCTTCAGAAATATCTAAAAAATATATAAATTAATTAGTATATTATTATATTTTGTCAATATATCGTATGGTCTGAGAAAAATTGGTCGACAATTTTAATTACTTGAAGAGTTCTATTCAGACGTTAATCAAAGATTTGGATATAACAGTATTATTATGCGTTTATTTTGATTTTAAAAAATTATTTCTTTTTACGCAGTGAAAAGAAGGCGTTTGGGAGGAGTTCTTTAAAAAACAATTACGGGGTCGTGTCGGTGCCATGGCGTTTTTTCTGGCGCACTGAAAAGAGGGAGGTGTCTGGGGAGAGTTCTTTAAAAAACAATTACGAGGTCGTGTCGGTGCGATGGCGTTTTTTTGCGCAGTGAAAACGGGAGGGCGTTTGAGGGGTGTTCTTTAAAAAACAGTTACGGGATCTGTATACAAAGTGAGATAGTAATATAGTAATTCTACACCAGTAATTGTTATGACGTGTATATGTGATTTCTGATTGATTAGATTCAAAAAATGGCAGTGAAAGACAAAAAGTTTTTACGTATTTTTGAGGAAATTTGTAAATAATCCGCAAAGTTTTTTTTTTTGGAACGTCAAAATTTAGCGTTTTCTATGATTTAAAAAAAAGGTCAATATTTGGGCACATCAAATTATGAATGCCAGAATTGGGGCTTCATTATCTGTAACAATGGAAACGAGCTGTCACTTTATTATTGAAAAAAAGAACACTCTCATGATCGTGGAGAGTGTTTTTTCAGCATCGACATAGAAGAGAGACTGTATAGGAGTTCAATCCTGTGCTATATTTGGCGATCACCCCAAAGCGTAATTCCCACCTCAATTGTCAGATGGCGATACGGCGCACTCAAATTTCGGAACCGCAATGCCAGGTTCTGATAATTAATAATTTAAGCTTCACACCCTTATCATTGTATTTTTCGTAATTTTTTTTTAATTAAAAAAAAAATCTACAGAAATTAATCCGGATACGGATACGGATCTTAACTTTCTTAGAGTACGCGGCGGTAAATATTGCACATCGACCTTTGGAAAGAGACTATCTGTTATGGGAAAAAGTTATTGACCTCTTTAAGAGTTAACTCTCATAACAGATTGGCTCTTTCCAAAGATCGATGTACAATATCTCATTATAAAGATAGTTGATTTAGTACCATTGAGTTGTGTACTATTAGTATGGTACTCACTACGATAAATGTTTGCAATATAAAGGTGCCAAATACGATTTAAAAAAATAAAAAATAATCTGAATGGAATTTAATAGGTTTTCATTATTACCTAATCACCTATATATATTAAATTTCATCTATGAATTGAAAATTAATAAGGTAAAAGATCCGCCAAAAACTAACGGATACGGATACGGATTTTTCTTCTCCCTCGGATATTCGCGGATACGGATACGGGTACGGATATCCGGCACATCACTATTGAAAACACGTGAAAGGGACTTTTAGAGAAGTTGGGAATCGTAGACAAAAATGATAAATCAGTAACATTTTCGAAATATTTGAATTTTTATCGCAATTTCAAACGTTGTACTAGATATTGAGATATAGTTTACTGTAAAATACACGTTTTTTAACTTTTAGAGGAAGATTGGGAGGCACGCTCGTAGACAAGTTATATTTTATAGTTTTGGTAACACTGTTTCACTATTTTTAGGAACTGTAAATTCAAGACACATAATGTAGTATTTTTTTGCATAAAATAGCTGTTTTTCACATAACTTCCAACATTTTTGACTGTTCAATTTTGAGCACGTTCACATCTACTTTATAGGCTGCGTTGAGTTTTCAGATATTTATTATGAAAATGGTAGTACAACGTTTATTTTATTTTACACACTAGTGCGAAATGATTCATTTTACTATCGCTATACAGGCATAAAAATTAGCTATTTTATAAGGTGTTGTGCAAAAACAACTATTGTGCTATTGTTTTCTATCAGTCAAACTTTCTACATATTTAAATTATTGTAATATCTCTTACGCCATTGTTTTCTACCCGTCTAGCTTTCTATGCTACGAATATTGATGTGAGTTATGATTCATATAAGCTATGTGTGTTACGGCGTTCTGTGTGGAATTAAGGACGCTGCCTTTGGTCAAAGGTTTGACCTAGCCGAAAGGAGCTTTGGTTGAATACCTTTACTATTGCTCCACTTCAACCGATCTTAGTTAAATAAACACATCCGGTGCGATTTGCTTTAACCTTTTTGTATAGTATATATAAAATGCTTATTTATTTATGAGAAAGGTTGATTATTTAGATGTGTCACTGTCACTGAATAAATGATAATTCAGCCGCCGCAATAGTAGAAGTGTCTCAAAAGTAGTTGCATTGTTTGAATAATATACTTTTTTAGTATTGCATTATAAAGTCAACCAGTGGGAGTATATGCGAGTAATTAAAGAATTACAAGGCGCGACAGTTTTCCAGTAAACTGTTATTTCCAAAATATTCCAGAAACTATTTCCAGCTTTGCAAGTCTTTTTTTTCAACAATAACAATATATAAGATAGTAATCATTTATCTGTAATTTTCTTTCTTGCCAGTTTTTGTATCTATACCTACATTATGCATAGATAGAAACATGTTGTACACTTCTGTAATGTGTTCTCGTAACACATTTTTAATTTTTATATAGAGTTCCTAATAGTACAATTTCGTGACATAGGCCACTTTATATTTGCATACCAAACATCCTCCCAAAATTTTGTTTCAATCCGCTCATCCGTGGTGTCGGAATGGTAAAAAATGTCAAAAATGACGTTTGCATCTGTCAAAGTATTATATTCTAATAATTAGTTATTCACATTGTTAACTAAGAAGGCGTTGCATTTCACAAAATACTAATGCCAAAAGATTGACTTACTATATTAGAAATGCAGCCGTTTTCATTTTAAGACTACACATACGCAATCTTCTAATTTCCATGTCATGGCACGGCAGACAAAGACGACCGACCGCGTCGGGCGATTCATTAATAAAAATTGAATTTATACAGCTATTTTTCTATATAAATCTGTATAAAAAACTGTTTGGGCAAATTCTGTTATATGAAATCTATGTAAAATTTTCTCCGGGTACGAGTCGAACAAAAAAAGTTTTATAAAATCGGTTAAGGCGTTTGGGCTGTACGCTGGATACAAAAAGCGTGACTCGCAGATTCACAGACAAAGCGAGTACATAAAGGCGCTTCGTTTTGGTCGCGCCTAAAATAGGTGTTTCATAATAAAATTCCAGCCAATTGGACGACGGGACCATTTCAACTTGAAAATGTTGACATTTGATATAGTATAATAAAAAAAAAATATTCTGATATAGCGTGAGGTGACGCGGGTAATGGCTAGTATTGAATATTATATTTGCTAATCGTTGCCATGGTTACTTACGTCATGTGAAAATTAATCAAAGCATGCTTAACTAGTTTATTTCTGACAGATCTACAAAACAAAAAAACAGCTGATTTTTTTTTATTTTCAAAATATTTTCGGAACTATAAAGTTTAGAAAAAAAAATTTTACCGAAACTTTCATGAAATAATAAATAGAATAATAAGCCGTTATGAAAAGTGTACCATTATTATATAAAAAACACCGTTATAGGATCTATCTCTTCTGCGCATGCGCCGATTTTCCCTAAAAACAATAGTGATCTCACATTTGCATACCAGACATCCTTCCGAAATTTTGTTTCAATACGCTAATCTGTTTAACCTGTATCGTGTTCACAGACTAACAGACGGATTCAAGGCCGTTTGTGTTCCTTTATGAATCACCTCCTTACTCAGATTTCCGGCTAAGTCCCGGGTTTTCTAAGATAACGATACCGTAGTATAGCGATCATAATATGACTATCAACAACGTCACAAAAAAAAATTTATATTGAAGTAAATGGGTGTGAATTTTTCGGTAGCGGCGACACCACTGTAACTTAAAAAAGCGCTATCCGTTTTATTCTGTGACATCATCGCTATCTTAGGAAACCAGAGCTTAATTGTTATTCAATAGTGAGGTTAGTTCTGTCGTAATATTTGTCATGACATATATTTACAGACTTTTTCTAAACAGTTTTAATTATGGAATCAATAATTAGAAATGTCCTTAGTCTAGAAAGTTTTGTGAAAGACAGACTGAAACATTTTTGAAAGTTACTGGCTAGACTTGATTAATGGAATATTGTACATGTTTTTCAATTTTTGTCTGAATTACTTACAAATCAATTTTCTTGGATTATCATAAAAAAAATTAGAAAATTATACAAAACAATACAACTTGTAAAAAGTATATATGCAAAAAAAAACTTACGCCCGCTGAAAGGTCGAGAACGTGTTCGGAGTATCTTATCATTAAATCGCTACTGTGGAAAACAGTTTTTGCATAATTTAACGGGAGAAATTAGATAAATACAAAAAATATCAGTGACGTGTCGCTGAAATTTGTAAAACAGTCCAATCAAATATTTATAGATTACAACGCTTCAGCTAACAGGATTAGAATATATATGTTTCGAGTTGTGAGTTAATTTTGTAAACAAACATTTTCTATGCTTGCAAATTTTTTTCATTTTGATTTTTTTTTATGTTATCCAAATTGAATAATTAAAAATTGAAAAATATATCTCAAAAAATGTTTTCAGTTCTGAAACACACATCATATTATATACGAGTAGGGAAAAGTTGTGATGCCGATTTGAGATGTTAATTCGCACTCATGAAACATACTTCGTTCTCTTTGTTTTAATTAGTAGAAGTGCACAGTATATGTTTCATCACGAATTAACGAATTAATACAGCTAAAATCGGTTGAGGAGAAATCCATATAAGAACAGCAATAACGTTCAAACTTAAAATTTTAATTAAATACGGTCGTATTTTGACCACTTGACGACCGCTAGTCTCAATAAATGGAATAGAAATATGGAAGTTAGACGAAATAGTTCATTTAGGACAAAAGTATGGTTACTAAGCCGAATCATCTAACTATTTATTTTCTTAATAGTAAGCTACTAAGCTGTTTAATTTTACTTAAATTGATTATTATTTACCGTTCTTTACTTTCCATCATAAATATTTCCTCATAAAGTTGTTTTAAGTAAATGTCTTCACAAATAATTGATCGATAATTTTATTTATTAAAAACTAAAACCAGACTACTGAAAAGTATGAAACAAGAAAATATTCTCATCTGAGGATATCCGTGGTCAGATCCCACCTACCGTAACAAAACATTACAGTTTAACTGTTGTAAGCGATCATAAGCTCTAGGCCAAAGTGCATCACGCTATACGTCTAGAGGGGCCTCATTTATAGAGATGGAATACGACCACGGCTATCCTCAGATGAGAACATTTTCTTGTTTCATACTTTTCGGTAGTCGGGTTTTAGTTTCTGGACTTATTTTTTATTTGTTTTTAATTTGATCCCCTCTGGGACCAAAATTTAAAAATAAATGTAGCCTGTGTTACCCGGGCTATAATAACGTATCGATAGACACCTTATTTATCAAAATCGAATGAATAGTTTAGGCGCTACGATGGAACATCCGTAAATACAAACATACATACATAGTTATTTTAATTTACAAATCTTTGATTAACGTCTGATTAGAACTCTTCAATAAATAAAATTATCGACCAATTTTTCAGACAATATATTAACAAAAAATATCAATAATACATTAACGTTTCGATCCGGATTTGGATCTTCTTCAGAACGGATCTAAAAATATAAAAAAATAATTAATAATTAGTTTCTATTTATTTTTAATGTAATTCGTTAAAGATTTTTTTAATACGTAGAATGGAAATAATTGTGAGCACCTATAAAGAAAGAAAAATTATTAAAAACAATATTATTTCAAAATAATATTATATATATTACTTAAATTTTCCGTATCTAATTGAGCATTGAGAGAATTTTTATTTGATTTTATATGTAACATTTCCGAAATATTTCTTTTAAAAAATTAGTTTCATTATCTAAAATTTTTATATCATCCCAATTAATTTTGTGGTCAAGTTCTAATTTGTGTTTAGTTATTACATTATGTTTGTCAGGTATTAATTTATGATTATTCTGGTGTTCTCTTATTCTTGTTTTAAGAGCTCTTTTTGTTTGACCAATATAATTCTTATTACAAATACTTAAATAGAAACTAATTATTAATTATTTTTTTATATTTTTAGATCCGTTCTGAAGAAGATCCAAATCCGGATCGAAACGTTAATGTATTATTAATATTTTTTGTTAATATATTATCTGAAAAATTGGTCGATAATTTTATTTATTGAATATTTTAATTTACATTTATTATTAAATAATATCTGAAGTTGACTGAATATCGAAAGCGCTTATATTAATAAATACTTTAATAAATTAATTTGGAATAGTTTTTCTATTAGAATTTCTAATTTAAAATAAATATGTAGCCAAATTTCTTTAATACGTATAATTCTTTAATACATACATAGACTGCTAACTCATAACTCTTACTTTTGGCTTCGCCGCAGTCTGGTAAAAAGTCTATAAATTGAACTGAAATACCCACCGCGACATTGTTTACCCTTAAATACAACTTATTCCTATTTTCGTACTACGATTCATTCTCATGTAAATTTGCTTCAAATGCATTCTGGCCACTATAATTATTATAATTATCATCCGCTTAAATCTCGCCTTGTATCAGAATGTCCAATTCAGCGAAAAGAAGCAAACAGCGGACTATCAGTACAAGATTATATGCTACTTCCGCTTCCTGTAGCGTGTCGTTATCAAAACCGAAACATGGCAAGCAACCGAGCTCGTCATCGCATCATCCGCCGGGCGACACAACCGCCATCTGGAGTACAATTCGGCCGTCGGGTTAATTAATCTTTACTCGGCACGCCATTATTGGGCGAATGTCCTTGGCCCACGCGTTCCCCACATGCCCGAGCATGCAAGCTTGTGTGTTATGATGAAGCTATTTCAATATGCATGTCCTATATTATGTTGGTACCTAATAGGATAGTTTACATCGAATATAAATTTTCTACGCGAATCAATCTTAGTTCTACATATTTCTACATATAATGACATGGAATAGAGACATTTTAGAGTAAAAAAAATAGGGGATAGCCGCATTTTTGCATCAATCTTCCTTTCGTGGTTCTAAACAATAGATATGTTACGGTGTATACCTGAATTCGGTTAATGATCGAAATAAATTGACCAACGAATATTGCCCAAACCCGAAATCTTACATTTAAACGGGTATTGAGTGTTATAAAATGAGCAAAACTAGTTTTGCGCATTTTCAATTGGTCAAAACTAGTTCTGTCCATTTTTGAACGGACAGTACTAGTTCTACTTGTTTCATTCAATCAACGTCCGAACCGGAACAAAAGTAGGGTTATGTTCTTGTTCATGTACCTATCTATTGAATTGTTCTCGAGAATGTTATAATTAATATATATGTGGGATATTCAGTGTAATAATTGAGTAAAAATTTAGAATTTTGAATTTAGAAATAATTTATTCCAATAATAGTTACATTCAAGGTACAAAATAAAACAAACTTTCTTTGGAATTAACCTACCCAACTTGGCAAAAATGCAAGATGAATTCGAGTCTCAACTAATTCGTCTATTGAAGGCTTCTGAAACTAAATTTTATGACGAAACATTTACCTAACTACACTAAGTGAGGTTAAGAAAGCAAAATTGAAAGCTGAATTAAAACCTCTGTCTGCTAAACAATACAGAAGAATAAATCGCTTTGATATAATAAGTATCATTGATGTGGAAAAGTTAATTAAAAAATTGGTTGTCTGTAAAGTCGGTTTACGGACGATAGTTTTACGTGATAACGTATTCCGTAATACATAACCTAAACCTCCCAAAATTTGGTTTCAATCCGCTTATCCTTGGTGTCGGAATGATAAGAAATGTCAAAAGTGACGTTTGCAACTGTCAAAGTATTATGTTCTAATAATAATTAGTTATTCCAATACTTAACTTAGAAGGCGTTGCATTTCACAAAATACTAATGTCAAAAAATTGAATTAAACATTAGAAATGCAGCCGTTTTCATGTTAAGACAAGACATACGTTATTTTCTAATTTCCATGTACGGCAAACAAAGACGACCGACCGCGTCGCGCCATGCATTAGACAACATTGCATTTATACAGCTATTTTTCTATATAAATTTGTATAAAAAAACTGTTTAGGCAAATTCTGTTATACGAAATCTATGTAAAATGTTCTCCTCTTTCGTTTAAGACTGGTTTCAAACCGATCTGATTTAAATTGAGCGAGAAATTAGCAAAAAGCACGCACAGGGTCAGGCGGAACGTTACGCGTTACGAACGTTACACTTTTTCGTGCATGCAGCCGGTGTTTTATCAATTTATAAGATTGGTGATTCATCAATTTATAAGACGTTATCACGTCAAAAAACGCAATAGGTACTAGTACTGTCCGTTCAAAAATGAACAGATCTAGTTTTGTCCAATTGAAAATGCGCAAAACTAGTTTTGCTCATTTTATAACACTCAATATTCATTTAAATGTAAGATTTCGGGTTTGGGCAATATTCGATGGTCAAAACTAGTTTTGCGCATTTATTTCGGTCATTGACCGAATTCGGGTATAGACCATAACAGATATACCAAAAGTCCCCTCCGACACATGTGCCGCTAAAAATGTTACGCAGAATGAAAGGTTTTTGCGTGAATATCTCGTTTTAACTGACTTTTATGAAAAAATAGTGTTTATCAAATTTGTAGCTTAGAAAACTGCCTACAAAAAACATAATATTACTTTTTTTCGTAAGACTATCGGTTTTCGATAAAATGTTCAAACAACGGCAATATATTAGAGAGTCAAAAATTACGCAAAATTACGAACCTTTTTAGCAAACACGTGACGAATCTTAGTTTTCACATATATTTGTAACTGGTGAAAATCCCTTTTGATGAATTCACCATATGAAATCTTCACGTGTGGTGAGCTCTCAACACACACCACAGGTCTTCCGTCGCGCCTAAAGAAAGCATGTTATAAGGAATGCATATTACTTGATACGCGTACCAAGTGTAAAGGTGTAAACCGTGACAGTAAATGTGTGTGAGTTATGTTATAATATGTATAACGGCTCTATCCATGCCGGTTACTTCGGGCCGTTAATGTTCCGGCATGGCCTGCCTTGATGTTATTACACACGTGTCAAACGTTGCTCTATTGCTAGTTCTTCATATCTCACAGCTCTCATAGAACTATAATATTCTGTGCCTTCACATTGCTTGTACCTATACGAAATTGGCTATTTTATTATTACGTTTAATAACGCCCTAATAACGTTCGGCGCTTCTGATATTGTATTCATCGATCTGTAAAGTTCAGTTGAAAATATCTAGTGATGACATTTATTGCAAAATATTTCCAATAGTTTAGACTGTTAACAATATATTTTATCAGTGATGAATTTTTGATCATAAGAAAATGTCGATGTGCATGGCGGTATATTGCATGCGAAATATTATAAAAATGAATGAACATATTTTATTCCTTAAAAAATTATAGCTACCTGTATTAAAAACCGAATTAAGTTTTCCATACATATTGTAACAAAACTGTTTTTGTTTGTGGTGAAATAAATGTTTATTTACAAAACGAACGTTTAACAAAACAGTTAAACACACAAACGGAAAGAACTTCTCTTTAACGTAACAGAAACGAAACAACAAATTCTTGCTAATAAAATAAAAGAATACTAGAGTGACCTGTGCGAATTATTCGCAATAAATAAGTATAATAATTATCACTTTACAAAATTATGTTTTAAATATGATTGCAGGTATTCAATTCGTTTCTAATTTTGCACACTGCTTATAACGTTCTTTTTTTTGTTGTATTACAATATGAAGGTCAGATGACAGAACGAAGTGTTGACGTTGTTTCAAAATTAAAGCCGTCAGATATATATGATATATATATGATAAGTCACTATCTATGTACACTAAATATCAACTACATATAAGAAGTTATTTATGTAATCAATGGTTGTTATAGTGCTAACATACGATCGAACTTGGTCCGGTCCGACAACGGACATGGTACGGCGGATCTTGCAACAGACGACCGAATCTGTTCCCATCAAACCGGGCGGACACGCAGACTATTGTACAGACGAACAGATTTGGTACGGAGCGGACCAGATCCGCTGTCCGCTTCGAACCAAGTTCGACCGTCTGTTAGTACTATTACAATTGAAATTAATAGCTCTGTACTTATATTTATTTTACACATAAACACACTAAAGTTGATTCATCTTCTATCTACACAGTTACCTTAGTACTCATATTCACTGTACTGACTAAATAATTTATGTCTCAGTTATTTGTTTCCCACTGTACCACGCACTATGCAGCTGCTGTAACAATGTATCAATGAATACCTTCCCTCGCGGTGCACTGTATTTATATCTGCTCGTGGTGCTTCGAACCTCTCCAGAAAGAATCTTCTGATGTTATTGGTGTAGTGCTAGAATGTTCGGTAAAAGCCATTGGCGTATCAACTGGGGGTTGGAACATGTAACAGTAATTTCTTACCGTCAAAAAAGTACTATTTTAGGGTTCTAACATAGAAAAAATTAAAATCATAAATATGTAGAAACATAGGGTACTAAAAATTGGGGTATATTTGAGGAGCAATACGAAACTATAACCAGGGTCGGACTGGGCCGGAAGGGCCCGGGTAGCTCCTCACAAGCCCGGGACCCAAGACTGGATAATGGCAGATGGGATACTACCCTACCTACCGCCTGGCTTGCGGCTAACCCCGCAAGCCAGGTTCGTAGGGGTCCGCGCAGGCTGGGGTCCGGCTGGCAAACGCCACCTCAAAATAAATAATTTTTTTTTATAGTCGTGTTAGAAAAATATCAAAGAGGATTTAGGCTTTGTTTGTTGATTATTTCACTAAAGTTGTAACTAAAATGTGAACGGCTTAAAAATATGCACATAAAGCAACATAGAACGTCACAGCTGTTTAACGCGTGATTAGGGTATTGTCATCACAAAAAGGTTAAAACCACTATATTGTAAACACGCGTCCAGACTATGCTGTTACAGAATGAAATTAAATTAACATTGTTGGGAAAGCAAGCGAATTATGAATAAAAATAAAATTAGACTTAAAAAAAATAATTTAAAAAACGTTTAAAATTTAAAGTAATGTGGACTAAAACATAAAAATTATTTTTAAATATTAAGGTTTTGTTAAACAAGTTCAAAAAGATCATTTCTAGCGACATGAGAATTGTATTTACGATTTTGCAGGTAGATATTTTTACAATCGGCTCGGTCCTTATGAAATATTTGTTGTCCATTGAGCTATTCATGTTCCAAAATTCATTCATACTTGAATACACTACACGCCCAAGAGAGGGTCGTATGCATTTTATGTGGAACGATTTTCGGTAATGCATGAACTATTTCCATAGTTACAATATAAACAAAACTCATGAAGGATATTGCATTTTAAACGAAATTCACTGTATATTGCATTTTTAATGAAATTGACTGTACAATATATTGGGTAGCCATATCAAATCAAAGACAAGTTCGGTAATAAAAATTTCAACATTGTGCAGAAACACAATCTTCTGAAAAAGAGTCCGTACTTTGTTTAATTTTATGTAATAATATTTTATGTTGACTTGTTCACAATGTGGTGTATTATTGAACCAATAAAACTATGGTTATGATTATTGCGACTGGATAAAAATAGTAAAAACTCTTACCAAAACGTCAAAACAGTAGATGCTAGTTATGACGCCTCACATATAGCGACAACCGTTTTATAAATTTCAAATCCCGTCTCGTTTTCTTATACAGAATTTTTCTAAAATAGGTTGCCTTTATTCAATAAAAGTAATTAAAAACAGATGTCCTAAAACGCACCCTTAGGGAACCATACTAGCCTTTTATTTCATTTTCTCATATTATTTTTACTTATTGTTACACGCTCCCCGTTGCGACGACAAAGCTCGTCATTCTAACAATGACACACATATTGTTGTCTAACAACAATCGGCTCGTCATTCTAACAATGATACACATATTGTTGTGGGGCAACAACAATCGGCTTGCCGTTCTAACAATATGCGTAGGTAAAAAGGGCTTTGTTGCCAAATTCCAGACAACAATGAATGCAAGAAAGGAAAGAACGATCCAGCGCATATATAAACAACGGAATAGCTCAGTCGCCGGGCAATCATACATGGTGTTTCATCGTGTGAACAATCGACATAAATTGACAGTTAGTAACTTGAACAGTACTGAGGTAACTGCTGAGATAAATAAATAAGTAAACTGTGTAGATAATCGTGTGTATATAGTTTATAAACAAGTGTGCTAAATAAATTTTGGTATGTTTCTGTGTTGTAAATACTTTGTGTACATAAATAGTGACTTTGTATTCTTCATTACTTATTCTTCTATTTTATCAGATAGAATTGTTGTTTTGTTTCTGTTCCGTTATAGAGAAGTACTTTTTCGTTTGTTTGTTTATTTGTTTTGTTTACATTTTACTATTGTAAGTAAATATTTACCATCACGAACTAGAACAGTTTTGTTAGATTATAAAGTTTAAATCGCTAGCGATAACAGTTTTGTGAAATATGGCAATTTTCAAATCTAAATTACTGTACATGAACTTTTTGAATTAGTTTGATGAATACTACACTCTATAGAATTTAGAAACCTATTGTAGAAACACCTGTATAGCAGTGCAAAATTGTCGCGTAATGCGCCCTTCGAATATAACAAATCAGTTTTGAAATTCTCCAGGTTCATTATAACCGAAGTCTACTGGTCAATTTAAAACGTTTTTGTCCTCTCTTCTGTAAAATTAGCTATTTTTTTTTCGTCACTAACAGTGTAGTAGTGTGCACTGTTAGTGAACTAGTTAAATTATTCGTTCATAGTTGAAATGCGACTTTAGAAAACTTCGATTTAGGAACGTATTTTGTATAAGCTCTGTTTTCTACTCTTGGGCTTGTGAAGTGCAAGTAGAGGAACATTCAGTGGTCAATTAAATATTCGTTGTGCGTTAATTCACGCTCCGTAGATGTTAAATTAATAGTCATTTCAAGCACATTTAAACACAGATTCGTTATTCACGCTGGATTATTTCCAAACAGATGGGACCGTGCATTGCTTTTAGGGCTACGAAAGTACTATTGCTGTGCTATGTTTACACAATTTTATGTATAATATGTATTTTTACTTGCTTGATCTGTATAATGTCGTTAGGAATATTTACTTAGGACATTAAAAAGTATATTTGTTCAACTCATAGAGATGTTTCGAATCGTTTTTTTTTTTTTTTTAAATAAATAAATAAATATAGGGAATTAATTAAGTTTTAAGTAAAGGGTAATCTTGGACTGATGTAGTGCAGTTAATTATTTATTCACCAACGTTTCGATCAAAATTTGATCTTTTTCAAGGCTCTACAAATTTACAAATTGTTGCATTAAGTTAATACATATTGTGTAAATACATTTAAGAAATTATCTTACCTAAAAAGTCAATTGCACTTTGTCATATAATTTGTGCAGTTAAAACAATAATTATTATAGACATATTGTATTAAAATATTATTAAAATCTTTTTTGTACTTCCACATGTGCGTATTAAATTCCAAAATTCATCTGTCATTTTCAGATGTTATAGCTTACAAAAGTTGTTACATAGATGGCAGTGTTAATTAAACATTATAATTTCGAAACTTAGACATATCAAATTTCTTGAATTTCATAACTGACAACATTTTTTTCTTTTTTTTTTTTTTTTTTTTTTTTTATAATAAATATAAATAAATTTAAAATAAATGACAACATAAAGTTAGATTTTTTGGAAGGCCTTATATTCGTTTAATAAATTTTGATAGGAACTACTTAAATTGTTAGTATCTGTTCGGAAATTTACAGTATTTAACATGGAAATGTATAACATTTCACTTATATTCCGTTTATACGGGATTATTTCTTTATCTAAAATAGTGGTGTCTTCAAATTTGAATATATGGTTTGTATTAAAATGGTGTATAGATAATGCAGTTTTCCCTTCTTTATCTTTTTTACAACTGTTTTTGTGTTGATTAATTCTTTTATATAAACTTTGACATGTTTGACCAACATAAGACCTTCCGCATTCACAGGGTATATTATATGCGGAAGGTCTTATGTTGGTCAAACATGTCAAAGTTTATATAAAAGAATTAATCAACACAAAAACAGTTGTAAAAAAGATAAAGAAGGGAAAACTGCATTATCTATACACCATTTTAATACAAACCATATATTCAAATTTGAAGACACCACTATTTTAGATAAAGAAATAATCCCGTATAAACGGAATATAAGTGAAATGTTATACATTTCCATGTTAAATACTGTAAATTTCCGAACAGATACTAACAATTTAAGTAGTTCCTATCAAAATTTATTAAACGAATATAAGGCCTTCCAAAAAATCTAACTTTATGTTGTCATTTATTTTAAATTTATTTATATTTATTATAAAAAAAAAAAAAAAAAAAAAAAAAGAAAAAAATGTTGTCAGTTATGAAATTCAAGAAATTTGATATGTCTAAGTTTCGAAATTATAATGTTTAATTAACACTGCCATCTATGTAACAACTTTTGTAAGCTATAACATCTGAAAATGACAGATGAATTTTGGAATTTAATACGCACATGTGGAAGTACAAAAAAGATTTTAATAATATTTTAATACAATATGTCTATAATAATTATTGTTTTAACTGCACAAATTATATGACAAAGTGCAATTGACTTTTTAGGTAAGATAATTTCTTAAATGTATTTACACAATATGTATTAACTTAATGCAACAATTTGTAAATTTGTAGAGCCTTGAAAAAGATCAAATTTTGATCGAAACGTTGGTGAATAAATAATTAACTGCACTACATCAGTCCAAGATTACCCTTTACTTAAAACTTAATTAAAATTTTTAACGGACATAGAACATAACATAATAGGGAATTAATTGTTAGCTGACTTCATTTTAAAAATTATTCTGTCTTGATGCATTACATATTGATGAATATTTTATACATCACTAATGTTTTAGGGTTAATAGCGATATGAGTAAATGTTTTTTCCAAAAATATAAACTGAGATATTAAATTAATAATTATTAAATCAATATTTAAATCAAATGTTTTAATTAAACTTCAGGTCAACTGTGATTAATTCAATACAATCAAAACGTGGTATGAATTTATTATATCATATATATTTATTTTAATCTTTTTTCTGTATATTTAAAATAAATAAAATAAAAGAAACATCGAAAAATCACATTTTTTTGCCTACTGTATTAAAATGGTTTTGCATTTACAATATAGCTCCAACTATCTGAACGTCGATTGTCCAAATATTCAATGGCCTGGTTAAATTTTGTAACAGAAAATATGTTTTTTGAAACCCGAAAACTGATCTACTGCGATTTTCATTCGCCGCGCTGATGTTTGAAACCACTAATGAATTTTAATGAAATTTTGTAAATGTGTCTTGCTTGGTACAACTTACGCAATAGGATATAAGTTTTATTAAAATGTATTTTGTACAAAATTACGGTGTTTTGTGAAAAAAACTGTTTTAATAATATGTAACGACATCTGATAGAATTTACTCAAAGCTATTAGTTCAGAAGCAAACAAAAAAAAACTTTTTAGTACCAAGTAGCGACATCCGATAGAATTCGCTGAAAGCTATTAGTTCAGAAGCAAATCTGGTAGAATTTGCTCAAAGTTATTAGTTCAGACGCGGGGCCGCAAACGAAGTACATTTTGCAGAATTATATCTATCGGCGAAACAGGCGCGGACCGCTAGTATATAAACTTTTAAAATTAACA
This sequence comes from Xanthostigma xanthostigma, assembly GCA_963575645.1. Lineage (NCBI taxonomy): Eukaryota > Metazoa > Arthropoda > Insecta > Raphidioptera > Raphidiidae > Xanthostigma > Xanthostigma xanthostigma. The sequence continues at coordinate 19,802,192 of OY754465.1, forward strand.
TCTGACATTTTTGTTGTCATAAATTTTATTTTGAAAATGTAAAAAATTATTTTATGAGTAAACTGCCCTTTCGAAAAAATGTAATTATTTAAACATAAATTTTATTATAAAAGAACTAATATGATTAGCGTTAATTTGACATTGGAAAAATTGTAGATAATTGATTTTTTGCGGTCACATAACTGTATTTTGACAGTTCGCCGTGTTGAAAAACGAGTTACAGTGAACGACAACGCATTTCGGCTGCACATAACATGTGAATGTACTTTCTTGATACTGCTCGCCTACAGGTATAGTTGATTATTTGTTGCTTTTATTATTTTAAACAACAAATTAAAATCTCGATTAATTGAAAATACGTGATAGCGGTATAAAAGTTTCCAGACCTTTTAGTTTTTTTCATTGGGTATGAGAGTTAAAGAAAATCTATAGAAAATCTGCACAGATGTAAATACTGATATATATTTATTAAAATCAATTTTACTAAAAGTTTAAAGCTCTCGAACTACCAGAGCGGCTTAATAACTTTACCGCAATTCACCAGATTTAATTTAAAACAACCGAGTAAATAATTTATTAGAAGAGATGGAATTGCCAATTTTTCAAAATTAAATTAACAGAATAGTTCGCAAAAAAATATCATTAACCCCTTCGGTCCTGGCGATCATTTCAATGGACATACTGTTCTAGCGCGTGTAATTTAAATCTGCTTAATTAAATATCAAATATAAACATTTCATTGTGCTTAGAGCTTATCTGAGATGTAGGCATGCCAAACTAAATAAAGAGATACTATGTGGGTAGATAGAAATATCGAGTCAAGTGTTGACCGCAGTCATGGATTCACGCAAAGCTGGTAAAAGTATACATTCTGATTATGTATTACTTAGTATAACTTACGTATTTTCATGATGTAATTTATTTTTGTTGTGTGAATATTCATTTTAATTTTATGATGTTAACTTTACTAATTATACTTAAAAAGTAATTACACAGCCTATGCTAGTGATTACCGTAAAAAATAAATTTGTTGACCTGTTATCCATTTCAGTGGACACAGGATTTTCCAAAATTCTGTAAATGTGAAATTTAGTTTTGCACTGAATATATCCATCTTAATAGGCCCAAAGCCCTAAAAAATATTTTGTGTTTCAAAAATATAAAATTCAGGTCTGAAGAAGTTACATAATGAGAAATTAGTGTTATTAAAAATATTTTACTTTCTAGATGGCATTCACAAAAGCTCTATATTTTTCTTTGGAACTCAGCGAAAAAACTAGCTATTCCCTTCCGCTGAAACCCAAACGACTCTATGGCTCCAATTATTTAAATTATATATTACTCTATAACTGAAAGTTCCAGTTTGCAAACTCTATATCTCGAAGTAAGCTAGATGTACAGCCTTTATAAAATCAATGAGATACACAATCTACTATTAAACACACATAATTAATTTACCATTGCATTTTACTGCCACAGTTGGCGTTTTTATTTCAATACCTCATACTCAAACAATTTGAGTCGATTGTTTATATTCAAATTAGCAGTAATAATTGTGGATTAATAAAATTGTTACGATAATGTCGTCTAAAAAGTGTAGAGTTCCTATTTGATATACGGGATCAGGTTTTCTATCCGAGTACATACCGTTTTTGCATTCCATTTTAGTTTTAATATAAATTTATTCTCATATATCATTCGCGTTTCATATGACATACCTGTTTTTGTGCAAAATAGACAAAAATGTAAAAGCGACTATACTATACAACAGCGTTTCCAAAACTTTTTCGCCTATGGGCTCTTTAGTGCTTAGCAAAAAATATAAATCAAGAGTTATTTATTAACATTTTTGCGCACGGTAGAGTAAATTGGATACATCTGATGAAAAACAAATCATATATTTATAAGTATTCTGTAAATGTTAATTTATAACGTTTAGATGTTGATTTTGCGTAAGTTTCGCTTCTGTTGTGTGTAGTACAAAGAACATATTATCACTGTTTGTGCGTTCATATAGTTTACCGCTTTGCCTACTTACAAACTTGAGTTTCAAATCACTGACAATGGATTTGTTCCAACCTCTCTACGAACGGTAATATTATCGTCACAGTCTTGCGCAGTAGCTAAAACGAAACTGTTTGTATCAGTGATTTGAAACGCAAGTTTGTAAGTAGGCAAAGCGGTACAGCTCGGCCGACAACGAACGAACTGTATGAACGCAGTTTAGCAAGAAGCGATAGATTTTTTGTAATTACACACATACCGTACACCAAAACGTTGTGAACTTAACATTTACAGAATCTAAGTATCTAAAAGGAAACCGTTACTGACTGACTGACTGATCTATCAACGCACTGGAAGGATTGGGGTGAAATTTGGCACACAGATAGTTATTATGGCGTATAGGCATCCTCTAAAAACAGATTTTTGAAAATTCAACCCCTAAAAGGATGTAACGGAAGTTCAAAATGTGCATGGAGAATCAACGCACAGTATAAACCACTGGATGAATTGGGCTGAAATTTGGTACACAGATAGATATTATCAGGTAGGTATCCGCTAAGAACATATTTTTGAAAATTCAACCCCTAAAAGGGTGTAACAGGGGTTCAAAATTTGCATGGAGAAATCATATAAGATAGATGTATCAGTTCGAAAATGCGCAGGGTTACTCCTGTCAACAAATAAATAAACACGCGCTTCTAGCTTTTTCAAAAACAAATCCTTTCAGGGGATGAAAAGAGCTTAATAGTCTAAAAATCAACATGGGTGTCCTTTTCAAGGTTTGTAGGGACGTTGATCACGTGAATGTCACCAATTTTTAAAATTTATTAGGGGGTCTACGTCGAGAAACGCGTAACTATGTCAAATAATGGGAATGTATCCGCGTTTCGTCTCAATCGCATGCGAAGTCGCGGGCAACGGCTAGTACTAGATATATGATATTTTGTTCTTCGTGAGATAATTTCAATTATAATATTGTCGTCACAGTTTTGCGCAGTAGCTAAAAAACCAATACAAACAGTTCTTTTTAGCTACTGCACATGAATGTGATGAAAATATTCCCGTTCGCAGAGAGGTTGGAACAGAGCTTAAAGAATCATCGTTTGCCGGAGTTTATATAGCTTGGCCGTCGCCAGCCGAGTTACGGATCCCTAGGGGTCCGCGGACCTTAGTTTAGGAAACTCTGCCTGTACATACAGCACGTTAATATTTCACATAATAAAAATGCATATAGCTACTTATTCCCATTTGCATATTGTAATAACATATCAGTTTGTGTTTTATTGAGTCGCTACCATAGCGAAAATAAAGTGCATTTCTATCAAATTTGTTTCTGTATACATTTTTTAACATATTTGCGTAGTTGAGTTTTCATTTAGGTTTGTTTTATAATTTTTTATTCTGTTTGACTCTAATTCGTTCATCCACAAAAATATAAAACTCCGGGAAAATAAAATTTGGTGTATTGTTATTAGTACATTAATTTTTTCCGTCTTCTTTGCAATGAAAAAAAAAACGGAAAAGATATTTTTCCGTTTCGTTCTATTTTGATGTCAAACATTAAGAAAGTAAAGCAAAGCAAATCATTATTTATAAAACTCTTGGTGGTCCTTTAGGCCTCATTTTCAGCCATAGATACGGTCATAAAGACAGGTCTAAAAATTTAGCAGTTCCTGAGATTTTCCTAATTCGCTCCCGGGCGAAAACTATGTCCTAAAGCAGACTATCTTTTAAACTGAGACATTTTTTTTAATCGGTTCAGTAGATTTTTCTCTTCATTATATCAATACAGAAAATAAAATAAAGTTTCCTCACTGCCAGGTCGCCGCACTGCCGAAACCGCTGAACCTAGTAATTTGAGGGAAAGAAGCCCGCACAAACCTTATGGGATTTGGTTCTCGGTGTAATTAATCTAAAAAGGTTTTATTTTATAGTTTAAAGGTCACTAAGCAAAATTTTCCATGTGGGCATAATCTAAAAACCTATAGATTGTTAGCTACAGACATGTTTAGCTAGATTTTAGATATAGGGCTATCCATTGAATTCACAATCTAAAAAAGTCCTAGGCTCTAGAAATATGTTCTCGAGTGCGCTTCATCCGAATATGACATTATTATTTTATACAGAATGACACCTTCCAACATTACCTAGTTTTAGACTATCTTTCTATTTCCAAAAAAAGCACAACAGTTGAGACCATGGAACATGTTTGTGAATTCAATGAATATCCCTATATCTAAAATCTGGCTAAACATATCTGTAGCTAAAAATCTATTGGTTTTTTGGATGTGCCCATGGACATTTTTTTTAAACTATAAAATAAAATCATTTTCGATCAATTTAACCAAGAACATAATCCCATAAGGTTTGTGCAGGGTTCTTTTCTCTTTATAAAGTATAAACAATACGCTTGACTGGTATTAGCGTGGAGGTGTTTTTTTTTATTTTACCGTGTTATAGTTTTATTTAAACCAGTGACTAATTTAAAATCTAGAATCATCCAAAAGAAATTGATCGAAATCGGTGACTTTTTGGCTCGATTTTCCCCTTGTTATTGTTATGCTTCTGCCTAAAAAGAATGCAAAACAATATTCTGGCTGTAAAAATCGCGTATGTATTTAATGTGTGGGAAATGTGAGTGTGGAGATAAAAATAAAAAACCCATAAAAGTGTATATAATGGAAAATAAATACTCGTCTCTCACAACTACAGCTTGTGAATTTATACAAAAAGTTTCAAAATAAAACGCAACGCTAAACAAAACCATCATTCGATTGTAAAACGCACTATTTTTTCTTTTTTTTATACTTAAATTTGACAATTTTTAGGTCTACTATACCTACTAACAAAACGCTAAAATCAAGATGTTAATAAGAATTAAAATGGAATATAAAGCTCAGATAACCTTTTTCAATTAAAGTATTTTGCACCATGTAAGAAAAAATCTAATAATACAAATTCTTGATAGATTTCGTAAAAAGCAAACGAGAAATGTTGATTTCTATTCATAATAATGAACTATAAATAACTATTAAATTCAATTTTAAGAATTGTATTTTTTAATCTGTTCTTCAAAAGTTTAAAACGCAGTTCGCCATGTTGGATTCCGGCGTGACGTCACTTCGTCTTTAAACTACCTACTTTATGTTGTGCTGTGTGTTATTTTGAAGTTATTATCACGTTTATAGACTTCTATCCCGTATTTTATTGAGATCGAATCACGGAAGACGGTTTTGGGTTACAGCAGAAAGCACTAATTTATCAAGGATAAATACGTTTAATAACTAAATAAAGTTTGACTAGCTTCTGTAGTTACTTACACCAGTGATGTAATAATAGGCCAAGCTGTAGAGCATTTTTGCATGACATAAAGACTAGTAGCAAACCGATTGTGCGATGATATAAAAGATAATAAGCAGATGAATAGGTATATGTTTTTCACTCGAGTTTCCGGTCCATTAGTTAGTTATCAAAAGTTTATTGCAAAAAAAAAACGCGATTTTTGTCTTTTTTTGCTTGTAACTTTGAAACTAATGGAGCAATTGGAATGCCCCAATGAAATGGTTTGTAGAGAATTGAAATATCTACAGAATGAGAGGTCGAATGTCTTAATCGGATAATTAGGTCCTGAAAAATTTAGGAAAAACCAGAAAATTAGGCATTTTTTGAGCTGGAGCGCTAAAATTTTGAGAGAAAGTAGGGATTATAATGTTCTTTATATGTGCCAAAGGTGGGTGCTGTCGGATTATTAGTTTTCGCGAAATCGCGATTGAAAGTTTACAGTGCGCTTTTTTCCGGCAGGCCTGTATGCGTTACCGTAAGTCCGATAATAATTTCAAAAAAAGTTTTGAAAAATTGACATCGTGCACTACAAAACGTAGATTTCAGTTTTTCGATCAGATGCCTGGAAGCATGCTAAAAACACTCGTAAAGTTCGCGAAAAACGGCCGAGCGCGTGCTCGCAGTCGAGTGGTGGTGGAAGGAGCAGCGGCGGAGAAGCGTATACATAGTAATAGCGCGCGCGGCGCGCACGTTATTTATATTCCCCCACCACTCGACTGAGAGGGAGCGCTCGGCCGTTTTTCACGAACTTTACGAGTGTTTTTAGCATGCTTCCAGGCATCTGATCGAAAAACTGAAATCTACGTTTTGTAGTGCACGATGTCAATTTTTCAAAACTTTTTTTGAAATTATTATCGTACTTACGGTAACGCATACAGGCCTGCCGGAAAAAAGCGCACTGTAAACTTTCAATCGCGATTTCGCGAAAACTAATAATCCGACAGCACCCACCTTTGGCACATATAAAGAACATTATAATCCCTACTTTCTTTCAAAATTTTAGCGCTCCAGCTCAAAAAATGCCTGAGCTATAAATTTTCGAAAAAACGACTAATTTTCTGGTTTTTCCTAAATTTTTCAGGACCTAATTATCCGATTAAGACATTCGACCTCTTATTCTGTAGATATTTCAATTCTCTACAAACCATTTCATTGGGGCATTCCAATTGCTCCATTAGTTTCAAAGTTACAAGCAAAAAAAGACAAAAATCGCGTTTTTTTTACAATAAACTGTTGATAACTAACAAATGGACCGGAAACTCGAGTGAAAAACACATACCTATTCATCTGCTTATTATCTTTTATATCATCGCACAATCGGTTTGCTACTAGTCTTTATGTCACGAGAACGCTTTTTTAAATCTCTATAGCTTGGCCTATAATCTCAGCAATATTAAATATTTTTAATTGTACAGTGTTACTATGGTTACTGTGCACTATCGTTATTATTTACAACCACAGTGACGTCGCGAGCCGTTTTCGCGCGAAAATTCATAATGATTAATTAAAAGATGTTTTATGGCACTATTCGGGTTATATAATATTATTAATAATCGTAGTGCTTGTTTATCACTTTAGGATTCATTTAAAATAGTGTAATAGCCTATTGCTATTCAACATTTGTCTATAATCGTTTATATTGTGAACCTCATCACGAATGTCGATACATTAAAAAAAATATAATTCCTATTTGGTATTCACAGAAGTAACTCAACATTAAATCACTTATAAATGAGACTAAGAAGTAAAGAAAAAGAAATATAAGAAAAATCTCAATGTTTACGATCATGTTTATCGTGCCAACCTGACTATAAAAATAAAATTAAAATAAAACAATCGTCCGTTGTTTTGTGTGCGCATGTCGGTGGTCGCTTTGATGCTATAAAAGTGTTAGGCTGCAGTTTAATATTTATGTTAATGGCGTCATCTGAAATTGCGCGATCCTCGCTTGTCTTGTGTCTCCACTTAAGGTCTCCATCGCGTATCGTTTGTTCATTGCTCCGTAGACTATTTCTTAACTGTTTTTCTTATCTAAAAAATCAGCATGTTTTTTTTAAGTGAAACTTCTTTATAGGCGCAGTAGGGAATAATAATTTTAATCGAATTTGAGAAAAAACGTGATAGAAATTGCGCATTTTTTCTTCAAAAACTTACAAGAATGTCCCCAGCGCTATGATCAAGATTCAAAATTAATGTACCTAAATTTGTCAAATTATTTATTATAAAAGTTACTGTCGTACAGCTCTGCAGTGTTTAATAAAATAAAATTTATGTTGCTGAATTGAATAAAGTTATATTATTAATTTAAAAACCAAACTACAATATTATTGATAAAATTGCCACGCAATCTACAAAATTACAATAAAGTCCAACAAAATACATAAATTACTATACTTATTGAAATAAAACTAGTCAAATGTAATCGATATTTTAAGAAAAAAAAAGAATAAAATTAATATCTGAGGCCAATTTGTAAATTGAACGAGTTTTTATGATTTTATTTGTTATGACATTTAAGTACATTAGTGACTATCAAAGTGATATATTGTGTTATATTAGCGGTCTCACCCGGATGCAAAAGAACAAATGGGGGGAGGGACATGAGTACGCATGTTCATCTTAGTTTACCGAGATGAATGTTGTGTCCAAATTTCATGATGATCGGAGTTACCGTTCAAAAGTTTTTGTAGGACGGACATACGTTGAGTTGTATTTTGCAACATTTTTCATTGATGCTCCGCTCCTATTGGTCGTAGCGTGATATTATATAGCCTGTAGCCTTCCTCGATAACTGGACTATCCAGCAAAAAATTTTTTTTCAATTCGAACCAGTAGTTCCTGAGATTAGCGCTTTTAACCAAAGAAACAAACTCTTCAGCTTTATATATTAGTATAGATAAGTATTGGAGATAATAAGAACAAACGGAAATTAGTATAAATAGATCCTATGCGCCAATGCGAACATGATCTCTACCATATTCTATTCTCCTCACTCAGTGAACCGAAAAATAACTACAACAATAATATGACGAAGCTACGTCAACTAGTGTAAGCACATGGTCACTACCTCTATTCTCTTGGTAATCTTTTTCTGCGAGCAACTTCATCCTGTTACTTCTGCGTAAAAATTCACTCTCGGCGTTTAAAGTACCAACAATTTTGAAAGGCCACTGTTTCACTATAGCTTATAAATCTTCACTTGCCCAGGTATTACAATAATTTAATTTTTTATTCAGTAAGTAATTATAATATATAATTAACTTGAAACACGAATAGAGTATATAGAACAAAAATATACCCCAATTTGAACAAAACCCGTTGAAGCGCAATAATTCGTTCAAATTGCTATGCTATTTAAATAACACGTGGCGTCACTTAACCGTGTTGACGTTAATCGTCTATCGGCAACGATAATTACAGCGTGTCTCGCGACGCATGTCTCGCTTAACCGCCAATAACGGTTACAAATGATACCGTTTCGACAATGCACGAGACTAGCAATATTCACCAGGAGATTTGTCTCTGAGACCTTGTACCGCCGCATAAAAATCTTATACTAATATATAAAGCTGAACAGTTTGTTTATAATATATTTTACATATAATAAGGTCTGGTTGTCTGGTGTCTGTATATGTAGTAACGGATTACAAAATCCACATACTGTGAGAGTTGTTTTTTTAATGAATTATACAGACATTAGCTCGATTAATTAAAAAAATTGGTTGTCTGTAAAGTCGGTTTACGGACGATAGTTTTACGTGATAACGTATTCCGCTCGAAAATCATATTTAATAATACATAACCTAAGTTTTAGTAGCTGTCAAACTATATTTTTACCGACTAATAATTTAATCAACCAAAGCAAAATACATATTTTTAAGCAATTATAAAAGACATTTAAAAGAATGAATATATATATTATATATTTGTTAACAAACCGTATAATTTATCTGCTGTTATGAAATGCAGATCCATTATCGTGCGTTCAGTTATACTTTGGCTTGGATGAATCGGTAATAATTATATGACACAAAAAATATCCGTGCAAAAACGAACAAATAACGATGTATTATCTGAAAAATTGCTTTATAAATTCGATAATTTATGACACTTTTATTAGATATCTTGATTTTAAGTCTTAATTTCTACGGTTTATAAAACAAAGGCCATCTGTCAGATGTAGCTTTCGCTGGAACAGCCGAAAAAAATGTTGAACGCACACTACTCTCTGACGTCAGGCGAGAAAAATGCGTACAATCCGACGCCGATCGTGCTTCTCTATCGCTTATACTGTGCTTTCACTTGCACGCACAGGGTCAGGCGGAACGTTACGGCGTTACACTTTTTCGTGCGTGCAGCTGGTGTTTTCATCAATTTTAAAAGACGTTATCACGTCAATAAATAAAATCGTAATTTAGTCTGTAACGTGATGCTCCCTCTTTGGTGTATGCGCGCGCGTATATAATACACTTCGTTGCTTCTCTGTGAATTACTGTGCGTTGTGTATATTGGCCAGTTACATTACAGGGAGAAATTTCGTTACAGGGAGCGTATTCCAAGTTTTTTTCGTTATAATAACGAATTCGTTATATTGCTAACACTAGTTATTATTAGTATATAACCTCTATAATTTTTTTACATCTAGTTATTTCAACTAGATGCAAAAAAAATATATAAAACCTTATATAAATTATATATTTAATAAAAACACGTGGTTTTGCGTACATGCGAATTGAGCTTTTAGTCGAAGTTGAGTACCGCTGAAAATCCTCTTCACCGACTAATAATGAGTGCTAGCAATATAACTAATTCGCTATTATAACGAAAAAAAGCTGAAAATACGCTCCCTGGGCGAAATTTAGTTACTAGAATTTCGCTTAAATATATGTTTCACATTTGTCAGGCGTCTCACGACGCGGACGGTTCGAACTTATTTTAGATCCGTTAATGTTTTGAGCAGTTATCATGTCGAGAGTGAAGCGTCATTTTTTCAATAAAAGCTTCCAAAAATCTTACTATAATATTTTTAAAAATATATTTTCTTTAAATATATCGTATCCTAATCAATAATCATGCATAAAAAATAGTTAGATCCATTTGCTTTAAAATAGCAACTAAGCAATCATTTCCATTATTTAAAAAATAACATAATATGTTATCTATTCATCACTTATACGTTTATAAAGTTATAAAAAATTTCTATTCAAGATGCAACTATGATAATTATAAAGTAAGCATTTATCCACTCAGACATCAAGCCGTTCATGTGACAAAATCGATTAAAACCATTTTTCAACGACATTTCGTATTCACTGGCCCGTATTTTTATAATAAACTACCGAAAAATCTTTCTAATATATCATTTAATTACAATTTTAGTAAAGATTTAAAGTCATTGCTATTTTCCGTTGAAAATATTGAATATTTTTTTGATGTTATGAGGTAAAAGTTCAGTTCGATTATTTTAAAAAAAATTTCACTTATATGCGCATACATATATGTGCATTTATGTATTACTGCAATTATGTATAAACTTGAAAAAATAAATCTTATTTCTATTTCTTTTTTTTTATTGTTTCGCAAAAATAAGTGACAAAGAAATACGATGGCATTATTATTTGATTTAATTCTTAATGTTGTACAACCGAAAAAATACATAAAGAAAAGTTTATTTTGAATGACCTTAGGGAGATTTAAATACTTAAGTCATCTTAAAAAAGTGTTATTATTATCAAACAAAAAATACAAAGTTAAAAGGGATAAAATCAATATCGTCGACAATATTACTCAAATCGACAGATTATATAGTAAAATTCTACTCTTTTCTTTCCAGCCTCAGCCAGCAGCTATGTACTACGGTAAACAATTGTCTGTTAACGGAAATATAAAACTGAGTTGAAGCTTTAGAAAATAACATGTTTTTGTAAACTTTTAAAACTGTAATATCAGAGGATTGTATACCTAAATTTTTACATATAGGCTGAGACTGCTGTGTGCTATTAAATTTTTACTCTTTTGCATACAATATTACTTTTTATTATGAAAATAGGCCGATGAAACACGCTTTATTACTTCCTTTTGCACAAACTTTCTTTTATATAATTCTTCAGTTTTTCCCGTATATTTTACATATTACAAAAATTGTCAAGTATATTCTTTCCTTTCATTTTATCACCATTGCAAGATTTATAATGTCGTACATATTATAATACTATGTAAGAAAATTAACTTGAAACAACATACAGTAGATTATTGACTTACGAAACAATAAATTCAACTATTTCATTTTAGGGGTTACACTACCCAGGCGCGTCAAAAAAATAAGCTTTTTTTGTGAATGTTTTTTACGAGTTCTAGGTGACGGATCAAAAAAAATTTAGGGATTTTCTACGCATATATTAAATTTCTCAAAAAATTTGTTATTTATATATATATAACAAAATGACGTCGTGGTAGTATAAAAAACAGATAACAATTTTTTTTAGGTGAAAAACGGTGTAGGTATCTACATTGTAGCAGTCTTGGTGTACCATCAGGAACAAAGTACCGAGGATTTTAAATTTTGTTTGAAAATTCACAAACTTGTATGAGTTAGAATTTGTTTTTTATTTTTTAGCAACAACTCGAGCTTAAATTGTTAACTGCAAACGTCATAATTTTTCAATCATAAAAATCGTGTGTACTTCCACGGAAAATCTATCTAAGAAGTTGTCATTTAAATTTCAAGTCAATCGGACAAAAATTGAACGAGATACGGTGTACACCAATTTGAAAAACATAGTTTCGAGAAAAACGCGTTTAAAGTTTGAAAACGTATTTCTTATATGAAATTTTCAAATTTTTTGAGTACTTTAATATATGCGTAAAAAAGCCCTAGGTACATTTTTTTTTGATCCGCCACCTAGAACTCGTAAAAAAAATTACAAAAAAAGCTTATTTTTTTGACACGCCTGGGTAGTGTAACCCCTTAAAAAACGTAAAAAACGCTTATATAAAAAAATTGTTTTCATAAAAAAATACCTCATGCAGTTTTAGTTTTTGTTAAAAATAAATTATTCATACTTTTCATAATAATTGATATACTATGTAATGCTGCATTCACACGCGTCAGTTAAAATATTCATTATGACTGATTCATCAACACTGAACAAGTTATGTACGTGTGAACACCCATTTCAGTATGACTGCATCATTAATATTTGTTTTCAGTCATTTAGAAAATATTTCTACTTTTGTCAGTTATAATGATCAGTATTGCGTCATGAAAAGCAACTGAAACGTGTGAACTGATGTCGGGTGTCGATATAGTTCATTAATAGTTCATTTTTTTTACTCCTACATTTTTTAAAATGTTTTTTTTATTGGAAATGTGCTCAGCAACGTATTGCGCCTTAGAATCCATTTTCTCACCCACCATCTTTGGATTTTTTTATTTGTAAATTGGTATAATATATTTTGTAGTTCATTTGATATTTGCGCACATATTAACCTAACACTATTTCGCATTAAAGATTTTTTTGAATTAGGCATTGACTGTAGGTACAAAAAGAGACGTGTTGTTGTGTATCACAAGCAGTGTTGCCAGAACTTTTTTTGTTTTGCGTACTAGATCAGGGTTGATAAAAGTACTAGAATTGACCTTTTTTTTAACAACCTGGCTTAAATAATTTTGTTGTGTGCACAATTGGATACAAAAAAAAACGAATGACCTTTTTTTTTAACAACCTAATTTCACAAATTTTGGGCACAATGTAGGAGAGCGAAAAATAAAGATTCTTTCATTTCCACAACAAAAAAGTCTTTTTTTGGTAATTTCCCTTTTTTCGTTTGTTGTGGTTGGTGTGTGGACATTGGGTATTAAAAAGTACTAGATTTTTGCTTCAACGTACTAGCAGAGATAGTACTAGCGTACAGAAAATGACAAAAAACTACTAGATCTAGTACAATTGTACTAGACTGGCAAAACTGATCACAAGAAGGGTCCTTGTCTACTACCTATTCATTTTTAGTTTCATTTTCATTGAACCGTGTGAACGATTTGTTCAGTGAAAAGCATGAGAGCAAAAATGAATCAGTCATAATGAACATTTTAACTGACGCGTGAGAACGCGGCTTAACGAGATACAAATTACCATTGAAATCTATTTGGACAAAAAAGACTTCAACGTTAGGGAAAGCAGGCAACCCAAAATACTGATAGCTCGTTTATTTTCAGTATTTTGATATTTATCAGGAAGAATTTTTATTTTTAGTTTTATTGAAATGTTACCTTTTCCCGGTTAACCTTGAATTCCTACTCTGGAGTTAGGCGGATAATTACGAGACGGAAGTGAGTGGTAATTATTTATTAATATCTCATTAACAGTAGATCGAATCAAAAAATCATTTTCTGATCAGAACTGTTTTCTCTGTTGTGTATTTGATCTGGGTATTAAATATTGTGTAGTAAAATCAAGCTTACTATATACAGTGTAAACTCTTTATAACGAAACTCAAGGGACCGAGCATTTTTTATCGTTATAGAGAGTTACCGTTATATGGAGTGAAGAAAGAAAAACAACCAAATTAACAATAATCTTCAATGTACTGTATAATCTCTTTATAACGAATTTTAAGGGACCGAACATTTTTTTCGTTATATGGAGGGAGAAAAATAACTAATTTTCATAAAATTAATTTATTCCAAACACATATACAAACACATATATCTATAGTTTGGCGTCATCAAGTGCTTGTTGAATAGATGGTGATGGTTCAGAATGGTCCTCTTTATGTCTGTAAACATTTGCTGGCGCCTAAATATGAACATATTTCTTCGTATTAGAGAATGGCAGTTGCGTTATAAAGAGGGTATTAATGTATAGGTTTTAAGGTAAACCAACCAAATCGTAAAAATTTCGACGTTATAGGGAGTTTTTCGTTATAACGAAGGACGTTATAAAGAGTTTACACTGTATTTTTTACAGCTTTAACAATTGTTTGATAAACTTGCTAAATGGTAGTGAAGCCCATCAGTGTCGAAATTACAGCCACTTTTACTTTTGTGAAACATCTAACCACATATTTTATGAAAAAAATACTGTTTTTATTCTCAAATCTTAAGGCGCTTAAGTTTAAATAATACACATAAGTAATTAATAAAAAATATTGGGTCAATTTGTTTCTTGCTATTGTACTTTTTATATTCATAGGCAGATATTACTACAAAACTGTAAAAAAATCTAATAATAAATATATTTATCATAGATACAAAATTACCAAACGATTAAAGAGATTTTCAGTCAAATTCGGTACGAATGGTATACACACCTTGATCTAATTCTTACACATTTTCAGTAGATAAAAATTAGTCGAATACCATCTTATTAAATGATAACTAAACTTTAAACCTTAATATTTATGCGAGAGAATCTACGGGCGAAAACACAGACTAAAAGTTAGTTTATTTACGTGTTCCCAATTTTTTTTAATTCGTGACTTGAGTGAAGTATAATACAACAATAAAAGCACAGAAGTTCCATCATATCAATAAAAGAAAAGTACTCAAAAAACCCATTCATTCAAAAAATCCAAGACCTAGCCTGTTTAGAGTGGGGTATCCCATGTCTGGGGTCTCCCTGTATAGGCACACTCCTAAGACGAGTTATTACCCGGTTAGAAGTGTGCGGGACAACTTAAATTAATAAGGAGTCCAACGATATTACTTTGAAATAATTGAAGTGTAGAGTTTCAACTATTTTATTTTATTTACATATTTACATGTTACATTTTGATGATTGTTGAATAATTATATTTAAGTTTAGATGTTAAAGGTTCTTGAAGAACTCTATTGAAGTTACATGTTTGATGGTTTATTCACGACTCTTATTTTTTGTGTAAGCACAATAATTGTCGACTTGAACGGTAGGTGGGAACAAAATTGTTCTGATTTCTCATTTGTTATCACAATTTCCAAAACACTATTATTGGATATACAAAATTACAGGCGTGTACATTTCCAAAAGTAGAAAAATCTTTCAAGTAGGTACTTAACTGTCAATATCTCACTATTTGCTGTAAATTGTTTACAGATGTTTGTTACTTAAAATTTATTGCTCGCATCTGTGTAATAATTTTGAATAACCATTTTTTGAAGAGCACTTGAAATACAATATACGGGCAAATTTATCGTTTTACAATGTTCCACTTTGATTTTTTTAAAGATAATACGATTTTTAGTTTAGCCATTAGTTCTGCCTGTCCAATCCTTCAATAACAAATGTGTTCAAAACTGAACATCCCGCCGGCCTTGAACAGACCATGTTCAACAAATCATAATTTGCAAAGATTAAATAAAAAACACTAAACACTAAATAATCTATCGATCTATCTATCTATAAATTGAATCTATAATACCATTATAATGTGTAAGATTTCAGCAAATCATAATTAGCAAAAATTAATAAAAAAAAACACTAAACACTAAATAATCTATCGATCTAGAAACTGAATATATAATACTAATATAATGTGTAAGATGCTACAGGAATAAGTCTATAATCTGTGAAATTAATCTATTGGCAAAGGTGCCACACGCGTGATGCAGCGCTTATAAGTTCCGGACTGTGACTTTACAGTCACCACTCGCGTTTTGCCGTCTTCACCGGGAAATGCTTCGATTATGCGCCCCAGGGGCCACTGAAGAGGAGGTGTGTTATCTTCCTTCAGCAGAACCATGGTGCCGATTTTGATTTCGTCTGGTGATTGCAGTTGCCACTTAGATCTCGTGTTAAGTTGGTTCAAGTATTCCTTGTACCATCGCTTCCAGAAGTGTTGTTTAACATATTGAATATGTTGCCAATTCGAGAGATGATTAATCGGCTCATCTGTTAAGCTTAATTCAGGTAAGCTTGTGAATGTATCTCCTATAAGGAAATGGGCGGGAGTAAGAGCTCGTAGGTCATTTGGGTCGTCAGACAAAGGTGTAATAGGACGAGAGTTTAAAATTGCTTCAATTTCATTCGTGTATGTCACTAGTTCCTCATATGTAAATAATTTGTCGCCTATTGTTCTATAATAATGGTGTTTAAATGACCTTACCGCTGCCTCCCAAAGTCCGCCAAAGTGCGGTGATCGTTGAGGTATAAAATGCCAGTTTATACCTTGATTTGAAAGAAATTTAACTATAGTGTCATTATGATCCTTTGATGAAATCAATTTTATTAGATTTTCTAATTCGTTTTTTGCTCCAACAAAATTTGTAGCATTATCTGAATATATGTTTAAAGAACGCCCTCGTCGAGCAAAGGATCTACGCAAACAGCCTATGAATGACTCTGTGGTTAAATCCGTTACTAACTCAATGTGAACTGCTTTAGTTGCGAAACAGACGAATATAGATGCATAAATTTTTACCTTTCCGCGATTTCTGAATTTCCTTTCCTTGATATAAAATGGACCACAATAATCAACGCCCGCATTCAAAAATGGACGTGTCTGAGTGACCCTATTGCGGGGAAGATCACCCATAAAATATGAACAATCGCGTGGCTTTACTCGAAAGCACGTTACGCATTTTCTTATAATCATCTTAATCGTGTTTTTGCCGTTAAGGGGCCAGTATTTCGATCGCACTGCGTTCAGAGTTGCTTGAGTTCCACTATGCAAACTCAATATGTGTTGTTCTCGTAATATAAGATTCGTAATGTGATGGTTTTTTGGCAGAATAATAGGATGTTTTCCTGAATATGATAACATCGAATTTTTTAAACGTCCGCCTACTCGAATGAGTCCATCGTTGTCTAAAAATGGACATAATGCTCGGAGTTCGCTATTTGAAGTTATACAATTATTTTGAGTTAGTCGCGATATATCGTTTCGAAAACATTCTCTTTGAGTTATTTTTAAAATCCTGATTAACACGTTATTAATTTCGCATGCCGTTAAAGGTCCGCTTAACTTAGGCTTGGCTTTATTTGAATTATTCTTATAACGTAATACATAGGCTACAACTCTTTTTAATTTGCCTATTGTCGAATATTTGGTTAACAAAGGATTTCGTTTTATCGCGGTTGTCAACGTGTGAGTGGGCCTTAGCTCGCATAACGGTACTAAGTGCATAGTGCTATTAGGCCATTCCGAGGGATCCTTCATTAACCATTGTGGGCCTGTTCTCCAGTAATAATTCTC
This sequence comes from Xanthostigma xanthostigma, assembly GCA_963575645.1. NCBI lineage: Eukaryota > Metazoa > Arthropoda > Insecta > Raphidioptera > Raphidiidae > Xanthostigma > Xanthostigma xanthostigma. The sequence continues at coordinate 19,819,706 of OY754465.1, forward strand.
TACAAATTCTGCAGGTAGTTGACCGCGTGACAGAACATCGGCCATATTATCTTGTGAGGGCACGTGCCTCCAACGCATTGTACTTGTGACTTCCCTAATTTCTGAGACCCTATTTGCAACAAAGGTCTTTAATAAATATGGCTGCGTATTAATCCATTGCAATGTGATCGACGAGTCTGACCATAAATATACTTCATCAATTCTTTTACAAATCCCATTTAAAACTATTTTTATTAAACGAGAAAGCAATAAAGCCGCGCATAATTCTAACTTTGGTAATGATACCGTTTTCAAGGGAGCGATTCGATTTTTTGAACATAATAAGTTTGTAAAGATTTTGCCTTTGTTGTCTATAGACCGTATATACACACATGCACCGTATGCCTTTTCACTCGCGTCGCAAAATCCGTGAACTTCGGTACGAACCTCATCCTTTATTATCGTCTTTCTATAAAATTTAATCTCATTTAGCCGTGTAAGCTGACCCTTTAGATTAACCCATGATGTATGAACATTGTGAGGCAATGACTCATCCCAACCACTATTACATTTCCATAAATTTTGCATTAACATTTTGGCACAAACTATTACCGGGCCTAGTAGACCTATCGGATCGTATAATCGAGCAATATTGGATAATACGCTTCGTTTTGTAACTTTTGAATCAAACCCTTCCGTGATTTTATATGTGATTTCATCTTTTATACTATCCCACTGAATTCCCAATGCTTTCATTTCCGAATTATTACTAGTTAATAAGTTTACATTAGATAACTCATCTGACATTGAATTAATAACTTCCGCGTTATTTGACACCCATTTTCTTAATGTAAACCCCCCTGATTTTGTGATTCCTATTAACTCATCGCGTATTTCTTTTGCATCTTCCACGTTATCAGCTCCTGTAATCACGTCATCAACATAACAATCCCTTTTCAAAATTTCACTAGCTTTAGGAAAACGACCCTTTTCATCGTCTGCCAACTGATTTAATACGCGAGTTGCTGAATGAGGTGCCGATGCGCTACCGAACAAAACAACAGGTATTACAAAGGTTTTTAATTCATCGGTCTCATTCTCACGCCAAAGAACCAGCTGATATTGTGCATCTCTATCATCTAAACGAATTTGTTTATACATTTTTTCAATGTCGGATAACATCACGATTTGGTGTGTACGGAATCTAAGTATTATATCAAAACTCGTACTCTGAACTACCGCTCCTACCTTTAGACACTCGTTTAAAGAGATACCTGTACTTGTTTTTGCCGACGCGTTATAAACTATTCTAACTTTGGTTGTTGTACTTGATTCCTTTACTACGGGATGATGTGGCAAAAAACAATGTTCCCTCTTAATTTTATCTGAACTAATTTCTACCATATGTCCTAATACAATGGCTTCGCGCATACCTTCTACATATTGTGTTCTTAATTCCAAATTTTTATAAAGTTTTCGTTCTAACGAATAAAATTGTCTCTCTGCTTGTCTGTGTGACTCTCCTAGGTATTTTACCTTTTCATTAAATGGTAATCTAACAATATATCGCCCAGTGGCTGAATCGCGTTTTGTATTGTGTCTAAAGTGTTCTTCAACTTGAAATTCTTCCTCTGATAAGAACGTTTTATTTTCTATTTCCTCAATTTCCCAAAATTTAGTTATGCTTTTATGCAACGAATTGAAGTTTAACATACAATTTCTTGTGTTTACCAAATTTTCATTGTTACCCACTTTACCAGAGATAATCCAACCGAATTTTGTTTTGTGTAATAGAGCTTTATGACCTGGTATTGTGATTTGACCGACGCACAAGAGGTCATAAAATATCTCAACTCCTAACAACGCGTCAATTTCTTTAGGCTCATAAAATTTCGGGTCTGCAAGTTTTATATTTCGAGGTATATTTAAACAGCGTTTCTCTATCAATTGATTGGGCAAGTGATTACATATCTGTGGTAGAACAAGGAATTCAACGTTTTCATGATAATCATTGTATTTTGAGTGTATCTCCGCATTAATTGAATGCCTTATCCGTGTTTCTAACTGATTTAAACTTTCCACAGGTAAATCTACAGTTTTCAACGGTAATTTTAATAATTCTGCAAATCTTTTTGTAATAAAGTGAGACTGTGACCCACTGTCTAACAATACGCGTGCTTGGAACATGTCACCGTTTCTACCTTTGATATTTATTAATGCAGTTGACAACAACACTTGGGTTGATACTACTGCACTGTGTACTTTAATACTTTCCAAATTAACATTACAATTATTATTTGTTGTATCTTGTTTCGTATCGTGATCTCTAACCAAGTGAAGAAGCGTATTATGATTTCTACCGCATTTTTTACAACCTGACCATTTGCACTCATCACTTCTATGTCCGGTGTGCAAACAATTAAAACACAAACGCGCGGATTTTACTTTATCAATTCGATCTTTAACACCCATTTTTTTGAATGTTTCACAACCGAATATCTTATGACCTCCATTGCACACAATACACGTTGCTGTATTTTGAGTTGTTGCGAACGTTTGGCGTTTATTTGAATGATTTCGCGGCCTGGTTTGTATTCTCGAATTGTCTGTATGATTAGTGTTTATTGCCGCGACCTGCAATACCTGACACCGTTTTTCTAAGAAATTCATGAACTCCTCCATTTGAGGCATTTCAGTTCCCGATAGCGATTTTTCCCATTCTTTATGCGTATATCTATCTACTTTAGAGGTAATCGTATAAATTAATAATGTGTCCCATTTGTCAACGGGTTCCTGCAATGATTTTAACGCGCGTAAATGAGTACGTATAGCGTCTAATAACTTTCTCAACTCGTCCGCAGATTCTTTCGAAATACTTGGTAATTCCATCAACGTTTTTACATGATTTTGAATGATTACTCGTTTATTGTTAAAGCGATCATTTACTAACTTCCACGCAATATTGTAATTTTCATTTGTTGACTCTAACGCGTTGATGACAGACATCGCTTCGCCTTTTAAACATGATCTTAAATAATGCAATTTTTGTATGTTGGAAAGATCTTTATTGTCGTCGACCATCGACTTGAACGAATTATAAAAATCTAACCATTTGTCGTATTTTCCGTCAAAGGTCAAAAGATCAATTTTGGGTAAACGTATGCCATTTGAATTAGTGTTAGTGTTTGTGTTTGATCCTGACGAATTACTCGTCTGAAGCATATCTCGCGCATGACTTATTGTTGCGTAATAAAGTTTTTCAAATTCGTCGAATTCATTTGAATTCTCGGTTGTTAATGCATCTATACTCATTTGTATCGTTTCAAACTCATCTAGAATAGACTCAATTTTTTCTACGCGTAATTTGATTTCTGTTAGTTTGTTTTTATTTTCAACGTCATCAATAAAATTTACAAACTTCGTGAATTTTGTCTTAAGGACAGCTCTTTGTTTTTTCAACTGAGTCAATTCTTGCGTATTAGCCATATTGAAAAATTATTTATAATTACATACACAGGACGAACTAGATTGGGCACACGATTGAATTGAATACAAGGCGGATGATGTAAATGAACATAGGAAATAAGATTGTTTCACACTTATCTGAACTTTGTCTTGACCAAAAATTGGCGGTTGATCTAGCGGATGCGATGATGCCGTGAACTGATGCAGCTTTGCTTCTGCAGGTTGATGTGATGTAGGCACCGCTTGATTTTGATCTGGTACTTGAATCTGCGTACTGCTTAACCAACAGTGAATATTTTTACGAATGTTTTCGATTTCATTGAACGTGTAATATTGTCACTGAACGCGCATATTTCTCACACTTGAGAAGAACTAATAATTTGTGACGTATATTTCTCACACTTGAGAACCACTAATGATTTTATTTTTACTGAACGTGTAATTTTTTTCACTGAACGCGCATATTTCTCAAACTTGAGAAGAACCAATTTTTGTAACGTATATTTCTCACACTTGAGAAGAACCAATGATTTGTGATTTTACTTAACGTATAATTTTTTTCACTGAACGCGCATATTTCTCAAACTTGAGAAAACCAATATTTTTACGTATATTTCTCACACTTGAGAACCACTAATTAATTAACATTTCTTCTGATTGTTTATCCGGCTCGAAGGACCATATGTTTAGAGTGGGGTATCCCATGTCTGGGGTCTCCCTGTATAGGCACACTCCTAAGACGAGTTATTACCCGGTTAGAAGTGTGCGGGACAACTTAAATTAATAAGGAGTCCAACGATATTACTTTGAAATAATTGAAGTGTAGAGTTTCAACTATTTTATTTTATTTACATATTTACATGTTACATTTTGATGATTGTTGAATAATTATATTTAAGTTTAGATGTTAAAGGTTCTTGAAGAACTCTATTGAAGTTACATGTTTGATGGTTTATTCACGACTCTTATTTTTTGTGTAAGCACAATAATTGTCGACTTGAACGGTAGGTGGGAACAAAATTGTTCTGATTTCTCATTTGTTATCACAATTTCCAAAACACTATTATTGGATATACAAAATTACAGGCGTGTACATTTCCAAAAGTAGAAAAATCTTTCAAGTAGGTACTTAACTGTCAATATCTCACTATTTGCTGTAAATTGTTTACAGATGTTTGTTACTTAAAATTTATTGCTCGCATCTGTGTAATAATTTTGAATAACCATTTTTTGAAGAGCACTTGAAATACAATATACGGGCAAATTTATCGTTTTACAATGTTCCACTTTGATTTTTTTAAAGATAATACGATTTTTAGTTTAGCCATTAGTTCTGCCTGTCCAATCCTTCAATAACAAATGTGTTCAAAACTGAACATAGCCCATGAGATACAACAGCAAAATATTAATGTCGTCCTAATATGGATTCCCTCACATATGGGGATTACAAATAACGAAATAGCAGATCAAAGTGCTAAAGAGGCAACCTATTCAAATCTACCTCAATTAACAAACACACTCACTACTCAAGACCTGAAACAAATGATAAAAGGAAATATAAACAATAACTGGCAAAACAAATGGACAAACTTAACAGACAACAAACTAAATGAAATAAAAAAAGACACAAAAAGATGGGATAGTCCCATGAAACTTTCTAGAAGAGAAGAAATAACGTTAACAAGATTAAGGATAGGTCACACAAGACTTACGCACTCTTACCTCTTCAAAAAAGAGCAACCACCACAATGCGATGTCTGCAACGTCCGGATCACAGTCGATCACCTCCTCCTCAACTGCCGAAAATTCAACCACCAAAGATCAATGTGCCAACTCGCTAAAACAAAAACAGAAATATTAGACAACGAGATTAACAACATACAAAAACTAATAAAATTTTTAAATATATCAAACCTGAAGCTGGAAATTTAAAATAAAAAAAAAATCCATAACAAATAAATAATAAAAAACAGATACTTACCCATATAAAATACTTACCAACTAGACCTTAATGAAACCAAGTGTAATAAATACTATTCAAGTTTAAGTGGACAAACCTATAAAGCCAAATATCATCAATTAATAAACCGAAATACAGTTCGTTATCAATATTAACTTATACTTACCTTATACCTACCAAATATATCATTATATGTATCGCTATATTTATGTATACAGTGCTAGTGGCTAAGCGCCGATGCACATTTTGTTTTGTTAATAAAAAAAAAAAAAAAAAAAAAGCACAGAAAATTAAAGAATAGTGTCGAAAAGAAAATATATTCATTAAAACACACGAAAAAAATTTGCATAATAATAAAAAAATGAAATTTGTCTACCATGAAGTTTTATAAAGTCCAGGGCTATGTTACTGTGTTTTTTCTTTTTTTACGCTCAAATCTTACTAGGAAAAGGACCCCGAACAAACCTTATGGGATGTGGTTCTCGGTTAAATTGATCAAAAATTGTTTTATTTTACAGTTTAAAGGTCACTTAGAAAAAGTGTCCTTGGGCGCATAGCCTAAATATCAATAGATTTTTAGCTAGTTATGTTTAGCGAGATTTTAGATATAGGGTTATCCCATTGAATCTTAAACTTTAGGTTTTCGAGTGCGCTGAATCTGAATATGAGATTATTTTTTTATACAGGATGACACCTCCTAACATTACCTAGTTTTCGACTATTTTCCTATTCCTAAAACAAGCACCAAAGTTGAACATGGAACATGCTTGTGAATTGAATGGATATCCCTATATCTAAAATCTCGCTCAACATACCTGTAGCTAAAAATCTATTGATTTTTAGGCTATGCGTCCATGGACACTTTTATTCAGTAACCTTTAAACTATAAAATAAAACCATATTGATCAATTTAACCTCGAACCATATCCCACAAGGTTTCTGCGGGTGTTTTTACTTCCTAGACATTCAGATTTAATATATTATAATAAGAAACCTATGATCAGGTTTCTATCTAACATGCTTGCTGGCATTGAATGCATCAACACACAGTATTCCGTTATTTTTTGTGTCATTAACGCTAACCACGCAGAACTTTGAATTGGAAAAGTATACCACGCTAAATGAAGCTCTTGGTAAGTTACAATCTACCGTATTATTATGACGCCAAACTTACACATGCTACTTTTGGCGCACGGTTTTGCGATAAAGTCGCTTGAAGATCGTCAGATGGCTACCAGTAGCGTAAGGTCGCAGATTCTTGGCTGTAATACATAACTGATCTGTCTAGAGAAATTTCGAGTAGCTGATTAATCGTTAACTCTTGATGTAATGATGCTAAAGCTGGGAATACATTTCTCTGTTATGTTGTAATGAAAATCTTATAAGCCAGTTTATAAAGAAAAGTGCTAAAAGCTTCTTTGGCAAGCTCAAGTGATTCACTATGATCTAGGTCAACTACCAGCCAACAGACGTTTGAAGCGTAAAATTTTACTAATTTAGCATATGATTTGGCTAACTAAAAGTGACGTAAAATAGTTAATTCATCAATTAAAACTTATAGTTAGGAAGACGGTGATAGAAATGGACAAGGAGCACTTGGTGGCAGAAACGCTTTCTTATTCGTGTAGTCTGAGTTCCCCTCTACAAATTCAATTAGTGGACTAGGAGTCTAGCGCGTTGCGATACGGCAAAATTCAAAATGCCTCTACTAAATGGCAGAAAATGACTGTGGAGACCTCCTAATTGCAGAAAAAATATCTGCCAATTTATCCCCTGCAGAGACTGTCAGTATAATAAATAAATTAAAAAAAAAAGCTCGGTGAGTGAAACCGAGCTCAAACGGTTCGTCTTCTTGTAGAGAATCCCGAGGTACTATTTCTGCCAAAATCGACTTTGTAAAAACGCGTCATGTTCGCGGAAAGTTTAACATGGTATGGTAAAGCATTAATGACAAGTACATTAAATTGGCAGATTGATCTAGCAGTGACTAAATTGGCAGATCATATTTTTTTCAAACTTTTTGGGTACTAATAGAAAGCCGGGTAAGAATTTCTGCCACCGAGCGAGGACTGCGAATTTTTGCCTGTGCAAATTTTAAAGAATCATTGAAAGGAATTGAGGTCACTTGGAGCTACTAAAATTTTTTCTCGTGTTTCGTGCCACTGAAAGGATTTTGAAAATCTCTGCTGCAGGGAGTAAATTGGCAGAAAATATTTTTTTCTGAAATTAGGATGTCCCTCCAGATGCCTTTCAGTCATTTTCTGCCATTTAGTAGAGAAATTTTGAATTTTGTCGTTTTTTCTTTTAACGTACCCCAGCGTTGTATCGCAACGCGCTAGACCTCTACTCTACTAAGCGGATTTGTAGAGGGGGGCTCAGACTACACGAAAGAGTGTTTCTGCCACCAAATGTTCCTTGACGATTTCTGTCGCGGTCCTCTGACTTTAGGGAGGTTATTCTCTAACAACTGACCCATAAAGCGAAGTAATGAATTATGGCATTGCACACAACAGAGAAATTGTCACGCGATCCCTTTAGATTACATGCAAAAGATGCTAGGTCCGATCCATGCAATGTTGCTTTGTAACACAACATATAACAGAGAGATGTATTCCCAGTTTGAATCATGCGTTTTCGATATACAAAGTAGCATGTGTGCGTTGACTAGCTTTAGATTAAGCATTTAGTATTCTGTGTGCACCAGTTTTAAATACTAATATAAAATACTATTTATAAATCTTACCAAACCACAAATATAAAATGATTCACGTGAATTTACAATGTACGCGGGATGAGTATGGTTAGATCTAAAGCTTCATTACAAAATATCCAATAAACCCTTTCGTGCTTTTGCAAAGTAAAACGAGATCAGTTGAATACGGTCTACTTATATTAAATTGAGAGAGTACAAAGAGGTTCTATTTCAACAAAGGCATTATGTAAAAATCGGTTGTGCCTCAAAGATATTATAGTGTGATAGCATGTGCTGAATCAACTTTATTATGGAATCCAGCCATACTGTCGACTTAATATAAAAAAGTTAATAACGTCTCTTTTACACTTACCATGCACTTTTAGTGTAGCGCTGTTCACAGACTCGACACGATTTTTTAAATTCCGTTATCACCGGAGTTTACAACAAATCTTGGAATTCGCTTTGTTTTGAAGTGTTGTTCGTTCAACGATGTAACTTTTCTTAAGGGTTAGTTAATACAAATTAAAAAAAATGCACCAAATGCAAGTTGAACTTATTCCTTATTTCTAAGATTATTTTGAGCCATATTTTTCGAGATGTGGTGGATGGACAGAAAAAAAAGGTTTTTTTCGATTCTTTGGTATCACCGTTAAAATCTGTAATTTTCTTCGAATACTAAACTTTACTAAGAATATATCTAACATTAAATCAATGTAAAAAATTACTTAACTTTACAATATTGCCTATTATTTTATCAATATTGACGTTATTGCCGACAACAACAATGACTGCAAGTAGCATGTTTTTGTAAAGCAGGTAGTGAAATCCCGACCTTCGTAGAATTGCCTGTAGAAGGCAATGCAAGTGTAGGAAGGTTCTCGGCCCAGCGAGATGTTTCTAGAACATTCGACCAGGCGGGGGTCGAACCTATAAATACGGCGCGGGTCAGGCAGTCAGTCAGTCAGATTTCGTATGTGAGTGAGTTCATCGTAAAACACGTGTGCGAAATAAATAACTAGGAAATAAATACTCGTGATTTCGATTATAATAAATCTGGTTTAACATAAATAATCTCTTGTATATATAGTTAACTGCAGTTAAGTGTGCTAATTATAAACTTTGGTGTGTTTTTGTGTTGTAAATATTTTGTGTACATAGATAGTGATTTTTATATTCTTCATTATACTTATTCTTTTATATTTTAAGACAGCTGATTTATAAGTTTTGTTTCTGTTACGTTAGAGAAATACTTTTCGTTTGTGTGTTTACCTGTTTTGTTAAACGTTTGTTATTGTAAATAAATAATTTCCACCCCGAACTTGAACAGTTTTGTTACAATATGTTTATAAGGTTGGTATTTTTTACTTAACTTCAGCGTAATTTATTTCCAAAATACTAGTGTTCCTCACTGCTTTTACAGCAAAGTTAATTTCATGTGAGTAAAGTGATAGTCTGCTGTAATAAAGCTTCTCTATTTATTGTATTAATTTAGGACGTACAACAATAATTTGTGTAAACGCTTCTTGCATTAATATACTTTCTCAATGCACTTCAACGTTGTTTACGATATTCGTAAAATTTAATAATAACCGACATTCCTCGCTTATAAGGATACGTTTTGATTAGTATATACTTCACAATACAATACATGAGGCAGTTTCATGAATGGCACGGGTGTGCTTTACATTGTTTCATTGCTTTGTCGTTTCATAAAGCTTGTTGCTAATCATGTGCGAGTCTCTGACAAATTATTTCTGAACTCTACTAAAGACAAGTTTCTTAAGAGTATTCGTCCCTGCAAATACCCCCTGCACCCTTCATCTCAAATCTTTTCCCCTCGCCTAAAAACGGTTCGCGCTCTCCCGACGCTATTTTTAAAGCTAGAGGGTTCTGGTAAACGCCAAATGAAAGAAAAAGAATCAGACTACAGATCCTTCAAGCGAATTTAAAAAAAAAATCCTGAAAAAACTTACAGCCTTTTGAAAAAAATAATAAGTTACGTAATATTTCACACGTAGGCGAAACTGTTTTTCAAAAAATTCGCCTGAAGGATCTGTAGTCTGATTCTTTGTTTTTCATTTGGCGTTTACCAGAACCCTCTAGCTTTAAAAATAGCGTCGGGAGAGCGCGAACCGTTTTAGGCGAGGGGAAAAGATTTGAGATGAAGAGTGCAGGGGGTATTTGCAGGGACGAATACTCTTAAGGCCGCTGCACCCGCGGCTAGAAACGCTGCTAGATTCCTTGCTAGATGTGCCTACTAGTGATACGCGCGCAGTTACACAGAGCAAAACGTGTCTGTTGGCTGACTCTGAACAGAACCATTTGGTTTGTAGGTGTTTGCTCAAGTCGCCCAAGTGACAAGATACTGCTTCCTGATTGGTTCTTGCTCATACCTAGCAAGGAAAATAGCCCCTGTTCTAATTTTAAAATCTATCTTGTGAGCTAGCAGGCGATCCCGCAGTGTCGTCATTTCCAGCCTCGTACCCAGCCTGCCGGTCAACAGAAGTCCAAGCAGTGTTTCTAGCCCCGAGTGCAGCGGCCTTTAGTTATAAAATTGTGTTGTTCGTAGAGTTGATTCTTTAAAAAAATACAATGTTCTTGTAAACTTTATAAGCACAATATAATTGAATGATGAGTAAAAAAAAAATCTGAGAGATTATGTTGGTTCTCATCGAAAAATATTTTTTTTAAGTAACAGGTAACGGCTTTTTTCAATAAATTAAACTGATTTCAAAAATAACAATTTCCCCAATCATTACCAATTAGAAGTATTTAAATATGTAGCAATACAATGTTTTAAGTGTAATTTTCTAATCGGTTTTGTACCTAAAATAAAAATATATATTTTCATAAAAATAATATCCTTAAACAAAGAAATAATAATAATTTTTAGCCACGAACAATAATACAAAAAGAAAACCTAAATCATAAAACTGGGAAGACGCTATAATTAGGCGTATTCTGCTATTTGAGTTCTAATCACTGTGCTTGGTAACCACTAACCACAGTGATAAAAAAAATGTATAAGCACTGTCTGTAATCACTTATGTTTAACATTGTATTCACGTAAAGCATTAATGACAAGAGATTAGGCGAGTGTTTACAAATCTTTTTTATCACTGGTTTTCCAAAAAACACACGTATAAACTGTCATTTCTGTGTGGTTACCGTGCCTGCTTCTAAGTCAGTTTATCTTTATCAACTGACAAGTTCACGCTGTACGTTTGTATTATTATAGGTGCTTAAATAATTATTTCTAATAATGGTGAATAAAATTGCGAAAAAAAGACTAAAAATGCCAGTTTATCAATACAAATTGAACTTAGATTATATTGACGCTATTAAAAAGATGTTGTGTGGAAAACTCTCACCAACGGAATCAATCATCGTGAATAGAATTTTTGAGTTTTGGAACAACAAAAACCTGTTTTCACTCTCGTTTAAATCCAGAATAATTGAGTGAAATATTTCGCCATAGTTTTTGACGTGATAACGTCTTATAAATTGATGAATCACCAATCTTATAAATTGATAAAACACCGGCTGCATGCACGAAAAAGTGTAACGTTCGTAACGTTCCGCCTGACCCTGTGCGTGCTTTTCTCGAAAACGGCCCTAACGATTTGAATGAAATTTACTGAAAAGGGATTTTGGGGGGCAAAAAATCGTTTTAGCTAGGTCTCATCTCTCAAAAAAAAATCGTTTTCTTACAAATTTTATCATTATAAAAATCAATTTTTTGACGTATGAAAATACTTAAATATTGTAAGTAGGTTTTGGAATTTTATATAAATAGTGAAACAATTGTTTTATAAATAGTATGACAGTTAATCTTTGAGACTTAAATAAATACGAAAGAAAGAAAGTTAATAAAAAAACTATTTTTATAGGTGGTGAGTAATTTAATAAATAAAATTAACCTAAATTTGAAGTGAAAGATGCAATATCATAGATTCGAATTATTATAATTATTATATGTAGAATTTAGGTTATGTATTACGGAATACGTTATCACGTAAAACTATCGTCCGTAAACCGACTTTACAGACAACCAATTTTTATTTAAAAAACATAGTGACAGCTAACAACATCTATTTACCAGCTACAATTTATCCACTCTTATAAACACGTCACGTGAAAAATTTAAACACTCGTGCTAGTCGCGTTGCTTAGCAGAATACGAAACATACAAAAGTGATTGCGCAGAGTGTTTATTTTGATAAACACTTGGTAATCACGGTGGTTAACATTAGCGGAACAGTCCTGATTATATATTTTATTCTTCCGTGTTTTTGACCAAATCATAATATGATAAATAATCTGACGCTACTTGTCAATACCTAAAATTTTAAAAGACAATCAAATCGGTAACATTATAATTTAATTTTTTTTAAAATTATTTTTGGTCAAATTCGGTTCATAAAAATACAGATTACAACGAAATATCACAATTATATAAATTTATCATCGGGTGCCTTGAAATTTTTTTGCATATTTGCAGACCTCATTTTGCCAAGTTTGAAAAAATAAAATTTAAATTGCAGACTATGACAACTGTAGGTAAAATAATAACGTGTAGATACATTTCTATAATAATCTGTATAAATTCCCAGTAGTGCTGAGCCGTATTTAAAATATTCCACCCTAAAACTAAAAAAACATACCACCATAACCTCAATTAAGTTCAATAATAAAATTTTAGTAGTTGTTCAGTAAACATTTGTACGGTCAGGGCTTGCACTATAATTATTAATATACATACAGCGTGTCCACGAAAGTTCTTTACAAATGGAATTTTTTTTTATTAACTATTGGAGCAAAAATTTTTTTCTGTGGAAAAGTTCTGCTTCGTCCAAAACCTCTAAAACACCAAAGAAAATTTTAGAAGGAGAACTTTTCTTTGAATGGAGAAAGATGGAGGACATGTTGAATTATGATTTATAATTCTGAATAAATAATTACTTAGAAGTTAGTTATGTTATTTTTTTTAATTAAATTTGATTATGTAACTAATTTTGCGAAAACCTTGAATATCACAGATAATTTTTTTATTTTTAGTAAAATAAAACTTTTTGATTTCCCTCGTATAACTTTAGGCCGAACAAAATTTTCTTTGGTGTTTTAGAGGTTTTGGACGAAGCAGAACTTTTCCACAGAAAAAAAAATTTGCTCCAATAATTAATAAAAAAAGAACTTCCGTGGACACGCTGTATTAGTTGACGATGTTTCTTATTAAGTTAATTTCACTTTACTAGAAAATATTATATCATGTGCAATGTGCAGATACAAAAACAGTACCGTTTATAGTAGATACATTGAAATTTAGCAGATGAAATTCAAGGAAATTTCATTCAAACTTTTATGATTCAATCAGCTGCATTTATTGCAATAACAATATTCAAATGTAAGTGATTCCTGATTTTGTGCAGATCATCAGTCCCCATCTGTAAGAAGAAATTGCAAGTAGGACACAAGACTGAAATGTTTTATATATAGACACTTTGTCAGTCTAAAAATATTTTTGAAACGGAACAGAGCAGTCACCTAGATATTGAAATCGATTTAGATACGTAACTGTGTAACTTCACTCAAAGTTCGTTGGGTTTGTCATTTCGTATATGAAAATAAAATTCGTTTTAAATTTTGGGTTCGTCAACAAAACAATTTGTGTTGATTAGAGTATCCGCCCGTGGTGCATAGGATTCCGCACGTTTTCATCCCCCGATAAAATATTCTACGGAAAAATTATCCCCCGACAAAATATTCTATCAGCAAAACAGGTGTCGAATTACTGTATTACTATCTTACTTTGCATAACAAGACCCGGTAATTGTTTTTTAAAAAACTCCCCCAAAACGCCCTCCCTTTTCACTTCTCAAAAAAAACGCCATCGCGACCCCGTAATTGTTTTTATGTAGGGAGGATATTTTGCCCGTAGAATATTTAGTCAAGATGATATTTTGTCGAGAGATATGTCGGAGAATATTTTCATTATTATTATATGTCATTATGCTTTCATAACAGGGGGCTCCTACTCTCGGGCAACGCCTGATAATTATAGCTATATTCCATTAAAAAAAGTTCGCGACAGTCTAATCTACAAATCTAGGCGAAGCTGGACCGGGCTGCCAGTTTTGTCTACCTACATTTCTATTATATTTCGTATGTCTGTAAAGACATCAAAGTAACAACAATAATTCGAAAAATTGAATTTATATTATTTGTTCGATATGGATAAATAACAACACGATACTTAAAATTCAAATCTTTGATTAACGTCTGATTAGTACTCTTCAATAAATAAGGTTATCGACCGGTTTTTCGGACGATTATGTTGACAAAATATAGGTATATTATGATTAAAATTAAATATTTTGTCAATATGGTTGTCTGGAGGATTGGTCGGAGATTTTGATTGTTGAACGATGCTAAAATATACCTATCTAAGTTTTGAGTAAAGTAACCTATTTTTAATTAAGCATACTTATTATTGATATTCATTTTAAGAAATGTAATAAATTGTTTAGCATAGTACAGAATGTCTAATGGAAATGCACACCTATGAACTAAGTTTAAAATGTACTATGTTCATGAACTATTTATTTTGTACCATGTTTAATTCTTTATATTGAAGAAAAACAGACTTGTAAAGTATTTGAGTGAAAGTATTTCAGGGTACAAATGGAAATACTTTTCTAGTATTTGTATCTAAATACTAATTAAACAAAAGTATTTATTTAAAAAGGGGAACTATATTTTCTATCACCAAAAATTATATTTGTCATCAAGTTGTATCACCTAATAAATAGATCTATCGCCACGAAATATTTTCGTTCTCAGATAAACAAAAATTGTTCCCAGGTATGAATTATCAAATTAATGTTAATATATGTGTAAAATAAGAGATCGATAACCAAAAAATTGAGAAAGACACCTTTTCGATTTATAACTTCGGTCCTGTACTTTTGTAGCAGTAATATGTATAGACATCTAGTTTAATTTGGCCCATTGTTTTAACCACAATAGGTAATTTTATTCTTGTGTTCTCTCACAGACAGTTTACACAGGAATTTTGTATGATTGTTCCAAATCTCTGTGCATGATGCTTTAATAATATATGTTTCAACTCGTCTTTTGAAAAGAAAAGCAAATTGAATATGGAAAAGCTTTTCTTGTGATTATTGGATTAATGAATGATTAATAATTAAATAAAAGCTTTCCGCTTTGAGAATGCTTCTGTTTGCTTCCATTGATTGAACAATATACATTATACAAGGTAACAAGATAATGTGCTTGAAGTTAAAGAAGCTTTTTATACTTTTGCTAATACCTCATAGAAGAAAATTTATATCAAATTAAAATAGGTACTTAGCTAATTATATTTTCAAAAAAAAAGTTTTCAATAATATTTGCAAGATTTGTAAGACTTTGCTCAGTGTATAATTCAGATTAATTTAATTCTATTTGAGAATAAATATTAATTTAAATTAAATTCCTAAGGTAATTAACATATTCAATTGGATAAGGATTAATACTGATCAAAATAGCTTCGCAAGTAATTCATTATTTTTAATAATGGTTACTGTGAGCCCTCCTTAGAAGATTGACCATATGCTATCAAGGACTTTTCTGTAGGCTTTTTTTAGACTTGCAGGTCTATAGCACATTAATTTGATATAATATATCTCTTATGGTTTTGGCGGCGTAAGCCATGCAATTGTTCTAAAAACGTCTTTTTACGGCTTGATTACAAAACATCAAGATTGCTGTACTCTATTTTTTAATATGAATGCATTATACACGATAATTTTCCGAAAGAAATTCTCTAAATAAAGGTGCTAACCACATAAAAATCAATTTTGTAGTTTAGAAGAACTAAGCAAAGATACAGACAAATGCGGATAGCAACTCTGATTTATAACTATTCTATAATAGCTGCGGCGAAAGATGAAGCCACCGCGTCATAGTGACGTGAACGCATTGCGCCCGACTTCTAGCTTGCTATTGGCTGTTTCGGAGATCCATGGGCGTCGAGTGTTTATTTTTATTCTACCGCTATAAATGTACATGTCGAATTTATTCCACACGCTGCTGTCTGCGGGCAAGTAGGCGTTCACTACCATATTATTGATGACGTGCCTGGCTTCAACTCTCACCGCGGGCACTATAACAAAACTGTTCTAGTTCGTGGTGGAAACTATTTATTTACAAATAACAAACGTTTCACAAAACAGTTAAACACACAAACGAAAAGTACTTCTCTAACGTAACAGAAACAAAACAACAAATTCTGACTAATAAAATAATAATTAGTAGTAAAGAATATAAAGTCACTATTTACGTACACAAAATATTTACAACACATAAACCCACCAAAGTTTATTTAGCACACTTATCTATTGACTATATACAAGAAATTATTTGTTAAACCAGATTCTATATATAATTGAAATCTATGGTCTATTTCACCGCACTCCGCACGTGTTATTTATTTCCTAGTTATTTATTTCGAACACGTGTTTGACTATGAACTCACTCACACACGAAATCTGACTGTCTCTGACTGACCCACCGAACTCGCTTGGTCGTAATTATATGTGCTGGGTATGCGTGTCGGCGATTTCTGGAATGTTCCGATCCTTTCTTATACATGCATTCATTGTTGTTACAAGTTTGGGATTTGGCTTCTTGCTGCCACAAAAACTCTTAAACCTGAGTACATTATTTGTCGTCGTCGAGAACATTCAACAGAAAGCATTGGCGTCCCAATCGTGCAACACTACTATTTAGAGATTAGAGAATAGATTGATATGACGGAATACGGCAAGCAAAAATAATTAAGCAGACGTGTGCATGTGTAATGTGTATAAACGGCAATAATGGATCCTAAATGGTCTTCTTGCCTTTTTAAAGATAACTGATTATTCTCGGCAAGGTTTACTTATTACTTTATACAATGTGAAAATGGAAATTCTCATGTCAGTTTTATTACCTTTAATTTATCAAAATACAAACCGCGGACTGTAAAGAAACGTTCACCTTTTGACTATAAATTTTATGATGTAATCAACCTGTTCATACATAAAACTCAACTCTCAACTCTCGTTTATTAAACTTTATATCTAAATAAACCGCCATATTCTGCTGCAATATGAAAAACTTCAAAAGTTTATTATCTTCATCCTGTCACAAATCTGTGTGAAAAATGTTTGTTAGAGTTGACACTGTTTCACGTAATATATTATTGCAAGCTATGAAATATTGTACAGTTTTCTACCTATCTACTTACAAAACATTATCATATCACAATCTTTCGTGCATTTATGATAGCTCTGTTTGATGTGAAAATATTAATTCGACTGACAGTTGTTTTTATTTATTTAGTTAGTTTTCTTTATCAAAGAGATTCCAAATATACGTTTTTTGAATTTATATGTTAGAAAATATTACGATTACCTATTTTTTTAAAAACCGGTCAAATAAACGTAGGTACTTCATACGTCAAGGGTTTCGTACATCGTTTCCAACTAAAAAGTTGGGACATAAAAGAAGTAAATTAAAAAAAATTATTCGCATCCCAAACAGTTTGAGCCCATAAGTAATAATACATTAAGCCAGTTTCACAAAAATGATACATGTTATTTTTTAATATATCCATGCATAAAATGTTCTTTGAAATTATGGAAATTCTTTCTTTTATAGTACTTTGTTATTGTCATCAACCTCTGAAAAAATTACTTCCATCTGTTTTCTCGTGAATGTTTCTTCCAGTATCTTTACTATGAAGTACCTACTTTACGAAGATGTAGTATAGTTTATATACAGAATAAAATATTACGAAAGTGGACCATTTGAAACAGTAAGCATCGCTTTTTTTTGGTATGTTTCATATAAACGTCACTTGATTTTGTTTTAATAATTTAGCAATAAACGTTTTGTTTATTTTCACTTAAAAAAATGTTATACTGTATATTAGAATAGAATAAACATTTATTGCTGAACCTATTTTGGGATACAATACGTCACAAAAGAAGAAGAAAAAAGCTTAGTTACAAAATTCATCTAAGAAGTAAGGTTCCTTATACTTATATTAAATATACTTTTACCTCTTTATAAAACTCTTTCAAAGTTGTTTTGGTAATTCCTCAAATATTTTTAAGCCGGTATAAATCTACCCTTTTTCGAAGAACGTTGTTCTATGTGGTATGCTATCAGCGCTGGATTTATACTAGAGGCAGTAGGGGCTAATGCTCAGGGCGGCAAATTTTCAGGGACGGCAAAATTTGAAACGTGGGAAAACATTTTTTTGCGTTACAGAAAATTCTTTGTAAAGTGTGATCGTGTTGAAATTATATTTTTTTTTTCAGTTAGACGCGTTTGCCTCTGAAAATATCTCGCAATTGATGAGCAATCGTTTGTCAGTTTATGATTTTTAATACGAAAAAGAATGTTCTTTGTCTAATTATCCCATTAGTAAAAAAGACTTGACTTAAATTAATCTTTTTATTTATTTGAAAATTGTATACCGAACCTTTACTCCATTTTATGTAGGATTTAGGTAATGGGGCGGCATTTTTCATGCTGCCCCAGGGCGGCCCTTAGAGTAAATCTGGCTCTGTTATAGCTGTTTTTTCTTGTATTTTAGTATTTATCAACCTATACTTTGATCAAAATAATTTAGTGAGTACATTGCTTTACGGGTTCAAAAATTATATATCCCATATAGTGTCAACATTCTGTGCTCTTTAAATGTGCCCCGATAAGGTTGTCTATATTGTAAGTTAAAAATTTGCCGTATTATTTTTTTTTGTTATATTATGTTTGTATTTTCGTTCTCTTGTAAATTTTTCCAGTTTTAAATTATGACTAAAATGGCTACATTGATTTTATTCCGTTGGTTATTGAACCTAAAGTATATGGTACTTTTTTCCACCTACTTTCGGATTAAAGTAGGATTTCCGTCTGGCGTGAGCGAATCAATACAAAATAAATTTTTCTTTGAGCAAAACCATGGACACAAGATGGTCTTTATTATTTGTATAGGTTTCCATTTTTAAACGATAATAATTTTTTATGTGAGATTTAGCAGATGGATTATAGTCCATTGTGCATATCTACATAGTTACTATAGTCTATTATAATAATCTTTATAAGTACAGTGTTCATTGTGAAATATTAAAACCGTTTGTACTCAGAAATTTCATTTTATATTATATTACAGTCACTGCATCTGTATAAAGTGAACAAAGTTGTTGGAGCATGCAGCACTTTAACACTCGCTTATAAATTGAAAAATAAAATTAAAAAGTCAGAGAATATCTCGATTGAAATAATAGTTAACATGAATTGCTCTAAAACTTTCACGTTAAATAATTAATTTATAGTTCTCCAGCAAATAAAACAAAAAACAAAAATTACAATGAGGCACCGTATTTTATTACACGTATTAAAAAAGCGCAGTCTCATTATTAGAATTGTCAGAAAATTTGATTTGACAAATGAGCTTAGATTGTGATCATATAATTACAATTTCTATTCATCAGGATAAGTCTAATGTCGTATTTAAACTCCCTGTCATCCAGAACATAAGGATTGTATCAAAACAAATGATTGTTTTACATAGAAATAGGTCGCTTTTTAAATTTCGAATAAAATGCGTATAAAAAATTGTTTCGAACTAGAAACTGTAAAAAAACGATGTTTATACAGTTTCAATCGCTCAATTAATTATTTGTCGAACAGGATCGATTTAAAACTCTGCCATGCTTTTCTTATATGGATTCAAGGTCATTGTCAAATCAGATTTTCTGACAACGCTGTCTGGAACTAAGCATACAATATATCTATCAGGCTTGCACCTTCATAAAAAGTGATCAGGCCTTTCAGTGAGAAGTGTTGTTTGTGATAGATATCAAAGGTGTTGTGCATAAAGGTGACATTCGCGTACGTACGTACGTACGTTGTAAGAAGATTAATCTTCGTGTCTAGACTTTCTGCATAAAGCACTGTTAAACTCATATCACACTACACCTAAATATTTTTCGTCATTAAGGTTTGATCAAATCTGAACACAGTCGTAGTTGACAGTGAGCGCCTTCATAATAAATATGTGGTGTCAAGGTGAAAAGGCTAATGTAATATTTTTAAGAAAATAAAATTGAAAAATTAAGTTATCAAGATAGATAGATTCATATAGGTTTCGGTTGTACAAAACATACTCAGGAAAAGGACTGTTTGCCTCTAAAAATTATCTGCATTAATAAAATAGTAGGCTATGTTTCTAGAGCATGATAACAATGGTGATATCATATTAAAAAAACGAGAGCCAGCAAGTTTTTACAGGTTCATCAACCATAATATCAGGACCAACGAGATATACACGTAACATTTATAAGATGGCTGATTTTCACATAATTTTCAAAATATTTGACAGTTCAATATGAGCAAATTCACTTATAATTTGTAGGCTACGTTGGATTTTCATGCTTTTACTATGGAAATAGTAGTACGACAACGCTTAGTTTACTTTACGTCTAAACCAGGAAGTCTGTAACCAGGAGACCTAGCTTTCTAGGCTTGCTGTGTTTCGTGACGGATCGTTTTCTGGCGTACGCGAGATGGCGCTGTTCTTTCCACCTGTTTTCGCCATAGTTACCAAAGTTGTTTAGCACTGCACACATGTAAGCAATGAACGTATGTGCGTTACCCAGTAGCTGACTCCATATTGATTCATGCGACAGATGTCGAGCTGGGTGTCCTGGTTACAGAGTTCGTGATCTAAACCAGCCCTGTTACAACTTCCAAGCTGTCCGAGAACGATAACAGAACCGTCACAGTCATGCGCAGTAGCTCAAAAATCAATACAAACAATTTCGTTTTAACTACTGCGCAAGACGGTTCTGTTAGACAGTTTAGAACTATCTTAATAGCAAAAGTTCGTTACAGTATATTTCTTGGAATATAATTGAGGATACAAGGGAAATTTCCAAAAAGAATTGTAAATGACATGCTTTTTAATTTCTTGTTTTTAATTTTTCAATATTTCTACTTAATCGAAAAAAAAACATGCGCGACTTTGCCATTTGGTCCCAGATATGCACGTCTCGCGAGATTGAGAGAAGTGCACAGATTTTCTAACATGCGATGCAGCTTGTTTGTGTGTCTCACAGTTCGGATCTTATGATATTATCCTTAGTTCAAGATATCCGTGTGTCACATCATGAAGATGTCGTTCATAACATCGCATCTATGCACACAACAGTGCCCTTTGTTACTGAGCAGGGCTGCAGTTGAAATGTCTGTTGGTTTAAGGTGTCTGCCCACTACACCGTACCACACCATGAACGTGATAGGAACGTATCAGGCACGTAAAGAAATACGATACGCAACTATGCCCACTGCAACGGATGGAGAGCGTTCTATGCAGGTATACAACCGGTATGATGCCCGTATACAACCCGTATGATGCCCGTATGCAGCGCGTATTATGTCTGTCCGGTATCCATTCAATATGCAGCACAGGATATGTCATTTTTATTTACGTATCATAGATATGGAACGCAGAACACATGCGGCTATAGCCCGTAAATATACGCGGATATAGCCCGTAAGCATACGCGGCTATAACCCATAGCATACGCGGCTATAACCGGTAGCATACCGGTTGGGGAACGTCGCGTGTCATACACGGAACGTATCGGCATCAACAAAATATTCTAGCCGTGGATTAGTTGCCGGCCCGTTCATGACACGATATGGTGTTGGTCGGTGACGGAACGGTGTAGTGCGCATTGTTTCATATGGTTTCGCAGAAAGAATGTTTTTTTGCCTGATACGTTCCTATTACGTTCATCGTATGGTACGGTGTAGTGGGCAGAGACCTTATACTTAAAGTTCAGCGACAACATAGCGCTAGTTATTTTACTGCTGGTAAATGTGACGCTAGGTCGTTTTACTATCTGCCAGCTGATTTAGAAAATATTGCATTTGCCAATTTAATTTGATGTTATTTAAGTTTATAGTAGCTGTATTTAGTACGAAAAATCTGCCGTCTATAGACTTTCCCGTCAGCTGATATATAGTTGACACGTGGACAGCACATGCTCTGTTATTTCACTGCCTTCTGCTGTGTGGAGTTTCAAGCGACCAATGAAATGCTCAAGCACCTGTGACGTCACGTTCGGCTAGCAAACAACCTAATCTATTTAGCATCGTTTTGACATTTTAATTCAGACTAATATTATTTGTTGCAACCAACTTCACAAGGGCCTTAAATATTAGTAAATCCAATTTCGTTTTCTAGAAAAAAAAAACATTTATTAAATTTAAAAACCTGGACAAAAAACAAAGGTCACAAAATGAAAATCTCTAAATTTAATATTATTTATATTTTAAAAAAATATGTCAATTATGAAATGCTTCTCGGAACAATGTTAACAGTATAAGATTTGCTTACTGAAATATTAATTTTGTATAAGTCTGCACTTTTTAATTACAAAATCTTTTTTTTCTTTTACGTTATTGGTAATGACTTAATCTAAGCCCAGATTTGCGATGCCAGAAACAATTTCGCATTCAAATAGGAGAAGTATTTCAGGAACACAGTTTAAAAGTTCCTGTGTAAATATTTAAAAAAGTTTTCAAGTTGTTCCTAACCTCACAATATTTTAGTTTAATCTTGCAATACAAGAATGCAGCACTGATGTACATTAGATTTGTATGTTGATAGTTCAATGCAACAATTCCACAGGGTAAGCCTTTGACAACGTAAGCTTTGTATGAAACATGGAAATTTACGGTATGTGATGAAAGGCGTTTGAGTTCCAAAAGTTTGTTCAATAATATTATTACATACGTATTTAAAGTCAAAAGTATATCAGAGAAAAAGAGAGACTTACACTCTATACCTTATAATTATCCACGTGCATATAACCAAGTTGATGAGCACGTTTTATTTTACTAAAAATAAATAAACGAAAAAAAATTCTTTTAAAAACAAGCTTTTATTAGTTATTAATAAAAATGAACTAAAAAGTTAAAAATAATTTTATTCCGATTAGAAATAAGTCGTTTTATACGTACTTATCACAATCACAAGTTTTCAAATAAAAGCTTGTTACACCGTCTTTTTGTTCTCTCTTGTTATTAAATTGTAACACGCTTTTATTTGAAAACTTGAAACTGTGATAAGTACGTATAAAACGACTTATTTCTAATCGGAATAACATTATTTTTAACTTTTTAGTTCATTTTTATTAACAACTAATAAAAGCTTGTTTTTAAAAGAAATTTTTTTCGTTCATTTATTTTTAATATAATATAATCGGAATAACATTATTTTTAACTTTTTAGTTCATTTTTATTAACAACTAATAAAAGCTTGTTTTTTTTAAAAAAAAATCGTCTATTTATTATAAAGTTTTTACTGTGATTTATTAAAAGTGCGATTTGCATCCGAGTGAAAGCCGGACCGATTAGTTACTTATTATGATATTGTATTGTTATCGGAACTACATAACGTATACAAAATTTCAACTCCATCGGATAACGGGAAGTAGTTAAAAGTGCGATTTGAAATCGGGCGAAAGCCGGATCGGTCAGTTAGTTATTATAATATTATATTGTCATCGGAACTACATAATATACGTATGCAAAATTTCAGCTCAATCGTATAACGGAAAGTGGCTTAAATGTAACTTGCAAGATTCGATTTCAGACAGACAGACAGGCACCGGGACAGGCGAAACTAAATAAAAGCTTGTAAAAAGAAAGAAATACTGAAAAAAAAACTCGGCTAAAGTGCCAAACCCTGCTGACAAAATTGTTTATTTGCTTCGGGAAGATATGACACGCGGAAACATTTTGGTCCGACGATTAGGTCCCGCCAATCCGACCGACGCCAAAAGTGTATGGTACATACACTAAAAAGAGGTGCTCATTTTATATTGATGTTTAAATTTAAAACAATAAAATTTCCAAATTTGTCAATTTTTTTATTTATGAATAAAAATTTAAAAAATTGTGATTAGTACATAAAATTAATTTGTTTTAATTTGGAGTTTGACATATTTAATAAAAAACGACTTAACGACCACGGACTATTGGTTATCTCGTTGACGATCCTAAAACAGGTTTACAAAATGTGCCCCTTCATACATTTAGAATACCAATCTGAATACACTGAATCCGACGTACTATGTGCTTTATTTCTATGGTTCTTTCCTTGTGTAAGCTATAATCTGAACATAAATACGTATCTGCTCCTTTGTTTACCGATGCTCAATCGTTTTTTTCCCAGTGCTCCCAGTACTTAAAAAACGGAACTACTTTTCGTCTTTAACTGTCAATTTTTGAATCTAACCAATCATAGAACACATATACACGTCATAGCAACTGGTGTAGAATTACTGCATTACTATCTCACTTTGTATACACGACCCCGTAATTGTTTTTTAAAGAACAAGAATCAATAAAATAAATCAATTTTCCTCACTTAAAACAACTAATAATACTGGTATATGTTATATAACATAATAGTTGTGTATTTTCAGTGGATAATTTGCACATCGAGTTATCGTACTCTAACCCTTTGAGCTAACCAAATTCATTTCCGTGGCTCCCCTACGTGGATATAGAATCGACATAAAAAAAATATTATAAAGCCGGTGCAAATAAAATTAAGCGTATAAATTACTTCTAATCGAAGATTAGACAAATTGGTTGTCACATTTAAACGTAGTAATACACAGAAAAATTACGACTTATCTTTAGGGAACTACCGAATTGATCAGAATAAAAAGTAGATTATGTTTTAATCCAGGTCATACATTGTTTAATATTTTCATTCAAATGGGTTATCAGAAACATACAAAGAGATTTCAGGATTTGAAGTTATAGCTTTCGAATACTGCGTATTTTTCTAAATACGACATTCTTCTTAACCGTAAAAATTGGGAGTTTCCTTTATTTAGATGCATAACGGTTACACAATTTTTTTGTGTATATTTGCTTTTTAACATTTTTACTGTAGTTCATTTTGAATGCACAGCTACATGCGCACTAGCTGTACAGTACTTATTTAATTATATATATTTATTTAGCATTTGCATTTCCGTGCATTCAAAGCTGCAGTGTACCTCTTATTAGGTTACAGCAGTGCCGCGCAATTTGCAACATCATAATTTTAAAGACAAACAAAAATTGTGCAACCAAATTACATATATTTCCTCTTTTATGAAATGTAGCAGCGTGTAAGTCTTGTTTCAGTGTGTACTAAATTGTGTTGTTTGCACTAGAAGTGTATGTAACGAGATAGGTATTGTTCGTATTGTATAATTGCAGACCTACACAACTGACGACTCTCTCGTATTAATAGTCCTCACTTGAAGGATTAATTAACCTAGTCAGCAGTCGGTAAAAGTTCCAAACTAGATCAGTTCTCTCAAAATGCAGTCTGTTTTTAATTTATTTCTTCATAAATTATAGTTAATAAATAATTAACCCTGTAGCAAAATTCTGCTCTTTAACCCTAGAAAGATAATCATATTTTGATGTAAAAGATTATCATGCACAAATTTGACGCATGAGTTTTAAGTAGCAGTAATGTGATGTTTTATTTATTGATTTGAATAAATCTTACCGGTATAATTTTTTTACACACCAATAAAATAATAATAAATACCACAATTAATCGAATAATCTCGTTAGAGATTCTTTTCTGTGCTAAATGCCGACGAATCTCTAACAGATTCTTATACATTGATTTTGCCTCTCTCCCATATAACGCCGTGTATAAAAGGCCAGTTTCCAAGTTTTATAGTTCTGTGACCACGTGATTTTCGTCTTACCAAATTTTCGTATCACCCATATAGTGCTTCTATATAACAATAATAGCAATGTATTGTTACCGCCTGGTGGCCGAGCGGTTAATACGTAAGGCCAGTAATGGTAGGGTCTAGGGTCCGATTCCCGCCAACACCATTGGAAAAAATTGTTTCTACTCCATTTTATTTCCACTTGATATTTATATATTATACTAATATATAATATATTTCTCATATATTTTTATTTTTTTTTTAAGTAGGTAAGTGTAAGTTACAAAGATAAAAAAAACTATTAGTTCGCAGTTTCAACAATATATATTTTTATCGTGAATAAAAAATTGGATTTTCAAACAATCCTTTTTTTATTTACATTTTTAACATTAATTATCTATACGCACATATGTTTATTTTGGAGGAAAAATAAAAATAATGTCTCACACTCTGCAAAAAGACGTGAAATCTTAAAAAAAAACTTCGGAGAAATAAAAACTTCGTTCTGTGCTAAATTCAAAAACTTGAGGCGACTGGATCTCAAGATTATAACTTAAAAAAAAAGAATTTCGAGGCAGACAAGAAATTGAAATCAAGCTCGAAATTCTGTGCCAGACGTGAATTTCGAGACAGACAAGGATTTGAAATCCAACCTTGAAATTCTGTGCTTATAAAAGCTACAAGAGCAACAGCAAAAAAAAGTGCACAGACGGCGTTTTTTTAGTGGTAACTAAAAGAGTTATGCGAACGTCGTCTTTGCATTTTTTTTGCTGTTGCTCTTGTAGCTTTTATAAGCACAGAATTTCGAGGTTGGATTTCAATTCCTTGTCTGTCTCGAAATTCATTTTTTTTCGACGTCTTAGGCAAAGAATTTCGAGCTTGATTTTAATTTCTTGTCTGCCTCGAAATTCTTTTTTTTTTAAGTTATAATCTTGAGATCCAGTCGCTTCAAGTTTTTGAATTTAGCACAGAACGAAGTTTTTTTTAAGATATATTTATCTTTATATATATATAAAATTCTCGTGTCACAGTTTTCGTTGCCATACTCCTCCGAAACGGCTTGACCGATTTTGATGAAAATTTTTGTGCTTATCCGGTATCTATGAGAATCGGCCAACATCTATTTTTCATCCCCCTAAATGTTAGGGGTAGTCCACCCCTAAATTTTTTTTCTTCCTTCCCCATTCGTTCTTTTGCACCCGGGTGAAACCGGGCGGGACCGCTAGTATTTATATATTATTTAAAAAAAATACTAAAACTTAAAACTTCAAAAATGAACAAAAGTTACGAATATATTTTTTTCTTCTACCAGAAACACGGAATTTTAAATTTTGCACATCATTAATTGTTTAAGTGGTCGACTTTATGTGCCCTCACCCTATTATCAGATAAAAAACAACATGAATATCTATTTAGGTTAAATTTTAAAAATTACATACTCACGCGTATGAAGGGTAGAGGTAAGGAGTACTATCTTATAAGGGAGATAAGTTGAAAAAGTGTCCGTCTAAATGCTGTAAACAACAGGTCAAATCGTCCGGAATGGCGCTAGCGCTGCATCCGAGTATAAAATTAATAATTAGCAGTTGTTTACTCTCCATAGCAGTTATAAACGAATTGAGCAAACAATAGAAGAAAAGTGTTTAGTTTAAAACAGATTAATCGGCCTCTCTTAAAATGCAAGTCAAAATATTCAAATCTTTGTCTTGTTTTAAGTCTACTTGCCAGTATTTTAAGCTCACTTAAACTTAACCTGAACAAGTTCATGTCAAGTTGACAACTACAAATGCAGCCGTATGTCTCAATTTGTTTCTAGCTAATTGATTACATAAGTAAGCTCACCGGGTTTTGCCAGTTCCTAGTATCCCCAAGCCGTTACTATGCATGCTAAATATGAAACTGTAGTGTATAAACTGTACATCATTCTAGATTATACGAATTCACCAAATGTGCATAATAGTTAGATAATCAACTACCAGTAGGTACAACTTACTTAAATGCACGGATGATCGAGTATTCGAAACACCAAGTAAGTTCCGGTTTAGTAAAGGTACTCGATTTGTGAGTATTATAGGGACTAGAAATGAACTCAGAGTAAATTATAGACCAGGGGTCACCAAATAGCGGATTGCGGTCCGAATCCGGACCGCCGACCTATTTTGTGCGGACCCAGAAGAAACTAAGAATATCAATATAAAAATTTGTCGTAATTCAACTTAGCCTGCGCTTTGTGTTGTCTCTGCCGCTCATTGGATAGTCACGCGACAACGGACGGACGATTTTTTTAAATTAGATGTATCCTTATTAAAAAAATATTTAGAGTTATTGTCGTTTTATTTGTTATTAGTACTGTAAATATTGTTATTAAAAAAAATTATTATAAAGTCAACATTTTCAAATTTGGGAAGCCCAAGATCCACTAATTATATTAAATTACAAAAAAAACATAGTCGAGTCATTAGAAAATATTATTAGAGAAATAGATTACGAGCGAACAGAAAATACAAACTATAGCTTTGTATACAAAAATATTAAGACTTATTATGATCAAGCAGAAAAATATTTCGAAGCAGGTAAAAAATGTGTAAAATAAGAATAATAAGTCAGCTGAGACTGGCAAACACTAATAAATTACAAATTTATTTTCGAAAGACAAAACACGTAATGAGTGTGAAGAAATGTGCCTTAATTTATTGTAACATGAAGGTTAAAGAAAGTTTGTTTCATTTTGCCCACTTTATGTCATATATAGAAACCAATACTTTAAAAAATATCTAGTGGCAAATAAATATGACACAAATTTTTTTCAACGTTTGTTGATAGTCAGTACTCTGGAAAAAAGTAACGACATATTTTACTATATTATAAACTCTTTAAAACTTTTCATCTGTCAGAATGAACTGAGGTATATAGTGAATATTATTTTTCCTTTTTACAGATTGATTATATTTACATCTTGCTATGGATTATAATATTAATGTTTAGTGTTAGTAAATTGTTTTAACTATTGTCTAAAAAAAAAAAAATGTGAAACTTTGTAATGCCAATCCCCCCTGTAATGGTTACTTCCGAAATACAGTACATTTATTATAATTATTATTTATTATTATTACTGTAAATCAATATTTTCCACCACTAATTAGAACAGTTTTGTTACATTATTTATGAAATATGGGTATATAGAGTAAAGTTATCTAATCCATTCTACTTAGAAAATAAACAAAATTACTATACACACATGTTAATGATTAACTGGAAATTCTACCGCAAACACCTTCGAACTATGAGAAAACAGTTGCTATAATCTGATAACGTAACACACAAGAGGAAATGCCTTGTGGAAATGGGAAAATGTTTGTATTATATAAAATTATTACAGGAAAAATAAGATGTGCGCATGAGCGTCGGTCGGATACATGAAGATGAAGAGCCTTTGCTTAGATTTAGCAAAAATTTGGAGATTTATTTTAATTTCAAGTAGCATTTCTAGATTATCAATTACTCAATTCAAGTTAGAAAAAAATGTTATAAGAAATATTTACATTTCTATGTTTTTTTGGGATGTATTCACGTTACGGATGCTGTAATGCAGGCATGTCAAACTCATATGATATTACGGGCCACATTATCTATTTTCTACTAAGTTGGGGGCCGCATGTTTTTAATGTTAATAAATATTAATAGAATATGATTGTTAAAATGATTATATTATTAGACTCAATGTTTTTTAACGTCTCGGCGGGCTGCAATCACTGTATTGGCGGGCCGCATGCGGCCCGTGTGTGGCCCATGCACCGCGTGTTTTACATGACTGCTCTAATGTAATTCATGCTTTAAAGATATATCTTACTCATTTGGGTTAAAAAAAATCGCCAAGAATATTTTGTTAGTTGTTTTAAGATAAAAATGTTTTCTGATAGCAATTCCCTAACCTATACCCTATGTCGGCCTATGACATTACTTATTTTTAAAATAATTTCACACTTTTTATCGACGTCCATGGATATGTAAATATTGATACGTATTGAATGTGTAGTAATATCATATCGCACAATAATGTTGATGTACAAAATGTTATCGTTTAGTTAGAGAATTTTCTGTGAAAGCTCTTTTAACAGAAAAGCAAATTTCATTGTACATCAGGGGCGGGCAAATCTTTTGATCGTCGGGCCACATTGCTGATGAAAATTTGCAGAGAAAAAAAAGGTCTTTCATTTCTGCAACAAAAATTTGGAGAGCCAAAAAAAAAGGTCCTTTCATTTCCGCAACAAAAAGGTCTTTTTTCGTCTGTTGTGGCCCTTGCTATTTTTTAAATTTTTTTTAGGCGCCAAATTATATTGGCAAACTATTTTCGCTCTTAATAATCATTTATAAAATGCTTCGCGGGCCGGATAAAAGTCTACTGCGGGCCATTTGCTCAGGCCTGTTGTAGATTTTTTAAACAATTTTCATACTTTCGATGGTCTTAAAAGCATTATAATATTTGATGATGTTCATTATTTTTTTTAGAATAATAATAATCAACATAAAAAAAAACATATTGTTTTTTTTTTGCTTGCGAATTTCGTCCGAATTTTATGAAAATAATTTCATTGTTTGAGAAAAACAAAATTAAAGTTAATTGCTTTTTTAGGTATTTTTTTTAAGTATAATTCACATTTATAAAACAACCGCTTACACATAAACCTGCACGGCCTGCACAACACGGATCAAAAAAGTCAGTTCGTGATGGTTACCCATGTATTTAACGGATCGGCGTACATTAGACCAGCAACTGCAACCAGCAGTCAGCAACGACTGTCAGTCGGCCGCCTGCAATGTCTGTCGTGGTGATTCGATCTAGTGTGCTAATGATGAGTAGTTTTCATAATATATTAATTTCCATTGATAAAACTACTTGAAAACTGCAAAATGTCTACAGCACATTACGAAATATGTTCTAAAATTTGATGTTTGTCCAGGTTTTTGCTGGTTTATTGCTGGCCCAGTGTGCAGGTGTGTGGTGTGCAGGTCGCGCAGGCTTTGTTTGACAAGTGTGCGCGGTCTTTAAATGTTGTTTTTATAATAGTAAATTTAATTTTTTTAGAATCCATTGAAATTGCATAATAATAACAGCATCCTTACAAACTCGTTTATTCCGTTTTTCGGAATAAATCTAAAAACTATTATGCGATTTTAATTATCAATTTAAAAAAAATTTGATGCTTGAACATTGGTTTTGATTGAGTAATAAATTCAAATCAACAATTTTATTTAAAATCGGAAATAAAAATAATAAAATTAAAAATAATTAATGAACAAATGGAAACAAAATAACAAATACATTTAACGAATATTTCAGAATAAATTTACATTGTATCAAACACAATGCATTTATACAAATATATAGATGGAAATTGTTACTGCTTCAGAATAACAACGCACTAATGAAAAGTTATTTACTGAAGCTATAAATTACAGTCGGTCATAAAACGCATAGTAAAAGTGAGGTCATGGCTTAGACGAGTTAAGAGGCATTTTCACAATGTAAAGGCCAAGAAGCAGGAAACCAGTGGAATTTGATCATAACTAAACTGTACATGGTGACATTCTTTAAAATAGAACATGACAGATAGTATAAAAATTTATTTACAACCATTCGCAACACCATGTTCATTTATTTAAACTAATCGTCTAATTTGAGGTAAATTTAAGACTTAAAAATTGCATTTTGATTCTCTATAGGCTTATATATATTTAAAATAGGAGAGTGGAACACCGGACAGCACGTTGCAGGATTTGAATAGTATGTGTCTAGAATGCAAATGCAGCTATATGTACGAGTTGTAACATGTTAAAGAAAGCGACCAGCGAGTTTTAACAGTCATAGGTTTGAGATACATACTACATTTTTTGCACTTGCCTCCTATAAAATATCAGATTTTCACTTCATTATAATAGTGCTAACACACGGTCGAACTTGGTCCGGTCCGACAACGGACATGGTACGGCGGATCTTGCAACAGACGACCGAATCTGTTCCCATCGAACCGGGCGGACACGCAGACTACTGTACAGACGAACAGATTTGGTACGGAGCGGACCAGATCCGCTGTCCGCTTCGAACCAAGTTCGACCGTCTGTTAGTACTATAATATACACGGACCATTTTACTACTGCTATACAGTCAGGAAAAGAAACTTTTTTATAGTAATATGTGCAAAAATAATTTTGATCTAAGTATTAGCAATTAACTATATAAAAGTATTTCTTTATCTTTCATTTAAAACTGGCTATCGAATGAGGCAACTATTAACCGACTCTATTATGAAGTGGTGTTTATATAAGGGTGTTTTTTTTAAATTTTTTTTTCGGTCCCATTGGCTCATGTTTTATCACTGGACCTAAAAAAAATTCTCCCTAAATTTCAGCTTCCGAGATCAAACCTGCGAACCGAGTTTGTTTCCCATTTAACTAATCGACGTTTTCACTCAAATAGCTAGTAGAATTTTTTTTAAATTTTTGATAGCAGCAATTTGTAGAGAATAAAATTTCCCAAAAAAAAGGTCCATAGTACTACATAAATCCGTGAATTCATTATTTTCAAAGATATGTTCGTTTAAACATTCTCATAAAAATCGGTTTTCATTTAAATGTTTAATCTTTGAAAATAATGAATTCACGGACGTAGTACTAAGGATCTTTTTTGTGGGAAACTTAATTCTCTACAAAGTGCTGCTATCAAAAAATAAAAAAAAAAACTTTTTTTACCAGCTACCCATGTTTAAATAAAAACGTGGTTTTTCCCATGTTAATTAAATGGCAAACAAACTCGGTTTGCGCCGTTCACAGGTTTGATCTAGGTCAGAGCTGAAATTTTGGGAGGATTTCTTTTGGGTCCAATGCTCAAACAGTCAATGGAACCGAAAAAAAACACCCTAGTCTATATACTCACTGGCAAGGACGACCAACTCGTTTCTCGATTTTATGTCATAACAGACGCCATTCGCACCATTACTACTTTCCATCTATCACACTTCTCGTTTTTCTACGTTTAAACTTCAACTTAATTAATAGTAATGGGTGAATGACGAAATTTCAGCACATTAGGAGAAGGTAGGCAAATTTTGAGCATAGGAATTTGACCGGTAATCGGTCAGGGCCTTGAATAAGTAACCATCTCGATATTTATCTGGAATTATTGAGTGAAACCATGGAAAACCTCAACAAGATGGCCGGTACAGGAATTACCGTTTCTCGGCGAGAGGCAGCAGGAAAACGTCCCAGTCACATCTGCCACCGCCCGGATTCGAACTCGACGCCTGCCGAATGCGAGTGTAATGCTCTTACCACTACGCTATACCGATCGGCGGCTCTTTCCATTACAGAAGATTAATGACAATACAGTCTTTTAGAAATGACGATTGTAGATGATCTAACAAAATACAATGTTCCGGTAGTACCTGTAGGGTTACAGTCTAATCGACGGTGTTTATTCAGCTGCAAGCGCGCTATAAATTGAACTGTGTCTCATTAGTTTGTTGAAACTCGTGTGGTTGTTTTGTCAAACAGAATATGACATATCCCATGTCAGAGCGAAAGCTTATACTGAAGGGAGGCTTAGGTGCACCATTAATGATATTAACTAGTACTCTGTATTAATAAGATGATAAAGCTTAAGTAGGTTCCTCTCCAAATATATCCATGTATTACGTATACGCGATATATACCTGCACGTTATGATGTGTCTCTTCAAGATAGTTGGTTCAAAAACTCGACTGGGTTTTTAAAGAACATTGCCTATATTACTGGGGGATTTTTTCCAAGTTTTTTCATAAATAAAATATTATTTCAATGTGTTTCTGGTCTTGCCTGATGCATAAATATTATAGTACAATAGAAACTCTATTATTGAAACTTCAAGAAAAATGCTAAAAATGCCAAGCTATGGACTTTTGTTAGGGAGTCTAACAGACAATAAACTTTTACTTAAAGAGAATAAAGTGAACACGTCGCTTACTTAGAGATATAGATTGCGCAAGATTTGACATTCGAGTGACAATGAATGAATGAACAAATTAAGGGTTGTGGCTTAATAGCCCGTTATTCAAGTCATCGTAGAAGAATTTTTGTGCTCCCCCTTGATCTAGTTTGGATATTCCCATGAACTCCAGAAGATTGGTGACTAGATTGTCCTGAGGAATTACACCGCTCTCATCAATGTATCCAACGATGGCTGTTCTCCTGTAGGCTTGGGCCTCGCATTCGAACAGTAGATGGTTGGCTGTTTCGTCCTCATTTTTGCAATATCTACACTGTGTCCATTCCTGATGTATCCTCGTGTGTAGATGCTTTCTCAGGGGTGCATGACCGGTTAAGAGCCCAACCACTTTCCTGAGCTTAGGTCTACTGAGTTTGATCAAGTCCTCTGTAAGTCTGTTTGAAGGGCCCACGAACATTCTTTTCTCATGTAAATTCGAGCTCTAGTCAGTGGTTCGCTGATTGCGGGTCCAGTTTTTGACAGTTTGTTGAATATTTTTCGAATGACAAAGTGTTACATGTATTCACAGTACATACATCCTAGGGAAAACATATTTAGTTCGAATTATAGAGTTTAAATAATTCGAGCTATGGAGCCATTCTTTGGTAGAGGGCGGACGTGATTGCCATATTGGCTTGTCTGTACCCTAATAAAGATTATTATTATTATTTGGGTTTCAGCGGAATAGAATGATTTATTTTTTCGAAGAATAACTAAACTAGTAACTAAATTTTTCCCTGTTATCTAGATGTCGCCCATAAAAATGTCGCCTCAATTGCACGGTTTTTACTCCCAACCAAACGCGTCATTAGATGTCTACAGACAAAATTTCAACATCATTTTGTAATAGTGGCATTTTTTTCATGAAGAGATTTTTTTCTCTTAATTTTTAAACGTTGCGAAGTTGTTGATATAAAACGTCTAGATTCAGTGTTTCGACCTCTATGTCCCGTCATCCTACCAACGTTTAATTACGTCATATACAACGTGCAGGCAAATAGTAATAATAATCATGAGAGTCATTGAACGCATTATTTAGGAGTGTGCTCTCAGTGTGCATTTAATGAAGATACACCTGCTAGCTGCCACATATATTTCTGCTAACTTAATTATAAACTGCATATCAGAACATTTCAAATTGTCGTACTATACAGCTATGGCAATGACGGTTCTCCGCAGTCTGGAATTAGAATTTTGCCGTCGAATTAGTACCAACGAATAAGTGACACGTGTACCTAGTTGCAAAACGTTTGCTACGAGACGATTATGAAGTTAAAATCTATTTGAGCACTGATGAAACTGAAAAACATTTTCTCAAAATATATCTGACCAAACGTTTATGCGAATTGATAATATAAAAAAAATATTAAAACTCTTTCGGACATTTGTTGATGCTTCTATGTTTTCTGTGTGTATGCATGTGTGTTTGGACAGGTTTAACTTAAAAAGTATTTATGTTTCTTATATTTCCAGAAATGCTGTAGGCTATGTTTCATTTCACTGTTTAATTTAATTTTTGTGTTAATAAACTAATAAATTAGATTTATATCGCCTTTCTATTACGTGAGCCGTTACTAAGATCCATTGCCCCACCATCTATGCATATTTCGATCGCCCGTACTGGAATCGCGAGTATTGGTCGGTAGAGGTGTGATAATACAATGGGAGAAGCGGAGCTATGTATGTGATGCAGACGCGTCGCGCGAACGGGCATCGAATGCTGACCTCTTCTATGAATGCGAACATTTCTCTTTATGAGAATTTCCAAATAAATTAAATGTAAATAATAGTAATAAATTCATTTTTAATTAATTGTTTAATAAGTGAATTTGATAATAAATAATAATAAATAAAAAAACAACGCCGTGAAAATTCTTTAAGAAAGTCCGCTGTAGCATAATGTGTCTGTTGTGCAATCTAGAAATCCGAGCAAAGCCGAACAGGGCCGTAAGCCGTTAGTAGCACTATGTAAAAAAGAATTAAAAATGTGTTACGAAAATGCATTACGCAAGTGAAATTTCTAGTTGCAAATCATACGATTGCATTTGGACAAGTGGAAAAAATGTGTTAGTTTTACGTTTAGATATTTCGTCTGTAGAAGTTAATCTGCAAATAATAAATAAGAAAACACAAGCAGACAACAAAATTTTCGCAGGTTTACTGCAAATATTGCTTTTTTAGTTCAAGTATTATTCTGATAAAATAGTCAAAAATTTTATATTTATAATAGGTATACTTAAAAATAATAAAAAAATACTTTACATGTTATCACAATGAAAATAGCCTTAGCCGCTGCTCACTGTTTTTTTTTTTGTTAAAAAAAATAAAAAACTAGAATAAAAAACAAATTGTTGTGCGCACCTGACGGTAGTTAAACCCGGGCCGGCCGCGTGGTATGCCAGCATTTTACCACGAAGCTACCAATGCTTACAAAGAATCATTGTTTATATAGGGTTACTAATAGTACAATTTCGTGACAAATTCCGTTACATAGGGAAACGAGTTTACCCCCGTTTTTAAAGAAGTATTCACTTCAAAAGAAAATAACTATTGTAACAAATTTCTTGTTTCTTTTTCATTTTTGATTGATTGCATTCAGGGACGATGTTAACGATGCGATAACCTATCGAGGTAATTTAGAACGCTGATTGAATCACCGGCAGTTGTTTCTGTGTTAATTAACAGTGCATTAATAACAAATTGGTTGTGCGTCGTACGCGTACATATATTGATTACGCGCTACAGTATAAAACGTTAGCGATAATTAACACAAATTTATTCAGTTCATCAAGAGTTCGCGCCCTGTTTTACTCTGCCTGTTCACTAGGTTAGGATGCGTTCAAAACAAAGTAAAAAGATATTGAATCTGTCCATTGGGTTCAAATTAAAATTAGGTACACCGAAAAACTGAGAGATTATAATTTTGATCGGAGTGCTTTGAAGAATGTTGTTTGAAATATGGTTTAAGGATGTATCGACAATTTAAAAAAAATTGGTTGTCTGTAAAGTCGGTTTACGGACGATAGTTTTACGTGATAACGTATTCCGTAATACATAACCTAAATTTATATAATAATTATAATAATTCGAATCTATGATATTGCATCTTTCGCTTCAAATTTAGGTTAATTTTATTTATTTAAATTACTCACCACCTATAATATAATTGTTTTTTTTAACTTTCTTTTTTTCGTATTTATTTTAAGTCTCAAAGATTAGCTGTCATAATATTTTGAAAACAATTGTTTCACTGTTTATATAAAATTCCAAAATCTACTTAAAATATTTAAGTATTTTCATACGTCAAAAAATTGATTTTTATAATGATAAAATTTGTATGAAAAGCACGCACAGGGTCAGGCGGAACGTTACGAACGTTAGGAACGTTACACTTTTTCGTGCATGCAGCCGGTGTTTTATCAATTTATAAGATTGGTGATTCATCAATTTATAAGACGTGATCACGCCAAAAATATATTTTCACCTGATGTTAAGGATGTTGTCATAACACGTAATGATTTTTTTTTAAATAGAAAAATTATCTTTAAGTTAATCTTGTGTAAGGACTAATTATTATAATATACAATAGAACCTTGATAAGTTAAAGTTCAAGGGAAACGTTGAAAAATTTTTTGTACTTATCTGGAGTTGAAGTTAGAGAGGTTTTGAAACTTCATTTTTTAACGTAACGAGTTTCAACTTGCACACAACAATTATTACGTAAAGCGACTTAGTGAAATCTGAAGTGATATAATTAATAAACTAAATCGCTTTACGTATTGCTATGCGTATGAAATATTAATTAACGAGTGATAAAAGGAAGCGAAAATTGAACACACTAACACTAAGGAAAAAATTGAACTTCCAAAAACTCTCGATAAGTAAAAAACTCGATAACTTAAATTTTTCAACGTTTCCCTTGAACTTCAGCTTATCAAGGTTCCACTGTATAATGATCTCATTTACATTATCTATAAACAAAGTGCCCCAGCCGCGTCTGTCTGTCTGAACGCGATAAACTCAAAAACTACCGAACGGATTTTCATAAGGTTTTCAAAGAGTGATAAACGAGGAAGGTTTCTCCTATATAAGTTGTAAATATTTTGTACAAAATGGCTAAACTATGACGGTGTTTTGTCAAAAAAAAAACTGTTGTCGTACGCTTACCTGGCTAACCCTGGCGAAATCTTTAGAGATACATCAAAACAATGTACTTTGATAGTTCTGATGTGTTGATGGGAAGGTCAATATAATATTTCTAGAACAGTTTTGTACCTGGGTGAAACTGGGCCGGGCCGGTAGTAAAAAATACAATAATTGTTATGTATATTTTTTATTAATTCAAATTTTTGCCGGTGTTTTAACAAGCAAATAGCCAGTGTTTAATTTTCACGAATAATATTTTAATTTTTCTTTTCTTTTTAGTAGAAATTTTCGAAGACCAAGAAATTGCCAAGCTTAGTGAAACCAATGTTTTGCGAAAGGTATGTGATATTTTTTTGTATCAAAGTCCGAACATTTACTCTGAACGCTGTACGTATCTGCCACTAGTCTTTATTTACATGTATTACACGTTCATATTACGTTCGTGTTTGTCTGTTGTACTATAAACACTGTGCGCTAAATTAGAAATACAAAGTTCATGCATATTAAATCCATATGCATACATTTGTTACATTTTCAAACACGCTGTCCGCCGGCATAATATCTAATCTAATCAACTGACCTTTTTTAGTGTATTTGCCATAAGGCACTTACACTATTGGCGTCGGTGGGATGGCGGGACCTAGGGGTCGGACCAAATTTTCTCGACGTTTCATAGCCTTCTTAGAAGTTTGGCACCATTTTTGGAAATGTTTATATATACATGTATATATATATATATATATATATATATATATATATATATATATATATATATATATATATATGTGTTAGCACGATAACTCTCGACAGACTTAATCGATTTAAACGAAATTTTGTCCACACGTTGGGATCCATCACCGCACGAAGCCTATTTAAAATGGGCCCAATCGGGCCATGTTAAGGGTGGTATTTAGGGGTTGAAAAAAGTTTTCGGGCCCAAAAATACCGAAAAAATTCTCAGAATCGTTTCAAAATTGAAATTTAACCCTTTAGTAATTATTAAAATGTGCTGCTAAAATTTAAAAAAAATCGGCCCGACAGAACCGGACTTACAAATTTTATGAAAACACAAGTTTACTGATATAGATTTACATACTGAAGGGTGTATATAATTTGATACAGATGTTGAACTGATATTTAGTATTGAAATTAAGTAAAAAAATGTTGTTTTAAGGAGTGTATTAAGGGGTGATTTTTTTATTTTGTTCAAAAACAAAGTTAAGTTCATACAATAGTCACACTGCCTATATAAGCAAATACACTATATTGTCGGCAGGGTTTCGCACTGCGACCCGAGTTTTTTAACTTTTCACGGAGTTTTTTATAAGAAATAATTTTAAGTTAACTCGGTAAAAAATTAGAGTCTAAAAAAACTCAAAAAAAGAACATTTTTTTGTTGCAATGTCGACTAAAAAGCAAAAAATAATTTTTAAATTTAAAGATTTTGTTTAACAGCGAGATCGAATCTCCCCCAAGTTTCATCATAATTTTTGAAATTAAATAATTCGATTCAAACATTTTTTACTTAAAACTTGCTATTTATATAATCATTTTAAGTTTTTAGCCTACGGAGCTGCCAAATTATAAAAAAATGTATATGGCGGATAAAGCACATTTCTCAGCTTATTAAAAAAAAAGATTAAAAAAAACTGATTTCATAAAAGGAACGAGAACACCTTTAAAAAGGATACATTAATTTTTACCTTAGTTCTACATTACAATTAACAAATAAGGCAAAATAAGAATTAATAATTGCGCAGACTCTGATTGTTTGTAAACGTGATTAAAAAAATAAAAGAAAAAAATTGTTATTCGTTTAAAAAGGTATTTTGATCCCTATATTGAACTCGGTTCATTCATTGGAAAATTATTTTTAATGTTTTTATTTCAAATATTTCTTTGAACTTCCAGTCAAGTCCTATATAATTATTTATAACATGATGTGAAAAATTTACATGGAAATTTCACATGCAAATTATAATGTAAATAATTTTAAAATAGACTGTACCTATAAAATGTTTAATTTACATATAAATTGTATAAAATATTTCGTGCTAAATTTATTTGAAAATTAAAGAATGGACTTTGTAACCCTCTACATTAAAGACCATATTAATTAAAAAAATTCCAGCCAATTGGGCGACGGGACCATTCCAACTTCAAAAATGTTGACATTTGATTATAATAAAGAAAATAAAATTTTAGATATCGTGTGAGGTGACGCGGGTAATCGCTAGTATTCAATATATTTGCTATTCGTTGCCATAGTTACCTACATAATATGTTCCACGTCATGTAAACATTAATCAAAGCATGCCGAACTGTTTATTTCTGACAGATCCATAAAACAAAAGAGCGATTAATTTTTTTTTATTTTCAAAATATTTCTGAAACTATAAAGTTTAGAAAAAAATTTTTTAACAAAACTTTCTTGAAAAAATAAATAGAATCATAATCCGTTATGAAAAGTATACCATTATTATATAAAAAACACCTTTTTAGCATATATATCTTCTGCGCATGCGCCGATTTTCCCCAAAAAGTATAGGGCTCTTCATATTTGCATACCAAACATCCTCCCAAAATTTGGTTCCAATCCGTTCATCCGTTTGACCTGTATCGTGTTCACAGACAAACAGACTAACAAGCGCACAGAGATTTTTCAAAAATATGTTTCTGGATTCGGGGAACCTCAAAACGGAAAGATATAGTAAAATTTTTAAAAAGTGTTTTTTGACCTAAACTAGTACCATTCCCCACTTGTGGGTTGGAATGGTAAAAAATAATATCAAAATAGTATTGTATCAACATAATTATACATTTATTAGAACATTTAGGTCTAAATAACAAGGGAAAATCCACGTTGTCATATTCTTTCTGAACATTTGGTAGTAAAACCAGTAGTTGTTTAAAGATTCGCAATTGACGAGCTCGATTGGCGCGTTTTTAACTGTGAACTCGAAACTATCTTTAACTGCGACCCTCAATTGTATGTAAACCCACTTTTAAGAATACACGAGTCGGACATTTTATTGTAAAATATAATGGCAAATATTTTTATCGTCCGGTTAACCGTTTGGAAACTAACCTCGTAAAACTAGCACGATGTCCCCGGTGGTGAGTGAACCCAAAGCTGTCAGAATGTGATTTTAAAAACACTTCAGACAACTCCTTGTAGGATTGAATATTCTGAAATGTACGTCACGATTGAAATGTTTTCTCGTGATTTCAAGTGTAAAATTTGTCTGATTTTTTACTGGGTACCCAATTTCGGTTAATTTTTTTTTACTTACATGGTGATCTCTATAGTATTGTAACAAAACTCGCAAAACTGTTCTCTGTCGGTGTTTTTTTTCCCGCCACCAATAGCTTCAATGTTTGACCCATGTGCCAATTTCTTATTACTTTGTGAAGTTCAACGACATATATACCTAACAGTGACAATGCTGGATGGGTTGTTGGAATTAGAAGTAGTAGTAGTCTCTTAAATGCAGGATTGATACAAACGAGAGAGACTTTCATAGATGGATTTAAATGGTTCAGGAACCACACATAAGGAATGAACCCCTCTTTTTTTTAAATCCTAATGCTATGTTTGTTACGAAATTCATTAATTATGTCATAGACTTTGTAAGTGACTATGCCTAATATATGTACACTTAGGGGACGTGATATAAATTGGTCACATGCTGCATGTGATTTAAATCACAAATTGAGTTGTTATCGCAACTACATGTATTGTCGTTTACTATTCCGATTTTATTTAAGTGATCCGGGAAACTGCCATCCGGTTCAGTGTCATTCTATATAACCTAACAATATTTTCCCTTGTGGTCTTATAGTTTCTGTATCATGGGGTCTTGTTTACTTAGGGTTATATGATTAACGTTTGTCTTCGTTTTGATTTTCGTGTGTCTTCCCAGAAAGTTGGTGGTTAAAAAAAGAAACATTAACTAAAACAAACTAAAAAGTACTTCTCTAATAATAATAAAAAATGGAATAATAAAATAAATAACGAAAAACAAACGAATTTTAAAACAACACTAAACTACTATGTAGGTACACAGAATATTTATATACCTCACATATATGTCTATGTTATATTTATTTAGAACATTTATTTATGTCGCGCACTGTTCATTGTCACTGACACGGACTTTTGACTGACTGCCTTGCCTTCCACGCCGGCGCTGTTTATATAAGATCTCAGCCACGTTCTCGAACATACTTTGGCATTCTAGAAGCTTCGGAATTTTTCTATGCGGTTACGTTAACAATGAGTGTAACAATACGAGCATTGTTTTCTGTGCGGTCCGACAACAATGCGAGTATTGTTGTCTACGCGGCACTGACAACAATGCACTGTCGCCGCCTTCAGTGGTGTCTCGTTGTAGTATTCAAATGTTAAACTCCTCGTGCGTAGACTTTGTTTTTCTATAAAATTAATATTTTTAGTATTGTCGTGCACTAACCTTGAATCAAATTCAATTTAAAAGTGATGCACGTACGTCTCCGAAGTGAGAATCCTCGTGGGTAGTTTTTATGTGGCGTGATATATTTAGTGTTATGTCGTACTAGCTACCGGCTGAATTTTACATGGACGTATAAAATTCTTCTTGCTGTGTATAATATAAAACAAAGGTCTTGTAAAAGCCATCAAATAAATAAAAATCGTATGTCTGGAACGAACATTATGTTTGTGTGCATATGCCAAATCTGTGTGCAATATAAATGCATTTCCATCTGCAGTGAGTGCATTTCCTTCGAGTTTCCGCTTGCACACTATTTCATTGTGGTAAAAGATTTTTTTTTTTAATATTCTAAGAACTAAAATATGCCAGTGTTTGCATTGCATCAGAGAATAACTGTTTTAAAATCCTGAAACAATGCCAGACAGTTTATCGTGATTAAGAAATTAACCCGATATAATGTTATTTCTTGTATAAAAAATAGATCAAATAACGGCTCGTCTCGGTTTCACCCGGGTTCAAAACTATAAGATTTATTAATACATGTCTATTTCTCTCTCTGGAAATATTATATTGACCTTCCCATCTATTGCTTAGATATATTTTTAAAGGTTTGACCTGCGTTAGGCATGTAAACAGTTTTTTTCTTTTGAAAAAACAACGTAATAATTCAGCCATTTTGTACAAAATATTTCCAAATTATATGCACAAACCTTTCTCGTTTATTGCTCTTTCTATTAGTTAAAACAGATTTAAAATCCTTTAGAAGAAGTAAGCAGAGAAACAGACAGAGGCAAACAGCGACTTTGTTTTATACTATGTAGTGATGACCTGGTTATCTTTGTAGTTAAACTAAATTATAACTTCAGATAATTCTTTACACTTCGAACACTTTTTTCGTTATTTTTTCCAATGTAAATTATGTACGTGTTTTTTGATCCATTTGTTGCAAAATTCAACAAAAGCCTAGGAGAAAGAAACTAATGGAATTTCGGTTTTGACTCGAGTGCCATCGATACGCGATATATTAATCGACACTTGATTTTTGACTCGACTATTATAGACAGAAATTGTGTAGCTATACTAAAATCGATTTATAACTTTTTTCTTCTTGTACTATTGGCTTTCATTTCAAAAGAAAAATGTATTCATCAAACAACAGCCTTGACTCGAAAGGGAAAATTTCTGTTTTCAGCGTATTTGACTACATTTCCTGTTAAAGGAGCGAATTGAGAATATTGTTATAGATACAGATTTGGTTTCAATTTAATGTTCGGAATGATTTTCATAATACGTTATATTATATGGCTGATTATTTCTTGTAAAGTTTATACAATGTAGTTTGAAACTTAGATACCATAATATCAAACAGTAAATAACTTCAATTTAAAATGAATTATTATTCGAGTTTATAAATGAGAAATTCACGCAAACTTTCTGATATCTAAGATAACTTTCTCTATTACATAGACTTGTAACGTATATACAAAGTACAAACGGGCATCCCGGCCGAACATTTACAAAGTGGGAATACGTATTTCAAAAAAAAAAATAGGATTTACTAATTATAAAATTACATATTTTCTAACTGTTATACGAATAATTTTTTGACATGATAAAGATACATTGTCGCCGATACCAAAACCAGGGTAGTTCAAATGTACAGAAATGATACGAAAAACCTTTTCACTTGCCGTCATTAAATCGGGATAGTATCCGTATGTAAAGCTTATATCGATATTGTTGCATCTGCATAGGTATTGGCAACTGCAGAGTGTTAACGTGTCGGCCTATGAAAAACATCCACACTTTAGGATACAATTTTGTGTAAAAAAAAGTACAAATACATTTTAAGAGGGGCTTAGTCCCTCTCCACAGTACTTGCACTGAATCATTATCCAATAATGCTTTTTAACAAAACAAAAATAAAGGAAAATGCGTCAGATCAATTATTGTTTCGATTGTTCGGTTCAGTTTTGGTCGAAAGGTAATATCTGCTAAATTTTGAAAACTTTCCTAGGCTAATTATAAAATCAATGGTCGTGTTTGGCCGAAGTAAGTACTTACAAAACTTAGTAAGCCAGTTAGCATAAAAAAATTAAAATCTTACAAGCTGACTATAGCGCTTTTCGGCCAGGACAGACTCACTGGCTTAAATAGTTGCAAATGGGAGAAATGTCTGTTTTGTTTACATCAACAATAAGCAAAATGGCGTCTTATATTAAGCCATGCTCACTGCGTTAGCACTTATTTTGTGTCCCCGCCGAAAATTTTGTAAATATAGTGAGTGACTTACTAAATTTAGTAAGTACT
Organism: Xanthostigma xanthostigma; assembly: GCA_963575645.1. Lineage (NCBI taxonomy): Eukaryota > Metazoa > Arthropoda > Insecta > Raphidioptera > Raphidiidae > Xanthostigma > Xanthostigma xanthostigma. The sequence goes on from OY754465.1 coordinate 19,864,566, forward strand.
TACTTCGGCCAAACACGCCCAATAATTGTATACCGATACTCATGGAAAATTTAAGATTGTTTAAGCACAGAAAATAACAACTGAATTTTTAGTTGGATTGAAAAAATATTATAAATTGTTAATTTTTTCATTAACCATAAATTGCCTAAAAATGTCTTCAAAAACTATTCCCAAAATCGGATACCTTATTACGACTATTTATTATTTCTTTCAAAAGTTATTCTAAATCAAAAGCTTTTACTGGTTTTCAATTTTAAAATCACTCAGGATATGAAAAAATACTAAAACTTTGCTTCCACCATTTGATGGTGGAAGAAAAGGTGTTATATTTATTATTATTAACTATGGCCAACTGTGACAAAATTACAACAGAAGTATGTAGAATTATTTTTATGCTAGGAAAAGACAATAATCTTTCTATACACCTTATTGAAGTCCGTTTATTAAACCCAAATCGCATGAATAACTTTGTTTACAAATTCCGGATAAACCAGACAGTCGTATATATACCGAATAATGCCTTGATTCGGTGGTTCTATTTGAGTTTAGAATCTGTACAGTAAGTTTGGAAATTATACATGTACTAAATCAACTGAATTTTGTTTTATAAAAATTGAAAATCGACCCCGACCACCCACACAACAATATTTCTTTTAGTTTAGGAGATGGAGGCATCCTAATTTGGTTTAATTTTGAGATATTTTATACTAGTGTAACTTCTAAACTAAGAGATACCGCCCTGTGTGCTCATTCTATGTAGCGTAGTTTTTATTGTTATATTAATTTTGAGTAGGTATATCTGAGATTTTTTTATATACCATTCCAACCCACTAGTGCGGAATGGTACTAGTTTAGCTCAAAAATCAGTTTTCAAAAATTTTGCAATATATTTTTGAAAAAACTTTGTGCGTCTGTTTGTCTGTTAGTCTGTGAACACGATAAAGGTCAAACGGATGAGCGAATTGAAACCAAATTTTGGGAGAATGTTTGGTATGCAAATATAGAAAGCCTTATTGTTTTTGGGGAAAATCGGCGCATGCGCAGAAGAGATATATGCTATAACGGTGTTTTTTATATGATAATCGTATAATTTTCATAACGGCTTATTATTCTATTTATTTTTTCAAGAAAGATTCGTTAAAATTTTTTTTCTAAACTTTATAGTTTCAGAAATATTTAAAAAATTTAAAAAAAATCTGCCGCCCTTGTGTTTTATGGATCTGTCAGAAATAAACTAATTCGGCATGTTTTGATTAATTTTTACAAGACGTGGAACATATTATGTAGGTAACCATGCAACGAATAGCAAATATAATATTGAATACTAGTCATTACCCGCGTCACCTCACACGATATCAGAAATTTTATTTTCTTTATTATAATCAAATGTCAATGGACCCATCGTCCAATGGGCTGGAATTTATATAGATGTATATACAGTGTGTCCCCGGATTGAGTTCACAATAGGTGAGATTGACCAAAAATTTTCGAATTGGAATCTCATATTTTGGGATTCCGCCCTGCTTGGTCTGAAACTTATTTTTAGTTTACTTTCGATTTTTTTAAATCAAGTAGGCCTTTACAGTTGAGCAAAACCTCTTTTCGTTTCAGGTACCTTTTCCGTTCAAAGTACGCAAAAGTGTCACTAAGAAAAGCTGTTCACCGTGAAAAATTATGGCGTTATGCAAATTTTCAGAATGATCGGCCTACTTTGTTAAATTCCACTTTTGTTTTGTTTTGTTGAAAAACAATCGCGTGGAGGAAGCCAAATAGAGTAATTGGAGTTTAATTTATTTTTTTTGATAAACTCTAAAAATTTGAATGTTAATTTGAACACTTCTAATCATCCTGTTTTCTCATCTAAGATTTATCATGTAATCGTCATTAATAAATATTTTTCTACTTCTATTATTAAAGTAGGCCGATCATTCTGAAAATTTGTATAACACCATAATTTTTTATTGTGAACAACTTTTCTTAGTGACACTTTTGCGTACCTACTATGAACGGAAAAGATACTTTACCTGAAACGAAAAGAGGTTTTGTTCAACTGTAAAGGCCTACTTGATTTGAATAAATCGAAAGTAAACTAAATATAAGTTTCAGACCAAGCAGGGCGGAATCCCAAAATATGAAATTCCAATTCGAAAATTTTTAGTCAATCTCACCTATTGTGAACTCAATCCGGGGACACACTGTATAGACTAGAAATGGTTACGTGGAATTTTTTTTCATATTTTCGTATTGATATTAACCCTACTCGCAGGTCGACTAAACTATAAGAGATTTACATACATACAGCCCTACGGACATCATCGCCAAAATAGTCAGAATAGCTTCCTAGGACCTCAAAACGTCGAGATCCGGCGAAAACTAGATTTTAGAAAATCGAGGTAAAACACGGTTCAATTCAACGTCCGCAACGGCTTCCTAATTTTAGCTTGCAAAAATACTAGAAAAAAGTCCCAGCCACATCTGCTCCCGCCGAGATTCGAACCCGGTATCTCCCGAATGCGAGTCTAGTGCTTTGACCACTACGCCACCCCGCTCGGTCCATCCGTGTAATATATAAATGCTTTTGCAAAAGCTCGATGTATTTTATGAGCACACTGTGTAGGAATGCATTATTTAGAACAAACAGATTAAGTTAGGGCCGATCATAATTCAAACTATAAGTACTTTATAGATGCTAAAGCTCTTAATTTCCTGTTCGTCTATATTTCTAGAATATCCACCATAGTGTACACACAACGTTCTGTTTATGCATTTTCGCACAAACGCTGCTTAGTTTGTTAGATTTCTCGTTAAGTTCGCATTGTCTGGATTAAGAACAAAATTGAATTTCATAATATCTAATTAAATTTAATAATAAAACTATTTATTCTTTGGTAATTTTAATCGAGACCGGTTCTAGGCGTCGCCAAAAATGTCGTTGTTTCTTTTTTCTTTGCTTTTTTAACAGTTGAAAAATTTGTGAAAACTTAGTGTCGTAAAATCACGTTTATAAAATTCATTTTATATAGGAATTATTTGTAAACGCTTTTATTTAGCTTGACTCCGTATATTTCTTTGTTTCAAATCTTAGGACAGCTTTTTCAATTACTTCTATTATCCGATTGAGTTGAAATGTTGAATAGGTATGTAGTTCAGATGACAATACAATATTATAATAACTAACTAACCGTTCCGGTTCGCCCGGTTGTAAATTGCACTTTTAATAAAGCACACTAAAAACTTAAATATAAAATAGGTTAAAAAGCTTTTTAAGTTAAACAATCGATAATGTACTAAAAACTAGAAGATAAGTATGAGCCACCATATGGGGGCTTTAATTAAACTAAAATAAAATCGTGGGGGGCATTTATAGTGACATTATGGTCGACGAAGATAGTCGAAAGCTAAATATGATTTCCAATCACAAACAAATGCAAGTTTTCTACTATATGCCACCCCATGATTTTATTTTAGTTTAATCAAAGCCCCCAATGGTGACTCATATTTATTTTCTGGTTTTTAGTATGTTATCGATTGTACAATAAAACCGTTTAGCTCAAAAATTTTTTTCCTCTTTTTATTAAAAATATTTTTTCCCTCGACTAAAATGAACTGGGTTATATTTTTAGTTCTTACGTTTATGTATTTTTACGTTTTCTTGAAATTGAATCGAATCCAGTATAATATATTGGTTAGTACTAAATATATTACGATATCCCATCAATTCATCGAACGACGACTTATAGCTGTCAATTCGTCGCACGACAATTCATCGCTACGATAATTTCTCGCGAGACAATTTATCGTAAAATATTATTCAATATATTTTTTATTTTACTTGATCATTACCTGTGTTTTTTTTTTGTTTTTTTATAAGCTATCCATATTATCAAAAATTCAATTATATCATGTCATAGCTTTAAATTCTCTGGCCTTAAATATGTTATAAAAATAGTTATGCATATCAATAATAGTTATTTTGTGATAAATTCCTGTTGCAAGAAATTGTCGTTGCGATAAATTGTCTCTCGGTAAACAGTCTCTCTCTTTTTTGTAATATTGTCAAAATCATTTTTCCTGCGTAGCTAAGAAAAACTAATTTTGCAAGCTTTGTTACATTAACTCTCTCTCTCTTTTTTGTAATATTGTCAAAATTAGTTTTCCTTAGCTACGCAGGAAAAATGAATGTTGTTATCAATTTGGAAAAAATCAATTCAATTAATATATCTTGAGAAAACAATTCATTACGAATCTTTTAAGTTCAAGGCTGTTTTATTTATTTTAAAGTAAGAACTTTTTATGCTCTTACAATATTATTATATTTTGGAGTCATATTTAGAAGTTTGAAGATGACAAGTGTTGACAACAGTTTCGCATCAAGACGGTAATTTGTAGTTTTAACACGGAAAAGGGGAACATATAATTTGTATATTGTACACAACAAAGTTTTTCAATTCTTGACAGAAGTTCACAAGCGTTCATAATGGTTTTAAGGCTATATAAAATCCCATAAAATTCTACACTGTCTCTGGCATATGTTTGAATTCAATGCAAGCTAACTTTGTCCAAGGAGTAATCGAAAATACAATATTTTGTGATAGAATAGTAAAGAATGATATCATTTTCTTGTACAGCTGTACGGAAACATTTGAAGTCAACTCACGTTTTTTGAACCAACGGTTTGCACCAGTGTTGCCAATAGTTAAAGTCAAGACATAAAATATCAACGTTAAAATTGCATCAAAAGTTACCTACTACATTTTTAATAATTCTGTATAATAATGCAATAAATATAATAAAACTATGAATCCAAAAAAAAAAATTGGTTGTCTGTAAAGTCGGTTTACGGACGATAGTTTTACGTGATAACGTATTCCGTAATACATAACCTAAACCTCCCAAAATTTGGTTTCAATCCGCTTATCCTTGGTGTCGGAATGATAAGAAATGTCAAAAGTGACGTTTGCAACTTACAAAGTATTATGTTCTAATAATAATTAGTTATTCCAATACTTAACTTAGAAGGCTTTGCATTTCACAATATACTAATGTCAAAAAATTGAATTAAACATTAGAAATGCAGCTGTTTTCATGTTAAGACAAGACATACGTTTGCTTCTAATTTCCATGTACGGCAAACAAAGACAACCGACCGCGTCGCGCCATGCATTACACAACATTGCATTTATACAGCTATTTTTCTATATAAATTTGTATAAAATATTTTTCTATATAAATTTGTATAAAAAAACTGTTTAGGCAAATTCTGTTATACGAAATCTATGTAAAATGTTCTCCTCTTTCGTTTAAGACTGGTTTCAAACCGATCTGATTTAAATTGAGCGAGAAATTAGCAAAAAGCACGCACAGGGTCAGGCGGAACGTTAGGAACGTTAGGAACGTTAGGAACGTTACGTTACACTTTTTCGAACATGCAGCCGGTGTTTTATCAATTTATAAGATTGGTGATTCATCAATTTATAAGACGTTATCACGTCAATAATCTTTTAATTTTGATAATTTTACGCTAAAAATTCAAGTACCAGAAGAAATTATGCATAAACCATGAACAAATTATATTTTTGTGCTGGGAACTTATAAAATTAATTTTATAAACCTTTGTAAACAGATAAAGAAATTCTTAAGAAGTTCTTAAGAAGTTCTTAAAAATGCATCTTATAAATACGTTATCGGAAAATCTGGTTTGAAAATGACCTCAGATTGTCATCACACTAAATCGTTTATAAAAAAAGCATTTGCAAAATTTAGATCGAAAAATAATCAATTAAAATGATATTTTTCCAAACTGTTTATAATGTATGTCTTTAACACAATTATTAGAGATGCTGCAAATACTCACTGTACTCGGCATTACTCGACATTTTTTTGTCATTTGTCGAATACCAAATAATATTTGTTTATTATTCGACATTCGGTGAATAGTTGTCTAAAATAAACTTTTATTGTACAAAAAAACTATAGACTTAAAAATAATCAAAATTTATTTTTTTTGGCCATCCAACATCGTCATTAATACAAAAAGTTAGCCGAAAGCTAGTCATGTCATGTTAAAGTTAATTACTTAGGCTTTTTAATAAAACGCTGGGTTATACAATACGAGGTATTCCCCGTAAGATAGGTACAAGAAAAAAATCAGTATAATATGAGACTGATTTCTTTAACTTCATTGTTTTCTTTTCTCATAACCTTAGAAAAATTTTAGATTACAGTAACAAATAAATGATTGGTAAGTGCAAGGCTACTACAAGCGTGATATTATTATTGGATACCAAAAAAAATATTTTTTATAATCCTTTTTTTATGTCGAATAATAATGGCGTGCTATTCCATGAATAATGGCGATTAACCGGTATTCGACTATTCGCTATAACAGCTATTCGCGGCATCTTTAACAATTATCTCTTCTTAACAACGTATCCTTGATCTAAATTTAGTTTTGTGCAGATCTATTATTTGTTTTTCAGAGGGTATAGTCGAATAGCCAGAGTGCCCGTCGGCAAAAATTTTTGTTGATACATACTCTCCCCAAACTTTGTATATGGCTTCATTAGGCCTAGTCTGACACCTATTTCCTCTATGACTTTTCTTGATTTTAAGGCGTTTTCCCGAAAGATGTCGTTTTAACGGCATGCATAAATTTATAGATATTGTTTGTTTTTTTAATTGGATAGCTTAAAAACTTCAACCAAAACGCTAAAATAATGTACTCTGACAAATAACATGAACCATTTAAAATGTCTGACACCTCGAATATGTCGACCATATTCGAGGTGTCAGACTGGCTAGAACGTTCAGCATAATAAAAAGTTCGACGACGACATTACTTTTCTTACGTCTATTAAAACTGTATGAGGTCTTTGTCAAACCAGATTTTCTGACAATCCGTTTTGTAGTCCGGCGTTGGTCTTCGGTTAAGCTTAAAACTGGTGTTGGCACTGTAGTCAAGTTGGCAACGGTGAGTCTGGTAATGCCGTTTGTGTGTCGACCTATGATGTTAGAACGGTTTGAAACATAATGTAATATTCATGCCCACTAAAACTGTTTTCACACTAAGTTGTATTAGCAGAGGCACTTCTAGGCCCGCGCTCCAACACAAACTTGTGTAAGTGAACTAAACACGAAGCCTGGAAAGTTATCAGGAACTTTGATGCGTTTAGCGACTTAACTTCCCTTTTATATACTACCTACACCCTCCTTTCAAACACCTCCAAATTATATTCCTTTCAAAGTATTTTCCTTTATTATTATATACAGGAAAATGTTTGAAACAAACATATTTACTCAAGTCACAGGGTTGCATTTAATTAATAAGAAAAATTCGCAGGTTTGTGGACAATAGTTATATTTATAATTGTACGACGTTTCGTCTATAAATTTAGACTTTTTCAAGTAGAAATTGAAAATTATTTAAATAATTTTCAATTTGTACTTGAAAAAGTCAAAATTTATAGACGAAACGTCGTACAATTATAAATATAACTATTGTCCACAAACCTGCGAATTTTTCTTATTAACTATTATCGATGGACACGATATCTAATACATGTTGCATTTAATATAATAATAGACTCCGAAATTTAGTACATTCTCGCCAATCAGAACTATTAAAACCGGGAGGATTCAGATTGGCAAAAATTTTGGATTGCTCAACAAGAACAATTATTATTGAATCAAAATTACTTTTAGGAACGGGTAAGCTACGGTATGGCATATTTATTACATTTATTAATTCGGTATTAAAACATGTGTTGAGAAAGCTTTGTATAGAAATGTGCTTTAACGCTCATTAATCAATTTTTTACATTTTTAGACTACTAATGGATCATAATATACTAAAGACTCGGAATTATTTAATAGTAGAATATATTTTGCAGCATTTTTTTCCGAGCAAAAATTATAAATCTTTTTGCATAAAATGTTTTTTTAAAGAAAGTATGATCTATAAAATAACACTTGACTCAGACTAGGCCTGAAACAATAAAATTAGAAAAGCAACTTCCCCTCTGAAATCGTTCTAGGGTGGTAATGAACGTTTTTTATCTTGATCACATGGCCTAACTTCCAACAATATTTTAGAACATCGATGCCAGTGTTCATTTCAGTCGTCACTATTTTTTTTGTTTTCAAAAATTATTGACTTTAAATCGTAGTAGCAGGAAATGTTCTAACAACATGCCGGAAAGTTAACTGTTTGCAATACAAATAACAAAATATTGCTTGACACATGTTTTATAACTATTTTTACCCTAAAACCAACCGTTTTTTGAAAAAAAAAACAAACTGACGAAATTGATCATTTGAGCAAGTTGATAATTGTCCATTACCACCCTGGAAAATATTCGAAAAGAGAAACCTTGTATAGAGTATAGGAAATATTATATCTATATTTTCACCGAAAACGATTTCGGCTGTAATATATATTTCACACAGATACAAAAGTAGGGAAGCGGGAAATAGTAGATAAATATTGCAGATTACAGACGCTGTATACTGGAAATAGTAGTTTATTGATCTAGGATATAATGAACTATATCATCAACGAGTTAGTGACATTATGGTAAAACGAACGTCAGCGATTATCAACGAGCGTAATGTCATTACGGGCAAGATATAGTGCACTGTATTTTTTGCACGTGTCTCCTATAAAATAGCTTGTTTTCACTTCATCTTTAGTATATTTAAACACTGTTGAAAGTTCAGTTGTGTAACAAACTTCACTTTTATTGAAAATTGTTATTCGCGCTTGCTATTGTTTATCTTATGCTTGTAATGGTTGGCGTAGGTGGTTAAAACTTAAAACTGCTGAATTGGTTAGATCGTCTACATTTGTTTTACTTTACGGAGTTGTATTAAATGAACCATTTTACTAACGTTAAACAGGCGTGAAAATCATCTATTTTATAGAGCTTGTGCACGAAATATCTTTTATACATTATATACTAGCAGCCCGGTTCGGCTTCGCCCGAATTTGTAGCTTGTCGCCGTTTTTTCATCGACTTGCGTTGCAAAATTGGTCTCCGGAAGAAGCGCTTTTATTTAAACGTGATAATGTATAGCCGGTATCAATTCTGAAAGTCCATTGTAAATATTGGTGAAAAAAAAAAATAGAAATCGGATGAGTAGTTTCGGAGATTGCATCCTATATCCAAACTTACAAACTTTAGCTCTTTGTAATAATATAGCGTTCCGTCCCGGTTTCACCTGAGTACGATAGATATAATTCTGCAAAATGTATTTCGATTGCGTCCCGGCGTGTGAACTAATAGCTTTGAGCAAGTTCTAACAGATGTCGCTATTTGGTAGGTACTAAAACAGGAGTTCGGCTCCCTACTCCGTGGTGTTTGTTGGGTGAGAGGTGACACATGTCTGGCGGGGATAACTGACCGATTGATAATAATTGATAAGTTATCGACCACATTATACCAATCGCACTTTCTGTTTTCACTCGGTTAAAATATCGTTATATTGCCATCTTGCAACCCTATTGCGTATCTGTAGATAAAAATAAAAATACTAATATCGCTATTAAAAAATAGAGGTTGGTGGTAGAACGGTGAAAATTTAGGGTTATAAGTATTTTTAATGGCAAATCATAAAAAAATAAAAAAGAAATCTGTCCAAAAAATAAAAAAAAAATCTGGAGACGGCCATCCTTATCACCTAGGGGTATTAAAAATAGCCTACGACCTATTCTCAGGCCTACCAAGTATACACAAAAAATTTCATAACAATCGGTCAAGCTGTTTCGGAGGAGTTCGATTACAAACAATGTGACACGAGATTTTTATACTTATACTACATATTGTTGCGTGCCCTTGATGGGACAAATATGGAATTCGGTAGAAACTACTAGAAACAACAACAAAGGAAACAGGAAAAACATCTGACCCGCAGACAATGGCTTGGAGAGATGCCAACACATGCAAAGGAAAGGATCTCGATGCGTGGAGAACATTCTAGAGCAAGTGAGTCAGTCAGTTATTGAAGCTGTTCGTGAGTTGTGTCTGGCATTACTACATAAATTTTTCAGTTATACTGTGAAAATAAATAACTTTAGTGAGTGCAATTTATATAAATTTGTTTAAATAACTCTTTGTAAATACAAGTGTGAATCAGCTACTGTACTAGCTAAACTTTGTGTTGTGTTCCTGTGTTGTAAACATTTTGTGTACCTACATAATTTGTGGAGTTTCTCAATCTAAAGTGAAAACGAGGTCTATTTCTTAATTTTCGTCAAATTTTGCGTTTTTTGCTTTTTGTTTTTTTGTTAATCGTAAGTAATTAATTTAAAATAGTATCTGTGTGTGTGCTACACTACCACAGAAACTAAGTGTAATAGAGTGTCGGTTTCGTCTTAGAATACAACTCGTATAATTGAACACAATCTAACATCTATTATTAACATGTCTGAAAACTGTACAATTTGTTCAAATGTTATCGCGAAGAAATCGGGACTACAATGTCAGGGATCTTGTCAACGTACTTTTCATTTTAAATGTGCCAAAATTCCCAACGAACTCAAAGCTTTATCAGGTACTGAAGGCATATCATGGAATTGTTCTGACTGTTTACGGGTTAACAAGAAACCAAAACGACTATCGTTAGTCCTTGGCGATCAGGGACCGCCCTCTCCAAATACTGCAAAGATCGCAGAAAATATATCACTATCTGATGTAATGAATGCCATCAGTAACATTAAGGCAGAAATAACCGATATGAGAAGAATCTACACTGATCTTGTAGATGGGGTCAAATATTGTGCGGATAAAATAGATGATTTTGAAATTAAAATTAATGATTTTTCTCAAAAAATTAAAAAAATCGAAACCATCAAAGCAGAAAATGACACCCTTCGGCGTCAAGTAGTTTCCTTAACTGATCAAGTCAATGCAATGGATCAGTATTCTCGTTCATGGAATGTTGAAATTCATGGGATACCACAGTTGGACAACGAAAATGTCTCCCAATTAGTAAAAAAGATTGGCTCTAAGATCGATGTAAATATTGAAAACAATCATATAGATATCTGTCATAGAATCCGCTCATCTAACCCTGCTGTCAAACATAAACCCATAATTGTGAAGTTCCTCAGTCGAATGATGAGAGAAGAGTTTTTGGCTGCGGCCAGAATCAAGCGTAACTTAACTACACATAACTTAGGCCTAGGTGATAACGATACAGAGACAAAGGTTTACATCAATGAACATCTAAGCCCTTTTTTTAAGAGTCTTCACTACAAGGCAAGACAAATATGCAAGGAGAAGAATTATGCCTTTGTATGGGTCCGTGGTGGTAAGATTCTTGTGCGAAAATCCGTTGACTCTAACACGATTTCTATCAACAGTGAGCGCGATCTCGCCCAAATTCAGTAAATTAACCTTTTCCTTATATTTTTAATAGTCATCATGGCTGTGAACTCTCTTAGTGTTTATTATCAGAACGTAAGAGGATTGCGTTCAAAAACAAAAGACTTGTATTTATCAATTTTAAATAATAACTACGATATCGTTTGTCTAACTGAAACATGGTTAATTGATTCCATCTATTCCGCTGAACTATTCGATACAAGATATAACATCTATCGCAGGGATAGACAATCAAATCAGCTGTCCAGGGGAGGTGGTGTTCTGATAGCTGTACTTAAAACTTACAAGTCTAGTCAACTAACTAAATATTTAAGTGTCGCTGAAGACCTTTGGGTTAAAATCAACTGTAATAATAATTGTGATATTAATATTGGAGTTGTATATTTATCTCCATCTGACAGTATTGACAAGTACAATTGTCACTGTGATAATATACAGCAAGTAAAACTGCAATCTAGACTATCAGATATTTTATTAGTGGTTGGTGACTACAATCTGTCAAATGTCGAATGGTCTAGGGAACACAACTCAAATAAATTATTACCAACTAATGTATCTACTCCTAAGGCAGAAAATGTTACAGATACATGCACCTTCTGTGAGATAAGTCAATATAATTATGTTCGAAACATTAATAATAAAATTCTTGACCTAGTTTTTTCCAATAAGAATTTAACTGTATCTAAGTGCCATCAACCATTATTATCAGAAGACGTTTATCATCCCTCTCTTTCAATCGATCTTGAACTTAACTTTGTTATATCTGATTTACCATTACTGCCCGCGGAAAGATACTTATTTAAAAAAGCGGATTACTCCCTTATTAATTATGTTTTCCTTCAGATACCATGGTCTTTTGAGTTATGCTCTCTATCTACAAATTCTGCTGTGGATAAATTTTATGAAATATTATACTCAGTAATCGACAGTTTAGTTCCTAAAAGCAATATGCATCACAGTCATTATCCAACTTGGTTTTCTTCTAACGCTATTCGTATAAATAAACTTAAAGAAAAATACCGAAAAAAGTATAAAATATCAAAACTTAATTCACATTTGTTATTATATCAAGCTTCAAAAAAACAGTTACATAATGAAATTCGTATATGTTATAACAAATATATCAATAAAATACAAAATAATATTTTGCGCAATCCTAAGCATCTCTGGGCTTATACAAAAGCGAATAAAGTAACAAATTCTTATTCTGACGTTATTGAGAATAACGGAACTGTTGCCAGGGGTGGACAAGATATTGCCAACATGTTTGCAAATTATTTCCATTCTGTTTTCGAAAATTCACAGGCACCCAATCTTAATAATATTACAGTACATGTGGATGCTGATCCGCTGCTATTTCAGATTACAATTGAGATCATTGAAAATAAATTAAAAAAGTTAAATATCAATAAATCAAGCGGTCCCGATAAAATAGAACCTTACTTTCTGAAATACTGTGCACGTTCTCTGTCATATCCGCTGTTCATATTGTTTGACAAATCGTTGAGAGAAGGCGTATTTCCTGACAAGTGGAAGTTGGCATATGTTACCCCTATTCCTAAGACTGGTGACAGGGACAAGGTGCAAAATTACCGACCTATTTCGAAACTATCAGTTTTCAGCAAATTGTTCGAAAGTATTGTAAACGATTTTGTAATACATCATATTGCTCCTCACATATGTAATCAACAACACGGTTTTACAAAAGGTAAGTCTACAGTTTCCAATCTTCTACTATTTACGGACTTTGTTAATAGTAATTTGGTTTCTCAAATTCAAGTTGACGCCGTTTACACTGACTTCTCGAAGGCGTTCGATAAAGTTAATCACGACATATTAATACATAAACTACAGTTCTACGGTATTAAGGGCGACCTGCTTAGATGGTTTGAATCTTATTTGAATAATAGATTTCAATGTGTTGTTCTTAATAATTACACGTCTCGTTTAGTCCCTGTTCCTTCCGGTGTGCCTCAAGGGTCCCACTTAGGTCCCACATTGTTTACAATTTACATTAATGACATCTCTCATGTCATTTCCTCACCATTTCTCATTTTTGCGGATGATCTAAAAATTTTCCGCTCAATAAAAACTTATTCCGACTGTCATTCTTTACAGATTGATCTGAATAATATAAACAACTGGTGTGAAAATAATATGCTACATTTAAATATTCAAAAATGTCATTTTGTCCGTTTCACAAGAAATTTAACTAAAGTTTCATATGACTACCATTTAAACAATAACCTTCTGTCAGAGCAAAATATTATTAAAGATTTGGGAATACTTATCGACAATCAGTTGGAATTTGGAAATCATATAAATAAAATAGTGTCCAAAGCGAATCAGATGTTGGGTTTCATTATGAGAATAGCTAAACCATTCCACAGTATACCCGTAATGAAAACATTATATTGCTCGCTGGTAAGATCACAGCTTGAATATGCGTCTGTTGTATGGAGCCCATATTATTTTAACAAAATAAATCGCATTGAATCTATCCAAAAAAGATTTCTAAGAAGTGTCAATTGGAAATTCAATTTACAATTAACATACGAAAGTAGACTATCTTTAATGAAACTACAAACTCTTGAAGTTAGAAGGAAAATTTCTGATATGTGTTGTCTACATAAAATTATAAACGGTACAATTAATTCACCCGACTTACTAGCGAAATTTTATTTATCTGCTTCAATCTACCACACTAGGAATAGAGATCTATTTTATTTGTCCTCAGTCACGACCAATTATGCCTTTAACTCTCCGCTTTTCAGAATGGCGTACATTTTCAACGATATCAACAATAGAACGGATATTGATATTTTTGGGGATACTCTAAAAAATTTTAAAAGACAAATTTCTGTTTTTTTGAAGTGAAAATTATATATTTTCGATTCTCTAAGTTCTATATTATTCAATTATGTTTCTTATTTTATTGCTTTTTTTTTCTTTCTTTTATATATATAGTTTGTAACAGTGCTGCAAATGTATAATAATTATTGTATAATATTGAGAGCAGGCTTGTTACTGGACATTGTCTGTTAGCCTGCCAGATTTACAAATAAAATAAAATAAATAAAATAAAATAATTTCTCATAATTTCTCTGTTACTTAGTCTTTTATTTTATAATTTAGAACTATTAGTTTTGTTTCTGTTAACGTTATTATTTCTGTTAAGTTAAAGAAGTACGCTTTCATTTGTGTGTTTAACCGTTTTGTTAAACATTTATTATTGCAAATAAATAATTTCCTCCACGGACTACAGCAGTTTTGTTACAGTATATATAGATTACCAGAGGTGATGCTATTTCGTTGATAAACATTTTGAAGTAAACCAAAGTCGACATTTTAATTGTCTCTAACAAGTTTATATTAATTATTTTGAATATGTGTTAGATTACCTGCGACAACTTTTAAAGCGTCAAAATATATATAAGCTATATATAAACGCGAATATGTCTCCTGTTAAAATTTGCAAAGGCAGCGAAAATATGGATTTAACGTTGGAATTTATTACACTTTATGTATTCTCAAAATATAACATATATAGAGGTATATGTTGTTTAAAATAAGCCCCTGTAGTGTCACCTTTTCAGAAGACAAGCAAAGGGTAAAAGTTTGCAAGTTTTTCACCTTGTCACTTACCCTTTATTTGTCATGTTTATTACCTAAGTTTTTCATTAATGGGTGTGTACTTTTATAAGAAAATATGAATTGAAAATTCGTCCTTTATCATTGCTTTTTTTCAGCAAATATTAATATTTTTTAATTATACGTTTAAAATTTTAGGTAATTAAAAATAAAATAAATATAGTTATAATTTCACTACTAAGCAGTACCTATTTAGAGAACTAAAAGTTTGCATAATTGATACAATCTGTAGTGGTAATAGTTTAGGTCAAAAATACCTTTTCAAAAATTTTAATATCTTTCCGTTTTGAGGTCCCCCTAATCCAAAAAAACATTTTTTTTTCGAAAAACTCTGCGTCTGTTAGTCTGTGAACACGATGCAGGTCAAACGGATGAGCGGATTCAAACCAACTTTTGGGAGGATGTTTGGTATGCAAATATGAAGTGCCCTATTGTTTTTGGGGAAAATCGGCGCATGCGGAGAAGAGATATATGATATAACTGTGTTTTTTATATAATAATGGTATACTTTTCATAACGGCTTATTATTCTATTTATTTTTTCAAGAAAGTTTCGTTAAAAATTTTTTTTCTAAACTTTATAGTTTAGAAATATTTCGAAAATAAAAAAAAATCAGCCGCTCTTTTGTTTTATGGATCTGTCAGAAATAAAGTAGTTAGGACATGCTTTGATTAATTTTTACATGACGTGGAACATATTGTGTAGGTAACCATGGCAACGAATAGCAAATATCATATTGAATACTAACCATTACCAGCGTCACCTCACGCGATTGAGAAATTTTATTTTCTTTATTATAATCAAATGTCAACATTTTTGAAGTTGGAATGGTCCCAATAACTAACACCGATTGTTTGATTAAATATTCGGTGCAAAACGGTAACGTCGATTGAAATCTTAAAAAAAAGCCTGCGACAAAATGAGGGAAATGTCACGATAAAACGGGAAGCGCTGAATTGTACGTAATTTATAGGTAAAGCAATCGTTCGAAAGATCACTTTAGTAAGTACCGTACATATATTTTATGGTCGCACGATATCTGTGTACATATTAAGTACCGCTATAACGAATAACTCGAGAGAACATGACGTAGGCAATAGGTTCGTATCTCGACATAACCGTCCGCGTTGATGGGATTCCGTGTATTTAATGAGATGCCGAGTAGTTTAAGTGCTTTCAGTAAGAGGTTCGGCGGATCCATTCACAACCATATAATTGGTTTTATGACCGAAAGCCAGCTATGAACCACCATATCACAGTATACCTTCAATAAGGCCCAACGCACACGCACAGTGACTCACCCGACGGCGGATCAATCGAAAATTCCAGACATTTTTGAAAAAAGTTTTGGAGGAAGGTTTGAAGATTATTGATGATTGAGTTGATCAAAGATTCTCTTTGCTTCAAAGAATTGGCCAGAAAACGTGAAATTTCTGTACAAGAAGATTGAAAGAAGTGTTTGTTTTTTAATGTACTTTTCTATGATTTTGCGTAAAATTTAAAATTAATGTAGCATGGAAATGCGTTTAACTAGGACGTTGATTCGGGTGTTATTTTAAAGAGATCGCGAACCACTACTAGAAGCTAAAGTGAGACAATAAAATGGTCGCCGGAATATCAGTGAAAATTGTTATTTACCCTTAGCGGCCACACCTCAGTCTGGCCACATAGCGGCCACATGGGGTAACTCATTACCTCACGCTGAAGAACCTAGTTGTACAAGACATATGGGTATTTTAAGGATTCTAACCGATTGTTTCATATTTGTTGAAAATTTCTTCAACATTTCTAATGATTTTTACCGGTCAATTTATAGATAGCGTTCTAAAAACTGCTCATGTATGTAAAAATTCAGTAAATATGTTTTTTTTTCAGAAAAAAAATTATTTACTCCGCCATTTTTTAATATTAAGAGCTAAAATTTTAGGATTGTACGTACAACATATACCACTACCACAAAAAATAACAGTAACCGCCGATCATTCAAAAAGTATATTTATTTTGCACAATTACTAGAGGAAAAAATGAAAATATTTGAACAAAAAAAAAAAAAAATGACTATCAATCCTATTTTATTGACCAACACACGACATGCACAAAGGGAACCGATGTTCCTCGCAAACCGGTCCTCTGCAGGCCGAACATCTGAAACTGAATTATTTCATATGAACAGACAAGATTCCATAACGACTAGGATTGAAATTTTTTTTTTACTAGAATATCAAAAACTTACCTTCATTTTGCCTTTTGACACCACAAACAAGTCGATTTGAAAAAAAAGATGTGTGCCGAGCAACGGTTACGGCCACACTCGGGTAACTAGTTACCCCACGCCGAGAAAACGAACGCTCAAAGCGCCGCCACGCATTTTGTCGCCTTCCCATGTAATGGAGTCACATCTCACATTTGTCTACTACCGGCAAATGTCGTTATTTCAAATGTTTTAGACCTCTAATTTCACTTTTCCTGACCTGGGGTAACTGGTTACCTCGTGTGGCCGCTAAGGGCTAAATTGAAAATTACAAAATAGTTAAACATATCGTCTTATATTATACGCAAATATACTCGTAAGAGGAAAGCTTGCACCGAGAGGAATGCGCTAAACCTAAAAAGTCCAGTATCAAGTCCAAGTGAGAGCTACGGCAGCGTCGAAAAGGGAACGAGAAAACCAAACGTCTATGAATCATATACGGGCGATACAGGAAACAGTAACACTCACCTTCACGAAAAATTGACGGCGCAGACCCGAACTGCGCCTTTCTTTAGTTTTAGCTTGTACTCTGCCCACGTTACCTGTGCCAATGTGTGCCGATCCTAAATACCAGTCAGTCCAGTTATAGTAGGTACATAATATGTTCGTAATTACTTATGTGTACAAGCTGCTGTCTACTTAATCACTCACTGCAAATATTTACGCTCCTTTTGAATACGCTTGTGTTGAGTTGCACAACGGAAATTTGGGCTGACAATGGCCGTGGGTTGTGGACCACACAGTCACTATGAAACAGGTTGTTTGCATCCAGTTTACATCAATAGGAATAAATATGGTACAACTCCATTATACTGACTTTCTCATTTAACTGTATCGATCACGAATTTTCATTTATCTACCCTTTCTGAAAATTTCCGAGACAACTGAAAAGTGGCATATTGTGTGACATAATGATTTATGAAATATGAATCCCATCATATATATGAAAAAGAAAGCTAAGTTTAATATTCAATACAAAAAGAATTGAAATCTAAAAAGGTGCCAAGTTTTCACATGGCAAGTTTTCATGTTTTATATTATGATTTATTCCTAAACTTCATGTTTATATGTGTGAAAACTTGCCAAGTGAAAACTTGGCACCTTTTTAGATATTAATTTGTTTTGTATTGAATATTCAACTTGGCTCCCCTTTTCATATTTTTGTTTTTGATGGGATATCATTACTTTATATAAATAAATTATTATTATGTATCATTCAAAAGTGATTTGCAAAATTAATCTTTTTTCCTGTACCCATAGTTTTCTTTTTTGAAAGGCGCTAAGTGTTAATAAAAATAGATTGCTTGGAAAATATTTAAAATCTTAAAAATTTACTGTTTTCTGATTTTTTCCTTTATATACACATAATTGCCTTGTTGAACCGTTGAATACCAAATTTCAACTTTCTAGGTCATATGGAAGTGGGTTGGGTTTTTGATATATATGTCAGTGAGTCAGTTAGTCAGTCAGTCAGTGATAAAAATGCCGATTTTTAGACGTTGATATCTTAATAACCGTTTGAGCAGCATTTATGAAATTTGGGGTTCAAGTTCATCTAAGAGGTTTTAATAAATAAACCAAATTTCATGTGTTTATATTCAATAGATTTTGAGTTAATAAGGTGTCACCAAATGGTTCGTGTAATATAACGCACGGCTGCTGCTTTCTTTTTCTTTGTTGTACTTGGCTTGACATTCTGCCACGTGTCTAGATCGTTTGGAATCTTTTTCGATTTTTGTTTCTCAGTATGAAGAAAAATAAAGATTATTCTACTAATTATTTTATATATTTATTATTAAATATTTACCAGATAAGGATATCACAAGAATTCGTAATCAAACTGTTTTACATCGGTTTTGAGGTGTTATGATTTTTTTATATTATTTTATTGACACTAGCTGTCTCGTACGGCTTCGGCCGTGTACATTTAATTTTATAATCTCACAACTTCCTTTAAATAACTTCTTTAACTGTGAGATCACACTACTTCGTTTGTTCATTCGAGCTACAATTATGTATGCTAATTAATTAAGAACTCAACAAACGGGCGAAGTGAGTCACTCGTTGTTTAAATTCTTAATTAATTAATATGTTACTCACTCGTTTAACTCGAATGAATCACAAACATTTTATATTAATTTGTACAAATGCGTTACTACAGAAATGTAGAACCCATCCTTACTTCATGACCTGTCTCTTCAACATTTAATAATAAGTATACATAGGTCAGTAAAATGAAGACGATTTGACCCTAAACAGTTCCATACAATCGGAGAAGGCTCCGAATTGGAGGGAACATTTATACAAGTATGATACACAATCTGTCAAAATTGCACCTTCATGCGATGACTGAAAATTGTTAAAAAAGAATTAAAAAACTGTGTTTTTTGTTTGTATCTTGTCTAAATTCAATATTGTAATCATGGCAAAAGCTTCGAATTTTCGAATTAGTGGAAACTGAGTTTATCATTTTACTGGTCTATACAATATACTATTAATAATTGTACTTGGGCGAGTCAAGATCGGTTAGCAAACTATAGCCTATAACATGACCAGAGATAGAGAGAGGGAGAAAGAGATGACAACATATATAAATACTTCATTGGGTATGACTAGTCAAGGAAATTCATTCCTACGTCCTCTACGAAGCTATATGTTTACTAGTAATTAAATAATACAATATGTATTTATATCAATCACTAATATCCTTGCTGTATGCAAGTAGAAAATTTAGACATTTTGGTATAATATTTATAGTGTTATGTATTTGATATGACTTTAGGATTTTGCAAATAATATTAACGTACCGACACGTAATATGTAATAAATATATAAATTTATAAACTGCTGGATCAGTTTTGTAGAGTCGTTTAATATAAACGGTAAACTAGCATAATATTAATATTGAGCATGCGCGACCGGATTTTGGAAGATATAAATTTATATTCGACTGTACTACACTGCATTCTAGTGTTACTGTTAATCATATATTGCGACAAAATCATAACACTCAAATGACATTGTATGAGTTGCTGTAGTAATAACATCTAGCATATAAGTTATAATATTTGTTCACATAGCTCGGCTGCAGTTCCAACTTGAGAACTAATGAAATTTTCAAAGGCATTTCAATTTATTATTGAAATAATAATTTAAAAAAAGTCATTAGCGTCTAAGGACAGTTTTAATACGTCTATACAAATTCTGAAAATTAGAGGGTGGTTAACTGATTATTATTTAAATGAATAATTAATTGACTTCAAAAGTAAGCATATTTAACATTGATCTTATGCCAAAGCGACGGATCTGCGACAGTTTTAATAATTTTCACCCAAATTCGTCGAAGAAAATTAAAAAAAACTATCTACTTATAATTTAAGACATTAATAAATTAAAAAAAATAAAAACCGTAGTGCCCGACTAGATTAAAAGATATTTAATAAAAAAGATCAGCTTTTCAGGCAAATTAGCTTGCGTTTGGTCTGCAGTATTGCCGGTTCGTTTCAGAGATAATAAACGCAAGCTAGTTTTCCTAAAAAGCTGATTTTTTTAAAATATCTTTTAATCTAGTCGGGCACTACGGTTTAAATTTATTTATTAATATCTTAACCTCTAATAAGATAGTTTTTTTTTCGTTTCCTTCGACAAATTTGAGTGAAAAATATTAAAATATGTCGGAGTTCTGTCGCTTTGCCATAAGACCAATGCTTATTCTTACTTTTGAAGTCAATTATTTATTTAAATAATCGGCTAACCCCCCGCAATTATCAGAATTTTTTATACTTCATATAAAAAACTAAGATCTTTTTTGGGTATCGTTCTCGTACTTCCTTAAACAGACACATTTTCTTTATTTAAATGAGTTTGCTATTTGAAGGAAAGTGTACTTGCTTACAACACTTAAATTTTGAAATGACCGTGCAGGAAATTAAATTATATTTGTAACAAGGTGCGCTTTGAACGACGTTTATTACTCATCCATGTAGATTGCCACGTTAAACTTCTAGCAGAGTTTGTAGAATTCCTGTGTATCATTTAGTTACTATCGTTATAGGAAATTTAATTATGTGACACATACAAGCATTGTGTTAACCGTGAACAAATTTAAAACTGTTTCTTTTACAATTAGAAACACTATTTTATTTCTTAAACTAACAATTATAATGAAAATAATGCTTTTCTGTTTCTAATATCATAAAAGACGCCATTTCATTACTAATATTTTGTTTATTATTGTACTTAATAAAAACTAAAAAAAAAGTATTTGCAGTAAACCTGCGAAAAAATTAAAAATGTGTTACGAGAACGCATTACAGAAGTGAAACTTCTAGTTAGAAATCATACGATTGCATTTGGACAAGTGGAAAAAATGTGTTACGAAATAGTTTTATGTTCAGATATTTCGTCTGTATATATGCTAGGAAAGTGTCTTTGACATGCGATCTTTGCGCCACCTCGTCTTTTTTAAAATCTTGTTCACTCAAAACTTACAAACACATGGAAACCAGCTTTATTCTTAACCATAAAAAAATATGTACGCACAATGTCAGTAAAAAAACTACATAAATGGTATACATTTTTTATTTTTTTACATCTTATTTTTGTTAACAAAATAACAATTATGATATTTTTTATGTATTTAATAATGATCATAGACGTAAATTAAATTACCCTTGACGACGTACTGCTGCAGTCTATTTTTTTCCTCCCTAATTCATAAAAAATACAGGAAAACGGTGGAATTGTAATTCTGGACTTTTAGTTGGTGTATCTTTACAATCAACAAAGCACTTCCGATTTGATAGCCTTTTACCCATTTTATTCAACATTTAATCCTTACTGAAATGTACGTATAACATATGACACTAAGGTTTTGGCTGAACCAGAATTGAAAAAAAAAACACAAGAGGGCGCAAAGATCGCGTGTCAAAAAATACTTTCCTAGCGTATATAAGTTAATCTGAGCGTGATAGTATCTCGTTACACATTTTTAATTTTTTCGCAGGTTTACTGCAAATATTGTTTTTTTAGCTCAAGTATTATTCTGATAAATTAGTCGAAAATTTTATATATAATAGGTAGGTACGTATACTTAAAAATAATAACAAAAGTAAAAATAACAAGTTTTTGCGCGCGCCTGACTTTAAACGAACCCGGGCCGGCCACGTGGTATGCCAGCATCTTACCACTGAGCTACCAATGATTTCAAAGAATCATTGTTTACATAGGGTTACTAATATGTAGTACAATTTCGTGACAAATTCTGTTACAAATGGAATTGAGTTTATCCCCGTTTTTAAAGAAGTATTCACTTCTAAAACTGTGGGCGAAATAACAATTTAAGATGGTATATTTGTCCCGTCAGTCAGTCAGCACCTATCTGTTACATGAAGTTACTCCACACTCGCATTGCCGAAAGTTGAAATTTTAAACGTTGGCAATCATTTTTATGTATGCAAACAAATTTTATCGTACATCTAACAGTTGTAATTCGTGTGATTGCCACCCTCTTTGCACTCTAGTGAAATCGTTCGACAACAGCTGGTAATAAAAGATATACCTGTTAAAGAAGTGGAAGAATGTTGTTATCTGGGCAGTATAATTAGCAATGATGTAGGAGCAGAAGTGGATATAGACAGTAGAATCAAAAAAGCATCCCAGGCGTTCGGAAGTTTAAATCGTATTTGGCATTCAAACATGATTTTTAAATAAAAACGATGTTACGTATTTTTAACTCGAATGTAAAATCGGTCCTTCTATATGGATCTGAAACCTGAAAAGTGACGAAAGATATAACAACTAAACTGCAAATCTTCATAAACAAACGTCTCAGAGCAATCCTCAAAGTGAAATGGTACGAACACGTCTCGAACAACGAACTTTGGAAATGTGCATGTCAATTGAACAAATCTGTATAACTATAAAACGTAGGAAATGGAATTGGATAGGACACACGTTACGAAAGACAGATGCCGACATAGCGAAGAGAGCCTTGGATTGGAACCCACAAGAATACCGAAAAAGAGGTAGACCAAAAATATCCTGGAGAAGAACTGTTCGTGAAGAAGTTGTGGAACCAGGAACTACCTGGTTTCAAGTAAAAAATATGGCAAAAGATAGGACTAGATTCAAAATTTTCGTAGAGGCCCTATGCTCCAGTTAGGAGCTAAAGGAATTTATTATATTATTATTATAATCATTTTTATGTAGGCAACCACATTTTTTATTGCACATCTAGTAATTGTAATTCGTGTGGTTGCCACCCTATTTGCACTCTGATGAAATCGTTCGAAATCGCTAACTTTTCGACCTGGTGCGAATATACAATTACTTCTGCTGACGTTACCTATTGCATACATATGTTTTAGAATCAGTTTTAATCCTATCATGGCTACATGTCTTGGATTCGGCAGCCCGTATGGGTCGACCCATTGTATGAGTTAACATACCACTATTTTGAAACAGGCAGCGTATGATGTGAGGCGTCCTACGGCCGGGGCGCCCCAATAGCGCGCACCACTCGAAGCAAACGAGCACCGTAATGATCTCGCGGTTTCTAGCATTCCCTTAGCTTTAACGACTTCCACCGGACTTTCATCCCCTCGTTATATAAGTACGTACCTAACATATACGCGTTCTTTGGTCTGCATCTCAACTAATATATTTGTGGCAGCAAGACAGAATGGCCTACGCCGAATTTTTTGTATTATTATTAGGCACGGCATAGTTCATGGAAAGGGATTGATTAGAGAGACAATCAAGGCTATAATATCGCTAATGTCAAACACCGTGATTACCAAGTGTTTATCGAAATAAACACTCTGTGTAATAACTTTTGTATCCTATTTCGTATTCTTCTAAGCAACGTGACTAACACGAGTGTGTAAATTGATCACGTGACGTGTTTAGAAGAGTGGATAAATTGTAACTGGTAAATGGGTGTTGTCAGCTGTAACTATAGTAGTTTTTTGAATAAAATCGGACGGCTAAATATTTCACTCAATTATTTTGGATTTAAATGAGAATGAAAACAGGTTTTTGTTGTTCCAAAACTCAAATTAAAATTTAGTGTAGCGCTCTAATTTTTCCATTTGTTATTCACAATTGTGAATTCTGTTGATGAGAGTTTACCACACAACATATTTTTAATAGCCTCAAGATAATCTAAAATCAATTTGAATTGATAAATTGGCATTTTTTGTCTTCTTTTAGCAATTTTATTCTTTATTATTAGAAATAATTATTTTAGCACCTAATACAAACGTACAGCGTGAACTTGCCACTTGATATAACTGTGAACTGATACCGTAGCAGGCACGTGACCACTATAACTATGATAGCCACACAGAAATGACAGTTTATCGATACGTTTTTTTGAAAATCAATGACAAAAAAGATTTGTAAACACTCGCATAATCTCTTGTCATTAAATGCTTTACCTGACTACTATGTTAAACATAAGTGTTTATAAATTTTATGAATTTTTTATCACTGTGGTTATGCGAGCACAGTGTAGAACTCAAATGTTCTATCGATGTCGTGTGAAAAATCAGTGCAAATTATATTTATTTAAATTGCTGGTCTCACATACTCAGCAATTTACCTTCATTTAAGAAACACCAATTATTCTACAAAGGTCCGAATATTAACTATTCTTATTTTTTTTTAGCAAAAATACGAACATAATTTTCAAACTGAATTTGAAGCAATTAGCTCATAATATATTATCCAACCTTAAACAATACAGAAAGGAAGGCTATTGGTAATGGCTGATCATGTTTGAGATGTTTTACAATAATTTTTGAAAAACTGAAGGAAGTTATTTGATAACAACGAGAACGATTTTTTAATAATTTTTATAGCACATTTAACAATATAAGAATGATTTATTGTTCGTTGCGTCTACAGCTTAGGCTGCGATCGATTCAATCGTCCCCACTATATCATCTTCACCCAGCCAGTATCGAACTTCCGAGATTTCACAATTTCAAATTTTCAGCAAAAATTTTTAAACATATAAGTTCTGAATTTAAAGAAATTAATATGGGAGTTTTGAAATTAACAAATTTTCGCTTATAATTCCGACCAAAGTATGGACAATGGACATTTTTTAAATAGTTTTTTTAGCAATCTAGAGTTTAGAGCTATTATAAAATTTTCAAATAGGATCTTCTCGAACTTTGATATAGCATAGAGAGTTCTTCTTTATATAAACTGTTTAATATTTATTAACATATTGCGTTTCAAAACATTATCTACACGAATGCAAATGTGGTTATAATTGAAATTTTATACTATTATGTACATTGCATTAATAATAATTTTACAATATAATTAACAATGTATAGTGCTCATTATGTTCTCATTGTTTTTTGTCATGTTTAGTATACATTTGGTAACCACAAAATATTACAACACACTATTATATAATTTCCATATTCAATAATAGTTCAAATTACGGATTTTAAATATTAAAATATTTTAATGCTACGAAATTTTCAGAAGTAATACAAATTTAGTTTCATTAATTTTAAAACGAATAAATTTATTAAAAGGTATTTTCATTTTTTTATTATTTGAACAAAATGTCTGTTTTTATACCATTCCAACTCTTCAATTCCACTTTGCAAAATCTTACAAAAAATCTGCCCTGAGTTCAAAATAACATATTTTTTGAAAAAGCATGTTAGTCTGTTTTTCTGTTGATATGTGCTATAATGTTTTTACTATTGTAACGGTATATTTTTGCGTATTTAAAAAATAAAAAAATACTTCTGAAGATCTGTCAAAAAATATCTGAAAATTTTTACATGTAAAACCAAATTGTGTAACCATATAAATGAAAAGCAAATATAATAATAAGTATTACTAGCTGTTAGCTGCGTCATCGCACACGTTAACAGAATTTTGAATTTAATTATTATATGTCAAACGTTAAAACCTATCTTTGAAGTCGGAAAGGTCCTCTCATCCAATCATCCTATAACATATATGTATGTCAGATAGCTTATACATACATCGTAAAAAATACATTCGTTGGTTGCGCGACCTTGTCCAGCTTTGTCCTGCCATCACATTTTCTTGTCACACTTCATAAAGCCCCGTGTAATTGTTTTAATCGACTATCCAGGTTTGATGTGAAAAATTCGTAAGTTTTTAACGTCCGCTTTCGCAATTTTTTGCGTGCCACGTTAATGTACATTATGTCCGCTGTGTGGCGTTCTGATCGGGAATAACAATAATATAGAGATTACATAACAATTTACTGTGTTACTGAATAACAGAATTGAGTTTTTGTAATTTTATTAACATAATGTTGCGCATCCCCCCCCCCCAATGATGCGCCTATGAGAGTTTCTAGAAAAGTTTACACAATACTCGAAGGTCAACTAACAAACAATGAAAGCAGGTAACGGACATCCGACCATTAGAGACTCCCACGCATGTAAAGGCAAGCAACAATGTATGCAGGTAGCCAGCACCCGACCTTGGAGATCCGCACGCGTGCAGAGGAGAGGAAATCTCGATTCGAACTTTCTGGAAGCATAGACCGAAAACTATAAAAAGGCGAACAGAGTGACGAAGGGTCAGTCAGTTATTGGAGCTGTTCGTTGCGTGGACACAGTGCTCTGGCATTACAACATAAATTCCGTTAATCTGTGGAAATAAATAAAACTCTAGTGAGTGGTTTTAAATAAATAACTTATAGTGAATAGACAATTGCGCTGATAAACTCTGTGTTGTGTTCCTGTGTGTTTGAATAGGCAAGTGCGCTGATTAACTCTGTGTTGCGTTCCTGTGTGTTGTAAATATTTCTTTGTACATAATTTAGCGACTCTTTATTCTCTGTTACTTAGTCTTTTATTTTATAATCTAGAACAATTATTTTTATTTCTGTTAACGTTATACGCTTTTGTTTGTGTATTTTTACTGTTTGTTAAACAGTTAATATTGTAAATAAATTATTTCCGCCACGGACAACAGCAGTTTTGTTACAATAATAATTCATAATCAATTTTGTAAAAGTAATTTAAAAAACTAGTAATAGCATTTGCATTCGCAATTTGACTTTTTTCTTTCCCACTCGCTTTAAGATACATTTGTTACAACTCTAGTATAAATCTTTAGTGCGCCATTGCATATTTTATGGACTAAATTTTACAATGGAAGACCTAACCTTACTTATTCTTGAAATGTACATTATAGTCCCTAGAGACGTTATTTAACCATATTTTAAAAATAAAGCGTTATTAAAACATTATCTTTTCTCGCGACTAGGTTGAATTTGGAGCTGTAGGTACGTAGTTATAGTAACAACCATTGCATTTATATGCATAAATGGATGACTGTGTGATTCTTGTCTGAAAATGTAAATGACTTGAACATTATCAAACTCTACGTGTATGTTCTAAGAACCAGTGATATCCGTATAATGCAGGATTGTATTTCGGAAAATCTGTTACTGCTCTCATTTTTGGAGCCACTTATTTTTCTGGAGAGACGAATGGCGATAATTTATATTACAAGATTTTATTTAGTTTCACCTGTCCCGGTGTCTGTCTGAAATAAAATCTTACAAGTTAAATTTGACTCACTTCCTGTTATCCGATGGTGTTGAAATTTTGCATACGCATGTAGTTTCGATGACAATGCAATATTATAATAACTAACTGACCGTTCCGGCTTTCACCCGGTTGCAAATAGCACTTTTAACTATTTGGAGTTTAAATTTTGCATACGTATGTAGTTCTGATAACAATACAATATTATAATAACTAACTGACCATTTTGGATTTCGCCCGGTTGCAAATCTTACTTTTTATAAAGCACACTAAAAACTTAAAAAAATTTGGTTGTCTGTAAAGTCGGTTTACGGACGATAAATTTACGGGATAACGTATTCCGCTCGAAGGTCAGGCGAAACGTGACAAATTTCGGAATGTGACACATTTCGGAACTTGACACATTTCGGAACGTGACACATTTCGGAACGTGACACTTTTTCGTGCATGCAGCCGGTGTTTCATCAATTTATAAGATTTTATCACGTCAATAAATAAACGAAAATATTTTTTATAAAAAACAAAATTTCATTAGTTGTTAATCCGTTTTTCTCGGAACTTTAAAAAGTTGAGGCGAAAATTGTAATAAGACCAAAATAAAATTGTGAGCCGCTACTATTGCTATCGTCAATAAGTGAATTAACCACAAAGTTAATGACTTATTTAGAGGAAGAAACCAAACGCAACGTGCTAGTTGCTTTCCATGATTTTAATAGTTGCAGAATATATATATTTTTATTTGACTTATGACCATATTCACCAAACGTGAGTAGTTATTTATTATGTTCATTTGTTCTTCAAGGAGCTATTTCTCAGAATAAATAGCGATAATTCGATTCAGCAACCATAATTATGTTTACTGCAGGTATAAATCTATTCTGTCCAAATTATCTGGTATAAATATGTATTCAGCTGATAAAATAATAATGACCGCCATACAGATCATAATACCTAACCTATAAACGTGTAATGTTATATCTACTGTTTGTTCTTATGAATTTATTTATGTGCTGTTTATTAACCTTTTATGAAACTTGCAGTAGTTGTAAAACATTAAAGTTAGTGGAAGTTTTGTGTGCAATTGGGTTAGGATAAAACATTATTATTTTGTGAAACTTTTTGACGTTTACACTAACGCCACTGGTCGGATTTTTGGATGAACGTAAAATAATCAAGAAAAAGACCAAGGCTTATAGTGCAGTATATATTTATTCTACAAGCAACAATTCTAACAGATATATTGCTTGGTAAATTGTAAGTAAATTTTATTCGAAGGAATAAATTTGTTCCAAGATTAGTAACTTCTAACTTTAATAGTGTTTGGTGAATATGGGCATTAATCCAAATAAAAATGTATGTCACAGTGTTCACAAAAATAGTAAATTTAATATTCTGCTTTTGTTCTGAATTTAATTGGAAACTAAAATTAAATAACTGACAATTAATATATTCCAATTATCGTATTCAGTGAAACGCAAAAGAAATTGCTTTTAGTAAATGAATCAAGGAATACAAAATGTCTGGAAAGTGAACGGAAAGCTTCCGTCTTCACTTTGTGCTGAACATTGTTCGGCGTTGTTATTTATTGATTATAACCTGCATATATGTAAATTCGATGATTATCGGAAGACTTCATTTGTTCGTTTTACATGCATTTTCTACACGAGTGCCACAGCATCATTCGAATAATGACGATAACGACGTGACCTATTTCTAGCAAACGATACCCTGAAAATTCATATTTTTACTTGTCATCGTGGAGCTATATCAAGTCAACATCAATAACTGCTATATTAAGGTAAAGTTCTGAGTACATAATTATAAGACTCAGATTGATATTTGCGCAGACAGTGTTTGATTTATAGTAATATAAAGAAAAATTGGTTGCATGTTTGTATGTTTGTCTCAGGAATTATATTGATAGGCCAAGAGCCGAGGTTATAAATATCCTATGGATAAGATACATGGACGACTTTACGTGAATAAGTAGTACTACCGCAGACATAAATGCAGCCTCCTTTAGAATTGTCAAAATTTACCCGCATGATAAAATATGACGTCACTTCCGGTTATGATTTTTATTGTTTTGTTATGTCATCGAATACATCGACGATATTTATATCAAAATGAAGGTTTCGAGGTGCAAAATAAAAATATTGAGGGCTACCATGCCATAGTAATTCATAAGAAAACATTGAAAACAAAAAAAAAACTTTTAATGGAAGCACCCACAGGGTTGCGAATAACTAATGCGTGGCAGCCCTCGATATTTTTATTTTTCACCTTGATACCTTCATTTTGATATAAATATCATCATGTATTCGATGACAGAACGAAACACTCAAAATCATAACCGGAAGTGATGTCATATTTTATCATGCGGGCAAAATTTGACAATTCTAAAGGAGACTATCTTTAGATCTATACGCAAAGTCGTTCATGTATCTCATCCATAGGATATTGATACCCCCGGCTCTAGACCTATAAACCGTTTTGGAAAATTATTTCACTATTGAAAAAGCCCACTTCTTCCTGAATAACATATAGGTTATATCAAGGCGATCGATAGATCGCCAAGTTCGTGAGACAGTAATTTCAATGAATCTTATTGAAAATGGGTTTCAGGGAGCAAAAAATTGGTCTAGTCGGGAATATCCCTCGACAAATTCGTTTTCTTATCGATTTTTTTACGTAATAAATTAGGCTCATGTATAGGTACTGAGTAGGTTTTGGAAAAACAAACTACAAGTCAAATAATGACACTTATATTAATTAATAGTAAGTTATCAAAATAAAAGGTAAATAAAGTAAAGAGGAACTATTTAAGTAAATATAGGTACCTAGTTTTAAACAATAATAAATATAAGGTATGTGTTTTTCCATAATATATTGAAACATTTTGTAATGTATTATTGTAGCAATATGTAAAACAAAAATGTGTAATATCCTCAAAACTTGAAGTTCGCGAGTGTAAAATGAATGACAAAATAACTGATATCAAGTTGTCAAAAACATTCTTCTCGGTGGGCTAAAGTTTTGTACTGTATAGTCTTATAGTATACTCGTATATAATATTATAATAAAAAAAAAACTTTTCTTCGTCATTACCAAATCATTTTTATCAAGGCGAAGCCGGGCCAGAAAACTATATTATATAAAGTTAGATCTCTTTTTCGAATAAGTCTGTATCTTCACGATTTATTTAAAAAACCGTTGAATCAATTTCAATTTGATTTTAGTCTTTAAGCTATTATAATAATGACGTTGAATCATGACTCATCGACTCTAAATTTATCGCTACAGACAGCTGTCAGTTTATTTTGACATTGACCAAGTCATGGGGAGCCGGACAACGCCGGACATGACAACTAATTAGTGTATATTTGTGTTTGCGGTCAGTGCGACTTTTATTATTAAATGTTTTCTTTGCTATTCAAATTCATCGAGCTAAAATATCCTTTCTTAACGCAAGGTGGATCTTTTTACAACATATTTTACTGGTATGTATGTAAAAATGTAATATGAAATGCCTTAGTTCTCGCGCTAAATAGTCCTTTAAAAATAATTGTCCATTATAATATCTATAATATGACCGATCGGGGTGGCGTAGTGGTGAGAGCATTAGCCTCGCATTCGGGAGGTACCGAGTTGGAATCCCGGCGGGGGCAGATGTGGCTGGGATTTTTTCCTGCTGCCTCTCGCCAAAAAACGGTAATTCCTGTACCGGACATCTTGTTGAGATTTTCCATGGTTTCCCTCAATAATTCCAGATAAATATCAAGATTTTTCCTAATTCAAGGCCATGGCCGATTACCTGTCAAACTCCTAGCTCGAAACTTGCCGACCTTATCCTAATGTCCCAAAAATGCTTTCATTCGCCAATTGCGAATAATTAAGTGGAAGTTTAAAAATGTAGAAAATATCGGGAAGTGCGATAGATGGAAAATGATGCGAATGACGTCTGTTATGACATAAAGTCAAGAAACGGACGTTAAACGCATTGAAATTACACATTTTGTTCCGACTGTTTGTAATCTTACAGCTTTGACTGATAAGATTAAATAAATTCACACGAATATTTGGTACTTCCGTCAAACGCTAATTTTCTATAGAAACGTCTGTACACGTGAAACGATTTAGACTCATTTATGACGAGACGTGTTTGCACGTTTTCTAATGCATTAAGAAATTGTGACAGCTTATGCCCTCATAAAACCACAATTTTTATCTCAAATGTCCGTATAAATCGTTTTTGAACAAGTCGGAAAAAATCGTATTCCTATAACTCAATAAGAAATTTTGACATAGAAAAGTCTCTAAGGCTACATACGCACTAGGCGGCTACCCGCAAAGCGGCTAGCCGCGCGGCTAGCCGCAAGTAGTAAACTATACGTAAATTCTGTATATATAAAAAAATGCATACGCACTACGTTGCGGCTGCCCGCCAACCGCTCCGGTCGCTTGGAGCACAGCGGCCGCTTCGACGGCTGGCCGCGCGGTTCGTGTACGCACTACGCGGTTTAGTTTGCGGTTAACCGTTACCTGGGTAGTCGTGTATTTTGTAATCTGACAATTTACATTATGAATGTTCTTAATATACTCAATAATTCTTCAAATGATTTTAAACGCATTCTCATGTAACCAAAGAACTTGTCTTCATAATTTTTGAGGTTTTCAAAAAATATATCAAAATGCCTGGTTTCATTTTGTGTTTGTAAGAAAGGATGTATCCAGTATTTTTTTTTTCTTTTTATTTTTAATGTGGCGATCGTATATATAATAAACAGCTACAACTTCTTCAACGTCCATTGTAGAAATGGTTCGTTTTGTTTGGTTAAACAAAATCTTTCTGGTA
Source organism: Xanthostigma xanthostigma (assembly GCA_963575645.1). Classification (NCBI taxonomy): domain Eukaryota; kingdom Metazoa; phylum Arthropoda; class Insecta; order Raphidioptera; family Raphidiidae; genus Xanthostigma; species Xanthostigma xanthostigma. The sequence goes on from OY754465.1 coordinate 19,897,266, forward strand.
AACAAAATATGTCTGGTTTAAATTAGATTCAACCGCAGATTCAACTGACGTTACATACGCACTAGGCGGCTGCCCGCAATGCGGCTAGCCGTCCGGCTGAACGCAGATTCAACCGCACACTGCGGTTAGCCGCGCGGCTAGCCGCTTTGCGGTTAGCCGCGCGGCTAGCCGCTTTGCGGGTAGCCGCCTAGTGCGTATGTAGCCTAATGAATTTTTAATCATCGCAATTACAACTAATTGAACTAATGACTAATAAATTTAATTAAAATCGGTTCCGTAGTTTTTGGGATAAGCACTTTAGAAATTCCGGAAGCCTCTGTGTTCAATATATTTGATATTAATTATTTAAGGAGGTTGACCCGCTACAGTCCCCATCAAAAGTAAGTCGAATTCTAAATGGGAACTTTTCCATAATAAATTTTTACAAAAGGTTATAAGTCGATGATACCAATAAATTATTGTCATAAAGGCATAAATAAATATTTCTTTTAATATTAATCAATTATTTCAGTATTTTACTTAATGGACTAACTTTTGAATTTTTTGTACAAAGTTAGGTTAGAAAAAATAAATTTATATAAATATCTGTATTATAGATATTTTTTTGCAGTAAACAATTAAAAAAAGAAATTAGAAGTAATAAAAATTAAAATTAAATCATTAAAAAGTTGAAAATTCAGTTAAAATTGTCAAAAATAAAAGTCCATAATCGAAAAGTGCTAAGGTTTAATAATTTCTTTTATTGATTAAAAATCTCCTAATTAAATTGGAAAAAATATTAAAATATGCGTAAGACATCGATGTTTTACATAGTTAGTTTTCGGAACTGCTGACATTATTTGGTTATTTGCAAAAAATTAAAATGTTCCGTTTGCATGCTAGGTTGACATATTTTCCATAAGACTACATGTAAAAGTTTTTTTTAATTTTTAACTTTATAAATCTCTTAATGGTTTTGGATTTCTTACACAAAATTTTGTCATAAAAAATTTATTAAAAAAACTTTATTTCAGATTTTTTTCATTATCTTCGTAAAACGGCTCAACCTCCATAAAAATCAGAGGAGTAGAATCAGAAAAACAGTCAAAACTTCATGCTTACTCGCGACGTTTCGGCTGTGATTAAGTCTTCCTCAGGCGTTCTGAAAATACATCACAACATAGTACACATTAGTATAAATCTTAAAACAACAATTAATAAAATAAAATAAAATAAATTATTTCATACCATAAACTATCGTTTTAACATAGTATCACAATATTTGATACTATTCGTTATAGTTGAAAGAGTTCATTTTTAAACAACGTTTCGATTATTATTTAATTTTATACATCTATTTGTAATGATTAAAAAAAAAAAAGTATCAGAACAAACGAACATAATTCCAAAGTTGTTCATGTAAAATCTGATTTGACGATGGCAAATAAAACTTAACCATAAAACACTGAACTACAAGTTAGTACTTCTTCTCGGTGTGCATTTCGTTAATCATGTTAACACCATCAGGACATGTTTAAAACTTTTAAAATTTAAAAATCGGTTATTTCAACGTGCGCTGAGAAATAAAGTGTCAGTGATTAGTTTTTATTATTCAAGGACTATTAATTGTCAGTCGAAATTAATTTAAATTTAGATAACTGGCCTCGATACAGCTCTGGTTTATACGCTCTGCACAAAGTACGCATTAACATTGTCTGTGCTTTGTGAGAGAGAAGAAAGTCTTTAATTTGGAAAGTAATGAAGTTAGTGTAATAAAGTCGGGTTTATACGGACGTTTTTGCGCCACATATCCAGGCACTAAGAATGACCTCTTCGTATAAATAAGTGTGCTGACGATGTACTTTATTACGGTTTAAAATAATGACTAAGCTGTACTTACTTAGATAATGTACACAATTAAGTTTGACTTAATCGTGGACATGAATGCTTGGCCGGAATAAAATTTACACTGTAAGTCATAACATTTTAAAATTTACGTAGTATTTTATTCACTAAAAAAATAAATAGAACAATTTATGATTGCAATAATGAATTCTACTTATTGATGTAAAAGTTTTTTTCTTCATACCTCGATCGAAAGTTTGACATTTACTCCCTCTATAATAGCGGGAGGAAAAAATTTCTCATCCGTATTTATACTCGTAACTAGGGACTATTTATTCTGGCGCTATGACAACTTGTTCACCGCTGTCATTACTGTTGCTACCTCTAACCTTAAAAATATTTATTAATGTTATAATATTAAAGTATTTTTAAAGTCAATTCAATAACCTATTATCATCTGATGAATCTACAGACGAGGAAGATGTTATAAGAGATTTCGATGCAGAAGCGCGATTAATAATAAATACAGATACGTTGTCAAAGAAATCTATTGTAAATGTCAATCTTTTGTCCCTGCTGACGAAAGTACGTACTTTCGAGCGGATATGAAGAAAAATCGTATACACCACACGGGCCAAAAGTTCAAATCTCGGCCCTGCGCGTCATGATGCCCGAAGCCGGCTTCGCTTCGGGCTTCATGACGCGCAGGGCCGAAAATTCAACTTTCGGCCCTTGTTATGTAATATACTATTTGAAAAACTGTTTATCAGAATGAAAAAAAAAAATAAAATATACGAGGAACGTGTTTTCGTGAGACGTTGATAAATACCTTCCGACTTGAGATTTGAGAAGCGAGTTGCGCTTCACATATAAAAATTGGCCACCTTATGTCATTCCTATTAGGTTCAAATTAATTTAATTTTTTTTTATTTCTTAATTATATGTAGTTGAGTTTCATTCATTTCGTAACGGATTTTTTATTAAGTACGGCGAGCTCGAAGATTTCAAGTTAGTATGATATTTTTGTTGTTAATTATATTACATTGTGTACGATCAGGCCCGGACTTAGAGACCCAGGGCCCCTAAGCACTTGACATTTGGGCTCCCACTATATATCTCGAAGCTATTTTGGAAATTTATCAAATTAAATGCACTAGTAAAGAACATATAATTATTTAATAGACTTTAATAAACATCAGAATAGTACAGTTTATGTTACTATAGTTCGTTATTCTATAAAATTTATAGAATCATACGACGAACTTTCTTCTGGGGGACAGCGTGGTGTAATGGTCAGCGTGCTGGCCTTTGGATCGCACTGTCGTGGGTTCGAATCCCACCTCTGCTCATGGATATTTTGTGTTTGTCGTTTAGACCCAGCTTGATATATTTAATAATACTGGCCAGATACTAAGAGGTAGTGCCATCCCCAAGTGATATTCTCTTGTATATGTGCATATGCTCTATATATGTGGATATATACAATTGGATATACCTTTTTAAAAAAAAAAAAAAAAACTTTCTTCTGTGCAAAAGAACGAATGACGTCATCATAGTTAAGTACCTGCGCAGTGAAACAAAATTTGCTTTCTAGCTTTGTTGTGCGCAGGGCTGTAAGTTATATTATGAGCGCCCTGTTTTGGAAAAATGTAGTAAAAATATTTATTATAATGTTATTTTCGATAAGGCAAGCCAGGTTTTTGAGCTTATGATTCCGCCACCGGGGCCCCTCGGCTGGCTGGGTCCCTAGGTCGGGGCCTTGTAGGCTTAGGCAGAAATCCGGCACTGTGTACGATCTGTTCAATTTCTGCTCCTACTGTCTTATTGATTTTTATTTCTGTTATTTTGTACTTATAGCAATAACATTATTTACATTAAATGTTTCATTCAAGTGTTTTTTTAACAGATTCGATTGCTATCCATCTGTTTAGTATGAAAATATTGCTTACAAATCGGTCCAACTAGACAAACTTAGCTAAAAACAAAACATTAGTATTACTTGCGTCAAATGCATTTCATTTTTCTTTGTTAAAACTGAAACAGACATAGAGAAACATTAGAAAAAATCTTGTGCTCTGTAATATGTGAAGCTAAAAATAAAATCGTTAAGAAAATGTTTAAAACTCAACCTTATCTGTAACAAAGAATGTATAGTAAGTACCTATATAATATTTACCTGGTAGGTATGTTATATTGCAGATTTTTTTCATCTTAAAGAAAGTTTTCAAATAAGTTTAAGTTGCCGCTAGAGTTCTATTTGAAAGTTTTCCCTTTCAGTGTAATAAATATTACTAAGAGAGTCGATTTTGTGAGCCAATAAATTTTAAGGAAAATTGATTTATTATTAGAATGTCATTTTATATATTATGTAGGTTCCCTACTCGTCATTTTCTGACGTATCAAATTTTCATTTCATTGCATCCGCAGGCGTAAAACTAAAATAAACTCTCCACAGTTCAATTAGGTATACCTACTCCTATAAATGCAATAAAATAAAATTGTGATATTTTATATTAAGTACTACTAGCGGGGTCCGTCTCGGTTTCACCCGGATGCGATGGATATAATTCCAATAGCTTTGAGCAAATTCTACCAGATTTGCTTCTGAACTAATATATTTAAGCATATTTTATCAGATGTCGCTACATGGTACTAATAAGGTTTTTTTTTGTTTGCTTCTGAACTAATAGCTTTGAGTAAATTCTATCAGATGTCGTTACATATTACTAAAACAGTTTTTTTGAGAAAACACCGTAATTGTGTACAAAATATTTAATAAAAATCATACTGTAGCGTAAGTTGCACCACACAAAATTTCATTAAAATCGGTTCAGTGGAGATTAGCTTGGCCAAAATTATGACACGAGAACTTTATATACATACATTTTGCTAAAATTCTATTTCCATAGGCAGTAAGTTTTTAATGTTTAGGTACCTATTTTTTAGTTTTTACTATATCAAGTTTTATGACTATTTTGGACTTTTTTTCTATATAGGCATGCGGAACCCCCGTTCAACACGGAATGTGTACAACACGATTTCATTCTTATATATTAGAGAATTGTGAAAAACTTTGCAGAAAACAGTACTTACTTTATAATGGTTCGTTGTAATATGACAAGAATTGCGACTAGCCTTGAGTTTCTGGCAGAAAAAACTTTACTATTAATAAATTAGTTGTTCTTAGTTCTTCGGCTTTGCTATTAATAATTAGTTAATAGGTTCGTTCCGAGCAGCCAGCAAACGGTTTCGAAACCGTCACCCGCATGCGCAGTAGCTAAAACGTGTTCTAAAATTATCACTACAGCTTCGTTTTATCTACTGCGCATGCGGGTGACGGTTTCGTAATTCGTTACCGTTTGCTGGCTGCTTGGAACGAACTTAATATTGAGTGTCAGATGGTTGTAAAGAACATTAATATGACATTTAAATTTTTCTTAGTTATAAGCCTTCTGAAAATATTATGAAGATAATCGTTTTTCATTAATTTAGTGAAAAAGTATGCTGTAAATGGAATTTAATCGTAATTATTATTATTAGCCATTATAATATATTCTTGTTAACTTCTTTAGTATACGTAGTATACGAGGATGCACTGACCTCAGCTATCTACAATCTTCTTATTTGTTACAAAAAATATGAAATTAATACTTCAAATATGGCAGTTTATACAAGATAAATTTTACATTACTTGAAATTTGCGCGGATTCGCTAAATATGAGATAATCTTACGGTAAGACTCATAAGTTCAAATAAATTTTTAAACATTTAAATTTTTTAAACATTTTTAAACTTTGATAATCTTTGTTTTAAAAAACCATACATTATTATAGAAAACAAAGAACCTCTCCTTAATAGATATTAAATTAAATTTTTTTAAACATTTTTAAGAGAAGATAAATATTGTTTTATTTTTGGCTAGTTAATTGCGAAAATCCTCTCAAATTATTGGTCAATGTTTAATTTGTAAACATATTTTGTTTATATTTGTCATGGAAGTCTGTGGGCAGTCAATAGTTTACATTTTGACAATATGGCACGTAAATTCAAAATTGTTAGTTCAAATCGATTTATATAAAATAAGTGTACAAGAGCTTCTTTAGTTATTGTTATGTGTAAATTGAAAGACTAATCTCCAATTGATTGGAAATAATGGAAAATGCTAATAAGTTATACAATGGTAGGAAAGACCAAAAAAAGATTGTTAAAGAAGCACGAACTCCGACAACTTTGAAATTAAAAAAAATTCAGACACTTAATGCAAGTTCTACAAATTCACAAAGTTGTACACCTTATCAGGCAAAACAAAATATTTATAGACGTCCAAGTATTGAAACCAAAAGTGGTGTAAATAAAATTAGAAATAAAACTTCTGGAAGTAATATAAGCACTACCTCTCAGAAGAAAGAAACAAAAAATAATATTGACGAAAAAAGTGATATCAGTATTATAAAAACAAAATCAAATACCGAAGAAAATATTCCAATAACAAATGTAACATCAAATTCTAATCACAACACTAACACCTGTAAAACCGAAATGTCAACCTCTGTTTCCTTATTATTTGACCAAAATGTCCAATGTGATAAATTGAGTATATCTGACAAGGAAAAAATTTTACCAATTGTTGCTCCATTGGTCAATGCATACGCGAAGATTGATGATTCATCTCACCCAGTATTGAAAGATTTGATTTCTATTGCGTCGACACAAATAGTGGAATATCATAACATTAAAAAACTTGTTCAAAATGCTATTCGTGAATGCAAAACATTTTCAGTGTATTTCTCAAATGGCAGTCTATCTGTTCGTAAAAGTTTAACTGAGCGTGGTTGGGTTGAAAAAGTTATAATTAACAGTCAAACATTAGAAATTATAAAAATGGCATCATATTTGGAAATTGGCCAGTTACTGCATCGTATAGATAACATGAATGATATATCAACTTATACGAGAATTCTAAAGTCAAATTTATTGGGATCAAACCCAGTTGATTTTTTTTGGAATCATCCAAAATCATTTAGCATAAAGAGATTTTCTAAACCTATAGCTGTTAATCATTTAAAACGTTTAGGTTCTGATAAAGATTTTATTTCAAAAATCGGATTGTTGAAATATTTGAGACAAATTAAAAATACGCGGTCATTTGATTTTGAGACCGTTCGGTTTCCTCGTTCCTATATTATTTCTGGAAACGAAATGACTCAATTCATTTCTGATTTTCGAATAACAGCGTGTATAGGTTTACTAAAATGGTTTGTACAAGGTGTGAAGGATAGAACTCAGGTTATTTCAGATTTTGGAACAATATCAGTATCAACATTAAGATTTGCTATCTGGCAGGTTACAAAATATAGTGAAGAAATTAGTGGAAAAATGTCTTCTTGTTATAGTATGCGGTCGTGGGAACAGTTTTTGGAAGACTATCATAAATGCGTTTATGTAAACAAACATTTTCAGACCGACCCCAAAACTACGGATAATGAATTTTACATATTAGTTAAACGAGCTCTAGCCGAAGCACAAAAATTTCGAAAAGATTTAGAGGTGGACGGGATTTTAAATGTTTGGATTTTGAAACCCTCAAATACAAGTCAAGGCAGGGGTATAGAGATTAATTCCGACTTAAACAACATTAAAACTTTTTTAGAGAAATATAACCACATAAGTGTCATCGTTCAAAAATATATAGGTAACTATATTTGTTCAGTTATGAAATTTTAGTTCTTTTGAGTTTCATTTGTTTGTCAGTATTAAAATTTCATACATCATAATTTTTAAAAATTTATGATAAAATTCCGCTTTGAAAACCATAATTCAACTGGTAATAAAAGTAAAATAAATATTTCTGACTCTACTCTATTTTTAATGAGCAAACATTTCAACAATAATTTACACATTATAGAAAGCAACTTACTGAAAACTATAAAAGTCTATTAATAATTGGCATATTTTATCCGCAGAAAGGCCATTACTTATTTATAATACTAAATTTGATATAAGGCAATGGTTTCTTATATCACAGACTAAACCGTTGATGGCATGGATGTATAAGTAAGTAAAACATAATATTCATAGAGGTAAGAAAAAAGGTATAAAATAAATATTTCAATAGAAAAAATGTTATTCACCTTTGAATTTAATTTTTAATTGCATATACCACTTTTGGCGTAAAAGCGTAAGATATTATTGTTAAAATAGTAAATTGACTAATATATTATTATGCTTCAACGAATTGGTCTATACTCTATACTGTTCTGATTTTGGAGATTCGTTTAAATTGACGTATATTTTCATACTGCATAATAATATGCATGTACTGAGTACTCTATTACGTGTTTTTGTTTTTATAGAGACAGTTATTTAAGATTTAGTTCTCGTGAATTTGAACTTAGAAAATTTAATCGATCAATTCACTTAACTAACTATTCAATCCAATGCCATTACAAAAACTCATCAACTCGCGACAAAAACTTGCCAGAAGATAACATGTGGGATTCCAATAAATTCCAAGAATATTTGAATAGATATGAAAAATCGGACGTATGGAAAAATATTATATATCCATCGATGAAAAAAACATTGCAAACTCTTCTTTTGAGTATTAAAGATGGATTAGAAAGTAGTCCAGGCGCTTTTGAATTATTTGGTGCCGATTTTATGTTAACCAATGATTATAAACCTTGGATTATTGAGATTAATTCTGATCCAGCTTTATCTCATACTACTTCGGTTACAACAAAAATGTGCCCTGAAGTGGTAGAAGATTGCATTAAAGGTAAATAAATATAGTATATATTATAGTATCTAGTGTTTTCCATCTGTGTATATACAATTTTATATGACGGATTTTATTTGGAAAATGAAACCAACAAAATTAAATATAAACAAAATTACATCTATTTCTGTATGCAGATAAATACATATTGCGCTTACCCTAGTTATGATATCGCAATACGCATTTCTCTGCAGATAGAAATGCAATATGTTAATATGTTTCCATCTGAAGTTGTTGGTTACATATTTAATGCATTGTGTTAACACTGTTAATAGTATAAGAGATCGCAAGATCGCGAAAAAAAGAATTTTAGGTCGGCTGATCTTTTGATATTCCTTTTCTTATTGAAGTTTGGTGGGGATGCGGTCTGGCTGCTGGGAGCGGTTGCGTTTACCTGTACGCATCCCATTTGTACAGGTACAAATTATAGGTACTTTATAAGTCATTTGGTGCTTTTTAAGATGGCGTCGCCCTGGTAACTGAATGTTAGTTATTATGTTATTTGTTGTGTTTACTAAAGTGGAAAAACAATTTTCGTCTTGATAGGTAACAGAAAAGAAAGATGTGTTTTAGTAGAGACAAAAGTGGAAAAATATTAATATTTAGTGAATAAAAACCTTTAACTTAAAGTGCCACACAGTTTTGTAGTGGCTAACTCCGTGCCAGATACAATTTTAGTATTTAAAAAAAATACACTCAAACCATTTTAGTTTACCTAGCTGAAATTTTAACATGATGTAGTTATGGTATCAAAGAACCTAAAATTAATTTGCCAGATAGACATTAAGTTATTTAATAAGGAGCAAGACCAATTTAAAATTCAAAATCATTTACTGTCTCCAAGACTTAAATTGGTCGTGCTCCGTATTAAACAAGTTAATTTCTATCTGGCAAATTATTTTTAGGTTCTTTGACACAGCATATAGATAAGCTGGCTAAAAAGTTAGCATCGGTTTGCTATGCCCTGCGGCAAGTGAGTAAAGGAGCAAGTTTGGAATCGGTAATGTCGTTATACTACGCCAATTTTTATTCTATTATGTCGTATTGCATTATTGTATGGGGTGGAGTAAGAGAAGCCAACAGAATTTTCTTAATTCAAAAGAGGGCCGTAAGAATTATCGCAAAAACCGATAGAAGAGAGTCCTGCAGAGTTCTTTTTAAAAATCTTAAATTATTAACCTTCACCTCGGTTTATATATTTAAGTTATGTGTTTTCGTTTTTAAAAACATCGATATTTTCAAATGTGACACTATGCAACACCAATATGAAACTAGAAAAAATAATCTTATGATACCAACTCATCGATTGACCCTATACAAAAAAGCCTGTCTATACAATGGAATAACAATTTTTAATAAAATACCCGACAATATAAAAAATATTAAATCGCTAAAGCATTTTAAAAATAAATTAAAGACTTTTTTAATTGAAAGAAATTTTTATAGTCTAGACGAATTTTCGTAACATATTTTACTGTGTAATACCTATGTACTGACCTTTTGTATCCAACTTTATTGGCTATGCAAATAAATTATTATTATTATTATTATTATTATTATTATTATTATTATTATTACCATAACTACATCATGTTAAAATTTCAGCTATACTAAAATGGTTTGAGAATGTTTTTTCTTTGAATTACTAAAATTGTATCTGGCACGGAGTTAGCAACGACAAAGCTGTCTGGCACTTTAAGTTAATTTTGCTGAAAGGTTAACTAAATATAATCATGTTTCCACTTTTGTCTTCACATAAACATATTTTTCTTTTTCGTTTATTATCACGACGAAATTTGGCTTTCCACTTTGGCAAACATGCAGACATGCAGCATCCCCACCAAGCTTAAATAAGAAAAGGAATATCAAAAGATCAGCCGACCTAAAATTCTTTCTCGAAAACATTGGTAGCTTTCACAGCTTTCACAGAAATATTAATAATTTTTACATTTATTAACATTTTACAAAAAAATAAAGTTGCCATGGCTGTTGCAAGACTATACTGCTAAGAAAAAATGATATAAAGACACTCAAGTATGTCATTATTCCTTTGCATTCTTAAAATCATTTACTGAGTAAACACTATATAGCGATATTGAAGGGACCGAATATTTTACTGCGTTATTCAGAGTTTTCGTTAAACAGAGAACAATATAATTTTAAGAATAAGTGGTTTTAATTTTGATTAAATTAAGTAAGAAAAAATTTAAATAACAAAATTATAATATGTTAACTTTGATTGTCGTTTTTTACTATGCCAGTATTTTAATTGTTATCTTTCGTTATATTTTATTCATGTCTGGGATATATTGGGATCTTCTTCGTTAAAGAAAGACAAATTTTATAATACTTTTGCGGCATACCGAGCTCAAGAACATCCACTTCATCTTCTTCATCGCCTCGAATGTAATTAATGTTTATAGGGGTCTAAACGTATTGTATCGCTATTGAGAGTGTTCGTTACGCTATATAGGGTGTTTCAATATATGGGTAACAATGAGAACCAAACAAACATTAACAATTTCTACGTCTTAAGGAGTTTTTCATTCATTATATTATAGAGTTTACACTGTATTTGAATAGGGTATTGTAAAATAGCATTTTTTTGTAACATGGCGTTGCGTTGTTTTCTGATATTTTACATAACATAAAGCTGTGTAGTTCTCTCAGTTTTGAGTACTATTTGTAAAATTATTTTTTAGTTGTAGATTCTTCTGTAGTGTAAACTACATCCTCTATTTTTTAAATGGGAAGCTTATGCGACAAAATTTTTTTTCCAGCAGTTAATTTTTCATGTTTATTTTATGACAAAATTTATTTTTGCACTTCTTTAGCGTACATGGATAAATCTGTTTTTGAAATTATCTTCCCATTTAAACAAGCTTTCCCACTGTCTTCATTATATAGACGCTGATGACCTCAACTATTTAGCGTCTATAATCTACAATACTCTTCTATTTCCATGATAAAATTTATAGAAAAACAATATGAATTTAAAAATAGCTTTAAACTTATACACGATTTTTATTTTTATTTAGTGGTGGTCGATAGAAAAGGAAATCCCTTATCGTCAACTGGAAAATTTGAACTACTTTATTACGAAGAAAGTGAAATAAAAATAAATAAGCAATCAATCTAAAATTACACTATATAAAATTATGTTATTGCTACAATAAATTAACTTATTTTTAATAGTTTTTGTAAAGTGCTATTATAATTTATTACAATGTTCAAATTTTACATGGACAAAAAATCAAACTCGATCTTTAATATTTTCGAATACCTACTATCTAAAAAAATAATTAATTAATTAATAATTAATTAATAACAATCGTTTCGACGTAGATCAGGTCATCTTCAGATACTGGAAATATGAAGAATTGTCGTTTACATATGAATGCAATAAAAATTACAAAGAGATTTTACTTAATACAAAATTAAGTGTATAAATAAACCAAATGTCATAAAAAGTTCTCTGAGTATTGACAGAGTACGTCTCTTCCTGTATTGTAGGTACTGTTTTGACAGTACGGCAAAATAGCCGAACCTACGACTATAGTATTAATAGATGATCGAACTTGGTACGGACCGGAAAGCGGATATGGTCCGCTCCGTACCAAATCTGCTCGTCTAGACAGTAGTCTGCGTGTCCGCGCGGTTCGATGGTTTGCACATCGTACTTGGTCCGCTTCGTACTTATATCTGTGCGTGTGTATACAAGTACGATTGAACTTGATACATATAACCGTATAACGACGTCATTGTAATTCAAAACGTTGTGCAACATGACAGAAATTTTGACAGAACGCGAAGTTCTTGGTGAAGTATTGGTATTATATAAAGATTTCCCATGTTTGTGGGATCTATCAGATAAGTTATATTGTAACAGAGAAGCGCGTAACAACGCTCTAGAAATTCTTCGGGAGTGATATTTAAAATATGATCTTCGCTATCAAGAGATTTTATTAACTTCAAATGACTAAACTCATCGCGATCTTTCAAATAGAATTTTGCACACTCCTTTCTTTTCTTCCTTGTTGTTTGTGGCGGCATTAACGTTGCCGCTAGAACAAACGCAATTTTCGCGCGCTTAATCGGAGGCATGATGTTCGCGACCTGTGTACAAGGAGACTGACAGATTCGGTCGTCTGTTGTAACCAGCGAATTTGATCCGCCGTACCATGTCCGTTCCCGGCCCGTACCAAGTTCGATCGTCTATTAATACTTAGGTTAGAGCCATGTGCTCTACCCCACACCACCTTAGCTTAATGTTGTACAACCGGTTTTTTAGTATACAGTATAATATGTACATTGCGACACGTTCGTTACATTTTCAATGCCAAAAGAACACTAATTCAAAACCGTCTGTTTCGAAGGCGACTCAGTAAATGCTGCCGTGCGATTAAAACCACGTAACGTGAAAGCGTGAATTTGATCATGTACGCCACTCATGCTCAGTTGCAAAAGTGTTGTCAGTTAATTGAAAAACAAAAATACATAACAAAATTATAATCTAATTGTTTGTCGTTTTTTACTATGTCAGTATTTTAATTAGAACAAACAAATTAACACATTTCTAGGATCCCATTGTTGGGGTCTAAATAATGACGTAGTATTTAGCTATTGAGAGTTACAGGTATACCAATTTATTATTTAACGTTGTAAAACAATATTATTTATTCAACACGCGTGAGTAATATGTAATTTCGGGGCCCTGCTAAACGTGGGAGAAATAATATATTACTTCACTAGTGTAATAATGAATTTTCTGGCGTGGGAGAAATAATATATTACTTCACTAGTGTAATAATGAATTTTCTGGACCAATAGAAACTCAGTAGCAAGCCCAAGCGCTAAATAATGAAAAAAACTGCAAGGAGCTTCTGGACCAATAGGAACGTGGTAGGCGGTATTGTATATATGAAAACAGCATCGCAATTCAGCGAAAGTCAAGGCAACCTTGTGTTTATACACTGACGTTGGGTACGTCAATCAATGAAGTGATTTATTATTTTTCCCTCTTTTATCAGGGCCCCGATTACATATTACTCCTGCTAGTTGAATAAAGTATTATGTGCGACTATTGATCGAAGGAGAATATTCCACTCGCGTGCGTTTTACCGCACTCGCTGCGCTCGTGCGGCAAATTTCACGCTCATGGAATCTTCTCCTTCTCTCACTAGTCGCACAATATACTATTATTATCATTTGTACCACCTTGTGAAAAATTTAAACATAAAATCAAAAGTATAATATTGAGTATTATTCTGTATATCCAAAATGTTTCAATAAATGACCGAGCGAAAGCTAGTTACAAACAGGTCAATTATACGTAATTTGATTGGTTAATATCATTTGAAGGATATCGCATTTTGACTAAATATTCCTTTTGTAAAATATTATAAATTCATTCTAGTTTTAACCTTTAATTCAGATAGACATTAAATTGAATTCTGTTTTTTAACTTTTAGTACAAATAGACATTAAATTCATTCTAGTTTTAATCTTCAATAAAAACAGACAGTAAAAAAGATTTCTAAGCCTTTCGCTATAAACAGATAAGGTAATAAATTTGTATTTTTGTAATAAATCACCAATAGTTCGAAATCGCATCATCATGAGGTAAAATATTTATTTTAACTTAAAATTATATTGATTATACTAATAGAAAAACTCTGCTTAACGAAAATGGAAATGAAATAAGTTATTTTTGTATGATAGTTAATTTTTTCTTATTTTAAAATCATATTGTCCATCAAGTATGTACGACTGGGTTTTGCATTGTGCAAACTTGATGTTTAAAAGAGGATATTTTATAAAAGAATGCTAAGATAACTATCCTCGCCAGATTTCTGTAGCGTGGTTATTTTCCCTACAGTTAAATCTTTTTAAAATTTTAATAATTGAAATAAAGAAAAAATCATTTTTTTGTGTTATAATAAAATTATATAGCCTAGAAACAGAGTCATAAATAGTCTAATTTTTCTAACGATCATTGTAAAAATATAAGTTGAAATGTACAAAAAAGAAATTAACTATGATTTACAAAATATTAATATGTAAAGAATTTGAGAAATAAGCTAAGATTTTAATATTCTTGAAAGCATGAAAATTAGATGTTGAAAGTATTGAATAGAGCGTGATTAAGATATAATTGATTAAAAAATTATTATGATAGAAAATAAAGTGACTGAAATTGACGGCACTATGGTAAAATTAAAGGTATGAAATTATGAAATTGATGAAATTATGAAATTATAAAATTGATGAAATTATAAAAGTGTGTTTATTTGAATAATTAAAGAATTAATTAATATTGAAAAAACGCGAAATTAAGTATTTGAAAATTGAAAAAGGACATGACAAAAATATTAAAATTTTACTTACAAAAGAATTTAAAAAATGTATTGAATATATGAATTAAGAAAAATAAGAAGTATTGAAATTTATTTCCAATGAAATTATTAACTGTAAATTTAAAATTAAGGCTAGGTTTGAATAATTGTAATTATAAGGAAAATAAAGAGATTATTATATTATGCGGATTATAAGAAAATAAAAGAAACATTTTGATTTGATGTGTTTAAAAATAAAGAAATGTAAAATAATTATTTTTTTTTTGTAAATAAAAGCAATTTGAAACATTTTTTGTATGTGAAATTAAAAATATTAATTTTGTAATTGAAATAAAGAATAATTAAATGAAATCAATTTAAAAATTTAATGTAAACATTTTGTATAAATTATCGTTAATTTAATTTGAATAAAACTAATTATTTAATTGTTGTTTTGAAATATTTAGTTTTGATGAAAGAAAAGTAAACAATAAAAGATTTGACCCTTACAATTTTGTTGGCCACCATTGAAATAATCATTAAACAGAGAATTTTAAAGTGCCGGCAAATTTGTCAAGGAAGTGTACGTCGTTCGGGTCACTCAAAACACACGGTCGAGTGCCCCAAAAGAACAGAACGTTACAAGTAGTTGTTGCGATATGTAGTGTTTTAATACATGAGTAACAATGTAAACCAAACAAACCTTAGGAATTTCTATCTTTTAAGAAGTTTTTCGTTAAATATAAATTTGCTATACATACACGGTGTCCCAGCAAAACTTGTACCCCCATAAACGTTCTGACAAAAATCCAAAAACACGTCGATTTTTATATCAAAGGGGACAAATTCTTATGCAAAAATCATTCATGCAATTCTAGCCATGTGCAGGGGGTAACAACCTTCCAATTAAATTAAACAGGGTTATATATATTTTAAGAACACAAAATATCTGGATATTAAAATATTATAATTAAAGGTTTACTTTGCATACTTCCGGTCACTAATAAATTTCTGCATAATATTTTGGGGGAACTCTCCTCTGTAAAAAAATATTAATTTTACAAAAAAAGTGTATCCATATTATGATAAATTTGGGCCCAAGGGAGAGCTGCCGTCAACATTTTATAGAACTGGAAATTCTAACAGTCTTTTACCTGTATGGATTAGAATGTGTAGTCTTTGTTCATAATAACATCAATCTATTTGACAACAAATATACTACCCGTAATAAAGAAAAGTTAAAACCAGAGGCCTCTTCACTTACAGTTGTTCAAAAGGGGCTTAGAAATGCCATGATACGGATATTTAATAAAACACCCGATGAAATAAAAAAAAAACCCAAAATAAAAACAAGTTTAAAAATTATTTTTAAAATAACGCTATTTATACATGTTAATGTCCAAAAAATAATTATTTATTATTATTATTATTATTATACAAATCTTCGACATAGAGAACTCGACTGCTAATCCAGATTGCGCTACCTAAAGGGTGAGAAAAAGAGATCAATGAAGTAGGGGTAGATTTCATCTGAATACACAGAATATAGCTGATATTAAGGAGTCAGTAATATAAAGTGATAAAGAGACAGGCATATCCCCAACATTATCTTCCTCTTTTACCTATGATTTTGGATGTTCAGTAATGAACTGGCAGTCCAGTTATTTACGTCAATGATACCAAACTGTTAAAAAATTCAAAAAATGGTTCGACGTTAATTAATGATGTGCGGTTCTAGTAGTATTTACTACAAACTACGTATGCAAATTTTATTAAAATTGAGGCAGTCGTTTTTTGCGCCATATCGGAACTGACAGACTGAACTCTGCATATTAAATATAGATTTCAAAAATATCTCTCGACGTTATTTTTTGTATGTATTAGCCTGGCTCTCTGCGAAACTGTATACAATTCGATAAAAAACTACTTGAAAAGCCAAACAGAAACTGTACGTAAATTCAATGAATTGTACAAATACAAATAGAAAACACTGCGCGTATGGTATATGGAACAGTTTTTCGGATCGGTTTTGCATGCACTCAAAACCGGCTTTAGTTATATAATCTCACCTCTGACTGATGCAACATCTACTTGAATGAACCCAATTGATATTCATTTGATTTCAGTGCAGAGATTACCTGCAACATAAAAAAAGTAACTCGATATATACGTAAAATGATTACGTAATATATTCCGTTATTAGAATAATTGAATTCTAATATATTCAATTCGGCATACTTAAAAATGCAAAATACAATTTACTATGCAAAACTTTCAATATTTGAATATTATATTCACATTGCTATCATCTGCTACTGAAATATGGAAGCTGCAGCTAAATTCATGCAGTGGTTTAAAAGTATTTTTTTTAACATTTATTATGAATTTATTTATTGCTGTGGAAAAAATATGTTTTCTTTTCGTGTGATTTTTTAATAACTATTCGTATCGTCTTTTACCATTCGAACCCACAAGTGGGGAATGGTAGATACTATTTTAGGTCAAAAATCACTTTTCAAAAATTTTACAATATCTTTCCATTTTGAGGTCCCCCGAAACCAAAAAACATATTTTTGTAAAAACTCTGTGCGTCTGTTAGTCTGTGAAAACGATACAGGTCAAACGAATGAGCGGATTAAAACCAAAATTTGGGAGGATATTTGGCATGCAAATATGAAGAGCTCTATTGTTTTTGGGGAAAATCGGCGCATGCGCAGAATAGATATAATGCTAAAATGGTGTTTTTTATATAAAAATGGTATACTTTTCATAATGGTTTATTATTCCATTTATTTTTTCAAGAAAGTTTCGTTAAACATTTTTTTTTCTAAACTTTAAAATTTCGGAAATATTTTTAAAATAAAAAAAATCAGCCGCTCTTTTGTTTTATGGATCTGTCAGAAATAAACTAGTTCGGCATGTTGTGATTAATTTTTGACGTGGAACATATTATATAGGTAACCATGGCAACGAATAGCAAATATTATATTGAATATTAGCCATTACCCGCGTCACCTCACACGATATTACCTCAAAAAAATATGTTTTACCCACATTTAATAACTTCTATATTTAAGTGTGTGAGATCGTGGATGATGATATAGTAAGTTGTTGTTTTTAGAGGAAGAAGGATAATAGAAAACTATCAAGACGAAATTTTTATTTTTCGCAACGTTTCGTGTTGTAATTAACACTTCATCAGGCGATCATAAAATACTAGATCTTGACACGAAACGTTGCGAAAAATAAAAATTTCGTCTTGATAGTTTTCTATGATCCTTCTTCCTCTAAAAACAACAACTTACTATAACTTCTATATTGCTAGTGGCTGTAAGTGGAAGCGTGGCCCATAAAGTGAGACTGTCAATGTCTGTTTTCTATCTTTTTCTTTTTACTTGACCCGTTGTGCGCAAGTGTCGCGTCTGTAGTGGGGCAATTAGTAAGTGGAATAGAGCAAGCCGCGTCCCTTTCACAGCTTAGTTCCATGTACAAACTGACGCTGCAACTGACGCGCATGCTCCATTGACGGACATGAGCATGAGACTCAGACACAGCCGTGTTTAAGTCTTTCTCCCGATCTTTGCTAGCAATATAGAGGGTATTAAATACATATATGATTTTACCGTGGAAATGTGAAACACTGTAAAAACTACAAATTAAAAATAAGTATTAATAGTATTGTGAACTTGGCAGGCTAAACGAGGCAGCTGAACAAGGAAGGTTAGAATATATCATACTCTCGACGAAGGAGCCTGTAGAACCATTCAAACTGCTTATTACATGCTTCACTTTAACGCGTTTCATGACATTTACAGAATCACTATTGCAGAAATTGAGGGAGGAAGCAGTAAAGATATTTGCATATTAAACATGATTTTACTGGAATCTATGAAATTATTTCAAAATTTATGAAAATTAGGTCGAATGCAGTGGTGCAATAGGCTGGCAGGACGGGCAAAATCTTACGGGCCCCCTGTCGGAGGGCCCCCCCGGACCAAGAGAGCGGTGTGCACAGAATGATAATAACGTTTATTAATACAAAATTTAGTAAAATTTGCCACGGGCCTCTAACGGTATAGTTACGCCTCTGGTGGAATACAATTAATAACTTTTTAATATATTGTTTTATTTTTCAGGTGATACTTGCAAAACGTTTCTTTTGCTAGGTAAGTTATTGTCAGTTTTTAATATATTTTTTTACTTGTATTAATTCTCGGGGTACTTGGTTGTTGGCCGTGACAATTTACCTATCTGCCTTCCACAAAATTCTTAAATCAGTTCTAAATTGAAAAAATAAATAAAATTTTTAGTAACGCGTATGCTGACGCGAGTAATAACTAGTAAAATTGATGATTTTTTCCGTATAGGCGACAATGATAATATATATTAATGTCACATTAAATTTTTAGATAATGGTGTTGAAGCTTTAAAATTATTACTAAACTGTTAAAGCTGTATTGTTAAAATTCTAAACTACAAACCTAGCAGTATGTACTATAACTCTTTACATTCACGATGCTATAAAATCATCCCGATTATAATTGCGTAGAGCAATAAATTAGAACCGAGTAATTTTTTTAGTTGGTTGAATTGGATGGCAGATAACGCCCGATTGTACAAATTATACAAGCATCCTTCCCCGTTCCCGTAATATGCCGAGTGTTCTAATAAAGTAGGAAATTTGGTCAAATGTAAAATATTTGTACTAATATTATAAATAGGTAAAGTTTGTAAGTTCTGATGTAAGATGATAATGATAATTTTTTTGGCAAGCCTCGGTCTGTGTACATGATGATTTTATTTTTTTTTTAACTAAATACACACTTTACATTTTTGTTCAAAAATTCAACTTTCATCTCACGACTAATGTTTTTGGTGAGATGCCAATACTTTTTGTAAAGTTATATTCTTACTTAATTATCTTAAAATAAATATTATTATCTAAAGATATAGCATACCACACTTGATCATAGTTATATACCACGACACGAGTAGTCTTCGAGGAACCAGTTGATGCATTCAGGTCGTTACTGTCAGTATCGACTAAATGTTTGTGAACTATGATAATAAAATCTATCAGTCAGTCAGTCGCGTCAGAGAATGCCCTAAATCTTGGTTAGAATGTTCAAAAATTACGATTTTGGGCATTCATCCAGACCAGGGGCGGGCAAATCTTTTGATCGGTGGACCACATAGCTGATGAAAATTTGACCGCTGGCGGATGGTTGACGAAAATTTCACCGCGGGCCAAAAATTTGCAGAAATAAAGATCCTCACATTCTATTTCCGCATTCGGAGAGCAAAAAAAAAAGTTCCTCACATTCTATTTCCGCATGTGGAGAGCCAAAAAAAGTCCCTGCATTCTATTTCTGCTACTATTTTTCTAAAATGCTTCGCGGGCCGGATAAAATTGCGCTGCGGGCCGGATCCGGCCCGCGGACCGCCATTTGCCCAGGCCTGATCCAGACGTATGAAATATGGAATCTTGATTTTTTGTGCTAACCTTAATCCCCCTGACAAAAATCAGTTCGGTAACGTAACTTGCCTCGGAGATAGGGGGGGTTGAAAAGTGCTCGAAACAGTTCGTGTCAATGCTTTGCGAGAACTTGGGCGGCGCACACCGTGCCCTATGATAAATGTTGCGTTTTTCAAGGAACACTAAAAAGGCAGTGAAATTATGCGCTCCACAATACATATCGTAATGAGGACGCACAGTACATCGTAAAATACAGAAATATGTTCATTCACACACACACATATGAAATAATATAAAGCAGTACAAATGTATAATCTATATAAATCCCTACAGCCAAACTAAATTGAATTGTATTGGTGGTAGTAAAAGGGGAATTGAGTTAGTATTGTTCAGAGTCACATACGGAATTTATGGCTATGTTTGGCTCAGGTTAAACTCTCGATCCTTTGGAGTTATCCGCCAATAATCGTGTATGGGTTGTAATTGATCTGCTATCGACTCGTTTATTTACTCTAAACGTCGCATGTGTTATAATCGTAAAGTGAACAAGGGCCGAGATTTTAAGGCCCGTGTGGTGTATAAGATTTTTCTTCATATCCGCTCGAAAGTACGTACTTTCGTCAGCAGGGACGAAAGATCGACATTTACTCCCAGTGAGAACGGCGGGAGGAAAAAATTTCTCATGCGTATTTATACTCGTAACTAGGGTTACCGCTGTCATTTAATATAATAAATAACAGGGAGTAAATGTCAAACTTTCGTCCCTGCTATAAGGGACGAAAGTACGTACTTTCGATCGAGGTATGAAGAAAATATTCATTTTACGCTTAACCCGTACTCGTGAATCAGACACTTATGACATCTGTTGTCGAGCGTCTATAATTTAAAATATCTCTCTCGACTCTATGCTATGTACAAAGTTCATGGTGGTGACAGTTAAATTGATCGTAGTGCCCGTTGTGACAAAAATGTGAAACATTTGGCGATTAGCTGTGAAAAGACCCCGCACAAAACCTCGGTTAAATTGATCGAAAATGGTTTTATTTTATAGTTTAAAGGTCATTAAGAAAAAGTGTCCATAGGGGCATAGCATAAAAACCAATAGATTTTTAGCTACAGATATGTTTGGTGAGATTTTAGATATAGAGATATTCATTGAATTCACAATCTTAAAAAATTCTAAGCTCTAGAAATATGTTTTCGAGTGCGCTGAATCCAAATATGACATTATTTTATACCTGAACATTACCTACTTTTCGATATTTTTCTATTTCAAAAAAAAGCACAAACGTTGAGCATGGAACATGTTTGTGAATTCAACGAATGTCCATATATCTTTAAATTTTGCTAAACAAATTTGTAGCTAAAAATCTATCGATTTTAAAACCTTTAAACTATAAAATAAAACCATTTTCGATCAATTTAACCGAGAACCAAATCCTATAAGGTTTGTGCGGGGTCCTTTGCTTTGACATTTGGTTGAATATTATAATATTTTTGAAATGGATCACAAAAGTTTTGTAGTAAAAAATAATACACTAGTGTTACAGGCATAAAAAGCAGCTATTTTAGAGGTGAGTGGGTGCAAAAATAAATCTTATTGTGTTGTGAAATGGCACTAGCGACACTATAAATAATGAAGATTTTTTTGTACTGCTAAGTTTCATGGAGAGGTTTTCTGTATTTAATTTTTTATTTAGGTTAAGTCCCCCAAATCAGAAACAATTTTCGTTAAATATTGTCAGCGGTATCTACATCAATTTATAATACGCAATGGATTCAGTTTCAAGTACAATATTCAAACGTACAAAAATCAAGAATAGTTGTTGAATAAATACACATATTATGCTCACATGTATGTATGTTGTGTACACACACATATGAGTACGTATACATATATGCACAGGAGGTACCGAATGCTGTAGGAAATGTCTACAGCAAATAAAATGGTGTTTAAATCAGAGCTATAATATCCTTGCGTGTCAAGTACACGCGGCACCATCTACGTAGCAAACGTACCGAACACTAGGAAATGCTACACTATTTTACTTAGTAGCTTTGTAATATGTAGGCTATATAGTTGAGGGTGCAAAGCAGAATGACTTATGTCGATTTTTTTTTTGTATTTTACACATTTAGTTACAATAAGTTATTTGACACTATAAAAAAATTCCAGCCAATTGGGCGAGGGGACCATTCCAACTTCAAAAATGTTAGCATTTGAATATAATAAAGAAAATAAAATTTCTGATATCGTGTGAGGTGACGCGGATAATGGCTAGTATTCAACATGATTTTTGCTATTCGTCGCCATGGTTACCTACATAATATGTTCCACGTCATGTAAAAATTAATCAAAGCATGCCGAACTAGTTTATTTCTGACAGATCCATAAAACAAAAACCGATGATTTTTTTTTATTTTCAAAATATTCCGAAACTATAAAATTTAGAAAAAAAAATTTTAACGAAACTTTCTTGAAAAAATAAATAGAAAAACACCGTTATAGCATGTATCTCTTCTGCGCATGCGTCGATTTTCCCCAAAAACAATAGGGCTCTTCATATTAGCATACCAAATATTTTCCCAAAATTTGGTTTCAATCCGCTCATCCGTTTGACCTGTATCGTGTTCACAAACAGACTAACAGATTAACAGACTAACAGACGCACAGAGTTTTTTTAAAATATGTTTTTTGGATTCGGGGGACCTCAAAACGGAAAGATAATGTAAAATTTTTGAAAAGTGATTTTTGGCCTAAACTAGTAGGTACTATTCCCCACTTGTGGGTTGGAATGGTAAAACAAATGATTAAATAATGTGAATATGGTAACTTATCGAATAGAAAATCAGAAATTATCAGTATGAATTCACAAAAAAAGAGGTTGATTTATTATTTCAATTTTGAAAATGCACGAAAAACGTTGACCTACATGATGGTATAAATTGTGACGTCAGACTTGTAGTAAACACATATACATGACACACACGGCACACAAATGTGAGTAAATACCACATGAACCTCGTGTAAACGATACCGAGCCTTATTTGCAGTTGTTTGTATATTTCAAGATTGACGTCACAGTAGGTAATCATGGCGGTTTGTGTTTTCGCGCAACTTATATTTTTACAATTTTGAGTGTATTTTAGTCTATAAAACGATATAAGCGAACATTTAAGCGAAGTAAAAATTTCTGTGGACTAATATTACGATATGAACATTTTAAAACAATTTCATAAAAAAGTTTAAAACTAAAAACCGACTGAAAAGTATGAAACAAGAAAATAGTCTCATCTGAGGATCGCCGAATCGTTGCACTAGACCTGTGATTCTTAACCAGGATCTTGTCTCCATTCCCGAAAATCGCCAAAAGTTTGTTATATGTACTATTTTCAAACTTTTTTATAATTATTAAATTATTACTTACGTCTGTTTTGTTATTTTCCCCCGTAGAATCTAATAATATGTTTCTCAGAAAAAGAAAATTGAGCGTTAAATAGTTAGTCATTAAACTATTCATTTTTTTGAAGTCCCCTGAATCCAAAAAACATATTTTTGGAAAAAATCTGTGCGTCTGTTTGTCTGTTAGTCTGTGAGCGCGGATGAGTGGATTTAAACCAAATTTTGAGAGGTTGTTTAGTTTGCAAATATGAAGAACCCTATTGTCTTTGAGGAAAATGGGCGTATGCACAGAAGAGAAATATGCTATAACGTTATTTTTTATATAATAACGGCATACTTTTCATAACTATTTATTATTCTATTATTTTTTCAAAGAAAGTTTCGTTAAAATTTTTAAAATAGTAGTGCATGAAAATATCAGATTGTAATGTTGCTAGAATTTCTTGCCCAATTTGGCTAGGCCAGTGCTAGGGCTAAACAATACAAAAAACGGTGCATAAGCGAATTTGCCTTGTAACTATACAGATTACAGATATATTTTGTACAGTGCGAATACTGTGAAATCCATATAGCAATAGTTTGTTATTCGAAACTAATTTTGTTTGTCTGTTAGAATAATATAATTACTGTAGAAGCTAATGTTTAAGTTTCTATTATTGTTTTTTTACAGAAGCTGAAAGCATTGTTCATTGAAAAGTCTATAAAATTATTAGTTTTATGTTTGAAAAATTTAATATTAAGATTGACTTATCAGAACGTCTTGTATAAGTTTTAGGAATCATTTTTAGATTTAAAAACTTGCTATATCATAGATATGAAGGGTGACAAATTTTATGATCATTTACATTAAAAAAAATCGTCGGAATACAAAAATGTTACAAATAAATATAATTTTCAGTTTCTACCGAAATATTCACAAACAGAGTTCAATTTTTTATCAACTTTTATTATACTAATTCGAAGAGCCAACGTTTATGTCATAAATCGCATGACTTTAAAGCTTTTTAAGTTTATTTTGTCTACTTTTGTTTAAGCATGAAACGCGCTTAACTAATTCATTAAGTTTAGATTAAAATTGTAATGTGAGCCAAGAGCACCCCTACATACGTAGAATAGACTAGCCTAAATGCGTTAGTGTAATCATGTTCACGGCATACTATGTGCGCTTTGTTTTATGATCCTTTCCTTGCCAAAGCTATGATCTGAAGACAAATGCGTACGTGCACCTTTGTTTCGTGACGCTCGTTCGCTCTTTTTTTCGCAGTTGACGGCCAGTCCCGATCAGGTCTGCGTTAAGAAGCGTACAGCTTTCAAACTCGATCGCACATCCTGTGAAGGTTGCACGGCATGAACACGCTCAAGTCTAAACGATGTAGGTCGATATTAAGTCGCTGCAGATTTTCGTGCTGCATGCTACGTTACGTAAGGTCTGTTTGTAACGTTTGTCGATCGGTTACCGGTTACCGCGGTGAGATCAATACGTTACATACTCTACGTGTAATCAGTATGTTGCGTTTGATTCCAATTGCCACATAAATTAAGTCGGGTGAACTGAGGAACACGCTACGGATTACCTTTTCCTACCCTTCTACATACATACACACACACATTCATAATATAATATATAGGGACCATTCACAAATGTTAGCTCTACTTTTTTGATACGTATACAACTTTCTGCTCTACCTATGTAAAATAAACAAGTTGTGCTATACAAGTTGAAGTGCTGTAGTATATCAATGTTTGTCTCGTTGTTGTTGTTTTCACCGAACGGGGTGGCGTAACGATTCGGGAGGTACCGGGTTTGAATCCCGGCGGAGCAGATGTGACTGTGAGTTTTTCCCACTGTCTCTCGCCGAGAAACGGTAATTCCTGTACCGGCCATTTTGTTTTCCATGGTTTCCCTCAACAATTCCAGATAAATATCGAGATGGTTCCTTATTCAAGGCCACGGCCGATTACCTGTCAGAATTCTATGCTCAAAATTTGCCTACCTTATCCTAATTTCCTAAAAAAAATCTTCATTCGCCCATTGCTATTAATTAAGTTGAAGTTTAAAAATTGTAGCAAATAACGGGAAGTTCCTGTAGAAAAAAAATAGTAATGGTGCGAATGGCGTCTGTTGTGACATAAAGTCGAGAAACGGACGTTAAACGCAATATTATTATTGTTGTTGTTTTCAGGGCTCCGTACCTCAAAAGGAAAAAAGAAACCCTTGTCTATGTGTACAATTACATAAACTAAAAAACATCTGTTAAACCCATTCACCCCTTTTTGGTTTAAATGTGAAAAATTCACACACTGCATGCAGTCCACTTAAGAAAGAGATAATAATATACTGTGTCGTAAAACATGGATGGTTATTTTGATTTAAATATCTGTGAACACGTTGTGCTATGCCTATTGTTACTTAAAAAATACGTAATTCTAAGAAAAATAAACCAATATCTTAAAATCGAAAATTAAAGTCTCTAACAGGAACTATAGTAACAGAATCAAAAAATCGTGCGCTAGATGAGGTCAAACTCTAATTGTACTACCCTCAAAAGCAAAGTGGTTTTTCAATGACAACTGTGCGTGTGTCTGTCTGCCTGTCTGTAGAATTATACACAGTCCATGTTGTGGGTTCAATGGAACCAGCCTCATAATTTTGTGAGACATTCTGTAATTTAGCCTGTTTACCTATTGTGTGAACGACAACCTCGATATCGCTGCGCGTTCTACAGTAGGTCTATTTGCATGTCATTGCATAGACAACATTAACCGTAGCTTTATTGTGATCTATGGTTTTGATTCGATTGCAGCGTGCACAGTACTATAGTATTTTACAAGTTCCGTTTCATTATTGAACCAAATTGAGATTTATTCATTTATTTATTGAATAGGATAGAATAGAAGAATTTTATTTTGTCTCAAATTACGAGTATAAAAACGTTATAAGTATTGGTAAAATGGTAATATTACAGGTTAAAAATTACAATCAGACAGACATTTTCCAACTAAATAGTTCTTTAAAAGTTTTTGATGTGAAACATCTATTGGCGTGTTACTGCGATTCGTAGTTACTTTTCTGTGTGAGCTGTGTACTACGCGTTGTTATAGGTACCTATATTGGTAAACTACATCACAGGATGAAATTTAGTTACAAGGGTAAGTTATATTACAGAGTGAAATTCAGTTGCTAGAATTTCGCTTAAATTTATGTTTCACATCTGCCAGGCGTACCACGACGGCTCCTAATTTTTTTTTTAATTATTTAGTGTCCGTATTTTGAACTGTTAAAAAATATTAATTGGTCTGAAAAATTCAAGAAATATTTTTTTAAATTGAAATTACCTATATCGTGTATGGAGCCATTTTTTTAATGTATGACAATTTGAATTTACGATACTTTTTCCGTGCAAAATTTTGGTGTTTGTTTACAAAAAATTTCTGACACAAAGTTTTAAAAAAATGGCTTCATACATGATAAACGTATAATGCAGGCAAATTAACAGATTTAAAAGCCAAGACCAACATTAATTGTAGACAGATGTTTTATTATTGGAAACAGTAAAGGGTAACGTAAAAAATAGCTTGGCTTGACAATAATCTTAAATTTTTCAAATCCATCAATTTAAATGTTTCCATTGTTTTTCAAGCATAAGTAATCATTAACTAATCTGCCATTTTTTATTTAATTGTTAACTCTATATACCGAAAACAATCTAAAAAAACTTTCATTTTGAATGCGTTGTTGTAGTCGTGCTCCCTTAAAAACTCTTCGTTTTATCTTTTGCTACATTCCAGTAACAATATACTTATCTAACATAAAACAGTAAAATATAACCTCTAAATGCATCAACTGTTTCGTTTTTTATTCATTAATAAAAAAACACACGCGTGTGCTTAAATGCAAGACCAGATTTATCCAGAAACTCATTTTATTAAGTGACAAGAAAAAGTAAACAGATACTAACGTAAAAACGCGGAAATGACATTAGGTAATGTATAAAAAAGTTTATTCGTTCATGTCTAAAACTGAAGCCAAGAGCAATTTTGGTATAAAATTGGCGAACTCAACTAAAGGTTTAACTTCTTTTTCATGTGATACAGGCAAACGAAAATAAATTGACCTCTGATCGGCACGTGATCCGCATATTCGGTCACAAGTGGTTGATGTTCCATGCTAGCCTTCGGCAATTTATAACATCCACCAGTAGACTGCATCACGTTTGAACGGACGAAGGCATTAGGGCTGAAACAAGCTAAATAACCCTGATTATATTAGGTTCCAATACCATCTACCATATCTACAAAGTATCTGTCACAGCCTAAACGATACATTACACATGCACTGATAAATTATTATATTTATCTACAGACTCAACAAGCGATCGAGTGAAGTAAGCCAAATTAACTATGCTGATTCATCTCAATCAAGCTAAATAAAAATATTCAAACGATTATACTCCCGATTAAGTCTTTCTTTTTTTTAATTTTCCATTATATATTGGTCCAATGAAACATGATATTGCACAAGCCTGCTTTGCCATGAAATTCGCAAAAATGTTTAAACTGGGCAACTGTTTACCTTTGCATCATATTTCTGAAAATGAAAATGCCTACAAAATACACAAGTTTCATTTTATTGTTTGCTTCAATATAAACTCAAATCGCATCCTCTTATTCTTTCCATACTATTTTAAGCCTATCCGTTGTAATACGATAGAACTAAAACCATGTTTGTAATTTGTTTCGTTGAAACAAGTAGGTATTATTTTTAATAATTATTTATATGATGCAAAGGTCCACGAAACGCAAAAAAAAATGTAGGGTGCAGTTCGATAACTCGATGTGTCCAAACATTGACTTTTTCTTTTTAAAGTCATAGAAAACGCAAAATTTTGACGTTCCCAAAAAAAAACTTTGCCGATTATTGACAAATTTCTTCAAAAATACGTAAAAACTTTTCGTCTTTCACTGTCATATTTTAAATCTAACCAATCAGAAATCGCGTATACACGTCATAGCAACTGGTTTCGAATTACTGTATTACTATCTCACTTTGTATACATGACCCCGTAATTTTCTTTAAAGAACTCCCCCCATATGTCTTTCTCTTTGCATTGCGCAAAAAAAACGTCATATCATCGACACAACCCTGTAATTGTTTTTTCAAGAACTCCTCCCAAACGTCCTCTCCTTTTTACTGAGCATCGCATCGACACGACCCCGTAATTGTTTTTTAAAAAACTCCCCAGACGCCTTCCCCTTTACTGTGTAAAAAAACGCCATCGCACCGACACGACCCCGTAATTGTTTTTTAAAGAGCTTCCCCCAAACGCCTTCCCCTTTTCACTGCGCAAAAAAAATATAAAAAAATATTCCGCACCTAAAACGGCTAATAACGCTGTCATATGTTATATAAAATAATAATTGTGTGTTTCCAATATATATTTTGCACATCGAGTTATCGTACTCTAACCAAAAATGTAAATAATCGATAAGCACTCGGGTTTGCAGTACCGGTACTGAAATCGAATTTGTATTTCCCGGTACTGGAGGAGGTCCAGTACCGAGAAATACTGAGAAATTCGATACTTTCGGTACTAGAGAAAAAATGTGTTAAATGCTTGTTGTGCGTGAAATAAAATGTTGGAAATAGTTTTGAAGAAGTTTAATCACAATACAAGTCACTGAATTACCCTACGTAATTGAATAAACTTAAAATATTACAATCAGTCTCAATAATAATCTTTAATAATCAACTAATTAAGTATTAAGTATTATCAACTTTAACAAAAAATAATCATTCTTGTCATAAAAGAGGAACCTAAAATTCAAATTTATAAATTATTGTACCTAGTCAGTCTGGTTTTGAAAAATTCACAAGAATTCTAAACTCGTAGCGTGGTGTTGCCAATTCAGGTTTACTATTATAGCAAAATTTATCTCAAAATGAATTAAAGTATTAAATAAAACATTATGTTTCAAATCACCGGAGACGATTACAGCATTTACAGCTTAAAAAAATAGTTAAAACATTTAAATTAGTGTATTTTTTTGAAGTACCGGAAATGGGTTTCATTTCCCGGTACTGAAGGCGATGAAATTTTCCGGGAATTCCCGGGAAATTCAGTACCGGGAATTCGCGGGAGCAATCCCTAATAAGTACATGAAAATAAAATACTAACTTATATGATAGTTTTAAAAACGTCAGATAGATTCCAAATTTCACATCAAATAAGATTAATAGCAAACAGGGTGAACCGAAGATCAAATCTAAAAATGAAGATCACGTCGAATGTAGTAATGTACTACTTAGTACAAACCCGATACTCAGTTTACTGATAAAATTTAGAAGTGTCGTATGGCAGTGGAATAACAGAGTCGAACATTTTGTAGAAATTTATTGCTGAAGGCACAAAGCCTGAAAACAAACGGAGCAACACTGATTATATTATGTCCTTATGAAATGTACATGACATAACATTAGAGACCAAACGCAGCCTATCATCATGTTAATTTTGTACAGAATGATCAAGAAAAATACGATAGCAAATATTTACGATTGTATTTCACCAATGACACAAAAATTGATCGGGACAGTCAGTGCCGTAAATAGGGCGGTGCCACCGGTGCCCAGGCACAGGGCGTAGACTCTGGGGGGCGCAAGAATGGCCAGACCAGGCAGGACTATTATTTTTTCGGTTTGCTCCTGATAAGTTCCCGCTGCGCCCCTAGTGCTCGATTCCAACACATACGTACCTACATGCCAGTATCATCAAAAACGTCTATTAAATTAGACAAAACACCAAGTTCCTTGTGCTTTATTTCATCACCCTGAATGAAATAAAGTAGGCCTATACATAGCATTGCTCTAGGGTACCTATAATATCTAAAAAAAACAAGGGCGCAGTTATAGAAGCTCGCACAGGGCGCAAAAAAGGCTATTTACGGCACTGGGGACAGTTATTTATAATTTATATATCTGTGTGTAAGGATATCACTCGCAAAGAGCTGGATCGATTTTGATACATTATCAGTTGATACTCAATTTTAAATATGAGGGTATTTTTATCTGAATAGACGAGAAAACTTTACATTAATTTTATTCCCTGAACTTATCACTAAAAAAAAAATTGGTTGTCTGTAAAGTCGGTTTACGGACGATAGTTTTACGTGATAACGTATTCCGTAATACATAACCTAAATTTATATAATAATTATAATAATTCGAATCTATGATATTGCATCATTCGCTTCAAATTTAGGTAAATTTTATTAAGTAGAATAATAAAACACTATAAAAAGTACACTATTATTATATAAAAAACAACTATGGCATGTATCTCTTTTGCGCATGCGCCGATTTTCCCCAAAAAATTTACAAACATTTCTAGTAAAAATAGATAGAGTAAAAACCGTTTTAAAAACTATATTATTATTATATAAAACATCATTATAAGAGATATATTCTTTTACGCATGCGCCGATGTTCCCCAAAAACAATAGGCCACTTCATATTTGCATATCAAACATCCTCCCAAAATTTGGTTTCAATCCGCTTATCCTTGGTGTCGGAATGATAAGAAATGTCAAAAGTGACGTTTGCAACTGTCAAAGTATTATGTTCTAATAATAATTAGTTATTCCAATAGTTAACTTAGAAGGCGTTGCATTTCACAAAATACTAATGTCAAAAAATTGAATTAAACATTAGAAATGCAGCCGTTTTCATGTTAAGACAAGACATACGTTATTTTCTAATTTCCATGTACGGCAAACAAAGACGACCGACCGCGTCGCGTCATGCATTAGACAACATTGCATTTATACAGCTATTTTTCTATATAAATTTGTATAAAAAAACTGTTTAGGCAAATTCTGTTATACGAAATCTATGTAAAATGTTCTCCTCTTTCGTTTAAGACTGGTTTCAAACCGATCTGATTTAAATTGAGCGAGAAATTAGCAAAAAGCACGCACAGGGTCAGGCGGAACGTTACGCGTTACGAACGTTAGGAACGTTACGTTACACTTTTTCGTGCATGCAGTCGGTGTTTTATCAATTTATAAGATTGGTGATTCATCAATTTATAAGACGTTATCACGTCAAAAAAACATGCGCATTTCTCTCATCCCTCGAAGCCACTAGCGGTCACGTTAATGGCCGTCTAATGAAATCGGAAGAATTAATTTTAATTTTATGATCGATTTCCTTTTATTTGAGTGAACATTTTGACATACGCTTATTTCATTTTGAATTTACTATAAAAGAAAATAACTTAGTAAGTTTGTGACACGTGTAATAATAATTTTTATATAAAATAGAAACAATAGTATATTGTGCGACTAGTGAGAGAAGGAGAAGATTCCATCAGCGTGAAATTTGCCGCACGAGCGTAGCGAGTGCGGTAACGCGCGAGTGGAATATCCTCCTTCGATCAATGATCGCACATAATACTTTATTCAACTAGCACGAGTAATATGTAATCGGGGCCCTGATAAAAGAGGGAAAAATAACAAATCACTTCATTGATTGACGTACCCACCGCCCTCGATGCACACAAGATGGCCCTGACTTTCGCTGAATTGTGATGCTGACATATATATTAAGAAATAACTACGACGATTAGAAGCGGAACATTAATGAAAAATGTTGCAAAATGTATCTCAAAAATAAGCTTCTATTCAGGTGAAATGCACTAACTAAATATACTCATATTAGCGTTGTCAGAATACAACGCCGGCTAGCTCAATCGGTAGAGCATACGACTGTCAATATCAGGGTCGTGGGTTCGAGCCCTACGTTGGGCGTTTACATTTTTATTTTTTTTTAATTTTCTACATTGTTTTCTTCTAAGGCTTACATTTAAATTTATTTTAATTTTTTTTAATTAAAAAAAATATTAGTTAAAAAAAGTATAAATACCGCTTTTTATCGACAAAAACTTTTGAACGGTAACTCCGATCATCATGAAATTTGGACACAACATTCATCTCGGTAAACTAAGATGAATGTGTGTACTTATGTTCCTCCCTTCCCCATTCGTTCTTTTACACCCGGGTGAAACCGGGCGGGACCGCTAGTAATTGATAATAGAAAAAGAATAATAATAATAAAAAAGGGGTTATGGCTTAATAGCTTGTTATGCACGTCATCCTAAAAGAATTTTTATGCTCCCCCTGGTCCTGGATCTAGTCCTGTAATAGTCAGGGTCTCCTCATGAACTTCAGAAGATTGGTGACTAGATTGTCCTGAGGAATTACTCCGCTCTCATCAATGTATCCAAAGATGGTCGTTCTCCTGTAGGCGCATTCTAACAGTAAATTATTGGCTGTTTCGTTCTCCATGTCGCAATATCTATACTATGTCGCTTCCGGACATATCCCCATCGTGTATAGATGCTCTTAGAGGGCATCCAGGTACTCTAAGGGCTTCGTTAGCGACCGACTATTAACGTCCCTGGGCCTTCCAAGTTCGTCGACACGGGTCGCTTCACATCTTCACTGTTGCGATTGGTTGGGGTACATTTCGTATGACCTTTACCTTTCGACCTTTCCAACATGGGTGACCCTACCAGGGGCACTAGGCTCCCGCTGGCAAAGGTCTCCAGGTCATTGAGGTACACAAACCCCTCCACCACGATCAAGTAGTAACCCCCTAGAGGGGGACTTTTAATGCTATCAAAGGGTTTATATCCCTAAATATTTCGATTTCACAAAATTACTGTAGAAGACATTTTATACATGAGATGAAACGTACGGAAGACATAATTCTGCTGGCAATGTTTCAAAAGTTGTAATAATTTAAGAATATATTTCTCAGTCTTGCGTATTTAAGACGATGGGATCAATAGAAATAGTAAATTACCAGCACAGCTTGGAATTGTACGAGATATATCTCGATTCTCTTGTATTCAAAGCAAAATAAATTATTTACACATTATATCAAGCCAGCCCAACTAGGTATAGTACGGTACGAAAATAATTGTTAGTAAGTCATACAATTTAGTAACAAGCTTAATCTATCTATACTACTATATAAAGCTGAAGAGTTTGTTTGTTTGTTTGGTTGAACTTTTTGTTTGTTGGATAGCCCATTTATCGAGGAAGGCTATAGGCTATATAATATCACTCAAAATTATTCCGTCCGACAAAAACTTTTCAACGGTTACTCCGATCATCATGTCATTTGGACACAATATTCATCGCGGTAAACTAAGGTGAATGTGCGTACTCATATACCTCCCTCTCCCCCTTTAGTTCTTTTGCACCCGGGTGAAACCGGGCGGGACCGCTATCAAGTATAAGTGTATGAATCACTGACAATTATTTTAGAACCCGTACTATTAAGTACGTTTCAAGCAACAGTAGCTAAAACGAAACTGTTTGTATCGGTTTTGGAACACGTTTCAGCTACCTGCGCATAACAGTGGCGGTTTCGTTACCGTTTGCTGGGTTCTTGGAAAATACCTATAGTTTCGTTAAATATCAGTCAATTTATCAAATCCTCACAAAGTACATTTGGTTAAAAATTTGGTTATCATTACAGTTTGAAGATTAAATATTTTTCTTTGAGCAGTTTCGGTTTGTACCGTCACATATTATATAGTAGCTCTTTTCCAAGCTCTCTGCAAACGGTAACAGAAACGTCACCATCATACGCAGTAGCTAAAACGTATTCTAAAGCCGATACAAACAGTTTCGTTTTAGTTAATGCGCATGACTGTGACGGTTCTGTTACCGTTCGCAGAGATCTTGTAACAGAGCTAGTATATACATAGCCTGCTGCTGAGCTAATATTATGAAATAAATATAGCAACAAATTTTAGTTTTTTATGATAATAAATTAGAAATACTTCGGTTTTGGTTGATACGTCAAATTTTAAATACCTACTGAATCCTTAAGCAATAACGGATTTTCCACGGAAGTGTCTTGATCAACTTCAGAATTCCATGGAGCACAGTCTATTTATTTGAGACTAGTGTGACCTGTGCACTAAATAAGTATAATAAATATCACTTTACAAAATTATTTTTTAAATATGATTGCAGGTATTCAATTCGTTTCTAATTTTGCACACTGCTTATAATGTTCTTTTTGTTGTATTACAATATGAAGCTCAGATGACAGAACGAAGAAATATTTTACTAAAATTGTCATATAGAGGCGCAAGTAGCAAAAGCGTTGAGCTAAACCATCAGATGCCATCATGCAGCATTGCTGTGACGTTGTTCAGCGTTGCCCGTCAGATGGCAGTATGCAGTATTTACAATATGAAGGTCAGATGACAGTCGAAGTGTTGAAAAAACAAAAGCATTAATAAATTTTTTAGTTGTCGATGTCAGTAGAGCAACAATTATCTTTAAAATGATATATAATTAATTTATGTGGAGAAATTGTGTGTTTTTTTCTAAAAAGGGAGGCAAACATCTTTAACCTTAACGTATTAATATATATGATTATATTATAATAATATATATTAATACGTGACGGTTAAAGATGTTTGCCTCCCTTTTTAGAAAAAAACACACAATTTCTCCACATAAATTATATTTTATTTTTTTTATTTGGTGTAATTAAATGCTAATAGTTAAAGCAATGGTGCGTATTTCAATCGGTGGAAAGCAACCGGATGACTCTTGGTATTTGAGTTCCTGAAGCAATTTGGAAACTTTTTTGTTCAGTACCTCATAACCCCAAAATGGAAGGAATCGGAGAAAAGAGGGGGGGGTCAAAACGTAAAAAAAAATTGTTTAGAAACCAAATGGAAAGGCGGTAGCATTAAAGTACATGTACTCACTATTGTTTAAAAAAATTGTCATTCGAAACGTGCGGACGGTTTGCGCGAACCGATTTTTTGAAAATCGGAAAAAAAAAATTGTGTCGCAACCGGTTGCGATTTTGAGGAAAATACTTGTTTTTGTTCAGAGATGCTGTAAAAAAATTGTCATCCGTTTCTGCTGGACGGATTTTGAGGAATTAAAGGTTTGAGTGGCTAAAATTGCCGATTTTTCACTAGCTTTTTTCAAACATCATAAAAAAATTGCTAAAATTGTTAAAAACGGATGACGTTTTTTATACATGTTCTCAGAGGGTCCAACTATAATATGTATCAATGTCATCCGTTTTTATAACATTTAACCTCATTTTTCAACCCCTAAAGGGGTTGTGTACGTTATCTGTATGCCATCAGAAACGAGTCTAACCTCAATATTCTGATTAATACCGCACAAAAGTAAGGGGTTGAAAAATGGGGTTAAATGTTATAAAAACGGATGACATTGATACATATTATAGTTGGACCCTCTGAGAACATGTATAAGAAACGTCATCCGTTTTTAACAATTTTAGCAATTTTTTTATGATGTTTGAAAAAAGCTAGTGAAAAATCGGGAATTTTAGCCACTCAAACCTTTAATTCCTCAAAATCCGTCCAGCAGAAACGGATGACAATTTTTTTACAGCATCTCTGAACAAAAACAAGTATTTTCCTCAAAATCGCAACCGGTTGCGACACAATTTTTTTTTTCCGATTTTCAAAAAATCGGTTCGCGCAAACCGTCCGCACGTTTCGGATGACAATTTTTTTAAACAATAGTGAGTACATGTACTTTAATGCTACCGCCTTTCCATTTGGTTTCTAAACAATTTTTTTTTACGTTTTGACCCCCCCCCCCTCTTTTCTCCGATTCCTTCCATTTTGGGGTTATGAGGTACTGAACAAAAAAGTTTCCAAATTGCTTCAGGAACTCAAATACCAAGAGTCATCCGGTTGCTTTCCACCGATTGAAATACGCACCATTGCTTTAACTATAATGACTTTAGTTGCTAGTCTTATATTATAAGGCTAACAACTAAAGTCATTAGCATTTAATTACACCAAATAAAAAAAATTAAATGACATCAAAAGACATTCATAAGTGGAGGTGGTATTCGAATCCATAATATTATTATCCAAAATCCAGCTTAGCAACTGACACGGCAAATACACCATGACTCCGACACTGATTAATTTCAAGTATCATTCACATTTTGTAACTTTCAAGCATTACGTAACATTCAAAAGTGTTTTGTATTCACCTTCACAACTGACCTCTTACAAGTTAAAATTGTAGAATTTTATAAATATTTTAGTTAACATTGAAATACGTTGTGAAGTGTACGGAAAAATTTATTATTGCAGTTCTTTGCAAATCCGGTAAAAAAATGACAAATCGAGTGTTGGTGTACTAATGATTGTAGACTATTATAAATTAGGTATAGACGTCCGGCAAGTAAGGTCATAGTGTATTATAGAGAAAACTTCTAAGATATAACATGAAACTTTCTCCAACCATCAAATCCAACCATCAGTGAACAGAAGAGATAAAATGGTAAGCAACAGATTTTATTTTGAACAAGTTTTGAGGGATTCTTTTCTTTGGTCTAATTAATTATTATTGGAATATTTTTGTTATGTTTTTATACATTTAGTTACAATTATCACGTGATAAAAACCTTGAACTGAATTTTATTTTATTTAAACTTTGGGCGGCGGTTACATTGGATGCGAAGTCGTACGAATTGGTCGTAAATATAAGGGATGCAAAATGATATATATCGATATTTACATCGACATCAGACCGATATCGATAGTCGATAATATCGACCCTATCGACATATCAATAGTCGATAATATCGACCCTATCGACATATCGATATTTCGTCACATTTACCCTCCGATATTTTATGCTATAATATCGATATTATCGTATCGGGAATGTAGGTAAGTATATCGGTATAAATATCGATATTTTTGATTCGATATTATCGATACTATCAGTTGACCGATATATCAAAGAAGTGCGTTGATATGAATTTAAAAGGATGTAATGTAAATATTATATTATAATGTATTTTTTTTTGTTGACGTTTTGCATACCTATTTTTTTTTTTGGTCGCTGCAAATAAATATCTAGGTATCTATCTATTATGTGGATGGTTCTAGTGCTTACCAACATTCTGATGCGACCGGATTATTTGGTTTTTTCGTCAGAATTCGTACAAATGCGTATAGAGAAAAGGCTTTAAATTTAAAAATAAATATGATTAATTGTGAAAATTAACTGGTTTTCGATCGCTTTTTTTAGTGTATTTGCCATAAGGCACTTACACTATTGGCGTCGGTCGGATGGCGGGACCTAGGGGTCGGACCAAAATTTCTCGACGTTTCATAGCCTCCTAAACACTTTGGCACCATTTTTGGAAAAGTATGTTTATATATGTATATATATATATATATATATAGGTACGGGCAATAACTTTCGAAGGAGTTAATTGATTTTAATGAAATTTGGACCACATGTTAAAATCCATCACCGCACAAAGCCTATTTAAAATGGGCCCAATCGGGCCACTTTAAGGGTAGGATTTAGGGGTTGAAAAATATTTTTGGGCCCAAAAATACCGAAAAATTTCTTCGAATCGTTTCAAAATTGAAATTTAACCCTTTAGTAATGATTAAAATATGCTACCAAAATTTTATTAAAATCGGCCCGACAGGACCGGACTTAAAAATTTTATGAAAACATTAATTTGTAGATATGGATTTACTTAGTGCAGGGTGAATTTAATTTGGTAAATTGATAGTAATATTGAAATTAAGAAAAAAAATATTATTTTAAGGGATGTATTAAGTTAAAATTTTTATTTTGTCCAAAACCAAAAGGGTTAAGTTCACATAATAAAGCCACACTGCCAGTGTAAGCAAATACACTATATTGTCGGCAGGGTTTGGCACTGCGACCCGAGTTTTTATTTCTTCTAAAGATCACTGAAACAGTTCATTCTGCTTTGCTGATTTGAAATAATGTTATTATTAACCCAAGCACGTTTTTCGGTTTCATTAATTAAAAGATTATTTAGAAAAGCCGATGTTTCGAAAAAGTAAAACTATTTTGCAGCTGGCGTTATTACTCTATCATCCATTGTTGGTGACAGTTTTACGTAACATGCACTTAGCTGAATGGGCATTGTTTCAAAAAATGCACCTAATGTAACCACTTATGGCTACAAATAGAAATCGTACTTTGAACGAATGAAACGTAAGAATTTGCATCTAGTGTAACCACCGCCTTATGCAACTAAGCGAATTTTATTTGTACAAGTACTAAAAGGATGAAATATTTTTTCCCTTATAGCTTCTCAGTCACCTCTCCTATCTTCCTTGAATATAGTTTTGAAAATAATAAATAATAATAATAATAAATGCCTTTATTGCACCAATGTTACAATCGATACAATGGGCGAAGTTCAGCGAAAACTTAACCCGCTAAAAGTACATAATGTAGCTCAAATGACAATCGAATGTTATGCCCAGATTTTTAGCTGATGTGACAGTGGGAATTTTGTCATTATTTATGAATAGTTCCACTTGCATATTTAAATAGGATCTAATGACGTATGAACTTCCTATATAAATGACCATAGATTTACTGGCATTTAAACGCTAAATGTGGTGGCTGCTATATTTGCTGATTGATTTTAAATCTTCATTAAATAAAAAATAATAAAAAATAATATAGTTTCTTCAAATCTTTGATTTACGTCTGATTACTTTCCAATAAATAAACTTATCGACCAAGTTTTCAGTCAATATGTTAACAAAATAGAATTATAATTCAATTAATTAAAGTTTCGATTCGGGTTTGGATCTTCTTTAGAATAACAATTAAGCTAAAAAATAAAATTATATTTAGTATTTTATAGTTTAAGTAATTGTTATTAAATTGTAATAAAAAATATATATTTTATTTTTTAACTTAACTGTTATTCTGAAGAAACTCCAAACCCGGATCGAAACGTTAATTATTTGAATTATAAATTATTCTATTTTGTTAATATATTTTCTGAAAAATTGGTCGTTAACTTTATTTAATATATAGTTTCTTATTATGTGTAAAGGTAATTTAAAAAAACGGTTGTATTTAGCTTGACCCCGTATATGACTACCTATATTTGTTTAAAATCTTCCGACCGCTTTTTCAACTGCTTCCCGTTATCTTATTGCGTTGAAATTTTTCATATTATGCGTTTGTAGTTCCGATGACAATACAATATTATATTAACTAACTGACCGGTCCCGGGTCCGGCTTTCGTTCGGATGCAAATCGTACTTTTAATAAAGCACCCTAAACACTAAAATATTAAATATGTAAAAAAAAACTAAGTTAAATTATTTTAGAATATTGCACAATTGATGATGTACTAAAAACTAGAAAATAGTTATGAGTCACCATAGAGGGCTTTGATTAAACTTAAATAAAATCTTGGGAGGCATTTATAGGCTGTGTGTACGAAGCCTACTAGCACCGCTAGTGGGTAATAGAGAATTATTGAACTCACTTTTTATGCAAATCGTGACATGTCTCTAAGGTGATAAGTCAAAAACTTGAGTTGACCATGATGTGTCAAAAAAAATGTAATAAGAAAAACTGATGTTAATTTGTTTACACTGACAGTGGAACGTCAAATTAGAGCGCCAATGGTCTTTATTTCACTTAAATCGCTATCAGCGCAACAACCCGGAACGCAACAAACATTTTCAGATTGCTTAGTTTTCCTATGTTTTCTTTGTAATTAAAAAACTTCATAAAATTATAATTATTTTCACGTTTAATAAACATTTCTCACTGACATACAGAAAATTTGAGCTTGAAGTTTCCCCTAGTGCTCACCGCAAACGCTCGCTTCGAAAAATTTGTAACTCTGCCTCCCTGCACATAGCCCATAGTTATATTATTATAGTCGAAGAAGACAGTCCAAAGCTAAATATGATATCCAATCTCAAACAAATGAAAGTTTTTTCAATCAAAGCCTCCTAATGTGATTGGTGACTCAAAATTATTTTCTAGTTTTTTGTACATCATCGATTGCACAATAAAACCGTTTAACTTAAAAGTTTTTTACCTATTTTTTCTTAAAAAAATGGTCGTGTTCGCTAATCCCACGTATGATTTATTATGTTTAATACAGTTAAATACTGCAGTATTATTATTATAAAAAATTAAAAATAATGACCATCCCTGAATTATGTACCCTACATGCGTTATATACAGACAGCGTTATAGTTAGCTGTACGTAAAGTAGCTTCTTGCGGCGGCATTACAACGTATCTCAGACAGGGCTTACCGTAGCTTATTGCAGATAACATCGGAAACAGGGTGACGCACACGTAGCCCCCTATACAAATACACACACAAGACAAGCACGAGTAAGTGAACACTTAGAATGCTCTGTGACAGCCGACAGGTGCGGAAAACAAACTAGTGTCACGATTTTCGACGATCATGGAGTAGTGAATGACAGATAGATTGTAGAATATTGATGCTAATTAATAGCTGATTGTGTATCTAGGGCATAATGATATATATTTTCGACGAGTTGTGACATTATCTTAACCCCTTGGATCTTGGCGGTCGTTTCAATGGACATACTATTCTAACGCGTTGAATTTAATTCAGCGTAATTAAATATCAAATATAATCATTTCATTGTGGTTGGGACTTATCTGAGATGTAGGCATGCCAAACAAAACATACTATGTGGGTAGGTCGAAATATCGCGTCCAAGTGTTGACCTCAATCTTAGATTCACGCAAAGTTGGTAAAAGTGTACATTCTGGTTATGCATTATTTAGTACTTTCAAAATGTAATTTATTTTTTTTGTGCGGATATTTATTTTAATTTTATGATGTTAACTTTACTAATTATACTTAAAACGTAATTAAACATACTATGTTAGTTACTCCCGTAAAAAATAATTTTTTACACCTGTTATCCATTTCAATGATTTGTCAAAATTCTGTAA
This sequence comes from Xanthostigma xanthostigma, assembly GCA_963575645.1. Taxonomy (NCBI): domain Eukaryota; kingdom Metazoa; phylum Arthropoda; class Insecta; order Raphidioptera; family Raphidiidae; genus Xanthostigma; species Xanthostigma xanthostigma. Next base: position 19,938,922 of record OY754465.1, read on the forward strand.
ATGCTAAATTTAATTTTTCACCCAATATACCTTAATTACACCCTAAATAGACCGAACATTCTTAAAAAATATTTTGTGTTTCAATAATATAAAATTCAGGTTCGAATGGGAATAAACTTTGGCAAGTTTAAAGCCGTCCGTGCACGAGACAACGCGAAAGAAATTAAAGTTACTAGGTGATGTTGGCGATATCAGCAATTAAAAAGATATCGGTACGTAAACAAATAAAACGCACCTTCCTATAATATAATGTTGTACACTCCTTATATTTTATAATATAAGTACATTATATAATATATAGGCACATACATATGTAAATCGTTCTCTCTGTGTTCAGCAAAACCCTGTTTAAATTAATTGAAATTGAAAACTAGAAATGTCTACAGCAAATTTACATAACAAATATTTATCTGAGATTAGCCTTCCTTGCAGGCACATCATACCTTGATGTTTGTGTTAATAAATATACGACCTACTTACACGCCTATTTAAATAATACACTCACTGAACGTGGGGTACTTTGACTCAACTGATCGAAACGTAGCTCTTGGGAGCTATAGTAAACATAGGGCGCGTGTAAGCGCGTTCATCTGAAACGCGCATTTTTGGTCGAGCGTCGGTCGATCCCATAAGTCCCGCTTTTAAGCTAAGTGTCTCGCTGTCCCCAAAATACGTAAAAATGTCCCGGTTTGACAAAACAAAACGTAGCACCAAACAAGTCCCATCGCACGCACGTGCATAGTCAATGTTACCCGATATCTTAAAAAGTGGTAGATTAATAAAAAAACGGCAATTTCAAAAGGTTTATAGAAGTATATAAATTACTTTTATTCAACACGCGTGAGTAATATATAATTTAGGGGCCCTGCTAAATTCGGGAGAAATAATAAATTACTTCATGTTGACGCGTAGAGTGCTAATAATGAGCCGAAACTGTACGATCATGTATTACTGCATAGTTTCTGGACCAATAGGAACGCGGTAGCGATTTGTATATATGAAAACAGCATCGCAATTCAGCGAAAGTCAGGGCCATCTTGTGTGCATCAAGGGCGGTGGGTACGTCAATCAATGAAGTGATTTATTATTTTTCCCTCTTTTATCATCAGGGCCCCGATTACATATTACTCATGCTAGTTGAATAAAGTATTATGTGCGACCATTAATCGAAGGAGAATATTCCACTCGCGTGTTACCGCAATCGCTACGCTCGTGCGGCAAATTTCACGCTCATTGAATCTTCTCCTTCTCTCACTTGTCGCACAATATACTATTAATGTTTGCATAAATTCGTTGCTTATAATCAGTTAAGAATAGTCCAGATTCAGTCTTACTAACAAAGTCTTCATACTCTGCTGATATGTCATTTCTATTAACAAAAATAATTTAAGGGTGCGACCCACTCCGAGGGAAACAATAAATGGTTCTTATTTACATTTTTGATCATTTCTCATATTATAACTATATTACAAACATGTGTGTTATTTTTAAAACAATAACAAATTAAATACCTTGAATATTTTGTATTAGTGCTTATAATCTTAAGATTGAAGCACAATTATTTTTTCTTTACAAGTTGATCAAAAGTACATACTTTCGGCATCAATTGTAAGGCAGAATGTCTAACATTTACGCATTGGTGGGATTACACGCACTGATGCTGGAAGTACGTACATTTACGGCAATAAAGAAAAATTACATAAAAATTTGAACTAGTTCATAACTAATTCAATTTTTTATGTCGCCTGAACTTTTTATATCTGCTACATTTAATATACCAGATATATTAGTACTTTTAATGAACTGTTCACTTCTATATGGTACTTTTTATTGAGAATTTTACAGACATATTAAAAATCGAATGACAAAAATAGAATATGCTTTCCTCTTTCAGAAAATATAAATTACCTACTATAAACTAAATAAAAAAATATGTTTTTCACATAGAATGTCGGTTATGTGAATATAAATATTTGAAATCAACATCATCAAAAATGGAAACTGCTATAAACATCCCGTCATTTAATATCCGCATTGTGAAATCGTCAGAAATATAGTAATAAAACGTTGCAGCGTTTCCCAATGAATATTTCACCAATTGAAACATAAAAATGTTCGGAGAAATCTTCATGAATAAGCGATTACATAGAGCACTTACAAATATCATGCTTAGAGTAAAAAAAACAAAGAGGATAAACGAAAAATTTAAAAACACTTGCGGCTATAAAATTGAATCTAAATATTGATTTATCTTTTGCATAAGCCAGTGAAAATAATTTTCGACACAAAAAATGTTATTTATTGATTAACTGACACATTTCTGATTGGGTAATATTTTTTCTGTTTTAATTTAAATTGATAGATCAATGTATGTAATTAATAACACATAAATACTTATTATATAGCTGTTTAATGATTATTAAAAATAATATGAACAATTTTAATGATCATACTTTGATTCATAATCATGATACTAGAAAAAAGTTAATAAAACTCTGTCTACCATTACACAAATATGCTAAGTCTACATACGAACCAACTTTTTATGGTATACATTTTTTTAATAAATTTGTCATATGAAATTAGAATTTAAGATACAAGAAATTTAAAAAAAAATGAAAAAATGTTTCTACAACACAAAGGAATTTTTTGACCCTGATTATTATTAATGTACGAATGACAATAAACTTTATTTTAGAAGTTAATTTTCATTAAAAAAGCTTAGCTTAAAAATTGTAAAATTCTATAATAATGGTTGGAGTCATTTAGTTCGAAAGGCTTAGACAAAATCTTTTTTGAAGTAAAATTTCTTTTGTCACGGTAGGGTAAAATAATTTATGAGATTGAAAATGTAATGAGTCTGTCACAATATCCTAATATATTATTAAGCTGAAGAGTTTGTTTATTTGTTTGTTTGGTTGAACGCGCTAATCTCAGGCACTACTGGTTCAAATTGAAGATTTTTTTATTTGGATAGTCCATTTATCGAGGAAGGCTATAGGCTATATAATATCACGTTACGACCAATAGAAGCGGACCATGACCATCAATGAAAAATTTACAACTCAAAATTTGTCTGTCCAACAAAAACTTTTGAACGGTAACTTCGATCAACATGAAATTTGGACACAACATTCACCTCGGTAAACGAATATGAATGTGCGTACTCATGTCCCTCTCATCCATTCGTTTTTTTGCACCCGCGTGAAACCGGGCGGGACCGCTAGTATTATATACTGTAAAAATCGATTGTAGAACATTAACTACTAAGATGGTGGCAATGTGGGACGTTGCCTCGTAAGCTAAAGGTCGTAAGTTCGATTCTGGCGGTCGGTGCTATATTATTATTTTTTTCAAATAAATAAAACTATCGACCAATTTTTTTGACAAAAATAATAAAATTATATAATTTTATTATTTTTGTCAATATATACCTAGTCTGAAAAAATTGGTAGATAATTTTATTTATTTGAAGAGTTCTATTCAGACGTTAATCAAATATTTGAATTTATTATTTTTTTGTTTTTTTTTCACATTATTATATCAGTATTTAGTTCTGTAGTGTGTTATCATGTAGTATCTTTTTTTCAATTTAACGTCACTAGATAGCCGATACCTAATAACAAATCATATGTACCTACCATTTTTATGCTGAATAATAAATTAAAAATTAAATTGATTTTAAATCGTTTGCAGATTACCGGCGTACAATTTTGAAAGTACTTTTAGACTAGCTTAATACTTTTTTAAAATTCCTACTAGAAATCGGGCATAAGACTCGAGAACTAATTTCTGTGGAAATGAACGAGCCACGGAATTTCCATAAAACACTGCAGCTACATATAACATGAATGATGAACTCTGAAATACTCACGTTATAAAAAGATTCTTGTGAGGAATACTTGGTTATGAAATCTAAATGCATAAAATTCTGTCCAAGTTCTTGGGGTTATTTGGGGTTTACAATCCCAATTGCCGAACGTCTCCAATTTATTGTCATCCAATCAATCTAAGTTACTTTTCAATTTTTAAGTCTGGATCCGAATATCTATGAATGAAGAAAGCAGAACCTTTATAACATCACTTTGTTATCCATCTGTTAAGATCCCTTCCTTCTGTCTTCATACTAAGATCTATAACCCAACAGTCCTGAAAAAAATACATGCTTCTAAGTCAATACAATAGAAACATGAGAAAAATGCTAATATTTGATTGATAATAATGACTAGCTCATCAAAAACCAAATGGTGATTCCCGTTGACCGAGAATCTAGAAATAATGCACGAAGGAAGATCTCATAAATCGGTTAATTGAAAAAACCAGAAAATTATTAATTTCTGATTCTAAAGTGGAATTATTAGACGAACTTAATTGTTATTTAATTGTTATAACAGTACGGAACCCTCACTTCTTCATCTTTGTCCATCATATGATAATTTATCGTCGTTGGTCCTGTAATACCTCTTATGTGCAAACAGTAAAATTTGCAGGAAAGGCCAAAAAGTGGTTATTTCAGCAATGGATGGTAAGAACTAGCAATTTCAGAGGTATATTACTAATTCATATTTATCTTCACTATACATGTTTAAATAAGACGAAGTATTTTCTTAAAAAATATTTAACGTTAATTTCGGATTTATTGGCACATGGGAGGAATTATTATATACAACTTTTCACATAAGAGTTACTTCCTCTTGTTGGTTACTGTTAAATTAATTTGGATGTATTACTAGTGTATAGAGCTCGGTTTCGTGAATCTTTTCATTTAAAAAACGTAAAATCTGCCAATTATGCACATAAGAGCTATTACAGAACCAACGACGTTATGTATCTATAAAAAGTACAGTAAGTTCCCTCCTGCCAAATGATTTGCTCGAAGTTTTCATACAACGCGAAAACGTAATATGTGGCACATATTGAGATACGATAACACGGAGAATATCGAAACTATGCATAAATTGTTAAGAAAATGCATGATTCGTGTCTTCCTTGGCAACGTCTGGTTCAGAAAATATAGAATTTTCAAAATGGGAGTTCATAGAACTCTCGACGATGGAAAGTAGTAACTATTATGATCACATCTTAAATTTTGAAAACAAAAATATCAAATTTGTAAAGTACAACTCACTAGATATTATTCCTTTATAACCAATAATAAAAAAAACACTAGAAAATTCTACAAAATATTTTCTCCTGAAGTTGGACTGATTGTCCGAATCGATCGTCGAGAGAGAAATTATTTTGTAGAATCTTCATTTGTTTTTATTACCAGACTGAGGCGTAGCCAAAAAAGAAGGGTTATACGTTTAGCAGTCTATGTAAGTTTGTATTTACGGATTTTCCACCGTAGCGCCTAAACTATTCATCCGATTTTGATAAATAAGGTGCCAATCGATTCCTTATTATGATCCGGGTAACATAGGCTACATTTACTTTTAAATTTTGGTCCCAGGGGTGAGCAAATTGGAAACAAATAAAAAATAATTTAAATAAAAAATAAGTTCAAAAACTAAAACCCGACTACAGAAAAGTATGAAAAGGCTTCATTTTTTTTTTGAACTTTGGTCCCAAGGGTGAGCAAATTGAAAACAAATAAAAAATGAGTTCCAAAAAATTAATTTATATGAAAATTAAGTCCAAAAACGAAAACCCGACTACTGAAAAGTATGAAACAAGAAAATATTCTCATATGCCACCTACCTTTACAAAACAATACAATAAGTTTTAGGGTAAAGTGCATTACGCTATACATCTATAGAGGGCACCATATGACCATATATATGAGGTTGCATACTACCACGGCTATCCTCAGATGAGAATATTTTCTTGATTCATACTTTTCAGTACCGGGTTTTAGTTTTTGGACTTAATTTTTTTATTATTTGTTAGTAACCATGTACTACCAAGTGCCGAGTGAAAAATCAGTGCAAATTATTCCTTTATACATTTTTATATTTTTACAAGAAATATACAACAAATGAATTAAACTTAATAGGCTTCCATCTTTTGAGATATGACACCGCATTATCTAAATTACAGATCAGCATGTAGTACTTCTATGTCGATTTTAACGCAATTTTCAGAACCCACCCACTGCTTAAATCTCTAATTTACTTTATTGATATCGTCGTATTTTATTGCCCTCAGGCCTCAAGAAAAAAACTCGAGGCGCAGTGCCAAATCCTGCCGACAATATAGTGCATTTGCTAATACAGACAATGTGGCTCTATTATGTGCTCTTAAACGAATTTGCATGTCTAAAATTTCGAGTTTAAACTTATGCGTCTATATCGCGCTGAATAATATTATTTCTTATGTTGAAGATGTAGTTTTACAGTGGATATGATAAGAGATTTTAATGTCCTGTACTACTATCGAGTTTTTATTTTGTATTTATTCTTCTTCGCTGTGTTCGTTATTGAACCGAAAATAATAACATGAAATATTTCAGCGATGGCCGCCACATTAAATTATGCTGGCTTACTGTAATCTGCTTTGCTATTAAATGTTGAACGGAACAGTTATGTACATTTTAATGCTCCATAAATTTCTTTGTCATTGGATGTTGGAGATATAAAAAAAAACTCCAAAATCAGTCATATTAATTACATAAAGTACCATCTCAGAATGCGTTAGTATTCTTGAAATAGGAATATCGTTAGAGATAGTTAAAATTTTAGTGGCAGTTCTGATTTCATAAAACCAAAATAAATCCCTGTGCTTGAAGTCCACTTTTAAACTCATTTTTTGCAAGCGCCTCGTATTAGTGTTGTCAAATCTCGGTACTTTTAAGTATTTAGGGTACCCGGTACTTTTATATCGAGTACCCGTTACTTTCTACCCGGTACTTTAAGATGCTGAGAACCGGATGTAGGTATAACTAATACTGTATTATAGCCGCCAGCCGGTATTCGTTACTTGTACCGATTGCATACTGCATACGTATTGGTATTAACGTACTGGTAGGTACATTATAGCACGTCGTTTAGGTACAATATGCAACCTCCTTTCATACAACAATGAAAACAATGTTATCTAATTGAAAGTTATGCAAATAATTAAGTTGAAACTTTATCATTTTTTGTGAGTAAAGCGAATTATTTTTTGTAGTATTTAAATAATATAATTTGCATATTGTATAGTAGGTATTAACCATTAACCAATGTCAATTTCGGATTGTTGAATGCCGAGTTTCTCTATAACGTTTTCTTTACAGAAAATTTATACAGACATCCGTGAAAGAATTTTATGATAATTCGAAAATTAAGTACAGACAATACAGAATACAGATATCATATTTTATATTGTGTAGGTGAGTGAAACTAAAACAAACTGACAGACAAAAAATCATGTACCTAAATGGCAGAATCCTATGAACCGTGCAAACTACAATTAGGTATTACGAACTTATAAATTACGAATTAAATTTTTTTTATAATTGCACTAATATGCCAGTTTTGTTTATTTGGTAGTTTGGAAAATTCCTAAAGTAATCAGTGTCCTATAGTGTAGGAAATTCACTGATTCTACATTCTACAACGCAGTCGTGTCTATATTTTGAAACCGACCTGTATGTGTATAGTGTACAATATGGATACTGTATCGTTTTGTTTTTTTTAGGATTATAAAATAATATTATGTATTATACTGAACCAAATAAATATAATTTAGTTATTAGTTTAATAGTTATGTGCAATCTACAGTAGGTAAATTCTTTTTTTATTCAAAATGTCGTGTTATATTTTTTTCCTACTTCTAAAGTCAGATACCTATTACAATTGCAGATACAGTGTCGTCATAAAATTGTGACATGTAATAACAAATTAGGTACATATTTGAAAAAATAAATCTTATTTCTGTTTCTAACTCTAAGGGAAACCGGAAAATGGCTAAATATTATTAAGGGATTCTGATTTCTGAACTGCCTTTGGCGTCAGTTTGATACACCTCACCTACGTATTTTGTATCGCATTGTAGCGTATTGTATTTGTAAGTTTCATATAGCAGTGCCAGACGGCAGACGCCAGTGCATGTGCTTGAGTAATGTGTACTCATAAGCACGGATCTCTGGGTATTTGTACCGTAATGTGTACACATAGAACCGGATCTCTCTGGATATTTGTACCTATTCATACACGAAGTAACGAAGTAACGGGTACTTTTTCAGTTTAATACCCGGTACTTCGGATCTTGGTAAGTACCCGGTACTTAGTAACGGGTAGTTACATTACTGACATCTCTACCTCGTATTTTATCCAGCGAAAAAAGGGTTGAGAGTTATGCTGATTGAAAATTTGATATTTTTTTTATCAACTATGGCATTCAATTTGAGCCGCCCACAATACCGATTAACATTTTAAACATGTTTATCGGAAGGGTTAAAATACAGTTTTGCGAAGGGTTACCCCTGCATTATTTTTGAACATGAAAATAAATACTTATAATTTCGAATTTTTTCATTTGACAAACGTAAAATTGAAAATGCGATATTTACTCAGACTTCTCTAAATTTTATGTAGATTTTTTATTTAAAATATGAATAACATTGGTAGAATTTATGAATTATAGTACAGTCATTTGGTGCCGATAAAAGAGATTACCTGTAAACTTTTCCGAGTTTTGAAAAATGATGATTTTATAGATCTCGATGGGCTCTTTTCGAATTTCTACTTAACCTCGTATATTTGCCGCTCCGCTGCCATATTGGAAAAATGGCGCCTAAAAACAGTTGTTTTGACAATATAATAATAGTAATAATAATAATAATATTTTATTTCCAAAAGATCTACAAAATGCAAAAGAACGAATGGGGGGAGGGACATGAGTAAGCACATTCATCTTAGTTTACCGAGATGAATGTTGTGTCCAAATTTCATGATGATCGGAGTTACCGTTCAAAAATTTTTGTCGGACGGACAAATTTTGAGTTACATTTTGGAACATTTTTCATTGATGCTCCGCTCCTATTGGTCGTAGCGGGATATTATATAGCCTATAGTCTTCCTCCAACAAGAAAAAAAATTTAACTTGAACCAGTAGTTCCTGAGATTAGCGCGTTCAACCAAACAAACAAACTCTTCTGCTTTATATACTAGTATAGATAATTAGTTGTCACACACGATCTAACTTTTCTTCTACGTAAATAACAACGTCTTTTTGTTACGTCGAGTAAATTATAATCACTTGTGAAAAATTCAGTATAAAGATCAAATGAATAAATATAATTGCTCTGCGTTCAAATAAAAAGATTAAGAATACGAAATACGTCGATAATTTAAATAAATATTTGCCATGAAATGTTTTGCGATTTCTGTCATTTCTAATTCATCAGAGCTATGCATTCTTTTTCCGTTTTTCATTTACCGGATAAATTGGATTGACGAGTACGTGTTATTTCCATTTCAGTGATCAAACAGTATTTATGTACCTACACATTGAATGTTCGCCTAATTGATACTTTATAAAAACATTTTTGTTTGATTTTTATGTACAGGCTGTCCATTTATGTAACTGCCTGTATATATTTTGACGTGATAACGTCTTATAAATTGATGAAACACCGGCTGCACGCACGAAAAAGTGTCACGTTCCGCCTGAGCCTGAGCGTGCAAGCGAGAGCGCGGTATAAGCGATAGAGAGGCACGATCGGCCCAAGCGTCGGCTTGTACGCATTTCTCTCTCTTCTCGCGTGACGTCAGAGAGTTCATCAATGTTTCTTTATGACGTTATCACGTAAAACTATAGTCCGTAAACCGACTTTTTTTGAGAGTTATACGGGGGTGACCGGTAATTGCTCGTATTCCTCTTGGGAAAAGAAACTATGACTAATTTGGAATGATTTAATCTCTGTCACTTGGGGATCGGAAATGCGTCATTTTCGAGAAAATTTAATTCAGTTTTATTTTTACAAAAATCCAAATATTTGGAGTTTAAAAACTAAAAAGAATTCTTACTTTTTGGCCTGCATTTTTCCATGATCTGATAGCTTACTAATTGGCGAACCTTCCTAAAGCTAAAAACCATGAAATTTACTGTTAGATTTTGGGCTCCAACACGATTTCAGCGCTGTTTGGTGTTTTTAGTGTTTAAGTTGCTGTAAGTGCTGGCAAAGCGCGTTTATGCTTGAGCTTAAACGATTGGCACAAAGCTCACAAATGCTTTACCTCTCGAGTTAGTGCAGCAAAAGCGTCAGCGCCAAATCGTGCTAGCTACTAAAACGAACACGGTATAAGCGTTTTGAGCGTTTTGTTCGTGTCTGTTTAACGCATCTTAACCTAACTTTTGTGTGCACTGAAAGCAAGTGAAACTCAAAATTATTTTTTCTTTGAAAAATCGCAAATTCATTACCCACATTATATTCCATTAAATTAGAAGATCTATTATTGCTTGAAAAATTCCTAAATTAATTACATCCGCCATAATGATGTCAACTGACGTTAACTCGTTAAAGCGAACGGTATTTTAAAGAATAACGTTAGCGTTCAAAAGCCAAGACGAATGTCAATAAGTCGCGCTTATAAACCTAAGCGCCCAAATCGAATGCACCCTTTATGTTGTGTGTTAAAAATTACTTTAAATAAAAAAAATAAAATACACACAGAAGTGTCATTATAATAAAAAAATAACACATTTCCGGCCCCTAAATCGTTCCAAATTATAGTCATACTTTCTTCTCCCGAGAGGAATACGAGCACTTACCGGTCACCCTATATATATGATATAATAAACATTTATTTACTTGTATCTATACAGTATATTTAGAAGAAAAAAAAACTATACAGGTATTGTTGCCATGTTTTACTTCAACCGCGCTGAAGGGCTTAGGCTACATACGCACTAGGCGGCTACCCGCAAAGCGGCTAGCCGCGCGGCTAGCCGCAAGTAGTAAACTATACGTAAATTCTGTATATATAAAAAAATGCATACGCACTACGTTGCGGCTGCCCGCCAACCGCTCCGGTCGCTTGGAGCACAGCGGCCGCTTCGACGGCTGACCGCGCGGTTCGTGTACGCACTACGCGGTTTAGTTTGCGGTTAACCGTTACCTGGGTAGTCGTGTATTTTGTAATCTGACAATTTACATTATGAATGTTTTTAATACACTCAATAATTCTTCAAATGATTTTAAACGCATTCTCATGTAACCAAAAAACTTGTCTTCATATTTTTTGAGTTTTTCAAAAAATATATCAAAATGCCTGGTTTCATTTCGTGTTTGTAAGAAAGGATGTATCCAGTATTTTTTTTCTTTTTATTTTTTATGTAGCGATCGTATATATAATAAACAGCAAGAACTTCTTCAACGTCCATTGTAGAAATGGTTCGTTTTGTTTGGTTAAACAAAATCTTTCTGGTAAACAAAACATGTCTGGTTTAAATTAGATTCAACCGCAAATTCAACTGACGTTACATACGCATTAGGCGGCTGCCCGCAATGCGGCTAGCCGTCCGGCTGAACGCAGATTCAACCGCACACTGCGGTTAGCCGCGCGGCTAGCCGCTTTGCGGGTAGCCGCCTAGTGCGTATGTAGCCTAACACGCACACTTTTACCATTCCAACCCACAAGTGGGGAGTGGTACTAGTTTAGGTCAATAATCACTTTTCAAAAATTTTATAATATCTTTCCGTTTTGAGGTCCCCCGAATCCAAAAAACATATTTTTGAAAAAACTCTGAGCGTCTGCTAGTCTGTTTATCTGTGAACACGATACAGGCCAAACGGATGAGCGGATTGAAACCAAAGTTTGGGAGGATGTTTGGTATGCAAATATGAAAAGCTCTATTGTTTTTGGGGAAAATCGGCGCATGCGCAGAAGAGATATATGCTATAACGGTGTTTTTTATATAATAATGGTATGCTTTTCATAACGGATTATTATTATATTTATTTTTTCAAGAAAGTTTTGTTAAAAAAAATGTTTTCTAAACTTTATAATTTCGGAAATATTTTGAAAATAAAAAAAATAAGTCGCTCTTTTGTTTTATGGATCTGTCAGAAAGAAACTAGTTCAGTATGCTTTGATTAATTTTTACATGTCGTGGAACATATGCAGGTAACCATGGCAACGAATAGCAAATATCATATTGAATACTAGCCATTACCCGCGTCACCTCACACGATATCAGAAATTTTATTTTATTTATAATAATCGAATGTCAACATTTTTGAAGTTGGAATGGTCCCGTCGCCCAATTGGCTGGAATTTTTTTCTAGTAATAGCCGCAAAGTACGGAAACTGCAGCGGGTGAAATCTTGTTTTCCAATTCTATAACATTAACTTTGAAAGTAAAGTGCAAATGAGAATATATCCTTTACTCAGGAGTCATATATCAACTTGGCAGGATCATATTTGTTCACCATACTTTAAGCTATCTATTTAAAGCGCAGTACTGAATCCATTCCTGATACGTCCGTTTTGGTTGGTATTACGTTGACTTTTATGAATTGCGCTGCGACTTGTCGCTATAACGTTCCTTCCAAAATCCAAAGACAAGTGTCTACTTGGGAGTTATACATCAGTTTTGGCAAGTAGAATCATAGTTGCTCACCTTTCTGCACTGCGCCTGCTGTAATCTCCTATTTCATTTCTACATCGTTCATCGCGAAGACGAGGCACAAGTTACATCACAGCTTATCACCGAATAAATGGCATGTATATTTGTGTGTTGTTTTATTCACCCGCATAAAGTATGATTTATGTATGGCGTCGAGAGCATTTTTATGTTTTGTGTCTTATAAATAAGATACCTACTCTTTGTGCTTTATACCTCTGTACACACAAAGATGCTGTGTGTAGGTACAAAGTATAAAGTTTTATGAAACTTAAAATATGTATTTACTGTTCAAATACTGTCGGTATATGGTGTATTATGTTAACGTACTTTAGAAAATGAATTTAAAGCTTACCGTTCTCATTTTGGAAATAATAAATATTAAAAGCGTGTCTTCGAATAAATGTGTATTATTTTTTTTCCTTTTACGATCTCTGTGTGAAAAACGAGAAAACATTGTTTGAAATTTTTAATGAAAATTTTTATTTGTTTTTAGTTTATTTCGTTTTCAATTTTTATATATATTTTTTATTAAATAGATTGTTGACCTGTATACTGATTTTTTGAATACTTAAAAAAATTCATTTTGAACCACGACTACTTACATATCTTAAACAGTAAGTAATGGTTAAGCATTACAATTTACGACACAACTTTTTTTTGTCAATTTTATTTACATTCTATCTTATCTTTGACTATTCGCTATGTGCAGCTGCTTGGAAGGAAGACGCTGAACAACCGTGCGCGCTTAGCGGCGAAAACTGGCATTTTTACTCATGAAAATAACAATTTTTTGCGGCGTATGGCATTATTGTTATTTTCATGAGTTTTGGGGGGTGGCTAAATAGGGGTAAATTTAATCGAAATCGGATGGCATTGATACACACCATTATTTGTACTTAGGACAGTATAAATTTCGAATGCCATCCAATTTGAACAATTTTTAGTGTGTTTTTGTACTTATTGTTGAAACAATCGAAAAAAGGGTTTTCGGCGACTTTGAGGGGTTGTTTCTCCGAAACTGCCCATCAGGATCGGATGGCAATTTTTTCCCAACTTTTGGTGGTGTCAATAAGTATGCTCACTAATTTTGAAGCGGTTGTCTTTTCACTTTTTTTTTTTTTATTCGCTAGTGCAAAAACGGCCCGCGTGTTTCGGCTGGCAAAAAAATTTTATTATATAATTAGGGTATTTCCTTCAATGCTACCGCATTTTTATCCGGTTGCCTTTTCAAAAATTTTTCGAGTTTGACCCACCCCCATATGGCCGCCCCTGTCCATTTGGGGTCACTTTGGCCGCTACCAGGGGGCTCTGTACCACTCAAAGGCCCAGATTACCACTCGCCATCCGGTTGCCATTGCTTTGAATATAATAATACATAAAAAAATACTGATGCTAGCTAATATTATTGAAGTATTTGATCACAGATTTTATAAACATTACTTTTCATTTTCACATTTTCACAATAGGAGCGAAACATGAATGAAAAATGTTGCAAAATGTATCTCAAAATTTGTCCGTCCGACAAAAACTTTTGAACGGTAACTCCTATCATCATGAAATTTAGACACAACATTCATCTCGATAAACTAAGATGAATGTGCGTATGTTCCCCCCCCCCATTCGTTCTATTTCACCCGGGTGAAACCGGGCGGGACCGTTAGTAATGTATAAAAGTGGCAGTGGGTTCGCTGGTCAATGGCACTAGATGTCGCGACTTTGATGTTGCACATAGCGAATACAAAAAATGGCTGCGCAAAATTGGCACTGACAGCTATTTTATTGGTCGCATAGCTGAACCTAGAGAACGGTTTAAAATGTCGATTTTTCAGATCATTTTGAACATTTTTTGTTTTTAAAATTCAAAAAACTTAATAGATTTAAACGAAATTTTGTATTAGATACACTAATATTATACTACACATATTGGAATCCATCATTGCACTAAACCTATTATCATATAAATTATAATATTCGAACCTCTTATGAATTAAAAATTTTTAAGACCAAAAAAATAGCTAAAGGCCCCTTCACACGATGCAGGATTTCCTGCTCGCTAGCTTGCTTGAAGTCTTGCAGGCAGCTTTGCACGCTACGCTGTTGGATGTGACTTCACTGATTGGGTGATAGGTTCAGTGCTATTTATTATGCAGCGCTGCCTGCTAGTTTGAGAATTTGACCAATTATTACTATGGAGTCGTATTTTATCACGTGGTATCGTCTGACATATTTTGTTAAATATAGTTCACTAAACAACATAGTTAAAGTGCTATCATTATTATTTCTTCGCATCAACCACTCGCGACTCCAAATTTTTTTCTTTGATTTTTCTCTTCTCTCCCGAAGCTTTTCAGTCATTATTAATGTCATATTAGCAATTCGTCTACGACGAATTATTTCTTGCACAACCATTACATCCATATTTAAATTTCAAATAGAATAGTGTCAACCTAGCAAAACAGCGAGCAAGCAAGCACGAAATCCTGCATCGTGTGAAGGAGCCTTAAGCAATGTTTTAATTTATTTATAAATTAAAACCTAACCTATAATTAAAAATTTAAATGTTGCTCCAAATTTTTAACAAAATCGTCATTACGAATTTTAAGGAAACACCCTTACTGATAAAATGCTTGCCGAATATTGAAGTTTAGGCAACCATTTATAGGAATCAATATGTTGTACAAAATTAAATTTGAGTTTACTTAAAAAATATACGATTTTGTGAATGTAGTTTGACATTTCGATCAAAGTTTTTTCTTAATTAGTAGATATACCTACTTACAAAATATAGGTAATAAAAATCAATAACAAAGATTGCTTCAATATAATTTTGTGCCTATAATCCAATCTAAATCATAACATAAAAATCCGGTTCGTTCTTCTGTATATAAAAGCATAGACAAAGGAACAATCTAGATTACATTTGTGTGTTTAAACGGAACCGAAGATATAAAAGGTAATACGATTAGAGGATTAAAGGGCGAAGGACTTTTATATCATATCATACGTATTAACTGATAGATATCAGTCGAATAGGTATTTAATTGTATTAATAACGCCCAGAAAAATAACACGGACCATTTAACGTCACTATTACAGTATGTTAGCTGCAGACTTGTAAAATACATTAAGGTGGAAAATAGATATGTATTAACAAAGCCTAACACTAATTATTGTAATAACACTGTTATTTTACCATGTGAATTTTCCTACGTTACTAAATTTAATAACTTACAAGTGTAGCCACTGTTCGCTACATTGTTACATCGCTATATTAGAAAAATTTATTTCTCAAACAATGTCACCATCGGGATACGCGCCGCGATAGTGGAAAGATTTGGGGTTCGTATCCCGATGGTGACATTGTTTGAGAAATAAATTTTTCTAATATAGCTATGTAACAATGGGTGTTTCTTAACAATGTAGCGATCAGTGGCTACACTTGTAAGTTATGTTATTTTACCATTCCAACCCACAAGTGGGGAACGGTATACTAGTTTAGGTCAAAATTAACTTTTTAAAATTTCATATTTTTCCGTTTTGAGGTCCCTCGAATCCAAAAAACGTATTTTTGGAAAATCTCCGTGCGTCAATTTGTCTATTAGACTGTGTGAACACGATCAAGGTCAAACGGATGAACGGATTGAAACCAAATTTTGGTAGGATGTTTAATAACGCAAATATCAAGAGCCCTATTGTTTTTGTGGAAAATCGGCACATGCGCAAAAGAGATATATGCTATAACGTTGTTTTTTATTTAATAATGGTATACTTTTCATAATGGTTTATTATTTTATTTATTTTTTCAAGAGAGTTTGTTAAGACATTTTTTTTCTAAATTTTTATAGTTTCGGAAATGTTTTGAAAATTAAAAAAGTCAGATGTTCTTTTGTTTTGTAGATCAGTCAGAAAGAAATTAGCTAAGCATGCTTTGATTAATTTTTGCACGACGTGGAACATATTATGTAGGTAATCATGCCAATAAATAGCAAATGTCATATTAAAAACTAGCCATTCAGAAATATTTTCTTTATTATACTATATTACGGGTGTGTTCCCAAATATAATCCAGTATACTGGCCAGTGCTAATGACGTCTAGAATCGACGTCATACTGTTGATTTGTTCCGAAATATACTGGCCAGCGCGTTAACGTATTATTATTTCCCTCGTCCACGAAAAGTCATTGTTGAGCAGACATTATTGCAAATAACAAATAATAAATACAAAAAATTCCACAAAGTTTGACGCACACACATCCGGTTAAATATTTATGCTGCGTCACATCTGTCTCACCAGTACAATATGATGGCACACCTGTACACTTATGGCGTCGAATTTATGACGTCATTAGAACTGGCCAGTATACTGGATTATATTTCGAAACATACTTCAAATGTCAACATTTTTGGAGTTGGAATGATCCCGTCCCGTAATTGGTTAGAATTTTTTCCGTAGATTCGATTAAATATAGTATAATGTTAATGCCATCTCTGTATATCTCTCAACGTTATAATGCTGAAAAAAATATCCGACGTTTGTTCGAAAAAAGTCACTGAACGGGTGAATAGGGAGAGAGCGGGTTTTTTGGAGACACTATCTCTAGTGAACGAAACGCTGACTTTCTAAACTCCGCCCGGATGAAGTTGGGTAGATCAACTAGTAATATAGAAATATAAAATGCGACTAAAAACAAAGCGTGTGGTTACCTTAATTTTACGTCACTAAAAAGGATTATAAAACCACTAACAATCGTGATACAAGTCAAATATCCGAAGCAAAAACCGTAATCAATGAGCAGCGAACTTAAAAAAAGCAAATAAGCGACTGTTCACAGTACTGTTCTCCATTAACTCTAACCCAGTTAAAGCAAAGATATAAATTACATTATTTTTAAGCGTTTTAAAAACATTTTTTATCTCGGCGAGCGTGTCACGGATTTATGTAGTTGGAGAGGGACAAAACGGGAATCAAATTCTCGCGTAGAACCTCTTATCACCGCCATATACTTACAACTACTACTTGATCTAAGGATGTGTGGTACATTATAATACGATTAGAAGTAGCATTGCGTGTGTTTTCTTAGTTCCTTTAATACTGGAAATCTGTCAAGAGTGTTCAACAACTGACAACCTGGGGACAACTTAGTGTAACGGTTAGCATGCTAGCCTTTGGATCAAACTGTTCTGAGTTATAAATCACGAAACAGCCGTCGTTCGACATTCGGATTCTGATTTTCTATGACTTGCAGTGAACAAGCTCCTTATATGTGAGATTATTTGAGGTTATATCTTATTATTCTACCATAATATGGAGCTATTATTCCCGGGCAAATACGGTTATCTATATGTATAAAAGAGTTTGTCCTGACTGACTGATTCATCAACGCTTATGTCCAACCGCTTGAGCTATAAGTAAGAAATTTGGACAGTAGGTTTCTTTTATGACGTAAGCACCCGCTAAGAAGAGATTTTTTGAAATTTGCATCCTAAGGGCGTGAAAAGGGGGTGTAACGGTTTCTGATAAAATGGCCATATTTCAAAAATCGTTAAAACGAGAGACATTGAATTCAACATACGCGCTTTTCATTAAAAATAAACAAACCTTTGTTTCAGTTTTATTTTTTTATTCAGCACCTAATGGGATCAAAAGGGGCTGTAAAGATTTCTGACAAAATGGCCGTATTTAAAAAATAGTTCAAATGAGAGACATTGAATTTAAGATACGCACTCTTCATGAAAAATAAACAAACCATTGTTTATGCGTTTTTTTTTTTAATTCACCCCTAATGGGGTCAAAAGACAGTGTAAATATTATATTACCCAACAAAATTTTGAGGGCGTGAAATCGAAATCTTGCATTAGTGCCGGGCCGCAAACGAAATACATTTTGCAGAATTATATCTATTGCACCCGGGTCAAACCGGGACGGGCCGCTAGTCTAATATATAAAAACTCGGGTCGCAGTGCCAAACCCTGCCGACAATATAGACTATATTGTCGGCAGGGTTTGGCACTGCGACCCGAGTTTATAAAAGCAAATACACTATATTATACAGTGTATTTACTTTTATAGGCAGTGTGGCTCTATTGTACGAACTTAACTTTGTTTTTGGACAAAATTAAAAAAATTACCCGTTAACACACCCCTTAAAATAACATTTTTTCACTTAATTTTAATACTGCATATCAATTCAACATCTGTACCAAATTATATACATCCTTCAATATGTAAATCTCTATCAGTAAACTTGTGTTTTCATAAAATTTAAGTCCGATCCTGTCGGGCAAATTTTTTTCAAATTTTAGCAGCACATTTTAATAATTTCAGAAGGGTTAAATTTCAAATTTTAAATAACTGAGAATTTTTTCGGTATTTTTAGGCCCAAAAAAATTTGTCAACCTCTAAAACCTACCCTTAAAAGGTTCGTTCCAAGCAGCCAGAAAACGGTTTCGAAACCGTCACCCGCATGCGCAGTAGCTAAAACGTGCTCTAAAATCGCCACTAACAGCTTAATTTTACCTACTGCGCATGCGGGTGAAAAGTGGCCCGATTGGGCTCATTTTAAATAGGCTTCGTGCGTTGGTGGATATATATATTCGCTCGCGAAGGTTTTTAACCCAAAAAAAGTGTATAAATATGCGTTTTAAAGTGGTACTGCAACACGGTAGTGGCGCGCAACCCCGCGAGGCAAGACTGTAATACGGTGAAATCGAAGTTTCCCCTTCTATTGTCGCTGTCGTGTTTCATGTCAATCGCGTACAAAGCCGCGGGTAGCGACTAGTATTCTGTAAAAAAAGTCCGCGTCAGCAAAATATGTCTTTAAAAGGCAATCTACAAATCCGGACGAAGTCGAACCAGATTGGTGATTATTTTATAAGAGGCTTGCACTACGGATTTAATATTATATAAGTAAGTAATTTAAAAACTGAATACAGGTCGTATTACACAGTGTTATGGAACTATTTATTTATATTTTTATTACTCGGGAGCCACGAGTAAGTATTTCACGTTTAACACTTCACATTCTTTGAAGTATTAATATAAGGAATGCGCCGCTTTACTAACTGGAATATTATATTGACGTAGAATAAGTTAAAACGGATATGAAATTTTTATTTGCACTAAAAACCTTTTTATACTAAATATACAATTATTAACTTTCATATATTATCGGCTGACGTACAATGTGTGCGTTTTGTATTTTTAAATTACATTAAGGCAAACCTATACTCACAGATTAAATTTAGACCGCGAACGTTAATAGTGGTCTGTTTTTACGTAGCTTGGACATTTCGCTCTCTGAGTTTTCTCCAAACAACAAGAGTAAGCCATTTCACATTACAAAAAACAAGCTTAAAAACGGCCAGAATTAATTCGCAAGATTCGGATTTGATTTTTAGCATAGGGATGACGTAACCTTTCACCATGCTCGTGAAACAAATCTAAATTTAGGAATTTTAATTGTCGACAAAAAAATAAATTTAAAATAACAATAGTGCATGTGGAAAGTTTAAAAGTATGAAAACAAATAACATTGGACCATAATTTTTCCTTGAACTTCAATAATATTAAAGTTTGTGACATATAGAACTTAAATTAAACGCCAGAATGGCGATAAAAGTCTATAAACTTGATTTAGGTCAAAATATTGATCTTTTGCTAATTTCCCGCACAAATCATATTTTGTTTTCATCTTTTAAGGGTTTTCACGTTTAAGAACTTTATTTCAGTGGCCGGAAACATTGACAAGGCACCAGAAGCGTAGCGTGCTTTGGCGGGGCCCCGTATAAAAATTTGTTTGGGGGCCCTTAGGAAAGGTAAAGATTTCTCACAAAAGAAAAAAAATGTTTGCATAAAATTAAAAGAAATATTTATTCATCATAATTATCTCTCACTTTTTCAAGTTTCTGCCTCTATGAACAATAGTGACAAAAATTTGGGAAGTTTTTATTAATTTTTGCTTACGCACGTTGGGGGCCCCCGTGGCTCCGTATAATTGATACGGCAGATACGGCGGTAGCTACGCCCCTGCAAGGCACATAATTGCTATTTAAATTCTCTCCGTTTTTATTTATACAATTGCACAAAGATATTAAATAAATTTTGTATACAAACACTAGAGTAACAACATATTTACAAAGAAATGTATCGCCTGATTATTGCATCAAAACTAATTTAATCTTGTGCCTCATTATTTTCTGTTCAACGTTTAAAATATAAATAACCTTCTTACATTAAATATTCCAAAAGTACATAAAATATAACCTAATTTCAAATATAATGTTTTTAACGTTGAAACTTATTATAGGGTCGCCTTAATATTTAACACAAAACCTTAAGTAGATTCGTTCATAAATAATTGCCATTACTTTATAGAGCTGTCGCAGTAAAAACAATAAAGAGAGAAATTTTAATTGCTTTTTTAATTATTCAGGAATCTGTGCAGTGCCCGACCTGTGCCTTGCTTCTTGTTTCCTACATATTCTTGTGTACTATTATTAAGTTATTAATATGGATATAAAAATTTAAATATTATATGTATTGATGTTGTCTACATAGTTGTCGACTTGTCTATCGGATCTGTATTCATTTAGGATGATCCAAATTGTATTTTGAACTGATGTAAATTGTGAATGAAATTCAAATATTCTTGGTTTCCGGACTTCTATGCCGTGTACCATTGGTATTTCTACCTGACGTTTTGTCTACAACTGCGGTAGACATTATCAAAGGCAATGTAGCGGGCGAAGAGTCCTTCTAGGCTGCTCACAGGTAAGTGTGTCGACAAGTGTGGTACTTCCGTCTTTTATAATCAGCGTGCTCGTGATCTCTACTCGGTCGTAGTATGCTCTTCTGTGATTGGTTGATGGAACGACCAATCGCAGAAGAGCATACTACGACTGAGTAGAGAACACGAGCACGCTGATTATAAAAGACGGAAGTACCACACTTGTCGACACACTTACCTGTGAGCAGCCTAGGAGAACACTTCGCCCGCTACCACATCGCCGTTGATAATGTGTACCGCAGTTGTAGACGAAACGTCAGGTAGAAATACTAATGGAAACCAAGAATATTTGAATCTACACCGGCCCTGAAAGCCTACACACTGTGAATGAAATTATTACATTATATTAGTGATAGTGGTTAGTGATAGTTGTACATTCTTACATTTTCTTTTAAAAAGTGTTATTGTTGAAATATTCCACATCTAAAAATATTGCAAATCGTGATATATATCTTAGCACAATTTTTCTTATACCATTTTCCAAGTAGCAGCATCATCTATAAAAGATGCAGTATTCTTGAATTATTTAAGACTAGTTTTTCTGGCAGGTATTTTTTACGAAATGTACGGGATTAAAGACTGAAAAATATTTTTAAGCAATTAGTAACACAAACAAAAATCTGCCTTTTGAAATCATATCCACTTTTAAGAGCTTTTATTCGACAATTAGACTTCTCATAGTATTTGGAAAATATAAACATTTACTTCAAGACTTTGCTGATCATACGACGATCGTCTTTTTTAGGATTCCGTACCCGAAGGGTGTCCTCCGTCTGTCTGTCAGTGGGCTGTATCTCGTGAACCGTAATAGGTAGAGAGCTGAAATTTTCACAGTGTCGCTATAACAACAAATAATGAAAAACCAATTTTTTTATACACAAACCGCAACAACATGCTACGCGTGTACACAGTAAGAGTTCTAATACAAAACAAGCGTCCGCTAACAGTGAGTTTATACAGCAGTGTACTCGAACATTTATTAAATATTAGAACTCAGACATACAGCACGGTACGACCGCTAGGCTATCAGATATAGCCACGGTATGCAGATCAATGCGGGTAGTCCATCTGAACTAATTACAATAATTAGACACTCAGTTGGGAAACTGACCGCAACCTATGTCGGTGTATTGGGACAACAGTTTTCCAACGACAAAGCGGAAAACATTCGAGACTCGAATACCCGTGATGGGCGAACTATTTACATACGGAACTCTCAGTGCACAAGTCCGACTCACACTTGGCCGTTTTTTTTTTTTTTTAATTAAGACGTTAGTATATCTCAGATCAAGTTTTTTTTGGTTATTCTGTAAGATTCCGTTGCCATTATTCCAAAAATAATTTCCTCACTGATTAATTCTGCTTTGCAACTCTAACATGTCTGCACTCTCTGCAGTACGAATATTAAAGCCTTATCATCACGCATTTTTATAAAGTTACTTAATGCAATCTTTTAGGCTTGTCAAAAGTTTTAACTCAACTTTTTTGTTAATTTCCGGTTTACGGAATCTTAGAAAGTTTAAAAAGTATTGAAATATCTTGATTAATTTAACATTTTTAAATGCCGAGAACACATACATAGCTAAAACGACTATAAATATAGAAAACTGGCGGTCCCGCCCGGTTTCACCCGGGTGAAAAAGAACGAATGGGGGGGAGGGACGTGAGTAGGCATATTCATCTTAATTTACCGAGATGAATGTTGTGTCCAAATTCCATGATGATCGGAGTTACCGTTCAAAAGTTTTTGTCGGACGGACAAATTTTGAGTTACATTTTGCAACATTTTTCATTGATGCTCCACTCCTATTGGTCGTTGCGTGATATTATATAGCCTATAGCCTTCCTCGATAAATGGGCTCTCCAACAAAAAAAAAATCAATTCAAACCATTGGTTCCTGAGATTAGCGCGTTCAACCAAACAAACAAACTCTTCAGCTTTAGTATAGATGAAATGTTTACTCACTCTGAGATTCCTGGTCGTTTTCATATAGAGTGCATTATTTGTTTGTTGTATGACAATAAATTGATGTAATAATTAATGGGACAATGATTTTTTACACGATTTCTTATAGAGTTAAGCTTTGTTCCAAAATCGTAAGCGCTCTGTCGCAGTCCCGTTGCGTCAAGCGTCGCATCAACTCTGAAACAACTCAGTACATTCAAATACAAACATTCATTGTGATAGCGATGAGAAATCGTTGTACTCATCTTTATAACGACCGCTCAGTGTCAACGTCCAAAACAATCTGGCTTTTTTTCGTAGCGTATTTAAAATGAGTTCAGAGGAATACAAATCAGAAATTCAACATCCTTGCCCGATTGCAGAGTCACTTACTTACAAAAATACAAATTACAATTAAAGTACAAAATACAATTAAAGGATCAGTCACATGCCGAAGTGGCTTAGATTTTAGAAATTTCTAGTAAATGCGTTATTGAGGTTAGAAAATACAATCTTGAATTTAAAGTATGTTTTTTAATATTATTGATTACATGCATGGTGGATTGATAGGTAAGTGAAACTGGAAACAGAAGAAAACAATATGTGTTAATAATAATATGTGTTAGATATTAATGCTATTACTAATTTTAAAGATTGCCCGTTCAACGTCTGGTAGATGCTGTCACTTTTCCCTTAGCGACATGATCGCCGAATACAACGCAAATTCAACGCTGAAAAGAGTTTAACAATGTAATTCTCACATGTGTCTTTACAACACCTTCGATGTTCAATTTCAGTAGACAGATCACTGATGTAATTCAAACGTTGTCCAGGGTATTTAACTGTTTGATGGTCTTATAAACACCTGAAGATTAAAAACAATTTCTGTTTAAATTTGCCGCTATAATTTTATTCATCAAGTAATCAGCTTAATATCGATTCTAGTGGTAGAAATGTGTAACATTAAATAACAACTTCATAATAAATTAAAAAGAAAAAAAACATTAATTCGTACAATATTGACTACTTTTATAAATTTTTAAATATTTTAAATGACTCAATTTATATTTATTAAATGATTAAGAAATGTCGTAATAAAGACTATCTTATTATTATTAATATTTATTTGTTGAGCCTATAAACAACAAAACTTATCTCATGGAAAAATTTCGGCCAATTGGGCGACTGGACCATTCTAACTTCAAAATGTTGACATTTGATGTAGGTAGTATAATAAAGAAATTAAATTTCGGATATCGCGTGAGATGACGCGGGTAATGGCTAGTATGCAATATATTTGATATTCGTTGCCATGGTTACGTACATAATATGTTCCACGTCATGTAAAAATTAATCAAAAATTAGTTTATTTCTATAACAGATTTACAAAACAAAAGAACAGCTGATTTTTTTTATTTTCACAATATTTTCGAAAGTAAAATTTAGAAAAAAAATTTTAACGAAACTATCTTGAAAAAATAAATATAATAATAAGCCGTCAAGAAAAGTAGGTATACCATTATTATATAAAAAACACCCTTATAGCGTCGATTTTCTCTTCATATTTGCATACCAAACATCCTCCCAAAATTTGGTTTCAATCCGCTCATCCGTTTGACCTGTATCGTGCCCACATGACAAACAGACGCACAGATTTTTTCCAAAAATATGTTTTTTGAATTCGAAGGACTTTAAAACGAAAAGATATTTTAAAATTTTGAAAAGTGATTTTTGACCTAAACTAGTACTTACCATTTACTTGGGGGTTGGAATGGTAAAATAGTAGATAGCATATATTATTATTTAAAACAGAATCTTCGATTTTTCTGTATTTTTAATACACATTGTATAATTATATCAGGGTTGCCCGTTGGAAATTCTGCCTTATCTTTCCCACGAGGATAAGCCTTTTTATGATGGCGTTCAATATTAAACTCGCTTTTTCTCAACACCAGAACCTACGTCGTTGTCATCAGCTTCGCTGTGCATCCATGGAGGACTCGATCTTTTTATTCTCTTTTATAACCGAACAACGATATGACATATAAGCTGTCACAAAGAAATCTGACGAAAAATTACTCTACATATAGTTATAAACTGTCGCATGTATTGTCATCTAAAATATCTGAAACAACAGTAAAATCATCACGGAATAATGTAAAATATCCGTATGGAGAATTCATATACTTCCATATTTTAAAATAGTTTTTAAAATGAAAAATGTGACTGTATTTTGCCAGAAAACCATTTTTCAATATTGATAGATAGGTACAGGAATCTGCACGACCAGCACAGCATGCACTAAGAAACAGGCGCGGTCACAGCTTCAAATTTTGGAGGGGGTCACTCACTACCACTAATAAAAAATAGGTATCTGGAATAAAATAAATATTAATTATTGCACAAGACACAATTTTATTTTATATATCACCTATAAAACAAATGGAAGTCGTCTTTTTGTATTTGCGAATCGGGTGATAATATTTGAGACGTCTGGTACTATTTCCAGGTGAATGTTTAGAAGAGCTAGCTAAACCTGTTAATCGCTCTTCTAACCCCGTTTTTACACGCCTAAGCGTAGAAAAGGATCGCTCTGCTGTCGCACCACTTATGGGAAGAGTTGCCAGAATTTTGAGAAATGTCTTTATATTTGGGTATAAATCATCATCACAAACTTCGATGGTAGAAACTACACACTTAGGAAGTTTCGTATTAGCATTTTCTGTGACTTCCCGTTTCCACTTTGTAATCGATAGCTGATACTCTGTAACGACAGTGGCATTTCCAAGTTTTGGCCATCATCGTACGTACTACGTAGTTCATAAAAAACCGCTATTTGTCAGCAAACTATGAGATTTTTCAATTTGACCTTAGATTTGGGGGGGGGTTATGTCCCCCCCCTTCGGACCGCGCCTGCTAAGAAAGCCTGTTCATGAAGGTACCCATGTTATTTAACGTAGAAACGCATAGTTTCTCAACTGGTGGTTCGCGGAGATTTTTGGGTGGTCCGCGACGATTTTTGGGATATTGTATTTTACCTACGGATTTTTAAACTATTTTTTTTTGTTACTGTGTTTTAATATTAACTTTAATATTTGTTATATCAGCATACGGTGTTGCAAAATTTATTGTTTTGAATAAATTTTTAATTATATGTTGATAGTCTGCAAAACATTTTTGGACTTTTTGGTGGTAAAAAGGTTGAGAAACTATGGTGTAACGCACATTAGACCAGCACCTGCAACCAGCAGCCAGCAACGACGGTCAATCGATCGCCTGCAATTTTTATCTAGCCGTGCCAAATCGATATAATGTCCTTGTGAGTTTTCATTAATTAATTTGCATTGATAAAACAATTTGACAACTGCAAAATGTCTACCGAACTATACGAAACCTGTAATAAAATTGGCTGGTTTGTGCTGCTTCATATTGTTCTAGTGTGCAACATCGTGCAAGTTTCAGGTTTGTGCTGTGCTAGTTGTTCAGGTTTTATACCGTAACAAAACTGTTCTAGTTCGTGGTGAAAATTGTTTATTTACAATAATAAACGTTTAACAAAACAGTTAAAAACACAAACAGAAAGCACTTCTTTAACGTAACAGAATCAACACGACAGTTCTAACTAATAAAATAGAAGAACAATTAACGAAGAATATAAAGTCACTAATTATGTACACAAAATATTTACAACTATATACACAAGATTATTTACAACACAGGAACACACCAAAATTTATTTAACACATTAATTTATTAACTATATATACAACTGTATATAGTTAATAAATAAATGTGTTGTATTTATTTCGTTCACTTTTATTTACACAGTTCATTTATTTATTTATCTTTGTAGTTACCTCAGCTCTGTTCACTGACTGTTAATTTGTGTCGATTGTTTACTCCATGAAACACAATGTATCATTGTGTTTGTGTGACTATTCCTGTGTGACTGTCTCCGTGGTTTGTCGTATGATGACTGTCTGTACGACGACTGTCCCGATCGTGAGCTATCTCGTGGTTTATATAGCCGCTGGATCGTTCTTTCCTTTGTTGCTATCATTGTTGTCTGTAATTTGGCAACACAGTCCTTTATACCTACGCATATTGTTAAATCAACAATCTAGTTGATTGTTGTCTCCCACAACAATATGTGTTTCATTGTTAGATTGCCTAGCTGATTGTCGTCTCACAAAATTCTCCCAACGGGGAGATTGTAACAATTCTTCACAAGTGTACCCGGTCTTTAATAACAAATATTTCCAGAATAGAATATTCATTCTAAAATAGTGTAGAATACTAAATTATTTTAGTTGAACGTTTTTTGGAAAATTCTAGTTGTATTATAGAGTAAGTACCTCCTAACCTTCTTTAAAATCAATAACCAATGAACTTAAGACTGGTTATATTTAAAAATTTTAATACATAAACAACGTTCAGAACAGACGTAATATTAGATTGTAGATTATATACGCTCAACACCTAAGGTTATCAGCGACTATATAATACATAACCTATATGGAAACAAAATTTAAAACAAAAATAATACACACCAAAACGATAAATAGGTTTTTAAATAAATAAAAACACTAACAAAATGTGATGTAATATTCGTTAAGTATTAAGTCTTTACCTGAATTTGGCGAGTAATTTAAAATAGAACTAGTTATTATTCCACCGGATTCTATCAAAAACTTAAAAACGTAATTATTTATTACTCTGCACTATTTTAGGTTGAAGTGCAGAAAAGTAAGTAATACAATCAGACATCGGTACGGTCTGTGAAATTGTGTATAAATTGTGTAATGTTCTGTATTGGATTTGAAGTCTTTGCACTATTAAAAAATCTCATCGTAATAGGTTTATTCCCATTTGAACACTTCAAAAATGCCGTTTCTTAAGATTGCGTTATAGTATATTTAAATATAATATGCAGGAAATATCTTTACACCGTTCAGTATATTGCGTTTTCCGCAATATTATGTTTGTAACGGTTTCTACCAGTGACGGTCCTAAGTTTGGTTTTATCGTAGAGCAGAACTTTCGTATCTACAAAGTTAATCAATCTGCGATTTATTTACTCATTAAACTTCTAACATAACTTAAAGTAAAACCAATTTAGAACGAATGTAACATTTTAATTATTGACGAAAATATCATCCCGCCTACATTTTGACAAGTTTTTATTCAACTTCAAATGTTTCTCAGTCAGTTTGGGTCAAATATTGCAAATCTATTTTCAACTACTTCCACTTGATTTATTACTTTGAAATTTTGCATTCTTATGCAGTATCGATGACAATTCGGAACACAAAGGAATGGTGAGACCTCTGGTGAGAAATGCGCTGAACTGTCCTAAAGAGGGTTTTTGATAGGTAAACTATGGAGGCATAAGGTAAACATTGATTTAGAAAAGCATGATGGAGGCTAACCTATAGTTTACCTTTCAAAAACCCTCCTTAGGACAGTTCGGCGCATTTGTCACCAGAGGTCTCACCATTTTTTTGGGTTCCGAATATAATAAGTTGATAACCATTGCCTGTTGCCGCGATCAGGATAGTCAGCTCACTATGAAACTTTTTATCAGCCCATGGTGTTTGGGCTCGTTTTGGTCAGTAGACGGTTCTGATGATAATACACTCTTGCTGTGTGATTATAGAGTAGATGATTAAAAAATAAATAATAAAATATGTAAGTAAAAGACCTTTTGAACTTTAGCTATGCCAAATCACACACTCTTCCGTGCGCACAATATATATATCGTGACCGATAATTGCTCGTATTCCTCTCGGGAGAAGAAATTATGACTAATTTGGAATTATTTAACCTTATCACTTAGAGGTCGGAAATGCTTCATTTTCTATGATAATGACAGTTCTGGGAAGAATTTTAATTTTTTATTTATTGTAAGTTTTAACACAACATAAAATCTAACAGTAAATCTCGTGGTTTTTAGCCTCAGAAAGGTTGGCCAATTAGTAAGCTATCAGATCATGGAAAAATTCAGACCGAAAAGTGCTAGGGGTTAAATCATTCCAAATTAGCCATAGTTTCTGAGAGGAATACGAGCAATTACCGGTCTTTCTATATCAAGAATGTCAAACCCGCGACCCGCCTACAAGTTTCTGCGGCCCGGCAAGGTTGGTAAAGAAAAATATTTCCATACAAGGTAAAAATAACTATTTTTCATTTAATCTACAAAAGATTTTTCCCAAGACATCATATTTTTTTATAAGTGTCACAAAGTGATTTTCATATATAAATTTATCACTTTGACATTTATAATAAAATGCGAAAATCAATTTCACCTATTTACTTCTCCTCTATCAATTGATGTTGAAACGGTTGATAATAATTTAATTAATCGAAATACAGTGTGATTCCATATTGAACCAAAAATATATGGAAATTGGAATACCAAATTTCTATTATTTTTCAGTGGACCGATATTCCAATGTGTTATGTCATATGTGCAATAATTAGGCGTAGTTTAGCTATGTTTGGTAGCACATACCTATTTGTGCGAACAACCATTTTCAACTTTGAAAAAGAATAAATCGGCGGAAAAATCGAGGTTAACAAGCCAGCACGTGCAGTTCATTTTAAAAATAGCTACAGCTCAACAAATTCAACCAAAGGGTCTAGCCGACTTGCCATATGGAAATTGCACTGACGTCTATGAACATAGTTTCACCTTTGAAATATTACTTTTTTGCCTAAAGTACTGATACTGTGATTTTAGATCTCTGCTTTCACTCATAAGGGAGATATGAGGGTAACAACCCCTAACGACATCTTTTTTTTTCTCAGAAACTATAACAGATATTTGAATGAATCCAACGCGAAAATATAGGTATCAATTAATTCTATATTTGGTATTTTTTTTATATTTTTAGTCTAATTTTCAGAAGTGCAAAACGCAAAATTTATTTTTTGAGGGTGGTTTTTTATGTGAACTACTGGAGATACACCAACCAAATAAATATCATGTAATCATCTAAGAGTCTACTGTAATATATCATAAATACAAAACTTTGCGTTTGGTGGAACATAGTTAAAAAAAAAAAAAACGATAGCGCATGAACTACATATTATAGATATACCAGTGCACTGTATAGCATTTTGCTATTTTACAAGTACCTAGTAAGGGCGTAGATATTTTTTTTTCTGAGGTTGGGGGGAGGGCTAAAGCGACAAAATCAATATTTTTTAAAGATTCCTAACCTCGAAAATAAAATCGAAAACCTTTTTTAGCAACCTAACTAAAATTTTATCGTGTGTCGGCACAATAGAAGAGCAAAAAAAAGGTCCTTTCATTTCCGCAACAAAAAAGTATTTTTTCGTTTGTTGTGGCTGGGATCCTGGGGGGGTAATTACCCCCTGTACCCCCCACATCTACGCCCTTGGTTAATTGTAACTTAATTAAAAAAAAAAAATCAAATAAAGTTACTATACAGACGAAGAAATACGTAAATATCAGGCATACTGTAAAAATACAGTAAAGACTGGTTCGATATTCTGTAATAAACGCAGCTTAATAAATTAATAGTACCTAATATACAAACATACGGTATTTTTACAGTATGTCTAATATTTACGTATTTCTTCCTCTGTAGTAACTTTGTTTACTTTTTTTTATACTTAAGTTACAATTAACACACTTCCTTTGCATTTCCCCTATCTTCATTGGACTCCATCCTTCATTAAATAACAGTTCTTAAACGAATTAAATAAAAACTAACGCACAATGGCTATTTTTAAATAATAATAATAAATAATAATAATAATTAATAAATAATAAAAGACAGTAGCTACTTTTGCGTAGAGCGTGACCATGACGCAAGCAAGGAAACAGATTTCGATGTAACTTACTAGGTACTTGTAAAATAGCAAAATGCTATACAGTGCACTGGTATATTATCTATAATATGTAGTTCATGCGCTATCGTTTTTTTTTTAACTATGTTCCACCAAACGCAAAGTTTTGTATTTATGATATATTACAGTAGACTCTTAGATGATTACATGATATTTATTTGGTTGGTGTATCTCCAGTAGTTCACATAAAAAACCACCCTCAAAAAATAAATTTTGCGTTTTGCACTTCTGAAAATTAAACTAAAAATATAAAAAAAATACCAAATATAGAACTAATTGATACCTATATTTTCGCGTTGGATTCATTCAAATATCTGTCATAGTTTCTGAGAAAAAAAAAGATGTCGTTAGGGGTTGTTACCCTCATATCTCCCTTATGAGTGAAAGCAGAGATCTAAAATCACAGTATCAGTACTTTAAGCAAAAAAGTAATATTTCAAAGGTGAAACTATGTTCATAAGACGTCAGTGCAATTTCCATATGGCAAGTCGGCTAGACCCTTTTGAAGATTTTGTTCATGATAAACGTTACCAAGTTTCTTCAAAAAAATTATGTGATATAAGGTATTCATGCAGTTTTATTTAATTAATGTTAGACAGTTTTTTTTAATACTTATACATTATTTTGTATGTAAATTACCATGTTAATAAAATATCTGTTTGGTTCCAATTGTAGTTTTTTTTTGTAATGCGGCCCGAGGCTTGTGTGTAATACTTGATGTGGCCCTTGGTGGTAAACGAGTTTGACATGCCTGCCTTATATAGATTATTTCCAAAATGTTTTTAAAGCTTTTACGTGATTAAATAATTTGTATTTAAATACATACTGCAGTTGTTCAAAACGAGAGATCGTCTATCACATTATTCACGTCGAATTCATACCTTGTCGCCGATATGTCATCATAACCAAAAAATTTGCTGTCAATCGTTCTTAAAAACCACAATTGAAGAATACTATTTTATTTTAATTATTGTAGTTAAATAAACATTCGGTCAAACATTTCTGTTTACATTTTCGCACAAAAAAAAAATGTAAAGACGACTTAGCACTTAGAAACTAAATGTTAAACCATTCCTGACTGAATTTTAAATTTTAAGTCGCGCGCACATATGCATGGAACTTTGGCGCCATACGGTCATAGTTCGAAAATTTTTTAGCACTCACAATTAATGTACTTTTATTGAGTATTCTAACATAATTATATTCAAGTTTAAAACCACACAGCGTGACGTGTTAAATATCAAAACAGGAAACATGAGGGGTGACCCCATTTAGAGTGCGAGTTTTTGAGAGGGACCCACCTTTTTCACAAACTGTCATTTTCAACTAATAAAATATAATTAGTTGGTAATTGGAAAACAAACAAAATATCAATTAAACGCATTCTTCAAATTTCATCACCATAATATAATTCACACAAACCCTATATTAATTTTATCTACTTGTAGTGTGGCTTTTATGCGAAAATTAGAATCATTGATCGAAACGAACATATTGCGCTATAGTTTTAAAACTATTTTATATAAAAAAATAAAACTCACATACATGCATTGTTTGAAAAATCACCACTATAAAGCATACCTATTTTGATGTTTGCTCTTTTCGCTGAAAATTATCGCATTCAAATGTAATTCTCTAATTGAATAAAGTTTAAAAGTCTATAAATTAAATTATTTTCAACATTCACGTGAAAAACAGTTTAAAATAAAAAAAATGTAACAACTATGAAATGAATACGAATGGATTATCATATATGTAGATACAGTCAAATAAAAATGAATTAATAATATTATAGTCGAGATGCACTAAATTAAAACAAGAAAATGTAAGTAGTTTTATTGTGGACATAAGCTAACATAAATATGTAAAATTGAACGTGCATTACGCCAACTCAATGTTTGGATTGCAAACAAACTTCAATATCACATTTCTGTCCACAAGATAAAGTGGAATAGGTGAAATTTTTAGAGGTGTACTAGTAGAGAATACTTGATTTAAATCCTGGTATTTAACATCTCGATTTTTGAGTCGAGTACCACGAAAAGAAAATTTTACATAATAACAAAAAAATTTTGATGTGAAATATAATTTCGCGTCAGCCCTCCAAAAATTAGATGTGACGAAAAACCGAACAGATTAACCTACGTCATACTCAGAAATAACAGCTGTTCGCATATCTACATCTGATATTCGATTTTATTCGAAACAGTCGTTCTTACAGATCAGCAATGCGGTTCTTTTGTTTATCCATTACACTCGATTTTTTTCGAACGCATAAAACTACTTGACCCAATACATAATTTTTCGAGTAATTTCTCGCACATCCCTAGGAATTTTTTATATCTTCAGAACTTTGATACTGATGTTTTATGTAAAGCTGAGGAAAACATGCAACCTATACAATTTCAATATAAAATTTAAACTGCGCTTGAACATTAAATTGCAACGAAGTTAAGTGCTTTTAAAAAAACTAGCGATGGCGAGTTTTAACAGTCACACGAGTCACAATATTGTAAGCACTATTAAGTTCTTACTTTAAAAAAATAAAAAGCTTTAGTTGAATTATAAACAATTTGTAAACTGATGCTTTCTAGAGAAATATAATCAATCAATTGATTTTTTTCCAAATTATAACAACATTCATTTTTCCAGCGTAGCTAAGGAAAAACAATTTTGACAACAATATTACCCAAGAGAGAGAGAGAGAGAAAGTTAATACAACAAAACTTCTACAATATCATTACGAACGAAATATATGAGGTATTTTTTCACCGACGATTTATAAAATATCCAGTTGTCACTTTATATTCAATATGTTTTAATGTTTTTGACAGTTCAATTGTAAAAACAAACAAATAACTGTATCCACCGTGGACACAACTGTGTCCACCGTGGACACAAAAAAGTAAAATTCCGATCCCGTCATGAATACTATTTTTTTCATACAGAGGGCCATCAGTGCTAGTTTTTGCCACCCTTTAAAAAGTGAGCGTTTGACACTCTCTATTCGCCACAAAATTATAGTTTGCGGTTGTGAGAGCGATTTCAACAATGACAAAAAACAAATTGTAAATTTTACCGTAGAGTTATATCTAACAAAAATCAAGAGTATATCGTTCTAGTTAATAGTAGAAGATTCCGATTAGGCTCGATCTTCACCCATCGAGTTTTCTAATGAAATTTGTAATTTGATAATATAATTTATTAATAAAGAAAAATTTATTTGGTTGCCATTCAATTTCTTGACAGCTATTTTTAATAAAAAAAAATAGTTGTCAATTTTATTTCTGAAGTGTAGTTATCGAGTTTTCAAATGAATTTATTACAAATCGAAGGTAAAATATTATGTAGTATATAAAATGCCAAAGTTTGGACTACATTTTGATTCCTGTAGTATTTTACAGTTATAGGGTTTTCTATATTGTCATCTGTACTAATATATATAGCTGAAGAGTTTGTTTGTTTGGTTGAACACGCTAAACTCATTAACTACTGGTTCGAATTGAACATTTTTTTTTTGTTGGATAGCCCATTTATTGATGAAGGCTATAGGCTATAATATAATCTCACGCTACGACCAATTGAAGCGGAACATTAATGAAAAATGTTGCAAGATGTATCTCAAAATTAGCTCGTCCGACAAATATTATCAGGTGTAATGCCTTTACTAAATATTACAATATTAGCGCGTCACGTTCACAAGCCCGGATAGCTCAGTCGGTAGAGCGTAAGACTCTTAATGCCAGGGTCTTAGGTTCAAGCCCCACGTCGGCGAATATATAGTTTTTTTTAATTTTCTACATTGCTTTCTTCTAAGGCTTACATTTCAATTTTTTAAAATTTTATTACGACTAATTAAAATTAAATAAATCTAATTAATAGCTCATTTGAAAACTGTTACAACTATAGGTACCTCTGTAAAAAAAATTTCCTACAGTGTTTTCAATTAAATATTCATTATATTAAAATAAATTTATTACTTGAAAAAAGTATAAATACTGCTTTTTAACGACAAAAGCTGTTGAACGGTAACTTCGATCATTATGAAGTTTAGACACATCATTCATGTCGGTAAACTAAGATGAATGTGTGTACTCATGTCCCTTCCTTCCCTTTTGTTCTTGTGCACCCGGATGAAACCGGGCGGGACCGCTAGTAATATATAAAATTGTAGATAATTTTATTGCAAACACGTGAAACATATAACATGTAGGTGACCATGGCAATGAATAACAAATAACATAATTCAATAAATCAGACGTTAATCAAAGATTCAAATAACATAATATTTAATGCTAAATAAATACAATAAAATTAACAACTTTAATTTTACATAAAAAAAAATAGCTGTCCCAAGAAATTGAATGGCAACCAAATCAATTTTTCTTTATTAAAACATTACATTATCAAATCTCTTTCATTAGAAAACTCTATGGGTGAAAATCGAGCCTAATCTTGATCTTAGACCATAAACAAAAAAATAAAATTGTTGACCAATTTTTTTCAGACTATATATTGACGAAAATAAAATTATGAAGAGTTCTATTCAGACGTTAATCAAAGATTTGCATAAACAAAAAATATATAATCTAATATAGGCAGTCGGTCTACCGGCCTCGGCGGGCCCCGGCCGACCGGGAAAACTCCCAAAATCCCTGTGGGTCCATCCGCTCCTGAGTTTAAGTTTCCAAATTACAAATCGAGAGTTGATAAAATTTCAATTTATTATTAAAAAATTACTAATTAAGAATATAAAATGATTATTGGTGGCTCAGTGATGTTATATAAAAAAACCTTCAATAAATTTAATTTTACAAAACATTTCTACACCTGAGCAGTTTTACATTGTGGGAACGGATGTGTTCAGACAAATAACATAACCTCTTCTATTTTATCTGTTTTATTTGTTCGTTTGTTTCACATGAGACTATTATTAAATTTAGAACATTTTATAGTTTTGCCAATCGAACATTGTGTATTTTAATTTCCAACAAAAATAACAAAAACGTGATCAGATCATCTATGGTGTAACTGCTTTTGAATTAACAATTTCAATAATTATTTTATTTTATTTATCATAAATTTCCTAAGGCTTCAGTTTATTTATATATTTTATTTTCGGCGCCGAATCCATCATTTTCCATAGCTTTTCATATAAAAAATATTTACTTTATATATATTATTAGATATCGTGTCCATCGAGATAATTATAAATAAAAAAATCGCAGGATTGTGGACAAATATTAGATTTATTAATTGTACGACGTTTCGTCTATAAAATTTCGAATTTTTAATTTATTTTTATTTTTATTGTTTAAAAAAATTTATACATTACTTGTTGCCATGTTTTTGTCTTATGTACCTTAACTTTTGTTAATTGCTATGGTTAGTAATTAATGTTTATTTTCATAATTATTGTTTTAATAATTTTCAACTTGTACTTGAAAAAGTCTAAATTTTATAGACGAAACGTCGTACAATTAATAAATCTAATATTTGTCCACAATCCTGCGATTTTTTTTATTTATAATTTACTTTATATTTGTAATATAATGTAAGATAGTGCCTTGCTGGTAATAATAGAATATTGTGTATTTTGCTGAATTTCGTCGACACATTACAAACATCAATAACCGATGTTTCTCAACCGGTCATCTCATGATTTTCTTTCTTAATTTTTTGTAATCAACTGAATTAGAAGAAGAACCGGAGGCTAATATCTGTGTGTGTAAAATTCATTTCGTTTACAGTAATTTCAATAAAAATATACCAATTTGAATAAGTTTTCTCAGTATGGAGCAATTGATTGTGAGACTTCAGATAAATACACAATTTTGTGAAAATTTTGTACCTATGTTAATATCATTCAAGCATCGTGTAAAGGCATCTGGCAAATTCTCATAAATTAATATTCATGTTAAAAATTGTTTTGAAGCATGGAAGTCATACCGAGTATTATTTTCATAGTATTGTATGTAAAAGCGCAGAATACATGTTTTAAAATGCAAAATTTTTAGAAGTAAAAAATGAATTTACATTTGAGAATGTTAATTATTATTATTTTCCATAAAATATAAATGTATTTTTTGTCTGTCTCAACAGGCCAAATCTATCGATTATCCATTGTATGTTTGATTAGAAACGTACTAACGTCAACAATGTAATGCTTCTTTTGGACATACTTCTGTTTGGCTTTGGTTTGAAACAAATGAGCGTGCAACACGCTCAACTTTCATAAATATACACTGTTATAATAATATTTTGGACGTCGTTTTACACACGATGTGTTACATGGTAATCTATTTCATGCCTTGTTATTGGAAATTACTTTATGCAACCGCTCAGAAATATCAAATGATTGTAAACCATATAATTAATAAATCGTTATTCATTGGATGTCATTATTCATTTCAAAAACATGAAATTCCATAAACTGTAATTATGCGATGATTGTTTGTTTGGAAATAATTATTCAAGTATCCACAAAAAAACAGCCATTTTTGCAATTGTATAGTAATAAATCTGTGTAATATTCCGAAATGTACATACAAAATTCGGAATATGTAATAATTGTTAGTAATTTTCTTGGTACTAGCTCGATGAAATACATAAACTGATATCTTTTTAAGCTTTCATTCAACTTAACTTGTTTGTCAGTCAGTCAGTTTCGGTCAAATTTTGAGATTCAGTTTTGAAACACTTCCACTTGGTCTATTACTTCGAAATTTTGCATACTTACGTTATACGTAGTATCGATAATGTTACAGACAGGACACTCAGCTCACTATGCAATTTTATAACAGCCTATGGTAGAAGTATTGTGTTGAGCTCGTTTTGATCGATACGTGGTTCTGATGATAATACACTGCAAGCTCAATATGCTTATAGAGTAGGTGACAAACTGAAATAATAAAATATAGGTTAAAACCTTTTAAAAACAATATTTTTTTAAATATACTAAAACGAAGAAAATAACCAACAATCAAACAAATAAAATCATATTATAATTGTTTACGTAATCTAAAACTTGTTCCTTGGTATGTTCATAAAAAGATCGTTATTTAATCTTTCCTCCAAAGTCTTTAGGTCAGGTTAACAATGATGAAATGATTTTGTTAGAAAGCTTGTTAATTTCTTCGTTTTAGTATATTTTAATGAAAGCTCATTTTTACTTATATTTTATAATGACCTTTTAAATATTGTAACCGAAATTTTCAAACCAGATATAATAATCCTTTGACCTTAACGCAAGAATTATTTTTTATTATTTGACTCATATAAAGCTTTCAATTATTTTAAAAATTCTTGGATATCACGTTTTAAGATGAAATTAAATTTCTCAATCAAAATTTTAGCTCAGTGTTGAATAAATCAGGGAAAACATTTGTGTAGAACATGAGTTAATTTTGGTATAATAGTATAAAACTATCAGTGTAATATGATTTCCCTTTGAAAACTCTCCCTGTTCCCTTGGGTCTTCTGTTGCGTAGTTGAAACAGAGTTATATGATATACAATATGAACTAATTGCTACGCATGAATGGCTTTATTGTGTTAAATACACCCTCGTATTTATTACGATTGCATATGTATTTACACAGTTTTATAATATGATATGATTTTATGTACCTACTAGCCTATAACGTACAGATTGTAACTAAACGTTTAGGGAAAGTTTGACTGAAGAACAATATATAGTATATTACACCACAGGGCCAAAACTTTGATATATTTGCATTGCGCGCCATGACTCCCGAGGCGAAGCCGAGGGCTTCATGACGCGCAGTGCAAGGTATGAGACTTTCGGACAGTGTGGTGTAATATACTATTTATTATTATTATTTATATTGTTATATATTAACGTGCAGTTTAACCTATTTACTGAAAGCTTAAATATTCATACATTTTCATATATTCTTGATAAAATTATATCTAATATATAAAATTCTCGTGTCACAGTTTTCGTTGCCATACTCCTCCGAAACGGCTTGACCGATTTTGATGAAATTTTTTGTGCTTATCCGGTATCTATGAGAATCGACCAACATCTATTTTTCATCCCCCTAAATGTTAGGGGTAGTCCACCCCTAAATTTTTTTTCTTCCTTCCCCATTCGTTCTTTTGCACCGGGCACGACGGCGCAGCCGGAGTGCTCGACATACACACATATACGTCCATGTATATTTTACAATAAATAAAACAGATAGATAGATGTTCCAATTAAATTGTTTTATTATTTCACTTTATACGTAGCGAAGCACGTACAGGGCCGCTAGTCATTTTATAATTATGTTGTAACAAACTTATTAATTCATGTTTTCAATAAAATACATCGATACCAATTAATAGACTTACTACAATATTGATATTAGTTGAATATTGATATTAGTGGATGTTTTAAATATCCCTGTTAAGAAAAGCAAAATCGGTATAAATTATTTTTCGCAAGACACAGAAAATTATGGCACTTTTTTGTATGGTTAATGCTAAAATTAATAGCGCTGTCAAACTTATGTCTCATTTTAACTTATGTGATGTTAATTTGTTACATTGGCCATACACTATACGTATCAACTGGTTACAGTTATCCCATGTGACCATTATTTAATAATTGGTTGACGCTTTTATTGAAATCTGCAAATGTATGAACCAACCTGTATATTGGGTACATACTTATACATATTTAACGTATAAAACACAATTCAATATAGCATTATGCTATAGTATTTTTAGCTTTAATTATTTATGGTAATTAATTACAATATGTATTCTATTCATTATTTATTTTAATTGTCAAACACAGTGTAATTTCATGAAGTGTTTCAGATTTGATTCCTGAAGTGGCTGAATATGAACAATGGGTTTTTATTAGTTAATTAATAAACATGATTTTATGCTGAACTTAACAAAATTACTTTTCGTACCAACTTATCAATTTAAAGAATAATTTACGTTTGGTTTGAGAAATAGTATCTCAGTGAGGGCGTTATCTATACTAATATATAAAGCTGAAGAGTTTGCTTATTTGGTTGGTTGAACGACCACTAATAGGAGAGGAGCATCAATAAAAAATGTTGCAAAATATAACTCAAAATTTGTCCATCCGACAAAAACTTTTAAACGGTAACTCCGATCATTACAACATTAGTGCCTTCTGGCGGCTCTTTATCTTCCGCCTAGCCTTCTGGCAATTTTTTCCCTACTTACTTGTGCCGTCTCCTATTGTTCTGCAGGTTTTCGGCTCTGCGCCGAGTCACCCATTTTCTCCGTAGCCAGCTCTCCGTCTATATGTTGTGATGTATTTTCAGAACGCCTGAGGAAGACTTAATTAAAGCCGAAATGTCGCGAGTAAGCATGAAGTTTTAACTGATTTCCTGATCCTATTCCTCTGATTTTTATTAAATTATATACCTGAATACCTCAAAATTAAAGTAAAACGCGTGTTCTTAACATAGATTTAACGAATATGTCGTTGACCTTAATTAATTTGCGTCATATTAGTTACAAAAGCGAATAATGCAGCATAAACCACATACGCGTCAAAACGCGACGCGCGAGTATAAGAGGCTTCAAAATAGCACGATTGTAAAAAGCGCAACTTCGAGCGTGGATTGGCGGGCGAGGAATCAACCGATCGGGATGATTTTTTTTAGAAAATTCTGGAAATTGAGTCTTGTTTGAATAGTAAACTACCGGGCGCAAGAACTTTTGGAAAAAAACTTGTAACTTTGGACGCTAATAACTTTTTTCCAGTACATTGGAGAGTTTTACTTGATAGACATTCAATAAAAGAGTAAATCCTAACGAATCCAACGACCTCAGAACGGTTGCTGTGAGATTATTAGAACTCGAGATATGAGCAATTGAAGAAAAAAAACAGAATCCAAGGTGGCGGCGGACGGGGCAATTTGAGGAATGCGCAAATTCAGGGTTAAGGTTTCCATCGAAGACCCTTTCGAATGAGCAACAAACGAAAAAATGTACCTGAAATTTTTGGGTCACACCTATAAAATATTTCTAAGTGCACTGGACTAATATTTTTGTAAATATATTTGTCTGAAAAATTGGTCGATAATATTATTTATTGAAGAATTAATGTACCAAGTTTGCTCAAAATTAGTCTCACCATTCTCAAGTGATACTGGTACAAACAAATAAATAGACATACCGACAGATAAACAATTCTGAAAATGCATTTTCCCATACAAACTGCATAGAATAAGTACATAATTAAAGTAAAATTTTATTCGTCTTCGAGAATCATACGAATTGCATGTCATTATTATTAAAATTTTCAGTTAATGGTAGCTATCGGTTTATTTAAAGCCTTGGAAACGTCATATAAACAACGACATTGCTAAAGCATACGCTTTCCGACTCTCAGCGTGTCGAGGCCATTTAAACTCATTACATTCACTAAAGAAGTTTCACTTCAACATTTCCCTTTCTCAGCGTAAATAACGGCATTGCATTGGCATGCGTTTTCCCCCTCTTAGCGTTTCATGTTTAAATTCCACGTCATGGTCATTCAGACTCACTATCCTCGAAGTTTTACTTAAGAAAACGAAGTTATGGACAGGTGATGATATTTATATTAATATAATTATTATATTACATTAATAATTTTTGGCTGATTTTTATGTATTTTGATCTGCTGAATCCAACTCTAACCTCAGAATTTTTATATCAACGTCCAATAATGAGGGAGGCGGAGATTTTTAAATGAAAAAAAATCAATAAAAATGCCATTTATATCCAATTTATTAGTTTTAAACAATTAAAAACTTATACTACATTTTATTAAACGTGAATTTAAGGGCAATAATCCATATGAAATTAATTTTCTGAATATTTTCTTTTGTTTATTTTTTTTTTTTTTGTATAAGAATCACCGGTGGTTTAACTAAGCCCAGCATTCATTACCCCAATATCCCATCTGCAATCACACCAGTTCCCCATGACATCTCATTACCTATTCCCCAACGTCTGGAAAGTTACTCTTTAATCGAAATCGACATCTGAAGAATCTTTACCTGAAGCGGGACCAAGTTACAACCCTAGTTCTGATGAGTTTTCACTTAATCATTCAAGCTGAA
Organism: Xanthostigma xanthostigma; assembly: GCA_963575645.1. Lineage (NCBI taxonomy): Eukaryota > Metazoa > Arthropoda > Insecta > Raphidioptera > Raphidiidae > Xanthostigma > Xanthostigma xanthostigma. Next base: position 19,981,179 of record OY754465.1, read on the forward strand.
TTAAGTGATCTCGTACGTTTCTTGGACCTTCTGTAGGCAAAAGCAGAACTTTTTGGATCCCGTCTGCAGCAATGGAACCTTTTAGAAGAAGGAGTAAAGGTATCCATATACACGAAAAAAGAATCTACATTAACGTTATTTTTTGTAATGGATGGTGATTTGGTGTCACGATATACCTGGTTTAATGGCAGAACTTAACTTCCCATATACACCCGATCAACGGTGGCTATTTATAGATTCGTCTTAAACAAGTTTAAAAGCTGTTTTACTTTTGACGTGATAACGTCTTATAAATTGATGAATCACCAATCTTAAAAATTGATAAAACACCGGCTGCATGCACGAAAAAGTGTAACGTTCGTAACGTTCCTAACGTTCCGCCTGATTCTGTGCGTGCTTTTCTCGAAAACGGCCCTAACGATTTGGATGAAATTTACTGAAAAGGGATTTTGGGGGGCAAAAAATCGTTTTAGCTAGGTCTCATCTCTCGAAAAAATCGTTTTCATACAAATTTTATCATTATAAAAATCAATTTTTTGACGTATGAAAATACTTAAATATTGTAAGTAGGTTTTGGAATTTTATATAAACAGTGAAACAATTGTTTTCAAAATATTATGACAGCTAATCTTTGAGACTTAAAATAAATACGAAAGAAAGAAAGTTAAAAAAAACAATTATGTTATAGGTGGTGAGTAATTTAAATAAATAAAATTAACTTAAATTTGAAGCGAAAGATGCAATATCATAGATTCGAATTATTATAATTATTATATAAATTAAGGTTATGTATTACGGAATACGTTATCACGTAAAACTATCGTCCGTAAACCGACTTTACAGACAAGCAATTTTTTTTTTACTGATAATGAATATCCAACAGTTCCGATAGGTCACTCAGCAAATATGAAAGAGACATATGACAATCTGAAGACATTACTGATGTGTATTAATTACGAAGGCTATAAATGGAATATATGCTCAGATTTAAAAGTGCTAGCGTTATTGACAGGGCTGCAATCAGGATATATGGGATGCCTTTGAAAATATATGCAACAATTTTCTTGGAAACAATAAATCTGAAAACTACCACGAACACGTGAAAGAACTACTCACTGCCTACTACATTACGGGATGCAACATGTCGCTAAAACTCCATTATCTCCATTCTCATTTGAATTTCTTTCCTGAAAATTTAGGAGCAGTATCAGATGAGCATGGAGAAAAATTTCACAGACATCACATCAATTGAAAAACGGTATACCAGAAAATGAAGCCCATACATGTGGGCCGACTATTGGTGGAATTTAATACGGGAAAACCTCGCTGATTATTATAAAACAAATTCAAAAAAAGGAAATATTCAGAAAATTAATTTAAAATGGATATACTACCCTTAAATTCACTGTTAATAGAATATATTTTGAGTTTGGCATTATTTGAAACCAATAAATTGGATATAAATGGCGGTTTTATTGATTTTTTTTTAAACTAAAACTTCTCCTCTTCCCTCATTACTGAAGGCTGATATCAAAATTCTGAGGTCAGAGTTGGATTCAGCAGACCAAAATATATAAAAATCAGCCAAAAATATTCCAGTGATATTAGTAAAACAGGATGTTGTGCCTGTGGGTACGCCACTGGAATATGTGTTATCCAGAATACAAGCGTGTTTTATTCGCAACATGTAGAGGAATCAGATGGTTAAAAGGCCATTTGAAGGTATCTTGCTGAATGTTATGAATATATATTAGGTATTATTAGATATTTCATCCCTCTCGTACGCTATTTGCATCACTTTTATTCCAGCTCATGAAAATAATGATGTGATAATGTTTGTAAAACAGTTGCTGTAAAATGATCTCAGTTCTCATTTAGTTGTTTTAACGATGCTGATGAAACGTGTCTATTTTAATGTTACCAACGCACTGCACTAGTGAAATCATTTCCTACTAAACTTATTTTTAAATCAGCCTTTAAATATAAAATTGACTTACCTTTAATAATATTCACTTTTTATAAGAATTCAGAGCTTGAACGAACTTAAATAGGCCAGTAAAATGACGAACTAAGTTTACACTAATTCTAAAGTTAGATGAACTCGGAGCGAACAGTTTTGGTCTGATATTTTAAAATCAATAAAAAATAGAAAATTTCAAATAATTGATAATAATTTTTTGTATTTTTAAATGTTGTGTGTTTTTAGACATTTTATTAGCCTTGAAAATTTTAAAATTTCTCTACTTTAATAATTCTTTTATTAATTTTTGACTAAAAACTTCTACCTAATATAAAATAATCTGCTTCGTATTCTTTGTTTCTCGAAATTTTGCAACTCGTATTCGAAACATTTTTTTTTATCTGGCATTTAATTTCGATATATTTTTATGTAAGTTTTCAAATGAACACCCGGTAATAAAATATTAAAATTTATTTTCGATCTGCATTTTGTTTTTTTTATTGAAGCTCTGTTGGGAAACAATTTTTATTTAAAATTGTTACTCATGCGTTTCTGATATTTCTTTTCATATAATATAACTTCATAGTTAAATTCTATATAAAAGTTTTTTACTCAGAATGAAGATCAATTCATTATTTATTTTATGCTGAATGAAATCAAGCGTCAGTTCTTTCGTGTTTTGGCGATATCAGCAGTAGGTATACGATCTCTGGTTAATTGATTTACAACATTAATTAAAGTTCGATTTGCTTCTTGTAGACACAAAGAGTAGCGTTCTATTTTCCGCATTTTCTTGCTATCTCCAGTTTTTCCATCGTCTTGACGTTCTCTTATAGTTCAATGATGAATAAAATACAGCGCTAACAGGGTTTTTGGTTACTGTGTGTAATAATTATTTTCTCTTTCCTGTCAACCGAATATTTAAAATTTAAAGTTGGATTTGGGAAACGAGTTTATAAACTTTAAGGATTATAAAAACTAATTATTTAATTTTACAAAGCTTAGTTTTATTTGGGAAAGTCAGGAACGATGATTAGTATCGTAATTAGATTTTACTAGCACTGTAAACTTTCTGACATATTCGGAACCGACTGGTATAGTTGCAGAAACGAAATGCCAGATAATAAAAAAATGGCGGATGTTGGATGAAAGAAACGTAAACTGAATTGACGTTCAGTATATTATTTATATTCTATCTAAGGTATAAATATTAAATTTTGCATATTTATACTGTCTACAATAGCAATAATATCACTATTCATCGAGTGGATTTAAATGAAATGTTTACAACTTATTGAAAGCATACAAAACTAGGACTTGATCGAAAGATTTTTGTTTTTGTGGAAAATTTTGATTTTTTTAAACAAATTCTTGTTTTTTTTTGGAAAATTCGGGTGTAAGCTTTTAAAATACGCCATTTTATTAATTTTCCAAAAAAAAAGCTTCGTCCCAGATTTATTATTAAACTAAAGACTTTCCTTTGTTTTATTGATTTTGGATGAACCAGCACAAAGTTATGATATTCACCGCAAAGGATTACCTACTTGTGAGAGGGGTCCAACAAAGATGGCTCTAACTTCGCCCAAAATTTATTTATTTTTTTGAAAGTTTGGTGAAGTCAAGTTGAAGTATTATATAATAACTCTGTATTATTAGCTTTATAAAATATATTGAATTATTGTCGAAAAAAATTATACAAAAATTTTTCATGCCTCTGACTACCCCTAACCCCTTGAACAAACTAAATGATTTGTTCCCCTCCTTAAAAGGTTTCTGATTTTCAATAATCTAAAAAAACAGAACTTCAAAAAAATCATCAAAATCGGAGAGCTATTCTTGCGGACTTCGAAGTAATGGCTTCCCGCTTCATTGACTCGACTATAACTATTAAAAACATATTTTTAAAGAGACGTCAATTTTGTTTGAATGGTTACCAACCTGCATACTCATATTGACATTATTAATTGTTCTAAAAATAAATTGATTTTTATAATTTATTGAACGCATTGCGACTTCCCAGAGACTTATCTTCCACGGTGAAAAAAGGTCATGTTTTGTAACTAGCAAGCTACAACTTTAGTGGGGAGACTGTAGTTCAAACATTTTTTTTCATTCAGGAAATAGCTGCCGTGGACAAAGTATAGATAGAGTTTACACACGTAGGTAGCTATAGAGCGAATGTCTATATGAATTACTGCTGCAAAGCGAGGAGTTGTGGTTAACACGATATATGGGAGTTTTCGTTGCGGTACAAGTTTATACTCAAACCAGAAACGTTTCTTGTGGCAGTGTAATGGAACGCATTACTTAAATAATTGCGGTAACAATGATCTATGTATGTGTAGTGTTATGTATATACACTTGTATAGACTGTATTGTCTTCAATGAATCCATACATCCAAAGAAGGAGTTTTCAAACATTCAACAAAATTGTCATGGAAATATTGAGAACTATACCCCGTAAATAAATTTTATTCAACTCATGCGCGTTATTCATGTTTTATCATGCCTAAAAACCGAACCCTAAATAGCCATTTACCGACTGGTGACAATTACTTGTCATAACTCAATGAAGATTCCTACTAGCTCGGCCATTGTGGAGTAATGAAAATAAACGTAACTATTTTCTGAGTCGTAACGAAATAGTAGGTAACAACAACTCCGTTGTTACCCATTGAGACTAAAATTGAGAGGCCGAATGTTTTCGACATGGAGTTTATTCATAACCGGCTAACCTCAAACCAAAACATTGAATCGTGCTGTTTGGTGCTGTTAGTATGGAGAGTTTTTTTTATAAAGAAATAAATAGATATTTACAACATCTCATTATAATTAAAACATGAATAACGCGCAATTGTCGAATAAAATTATGGGCGCAACTTGTAGGCTAAGTCATGACCTGTCAGCGCGATGTTTTCAGCACTCGTCTCCGGTGCGCAGTATGCACTCGCTTCGCACCTACGATTCGTGCTGAAAACATCGCGCTGACACGCCATGAATGACTTAGACTACTAGTTACGCCAATAACTATTATTTGCACTGTAAACTCTGAAGTTGCGTTCAATTAAACCATGAAGGATAGAGAGAAGAAGAACTGCTCTCGACAGGATGTGTCTCGAAAATCAGAGACTGTAAGGATTCGAAAAAACTATACGCGCGACGCTGTTATAAGTTATAAGCAATCGGACAATCTTAAGTGTTTTGTTTAGGGATTGATAATATTTTTATACCCTAAAATACCAATAAAATTACCGTAACTAATTGTTTCAGAATCGAAATTTAACTCTTTGGTAGATATAAAAATGTGGCATTGAAAATTTAATAAATCGGACATTAAAGGTTTTTAAAAATTGGATTATAGATATGATGCAAGACTTACAGGAAGGTAAATATAATTTGGTGCAGATGTCAAACTGATATAATATTGTATAAGTATCTAAATTAAGAATATTTTAACTATTTGGAGCAGACATGTCTTCAATATTTTCACACATTTTGTATTCATTCAGTTTTAATACGTATGTATCTCTTGAATAACAATGTACTGTGTTGACACATACTACAGTCTTGACCTTATTGGTACTAATTGTGGAATATACAGACCATTATCGATGTGCTAGGTCAACTGTTCGTTAGATTGTACGTTGTTTAAAGTTGATCATTAAAATTAATGTTCATTAAAATTTGTTATTATTCAAATTATAGAAATTAAATGATCTGGCCTTTGATGTAACACAAGAATAAACAAATAAACAGAAGTATAACTTTTTAATACGTCCTATATTCCTTCTTAATGGCGTGTGTGAGTCGAAAAAAACGCGAAAAGGGTAAATATTTTGAGCCGGAATGAAACTACCTTCCCCCCCGTTTTCGAGGATGCTGAACACGATGGCGGCGTCAGAATTTCTTTTTAAACCGGCCAAAAACCACCCCCGAGAGGGGTTAAATATCAACAGTAAATATAATATGTTCTCCCCCCGTTTTCGAGGCTGCTGAGCACGGTGGTGGTGTTAGATATGGCGCCCGACCCCTACCAACCCCTCCACCGGCCAATACTCACCCCCGAAAGGGGTGAATTTTTTTTCCCATTATCAGCGGCAAATATATGTTCTCAAATGTATTTCCCGTAATGTAGTGTGAAATGTTTAGTTTTATACATTTATTAATTAGATTCAAATTAAACAAATCAAATTAAAATTTACATAAAATAACTAAGCAAAAAATAAATGCTTTTAGTGTGAGGGATGAACTTGGCATCAATTTAGTTAGATTTAATCTTAAATCTCTTCGGTTAACGATGTCCAGTTTGTTCCTTTTTTGACGTGATAACGTCTTATAAATTGATGAATCACCAATCTTATAAATTGATGAAACACCGGCTGCATGCACGAAAAAGTGTAACGTTCCTAACGTTCCGCCTGACCCTGTGCGTGCTTTTCTCGAAAACGGCTCTAACGATTTGGATGAAATTTACTGAAAAGGGATTTTGGGGGGCAAAAAATCGTTTTAGCTAGGTCTCATCTCTCGAAAAAATCGTTTTCATACAAATTTTATCATTATAAAAATCAATTTTTTGACGTATGAAAATACTTAAATATTGTAAGTAGGTTTTGGAATTTTATATAAACAGTGAAAAAATTGTTTTCAAAATATTATGACAATTAATCTTTGAGATTTAAAATAAATACGAAAGAAAGAAAGTTAAAAAAAAACAATTATTATTATAGGTGGTGAGTATTTTAATACATAAAATTAACCTAAATTTGAAGCGAAAGATGCAATATCATAAATTCGAATTATTATAATTATTATATGTAGAATTTAGGTTATGTATTACGGAATCCGTTATCACGTAAAACTATCGTCCGTAAACCGACTTTACAGACAACCAATTTTTTTTGTTAGGAGATTCACTATCGTTGACCCCCATTTTCATTTCATAGACCCCCAATTTTTTGTCCCGCTAACATGGACCCCTTGCAAGTTGTCGTCGACCCCTGGGGGTCGATGTAGACCACTTTGGGAATCACTGGTCTATAGAAAAACAACAAAACTTCATCATAAAAGACCCCGCATTCGTGTTATGCTTTTGGTTATTTACTTATTCTTGTATTTTGGAAGATGAAGTATGACCTGAATAATCGAGCTTCAACTAAACCCTATAAACTAGTGAGCTTAATATTTCAAAAGCGGTATTTTTATTGCAGATAAAATACAGTAGTGGAAGGTAAATGTTTCACAATATAATATACAAGGTGACAGCAAACATAGACAGTGCTTGTTAAACACTTTTGTAACAAGTTATGTTCTAAGTTGTTATTTGCTTCATGTTTCTAACGACTTATATAAAGTTTCACTTATTCATGCTTTCTCTGTTTTGTTAGGTTTTTTTCTGTACATATAAATTATTTTTCCTGGAAAAAGAATTTATGTATTCTGTTTATGGATATTTCCGAGAAAATTGTATTCCTTAAATAACCTGTTTTTTGGCATTTCGGTTGAAACTTTGTTTTGACAATTTTTATGTTAGTATTTATTTTATACAGTTTGCAAAACTCATTAATAGCGTAATCTGTAAAAGAGTTCGCGTTGGGCGTAATAGTTCAACTTCTGACAATATAAAAGTCTACTGGATAACACTTCTAAAATTCTATTATTGAATTTAACAGGTTATAATATGATGAAAAGCAACAAATAAGTGGTAGACTAAATCTTTTTTAGGGTTCCATACCCGAAGGGTGCCCAACGGGACCCTATTACAAAGCTTCCACTGTCCGTTCGTCAGTCGGTCTGTCTGTCAACGGGCTGTATCTCATGAGTAATAGGTGGACGGTTGACATTTTCAAAGAGTATGTATTTCTATTGCCCTACAAAAAAACAAGATATCGAAATTCAAAATGGCCGCAATGCAAATTAGAAAAAAAATCTCCGATGAAGCGTATATTGCGCGTGCATGTTCAGTCCTATTAACAATATATGAAGATGAAAGAAAAAAGATGGTGAATTTCAAAATGGCCGCCTTACAAATTAAAAATAAACTCCGATTAATCTGATATTGGGCATGCGTGTTTAGTCCTATTAAAATTATACAAGAATGAAAAATAAAACCAAGACGGCAAGTTTCAAAAGGGCCGCCTTACAAAATAAAAATAAACTCCGATTAAGCTGATATTGGGCATGCGTGTTCAGTCCTATTAAAATTATACAAGAATGAAAAATAAAACCAAGACGGCAAATTTCAAAATGGCCGCCATATAAATATTGGTCTTGCGTGTAAAAAGTACCTACATTGTGTTATATCTTGCACGATGGTACGGAACCAAGTCCGATTCGCACTTGACCGGTTTTTTAACAATATTTTTTTTGTTTTTAGTATGTCGAATACGGCTCAACACTACTTGATGGAATGTATTCAGATATAGGAAAATATTAATTATTTGCAATAATCGTCGTATGTCTTGAATTTTATTTTTTTTCTTGCAAAACTGGCAGATCTCTCTTCAAATAGATAAATTTCAATATAAGGTCCGCCAAGTTTGAAAAAAAAAACAAAATTGCAAAGTAGACGATGATAATTGTAAATAATCGATACTTATCCATAATATGTATAAATTTCAAGTAATGTTGAGATATTGGCAACAAAAAAATACAAAAGAAATTAAATTGGTCTGCCAACAATTTGATCTTTTTCATCATAATTTTGTTAACTTCAATTATAAAATGTTTGCAGTGTTAGCCAGTAGACTTTTGTATGGTCACAGCTTGGACATTAAATATTTCACTCACCGTACAATAAAAATAATTAACAAACCAGAATGACATGACAATATGTCTTCATTAAAAGAAACTAGTGCTCCGCACAAATTTGTAAATTTCCATCGTTTTGTCGTCGACTTACGTTGCAAAATTGGTCTCCACGAAAATCGTTTTTATTTTAACGCGATAATATATATAGCCTGTGTATTTCTTGACGGTCCATTCTAAATAGGATAAACAGTTTTGGAGAGCGGGGTGGCGTAGCGGTGAGAGCACTAGACTCGCAATCGGGTTCGAATACCGACGGGGGCAGAAGTGGCTGGGAGTTTTTCTTACTGCTTCTCGCCGAGAAACGGTAATTCCTGTACCGACCATCTTGTTGAGGTTTTCTATGGTTTCCCTCAACAATTCCAGATAAATATCGAGATAGTTCCTTATTCAAGGCCATATGGCCAATTACCTGTCAAATTCATATGCTCAAAATTTGCCTATCTTATCCTAATTTCTTAAAAATTCCTTTATTCGGCCATTGCTATTTAATTGAGCTGAAGTTTAAAAATTGTTGAAAATAACGGGAGTGTGGTAGAAAAAAAAATAGTAATGGTGCGAATGGCGTCTGTTATGGCATAAAGTCGAGAAACGGACTTTAAACGCATTATTATTATTAATATTAGTATAGAGAAAATAGTTTTGGCTGAAAATCCAAGAAAGTGCTTCTTTTACCAAATAATACATGCGGGCTTTTGAGTTTAAGTATCGCATTAGTTGGGTTGCAACGTTATGAATGCAATGCACAGTTCATTTGGGTAGTTTGAAGTAAATCCAAGTATATTATTTCAGTGGTTTTAGTACGTGACACATTGATCTGTTCTGTGAAGATGTTTTCAATTTCTCTATGTAGATGTGCATTCATGGACACACAAACACAAACGCATATTAACAAATACAAGTCCCTACCTGCTTAGTGTTAAGGCTAAAGGCTAGGCTAGGCGTTATGCTGTTGTTAGCATTCAAGTGAGCTTATATTACGTGAACTGGTTATATAAGCAGCTAGTTTAGATTCTGACACACATTTGTCGTTCCAAAACAAACAAATAAACTCTGTTTGCACTGTTCACGGCTTTTATTGATTTTAATTATATACATCGCATTGCGACTGACAATAAAATGATGTGGGTGCATTCACTGAGATTGTGATTCGATTTCAATAAAGTGGAGCTATAGCTGTGCTTTCAAATGGAATTAATATTTCAATTCGGAGTATTCTGTTTTAATCAAAAAGCACAATTAATTGTATTTTCCACTTTGTTGTATAAGGGTTCATCAAATATTTTGCTAAAAATAAATCACCAATTTAAGTACCTAGTTCTTACAAAACTGGAATATATAGAAAATGTACGGTTTATTAATAAATGTTTCTATTAATTGCATATGAACATATTTTTTGTACTACCCCCTAGAAAATAGCTGCTCTCAGCTTTACATGTGCACATATGCACAGTGGCGTAACAATATAGTGGCATGACGGGTAAAATTCCACGGGCCCCTAACGGAGGATCCTAACATTTAAATTATGTACAACATTTTGTATTTATTAGTTTTGTATTTAAGTTACCTACTAAAGTACATACACAAATTAAACAAAAAAAAATGTATTTATAACGTTGATTGAACTTCTGTACATCGAGGGAGGGCACCATCCGATGAATTTGCTACGGGCCTCAAACGGTATAGTTACGCCACTGCATGTGCAGATACGTAAAGTGACCCATTATATCACTAGTGCTCTATACCAATTCCGTAGTATAAGTCACTGTTTGTCAGTTGTTGGTTTTTTTAGTGATTTATTATTAGCAAAAGCGTTTGCTCGGATGTGAACTGAAAAAAATTTTGAAAATAGAGTACGAACCAGTTATTTTATAGGAACTGCGTGCAAATAATACCATATATTATAATACCTCGTGAGATGTGATATCACGACTCCTGTGCAACTATCAAAACTCGTTGGCGTTCGTTTCAAACAAATTGGGTATAATAATAATTTTTTATTTTATAATACCATACAGGTATAAAACAAGTCATAAAAAAGGTATCACAATTTAAAAATGGCATCAAAATTTTAAAAAGTTACATTAAAAATTCAAATAATCAACTATGCTATAAAAAGTATTGTTCAGTAAATATTTTTTAAGTTGTAGTTTAAAGAGTTTATTATTCAAAGATCTTATTTCTAAAGGAACTGCCTTAAATATTTTTATTAACTGGATATGCATGTTTTTTCTGACTATGGATTGTTTTACGTTTGGAACGTGAAGATCCGTCCTTGCCCTAGTGGAATATTCATGGGTTGTCCTCTCCTGTTCAAAATAACTAAAATTTTGTTTTACAAAGCAAGCTGATTCTAAAATATATACACAACTGTGTATATACATATCTGTGTACATATCTGTGAATTATTGTCAACGAAAGGAAATTCCCTGCGAGTTTTCTCTTGCCTGCCTGTCTACTGTGCGAATTATTCCTTATCTAATGTTCGTTACCTTATGGCCTTATTCACCGAACGTAAGTTATTATTTATTCCGTTCATTTTTTCTTGAGGTAGCTATTCTTCCGAATAAATCTCGAAAATGCAATCTACCAAACATAATTGTGTTTACTGCAGGTGTAAATCGATTCTGTCTTACTTCAAGGGTAAAAATATTTATTCGCCTGATAAAATAATAATGGCGGCCACACATATCATAATACCTAACTAATAAACGTATAGAGTATTATATCTGCAGCTGCTCTTGTGAATTTATTTGTGGTTTTTAACCTTTTGTGAAGTGTATAGTTGTAAAACATTAAAGTTAGTGGAAGTTTTGTGTGGAATCGGGTAATGATAAAACATTATTATTTTGACTTTTACACTGACACTATCGGACGGAATTTTGGATGAACGACAAAATATTCAACAAAAAGAGCAAGGAGTATAGTTCAGTATGTATATATTTATTCTCTAATTAAGTCTTCTACCTGATATTTTACTTGGTGAATTGAAAGTAAATTTTATTCTAATTTGTTTCAATATTAGTAATTTCTATCTTTAATAGTGTTCGGGCATTGTCGCATTAGGCATTTAATTTAGATCAAAATCATTTAAATGAATATCTAAGAAGATATCACATATCTAAAAAATTACTCTCAACAGAACAATTTATGGTGTACTTGCTTGGCGAGACTTGCGGAGCTATTTTAGTCATTATGCAATTGAACATGTTATCTAGGCAATCTATGAATGAGGATGAAGCCGGACCGGGCCCGATAGTAGACTCGATTCCTTTGACGTAGTAAGTACTTACCTATTTTCTAAAACACTGTATTGTGTAGATCTTGTAAACGAACCTTTGTTTCTTCTAACTTACAAGGATATACAGTATAAATTATTTTAATAGTTACACAATATCTTTATGTAATTATGTTGTAGATTCCTTATTACCTATTATATGTTCTTATTATATACGGAATAATTAGTCGCGTATTCCAGTTTCAAAGCAATTTGACATTTCTATTTTCCTTAGAAATTTGCATTTATGTAGATTGTAATTAAGATTTTGCAACGATATTACACCGAGTGTTTATATAATTATGTATCATTAAATGTTAAAATATGTTCTGAACAATTTATTATGTTATGAAACATCATTCTATTGTTATTGGATATACTCACAGTTAAGAAAACAGAATAAAGCTACGTCGTTAACATTAAGCACAACTGTAACTTTCGCATCTATGTTCCCGAAAAACCGCTTGGCCGATTTCAGTTCAACTTAGTACATGGTTTACATTTCCTCGGAGTGATTTTGGCTGTGAAATCATCACGGCATGGATGATACAATCACGGCATAACAACTAATTGAACATAAATTTGAAAAATGATACTTCACTAAATGACTATGTAGTAAACAATTCATAGTTATTATTTCAAATTCGTGATTCGTGTGAACGCATCTTTCATTCATCATATTCTGTAATAGCACGAATATTTTGTGTGAATTAATATGTGAACATAAACATAACGTACCTATATTATTATTATATTAGTCGAGTATTCTGTGTGGGTGTGCATATAAGATATATTGAGTTTGAAAGGATTGCTGTAGCAACAGAAATTGTCTTCCGGTAAACATTTCACGAATAATTATGCTTAATAAAACAACAAGATCAAGAAATTATGTTGTTATTAGAGAAATTATTTCGTAAGCTTTTGTTGTTTATGTTATAAATAAAAAAGACGGATAAGCGCGAGTAGAACTTGCGCATTTAAAATTCCCTACAGTTATAACAATTTGACAATTACTTTGTTAACGTTGGCAATACTTAAGGAGGTTGAGCCGTTTTACGAAGATAATGAAAAAAATCTGAAATAAAATTTTTTTAATAGATTTTTTTATGACAAAATTTTCTGTAAAAAATCCAAAACTATTAGGAGATTTATAAAGTTAAAAATTAAAAAAAACACTTTTACATGTAGTTTTATGGAAAATATGTCAAGCTAGCATGGAAAATGTTCATTTTATTTTTTTGCAAATAACCAAATAATGTCAGCAGTTCCGAAAACTATGTAAAGCATCAATGTCTTACGCATATTTTAATATTTATTCCAATTTAATTAGGAGACTTTTAATCAATAAAAAAATGATTGAACCTTAGCACTTTTCGATTATAGACTTTTATTCTTGACAGATTTAACAATTTTAACTAAATTTTCAACTTTTTAATGATTTAATTTTTATTTCTATTACTTCTAACTAGCGGACCCGACGAACTTCGTACCGCCTAACATTATTATATATATATATATATATATATATATATATATATATATATATATATATATATATATATAATTGGAACATCTATCTATCTATTTTATTTATTTTAAAATATACATGGACGTATATTATGTGTGTATGTCGAACACTCCGGCTGCGCCGTCGTGCCCGGTGCAAAAGAACGAATGGGGATATTTGAATCTTTGATTAACGTCTGATTAGTACTCTTCAATAAATAAATTATCGACCAATTTTTATAAGATCAACAACATTTTCGATATGAATAAAAAAAAGTATACTTACAACACAAAATCCGTTGTTATTGGAAGCTCGTGTCACGTGTTGAGTACTTTTGAGGTTATAAAATCACTTGAAAATTATTTAATGATGAAAAATGTTAAAAGTATATAAATCAATGTTTTTTTAATTTTTGACAGAATTTTTTCAAATCATACATAAGGCTGTTTATATTTTAAAACCATGGATACGAATTTAAATTTATTGACTACGTTTTAGTTAGAAATCATTTGTATGGGAAAAAGAAAAGGGCTATTTTTAGGGTTTTTCCAGCAATAATTCTAATTTTTCTCGCCGTAAAAACCATCCTTGAACTTCAACGAACATTTTAAAAAAAGATTTGGCCAAATTGGTCCAGGCGTTGTTGAGTTATGCGCTTACCAACACATTTTGCGATTCATTTTTATATTATAGATTTCTCTTTTTTAACTAGGGTTCCGTACCCGAAGGTCAAACGGGACCCTATTACTAAGCCTCCGCTGTCCGTCTGTCTGTCTGTCTGTCCGTCTGTCTGTCAGCGGGCTGTATCTCAAGACCCGTAATAGGTAGAGAGTTGAAATTTTCACAGAGTATGTATTTCTATTGCCGCTAGAACAACAAATAATTAAAAAACCCCCAAAACTCCCCAAAGAGGAGCAAATTCAGTTTTTTGCTTATAAGTCGCTCAATTTAAATCAGATCGTTTCGAGACCTGTCTTAAACGAAAGAGCAGAAAATTTTACATAGATTTTGTATAACAGAATTCGTCGAAACACTTTTTTTATACAGCTTTATATAGAAATAAAATGTATAAATTCAATTTTGTCTAATCCATAGCATACACGGGGATCGTCTGTCTTCGTTTGTTGCATACTGTACTATGGGAATTTAAAAATTGCGTATGTTTTGTCTTAAAAAAAAGATTGCATTTGTTCAAAAACGAATGTCATTTCAAATCTTTTGACATTAGTATTTTGTGAAATGCAACGCCTTCTGAGTTAACGATTTGAATAACTAATTTTAATTATTAGAACATATTGCTTTGACAGATGCAAACGTCATTTTTGACTTTTTTTACCATTCCAACACCATGGATGAGCGGAATGAAACCAAATTTTGGGAGGATATTTGATATGCAAATATGAAGAGGCCTATTGTTTTTGAGAGACGTCGGCGCAAGCGCAAAAGAAATATATATTTTAATGTTGTTTTTATAAAATAATAGTATACTTTTCATAACGGCTTATTATTTTGTTTTACAGGAGTTTTGTAAAATAAATTTTTGAAAAAAATCGGCGCATGCGTAGAAGAAATATATACTATAAGGCTGGTTTTATATAATACCGGCATACTTTTCATAACGGTTTATTATTCTATCTATGTTTACAAAAGTTTTGTAAATTTTTTGGGAAAAATTGGCGCATACGCAAAAGAAATATATGCAATAAAGTTGTTTTAATTAATAATAGTATATATTTCATAATGGTTTAAAAGAAAGTTTTGTAAAAAGTTTTAGGGGGAAAGGCGGCGCATGCGCAGAAGAGATATGTGCTATAACATTGTTTTTATATAATAATGGTATATTTTTCATAATGGTTTAATATTCTAAAGTTTTGTATTTTTTTTTTTTTGGGAAATCGGCGTATGCGCAACAGAGATATTTGCCATAACGTTGTTATTTGATATAATGGTATATTTATCAAAACTTTATATTATTTTATTCTACAAGAAATTTTTGTAAAAAAAGTGTTTATAATATAAAAACGCCGGGGTGTATTATGTAAAATTTCACGCCTTGAAATTCTTGAACTACTTGCATACTCCCACTGGTTACATATTGTTATAGCGCCTCTCTTGTTTCTTTTACAAAAGTATTTAAAAAGTACATAGTGTACGGAACCCTTCGTGTGCGAGTCCGACTCACACTTGACCGGTTTTATTATTTACTGCAGAAAATATGTAAAATACAGATATTTACGTAAATTTATTTTTTTTAACCTAACTTTGTACAAAAAATTAAAAAGTTAGTCCATTAAGTATAAAGTACTGAAATAATTAATTAATATTAAAAAAAAATTATTTATTTATGCTTTTAATACAATAATTTATTGGTATCATCGACTTATAAACTATAAAAGTTCCCATTTAGAATTCGACTTACTTTTGATTGGGACTGTAACGGATCAACCTCCTTAATTAAAATAACGTGTGAAAAATGAACCGATTGGAATGAAATGTTTTTTCTCAGCATGTATTACTCCAGGTGTATTCATTTTCATGTCAATCGAATCAATGGTTTTGTAAACAACGCAGTTTCGTTTATATAATAGAGGTGCATCTAAGGACATTTTGGCAAACAACTGAAATTTTCCACATAATTTTTTTTTTGTAATGCAGAAGTTATTTACAGTTCCTGCATATATGCCGATGTTTTAAAATCCTATTAGGAAATAGTGAAAGATATATAATTCAACTTTTTCTGCTCACAGTGAGTCGTATTATTTGAAAAAAAAACATATAGCTTGTTCTTTTTTAAATGTTTACACAACGATAATTAAAAATATTCTAGGGAGACTATATTCGTCGTTTGTAATTGGAATTTTTGCAAATTTTAATTAAATTTGTTTTTCGAGTGTGTTAGGTAACTACTACATAGTTTTCTTTTACTATAAATAAGTTATAAAAAATAAAGTCATAGCTATTATAAATTCTATTTTAAAAGTATGAACACTTTTATCAGCATAAAAGTGTTTCAAATACTTTACTTTTTTAGATAGATACTTTATATTCAATAATTCCAAATGGTGTAACATGCTTTTACTGTACATAAGAGATGGAGACTTTTAAAGCTTTCGAGATCAAGCAAGCTTTGAAAATCTTACATAAATACACAATAGATACTATATACCAGATACCTACAGTCTACATACATACAATATAACAAAAGTTTTTCAAATTTCAATGATTTTCTCTTTAAAATATTATTATTATTTATATAGTGGTATAACACCTAAAAAGAATAATTTGTTTCTTTAAGTATTTTAATTCGATGTGGAAAACCAATTATCGCTTTCATATTTTAAATTAGTACGTATAATTTGCCAGAAAGTCCCTAATATTTTATATTGTTTTGTTTTTCTAAAATCACTGCAGCTAGTTGAAATTCAAAAAATAAGTAGGCCTGGGTCCTAATTGAAAAATATTTCAAATTGATTTGCAGCAATGTAGCTTTTTATTTAATAAATAAGTAACAAAAGAATTGATATCGCAAAAAAAATCCAGTGTAAACTCCATTTAACGTCACTCGACATAACGACATATACACTCTAAAAAACCCACTCTAAAAAACGACAACAATACGTCATAATTAAGTAATAAACAGTACTTGTTTGTTATTTTGTTGATTTGTTGTTGGCATCATGGTAGCGAAGATTTTAAGGAATTCGTTCTTTTGTTTGTTGGAATTTTTATATGTTTAGCTCAGCTGCTTATCTTTAAGTTATATTGCCCGCAAACTTACAAACTGTGAACATGGCGAGTATAAGAAAATATTTGTGTATTGACGAAAAAGTTTTATTAATACACGCAATAGAGGCGGTCAGTTGTAAATTTTATGTAGGGTCAAGTTGTCAACAGTGGATCACTTTTTTTTTCTATTGGCTATATCATAACATTTTAAGGTACCAAGAAAACTAAAACATGACATCTGTATAGTGTGGTTATTTTAATTTAAGTTTTCATTATTTTTGCACATACCGCTAAACTAGCGGTATGTGCTTTATTATCGCTTTGTGCGTCAGAGCTGACTTTCGTTCATATAAGAAGTTATATCTAAGTTAATTTCACACGAAATCCATTCAAATTGAAGCTTTTTGAAAAGAGGAGATTCTAATCTATAAAACAGAACCATTTTTAAATCAATTCGAGTTCATAAATACTATTAAAATTGTAATTGAAAATTACAAACAGCAGTTGTCGGTTGGTCTGTACGTATGTACGTATGTACGTACGTCACGACTCTACAGATCGCAATTTTGGTCGGATTGCCTTAGGTTATATTTTATTCACTTTGTTTACTATCAGACCAGAACCCTATTTAAATTCACTAAAATGTGTTCAGTAGTTTAATTTTTATAAACAGTTTTATTTTTTATTATTTTTGACAGCTATTAGTTTAAAAACAATATAATAATTGCTGTGTAAATATAATGTAATCCATAAAACAAGTGCTACACTTCTATACCGTGATAACACCACTACAGGTATTAGGCCGCCGTGGCGTAATGGTTATGCCGTTGGATCCCCAAGGGCAAGGTCCTGGGTTCGATTCCTTACGAAATCATTGATATTTTTCTTTTTTTTTTCTTTTTATTTTGTTTTATTTTATTCCACTTGATATTAATTATATATTATATTATGTATAGTTCTTAATTTTTTTTATTTTTGCAAACTTAAAAAAAAATATTTTTTCAATTTTTAATTATTTATTTCTTTAAATTTTTAAATCTTTTTAAATTTATTAAAAATATTTTTTAATTGTTATTTTTTTATCATACAGTGGAAAACTTGCGGGATGTGCACTTTTGGTTTTGCCAACTATTTTTTCATTATCTACAAAGAAAAATGTTTTATAAAAGTTTTTTTTTTAAGTTGAAAATGATTCACTGTGTACTACTAGATGGGTACAGTGGTTCAGCCTTGAGTACACAGTGTATCAGTCTCGTGTAGGTTTACAATGAATCACTATAATTAAAAATGGGTTTTATCGATGCTTTATCAAAGAATTGAAATAAAAATGCAGACATTAACTGGTTGATAAGTAAAATGTTAGGTTACTTACCATACTTACCTATCTAATAAGTAAAATTCCATTATTATTAATAAATTTGTAATTTTTGCTGTATTGTAATCATTTTGTAGTGATAATGGCCACAGCAGCCGATTCACTTGTTTTCTTTTTTTTGTTAAAATTTAAAAAAAATGTTAGTTACAGAGTGGATCATGATTCACTGTCTACTCACTCTACTTGAACCACTGGCTGTTTTGATATCTCACGTCAAAAATTTTAACTTTAGTTTACGTTTGGATTATAATTCTTACGTTAAAATGTACCTAAATGCAGTTTACAATGAAACAAAAACATGCAAATAAGTAGTACCCTCGATTGACTAAAGTACGATGAAGCTTACCTCGTAAAAAAAAGTTTTGACACACAAAAACAAACAATTACGTGTATCACTTGAACCAACAAGCACACGTGGCTGACGTTTACTATTTACTATAGACAACTTCACGTCAAATATACATTGTTATATTAACAAAAGAATGGCGTTATAGATCAATCTTATTTCGTTTTTAGCAATGATTCACTGTACCCGCCTGAGCCACTGTTGACAACTTGACCTGACTTATTATGAGTAAATACATATTATAGTAAAAACATGTTAATTGATTATTTCTTCTCTCCGCTTAACGACAACTCTAAATAACGCCACAAAGTGCACAGTCCCTTGAGTGTCGCTATATAGAGTTTACACTGTAGTTTAGAAACGTTGCTTCAACATCGACATTAACTTATTTTTGTTGAGGTAACTTTGGATAACCTGGAAATGGCAACGCCAAGTTGGTTAGAAAAAATTAAACTTTTATTTTAAAGAAATTAATAATAATATGAAATAACGAATATGAATAATAAAATATATAAATTAAATAAATATTTTTCAGTTAATTTCTTCAGCTAGCATAAAAAGTCAAGAACCCTTGAGACTTAAATGAGCGCCAAGATGTCTTACATAACGTGTTCATATTATTGCAATATCTATGAACAAGGATGCAACAATAAGTGGTTACATTATCTATTATGTAACCAGATACATTGCAACGTGTTTGTTGACCTAGTTAACAATAGATCCTTTAGTCTAACTCTGTTGTCTACTGCATGTGTATCTTAAGTTCGTATATACACAATACACATAATGACATAACATTGCAGAGCACAGGTGCCAGTTTCTATAGTTTAACTGCTTTGTTGGTTTATATTGTTGGAATACAACTTTTGATGGGACGCCAAAGAGAAACATCGAACACAGTAATAATAGACAGAGAGAGAAAGAGATTAAAGATTACAGACGCTCGACAACTGCGATCTCATTATAATAATAATAATTCTTTATTATCCATGACAAAATATTTGTGTGGAATCGTCAAAATACATAATTATTTACAATCATTTAAATTAAAATCATTAAAATTGGTGGATAAAAATTCATCAAGTGAGTATATGGTGTTATTCATATAATATAATATTTTTCTTTAACCTTTTACATTTTATATTTGTCTCAATAAAAAAAAAAATAGGAAAGAAGAAAAAATAATTATAGGAAAGAAAAATTGCGTTGCCGTGTCAAATCTGTCCATCTATGGATGGATTTGACACAGCAACGCAATTTTTCTTTCATAAACAAAATTTTGTAAATTACCATATGAGCCCGAATTCAACGCGACCCAGAATTAAACGCGAGTCCGAAATTTACATAAAGATATTTAGAAAAAAAGTAATACTCATAAAAGAATTCAAAGAAAGTATAATTCAATCAGATAAGCATTTATTTAGGTAATTATAGGTAATAACACAGGTTACATTCATGTCAATATAATTAAGTAATGTAAAACAAAATTACTAATATTACGTAACAACAAAAAACGGAAATGTTTATTCAGAATCTGAACTGTTTTCAAAATGAGAACTCATTGATGTCACTTCGGTATCGTCAGTATTTTCATTTACGCTTTCAGTCTCCCACAAAATGTCTTCTTCCGTCCCATTCAACGTCTGTAGGAGAATGTCCTTGTTTATATTGCATTCTTTTACTTAAACCCCGAGTTTAGCGCGAGTCGTTTTTTAACGGAAACTAAGTGGTCGAAAATATCGCGTTATATTCGGGCTAATACGATATTAGATTTAGTAATGTGTGACGGCAATTTAAAGTTTTCAAATAACCATGCAAAATATATTAGGTATGTAAATTTTATTTTAACACCTGCAGCCATTAAATATCCGAAGAAGCTGCAATAAGGCGGCGAAGTGTCATTTAAAGCCCAACGAGGTGTTATTATTATCACCTGTCCACTTTCCTGTGATAAATTTTCAACTATAGTATTTGGAAAGTGTGCTTAATAAAATTTTTCAAACTATAATTTAAAAATTAAAGAGACTGACAGAGCGAACGACATGACCTTGTGATGTTTATAGCAAAATAGAATCAACATAGTAAAAAAAGAAAGAATGATGAAGAATGTTTAAGTTACATAAGTTACATAAGTTCAAAAACTAAAACCCGAAACTGAAAAGTGTGGAACAAGAAAATATTCTCATCTGAAGATAGCCCTGGTCGTATACCACCTCATATATATGGTCATATGGTGCCCTCTAGATCAGGGGCGGGCAAATCTTTTGATCGCCGGGCCACATAGCTGATGAAAAATTCGACCGCGGACCGTATAGCTGATGAAAAATTTGCAGACCACATTCTATTTCCGCATTTGAAGAGCAAAAAAAAAAGTCCTCACATTCTATTCCCACATTTGGAGATTCTTTACTACTTTTCTAAAATTTTCTAAAATGCTTTGCGGGCCGGACAAAATTGTGCTGCGGGCTGGATCCGGCCCGCGAGCCGCCATTTGCTCAGGCCTGCTCTAGATGTATAGCGTGATGCACTTAGCCCCAAAGCTTATGATCGCTTACTACTGTTAAAATGTATTGTTTTGCTAAGATAGGTGGCATACGACCACGGCTGTCCTCAGATAAGAATATTTTCTTGTTTTATACTTTTCAGTAGTCGGGTTTTAGTTTTAATTTTTATTTAAATTGTTTTGCGGTTATAGCAACAGCTAACAATATACAGAATGATTTTGATCTAGGTATATGGGAAATTATTGAGACAGAGCAACATTTTCGGAAAAAAAATTTCAGACAAAAAAGTTGTTGAGTTTGAGGGGGACATTGTTTGGATGCAAAGAACACCCCTTATCCTCAATCCCTGCACGGGGTTGCGAGTGACTGATTCCGCTTTTCAATCATGAATTATGTGTTTTTTGTGTTTGATCGATAACCCTTCTCAAACCAAACAACTTTTACCTCTCGTAATTTTCTGCGCAATGTCGTTGTTTAGGCATAAAAATTTAATGGAGTTTCGGGAAACCGATTTTTGATAGGCATTTTAGGGGTTGAGGTAGGCATTGGATAAAAAAATGTTTCAGACAGTTGTTGCATACATATTTCTTATCGTAATCATAATTTGAGATAAAAATGGTGTTCCTATTAAAAATGTCAAAGTCACTCTCAGCCCTGCGCAGGTGTTGGGGTGGGGGGTGATATTTGTCTCCAAACGGTGTCCCCCTTCAAACTAAACAACTTTTGTTTGAAACTTTTTTCCAAAAATGTTGCCCTGTCCCAATATTTTCCCATATAGATTAAAATGGATCATTCTGTATATATTTTTGAAATGTGCTAATTAAGCCCTTTCATTTGATACCCAACATGGCATCACTGAAAAAACAAATGTATTTAGTTCATGACTTTATGTCCTCTAGAGGGCGCCATATTTAATTTAATGTGACGTCACATAACCAGAGGACGATCAAAACGGTTCCAACGATACCTCGTTTGTTAAATTATAAGTGGTTTAGAAGTTATGATGGAACAGATGAACATATACATACGCACATACATACCGGTCAAACGCATAACCCTCTTTTTGCTTCGGGTAAAAATTATCATTAACGCGAGCGAAGTCGCAAGTAGAGGCTAATTAAAAGTGAAAAGATAGTATGTGTTTACAACCTTATTTGAAAGTTTTATTTACGTTCCTTCAAAAGCATCAAAATTAATTATTATCTGCTAAAGTAAAATACCAGTTTTATTTAAAATTTTATAATTTTTAAAATAAAGACGGAATATAATGTTAATATTTTGTATTCAGTACCTACCGTAGTACTGAAGCTCAAAATTAAGTTGGTAATTTTACAAAATTGTAAGGGTATTACGTAAGATAAAAATCTGTTAATATAAAATAATAACAGAGTAAGTTCCTGATTTATAAAGAGCTTAAAACCTGAAGACGTGTAGAGAAAAGCAGGCCGTGGTAACTGGGTGCAATATTGAACATTATAACGTCGCGTCGGGTCGATAATTTTAATATAACCAATTAAAGCTCCGTCAACACTCACTGCGTTATATGGTACATGTGCACGGTATACTTGTTACTTTCTCTACAATAAAACATTACGAGATTGCCCGATCCCTCCATATGATACGTGTTTGAAATTGGAAAAATAGAATTATTTTAAGGGGTACATTTTTATATTTTCCTTTATTTATTTTTGAAGCAATGCTTCTTAACGCGGCGAACAGCAATTCACTGAAAAAAACAGTCAAATCGTCAAGCGACGTGACTATTTCATACGTATTTAAAAAAATTGGTCGACAATTTTATTTATTGAAGGGTAATCAGAT
This sequence comes from Xanthostigma xanthostigma, assembly GCA_963575645.1. Classification (NCBI taxonomy): domain Eukaryota; kingdom Metazoa; phylum Arthropoda; class Insecta; order Raphidioptera; family Raphidiidae; genus Xanthostigma; species Xanthostigma xanthostigma. The sequence goes on from OY754465.1 coordinate 20,004,499, forward strand.
GTCAATCAAAGAGTTGCATACGCGCGTTAGGTGGTCGAGCGGTTCAGTGCATCTACTTTGAAAGTACAAGGTGGTTGGTTCGATCTCAGACGTCAGAATTGTGTTTTTTTCCCTTTTTTTCGCAATAAACTTTTTATGTAAACAATTTAACAAAAAAAAATGGCGAAGGTTAAACGGCACTACATAACTACTGACAATACTGTGATAATAATTTAAATCACGTGATAAAATGCTGCTTCGCGATTGGTTCAACGCATGACGCAATTCTGCATGAAAAATAGCGACGAACCTATCACCGAACTATAGCAGTGGAATCAGCAAACGACGTCACGATCCAGCAGCGTAGCATGCAGAGCAGCTGCCATCGAGACTCTGAGCAAGCGAAAAATCTGACACTGTGTAGGTACGGGGCGCTTAAATGTGTCTTCAGCCTTACTTTCACATATACCAGTCGTAAATATGGCATTTTGTATTATCAACTACATAAACTTAATACTATTATCTTAGAGGCAGCTCGTGTTCAACGGATTAAAATTATCTTTTATAAATTAATAATAAACGTTTGTGCAAACGTGTGGCCATTACACAGGTTATGAACATGCATGTCGGAACCTACCTACTAGCTATACACCAGACTACGCTCAATACTGATGTAACTGCTCTTAATTAACTCTAGATTCTAGCGTTGCCACAGAACCCTCGGGACTATTGAATATTGGAAGGAAATTGAATTATTAATTCAAATAAAAACTGCCCAAGCTCGTGCTGGGCACACACTTGATAGAATTTCGTAGTATTCATATGACGTATTTATGGTCTATTTATGGGTCGCAATCGTTGTTTGACAGATATCGTACCCTAACCTAAAAATGCGTTAATACGTTGATACTGTTTTGTACGTTATTGGTTAAAAAGAAGTCGAGTTTCTATTAGTTATTATTTGCACCATTTAAATCACGTTGAGGCATTCCAAAAAACAAGTAGTTCTAGTAAATATTGACATGTGCACTAGCGAAATCGGACGCCTGGGATTTTTTACCGTCGATAAATCCAGATAAAAATTGGGATAGTTTCTTAATCATGGCCATTGCTGATTACCTGTCAAACTCCTATACTCACAAAGTAGCTTGATTTTACTAATTTCTAATATTTCCTCCATTCGCATGTCACTATTAATTTAGTGGAAGTTTTATAACTTTCAAAACTCCAGCTTAATTAAGTATAGTCGAAATTTTGATTCCAAGATCAACTCAAACTGATAGACTGACACATACATGTGAAGTTAAATAAGAAGTTTTAAAAATGTGGAAAATAACGAGATGGAAAACAGTAATGATGCGAAAGGCATCTCTTATGACATCATGGTGAGAAACGTACGTTAAATGCGTTATTATTATTAAAATTGATTTAAACTGCGGAATAATATGAAAATTGTAGTTTTTATAGGGCCACATCTTATTAAAAGGAAAGGGTATAACTTATGACGTCATGAAAGGAAGTTAAGTGAAGGGCACGAGAAAGCCATCAATGGTTAGCGGTTGTGGTGGAGGTGCTTGGCACAACCTCGGTTGTAAGGGTGGGTAAATATTAAACATTACTAGCATGATATGCAAAATTAAAAAAAAGAAGCCAGCATTAATGTTTTTTTTTCTTCAGTTAGTGCAGTCAAAAAAAAAACATTTCAATTTACTATAATTCGCATAGAACTGAAAATTGGTATATGTCTTTTGTACACCATTACAAATAAAATATCAAAAGTCCCCACCGATCCTACATCTGCTTCAATATTTATTTAAGGTCAAAGGCCAAAACTATCGTTTTTTTGCACTTTTCTCGTAAACGGTAAATTTTATCTAAAAATAGGTCAGACAAAAGTTGTAGATCATGCAACTGTTTACAAAAACTCTTCTTATATTTTTTTCCTACGAATCATCCTGAGGTATGGGACCAAAATGTCTATATGTACGTACTGAACGTATTTATCAAAAATAACGTTAAATATTAATATGCATATTAGTATTTTCGATGTCTGAAATCACTATTTCAAAAGAATGCTGATTCGTAGGGAAAAAAGTATAAGAACAATTCTTGTAGACAATTGCATGATCTACAACTTTTGTCTGACTATTTTTAGAGAACATTTACCGTTTACGAGAAAAGTGTAAAAAAACCGATACTTTTGACCTTTGACTTTGAATACATTTTTAAGAAGATGTAGGTTCGGTTGGGACTTTTGACAGTTTATTTGTAATGGTGTACTTTATACCTGTACCAATTTTCAGCTTTATGGGAATTATAGTAAACTGAAATGTTTATTTTGACTGCATTAATTTAAGGCAAAAAAAACATTCAAGCAGGCGTCTTTTTTTTAATAGTGTACCTAAGACCTGTTTCAATTTTCAGCTCTATGCGAATTATTGTAAACCTACCACTATTTTTTCGTTTATTTTGACCGGACTATATGCTCGTCTCAGTAACGACTCTATTGATTTAGAATCCGTGGTTTTGAAAATATATTCAATTTTGTACATTATCTTCTAGATAAATTTTCAATGGAAAATTTCATTGAAATTTTATAATCTATGAAAAAAGAATTACAAAAAAAAAATTTTGGAACATGTAAGTCAAGTATGGTTTTTCGTACCACAATTTTGGGATGCGATAGACCATTGCATTTTCTAAACATATTTTTTAATCTCAAATAATTGCACTTAATAATTTGCCTTATTTACAGCTTTGGGACATCATTTTCACCATCCTTTGGATACTTGTATATATATAATATGTATAATGTATATTGTATAATGAGGCAGGTCGAGCACATATTGTAAGAACAAAGGTCTAGCCGACAGCAGAAGGCAGAATGTATGGAGGGGGTTGAAGAGGGATCTTTAAACACACCTCAGCTCGTTTGACTAAGTACCTTTTGTTCTCACTTTTAGTCAGCTTTGTTTTTAGCTGAATAACGAACGCAACATCTAGTTACTGTTTAAAGTGTATTGAAAATCGCTGTTGTTGAAAATATCAGTGGCGTTTCGTTAATCATCATTAAAACATTAATGCTGATTTGCAGAAAGCATTGTTAGAACATTTTATTTGACAATGATCTGAACTTTTAAATCGACCCTGCTCGAAAAATAATATGAAATATTATTTTTTTAACATAGTTCACACTTCGAAACAACCTTCTTCTATGTCTAATGATCAAAATTTAGACTGAAGAGCGATCCTTTTCTGTGTAAATATATCATTTGTTTTGTATAATTATATACGACATTAGAGTGCTCCTGTTTGTATAAAAAAATGTAATTTGCGATACCAATCTCATCGTCAAATGAATTTTTTTTGACAATACTTTGTGTAACTCTTTAGACTAGGATAACATACAGATACGACGTTAATAACTCTCAAAACGTAAATTGAATTCGGCTAAATTACTTTGATATCTTCGGTCTTTAATATTGTAAAAACATACTTGTTAATGTAAGAATACCGCAGGTGGTGATCTAAACCAACGGCGTGCAATCTTAAGGATAGTTGGCAAAACCAAAAGTGCACATCTTGCAAGTTTTCCACTGTATAATGGAAATTGAAAAAATAAAAAATAATTAAAATTGAAAAAAAATAAATTAAAAAAATATATCAAAAATATAATGTATAAATATCAAGTAGAATAAATAAAATAAATTGGAATAGAAAAAATATCTCAATAATGTAGCGGTAGGAATCGAACTCAGGACCTTGTCACTAGTCCGACGCCTTATCCACTGAGCCATAAGGGCTCTTACATCGCGCCGCTGTTATCGTGGTATGGAAGTATAGCACTTATTCGAAGGTAACTTACTACATTTAAATATATCATTTTTTAACCATTAGCTGTCAAAAATAATAAAAATAAAACTGTTTTTAAAAATTAAACTACTGAACACGTTTCAATGAATTTATATAGGGTTCTGGTCTGATAGTAAACAAAGTGAGTAGGTAAAATATAAACTAAGGCGATCCGACCAAAATTGCGATCTGTAGAGCTGGGACGTACATACGTACAACTGCTGTTCGTGATTTTCAATTACAATTTTAGTAGTAATTATGAACTCGAATATATATCTAAAATGGTTTTGGTTTTTAGAACAGAATCTTCTCTTTTCAAAAAGCTACAATTTGAATGGATTTCATGTGAAATTAACTTAGATATAACTTCTTGCATGAACAAAAGTCAGGTCTGACGCCAAAAGCGATAATAAAGCACAATCCATTAGTTATGCGATGCAATATACTCAATAAAATATAGTTTAAAAAAAACTAAAAAACACGCTTTATATCGGACTAAAAAGTAAAAAATAATTGTTTTAAAATAAGCTTAAAAAGCGTTGGGCGCTCGATGTACGAAAATGTGGAACAAAGCGCCCCACGCTTTTTAAGCTTATTTTAAAACAATTATTTTTTACTTTTTAGTCCGATATAAAGCGTGTTTTTTAGTTTTTTTTAAACTATATTTTATTTTTCACTTTTTAGTTTGAGGATCTATAAAAGAATTTATTAATCCTGGGGGTCCTAATAAGGATAATGGGAAACTGTTATCAAATTATTGCATTGTCATCGGTCCTTGATACGTATGCAAAGTTTCAAATTAATCAGACTTCGAGAAATTGGTGAAAATTATGCTCAAAGATTCCGTTACGGACATACATACATACTTAGTTACAACCCAAACTAATATAAAGCGTATAAAAACGGACGCGCAGAACGATTTGAAAATTATATTAGAAGCCCATTTTGTGCTCTACACAATACACTAAAATCTTAATTTGATCACTTTGAAACCGAACCAAAATCATGCATTCTATAAAAGTTCGTCATTGACCACATTTTGGTAAAACCGTAGGTAACCAAAATAAGCCTGTTTCACTATATTTCTATTTAAAATTTTTAAGGGTATAGGTTTTATGTTCAGATGTTGTAATTTGTGAAATTAGTGCGGGTATAGAGAACCCGATTTCTGAAGCCGTTGGTGTGGTTAAGGGATTGTCAGTGTTAGTAGTACGGTAATATAATTTCAACGCGATTGAATGAAATTGCTTTTTTGACTCATAAGGAGAGCACAGAAAAGTTTAGGCACTTATTTTTGAATTTCTTAGATTTTGAAGTTTCTACATAATTCTCGGGTTTCTTAAAAATCTCATAAATAAAATTAATTTTATTTAATTTAATAAACTCAGCCTTATACAGAAATACGTGACTTTCCAACTTATAAAAATATTCAATAAAACTCCAGATAATATTAAAAGATTGCCAATAGATATTTTCGGAAACAAATTAAAAAAAATATTACACGACCCAAGAATATTTAGATGATTGTTTTTAAAATACTCTATTTTAATTGTTTACAAAATATATTTTAATTATATGCTGTAAAGCAAGTTGAATAAAAGATATTCTATTCTATATTTTTGATATCAGTATGCTTTGAAGTTGAAACGGTCTTGACGTATCAATTGGCTGGGATTTTTAATTAAGTTTAAATATAATAATAATAATGCGTTTCACGTCCGTTTCTCGACTACTTTTATAAGAGACGCCATTCGCACCATTACTATTTTTTTCTACCACACTTCTACAATTTTTAAACTTCAACTTAATTAATAGCAATGGGCGAATGAAGGAATTTTTAGGAAATTAGGATAAGGTAGGCAAATTTTGAGCATAATAGTTTGACAGGTAATCGGCCATGGCCTTGAATAAGAAGCTCTCTCAAAATGTATCTGGAATTGTTGAGGTAAAACAATGAAAAACCTCAACAAGATGGCCGGTACAGGAATTACCGTTTCTCGGCGAGAGGCAGTGGGAAAAACTCCCAGCCACATCTGCCCCCGCCGGGATTCGAACCCGGTACCTCCTGAGTGCGAGTCTAGTGCTCTCACCGCTACGCCACCCCGCTCTGTGAAATCAGACCAAATATAGTAACTATCTTCTATATAATTTATGTCCGCACTTAGTGGAAAAAGCCTTGCAATATTTGTAACGTATAATAACATTTTTGTACTACGCCACTGCCTTATTTTACATACAAAGAAAATTGTTCTCCGTACGTTCATTAGACGTCAACCGAATCTTATATGTCATCATCAGCTGAATGTATGAATAGAAGAACACTTGTAAAAGTGTAAGAACTTCTTACCTACAGAGCAATTATTAAAGACGTTTAATAAGAATCTAACACCGTGTTGACTTCACTTCATATAACACGTTTTGATTAATACAAAAGTTTGAATGACGATCGTTATTATTATTCTACTCTATTATTAAGGCCGTGCACCGACTACTAGGATGGAATATTCTAGTTGCATATAGTTTCACTGTATTATTTCTAGTACAAACTAAAAATCGAATAGATTTTTTAAGTAAAACTTCTTTAGGCACGCTTGACTTGGGGAGCAGGCTGGTAAATGCCTGACGAAAGCGTTTACGGAAGTGCATCATCGGACGAGGCGAACAGTGCGTGATCGTTCGAGGCGAACGGTAGTTGAGTTAAGTTAGTGAAGATAGTAAGAGAGTTACGTTTCGTATATTGGAAGTTGAGAGGGAGATATAAGTTAGTGAGTGCGACAAAGACGGAGCATTAATCGATTTTTTTTTACAAGTATTTGACGTTTAAAATGAAAACAATTGTTTTTGTATCAAAAATACATTTCATCGCATTTTGCTGCATTTTGTAACGGGAAATAAAGTAGATTAGTTAATAAATCCTTTGTATCCTTTGTATCCTTTGTAGATATGTGCTACAGAGTGAGGTTATATTGTGTCGTTAAATCAGGATGTCTAATCAAAATATGGTGATAGATTATCGAATATTATTGTATCATTATTATATATTATTATATATTATATATAGCAGCAAGAAGTTTTACTTCAGTCGTGTGGTCTAAAACACACTCGCTTTTTTTTAAATTTGTATTAGAAGATTTACTGCTCGATTATTTTTCACGGTAAAATCAAGTATATTACCTTGTTATAACACATTTTAAATAAGAATTGACTCAAAAAAACCTGCAGTTTAATAAATAGACACAAACCATAATGATGTTATTACAATTAATGTTTACAAACAAATACTATTTTTAAATAGACTGGTTGGTAATTGTGAGGAATATTTTTTTACTATGTGTAGTAGGTATGATTTAGTAGAATACTGTCACAAACAATTGATTGTTAAAAAACTGAAATCCGACTACATAAATGAAGAAAACAAGTACGTCAAAACGTGAGACAGATTTTTTTCTATATCATTAGTCAAAAGCCTATTTAGGACCTGAGGAAAAAATGTCGGTATACAGTGCCCGACTACTAATTTTTTTTTTGCTTATTTCCTTCTTTTACGCTGTTGAGTTTTAAACGTTCATTTTTACTTCATATTGCACATACCGCTAAACTAGCGGTATGTGCTTTATTATCGCTTTGTGCATCAGAGCTGACTTTCGTTCAGATAAGAAGTTATATCTAAGTTAATTTCACACGAAATCCATTCAAAATGAAACTTTTTGAAAAGAGGAGATTCTGATCTATAAAACAGAACCATTTTTAAATCAATTCGAGTTCATAAATACTATTAAAATTGTAATTGAAAATCACAAACAGCAGTTGTCGGTTGGTCTGTACGTATGTACGTACGTACGTACGTATGTACGTACGTCACGACTCTACAGATCGCAATTTTGGTCGGATCCCCTTGGGTTATATTTTATTCACTTTGTTTACTATCAGACCAGAACCCTATTTAAATTCACTAAAATGTGTTCAGTAGTTTAATTTTTATAAACAGTTTTTTTTTTATTATTTTTGACAGCTAATTAAAATAAAAAAACTCGGGTCGCAGTGCGAAACCCTGTCGACAATATAGTGTATTTGCTATTATAGGCAGTGTGGCTCCCTTATATAAACTTAACTTTATTTTTGAACAAAATAAAAAATTTAACCCCTTAATACACCCCTTAAAATAATATTTTTTTCTTAATTTTAATATTACTGCCAATACAACAAATTAAATTCACCCTTCTCTAAATATACCCATACCTACAAACTAACGTTTTCATAAAATTTTTAAGTCCGGTCCTGTCGGGCCGATTTTAATAAAATTTTGGTAGCACATTTTAATCATTACTAAAGGGTTAAATTTCAATTTTGAAACGATTCGAAGAAATTTTTCGGTATTTTTGGGCCCAACCCCTAAATCTCACCCTTAAAGTGGCCCGATTGGGCCCATTTTAAATAGGCTTCGTGCGGTGATGGGTTTTAACATGTGGTCCAAATTTCGTTAAAATCAATTAACTCCTTCGAAAGTTATTGCCCGTACCTATATATATATAAATATATATATATATATATATATACATATATAAACATACTTTTCCAAAAATGGTGCCAAAGTGTTTAGAAGGTTATGAAACGTCGAGAAATTTTGGTCCGACCCCTAGGTCCCGCCATCCGACCGACGCCAATAGTGTAAGTGCCTTATGGCAAATACACTAAAAACAAAAAACATAATAAATATACTCAATTAATGTAGTATGATACGTAAAATAACTGCTACACTTCTATACCATAATAACAAAGGCGTTGTACGGCATCGGTGTGGCCGAACGGTTAAAGCGTAAGTCATGTAATCCCAAGGTGCCGGGTTCGATTCCCGCTGACATAAGAATTTTTTTTTTTTTATATTCCATTTTATTCCACTTAATTCCACTTAATATTTATATATTATATATAATATATTTCTCATATATTTTTTTTATTATTATATTTTTTTATTATTATTTTTTTTTTCATTTTATTTTTTTCATTTTAATTTTTTAATTGTTTTTTTTAATCTATTGCACATACCGCTAGTGTAGCGGTGGGATATTCTTGAAAAATAGTGTTTTGGGATATTTTAATCTATTTTCTCAATTTTTTTCATTATAATATAATGTACAGTGGAAAACTTGCGGGATGTGCACTTTTGGTTTTGCCAATTGCACATACCGCTAAACTAGCGGTATGTGCTTTATTATCGCTTTGTGCATCAGAGCTGACTTTCGTTCAGATAAGAAGTTATATCTAAGTTAATTTCACACGAAATCCATTCAAAATGAAACTTTTTGAAAAGAGGAGATTCTGATCTATAAAACAGAACCATTTTTAAATCAATTCGAGTTCATAAATACTATTAAAATTGTAATTGAAAATCACAAACAGCAGTTGTCGGTTGGTCTGTACGTATGTACGTACGTACGTACGTACGTACGTACGTATGTACGTACGTCACGACTCTACAGATCGCAATTTTGGTCGGATCCCCTTGGGTTATATTTTATTCACTTTGTTTACTATCAGACCAGAACCCTATTTAAATTCACTAAAATGTGTTCAGTAGTTTAATTTTTATAAACAGTTTTTTTTTTATTATTTTTGACAGCTAATTAAAATAAAAAAACAAAAAACATAATAAATATACTCAATTAATGTAGTATGATACGTAAAATAACTGCTACACTTCTATACCATAATAACAAAGGCGTTGTACGGCATCGGTGTGGCCGAACGGTTAAAGCGTAAGTCATGTAATCCCAAGGTGCCGGGTTCGATTCCCGCTGACATAAGAATTTTTTTTTTTTTATATTCCATTTTATTCCACTTAATTCCACTTAATATTTATATATTATATATAATATATTTCTCATATATTTTTTTTATTATTATATTTTTTTATTATTATTTTTTTTTTCATTTTATTTTTTTCATTTTAATTTTTTAATTGTTTTTTTTAATCTATTGCACATACCGCTAGTGTAGCGGTGGGATATTCTTGAAAAATAGTGTTTTGGGATATTTTAATCTATTTTCTCAATTTTTTTCATTATAATATAATGTACAGTGGAAAACTTGCGGGATGTGCACTTTTGGTTTTTGCACATACCGCTAAACTAGCGGTATGTGCTTTATTATCGCTTTGTGCATCAGAGCTGACTTTCGTTCAGATAAGAAGTTATATCTAAGTTAATTTCACACGAAATCCATTCAAAATGAAACTTTTTGAAAAGAGGAGATTCTGATCTATAAAACAGAACCATTTTTAAATCAATTCGAGTTCATAAATACTATTAAAATTGTAATTGAAAATCACAAACAGCAGTTGTCGGTTGGTCTGTACGTATGTACGTACGTACGTACGTACGTACGTACGTATGTACGTACGTCACGACTCTACAGATCGCAATTTTGGTCGGATCCCCTTGGGTTATATTTTATTCACTTTGTTTACTATCAGACCAGAACCCTATTTAAATTCACTAAAATGTGTTCAGTAGTTTAATTTTTATAAACAGTTTTTTTTTTATTATTTTTGACAGCTAATTAAAATAAAAAAACAAAAAACATAATAAATATACTCAATTAATGTAGTATGATACGTAAAATAACTGCTACACTTCTATACCATAATAACAAAGGCGTTGTACGGCATCGGTGTGGCCGAACGGTTAAAGCGTAAGTCATGTAATCCCAAGGTGCCGGGTTCGATTCCCGCTGACATAAGAATTTTTTTTTTTTTATATTCCATTTTATTCCACTTAATTCCACTTAATATTTATATATTATATATAATATATTTCTCATATATTTTTTTTATTATTATATTTTTTTATTATTATTTTTTTTTTCATTTTATTTTTTTCATTTTAATTTTTTAATTGTTTTTTTTAATCTATTGCACATACCGCTAGTGTAGCGGTGGGATATTCTTGAAAAATAGTGTTTTGGGATATTTTAATCTATTTTCTCAATTTTTTTCATTATAATATAATGTACAGTGGAAAACTTGCGGGATGTGCACTTTTGGTTTTGCCAACTATTTGTTTTTACTCGTAATTATTTCATATTAAGCTATTTTCTACAATTTTTTTTAAATTGTTATTCAAAAATGTTTTTACAAATTCACAACAATGCTGCAATCATTTATAGTATTTCTGTTTGTTACGGCCAACCCCCTCTCTCATATAGTTATGCAAGTGCCTCAGGCACTTTTGCTTGCAGCATTAGTACTGTATAAGACGCAAAACACTGCCCACGTCAAATGACGTGTAACAAATAAAGTTAAATATTTTTAAGTTATTGTAATGTATGAAACTGTACACTGTTCTTTAAACAGTACTCTAAAGATGAGGGTATACCCTTCGAAACGTTAGCAAATAAATGCAAATCTCATATAAGTAATTGCTTTTTTTTAAACCTTTGCCACTGAACTACAAAAGAATGTTCAGTTACTTATAAAATAATAAATAATATGTATAAAATCAGAGCACAAAAATATCATTTCAGTTTTTATATAATATGAGACGGTCCGATTAGATTTTTATAGCCTATGACACTTTTGACAATAAGAGGACTCCAATGACACCTCTTTTTGTAAAATCGGTCCACTAATTAGGTCTCTAGGAGGGACCATGCATACCCGCCCACATACATATATACATAGTAGACTGCTAAAATCATAACCCTTCCTTGTGGTTTTGCCGTAGTCGGGTAAAAAATAGAAAACAATATTTAACTTCCAACTCGTTACTACCACCATTAAAGCACGGTACCTACGCCATCTTGTTTTAAACTGAGCGGTTTAGTACCTACTTACTTATTGGAAAAATGTTTATGTGATTAAATGTAAACACTGCTGTAAATATTTTTAAATTCTGTATGGAAATTGGGAAAATTGAAAAAAAAATTAAAAGTAGTTTATTAGATAATAATTTTAGCTCTTTTATAAACACTTTTACCCAATTAATCTAGATATAGAAACGGTACATCCACAATTTTTTCTTTATTAACCATTTATTGCGTGAATAAATTTCAAAAATATTTATATTATGTTTAAAAAATATAAGAAATAAAAAATTAATAGACGCGGTATGTTTTTATAAATAATAAGATTGTATAAAATAAAAAGTTTCACTTCTGCCAAATGTGACCACAACACACCTGATCTTTTTTATTATTCGGTAATTTATTTTTAGATTTCTATTGAGGTATATATTTAAGACACATTCCCCGACGTATTTACCGTTCATAGCGTTTCTCTTTAAGAGAAGATATAGCTAATTCCTGGAGATAGTCTCTAAACCAATCTGCTCTTCAGAGGCGCCGTATCTCAAAATTAAAGATGAAACTTCAGAAGGACATAAACTGTTTAATTTATTATGTATCAACTAACTGAAACATCAGGAAATTAAACAGAATTTCTAAATATTATTAGCTCAGTCTTAGGAAACTTATATAACATTAATTAATTAACAAAAAATGTCTTTTAATAGTTTTATTACATAATTGAATGTCAGCGAATATTGATTGTGAAATCATACAAATATAATTGAGAAAATATTGCAGAAATTAATAATTGGAATTCGTGTTTGTTCTTTACTGTTTATTTTCAGGTGAATATTAATTATAAGTAAAGTTGTTTCTATATGTTTCCTGATTCCCTAAATTTTCACCGTTCATATGAATGGAATATAATGTTATGTAAAGACTTGTTATTTCAACGTACCCACCATATATGTGGTTCTAAAAAATATAATTTTTTTTCTTCAACCCTTAAATGCATGATTTGTCATTTATATTTAAAAAAGTATGTAGATATGTATGTCTCAGGGTATGGGGATTACTGGAAAAATAATTAAAAAAATATTTTGACGTTTCAGTCCATTTTATTCTCCACTTTGTCTCTGTAGGATGCAGCCTACGCTATAGTAATTTTTTTTAAGACACAAGAGCATGATATTCAGCTATTAGAATATTATGTAGGCAGTATCCTATAATATGAATTTAAGGGTTAAAGCTATCAACTGTCAATTTATATTTTCTGTTAGTGCGAATTAATCTTTTTAATCAATTATTATTTTTAATAGTACCTAAACTTAAAATGCAAATATAATCTTTCCCATTTTATAAGATACACAAGCATTGTAGTGTAAGTCATTAAAATCGGGTTAGAAGTTTTGAATTATCAATGAAGACAGACAGGTAGATAAAAAATATTTTAGTCCACGTATTTCGAACGAACAAATTGCGAGCATGGCGTAAAACTGCGAAATTGTGGACAAATCACACTATCAAAAATCTAGACGAAAATTTAGCGGCCAATTTTTGAGGTCATTTACTTTGAACAAAAACAGTGAATTGCACGGAAATAGGGAGCTTTTCTGGGGTATAGCGACTTAAGAAAAAAATTCCAATAGTTATAGGCGGTCCGGTTCAGACGCAAAGCAAATGACCTGAAAACTTGCCGCTAAATTCCGGTAAGACAAAATGCCCAACAGTCTTACACTACCCAATAGTGCTAGTAATTGGTCAGGAACTATGTCCACAAGATCACTATTTAAATTTTTGATTTTGTGATTTGTCATAATCATCCTATTTTTACATAAATTGTATAAATCTAAATTTTGTTAAAAACTTACAATTACAAATTTTTATTTATATTTTAATATTTATGAAAAATAAGCGAAATAATTTGTACATAAAATCAAAGAAATTTAATAAAAAGTAGGAATAAATTGATTGCTTGTCGTGAAAGATTTATTTTCCTTTAAAAACTTTTGGCAATCCAGCAAATTTTACATCTCGTCTCTGTAACTGTTATGACCTCTTGAAACTTACAACCCTCATTTACAACCGCTAAATTTCCAAATCCTTTTATCAGCCACTTTGGCGAGAGCATTTCACGTGCGTTACATAAGCGTTATTTAAGCGTTTTTGTAGCGCTACTGACCGTATAGCACTATCCGTCTGAACACAACGAACACGTTTGTGGTTAAGATCTTATAGGTGAATCTAAGATGACGGTCCCATTGGAACCCGGAAGCTCGCCAGTGCATGCAGTGTAGTGTAAGCTCCCGGACCGCAAGTAAGAGCTTTAAATAGTCCGAACCACTGAAATGCCACTTAAGGGATCCTGTCCATGTGCACTATGAAGAAATTGTGTTAAGAGATCTTCTCTTCATACTTGACCATCTCTGCATTTGCAATACGAGTATTGAATTCTTATTTTAACGAAATGCATTTCGTTTAACGTTATCTTATGCAATTTGTGTAGGAAATTGCAGTTTCTTCTTTACTAACTTCAAAACTAATAATAAAGACGTCGTTTCGCGACTATTCAATAGTCGCTTTCCACATTGTAATCTCATACAGCTATTGTTTACACTTCACAAGAATAAATCATTAAATAAAATAAAAGCAGTAATAATAAAGAAAACGATATGTTTTTATTTTAAGTCTATTAATTAATCCGTTTTGTATCTTACTGACAATACACTAAATAGGTGCGAAGACACATTAGAAGAAATTAGTTTTTTGACGTGTTAACGTCTTATAAATTGATGAAACACCGGCTGCACGCACGAAAAAGTGTCACGTTCCGCCTGAGCCTGAGCGTGCAAGCGAGAGCGCGGTATAAGCGATAGAAAGGCACGATCGGCCCAAGCGTCGGCTTGTACGCATTTCTCTCTCTTCTCGCGTGACGTCAGAGAGATTATCAATGTTTCTTTATGACGTTATCACGTAAAACTATCGTCCGTAAACCGACTTTACAGACAACCAATTTGTTGCTTGGTTTGTAACTCACGTTTCGTAATTTCTCTTTGTAAAACTAAAGGATCGGAACGTCATAGTATAATATTCTTTATTCGATATGACTTATGTTTAGTTTTATTCTTCCAACTACAAATAAAAAAATGCTTGACAAAAAGTAGGGTAATCGCGAACCGTTGTGTCTATCAACTAGATAGAAGTTTACTGGTTACTTTATTAGTGCCTTTATGTATTTTCTTACAGTAAACATTTCTAATTAGCTATATAATAGATTCCAGTCAATGTACAACATAAAAAAAAATTATTTGAACGAATCACTATTTTTGTTTTTTAAATTTTTGGAAAACATTTGGAAACTGTCATAAACGAACTTGTTGAGTCATTTAAATTATGATCGATATTTTTCTTCATTTTTGTAATCAGAAAAAAGTTCAGCAAATGTGTTAACTAAATTTGTTTACGATGTTCAACCCTCTTTTCCTGAACCTATATTGATTGTAAAACTTGTTAAATAAGTTTGAATTATGAAGGTTATTTAAAAAAATGTAACCACGTTCAAATTTCGAGGTTATGTTTGCAAGACTTCATGGAAACTTATAGGTATAATGCAATATGTTGTATAAATAATGTTCGGTCGATATTCAAATAGCCGGCGTGATTTTATAGAGAGCCCTTGAGCACAAGAAGGCACCACAAATGAGGGCTTTAAACCGTTTTAAACGGCGAATTGAAGTAAACACCGAACTGCTGTTTAAGGCCGGACTACTGTTGGCGTTAGGCTGCTAGTGTTATTCCCAAACTAGTCGTTTAAACCACCTACCCTTATGTGCTCTTAGCGTTCCCTGCGTTCGCCCCTTTAGGTCAACGCTTCTATACAAATTAAACTCCGGGAACTACGTGTACTCTGTACGATACGGATGGGAAAATGTCTCGAATAAGCACTGAAATCAGACCATTTCGAATTCCCAGTCGGTTTTTCATTAAAAAAACGCATAGCTTTCGTGTATCTAAGCTATTTTTTATTTTTGAAAGAATAAATGTTGAATCGTAATGTGCCCGATGTGTGCAATGAAAAAAAAAATGGTTGTCTGTAAAGTCGGTTTACGGACGATAGTTTTACGTGATAACGCCATAAAGAAACATTAAAAATTATTAAGGAAATCAATTACAGTTATTATAGGTATTTCTATACACACCATACTCGTAAAGTGTTGAAAAATAACTTTTTTTATTTTTCACATTATACGTATACGTTTCCAAACATTTATTTTTACATATTTAAATAGTAAAATTAGAGTTCTAACCAACTGTAGAAACGGTTTTTAAATATAATGAACCGTTTTAAAAATACACGCATTTTTAATAAACGGACGGTCGGGTGGTGTGGATTTTTCACTCCCTGTAAGTTTATATACGAGAGAACTGTAGCAGACTATTGGAAGTTTGTGTCTTGTGATCTTTAATAAATAAGTTTTTGTAGCTGTCAAACTTGGGCCGATCGTGCTTCTTTATCTCTTATACTGCGTTCTCGCTTGCACGCACAGGGTCAGGCGGAACGTGACACATTTCGGAACGTGACACTTTTTCGTACATGCAGCCGGTGTTTCATTAATTTATAAGATTGGTGTTTCATCAATAATTTTATAAGACGTTATCACGTCAAAAAACGCGTAGCTTTCGTGTATCTAAGCTAGTTTTTATTTTTGAAAGAATAAATGTTGAATCGTAATGTGCCCGATGTGTGCAATGAAAAAAAAAATTTTATAAACAAAGCAAAGGCGGAACTTACATTTCGGAAAAATCTGTTTATACGGATATATTTTAATTGCAATAAAGTATCGAGATTTTTTAACTGTAAATAATAGTAACCAGGTGTGCTGTGGCGCAGTGGTAAGGCTTGCGGATATTAGTGACATGGTCCCGAATTCGATCCTTGCCGACATAATTAAACTGACCAAGCGGGTAGCGAAGTAGTGAGAGCACTAGACGCGCATTCGGGAGGTACCGGGTTCGAATCCCGGCGGGGTAGAAGTGGCTGTCTCTTGCCGAGAAACGGTAATTACTGTACCGGCTATCTTGTTGAGGTTTTCCATGGTTTCTCTCAATAATTCCAGATAAATATCGAGATGGTTCCTTATTCAAAGCTATGACCGATTATCTTTCAAACTCCTATGCTCAAAAATTTTCCCACCTTAACCTAATGTCCTAAATCTTCTTCATTCGCCCATTGCTATTAATTAAGTGGAAATTTAAAAATGTAGAGAATAACGGGAAGTGTGATAGATGGCAAATATTAATGGTGCGAATGGCGTCTGTTATGACATAAAGTCGAGAAACGGACGTTAAACGCATTATTATTATTGTCTTCAGTTAAAGTAGTGTTGATCCAATAGAATATTAAGATGAAGAAAGGTTTTGGTTGAGGATCATAAAATAAGCTTTACCAGTGTTTCGCTAGTGGCCAACGTTTCGAAAAATTTATTTTCATCTTCAGGGCCTCAAGCTGGTCAAGTAGTGGAAAATTGTTCTAAACAGTATACATGTTTCATGATCATAATTATTATGAGTTAATACAATTATTTTAAACATATCTTATTATAAAAAAATTAATTAAAAAAATTATTCGATTTTTATAAAATTGTCAAAATTAAAATATTTATTTGAGAATTTAATTTAACCAAATTTGAGAACTTTCTGTGTGCTTTTATTCGATACTTTATCGAATAAAAGCACACAGCCATAACGTGATAAAAGAGGAACGGTTGATTGATCGCTAGCGCAGTTAATAGTTGTTACTAAGTTGTCAGATAGTTGATATTTAGTTGAGTTGATAAAATTTTATGTAAAGTTATGAATAATGTTGTTGTCACGTAGTGGAACTCGTCAGATTCTGAAAAACCGAGATATTTCATAACCTGCCGGTAGTTCGTGTTATTTGAATTACACCAATTGACTAGGTAGTTCATGAAATCACCGACTGCTTGCGGCGTTTCATGTCCATCTGCAAGTGACTCAATCTGACGTACTTACTATTTTGATGCATCGTGAAAGTTTTTTGTTCAATTTTTTTTTTAATATGTATATAAGACATAAGTGCTCAGCATCAAAGGCTATATGCACTATAAAAAAAATATACAATATGGGGTAATATGTAGTATTGGTAAGTTGTTTTTGTATATAATATAATATTCATGTATACTTTTGTTCAATTGTTTAACAGTGTTAAGTACAGTTTATCGTAAATTAATTTTTTGACGTGATAACGTCTTATAAATTGATGAATCACCAATCTTAAAAATTGATAAAACACCGGCTGCATGTTCGAAAAAGTGTAACGTTCGTAACACGTAACGCGTAACGTTCCTAACGTTCCTAACGCGTAACGTTTTTTGCTAATTTCTCGCTCAATTTAGATCAGATCGGTTTGAAACCAGTCTTAAACGAAAGAGGAGAACATTTTACATAGATTTCGTATAACAGAATTTGCCTAAACAGTTTTTTTATACAAATTTATATAGAAAAATAGCTGTATAAATGCAATGTTGTCTAATGCATAACGCGACGCGGTCGGTCGTCTTTGTTTGTCGTACATGGAAATTAGAAAATAACGTATGTCTTGTCTTAACATGAAAACGGCTGCATTTCTAATGTTTAATTCAATTTTTTGACATTAGTATTTTGTGAAATGCAACGCCTTCTAAGTTAACTATTGGAATAACTAATTATTATTAGAACATAATACTTTGACAGTTGCAAACGTCACTTTTGACATTTCTTATCATTCCGACACCAAGGATAAGCGGATTGAAACCAAATTTTGGGAGGATGTTTGATATGCAAATATGAAGTGGCCTATTGTTTTTGGGGAACATCGGCGCATGCGTAAAAGAATATATCTCTTATAATAATGTTTTATATTATAATAATATAGTTTTTAAAACGGTTTTTACTCTATCTATTTTTACTAGAAATTTTTGTAAATTTTTTGGGGAAAATCGGCGCATGCGCAAAAGAGATACATGCCATAGTTGTTTTTTATATAATAATAGTGTACTTTTTATAGTGTTTTATTATTCTACTTAATAAAATTTACCTAAATTTGAAGCGAAAGATGCAATATCATAGATTCGAATTATTGTAATTATTATATAAATTTAGGTTATGTATTACGGAATACGTTATCACGTAAAACTATCGTCCGTAAACCGACTTTACAGACAACCAATTTTTTTTATAATGGATAACGACAGTAAAAGTATGTCTTAAGAAGGGTTTCAAAAATACTTATTATGTAAAAAAAAATCTTATTATGAGGATATGGTAGGAAAGCTTGATTTGTTTTCTTTTGTTAAGTTTCTTTTATCCATCTATGACCACGTAAGTAACTCGCGTCGCAAAAATTTGGTTCTATGTCCATAAAATGACTCGTACCCATTTACAAGTTAATTTTTCTGATTTGTAGAAGAAGAAAAATACAGCTTGCCTTGTGTTTCTTTAATTATTCTTTCAAACTCATATTGTCTGACTTTTTTCACATCCACAGAAAAGATTCAACCCGACCAGGCTCACAGGGTAATAATGTGTTCTCTAATGAAACTGAAACGCACTTATTTTACCTTTTTGTTAGGAAAAAGTGATGAAACTTTCTTATAAGTACTTCCGTTTCTTGTTTAGAATAAAACCGTTGGTTTTAATGACAATTTCATTCTCTTTATTTAATTTACCAATTCTGTTTATTTGGCTGACTTTGGGAAAACAAAATTCATGCTCTCTTTTGTTCGACTCATATTAATCACTGGATTTTTAACGGAATTAAATTTCATTTATCTATATCTATACTAATATATAAAGCTGAAGAGTTCGTTTGTTTGTTGAACTCGCTAATCTCAGAAACTACTGGTTAAAATTGAATTTTTTTTTTGTTGGATAGTCCATTTATCGAGGAAGGCTATAGGCTATATAATATCACGCTACGACCAATATAACCGTAGCATCAAGAAAAAATGTTGCAAAGTGTAACTCAAAATTTGTCAGTCCGACAAAAACTTTTGAACGGTAACTCCGATCATCATGAAATTTGGACACAACATTCATCTCGGTAAACTAAGATGAATGTGCGTAATCATGTCCCTCTCCATCCATTCGTTCTTTTGCAACCGGGTGAAATCGGGCGGGACCGCTAGTTTGCAACTGCATCCCAGTAGTTTGTAGCACTATTATTATTACTAGGTAATAGTTTTTAATCAATACAGTATCAAAATTAAAGAAGGTATTTACTCTAGAGTATTAGTTTGCCTTGTCGAATGATTTTTAACCATCTGAAACTCATATTATCTTCAACGGTAAAACTGTTTTAAGAAATACATTTTTTGTGGAAATGGCAACTGAGATAGTCTTTCAGTGTGACTAATTGTTAATGATTGCTGTGGCATAAAAAAACCAAGCGTAGACGAACACTTGGGTAGAATAAAAGTAGATAATTAAAGTACATTAGATACGGTATGCTTGCTAGAATGTAGGACAACATGGAAAATCTCTTTTATATTACGTACGTGCTATGAGAAACCCGAGAAATCTCAATTCCAAATAATGTTATGCATCATATATTTTTGTTATTTTCGCTGTAAAGCAAAGCACAAATAGCACCGCAGATTTATAAACGAGATAAAATATAAATATAATAGTAACACTAATGACAGTAGATATCGTTTACTAAAAGTAAACTAAAGCACTTTATAGGGTGGTTCATTCAATTTTCTAACTATTAGTTATTATTCCTTTAAATTTAAATTTAACACGTTCCCCTGCGGAGACTATTTGCGTGAAGGTACTTATATTTTAATGTACCTACATAATACTTAATGAAGTCTCGGTAGGCATCTGTCTGGATGTATGTAACGGCTAATCTCAAAAACAACTAAGCAAATTTTAATGTGATTTTTCCCATTCGATATATTTAGTTTTTGGCAAAAATTTACTATAATAATTACTGTCCAGCCGGGGTGAAAATCGGAAAAAGTACGCTGTTTCTAGGTTTTGTTATTTTAAATTGTTTGTACCATTGATGTTTCACAATTTTCCAATAGTTTTCCGTAGTTTTTAAGGCCCCTTCACACGATGCAGGATTTCCTGCTCGCTAGCTTGCTTGGAGTCTTGCAGGCAGAGCCGGATTTACTCTAAGTGCCGCCCTGGGGCACCGTGAAAAATGCCGACCCATTATACTTAAATCCTACATAAAATGTTCGGTTTACAATTATGTTCGGTATACAATTTTCAAATAAATAAAATGATTCATTTATGTCAAAAATCTTTTTTTTATTAATGTGATAATTAGACAATAAACATTCTTTTTCGTATTAAAAATCATAAATTGACAAACAAGACGATTGCTCATTAAATGCGAGATATTTTCAGAGGCAAATGCGTGTGACTGAAAAAAAAAATGTATTACGAATGTTTTCAACGCGGTCACACTTTTCGAAGAATTTTCTGTAATTTCCAAGTTCCAAATTTTGCCGCCCCTGGAAATTTTCCGCCCTCGGCACTAGCCCCTACTGCCCCTAGTTTAAATCCAGCGCTGCTTGCAGGCAGCTTTGCACGCTTCGCTGTTGGATGTGACGTCACTGATTGGTCCGCTGCTCGCTATCTTGCTATATTTGGGTGATAGGTTCAGTGCTATGTTTCATGCAGCGTTGCCTGCTAGTTTGAGAATTTGACCAATTATTGAGTCGTATTTTATCACATGATAACATTTTACATTCGTTATATATGGTGCTTCTAAGTGAACAGCGATGGACCAAAAGTTGTAAAATCAAAATGTAAATGAACTCGACAGGAAATAAGTTTTTGCTTTGATTTTTCTCTTCTCTCCCGAAGCTTTTCAATCATTATTAAAGTCATAGTAGCAATTCGTCTACGACGAATTGTTTCTTGCACAACCATTACATCCATATTTAAATTTCAAATATAATTGTCAAGACGTGTCAACCTAGCGAAACAGCGAGCAAATAAGCAAGCTGCGTGTGAAGCGATACTAGCAGTGCTCCCTACCAACAACCAAGCAGGATATCATGCATGGCAGCCTGCAAGACTTCAAGCAAGCTAACGAGCACGAAATCCTGCATCGTGTGAAGAGACCTTTAATTGAACTAATTATTTTCATTTCTCACTTATTACTTCATAAAAACAATCTGGGATTTCATTCATAACGACTTTTCGGTTATAGCGACGTAACCAGTCCTTTGATTTAAAGTATACTTTTCTTTGTATATATCGATTCCCGGATATAGCGACGGAATTACGTCGTCTCTTCATCGTCGCTATAACCGATATCCACTGTATGCTGCACTTCTCCAACGTTATTGGTAAAACACGAAACTGAAGATGTAAGGTCGACCACAGGTGAGTGTTCCGGAATCCCTGCCTTTTCCCTATTCCATTTGGTTCAATTTATGAGCTAGTGTGCCTTTATAAGTGTGTGTATCGGGTAACACGACACCAACATTCGGTACAACAAACTGTATAGGTGTCGTGAAACACGTAACTAACTATTATTGTTAACACTCGCACAACAATGTGGCCACTATTGTTACACATGGTCATGCCACATAAATGTGAATTAATGACATAGTCACATTGGTCCGTAGTTTGAACCGGACAGTGGCTACAACCAAAGTCCCCGACGTCCATACGTATTACTATGTTAGATTGTTAGCGCTGCACTGTATATTTGTATTATATAGGTATGCAGGTTATACATATTACGCGAACGTGTACCCTCTGTACAGTATGCACCAACGTAGCCAACTTTAAAATTTTAGTGATTGTTTTTTGTTAAAATTTAATATCTAAAAACATTTAGATCAGAAAGAAAACGTAGACTATTGGGATGTTTTATATGTACTAAACTCTATCTGGCGACGAAACTTACAACTATAATCAGATAAACATGATTATGAATCGTACTGTGAATCGGTACTGTTAATCGTTAATTTTTTTATTATAATAATAAAAAGCGTTCAATAAATTAATAAATGACTTATTCTGGAACCTACAAAGTTTTCACCTTGTGCAAAAATAAATAAAAAGTTAGTCTGTACATAGTATGAGGTTGTAATAGTACCACGTCATTTTAATGCAGATGATTAAATATTTTACCAAGTAAGTAGATATTATAGTTCGTCTTAATATTGAAAACTTAATTTATTAACTTAATAGCTATTATTATTAAATAGCATTAAGAATTTTGATAGAAATTTGAAACTGAAAATACATTTTGACAGATGACTATTTTTAGGTTAGGAACTTGTGACAATAAAGTAATGTTTTAATAATATGTTTGCAACGTTCATCAATACTGCATTGATATAATATCTCTGTTCACTACTTTTATTTCATATGGATTACTTTTTAAATCGGAAGTTTGTAAACAGAATGCATGAAAATTCACCTTACTTGAAGGTTCTGTTTCACATTAATTTTTTCCTAATTTTATATGACCGGCATTAAATACATGTTCCCCTTCATTTTTCAATGATTTGTATCAGCCCAATCACATATTGTGCTGATACTTATCACTTTATTGCATTTCAAAAAAATCACAATTGCACGTATCCTATCGTATAGGGACTATGGGAAATTATACCCCATCGTCGCCATGTTTTTAAAGCTCCATCTATTTAACAGAACCTAATAGTTTCTTGCAAAATAAATGTTAATACAAATAATAATTTTAAAGTATTTATAAGTCATTCTAAAACCCTATTTATTTTTATTTCGCTGGTTCAAATTACTGACTTGTTAACATTATTATCTTAAAACGTTGATGTGCACACAATATGATATTGTGTAATCTATAGGTACCGAGTGAGTAGCCTAGTAATGAGAGCATGAGAAGTACTTGTGTAGAATCCCAGCGGGGTATCTTACTGTGGTTTTCAATGTTTTCCAATCATTTCAAAACAAATACTCCTTAGATGAGGCTTTTATCGGTTACATTCCAAACTCACATTCTCACAAAATTGTCAACCTTACCCTGATTTTCTATAATTCTTCCACTGGCACAATACTATGAAGTCTAACTTGAGATTAAAAATATGTAGAAAGTAACGGTACAAGTAGCGTGTTTTATAAAGTCGAGAAATTACCTGCTAATGTTTTTAGAATATTAATCTATAATTTAGAAGAAAAAGGAACGTTATCAATACAATTATAATTAAGAGAATTTGTCTCGAACACAAAACGCTATTATTGGTTTTTTAATCGAATTCCAACAGTTTTTTTTCTTTTTTTACTAATTGTTACTTTTTGTAACACAACTAGCTCTTAATCTTATTATAAGCATAATTTTAAATGATCAGATTTATCAAAACAATTTAGAAAGAAGTTTTTTACGTATTATGTTCTGTCCCCTTTTAATATAGTTATGGTATTGTATTTAACTTGCTACCTCCGTTTGTGACCTGATGTAATCTTCCCGGCAAATCTCGTCCAATGTAAATAGATCTCTATGTACATACCTATTACAACCGTCTGTGCTTGATTACTGGGTCATACATCTATCAGCATCGATGGTCTAATGGTAAGAGCACATAACTACCACTTCAGAATAATATTTTTTATTTACAGTTATCGCAGAACTGTAATTATCAGTTGTTTAATTATATGGAAAAATATTCGATTCTGTTAAAAAGAAAAACTTTAATATACAAATAATATATGCCTTGCTACAGGCTATTTTTAATTATTTAAAAAGAAACTTACCAATACCAAACAAGAAGACCATAAAAACAGAATTATCCATGTTCCCAAAAAATTTTTAATATAAAACATGACCACAGAATTCGTCAGGAAGCGCTAATGTTACAATAAGTAGGTACAAAATCTGCGCAAAATTGCGTATATTTCCTAAACCACTGATCCTAGTACTGTCGCCCTTAGTGAGCCAGATATTAAAAAAGTGGGCGCGTGTACTTATATACACCGTCAGGAGTTATATTTCTTTGACGAGATTAAAAAATAATTTTTGCATGCAACAATGTATTGAAATAGAATAATAAAAGAACTAGAGTGAGATATCATTATTAATATTCACATAATTTGTTTTCAATAATACTCACCAATACTCACTATCAATCACTATGGTAGGTATGTATAATTTGTAAGGACATGTATAATTTTTATTCGCATTCAAATGAAATATTACTTGACATCTATCATATTCACAATTTAACATTTTTGATCGCTGCGTCATCAGTCGAATTAAGAAACGTGCTTAAAATCAAAATGTTCAACAAAATGTCCAAGGCTCATCGTAAAAATTCACTCGCATCATTTTTTCATAACGTACCAAAAAAAGTATAACTTCAATATGTTTTGTAGAAGTTATTGCGAACAAAAGTAATTTTCATAGGCATACGCTGTATTATGTTTTGAGGGTAGAAAAATCAGAATTCGATTTTATCTCGGACACAACGTGAAAGTAAACCAATTAAAAAATCTATTTACGTAATAGTTTGTAGTTGAAACTTTCCAGTTCACAATAATCGTTGACGATAATGTTCTGTTAACGTTTTATTCGAGTTACAAGTATCATCGTTATATGCAGTTCGAACACAACACTGATTACGATTGCCAATTTGCAAATTATTTGCAATTTGTGGTGAAACTAATGTCACTGTTGTCATCGTTTATTACTAGATTTGCATTTCTGTTCCTACGTTACTAAGTATGAAAATATACGGCTATATAATATGGAGTGTTACAGAATGTTTCCTAACCATGTTAGTGTGATTTATGTTGTCATTCTGAATTGTCAGTGTTAAAATTAACAGCGCTGTTAAATTTCTATTCTTATTTAGTTGATTTTAAATTGGTTAGAAAGTGACAAAAAATTAACAGCCAAACGAATTACTTTTTAAAGGAGGGAACGCCTGTATTATACATTATTAACATAACTAAAGATCCCGCACAAACCTTATGGGATTTGGTTCTCGGTTAAATCGATCGAAAATGGTTTTATTTTATATTTTAAAGGTCACTAAGAAAAAGTGTCTACGGGCGCATAGCCAATAGATTTTGACGTGATAACGTCTTATAAATTGATGAATCACCAATCTTATAAATTGATAAAACACCGGCTGCATGCACGAAAAAGTGTAACGTTCCTAACGTTCCTAGCGTTCCTAACGTTCCGCCAGACCCTGTGCGTGCTTTTCTCGAAAACGGCCCTAACGATTTGGATGAAATTTACTGAAAAGGGATTTTGGGGGGCAAAAAATCGTTTTAGCTAGGTCTCATCTCTCGAAAAAATCGTTTTCATACAAATTTTATCATTATAAAAATCAATTTTTTGACGTATGAAAATTTTTAAATATTGTAAGTAGGTTTTGGAATTTTATATAAACAATGAAACAATTGTTTTCAAAATATTATGACAGTTAATCTTTGAGACTTAAAGTAAATACGAAAGAAAAAAGTTAAAAAAACAATTATATTATAGGTGGTGAGTAATTTTAATAAATAAAATTAAACTAAATTTGAAGCAAAAGATGCAGTATCATAGATTCGAATTATTATAATTATTATATAAATTTAGGTTATGTATTACGGAATACGTTATCACGTAAAACTATCGTCCGTCAACCGACTTTACAGACAACCAATTTTTTAGCTACATAATAGTAATATCCATTGAATTCACAATCTTAAAAAATCATAAGCTCTAGAAATATGTTTTCGAGTGCGCTGAATCCGAATATGACATTATGAGTTTATACAGGCTGACGCATTCAAACATTACCTACCTAGTTTTCGACAATTTTTATTTCTAAAAAAAAGCACAAAAGTTGAAGATGGAACATATTTGTGAATTCAATGGATATCCCTATATCTAAAACATAAATCTGTAGTTAAAAATCTATTGGTTTTTAGGCTATGCACCCATGGACCTTTAAACTATAAAATAAAACCAATTTCGATCAATTTAACCGAGAACCAAATCCCATAATATTTGTGCGGGACCTTTTGACATCTCTTAGCACGGGCGTTCCATAATCTTGTAAATGAACCAACGTATATATTTTCCATTATTTTTATAGAAATCTATTGAGGTTAAAAATTTATGTGTTACACAATTTTGCAGTGACGAGCGGGTCCTGCAGTGTTTATCAGTTGGTGCCTGCACATTTTCTCGAATAAATACCTACAAAATTGGTTTTTAAGCGAAAACCATCTCGACTAAGTGTAGCCGGGAAAAACTGTATTGATCGTTTCATTAGTATTACAAAAATAAAAACTTATAGTCTATTGCACTCTCATCAGAACTAGAAATGTTACAGATATCTGGCTTTTATAGACATCTGCAGGTGCGGATGCGGACTTGGCAATATTAGAAATAATAATATTTTTATAATAAATGTGACTTCTGATTGGTAAATTTTATATTTTTGCGAAACTAAGTCAAAATTATTTTCACTTTTATTTTATGTTAAAATCAAATTTCAGAATTGATAAGGTATATATGAATAATAATATTGCAGCTTTTTCGGGATTAAGGTGATTTCGCAAAGGCTCATAATATATTAATTAGTAATGGCCAAGTAGCCAAAGTTTCAAGCACGTGTCAAATGTCGGGTTTTCTCGATCCTGTCGTGACTTGCATCGGATCCCCAAAAGCTCATAAAAGTCAAATATAAATATGTATACAATACTGGTGGACTATAAATTATAGCTATGATAAAAATACAATGCGACCAGTTTTGTTTTCAACTCTAGTGCGTAATGGGTCACTTCACATGTTGCACGCATGTGAGGTGACCTATTTATATACCGCGTTTACTTAGTTTTTTATTTTTTTGTAAAGTAAATATAAGATCCACGAC
This sequence comes from Xanthostigma xanthostigma, assembly GCA_963575645.1. Lineage (NCBI taxonomy): Eukaryota > Metazoa > Arthropoda > Insecta > Raphidioptera > Raphidiidae > Xanthostigma > Xanthostigma xanthostigma. Next base: position 20,031,996 of record OY754465.1, read on the forward strand.
AGCATAACAATATTGTGAGAATTCAGGAATAAATGTCTGATTGTAAGAATTTAATTTACAAAAATAACTTAAAGAGCAACAAAACATCGTCATAGAATAAAACAAAACATAATTGCGTAAAAAAAGTATTCAAATCCCGGAATAAATAAAAAATATCCTCTTAAGATTTTTCTTCCTGGTATAATATATAGCAGCTTATAAATCTTATGAATTTTAATTCTGAAACAGCGGTGATTTTTCAACATGAAGGATTTGATATGAAAAGTAATTTTATACTCGTTAATTCTTAGTTTCTTCTACATTTCCTTGGAGATTACATTTTAATTAGGTCTCTCGATAATCGTTTCTTCTCATTCATTGGACGGTAAAGGATACCAATTTATATCTAGATATTATAAAAGTGTTTGCCGAGGAATTGTTTTAATATGCATAAAAAAGATGATCTCAAAAAAAAACTTATCACGCTTATTATAAAACCGTGTAATTGGTAAAAATAGAATAAAATTCTCAGTTGTTCCGCTAGAACCCGTTTCTATATATATATCGTTATATAAAATAAATGCTGGAAACTTTTTATAGCTTGTTACTGGAATATTTTAAAAGTAAAATAGATACATTTTTATTGAAAATAGTGAAGCTTATTGAAATAAGATCAAAGCTTCTATATATTTAAGAATGTCCGCATTGATTGTCCGTTTTTAACAATTATAAACTAGTTAATAACATCAAAATGATATAACACACGTAAAAAATTGCCGTTAACAAACTTTTAATTGCGAATCAATCTGGTTATTTAATTAATATGATATAGGTATATTTATTCTATCGATTGTCATTTTGAACAAGCAAACATACATTTTCCACATACCGCTAACCTAGCGGTATGTGCTTTATTATCGCTTTGCGCGTCGGAGCTGACTTTCGTTCATATAAGAAGTTATATCTAAGTTAATTTCACACGTGATCCATTAAAATTAAAGTTTTTTGAAAAGAGGAGAAATTATTTTGTTTGTTACAGATACGAGATTAAATTTTAAAATAAGCTGATAAAAGTAAATGATAACTTACTTTTATTAATCTGGTGAGATCACAAGAAAGTTCTGTATAAACTTTCTTGTGATCGGACCCTCGTAAATTTATCTCGAATTTGCGATTAATTTGTTGAAAATTCTAAAAACTCTTGGAAATATCTTAAATAATTTTCTTGTCACCTTGCAAAGTATAAGGCGAAACTAGTTGTGTTAAAAGTGTCATACCACGGTATTAAGAAATTATTTTTACAGTAGCTTGCAAGGGTACAATGTACATTATTAATATTTTTTATTTTCGTTTATTCAAATGATAACAAAAAACAATTATTGTACATTAATCATTTCCTGTACATCTTAAGGCCGCTGCACACGAGGCTGGATTTGTCGGTAGATTCCTTGCTAGATTTGACTACTAGTCTTCAAGCGCTGGTTTTATTGATTGTTTTTATGTGCTCGCTTCACACGAGACTTCTTTTTTTCAAGCTTGTTTTGTAGGTAGGTTGGGTGCGCTCGCAGTGATAGAAGAAAGGTGTCAAAAGTGGACGTTTATTGTCCCTGAACAAAACGCACCATAAATGGTCCCTGTTTAAATTTAAAAATCCATTTTGTGAGCTAGCAGGCGAGCCGGCTGTGACGTCATTTCTAGCCTCGCCAGCAGAATTTCCAGCGAAGTCCCAGCAGTGTTTCTAGCCTCGTGTGCAGCAGTCTTTAGTTAAATCGATGTTGTACTGAGATTTTAAAAATAAGTTTGAAGATTAAAATTGAGTATAAATTTATCTTTTTCGGGACACCCTGTAAAATACTCGATTGAGGTGACATGAATAATCAATAGATTATGTAAATACCACTTACTGGCCTAGCACTTCAATGCATGTTTGATTTAATATAATTATCAATTCTGTATGCAAATTTGCATCTATACTTAGTAATGAATTACTCATAGGAATTGACTTTATTTTGGATTTAACAAAGGATGACAATATTATTGATAATAATTGATGGAACTGAGGGTTTTATACCAGTTATTCTTAATATATCGTCTTGAAGATGATAAAAATTGAAATATTTAATATTGATAACAATTGGCTTAGAAAAAATATCAAACCCGATTTTCTTAGGTTATAAGCTAATTAATGGCGACATTGTCAGTTTTCGATTTGATGATGAAGTCAGGACTTCTCGATGGTGTATAGTAAGTCTTTAGTGATGGTGTTAATTTTGCTTAGTTTGGCGATGAGTTTTGAGCTCTTTTTTATTCTTTTTATTACATTCTAAATAAAAGTTTTTGCAGAAACTTCTAAGCTTTTTTTGTCAGGTAAGACTTTCATTCAGTCGACATCGGTTTCAAGTGATAATTGAAAGTTAGAATTTGACACACATAATTATACTTATTATTCAAGAGCTTGTGATCAAAAACTGCAAAACTATATTTAGTAGGTACATTATTCCCAAGTCTCTGACAAGTGCGTAGATATTTTTTTCTGGGGGCAAAAAAATCAATATTTTTTAAGTTTTCTTAACTTTATTAATACAAAGGCGAAGGAGTCAAGCAAATTATTAATTCTCTTCTAATTTTACAATTTTTTTTTCAAGAAGTATTTCAAAATTTTATTTTTTAGCCAGGTATTCATATTATTTTCGGTTTTATTTTTTTATTATGATCCAGTGGAGGGAGTTATTACCCCCTTTTATTAAATTCTGGTCGAACTCTAAACCCGGCCTGGGCAAATTGCGGCCCGCAGACCCGACCCGGTCCGCAAAGTCTTTTATAAATTATTATTAAAAGCAAAAATATTAATGTTGCCAATATAAATTGGCGCATAAAAATAATTTTAGAAAAATAGTAAATAGTGCTTAAAAACTTGAAATTGTTGTTTCAAAAAACAATAGAAAAAGAAATTGTTTGGCTCGCGATCAAATTTCCATCCGAAATGTGGCCCGACAATCAAAAGATTTGCTCACCCCTGCTCTAAACTATTACTTCTGATACAGAATTTCTGTACAATTATTGATTTTTTCATGCGTATAAATAAACTGTTAGAGTCAAAAAAGTAAAGTGTGATTATATCAGCTTAACTTAAACAAAATGGACCGGATTTTAGAATTTTTATGAGAAACATTTTGTGGATAGTTTTTAATTACAATGTAAATCTCTCAGTAAAAAATGCGGTGTTTAGATAATTTTGCCCCAGGTTCTCCATGACTGTACTGTAAACTTCTAGATAAATGTCAATTTCTCTATAAAAGACATTTCTTTTTATTTTTCAAGCCCTTGAGCTCACAATGTTTTCTTCTTTCTCTTGTCTATTTGTCTACATCTTGCACTTTATATATACAAAAGCTATTAAATCAAATTTGAAATATACCACAATAAAAATGATATTTAAACATAGATAAATAATTGTTACAGTCGTGATAAAATATATGCTCGTATTCTAAAAGGGCACGTGCGATACTTCGGGACGGTACAAGTGCTTTTACGATAGTTTTATAACAGCACCAGTACCCTAGTTACTTACCTGTCCTTTATGAGAACGAACATTAAACTGCTTATTTTGTTCTATTATAGTTAACTAAAATAACGCAATACATGTAATGTTTCTCAACTTTAATGAACTAAGAATTTCAGTTCATTGCGGTAAAAATAAAATTTATTGATTTCTGCGCGATGTTTATTATCTTTTCACTTTACAAAGGATTTTATCGGTTGCATTCAAGCAAGGCATATATTTATCGTTTTTCAGTTACTTAAGAACTAAACGATCTGTTACAAGATATGAGACGCAGCTTTATTTTAAAGAGCTGTGTCAATATTCAACTGGAGTGCTTAAAAGAAAACCTTAGATGAGAGAAACAATTCATTGTAAAAAGAAAAAATATAGGTAATATCGACGTTCAGGTCCGTCTGTGCATTTATACCGTTATACCTATATTGCGACTCTACTGTACATTTGTAATATGTATGTCAGTATACAGTTGTACTAGAGCAAAATGGCTTAGGTATAGTCGAGGGCAGGAATCGGGATTTTTTTGGGGTTTCTGATTTTTTTTGCCAGAGCGCTAATCTAGAGACCCCACACCGTTTCAGATGTCGTTGAACACTATGGCGAAGGTCTTACATTTTTTTTTCTTCGGAAATCTCTTTAAATTGGCCAAAACCCACCCCTAAATCACCCTTCCGTTTACAAATGATTTTCGACTCTCTTTTTTGACCTGGTTAAGACTGGCTCGAGTACAGAGGTTTGGAGCCAAACCACCCCCACCCTCTGATTTACACCCCCTCCAATAGTTCAGATATTCAAGACTCCTTAAATTTCGTGAAACTATTAATACGTTCGACTATCGCTAATAGAGAGTACAGGCAAGTAGTAGTCTCAGTTATAGAGATCCATGACTAAAAAACGTCTTTCTCTTATAGAGGTTTCTGTTTCTCACTTATAGAGGTTTTAGAGGATTACAAAGACGGAACCTGGCAATTACTCTCACTTAGAGAGTTTTCTCGCTTACCCAGTTCTCACTCACTCAGGTTTGACTGTATATATATATTTTTTGATATCTTCAAAGTGACCCGTTTCTGCTAACAATAACCCATTTTTTTTTTAAATAAAACTAATTGCTATACTTTAACTACATACCGAACTTTGTTTCGTTAATCACCATTTTGGTACAGAATTCTAAAAAATGTACAAAAATTCAACATGAGTTACTTTTTGCTGTGACCGCAGATACGTGAGTTTGCAGAAGTGCAATAGAACGCGAAGTAATTATAGTTAGAAGGACCTTTCTGTGTGTGAATTACTTCGGTGCTGGTGGAGAGATTTACACACTCTACAGTACCGGGAGAAGCATTGGTCTCCCGTCACACTTGTTCACAGTTCAAGTGTCTTCAACTGTCAGACGCCTTCTCCATTACATCTGTGCAGTTGAATGGCAGTAGGTACTGCATATACAGGTGACCGTGAATAAGAATCTAATCACAAAACTACTATAATACTATTATACCTAATATACTGTAAGTAATTAATAAAGTTCTTACTAAAAATAAATAAAACACAGACTTGAACTTTAAAGATTCGTAATGAGTTGTTTTCTCTAGAGTCGTTCATGATCAATTAAATTTTTTCCAAATAATAGGTAACAAACCTTCAGTTTTCCAGCGTAGCTAAGGAAAACTAATTTTGACAATATTACAAAAAAGAGAAAGAGAGTTAATGTAACAAAGCTTGCTACAATACATTCACTGGAAAAAACATTGAAACTTGGAAAAATCTTAAGATACAGAGTTTTCAATGTAACTCGTCTAAAATTGCACATACCGTTAAACTAGCGGTATGTACTCTATTATCGCTTTGCGCTTCAGAGCTGACTTTCGTCCATACAAGAAGTTATATCCAGGCTAATTTGCACGAAATCCATTCAAATTGAAGCTTTTTAAAAAGAGGAGATTCTGTTCTATAAAACGGAACCATTTTTAAATTGTGTCAGGTTCGTAATTAGTTCTAAAATTGTAATTGAAAATCTCGAATAGCAGTTGTCGGTTGGTCTGTACGTATGTACGTACATCAGAGCTCTACAGATCGCAATTTTGGTCGGATCGCCTTGGTTTATATTTTATTCACTTTGTTTACTATCAGAGTGAACCCTATTTAACTTCAATGAAATGCGTTCCATAGTTTAATTTTTATAAACAGTTTTTTTGATAGCTAATAGCTTGAAAAAAACAATATAATAATTACTGTGTAAAGTACCTTAAAATAAGTGCTACACTTCTATACTATAATAACACTGGCACATCCAGCAAGCTTCGTGGCGTAGTGAAGTCATTAGATCAGTAAGGGCAAGGTCCTGGGTTCGATTCCTGGCAATATTATTGTTTTTTATTTTTTTTTCTATTTCATATTATTCCACTTGATATTTATATATATATTTATTATATATTCTTTTTGCTTTTTTTTTATTTTTTCAAGTATTTTCAATTTTTAATTATTTATTTCTTTAAATTTTTTAAAAATATTTTCTCAAATGTTTTTTTTAATTTTATTATACAGTGGAAAACTTGCGAGATGTGCACTTTTGGTTTTGCCAACTATTTTGTTGTGTTTTGCTTTTGTTTGAAAATTGAGTTCATGCTTTCTAGTTCTCGGATAGGAACCTGGAAAACCTGGGAAATGATGAATAAATAACAGCACATTGACATGTCTGGCTATTGTTAAATTGCTGGAGGTTAACTTGATTTAAAAATTCCAGCCGATTGGCATTTGACATTACAACGTCGTTGTATCACAAAAAATATATATATATTATATATATGTACTTATCATTTTTATTCCACTAAAAATTAAAGTGATTATCTTTTACTGAATTAAAGCACTGATGTGAAGATAAATATTAATATTCACAGATGAAATTACAAAACCAGAGCAAGTTAGTTGACCATCCAATATTAGCAACTATGTAGTTACATATATATATATTATTTCTGTGATAGCATCAGAGTGCATCTCTAATATGTACATTATGCTCTCATTGCACATAAAATTAACAAAGCTTCACCAGAGTTACATTTGTATCAAACTTTGTATTGAACTACTTTTTGTTCATAACTTAATTTTGAAAACTTTAAACAGTTGCATTTTTTTATTACTTACGTAGTTTAAAATATATGCATAAGGAACGACAGGCATTGTATAATGAAAATATCAAAGAAAATTATACCTATCAAGTTTGAACTCTAGAACTGATAACTACCAGCTGCCAAAGAGATGATGAAAAAGTAGAGAGGTAAGGTGCAGAAAATATGTTTGCTTTCTGTTGCACTTAGGCTTAGATGGATCGACAGTGCCCTTCATTAGTAATGAACCTGATCTCTCTTTTTCAAGGCCTTGAGACTAGTATAGTATTGCGTGATCCTCGTTGCACCGAACAGTCCTGATCACAGTACATGCACAGGGTATTTCCAACTAGTCTTAATGTTGTGCAGGACGCAGGTATTTTGGACGTACTTTAAGTATTTAAAAACATTTGAACGGATCACCAATTCTTAGACTAGAGTTTAGACAGAGTGGTTTAACTAATATTTAAAAAAAATGAAAAACCCAAAATATTCCGTTTTATTCCACATTGAAACTAATAATAATAAGAAAAATCGCAGGGTTGTGGACAAAAAAATTAGATTTATTTAATGTACGACTTTTTGTTTATAGATTTTTTTCTTATTATTATAACAGTGGACACGATATATCCAGTTTCACTGCCGATTATATGAACCACAAATTATATCTCTTTAGTGGTTCCCATTTAAAGATCTTGAGGTCGAATCAAACGACTGAAAAAATATCATTTGTTTTTTTTAACTGTCGGATCTATTTTCCTGTGCTTGCATGTACGGGAAGTTAATGATAGAAAGTAGTATGATAATATTTTTCATTAACCAAAGTTTCTAGCTCTATTATTATTTAATGATAATATTTTAAAGTGGAACTTTACAGTCTTAAAAACTTCATTATAAATATTGTTATGCATAATATAAAGCACTGTAAGTTGTTGAGATTTCATTCATCATGCTGTACTTCTAACAGTAAGTATGCCTTAATCTTCTGATGAAAAGTAGGTTAAACACTGTTATAATTACTATAAAACATCCTCGTATACTTGCATTTACTATATTTGCTATAATATATTCATGTTACTTTGGAATACGGGACAAGTGCCGCATTTATTAATTTGTTTCTTTCATTTTTTAATATTAATTGTTAATATAGAATTTAGCTTAGTGATCGGGCAAACTCTATTATATACCTAACTCTGATACTAAATGTGTGTATTTAGCTGAAAAATATTTGCCAAATAACAAGAAATAATTATTATTCTCAAGTATATGTAGTAAAAATCTTGAACTTTTGTAGGTAGGTACGCATTTCTACTCGTGAATCAATAACACTCATGAATCAGTAACAAGTTACAGTCTTATTTTACTAAATATTACTTTTGGAACTAGTTATTCGTATTAACCGTTTCCAAGTTATTGTTGTTATAATTTCACTCTTACTATTCTTAACTTTGGCAACATATCATCCTATTTATTGATGCCATAGAGCCATGCTACCTAACGTCATTAAGTACTTAAACAGTAGTCCAGTGGCTAAACGTGTCTGAGATATTAAAATAGGACACGAGTGCATTGCTCTACCATTTCTACTAACAATCTACAGAGGAAACAGTTTTATTCTTCAGTTTTATATAAATATAGACGGAGAGTCCAACGTAAGATTTTCTATGTATCGAATGCATAAACAAAGGACCAAGCACAAACCGTATTGGATTTGGTTCTCGGTTAAATAAATTAATCGAAAATGTTTTTATTTTAGAATTTAAGGGTCATTAAGAAAAAATGTCCATGGGCGCATAGCCTAATACCAAATAGATTTTTAGCTACAGAAATGTTTAGCGAGATTTTAGATATTGGGATATCCATTGAATTCACAATCTTAAAAAATCCTAAGCTTTAGAAATATGTTTTCGTGTGCGCTGAATCCAAATAGGACATTATTATTTTATACAGGGTGACATCTTCCAACATTACCTAGTTTTCGACTATTTTTCTATTTTTTAAAAAAAGCACAAAAGTTGAACATGAATTCAATCCCTATATCTAAAATCTCGCTAAACATATCTGTAGCTAAAAATCTATTGGGTTTTCGACTATGAACATTTTTCTTAGTGACCTTTAAACTATAAAGTAAAACTATTTTCAATCAATTTAAACCAGAAACAATTCCCAGAAAGTTTGTGTGGGGTCCTTTGTTTACGTTGGGGTAGACAAACAGGGAGACACAATTTTTATTATTTTAATTTATCAGGGGATACTGACGTCACGTCTCGCCATTTTTTTTTATTGTTTTCATATATTACCAACTACATAAATAAAAGTGATGTTAAAATGTCTGCCTCAACTGTTCCATATCATCATGGGGTGTCAGAATTCATTATGTTGTAACCCCTTGGTAACCTAATTTTTAAATTTCTAGCAGAATAAAACTAAAAAAAATTTTGACTCCTTATTTTCTTGCCCCCACGCTATCTCAAGCAGATTTTGTCTGTGTATTCGATACGTAGAAGGATCCAACTGTCAACTCTGGAAGTAATATATAAGTAAGTATTTTATTTGCTAAAATCGGACTCCGGACGCACAGCAAAGACACAAATGTATGGAAATTTGAATGAGGTTGTTAACTATGTTGTCAACAAAATTGATCATTTTGTTGGCAAAATTGGGACCGACTTTTGCTGATTTGTAGCAATTTTTAAAGTCCAAATAGTAAGGCCTCCCAAACTCCCAAAACTGCCAATTAATTATTTACGTTTGATTTTTTTATTCAAAAAACTTTTTTACTGGCTCGATTACCCACATGTAAAATCTTTTTATGATGTTGTGCGATGTTGCGGTGAAGTAAATTGTCACAGTTTTTTAAAACAGAAATCGACAACAACAAACATAAGTATTTAGTAAATATTCAATAGGTAATAATTAACAGATCACATTTTATTTACAAGCAACGAATATCTCAATTTTGTATCCACATAGTGCACGTGATTTGTTGTCAAATAGAAGAGTTTCGTCGTTAAGATGAAACTTTTAAAGTCATAAGAATACGATTTATCACATAATATAACCGACAGTTTTATCAGTTCCCATTTCAAGAGTTGTATGAAAGAGTCGTAAACAGGATAGGCTCGTTGCATGAAAATAGACGCAGTGCTAACTTGATGGAGACAAATACAGTTCATTTAACAATAGAGTTTCGAAACGTCTTCGGAGTTATAATCTAGTAAACGAATCACGAAATGCTGCCAAGCTATGTTTTTGCTAGTTTGTCGTAATTGACGTATTTTGCAGCCAAAGAGGCTATTGGAAATTATGTGTATGCCCGAATTTTCATTTTTTAATTTAATGGCGGATTTTCTTAATAACATCGGAATCGCGTGATCACGCCAACTATAGATACGCAAGTCGATAATATGTGCGACTATTATGAGATTCCAGACAACTGAATATATAAATACGGGTAGGAAAAAAAGGGTGTGGTACCGATTTGAGTGTGTTAATTCGCACACATTATGATGAAACACAGACCCTTCTCTTCGTTTTAATGAGGGTAAGTGCACAATGTACCTTTGTTTCATCACGATGTGTATGAATTAACATCTATTAAGGAAAAATCCATATAATGGCAAAAGCTAACTTCAGTAACGTTCAAACTTATAAATTTAGCATATTACGGTCGAATTTCGATCACTAGGTGACCACCGGTATCAATAAATCAAAATATATATAAAATATAGCAAGAAGTTTATTTTTTAGCCCTTCGAGCTAAAAAAAGATAGTTTCTTACGGATTTTTGAACCGATTTTGATACGGTTTGCGGCAATCGGCGCAGTTTTTTTAACCTAAGAAAGTAATTTATTACAAAAAATCTATCTGATAAGAATTTTAAGAGTAATTTTAAAAAAAACACTTTACGAATATTTCGATCACGATATCTCTGGAACAAATTAACCGACTTTGATGTGATTTGTGGCAATTGAGGTAGTTTTTTAAGAAGAAGAACTGGCTAGTATTTGGAATTTTCGGTTTAGTAGTTTTTGAAACTTGTATTTTTGAGGTTACTCAAAATCTATTTGGCCGAATCATTCCAAATGTTTAGGAAATCTAAGTTCAACAAAGTCACGTCAGATGCCGCAAACCGCGTTTCAATCGGACACTACGTTCAAAAGTAATAAGAGGGTTACGTACATACACCCTTCCGTACACACACACATACATACACATATTATGCATACAGCCCTACGGACACCATCGCCAAAATAGCTTCCTAGGACGTCAAAACGTCGAGAACTGACGAAATTCGATTTTCTAAAATCGGGGTGATAACAACAACTTCCCGATTTTATTGATTGCGGGGATATTCTTTAGAAAGAAAAATAATCATCAAAATCAGTGCACAAATTCTGGACATATAAGGTAACATAAAAAAACTTTCTTTTTTGAAGTCAAAACTGAGGTTAATAAAAATGTCACGGAATTTAATGGCGTTGACATTTTTCAAATAGATTAACCCCTCAGGAAGTACGACTGAACAAAAAAAATAAAAAAATATTAAGTCACGTAAAAAGACGCATTTCGCGACTGACGTGAAACTTTAAAATATATAAATATTATCTATTGTCAAAAATAAAAATAAAGATTCAATATAAAAACAATACAACCGTTAACATGCTTTTAGTAAATATAATTTTGTATTTGCACTGATGATTTACCATATTGATTTTTCTTTCATTATGATTTGATACAGTACAAAAGTGATAGGCATTTTCATTACACTTTCGAGATGTTCAGCATCTGAGGAAATACAGTTTTCTGGTTCATTATGTCGCCTGTATTTCTGACACAATAGTTGTCTGCTTCCTGTAGAGAATGATTTGGTTATTTTGAACGACAGTAGGGTGACCCAGTGTTTGCAAGGATAAAGGCTAACAAAATAATGCTAGAGATACTGCCTCCGGGATTACGCCACAGAAAGTAGATATACTATAACGCTTTACCAACTTGTAGTACCATCTCTTTCTCTGTCTTTTCTTTTGTGTTTCTTCGTTCAACAATATTTTGACATGAAATAGAGCGACAAAAGTTTAATACGAACACACATTTTTATTTTTATACAAAATAAAATGATTATGTTTTTTTCATTATTAGCATAAAAATTACCAATGTAATAATTTATTTTTTTCTTTGTTACAGGTTAGTACAGACTATATATATATTGGATGATGCATTGGTGAGTTTGTTTAAAAATGCTAATTTGAAAAATAGAAAATCTCCATTTTAAGAATGGTATCCTGAAATAAATATTATTATTTATTTTATTTAATCACATAAAAGCCTGCCGGCCATCAACGTCAAACAATAAACAAAACATCTAATCAAAACAAAATATATAATATCTATAATAATATAATACTCATAGTTAATGGACAGTTAAGAATTTCAATTACATTTTTATTTGCGATTTACATATTTTTTTTAATTTCTTTAAAGATGAACTGTCTCTAAAGTTTGAAGCAGATCATTCCATGCTTTCTATTCAGAGTGCCCGTCGGCAAAAATTTTATTGACACACTCTCCCCAAACTTTGTATATGGCTTCATTAGGCCTAGTCTGACACCTATTTCCTCTATGACTTTTCTTGATTTTGGGGCGTTTTCCCTCTATATTTTCCGAAAGATGTCGTTTTGACGACATGCAAAAATTTATAGATACTGTTTATTTTTTTAATTGGATAGCTTAAAAACTTCAACCAAAACGCTAAAATAACATGAACCATTTAAAATGTCTGACACGTCAGACATATTAAATGCTTCATGTTATTTGCCAGAGAACATTATTTTAGCGTTTTGGTTGAAGTTTTTAAGCTATCCAATTAAAAAAACAAACAGTATCTATAAATTTTTACATGTTGTCAAAACGACATCTTTCGGAAAATTTAGAGGGAAAACGCCCCAAAATCAAGAAAAGTCATAGAAGAAATAGGTGTCAGACTAGGCCTAATGAAGCCATATACAAAGTTTGGGGAGAGTATGTGTCAATAAAATTATTTCCGACAGGCACTCTGACTATTCGAACAGAACAATTTTAAGTGCTAGTATTAAGATGAAGTGAACTGGATTTTTTTCATTTTTTTAATGCCAAATAATTTTACCTATATTTAGTTTTATGCAACTACTTGAAAAAAAACAACTATGAATGAAGTCGACATATGAGTTTTAGTATGTTTAAACTGTAATTATATTTACAAAAAGACATTAGATATTTAGTTGAAAAATTAGTTCTTAAACTATCTTCAGAGTATAATCACCTAGCTGTAACCTTTTGAACTTTCTCATTTCGTCGATTATTTATATATCAATGTTGTCTTTTACTTTATTTCTAACTTTGGCTTGTATTTACAGCAGTCACTGTGTTTTTCTTTTTAAATATTAATAAACTGTTCACCTTTTCAATCTGAAAGCAAAACAAGCGCTTTTCTAGCGTAACAAAATCAAAATTCGTTTCCACGCAGTTTCAAGTGTAAACAAAGTAAAAGTCTAGTTTTCTACTCCATCCGCCTAATAAACAATTCGTTACAGGGCTGAGATTCTTTAAAATATATATTCGGTGTCAACTTATAATATGCTTGCTTTCCTACAGACAATCACGAATTTGTTCCTAGCAAGTTTTTTGACTTTTTTTAGTACTCATGCGCTTCATATTATTAATCGAAAGCTAGTCGCAAATATATTTGCTGAAAATCTGATGTTGTGTTTATAGTACGTCAAACATAGTTACGATAACAGGAATTACCTAATAAGTTCGCATAGTATTCAAAAACTTTTCTAATTATTAAGAAATCATTTGAAACAATTGAGTAGAGATCAGCATTAACTAAGAAGTTTCTCATTTTTTACTATTGATTATAATTCTAACACACTGTGTTGAGTCTTTCCCTCAACACCCTCAACTTGAATAATTCGTTGTAAACCAGAAACAATGAAAATACATAAAAATTTGATATGTCATTGCTGTAATGAGAGATATTAAAGTTGGCAATATTACAATTTTATTTATCAAAAAAAAAAATTGGTTTTACTTATATTGAAGATTAGATGTTTTTTTTCAAACGAAGTGGTAAATTTGTCTATTAGGACTTGAATGTTGTCTGCCAGTTCCTTGGTATTGTGGCTATTATTATCACAGATGAGTCATTGGCATACATAATCATTGGACGAATGGAGATATGTTGTAGAAGATTATTTAAAAATAATATAGGCCCTAAGTCGTTTCCTTGAGGTACTCCGATCGGTGTGTCATATGTGCCAGACTTGTGGCCATTGATTTTGATCATTGTACAACGATTATTCAACGATTAATGCAAGAGCCTTTCCTCGAATTTCTAAATTCGAAGTTTTTTCTTACAGGAAGGAATGATTTACTGTATCGAATGGGGACGTTAAATCAAACATCAAATCAAATTTGAAGTCGTTATAAAGTCAATATACTTTAATATTAAATATCTCTCAGCCCTAATCTTGAAAAACTCCTCATCCAGCTATGATACTCTGAAATGTCACTGTCTCACTCTATTACTCCGCTGTCCTTCTTATTCGCCTCTCACCATGCTGAAGGAAGATTGTATACGAACGATGTATAGGATGTTTCCATACCATCAATAATAATCTGTTTGCTATGATGTCATCATATTCTGTATACTGAACTACATTGTATTGAAAATTATCTTTTCTACAGTTAGCTAGGAAATTGTATAATTTATCGTTTCTGTTTAAAAAGAAAGCATTAAAACCAACTCGAAAATAAATTCAATTGTTTGTTTAATAAATATCGGGAGATTTTGTTTGCAGATTCGAATTTATATCACTTTTGAGTGAAAATCTTAACCCAAGTCCAACCGAGAAAATATATGGTTACTGTTCCAAGTTCGAAATGAAACACAGGCAAAAATTCTGGAAATACATTATTCTACATTAAAAATATCCGAAACATCCACAAGAAACGAAAAGACAGTAGCTCTCATTATAATTTTAACATACTTGTAAGTATTTGTCCATTAATATCTGTACCGATATTTTCTTTTCTAAATCATTTCAAAAGTTTTTAGAAACCCCAAGTAAATTATAATGATGTATTTAGGATTATTACAATATTAACCACTTTTCAACTAGCCTTAGGCTAGGCTAGGCACACGAACCACTTTCTGGCCACAAAAAAGTGGTCGATAGTTGAGAGTATGGCATTAGTATGTAATGTCGTGATAGCGCTTACACGGACAACAAATTGTGGTCGGTGTCAACAACACTCGTCATGTGTTGGTGATATCGCCCACAAACAAACCGGCCGATCTTTGTCAACTCCGCTCACACGTGCAACTCGCCGACCACTAACCGACCACAGACTGTACAGACGTACAAATAATCGAAAGTACTTTTGCTTATTCGAACATAATTAAAAAATTTGTCATTGTACAGTCTTAAACGATGATAAAGTTGTTGAAATTGACTCTCGTATCTTCAAAAATTTGTTGAACCCAATAAATTCTATTAATGAATCCATCGCTTTACTGTCTGTTCTGTGTGGTTCATTTGTGGTTGTACCAACGTCTGCGTGACCACAAAACTGTTGTTGGAAAGTGGTCGAGTTCAACCACATCACTTTTTTGTGGTCGGAAAGTGGTCCGTGTGAGTTAAGCCTAAGGTAACGTACTATAAATATATTATATAGTTTTTTCATATTTAATGTAAACGTTGTGCGTGGTTAGTTAAATTATTTTTCTGATTGTAGACAATGTTCGTAGGTACTGATGACGAAAATATATTTTCCGTAGGCTACATTGGTAAAGCTTCTTTTTAACAATTATTCCTCAATCCAAGTTTCTTTTTTTAAATCTCGATAAAAATACACATCTTCTACAATAATAGGTACGGATTTATATAATGTGTAGGTACCAAGTTTTATATTGATTAATCTTCGACGTTGAGTCCAGAAACTTAATTTTTATTTATATTACACGTTCTCTAAGAGTGAAAAAAAAAATAATATGCTTTAAACATCTGCATGTTGTAAATTGTCAACACTAATATACAAAATAGAAACGGAACCTTCGTCTGTAATTTCGTCTCTTTTGGGAATTCTAGATGACAACTAAACAGAAAAACTTGTCTCTAATATTTTTGTTTGTTTGATACAAAAGTGTGCTATAGGTATACTTTATGTTTAGATACCTCTCTATATTGTAGAAAGTTTCAACAAAATTGATCCAAATGTTTCAATGCCGGTACCGAATTGATGAAACCAATTACAGTATCTACCAGTGACGGATTTACCAATTGGTAGAGTAAGCCAAGGCCTAGGGCGACAAATTTTAGAGGGCGGCAGTTTTAAGAAATAGTATCGTAAAATAAAAAAAAATCATACTTATGTGTTTACAAGTGCAAATAGGAAAAAATTATTCGATTAAAAACATTTCATGAAACGAACTATTCTTTGATTTTTCAATGATCGATTTTTCGAAACTTTAACAATCTTTAAGGATCAGGATACTTGCTACTTTACAGATAATTTTGGTTGCATAAAAAACACTAATGGTCAGTGGCGGATTTGCAGTCTTAGTCTTAGAAATTTAGTTAACTATAATAGCTGCTAGTTTGTAATATATTCCGAGGTTTCAATATACACCTCCACGAACTCATTTTTGAACTTAGACATTGTGCGCTATCAACAAAGCTGACGTAAAGTCATCTTAAAAGAGCATTATGTGACCTAAACTCAAATTTATAAAAAAAGTCCTCAAAAATAGCACAACATTTTCTGTTTTAAATGCATTTAAAGAAAAACTCAAACTTTTTTAGGAAGATTATTGTTATACGGTGCAGTGCGGCCCGCCATACGCCATAACGTGTTTTGTCACGATTGGCCGCCCCTAATATATGGCTGCCCTAGGCCCGAGCCTACTGAGCTTTAGGGCAAAATCGCCACTGCTAATGGTATTAAATAAAACTAGACTAAAAAGAGAAACTTTGTCGATTTGAAAACTACTTTTAAAATATGTATTATCTATTTGGTGTGTGTATTTTGGCTTTGTTCGCACAAAGTTCCGAAACCGTCAGCAAACTGATACGCTAGTAAATTTACATATGAAATAAAATTCACTGTCACAATTTCATTTATATATGAATTAATTTTATCTGCACTTCTTTGTTATCATTGATATAAATTACTGATTTAATAAAAAGTCTGATCTTCTTGAATTACTTTTAAAAACGCTCTCTCAGTGATATCTTGCAATGATAATCAGGTGTAGTCGAGCTATAAACAAACTTTTACGAGTAACGATATAACCATAATAAAACAGATAAGAGAACACGGATACACAATCCAAGGTGACCCTGTACAATGTACATACAAGAACACTTATATACGAAACTTTAGAGAATACGATTTCAGAATACAGATACTTATTAGTTCCTCTCTGGAGCTATTGTATCTATATAGCTCCTACACACGAGTATATCCCTTTTGTATGGCGGCAGACAAACGATGTAACTTTGCTTAATAAGCGTTTACACTGAAACACAAAGCTTTATATTGCTTGTTTTGCTAATTTTATTTAATAAGTTCATACTAGTTTACATGAACAAGATGCTTATCGCAACACGAATGGAATTTGGGTAGCAGTGAAATAAATTGCAGTCTTGTTCAGTCGGTTTGCCTCTCCTTAATTTGCGCAAATCGCATTCCGCAACGAATATTTGCATTTGTGTTCAGTTGTCTAGACATGTCATTTATTTAACTAATTTTTATGGACGTACTGATCAAATTGTTGAAAATTATTTGTAATTATACAGAAAACATTGGTCTGTTTATCTCTTATGGCTAGTTTACTCAAAATTACAGTTATCACGAACGTTGTAAGGCTTCATACAAACTGTTTACACTAATTTTTGAAAAGACAAATATATTTGTAACAAACACGTTACCTGTAAATGTCTAGTGCGAAATACATTATCTATCTATCAATCTATCTGCCTGTAAGAAAAAAATTAAAAGTTGCTGCATGAGTCTTGCAAAATTCATGACAACAGACAGTTGTCCGGAAAAAAACTTGTGTTGTTGAAAAGTGCTGCAAACACATTGATATTATCATTAACTAACATTTGTCGTTAGTCATAAGCTTTATAGTTAGAGAGACGGTGACAGAAATGGTCAAGGAGCACTTGGTGGCAAAAATTCTCAAATCCGCTTAGTGGAGTAGGGGTCTAGCACGTTGCGATACGACGCTGGTGCACTTAAAAAAACGGCAAAATTCAAAATTCGTCCACTAAATGGCAGAAAATGACTGAAAGGTTTCTGGGGGGACCTCCTAATTTAAAAAAAAAATATTTTCTGCCCATTTACTCCTTGCAGAAACTGTCAGTATAATAAATAAATACAAAAAAAAAATCAAAAAAGAAAGCTCGGTGAGTGAAACCGAGCTCAAACGGTTCGTCTTCTTGTAGAGAATCCCGAGGTACAGTTTTCTGCCAAAATCGACTTTGCAAAAACGCGTCATGTTCGCGGAAAGTTTAACATGGTATTCAGGTAAAGCATTGATGACAAATACATTAAATTGGCAGATTATGATCTAACAGTGACAAAATTGACAGATATTATTTTTTTCAAACTTTTTGGGTACTAATAGAGAGCCTGGTAAGAATTTCTGCCACCGAGCGCAAATTTTTCAAATTTTGCCTGTGCAAATTTTGAAAAATCATCGAAAGGAAATGAGGGCACTTGAAGCCACGAACATTTTTTCTTGTATTCCCGGCCACCTAATCAAGCATTCCGCCAAGTTTCAACTTCAAATTAAAAAAAAAAAATTGACGTCTGTTTTTCGAATTTTTGAAAGGGATTTGAAAGTCTCTGCAAGGAATAAATTGGCAGAAAATATTTTTTCTGCAATTAGGAGGTCTCCTAGATGCCGTTTAGCCATTTTCTGCCGTTTAGTAGACAACTTTTGATTTTTTCCAGTGCCGTAAAAAAAGCGAAAATTCTTCTTTCTTAGTTTACTTTTATATCCTACTCTAATCATTTTTGCCCTCCATTCTATGCTCCCCTAATTAACGCTTTTTGACGGACACATTTTCGTACACAAAGATGGTTCGTCTTAACCTCTACCCTCCATAGTATCGACAGCACTACCTTAAATAATCTTCAGAATTGCTTTCGTATAATCTTTAGAGCGACGAATGATTTTCGCTACTCGATGGTGTAAACACGCCTTATTACCAACATAATATCGTCCGCTTTGTGCGTATATACACTACTGCCGTACACATTATGCGAGTAAAGTCGTACCTTATATCAGCTCTATTGCGATTCTAGACGCTCTTGTAGATTGTTTAGTTGTAAACCAGTAAGAGGGTTTTTGTGTCCCGAAGCAAATTTCACTGGTCTGAAGAACCTCCAACAACTCAAGTTAGAACACGTTTGCTTTGCTCGTGTGTTTCATTCAACCATCTTATGATGTGTGTGCCACAAGATAAAATCGCTTATGACGAAATTTCGATAAATTCAATGATCTTAGGGCCGATGCACACACCCGTTTTTTAAAGGCTACGTTGCAACTAGGGTTGCCAGATTGGGAAATCAAAATTTCTGGACAATATTCTAAAATATCTGGACCAAAGGATT
Organism: Xanthostigma xanthostigma; assembly: GCA_963575645.1. Classification (NCBI taxonomy): domain Eukaryota; kingdom Metazoa; phylum Arthropoda; class Insecta; order Raphidioptera; family Raphidiidae; genus Xanthostigma; species Xanthostigma xanthostigma. The sequence continues at coordinate 20,051,304 of OY754465.1, forward strand.
TTAGGCTGTACAAAATAAAAATCTGCATTAATCAACCGAAACACGATATATAATTAAGTAATATGTACTTACTTTAGGTATTACTGTTATAAGAAAAACGAAAATATGAACTATTGAGCTGAACAGCTGAAATTGGTACCTTTCAAGTCACTTTTTTGCCACATATATTTAGTATTTCCCTTAGCCGCCTTTATCATTTTAGAACCTTTCTCTGTATTTATAAAAGTTTTAAAATTAGTACAGTTTTCTTCAAAGTTTAATCGAATTATTAGCTCTGGCGGTGCATGTTTTTTATTTTTAGCTGGACATTTTGCCTAAAACTGGGACACTGGACAACGTGTAAAATTGCTGGACAATCCAACCAAGTCCCGCCAACTGGTAATCCTAGTTGCAACCGATGCAACACATGCCTACCAAATAATGCAACGTATTGCAGTAACAATTCAATTTCTGTGTATCATCGCCTGGCATTATGGGTATCGCACTTACGTTTTACGGATGTGTGTTGCTGCGTCAGAGTTGCGTGTGCGGTACGGTTGCGATGCGTTCGGAAACGCATGGAAAACTGATGCAAAGTGAACGTACCGTTTACAATCTCGTTGACGGAGATAATAAGTGTGTGTATTGCGTCATTTGATATAATTAAATGTATCCCACTTTGTTGAGCACCGGATCTTATGTAATTTCTTTTATTTCGTTATGTGTAACATACTGTTTAACACTGTAGTGCAGTGATTCCCAAAGTGGTCTATATCGACCCTCAGGGGTCGACGACAACTTTCAAGGGGTCCATGTCAGCGGGAAAAAAATTGGGGGTCAACGATAGTGAGTCTCCTAACAAAAAAAGAAACAAACTGGACATCGTTAACCGAAGAGATTTAAGATTAAATCTAACTAAATTGATGCCAAATGTTGAAAATTTATTATTAAAGCATCAGGTTTATCCTTACACTAAAAGCATTTATTTTTTGCTTAGTTATTTTATGTAACAGAAAGTAAATTTTAATTTGATTCGTTTAATTTGAATATTATTAATAAATGTATAAAACTAAACATTTTCTCTACAGTTCTCTACCGTTATAAATTTAAATCGTTCAAAGTGAGTAGCACTATAAAACCGGTTGTCAAAAATACATTGAAAATTAATGAATTTGCAAAAAATCAATATCAGATAAGCAGGGGGTCTACGCAAAACCGAAAAACATGGCAAGTGGTCTACGAGACAAAAAATTTTGGGGACCTCTGCTGTAGTGGATACGTACTTAAGTAGGCTATAATTACGTATATCATTTGAAATGTAGAACTGCAAGATATGTTGAATTAAAACGATTAGTAATAATCGTTCTAGTTAATAACGCGACGTTTGCATTTTGAAAGATATAAATATATGTATATCTGGAAGGAAGGAAGTAAGGAAAGAAGGTAGTGGACACGCATGAATGTGCCAGCACGAGCTGGCACATATTGAAGTTGGTGTTATAAATAAAGATAATTTAATCAAACTCGAAGTTATTACTAACTCAAAAGACCCTGATCAGCCACCAACACTACATGTCGATCCTGCTACTGGAGGGCGGTTGGGGTGGCGCAAACCTCCTATTGATTATCCAGCTTCCCAAAATTTATAACTATTTCTATCTCAGCAAGCAAAACAATGAAATGCATAGAAAGTTCGATAATGGAGGAGAGATACTGAAAAATTACTCCTGCAAAAAGCTCTGCCGGACACTTCGATCAAAATGGAGTATGGCTGACAATGATATACTCAGTTGCAGAAAGCATTGTCAGAAAATCTGATTTGACAATGACCTTAGATTGTGAATATATATATTTCTCGATGAAGGAAGGTTTTGGTTGAGGATGATAAATAAATAAGCTGTAGGTACCAATGTTTTGCTAGTGGTCAACGTTTCGAAAAATTTATTTTCATCTTCAGGGCCTATGAACATGTATAATATGTTTATAGGGTAAGAGTACGATAACTTGCTATGCAAAATATCCACTGGAAATTCACAATTATTGTTTTATATAACATATAACAGCGTTATTGGTCGTTTTAAGTGCGGAAAATTAATTTTTTAAAATTAATTTAAAAAAATTAAATATAGTATAGTATGTTGATTTAGAGTATATTATTTACTATAGCGATCGCTATATTGTCTCATATAGTGATAAGAAAAGAGAAAGTTATATATACCTGTATCTATGATAAACAAAGATAGAAATATCAATTGGTTGGAATGAAATACAATTGAACGTTCAGGGTAGAGTCGTATTTGGAAATTTTAATTTATAAAACGAATTTTAAATTTAAAACTCACATTTTCATGAAGATTGAAAACCACCGCTTTTTTTGATAAAGGGGTATGCGAATTGTCTCGCAGTGAAACGGGAAGGGGCAAATGTGGAGTTTTTAAAAAAACAATTCCGGGGTGAACGATAAACGGGTAGGTATGCGAATTGTAATTCTGGGGTGAACGATAAAGGGGTATGCGAATTGTCTCGCAGTGAAACGGGAAGGGGCAAATGTTGAGTTTTTAAAAAAACAATTCCGGGGTGAACGATAAACGGGTATGCGAATCTAAATACAACCCTGCTTCCATAACACAATCGAAAGCTGCATACAAAGTCAGATAGTTATACAATAATTCTACACCAGTTGCTATGACGTGTATTTGTGATTTTTGATATGGGTAGATTCAAAAAATAACAGTGAAAGACGAAAAGTAGTTCCATTTTTTTCACGTATTTTTGAGGAAATTTGTGAATAATCCGCAAAGTTTTTTTTTGAACGTCAAAATTTAGCGTTTTCTATGACTTAAAAAAAAAAAATTAAAATCTGGGTGCATAGTGTTATCGAACTGGACCCTGTTTATAGTTTAGATCATAATATTGTATCCAACAGTTGTAGTGTACAAAGAACCATGCTCAAACGATAAGTTTTCTTATTAGGGCTACTATATAATAGTGAAAATCCTATATATATATTTCTCCATACGAAAAGCAACGTAGAATTTTAAATCGACCCTGAAAAATAATTGATCGATTAAAACGATATTTTTCTTAAACTGTCTATACATGTATTTTTAGCATCGTTTTTTTGTATACAGTTTCTACTTCAAAACAACGTTTTTCTACGCATTTTGATCAAAATTTAGCTTGAAAAACGATCTTCTTCTATGTTTTTGTGTGAGTACAATCTAATGTTCTAGATAACAGGAAGTTTGATTACGACATTAAACTGCTTCCTATGTATGGAAACTGTAATTGTATGTTCAGAATCTAAGGTCATTGTCGAATCAAATTTTTTGACAATCCTTTCTGCAACCCAGCATAAAGTGCCGGTACACTTCAAATCCATGCATTTATCCGGATGTTATATGACGGTCACGAGATGCTAATTAATGACCACTGCCTAAGTCGTTAATTATATTCGTTTTATTCAACTCATGCGCGTTATTCATGTTTTATCATGCCTAAAAACCGAACCCTAAATAGCCATTTACCGACTGGTGACAATTACTTGTCATAACTCAATGAAGATTCCTACTGGCTCGGCCATTGTGGAGTAATGAAAATAAACGTAACTATTTTCTGAGTCGTAACGAAATAGTAGGTAACAACAACTCCGTTGTTACCCATTGAGGCTAAAATTGAGAGGCCGAATGTTTTCGACATGGAGTTTATTCATAACCGGCTAACCTCAAACCAAAACGTTGAATCGTGCTGTTTGTGCTGTTAGTATTGACAGTTTTTTTTATAAAGAAATAAATAGATATTTACTACATCTCATTATAATTAAAAGATGAATAACGCGCAATTGTTGAATAAAATTATGGGCGTAACTTGTAGGCTAAGTCATGACCTGTCAGCGCGATGTTTTCAGCACGAGTCGTAGGTGCGCAGGCACGAGCGAAGCGAGTGCATACTGCGCACCTACGACTCGTGCTGAAAACGTCGCGCTGACACGTAATGAATGACTTAGACTACTAGTTACGCCAATAACTATGAAATCAAACGCGGTTTCATTTTCTCTCAATGTTCCCTTTTATTTGTTTTTAAATTAACCGGATGTCCTGTCATACCTTGCTAATAATGCTCTTACTTATTTATCCGTTCAGTCGGTATGTGGGTTATCTAGAGTCTATGCTCCTCTGCAATAAATGAAAAGATTGTGTAACGAGACACCACTGGCGGTGGCGGCAGTGCATTGCTGTCAGAGCCGCGTAGACAATAATACTTGCATTGTTGTCGGGACCGCATAGACAACAATGCGCGTATTGTTACACTCATTGTCATCGAAACCGCATAGAGGGATGCCGAAGCTTCTAGAACGTCGTGGATTGTTCTAGAACATGATTAGAGAGGTATATAAACAACGCGTAGCGAGTCAGGTGGGCAGTCAGCCAGAAGTCAGTGTCAGTGACAATGAATATAAGTGTTCTAAATAAATATAAAGATAAATAATTAGACATCTGTGAGATATAAATATTCTGTGTACATAGTAGTTTAGTGTTATTTTGGAATTCGTTTGTTTTTCGATATTTATTTTATCATATTTCATTATTGTTGGAAAAGTACTTTTTAGATTCTTTTTGTAAATAAACTTTTTAACCACCAAGTACAGAAAAGTTTTGTCAGTTTTGTTATAATACATTATTTTAGGTTTTTACCACTTGAATCATAAGTCATACAAAATTCAATCACCAATCTGAATTTAAGTCAAAGTGATGGTATACCTATCGTGTGTATCACCGAAATGTTGCCAAAAACTTGATCCTATAGTTCCTTTTAGTTCAAAATAATTCTAGGAATTATATTCCGAAATAAACGTTAGCATTAAACGTTGAAGTACTATAATATTATAAATCATTTTTGCAATTATTTTTCCAATAATTTTACGTGAAACAGCCAAGTTATGTATTGAACTAAAATAAAAAAATAATTTGCATACTTAGAGCACTTCTTTTTCAGCTCTTAAAAATACTTCTGAAGGATTGAATTTTACTTTGAAATGTCTCTAGACTTGTATGTCTGATATATAAAAATAATCCCTGCATTGAACAAAAAAAAAAAAAAAATAAATAAACAATACAAAAAGTAGGTATTATTGTGCTAAAGCTTACTGATTTTTTTGATAATCTGTGAGTGTTGACGAAATAAAATAAATACACTACCTGTCATAAATTGGAATAAAATTCGAATATTCCAAAAGTATTTTATTTTCGATGTTTATAGAAATAAAGCTAAATTATAATCATAGCCGCTAACTGCAATTTGCACGTCGGTACTTATAAACTAGAGTTGTGACTGTGCATAATATTTAGAATACCGGGTGTCCACGCGAGAACCCTTCACGCTATTAATTGTTTTGTCTTTTGAGTTAAAAACTGGAAACTTTCGGGGTGCCGATATTCGATAGGGGGGCATATTGTTTACCCCATTTTTTATGCTTTTCTGATTACTTGCTTTTTTGTAATTTATATTATTTCGGTTCCTTATTGCTCCAAAAACAAAAAATTATACATGGGAGAAGTCAGTTACAAACAGTAGAAAATTAAAAATATAAACAACACGTGTTAAAAAGAATCAATTACAGAGGAAAAGCGTTTATTGGAAAGAAAAGCCGTTTTCTTTTAACAGTCTGCAATTAAATATGATTTCTAACCCAACGATAAATGAGACTTGCCGAAAATGCACATAAAAATTAAAATTTAAACCGAATGGGCTCCAGACAAGATTTTGAAAAACTGATTATTCGAAAGAATGACTCTTTCAGATTAGAGAAATATTATTTAAGAATAGTCGAAACAACTTTCAGATTACTTCTCAGACACGTTTAAACTATATATGTCTCTGTCAAACACATTATACGCAGGAGGTATACCGCTGTAGTCAAATTATGTGTAATGTTTAATAATTATTTTCTAAATTATTAACGAATTAAATTTTCATTTTAAAGATATATTTAAATAATAAATAATTTAAAGTATGGCTTCATTTAAGAAAATAGTATTACTAGTAGCCCTAAATACATAAATGCCCTAAATACGTGTCATAAAATAAACTATTTTTAAATTATTACTGACTAGCGGTCCCGTCCGGTTTCACCCAGGTGTAAAAGAACGAATAGGGAAGGAAGGAACATGAGTACACACATTCATCTTAGTTTACTGAGATGAATGTTGTGTCCAAATTTCATGATGATCGGAGTTACCGTCCAAAAGCTTTTGTTCATAAAAAGCAGTATTTATACTTTTTTAAACTAATATTTTTTTTTAATTAATTAAATAAAGTTTAAATAAATTTAAATGTAAGCCTTAAAAGAAAGCAATGTAGAAAATAAAAAAAAAAAATAAAAATTTTCGCCCAACGCGGGGCTCGAACCCACGAGCCTGATATTGACAGTCGCATGCTCTACCGATTGAGCCATACAACGCTAATATGAGTATATTTAGTTGCTTGCATTTCACCTGAATAGAAGCTTATTTTTGAGATACATTTTGCAACATTTTTCATTAATGCTCCGCTCCTGATGGTCGTAGCGTGATATTATATAGCCTATAGCTTTCCTCGATAACAAAAAAAAAATTCAATTTGAACCAGTAGTTCCTGAGATTAGCGCGTTCAAACAAACAAACAAATTCTTCAGATTTATACATATATTAGTATAGATAGTCGGTTGGTATACAGGATGATTTTTAAGTTGATTCTTTTTTTAACAGCGTATAGAAATCAAATACACGAACAAATATTGCAAGTAACTTTTTTTATTAAAACTCCAAAATGACCGAGGAACGGGCTTTCAAAGTTTTATTAAATTTTATCAAATTTTGAGGTCGGTCCTGGCGCTATGTTATGACACTATGGAAATATTTTGTGTCATTATCAAGTATTCACAGAAATTGTTCGAAGTTGTCCCCGTTTTGATGGACACACGTACGTCGTAGCCATGCTTCTGTACATGCTTTTAGTAGCGAATTATTTGGGATCCATTTTCCGATTCGTGCTATCATTTCTTTGCATGTGTTAACTGGACTTTTGAATTAATTGAATACAATTTAAAAAATTTGATTAAACGTTGAAAGGCTGTTTCTCTCTGATTTTTGAGTTTTGATAAAAAAGTTATTAAAATATTTGATCCTCTATTTTATTTCTACACGCTGTTAGAAAAAAAAGAATCAACTTAAAAATCATTCTGTATTATTATTGAAGATTTATAGAAGCATGGCGCAATTCGCAAATTATATTTTTATGTCCCATAACATAATAATCTATATAGGTACATGCAGGGTATAAAGTTACGTTCTTATAGGAATATTATTATATTATGGTCGTAACTGAATATCCGCTTTCTACGTGTGAGAGAGGTTTTGAGGACAGTTATAGTGACGTCTGTAGTTATGTGCGTTTAAGTGTTGGCATCGTCGTCGAGCCACGCCGTCAAGGACGTTCAGCCGTGTCCTCGGAAAGATCTCAAACAGCTGCAGGCGCTCTTATTATGACGCAACAATATTGGGTATGTGGCTACATATCAAGCTGTTTACATATTAACAAAATATTTGACAAATCGAAATTTTAGTCCAGTGCATTTAGAAATATTTTATAGGTGTGACCCAAAAATTTCAGATACATTTTTTCTTTTGTCGTTCATTCGAAAAGGTCCTCGATGGAGACCTTAACCCTGAATTTGCGCATTCCTCAAATTGCCTCGTCCGCCGCCATCTTGGATTCTGTTTTTTATTTTCAATTGCTCATATCTTTCGTTCTAATAATCCCACAGTAATCGCTCTAGGGTCGTTGGACTTATCAGGATTTACTCTTTAATTGAATATCTATCAAGTAAAACTCTCCAATGTACTGAAAAAAAGTTATTAGCGTCCAAATTTACAAGTTTTTTCCTAACCGGACTAATTGATGAAATAATAAACAAATATGGTCCGGATAGTTCCCCGTTCTCACAAATATTATACACTCAAATGCAAAAGAAAAAACCGGTCAAGTGCGTGTTGGACTCGCACACGGAGGGTTCCGTACAATCGTACAAGATATAACAGATTTATGCAGTTGGTAAGCGAACATTCTGTATAGTACTATTTACAGTTATATTACACAGATAGTACAGCCGCGTACTAACACTTAAATGTTGTTGGGTTTGATGGGTTATTCGAGTTACAAAGTTACAAGTTACGTTAGGTAAAATTCTTTTATCCTGTCCACTTTCGTTACGCGTCGAGTTTTCGAAACTGGGTTTTTTCTCAAAAACTAAAAATAGCATTTCTAGACCTTTTAATTTTATTTCTTCCTATTTTATTTGACATTTGTACAGAAAAACGGTTTATTTAATTCTGAAAAGACTTTTCTCAATAAAATTAATTTTAATATAATGTAATAGTAGCTCACATTATACCACCACCTGCAATCAGTAACCAGCAACGAATTGGTCGCCTGCAATTTCTATCTACCCCTGCTGGATCGATCCACTGAACTAGTGATGCGTCATTTTCATTAAAAAAACTTCTTTTTTTGGTTTCTCCCTCTTTCTCTTCTCCATACAACATCGTCAAAATAAAAACTTCTTCCACCGAACTACACACGTTCACATTACACACTCAGTACTTGAAAACTGTAAAATGTCTATCACACACGGAACCTACACATAAAATCGCTGGTCATGCTAGTCCGTGCTGATATAGTGTGTGCGGTTTTTTAAAAATGTGTCTTTCAAAATTCCCGTAGTTAACAATGGTCCCATTCTACCAGCTTTTTTCAAATTTCTTATATAAAATAATTTCACTGGCTTCTGGGTTTTGGGTTATAATAAATAGGTACTACTGTACCCGTGCAAAACCTTTTGCATGTATTTTCATATTGTTTTCAAAAATCGATATTTTGATACAGACCTACGACAATAATTTTATTCTTCATTAGTTTCCATTTACAGTTACTTTTCTTTTGATTTAGCTTGATCCATCAAGTTGTCTCTATATTTAATTGATTATAAATTCAAAGAAAATGTATGAGATCTGTTCATCGTTGTCATGGTTACCCCGCAAGAGCTGTCACAATTCATTTTTAGAAAATCTAACCTCATTTAATACATTTACGATTTTCACTATTTTTTTCTGATCTGAGACTTGGTACAGTCCATGTAATATTTAAAAACTCTATTTTGGCATTAAATTAACATAAACTTACACGTTCTTAAATTATTTGGAAAATAAAATAAAATTTATTTGTGTATTAATATTTGGAATATTTGGGCTAAAAACGAACTAAAAATATACACTTCATTTGTCGAAGTCGACTTGCCAAACTGTTTGTAAAATCTCCGTCATACGTACATATTTGCATTTCTCTCACACTCATGTCTCGTGAACATCGAAGGATTTTCTCTCTTTACGTTCCTCTTCACCCCGCTACCCCCTCGTCATTTTTACTATTATCGCTTGAAAGAAACCTTTTAAAGAAATTTCACCAAAAAAAAAAATAGCGATAACATATCTGTGGATTAAAGGCTTCAGTTTAAAAAAAAAAATTGTGTCAATCGGTTTAGTAGGGATGGCTGGCGGATTGTCTTGAGATTTAGGGCTTGTGTTTTAAATATATAGATAATCAGAGCGACTGTAACAAAACACAGCAAGTGCAGAACAAACGATATAAAAAAAGCGAGTGTGCTTTAGAAAACACGACTGAAGTAAAACTTTTTTCTGCCATAATTATTTTAAATATATTTATTAAGAATAATGCGTAAATACCTCAAATTTGCTCATGTTAAGTTCATAAACGAACAATAATATGCAGTCGGTTCGTCTCAAAGTTTATCGAACACAATATAACCTCACATATTTACAAAGACGAAATGTTTAAAATATAATTTTTGATTAATTAATAGGCAAAATATGTATATATATTTAGGTATTAGCATAATTTATAATACATTTAAAGGAATTTATTAACTAACCTACATTATTTCCCGTTACAAAATGCAGCAAAATTCGATGAAATGTATTTTCGATACAAAAAAACAATTGTTTTCATTTTAAACGTCAAATAGTTGTATTAATGCTCCGTCTTTGTCGCACTCACTAACTTATATCTCCCTCTCAACTCCGTTCGCCTCGAACGATCACGCACCGTCGCGATGATGCACTTCCGTAAACGATTTCGTCAGGCATTTACCGGCTTACATCCCAAGTCAAACGTGCCTAAAGAAGTTTTACTTCAAAAATTGAAAATGAAAAAAGTATTTTCGGGTTTCATTTTATATAAATTGAACTACACGTGGTTGCTTATGAATATATAAAGATATAAAAAAATATATAAAAACTCGGGTCGCAGTGCAAAACCCTGCCGACAATATAGTGTATTTGCTATAATAGGCAGTGTGGCTTTATTATGTGAATTTAATCCTTTTGTCTTTGGACAAAATACAAAATTTAACCCCTTAATACATCCCTTAAAATAATATTTTTTTCTTAATTTCGATATTACTATCAATTTAGCAAATTAAATTCACCCTTCACTAAGTAAATCCATATCTACAAACTAACGTTTTCATAAAATTTTTAAGTCCGGTCCTGCCGGGCCGATTTTAATAAAATTTTGGCAGCACATTTTTATCTTTACTAATGGGTTAAATTTCAATTTTGAAACGATTCCGAGAAATTTTTCGGTTATTTTGGGCCCAAAAACATTTTTCAACCCCTAAAACCTACCCTTATAGTGGCCCGATTGGGTCCATTTTAAATAGGCTTCGTGCGGTGATGGATTCCAACATGTGGACCAAATTTCGTTCAAATCAATTAACTCCTTCGAAAGTTATTGCCCGTACACTTATATATACATATATATAAATATATATATATATATATATATATACATATATAAATAGACTTTTCCAAAAATGGTGCCAAAGTGTTTAGGAGGCTATGAAACGTCGAGAAATTTTGGTCCGACCCCTAGGTCCCGCCATCCGACCGACGCCAATAGTGTAAGTGCCTTATGGCAAATACACTAAAAACAGACATCATGTTGCGTTTACAGCTTCGTTAATATTGCGCCTAAAGGATATGAAGTAGGTACTCCTCTTCTATGTCATCCTCTTGAGACAGTATAATGACGCAAACATTAAAATATAGTCTGGAGATTCAAAACACGCACAAGAATCGTGGTTCAATATCTTAATCTTCACGTCAACTTTTAGCCAATTATCTCTTTAAATTTTTTTAATTACATTTTTGCGACTTTAATTTTTGTTAGCGTATGTGCAAAGAAACCGAAATAAATAAAATACATAAAATTTGTTGCTCTTTTGGCATATGCTTTAAGAAGGGTTTCGAATGTTGTATCCGTTGAGGCTGCACGAACAGCATATTTCGGGTTATTTGAGTGTTTAATTAACTATGGTGTGCTACTATGGGGAAACTCCACGGATTCGGATAGAGTATTCGTACTTCAAAAAAGAGCTGTTAGGGCAGAGTTTCACCTAAAGAACATTGCAAATCAATTTTTGTTAATAACAAAATACTAACTCTGCCGTCATTGTTTATTCTTCATGCATTATTGTACGTTAAAGAAAATATGACGAACTTGAATTGCAGCTTTGATTGTCACTCTTATAATGTAAGATATAAACATAATTTTAGATTACCACCTCACCGACTACAAAACACAAATAGCAGTTTCGTCTGCATATATCAATTAGATCATTCAGTAAACTGCCTCTCGATGTTCAAGACCTTCCCCTAAAATAGTTCAAGAATCTTGTGAGGAGGAGATTTATTGAGACTGGCCATTATACTGTAGAAAATTTCTTTTACTAGTTTTTAAAACTTGTTTTTTTTTAATTGTATTAGCCGATGTTATGCCACGTACTGGTGATATTAAATTTGAACAAATATATTCCATTCTATTCTATTCTATTCTATTCTATTCTATTCTATTCTATTGTATCTTTTTAAGACTCTTTTTAATATCCTAAACAGGCATACAAATTTATTCGATAGTAATTTCTTTTGTATTCACTTACCCAGTAAATGTTTTTATTTTAATGTTTATATGGCCACCCCGATAAAGCTGGCACCGCCAAAATGTCTTTTGGCAAAATTATTGGAATGAGAATTAAGGGCTATTTAAGGGCTAATTTGGTGCCTCATTTTTAATTTTAGGGCTCTTATCCTTTTAGGCAAAACCTGTGGCGCTGCTAGCTTTAGAAAAAGTCAGCACCTCCACTGAGCCGAATGATGAAAAGAATGGTATGATATTTAAGGGCTAATTTAGTGCTCTATTTTTAAATTTAGGGCTCTTGTTTTTTTAGGCAAAAACGTTAAGTTCAATACGGTGGATGTACGGGTCACATATGGTGGATGGACGGGTCGAACTGGCAGCGCCACAATTAAAATCTTGTTGACGATTGTATGAGATTTAAGGGCTATTTAAGGGCTAATTTAGTGCCCTATTTTTAAATTTAGGGCTTTTTGTTTTTGACGTGATAACGTCTTATAAATTGATGAATCACCAATATTATAAATTGATAAAACACCGGCTGCATGTACGAAAAAGTGTAACGCGTAACGCATAACGCATAACGCGTAACGTTCCGCCTGACCATGTGCGTACTTTTTGCTAATTTCTCGCTCAATTTAAATCAGATCGGTTTGAAACCAGTCTTAAACGAAAGAGGAGAACCTTTTACATAGATTTCGTATAACAGAATTTGCCTAAACAGTTTTTTTATACAAATTTATATAGAAAAATATTTTATACAAATTTATATAGAAAAATAGCTGTATAAATGCAATGTTGTCTAATGCATGGCGCGACGCGGTCGGTTGTCTTTGTTTGCCGTACATGGAAATTAGAAGCAAACGTATGTCTTGTCTTAACATGAAAACGGCTGCATTTCTAATGTTTAATTCAATTTTTTGACATTAGTATATTGTGAAATGCAACGCCTTCTAAGTTAAGTATTGGAATAACTAATTATTATTAAAACATAATACTTTGACAGTTGCAAACGTCACTTTTGACATTTCTTATCATTCCGACACCAAGGATAAGCGGATTGAAACCAAATTTTGGGAGGTTTAGGTTATGTATTACGGAATACGTTATCACGTAAAACTATCGTCCGTAAACCGACTTTACAGACAACCAATTTTTTTTCGTTAAAATCTGTAATTATCTTCTATACGGTGGTAGGACGGATCACATATGGTGGATGTGCGGGTCGAACTGGCAGCGCCACAATGATAAGTCTTGTTGACGATTGCATGAGATTTAAGGGCTATTTAAGGGCTAATTTAATGCCCCATTTTTAAATTTAAGGCTTTTTGTTTTTTCGTTAAAATCTGAAATTATCTCCCATACGGTGGTAGTACGAGTTTTATATGGTGGAGATGCGGGTCACTTATGGTGTAAACGTCAGTATAACATTATGGCGAAAAAATTAAAAACAAAATTATTGTCCTAAGTAAGTACTATTTTAGGGCTCACAAATGACATATACAATATTGACTTTTTTAGTGATTCTTACGTTGGATTGCGTTAAAATGTACCTAATTATATGCAGTTTACAATGAAACAAAAACATGCAAATAAGTAGTACCCTCGATTGACTAAAGTACGATGAAGCTTACCTCGTAAAAAAAAGTTTTGACACATAAAAACAAACAATTACATGTATCACTTGAACTGACAAGCACACGTGGCTGACGTTTACTATAGACAAATTCACGTCAAATATACATTGTTATATTATGAAAAGAATGGTGTTATAGATCAATCTTATTTCGTTTTTTACTGTACCCACCTGAGCCACTGTTGACAACTTGACCCTACTCAAGTTGTCATTATACTTGGTTAAAGTGTAACTTTCAATGATAAAACAATTTTGGCGGACTGGGCCAATGATACAGTAATTGATTTCTTAGAACATTACCAAAATGAGCCATCCACCATATTGTTGGCTTCCAGGACTTTTTGATTTTTTTATATAAATAAATATATTTGTAATAGCTATATGAACAATAATCTGCAACAGCAGCAACACAAACAACGTCCAGATCCATTTAACTGCGCAGTTTAATTGGACAGTGAAGCCGAGCCACGTCGAGTATGTACACAGACACATTCGTAGACGCTCGCTTCCTAACCTCTCGGCGAGACTACTCGACGAGCACGCTCGGCGAATGTGTACTACAAGCATAAAGTTTGACGCATATCATCCACTAGCGCTATTGGACGAATAAAACAATGTTGGTCCTCGTAGAAACTATAGCAGAGTTCATTTAGTCTGAAGGTGGCGCCAACCTTACAAATAAAGAAAGAATTAAACGTTCCGTAACGAATTAGTATAGTTTTATTTAGCTTTTTTAGCAGCAGACCGGGGCGCCTCGTTACTATACGTGGTGTGCATGTAGAACATAGTCATGCTTCTATACAACAAGAAATAATCGTCTATTGCCGGCGCTACACAATGCCAACAACAACAGCGTCTAACGCACGTTCGTCGCATCGTGTGGCCGACGGTCAAACCTACGTTTGCGTTTGACCATGTTCCGGCTGTTGTCGGTATTCTTGACCCGAGTCAAAGGAAGCCCGTTCGAAGAAAAACATTCTTATGCTTTGATGTACGGCTACACGATTTGATCGAATATTCATAGTTAGTGGTGTGCCTAATATATTCATAATAGGTAGACGTAACCTAATATGAGCAAGTTTATTGGAATATGATTACCATGATATTGTGGATAAGGTTATCGGATATTCGTATTATTTTTCTACTCAACGTTTGAACGTACGTACTACCATGCAAGCAACGTTGTCATTTTACCGCGGCTTTGTATTAATATATTAGTAATAATAGTAATATCTTCTCTTCTCTTCTCTTTCGCACGTTTAAGTTGCACTTTGCAGCGTTGAACTCGCCGTGCTGCCGCATATGGACGTCTCGTTTTCTAAAGCTATCATATTATTTTAGACGAAAACAACACAAACCAATATCTTGGTATGCATAGCGTATTAGGTACCACATAAAACGAATATCAGAATATTAGTATTATCAGTATTAACACAGTTACGCATGTAAGTACCATGTTGATCGGCAACGCTATTATATTATATTAATACGATCTGATGAAACGGACGGTGAACTTCGTCACTATTACTTGACTAATACCAGGTAATATGGTAAGATTCCTAATATCAGTAAACCGATATATTCAATATTAGGATTACTACGAAGTGACTATAATATAATATATCTCTATTCATAGTGTATTGTTAAATACTGTTTGAGTGTTAATACTTTATAAAGATTATTTGTTCTGATTTATTTGTGTTTTAAACAGGTACGTTTATTACATTATCATTTTATAGTTAGAAAAATATGCGTCCCGTATATCATCCTCAATTTTGTATTCGTTCACAAACGTTTGTACCAACTTTTCTCAATTCAAGATTTCAAACATTCGACACACTGTGTAGCAAATACTTTGGCACACCAACTGTCGAAGTCAGTTGATTCAAACGTTCTGTCCAACGCTCGATCGAACGTTCGGATCAACGTTCCTAGCATATCGTGCAGCGCCGGTTTATCAAGAATGTTTTGAACGAGCTCTTTTTCTTCCCAGTGTAAGTACGGACGCTATCCATGCACGTACGGATCACATTTCGAACAACAACAACTATAGGCGAATCAACGAAAATTAGTAAATTTAATAAGTTATGTTGGTAACGATCGTAAGGAGCAAGAAAATACCACTACAGTTATGCTCGATTGCAGAAAGGTTTGTCAAAAAATTCGGTTTGACAATGACCTTAAGGCCACTGCACACAAGGCTAGAAACTGCTAGGACTTCTGCTGACCGGTAGGCTAGCTCACAAGATACGTTTTAAAATTAGAACAGGGGCTATTTTTCTTGCTAGGTCCGATGCTAGGTATGAGCAAGAACCAATCAGGAAGCAGTATCTTGTCACGTGGGCGACTTGAACAAACGTTCACAAACCATCCTATAGTGTGTGTTCTGTTCAGAGACAATAAACATGCACTTTTGTTACCGTTCTCTCACTGTGCGTGCACCGAATCTACCTGCAGGGCAAGCTTGTAAAGACGTCTCGTGTGAAGCGAGCACATAATAGCAATTAAGAAAACCAGCGCTAGAAAACTAGTAGTGAAATCTAGCAAGGAACCTAGCGGCAGTCCAGCCTCGTGTGCAGCAGACCTAAGACCACTCATATTTCTTCATAAGAAAAGCATTGTAGAATTTTAAATCGACTCTGTTCGGAAAATTATTATTGATCAATTGAAATGATATTTTTTTGTAAACTGGATATTCCTGTATCTAATATTATTTTTTTTATATTTTCCACTTTGAAAACGCATTTTTTTACGCATTTAAATCAAAGTTTAGATTAAAAAACGATCTTTTTCTATGTAGTTAAAGCATTTGTGTGAGAGTAGTCTAAGGCTTGACACGGTAGGGAGTTTGAATACGACATCAAATTGCTCCTGCATGTACGAAAACTGAAACTATGTGATCATATTCTAATGTGATAGTCGAATCAAATTTTTTGACCTACAAAAGCACTATAGTGCTGTCCGAACCTAGGTCCCTAAACAGTTTTGTTACGCAATCAGGAAATTCAAATAAACTTCCTAGCTCGACAATATAATATAGTTTCCAAACTGAAGAGTTTCAGGATAATTGAAGAAAGTCTCATTTAACTTCTTTTGCTGATTGAACTTAAAAGTTGATAAGCTCTTCGGGATAATCTTGTAAAGTCGTCTAGCTTTAAGAGTATATGACTATCTCAGTATGTAGGTAGATCCAAGGAGCACTAATATGTCGGGAGAATTAATTTACCTGTTTCCCGATTAATTTAATTTATGACACGCTCTTGTAACCTCTAGTTAGCTTTTAGCAATATTAATTTAGATTGTTGCACTCCTGTTCGGAATTAGCCGTTGATATAGTGTTAATAATAATCAACCAAATCATTGTGCAAATCTATCGCACAGCGAAGTGAAATTTGCAGAAGTGGTTCTAGAACTTTGAAAGCTGATTTTCCTAAAGTATTCAGTATAGTTCAATAATTTATTGAAGAGTTCTAATCAGACGTTAATCAAAGATTTGAATATTCAGTATAGTCATTCAAATTTGTAACACCCCCAACACCATTGTTTTAGAATTAAACAGAAATTATTTTTAGTATGTAATATAACGATTACGTGTTCATACAGAAATAAATTGATGTTGTTTTTTTCAGTAGCATCGGCACCGCCGTAACGTAAAAATGTTGCATTCATTTACTTCTTTGCACACGTTTTCTATGACGTCAATCACCGTCATATTGCGGACACCACTATCTTAAGTGGCATGACTTAAACTTATTGTAAATTTTCCTTTACGAGAATATGACTGAACCTTTTCCTCTATTTTGAGTGTGGTGTCACTCTTTCGATATAATATGACGTTTCTCTCTTCTACGGCTTGCTGTTATCATGTCCTGTCAGTGCTTCACAATACACAAAGCTTAATGAAGACAATGTTACGTGTTTTTCCATGACCACTGAGAGCTATAACAGTGATACTTTAGGTGACTGTGTGTCCGTACACTGTACAGTGTAAGTTTATAGTCCTCCCTCACATTTTCTTGTACACAGAACACATTCATATACAGTGCTACTTCACTTAACGACTTTTCCTTCAAGATTCAAAATTATTTAAGGCTTTCAAAAAAAGAGGGTCTCAACTCGACCTATACTTTTTTATGTGCATGTTTCGTAATATGCGCGCCAGTTGAGAAGCAATTTTAATTTTTCGTATTCTTTTTTACCCGATTGCGGCGAAGCCAAAATTAAGGGTTATGAGTTTAGCAAGTTATGTATGTTTGTATTTATGGATGTTCTACAGTATCGCTTAAACTATTCATCCGGTTTTGATAAATAAGGTGTCAAATTGACACCTTATTTATCAAAACCGGATGAATCGATTCGTTTTTATAGCCCGGTAACGTAGGCTACATTTATTTTTGAATTTTGGTCTCAGGGGTGAGCAAATTGAATACAAATAAAAAATAAGTTAAATTTTTTTTGTAATAAAGCCTACCTTAAAGGTGGTCTTATATATATTTTACATAAATCAATTGAGAAGTTTTTTATGTATATATTCTGCGATATCTCCGCTAGTTGTGAACCGATTTTATAATGGTTCTTATTCTGCTTAATAAACCATACCTTTAGAGTCGTCCCACATTTTATTTAAATCGATTTTTTATGTATGTTTCGCGATACCTCCGCCAGTGGTGAACCGATTTTATAATAACTATTTTTCTATATAACACAGAATACCTTCAAAGTGATCCTACATTTTTACTCAAATCGGCTTATAAAAAAAAACAAACTACAAAGCCGATTTGAGTAAAAATGTGGAATCACCTTGAAAGTATCTTCTATTATACAGAAAAAGAATTATTATAAAATTGGTTCACCACCGTTTCTAGTTTTTAAGTTGAGTCATTAAATATGGAAACAAAGAAGTCGATAAATATGTAATAACGTACAAACTATGTTTTGCAAATCCAATTATAAGTAAATAAATGAATAACATTGCACCTTCTTAAGAAAGGCCACTAAAAGGAGGAAAATAATATAATTTTCAGGTTGGCGCTAATTTGATTTCTATTTTTATTAAATTGGAGCTGACCTTAAAATTTCATTATTTTCCACCTCTTAGCGACCCTTTCAAAAGAGATTATAAAATTATTTTTATAATCTATTTAGGTTCTCACTATTTTTTTTAGCATTTAAAATCTTGTGAGGATTCAACGTTTTTAATTGTTTTTATTCTTATAACTGGTTAAACAGACTTTCAGTTTGTTATCAAAAATGATCACAAGTTAAAAATACGAATTGATTCTAGGTCCAGTTAACCTTGGCACTTGATAGCTTTAAAAACCCAACAGTGAATATCATAAAAAAATATTGCAGTATGTAAACGTATCTTTCTCCGGCTTTCTTAATTTTGCGGGATGGATAAACAATCAGCTAAACTAAGTAAGTATGTGAGTAAGTACTCATAATAAGGAATCATATGAACCTGATTTATTTAGGAAAAACAGGGATGACTTGAGCAAACTGGCCAATGGTGTTTCTCGACCAAAGACACAAAAACGAAAACAGCTTTCACCCGTGGATTTAATAATTTTTTTATGTGAAAATTGCTATTTTTGAATATTTCTTGGTAGATCTTCATTTACATATGGCCAGACAATGATTCAACTATATTTTTTTTTTATTTATGAATAATGTCACATGTTTTGTAAAATTTTAATTTAATCAATTTTCTATTCAAACATCAGTGTCACATAGTTGAAGATTATATACTAAAAGAATAATTAACATGTTATTGAATGTTACAAAACAGACTTACACAAACTACAGTTAACAAATGCGTTGCCCCTGATTTGACGGAATCTTGTCTTAAGTGTCGTTTTACTGTGATTACCTGAAATTGTTTTTGTTTGCGTATAGGGCTTATTGCTTAGTTGTCACGCACTTGACGTGTCGCTGGCGGATAATCTCACTTGGTAATTTGTATACAACTGTGCATTTGTGCCAACACACAGGGGAGAGTGTAAACATAACACTATGGAACTTCCGTTTGTAGCACTGGTGTGATGCGATCCAGATTGTACGTGTTATGGCTGTGATTGTAGGGGGTTAATTAATATTTGTAATCAAAATGTTTGTGGAGAATACACACATTGTTTGTTATACAGTTTCCTTCAAAAGTATTCTCGTTTTTATTTTTCATTCACGACGCTACGCAAACGAACCAAAGGGATGCTTTTTTTGGGAAGTGAATTATTACTTTTTATGAGACTGATGCCTTCCGTAAAAACGCAACTTTGTTACAGTAGTGTATAAATATATGATGCAGTAATTGGTAGAAATTAGTTACTTTAATAGAGTCGTGAAGTTGCCTATAAAACAAGAGGCAGCAGCTGATTTCGAGTAGTCATTTTAAAACTCATTAAAATGTAGGTTTTGAATCTGCTGAGCAAGGAAAGTAAATTCTGACAGTTTCTTGCCACCAGGGTTATATTACCCCAAAAATAATTAAAATCAGATCTGTCAAGAAAAATAGTTAACTGACAAGCTTGCTTTGATTATTTTTTCTATGTAAAACCACAAGAGAAACTTTATTATATTTATTATGATATCACAAATGTCAATATTTTTTAAGTGACTATTGTTTGCATGATTAGATAATATGGTTTTACATGTAAAAATTAATTAAACTAGAGGAACTGATTTTTTAAATTTTAAAACTATTTTGGAGTAGCACACCCCGGTCTCAGGGGACTGTCAGAACCGACTTTTATTGTTCAGCGAAAGGATACAAGATTTAATACCTACATTTTACGAGTTTTAAAATGACCATTCGAAATTTGATGCTGGCTCTTCCTCTACTATCATAGATCTATTACTGGATTAAGGGGTTAGGTGAGTTTCAAAGGCTCAAAACAGGTACATTTTTACGAATTTTTTTTTATTTAACCAACAAAATATTTCATTCCATCAATTTACCATATAAAAAGTATATATTTCATAAGTAGTTTCTGAAATTTTCATTAAAAAATATTGAAAATTAAGGCGTGGACACGTCGTTTCCTGCGACCCCTAAAAAAAAAGTTTTATCGGCGTGGTCAGGATAACTCATGACAGATTCATCGGAAATGCAAAAACCAAAAATTTTCTGTTAGTAGATGCTTAAAGCTTGTGCTTGGACGAAGGAAAAAAAGAAATAAATAAAATTGCATTTTTGGCGGCGTTGAGAACAAAAAAACCCTTTTTTTGAGTAAAATTGGCACCCTTCATGGCCTTGAAAAATCACTTAAAATAGGAAAAAAAAAATTCTTCGTTCAAGCACGAGATAATGTTATTTTGAAGAAGTGTGCAAAATTTCAAAGAGATCGGTTCATAATTTTTCGAGAAATCGTGACCACCGATTTCAAAGACGTAGTTTCGAGAAAAACGTGATTAAAGATTTACATTCAAATAGCATAGCCTGAAGGGTAGAACATCCGAAGGCTATATCTCTTAGAATATTACTCAGATCGTTTTAAAACTCTAAGAGAATATTCTAAACATATTGAATTATAAGATAAGCAAAAAAAAAAATCGATTTTTTGAAATTTTGAAACCCACCTAACCCCTTAAGCCATCCGTATTTTCACATTGTGTTTAATGTGGTCATGCATAGTGAGAGATAGAGTTGTACGTGCTAACAATCTCTATTCTTGTCTGGCAAGATTGCAACTCTAACTACAGTACTGCTTTGAGAGAGACAGATATAGCCCGCACGTTCGCTTTGTCTCTTTTTTGAGGCGGACGCATTTTCTAATCGATAAATCTATGTTGACTGCCTGCCTTTTCTGTAGTAATATACGATATTCAAATGATAACAACTTAGTAACTCTAGTGCGAAAAGTGCAATTGGAAATAAGTGGCGAGAAATTCGAATGACACATCGGCGAGGAAGCGTTGCAGTTTACAAATGGTGAGATCACAGCCTGATAGCAGTGATGTGGGGAAGAAAATTTTCAATGTCAAAAAGGCAAATTATTTTTTAGTAAACTTTTTATAAGACATAACTTTCGTTATTTTGTTTTGTTAGTCAATTTCTGTGCCATTTAAACAAAAACTACAGGTTATAGTTCTAATTTTGTAATCCACATGAATAAAACTAAGTTTGTTTGTTTTACCTAAGATTTGTCATATTGTTTAATTTGCAACTCATAACAAGTCAATTAATCCTATTTCATAATAAAAGAGCACACAGAAAAAGAATCACGCATTTATCTTGTTATTTGATAAACAAAGTAATGAGGTAGTGGCAGTGTCCCGAAGATGGCACCACAGTATTGGCTGCTGCAGTTATAAAGGGAATTCCTCTCATGTAAACAGCACTAGATTATTGTTTTTACCATTCCAACTCACAAGTGGGGAATGGTACTAGTTTAGGTCAAAAATTTTACAATATCTTTCCGTTTTGAGGTCCTCCGAATCCAAAAAACATATTTTTGAAAAAACTCTGTGCATCTGTTAGTCTGTGAGCACGTTACAGGTCAAACGGATGAGCGGATTGAAACCAAATTTTGGGAGAATATTTGGTATGCAAATATGAAGAGCCCTATTGTTTTTGGAGAAAATCGGCGCATGCGCAGAAGAGTATATGCTATAACGGTGTTTTTTATATAATAATGGTATACTTTTTATTTTTTCAAGAAAGTTTTGTTAAAAATTTTTTTTCTTTATAGTTTCGGAAATATTTGAAAATAAAAAAAATCAGCCGGTCTTTTGTTTTATGGATCTGTCAGTAATAAACTAGTTCGGCATGCTTTGACTAATTATTATATGACGTGGAACATATTATGTAGGTAACCATGGCAACGAATAGCAAATATCATATTCAATACTAGCCATTACCCGCGTCACCTCACGCGATATCAGAAATTTTATTTTCTTAATTATAATCAGATGCCAAAATTTTTGAAGCTGGAATGGTCCCGTCGCCCAATTGGCTAGAATTTTTGTTGGAAGGAGAAGCCTCAAAGGGCATCACATCCAGAGCTGATGAAAATACTCGTTTTGTTTACTTGTAGCCTCTAGTGAACGAGAGTTTACAATACCTTATTCATTTAATGGCTTAGAGCATTTTCTGTTTCAAAATTTCAAAATTACTTGAAAACGCATAGTACAATTAGTCGCAGGTTCGCGCTATGTTATGTCATGTATTCCTTAGGCCGCGTTCTTCACGTCCAGGAGTATGGCGAAGCAAAGGTGTCGGTCACTAAATCGAAAGAAATTCCGATGAAATCTTCATAATCTAACGAAAAAACATGAAATCGCGACGCAACTGCTAAATCGCGCGTTTTCAATATCACAAATAGCATGTGTGCTCTGGTCTTTAGTAAATAATCCTATACCACAAGATAAATCAACGAACATTATGAACGTGACAGATCACCATAAATATTATTTTGTATATATCTTCCACATTTCACAAACTAAGTGAATGCATCTTCGGCTTCCATTTTCGTTGTAACTTGACCTACATATTAAATTGCAACCGCGGCGGTGTAAAGCTCATGAATCTTCATATTACAAATGTATTAACGTTTACCAATTACGCCTTGTTTAATACAATTATTACTTCATCTGTTACCGTGGCCACTATTCGTTGAATTCACTGGTGTATAATTAACATTCAGCTTCCTGTGTTTATATGACAATGTTTAGAATACTATAATACAGCTGGATACATTTCTATTTACTTGTAACGAGATTAAAGAACAGTTTATATAGACTCAATGTTCACATTAATTCTTATAATAATACCCTTCTTGAAAGTTTCCGGAAAAACGCACCGCCATAACTTCGAATATTATGCTTTTATCGCTAAAGACGATTTTCTGCTAGTCCCAGAGCCGATCGTCGGATTTTCTGTATATCAGATTTTTCTCGCATTTTACCATACCAACCCGCAAGTGAGGAATCGGTAGTTTTTGAGTTTGTGGCGTTCAGACAGACGCGGCGGAGGGACTTTGTTATAAAATATGGGTAATCTATGCAAAAAGTTTATACTTATTTGTATAAATGGACGTTTTTTATTTTTAACCGACTTCAAAAAAGGAGGAGGTTCTCTATGTTCGACTGTATATTTTTTTTATGTATGTTCACCGATTTCTCCGTCAATTATGGACCGATTTTCAAAATTATTTTTTTATTTGAAAGATTGCACTTCCGAGGTGGTCCCATCGGAACCAAGTCAGGATCTGATGGTGGAATCCGGAGAAATCGAGGGAAACTCAAATTTTACCCATTGCAATACTTCATAAAATAACTGCATAATTTATTGAGTAAATAATAAATATCTAACACTAAAAAGAGAAAAATAAAATATTTTTAACAAAAAAATTGAACCAACTACAAAATATGCACTAAAAAGTAATAAAATAATTACAATTATTGTTATTTTTGGAGTCGGTGTCAGCCAAGGAAACACTACAATATACCTAGCAATTATAACACCGACTCCAAAAATAACAATAATTGTAATTATTTTATTACTTTTTAGTGCATATTTTGCAGTCGGTTCAATTTTTTTGTTAAAAATTTTTATTTTAATTATTGTAGTTCTGAATACAAATCAAATTTTAATAAATAGAGCAATTTTGTAAGAATAGAATACTAACAAAATAAATATCTGGTGCAAAACGATGTACGAAAACTGAAAAAACTTTCTATATACATAACATATATTATACACCCCTTAAAGTTAAAGTAGACATGAACCATTGATTAAAAATTTCAGATACAGTTTATTTTTACTCGCTACCTATAATATAAAATATGTATTATGTTCATCGTGGTGTAAAAAATAAAAAATAATTTGAAACATCAATATGGTCGAACAAGGTATAATGAAAATGGCATTGTATCAGTACGTACCTACATGTATTAAACAACGTATGTCTATGGCATAAACACAAAATCGCTTATGTCGAATTCTTAGTTATGTTTCTAGTAGAGCGCACCTTAATAAGTTCATATTCCGGCTTATAGTGCGGTTTTATTACGAGATCTATCGGCATTAGTCACCGGTCACAATAAAACTATTCGATCGTTTCCGAATGAGAGTGCACACGTACTATCTCAAGCGTCTGCTCGGGTAGACTCGGCATTTTACACTACAAAGCATATTCTTGTCCGTTATTTTGAACTGCGGAACGAAATCTGCGGACACTCATATAATTTTCCATCAACGCAAAGGTGCCAATGAAACAATGGAACATATTATGTCGTTCCGTCTTTAGAATTGTTTTGCGCAAGTCGAAGCTAAAGACAAACTTGCTCACAAGACTGTCGCGACAAACCATTTTCCGGTTAGCAGTCATCGTATCGGTTGCGAACATTAGGTGGAGGAAACAATTGAATCGTGTTTTATAAACGTGTGATGTGTGAGTATTGGTGTGTCATGAAGTTCATTCCCCAAGCAGCCAGCGAACGGTTTCGAAACCGTCACCCGCATGCTTCGTTTTACCTACTGCGTATGCGGGTGACGGTTTCGAAACCGTTCGCTGGCTGCTTGGAACGAACTTACTGTGTCATATACCTACTTTGCGCAGTGTCATATTATCATGAATAAACTATAGCTTTATAAATAACCCCGATAATTTTGGAATGACTTGCATTACATCCGCATCCGCAAGAGCTCCACAGTGACTTTTACGCATGCGGATGTATATGCTCCGCGATTGCGGTTGCGAATTCAGACGCATGCAACTATTCCAGAGTAAAGAATCAAGGTCAACCTGGAAAGGGTTAATTAAACGACGTGATATTGTTCCAACACAAATTTGATATAAGTGGTTTTGCATTTTGGCCACACATATACATAAGTAGACGCGTGTTGAGAAGGTTCATATTCTCAGAAGCTTCTATAAAAAATGAACGGGACTATAAAGTTCATGGTGTTGTAGGCGCAAGATGAATTTTAATACATTCTACATAAGACTAAACCAGCACCCTTTACACTAGTCTACTGTTCGTTACATAATATATAAGTATTTTATTCATGAGTGTCCAAACTGTTTACGCTCTTTGAATTATATTACTTGTCACCCTCGCAATGCCATTGACTTATAAAAAAATAGCATTAACCTTCAACCTAACGCTTGAACCGAAGCTAATCAAATAAGGAACAAATGAAATTAACATTTACTAATTCTTTCAGAATGATTTTCGTGGACGGACAAAAAACTTTTTTTTAAATGTTGGGGTCGGCACCAATTTAATCTCAAAAACGTTTTACGTACTTTCATTAAATTGGCGCCGACCACAATAATTTATTATTTTCATCTTTTCATTGAGTTTCTTCGAAAGGTTTTAATTTTTTTTTAACCGACGAAAAACAAAAACGGAGGAGGTTCTCAATTCGACGCGTATATTTTTTTTTTTTTTTATTTTTTTTTTTTTTTTTTTTTTTTATTTATGTATGACCACGCATAACTTTTTACAGAGTAGTCCGATTTTGATAATTATTTTTTTGTTTGAAAGGGTATACCCCGAAGTTGGTCCCATATAAATTTCGTAGAAAAATTCCAACCCTAAGGGTAGGAAAACAGGGGATGATTGATTGTTCACTCACTGATTGTAATGTATGACCACACATAACTTTTTACAGAGTGGTCCAATTTTGATAATTATTTTTTTATTGGATAGGGTATACCTCGAGGTTCGTCTCATATAAATTTGGAAAAAAAATTCCTACCCTAAGGGTGGGAAAATAGGGGTGATTTATTGTTCACTCACAGATTTTCATGCTGAGTTGTGTATATTACAATTATAAATTATATAGCCACAAAAAATTATTAAATAAAAACTTTTTAACAAAAAAATTAAACCGCCGAAAAACTGAAAAGCAAAAAATAATAAATCTATTTATTTAACTAAGTTCTATCTGAGTAGTTGAACGTATGTGAAAGTCTAGTATATCTAAGTAATTTTGAGTCGGCGTCAAACCATCAATGAACAAAGATCACTAAAAGAAATAACCAAATCAAATTAACAATGATACGTGAAATCTCCAGCGATAAACATTAACATTAAACATGCGCTCTCCACACGACCACTCGCAAAGACGTGTGCCCGTTAGGGTTGCTCTGTCGCTGATATTAACTTCGTGAACGCTCAGAGATTTCCGGCGAAGGATTGTTGACGCCGACTCAAAATTACTTAGATATACTAGACTTTCACATACGTTCAACTACTCAGATAGAACTTAGTTAAATAAATAGATTTATTATTTTTTGCTTTTCAGTTTTTCGGCGGTTTAATTTTTTTGTTAAAAAGTTTTTTTAAGTTTAATTTTTTGCTTTTTAGTGACATTGAAATACATAGTTGGCACGTTATATTTTAGCCGCTGGTCTGCAATAAACGCTGTAGGTCGCATACAGCGTCACGCCATACGCCGCGTCTGTATGCTTACTATGGAAATGTATACATACGGTCTCTTTTTCACGTTAAACGCAGCGTCCAAATGCCATCCGTCGTACCTAAATGTTGTAGGCAGCGTCTTTAGTTATTTTCGAGCATTGTAGCGTCACGGACGCTGTGAAATACGCCGCGCAATGAGTAGATTTGATAAAGACAAGGACGAGTTGTATTAATATGTCATTTTTAAATTTTAACTAGTTTCAACACGCTCATGAACTGTTCCCTTGACAAACGAAGATATTCCACAAACTTGATATTATTGTTATTTATGTGTTTCAGCAACATGTTAAAACACCCTTCAGTATCCCTCCTCACAAATAATTCGTATTTTCTTCGTCTCTTTTTCGGCAGTGACATTCTTAGGTCATCGTCATCCTCATCTTCCTCGAGTAAAAGAAGCGTTAAAATTGTTTTAGCATCCATTTTTTAACAAAACTAGTTGAAAGATCGAACTATACCTACTGACGACGAGCGATCTCCGCGCATGACGTTCTCTTTTTATAGTGACCACTAGTCGCGAGTGACGTACTAATGTTGTACGCTACGTCAGCGAACGCTGGACGCAGCGCATGGCGTAAAAATTGCAGACCAGCGGAACTTACTTCTTTCGTGACATTTGATTACTAAACTAGAAAAAAAACTGCTGAACCGATTTAAGTAAAAATTATATAGAACCACCTCGACATCTTTCTAGACCCAACGGTTGATCCCTCGAGAAATTAAGAGTCAACATGCTTAAAAAATATATTTGGTTAGTAGAAAAAAACACTACTGAACCGATTTAAGTAAAAATTATAATGAATTATTCATTTTCCTGGACTCAACAGCGTCGAAACTATTCAAATCGGTAAAGTCCTCGAGATATTAAGAATTTGCAGACAATAAGAAAAATATTTATAAATATGTAATGACGATTCAGAAAAAGACGTGGAATAAAAATGATCACTATCTTAAAGTATCAAAGAAATCGGCATGTTCATTTTCGAGAAAAAAAGCATTAAACTTTTATTAAAAAACTGTGCCCGTTACTGACGATTTAAATTACAGAGTAGACCTTGAATTTATGATATAGAAATATTACAATTACATAATTTTTAATTTAGTGAATAATTTATTAAAACCACGACATCGCTTCTTTTGCTGGTAGACTATTCATAAGCGTCGGGAATAAGAACGGTTCTGGATTTGTAATTAAAATTTAAAATAATATACAATTAATATTTTAAATCATGCTGACGTGTTCTTTACTTCATCATTATTACGTTTTATACTGTCACTCTTTCTGAATCACCTGTATACAAGTCGAATTGACAACCAAAGCTCAAAAATATTAAACAAATAAATTGTAACTATGCAATCGCAAATTTTTAACGAAATTTCGACTTTAACGTGCTCTTTAGAGCCTAGATCAATTTATTTATTTTCAGAATTTTGGTCTGTCTGTCTGTTTGTTTATTCTGAGTGAAATCACTATATCAAGGGATAGGATAGTATTCAATATTAATGCTGGATTGCAGAAAGCATTGTCAAATAGTCAAATTTGACAATGATCTTAGATTGTGACCACTCATATTCTCTATAAGAAAACATTGTAAAATTTTAAATCCATCTTGCTCGAAAAATAATTGATCAATTGAAACGATGTTATTATA
Source organism: Xanthostigma xanthostigma (assembly GCA_963575645.1). NCBI lineage: Eukaryota > Metazoa > Arthropoda > Insecta > Raphidioptera > Raphidiidae > Xanthostigma > Xanthostigma xanthostigma. The sequence goes on from OY754465.1 coordinate 20,080,026, forward strand.
AACTGCGTATACATCGATTTAACATCGTTTTTTGCAAATTTTCACTTCTAAACAACATATTATTATACGTATATTGATAAAAATTTAGCCTGAATAGCGATCATTTTTAAGAGTTTCAATCATTTGTTTTTATGTGAGTACAATCTAATGTTCTAGATGATAGGGAGTTTCACAACAACATTAGGCAAATCAATCATTGTCAAATCAAAATTTTTGACAATCTTTTCTAAAAACCAGCATAGATGTGTTTGGAATATTAGTGTAGTGTAGTCTAACTCACTGAAATTTGTACAGAAAATTGTACGTTACATATATCAAAAAAGGAATCCTTTCTGACAGTTGTCAAATTCAAACATCTATGACCTAATGTACACTACACTTTATTCCCTTGTTCAAAGAGTCAGGACTATTAGTGTTTACACTTTTAGTTCGACACTGAAATACGAACACAATCGTGTCAAAAATGTGAAATCGTAATGTCGTAGTCACATAGTCACATTGTGAAAAACCGAGATATTTCATAACCTGCCAGCAGTACCTATCATGTGCTGTTAGGCTAGACGGCGAGGAGGTAATAACATTAAAAAGTGTATTATTCGGGCACAGGCGAGATTATTGTTGGAATCGCTTCGTTTTAGGGTGTAGTTCAACCCCCTAAGTTTTCTTACAAATTGTTGGTGTGCTTGATTTTATAATTAACAATTAGTGACAAAAATAGTGTTTTTTTCTCTATTTCCTTTAATATCTCCGTTCCTCTTGACTTTAAGTATAGCATATGAATTGAGAAAGTTGTTCCTTATAAAATTTCCTAAATATAGGATAGTCGCTAAGTGCAATTGTTAACTTGCAAATAGCCCCGGAAGTTAAAAAACACATTTTTCACTATTTTTTTACTAAAAAATGAGCGCACATAGATGGCTGAAAATTCTCAAAAATGATGTCTATGTTGACCCAAACATGCACGAATAATTTAATTTTAGCGTCGTCGGTCAATTACTTCTCGAGTAATTAACGATCACTTTTTTTTTGTTTCCTTAATTGCAAAATGCGCCATTTTTTTCACAAACGTGTTTCGCTGGTCGGACCAAACCAGAAAAATCACAAATCCATTCAATTTTACTATCTCGTTGGAATTTTTGGAAAAAATTAATTCGTACCGATTTTATAACGATTTCTTTAGCGATACCAATTTTAGACAAACGTATAGGTACAACCATATAACTTTTCCAATATTCAATCGTTATAAAATCGGTTAGAAATAATTTTTTTCAAAAATTTCAACGGGATACTAAAGCTGAATGGATTTGTGATTTTTCTGGCTTGGTCCGACCAGCGAAACCCGTTTGTGAAAAAAATGGCGCAATTTGTAATTAAGGAAACAAAAAAAAGTGATCGTTAATTACTCGAGAAGTAATTGACCGATGACGCTAAAATTATTCATGCATGTTTGGGTCAACATAAACATCATTTTTGAGAATTTTCAGCCATCTACGTGCGGTCATTTTTTAGTTAAAAATAGTGAAAAAAAGGAGCTATTTGCAAGTTAACAATAGCACTTAACGACTTCTGTCAGTGCTCATTTTTTAGGAAATTTCATAAGGAACAACATTTTTAATGCATATGCTATACTAAAAGTCAAGAGCAACGGAGATATTAAAGGAAATAGAGAAAAAACACTATTTTTGTCACTAACTGTTAATTATAAAATCAAGCACACCAACAGTTTGTAAGCAAACTTAGGGGGTTGAACTATACCCTAAAACGAAGCGATTCAACAATAATCTCGCCTGTGCCCGAAAAATACACCCAAAACTCCTCGCCGTCTAGCCTACGTGGAAGATTCGTTGATGCAAAGCCAAGTTTGAGATCACTTCCAAATACGGCCAATGTACTACGATCAATTACTCGATGTAATGAATTATTATTTTGCCACTGAACATAATAACTACCTATTGACCAAGCTACTGATTCGTTATCTAACATTTTTTATCACAGCTTTGGTATTATTTGTTATTACAGTATCATATTTTTTTAGTAACTAATATTCTCGACGAGTTCTAGTTTTATTCTGTTTGCTTAACGTAACAGATATTTCATTAGCAATTATGAAATATTATCTCGGTTTTTCACAATTTAACGGATTCCACTATGTGACTACGACAGATATAAATTCTAATCATTAGACCGAATTTCCAAAAACATTTAAATGTTAGCAACTACATTTTCTCCGCCACTGGTTTTACCTAACAGCTTGCATAATATTAAATAAAACAGTATAGATGACCACGATTATATCAAATATCTGTATAGTAGAATATCTTTGGCTTTTAAACTCATTACTCGTGTTTTATTGAATCGTTAATTTAAGCAGTATGGTTGTATGTTTTTATTAAATATGTGATATTGTCGTGCGTGAAAATGATTCTGCAAATTTTATTCCAAAAATTAGGTAAGCAAATTTTTAAGTACGACGTATGAAAATTTTAAATTGTGCAGCCCTTGATGAAAAGCCTACAGCAGCTATTTATACAACGCCATTCCCTATTTCATTTTCCCTTCCTTTCCTTTCAACGCTTCATTGCTATGTGAAATTTACAGTTCTGCTACGCAACTTTATACTTAACACTTAAAGTAGCCGAAGCTCACGAGTGCGTTGATTACTTTTTCAAAGTTGTAAAATGACAAGTTACACTATGACGCGTGTATTGTATTGAGTTTGAAAGTGATTCAACTCCAAACATTTTCTACTGTATATAAAATATAGCAACATCTACTTATAAATATAGGTAGCTGTACAATACGCTCTTGGATTAGTGATACCTACGTAGGCCTGTACAACTCTGCACGCCACTGCCTAGCTGTACACGAAGAAAAGTTGATTTAAGTTTCTTTAGGTACGTCCATTAATTACGTGAGGTATTTTTCTTAATTTGGATACCCCCCCCTTCCTTATCTGGTGAATTCATCCCATAAATTTTATATAATAAAATTTATTTGATATGTTCATGTATATAATTGTATATAATTATGTATATTCTCTGAATTAAAAACTTAATGTAAGATTTTCATTTACTCTACCCTCTCTAAAATGAAATTTGGCGATATTTTCTCGACCCCTCCTCCCTTTTTAAGCTCACGTCATTGTGGAAGGTTCCCTTTGCATACTAAATAGCAAGGCTAGTAGAGTAGAGGTTGAATAGTAGTGGGAGGATGACATCATTTAGTAAAGCATTTCTTGAACATTTTTTTTTTTTGTTTGCTAATACCTATAGATATTATTAAAACCTAAATTTTGTAAAGAAAACAACAATTGTCCTATTTATCTTTGTACTTTATTTGAACAGTCCGAGAGTCATGCCATCATTTACGCTGATTGGTTAGATGCATGGAACGAGGGCTACCTCTGTAGTTTTAATTAACTTTGGTTAAATGGAACATTTTGTGGTCGTTAATTAGCTCTGGAGTTAGGCAAAGATAACGGTTGGATTTAAAAAAAATGTTGTATTTCTTTATGGACGTGACTATTCGCACCAAAAACACGGGTTGCACGGGTCACACGGGTGAAAAAATTTTAAATCCAACTTCAAATGATTACTAAACATCTCCACCACAAGAAGCATATTCCAGGGTCGTTCTTTTGGCGCAGTCAAAAGGAAAGGGCTTATAATATGTGGAATTCTTAAAAAAACTATTCGGGGATCGTTATTTTGGCGCAGTGAAAAGGGGAGGGCTTATATGTGGACTTCTTAAAAAAAACTAATCCGGGGTCGTGGCACGGGTAACACAGGTGGTCATTTACCGAACTCCGTTTAGTAGATTTCCACCAGTGTAACCGTGTCTTGTGCAACCCGTGACCCGAGCCACCCGTACTGTTTGTGCGAATAGTCCCGCTGTTTGTTCATACCACCCAGTTTTAGTAGCAATAAAGGTCCGTCGCAGTAATTTTAGATAATTTTGTTCCTGAGTATCTCTACAAAACATACTTTCGTTAATTTTGCGAAAAAAATGAGGGCATGTCAGTTGAGTTATAAAATACGCAGGACTACAACAAATAAAGCTATTCTTCAAACAATATTTTGTTTATCTTGGATCAATAGCATGCACCAAATAAACAACAAAAATAAAATAAAAGGAAAGTCTTCTGTACATAGTCAAAATAAACATTTTATGGATGATTTCAACGTTATATATTTTCAATAAAGAATATAATTAACTCTTGACATCTTTGGCTGGTTTTTATGCTAAAAAAATTCTACCTTTTTGTAAATGTTGAGTTCATTATTTTATGGCGAGGTAAAATTATATTTTTAATTTATATAAATTTTTAATGCTAGTTTGCACACGATAAAATAATAATCATATGGTATTAAAAATCTAGCATGTTTTAAATCCGCAATAAATTTTTAAAAATTTAATCATACAATTTAAAAAATTTAATTTTGAATATTATACAGTATATATAATGGTTGTCTACCGTAAATAAGAAAAATTTAATTATGAATCTCTGTGTTTAATACTTCACATGTATACATTCGTTTTGAAAGCTTATAGAACAGAATTATATTGAACGTCCTTTTTAATGTGGTCTTTTTTTTAGAACTAATTTATTACACAGATTATTTCGAAATTAATTTTTAAAAGATGACCGGTTTCAGATAATAAATTATAATCGTCAATTTATGTTGTAACGTTTTGCTTAAATATGATTATATATACGTACCTTTTTGCACGACCCCCTATTAAAAAACTGTTTTAATGTCTGTATATAGTGACCCATTACACATTAGCGCGTAAAGTAAAACGAAATTATCGCGATTTAATGAGTTCAATAGTGAAAACATCTTTGTCAGTTGCGATTTAAAATTTAAATGAGTGACAGAAAAGCAAAATAGGTTTTGTCTTCGTAAATAATGCAACTTTCCAATTTGGCCGAACGGTCAGATATATAAATATAGACGTATATTATAATAATATCAGCTATTTAATAGGAGGTACGTGCAAAAATATTATAAACATCTCGTGCTTGATTATTTTGACATGTATAATTGTTAAAATTTGCTGGGTCCCCGTTTTACTATAATGCCACTCCGCGTCACAAAATAATAATTCACGTGCTTGATACATAACCTACTATTTTATTGATGGAGATTTCTTTGGTTGAGGAACAATTGAAAAATAAGCTTTACCAGAGTATTGCTTGTGGCCAACGTTTCGAAAAATATATTTTCATCATCAGGGTCTCAATGCAAGTTGAGACCCTGAAGATGAAAATATATTTTTCGAAACGTTGGCCACAAGCGATACTCTGGTAAAGCTTATTTTTCGATTGTTCCTCAACCAAATGAATCTCCTTCAATACATATTTTTGGAACAAAACTTCTACCAACTACTATTTTATGATATTTTCTCTCATTTTATTTACAAATCATGTTTAAAGTCTAAATTAGTATTATTTTTGGTCTTAATATTCTTCATTAGGCGCGAATAGCGTAAGCTAAAGCGCCTATATGTACTCGCTTTGTCTGTGAATCTGTGAATCTGTGAATCTGTGAATCTGTGAATCTGTGAGTCACGCTTTTTGTATCCAGTGTACAGCCCAAACGACTTAACCGATTTTAAAAAACTTTTTTTTGTTCGATTTGTCTCCGGGTAACTTAAATCCTAACGTCGCCCGATTTTTGAATTTTTGCTCCAGAGGGGAGCAATTTAGAAAAAACGAAGTTTTTCGCTTATAACTCGCTCAATTTAAATCAGATCGGTTCGAAACCTGTCTTAAACGAAAGAGGAGAAAATTTTACATAAATTTCGTACAACAGAATTCGCCCAATCACTTTTCTTATACACATTTATATAGAAATAAATTCAATCTGATATAACCGATAGCAAACATCTTTCGGTTATCTCTCTCTGTTGCACGGTATAACATGGTAATTTAATTATTGCGTATGTTCTGTCTTAAAATAAAATTGGTCGATAATTTTATTTATGACAATAATAAAACAAAGGAGATAGCATTTGTTCAAAAACGGATGCCATTTGAAATATTTATGAAAAGCAACGCCTTCTAAGTTAACAATTTGAATAACTAATTATTAGAACTTAATACTTTGACAGCTGATGCAAACGTCACTTTTGACATTTCTTATCATTCCGACATCAAGGAAGAGCGGATTGAAACCAAATTTTGGGAGGATGTTTGATATGCAAATATGAAGTGGCCTATTGTTTTTGGGGAACATCGGCGCATGCGTAAAAGAATATATCTCTTATAATGTTGTTTTATATAATAATAATATAGTTTTTAAAACGGTTTTTACTCTATCTATTTTTACTAGAAGTTTTTGTAAATTTTTTGGGGAAAATCGGTGACGTCACTATAAATCCAATATGGCGGACTTCTAAAGATGGCGGACTAATTTTATTATGTTTTCCTACAATATGGGTATCAAATGAAAGGGCTTGCTGAGAATAACTCGAAAAATAAAGTGACGTCACTCAACATCCAATATGGCGGACTTCTAAAGATGGCGGACTAATTTTATTATGTTTTCCTACAATATGGGTATCAAATGAAAGGGCTTGCTGAGAATAACTCGAAAAATAAAGTGACATTACTCTAAATCCAATATGGCGGACTTCTAAAGATGGCGGACTAATTTTAATATGTTTTCCAACAATATGGGTATCAAATGAAAGGGCTTGCTGAGAATAACTCGAAAAATAAAGTGACGTCACTCTAAATCCAATATGGCGGACTTCTAAAGATGGCGGACTAATTTTATTATGCTTTCCTACAATATGGGTATCAAATGAAAGGGCTTGCTGAGAATAACTCGAAAAATAAAGTGACGTCACTCTAAATCCAATATGGCGGACTTCTAAAGATGGCGGACTAATTTTATTATGTTTTCCTACAATATGGGTATCAAATGAAAGGGCTTGCTGAGAATAACTCGAAAAATAAAGTGACATTACTCTAAATCCAATATGGCGGACTTCTAAAGATGGTGGACTAATTTTATTATGCTTTCCAACAATATGGGTATCAAATGAAAGGGCTTGCTGAGAATAACTCGAAACATAAAGTTACGTCACTCTAAATCCAATATGGCGGACTTCTAAAGATGGCGGACTTCTAAAGATGGCGGACTAATTTTATTATGCTTTCCTACAATATGGGTATCAAATGAAAGGGCTTGCTGAGAATAACTTGAAAAATAAAGTGACGTGACTCTACATCCAATATGGCGGACTTCTAAAGATGGCGGACTAATTTAATTATGTTTTCCTACAACATGGGTATCAAATGAAAGGGCTTGCTGAGAATAACTCGAAAAATAAAGTGACATTACTCTAAATCCAATATGGCGGACTTCTAAAGATGGCGGACTAATTTTATTATGCTTTACTACAATATGGGTATCAAATGAAAGGGCTTGCTGAAAGTTACTCGAAACATAAAGTGACGTCACTCTAAATCCAATATGGCGGACTTCTAAAGATGGCGGACTAATTTTATTATGCTTTCCTACAATATGGGTATCAAATGAAAGGGCTTGCTGAGAATAACTCGAAAAATAAAGTGACATTACTCTAAATCCAATATGGCGGACTTCTAAAGATGGCGGACTAATTTTTTTATGTTTTCCTACAATATGGGTATCAAATGAAAGGGCTTGCTGAGAATAACTCGAAAAATAAAGTGACATTACTCTAAATCCAATATGGCGGACTTCTAAAGATGGCGGACTAATTTTATTATGTTTTCCTACAATATGGGTATCAAATGAAAGGGCTTGCTGAGAATAACTCGAAAAATAAAGTGACATTACTCTAAATCTAATATGGCGGACTTCTAAAGATGGCGGACTAATTTTATTATGCTTTCCAACAATATGGGTATCAAATGAAAGAGCTTGCTGAAAATAACTCGAAAAATAAAGTGACGTCACTCTAAATCCAATATGGCGTACTTCTAAAGATGGCGGACTAATTTTATTATGCTTTCCTACAATATGGGTATCAAATGAAAGGGCTTGCTGAGAATAACTCGAAAAATAAAGTGACGTCACTCTACATCCAATATGGCGGACTTCTAAAGATGGCGGACTAATTTTATTATGCTTTCCTACAATATGGGTATCAAATGAAAGGGCTTGCTGAGAATAACTCGAAACATAAAGTTACGTCACTCTAAATCCAATATGGCGGACTTCTAAAGATGGCGGACTAATTTTATTATGCTTTCCTACAATATGGGTATCAAATGAAAGGGCTTGCTGAGAGTAACTCGAAACATAAAGTGACGTCACTCTAAATCCAATATGGCGGACTTCTAAAGATGGCGGACTAATTTTATTATGCTTTCCTACAATATGGGTATCAAATGAAAGGGCTTGCTGAGAATAACTCGAAACATAAAGTGACGTCACTCTAAATCCAATATGGCGGAGTTCTAAAGATGGCGGACTAATTTTACTATGCTTTCTTACAATATGGGTATCAAATCAAAGGGCTTGCTGAGAATAACTCGAAAAATAAAGTGACGTCACTCTAAATCCAATATGGCGGACTTCTAAAGATGGTGACTAAGTTTTTGACGTGATACGTCTTATAAATTGATGAAACACCAGCTGCACGCACGAAAAAGTGTAACGTTCCATAACGTTCCGCCTGACCCTGTGCGTGTAAGCGAGAGCGCAGTAATGTATTATTAAATATGATATTCGAGCGGAATACGTTATCACGTAAAACTATCGTCCGTAAACCGACTTTACAGACAACCAATTTTTTTATATAATAATGGTGTACTTTTTATAATGTTTTATTATGCTACTTTACAAGAAAGTTTTCTAAAATGTTTTTTGAGGGAAAGTCGGCGCATGCGCAGAAGAGGTATAAGTTATAAAGTTGTTTGTATATAACAACGGTATACTTTTCATAACAGTTTATTATTCGATTTATTTTGACAAGAGTTTTGTATAATTTTTGGGAAAAATCGGCGCATGCGCAAAAGAGATACAAGCCATAGTTGTTTTTTATATAATAATGGTGTACTTTTTATAATGTTTTATTATTCTACTTTACAAGAAAGTTTTGTAAAATGTTTTTGAGGGAAAGTCGGCGCATGCGCAGAAGAGGTATAAGTTATAAAGTTGTTTGTATATAACAATGGTATACTTCTCATAACAGTTTATTATTCGATCTATTTTTACAAGAGTTTTGTATAATTTTTGGGAAAAATCGGCGCATGCGCAAAAGAGATACATGCCATCGTTGTTTTTTATATAATAATGGTGTACTTTTTATAATGTTTTATTATTCTATTTTAAAGAAAGTTTTGTAAAAAATTCTTTGAGCTAAAGTCGGCACATATATGTTATAAAGTTGTTTTTATATAATAATTGGGTACTTTTCATAACGGTTTATTTTTCTATCTGTTTTTACAAGAAAGTTATGAATTTTTTTTTCTAAACTCATAATTTCAGAAATATTTTGAAAACAAATCTGTTATTCTTTTGTTCTGAAGATGTTAGTTGTGTTTAATTTTTGCATGACACAATAACATATTACATAGAGAACCATGAATTTATTAAAATTATATTTTCCTTTCTGTGTTTCATTATTTTCAACTGTTATTTTTACTTAGAATAAGTAAATTAAGTTATACTATATTATTCTCCAAGTGTTGTTATTAAATATATACACCGATTTTCAAGCAAAACACCGGGGTATATGACGTAAAATTTCGCGCCTTGTAATTCTTGAATTACTTGGGTATATACTCCCACTGGTTTTTTATTGAGTTCTTTCAAGTTTGTGAGATAATTTGTACCTACACAAATATGCAGTGACGCCCTTATTGCGGTTTATTGAGCTAAAAAAAATTGTATGGTATTTGGGTAAATATATTCTAAATTAAGGAAAATAGTAACAATACGTATGAATTGTATTGTAACAAAACTGCTGTAGTCCGTGGCGGAAATTATTTATTTACAAGAATAATTGTTTAACAAAACGGTTAAACACACAAACGAAAGCGTACTTCTTTAACTTAACCAATAATAACGTTAACTGAAACAAAACTAATAGTTCTAAATTCTAAGATAAACGACTAAGTAACAAAGAATAAAGACTCACTAAATTATGTACAATATATTCACACCACACAAGAACACAACACAAAGTTTATCAGCACACTTGTCTATTCACTATAAGTCATTTATTCAAAACTGGATTTATAATTACACTCACTAGAGTTAATTTATTTCCACAGATTAACTGAATTTATGTCGTAAAGCCAGAGCACTGTGTCAACGCAACGTACAGCTCCAATAACTGACTGCCTGACTTGCTCACTCTGCTTCGCCTTATATAGTTTCTCGGTCCAACTTCTAGAATTTTCGGGAAGAATCGAGTTCCTTTCCTTTACATATGTGTGGGTCTGCAAGGTCGAGTGTTCGTTACCTGCTTTCATTGTTGTTGGTTGACCTTCGAGTATTGTATAGTCTTTTCTAGAAACTCCCATAGGCCTATCACTGGGGGGGAAATGCGCAACAGTATTCTTTCTAGTTTTGTGCGTGACGCCGCTTGCATGAAACTACTAAAGGCATCTTAAAAATTATAGACAGGGAGATTAAATTTGTACTTACGTAAATAGAACTATCTGTACGTAACATTTCTTTTAATCGATTGTCCTCTTAGTTGTGGCAAAGTAACCAAAAAAAGTGTTGCCTTATCTCATAGAAACTACCAAATTGACTAGAACAAAAAGTGTGCGCAAAATTTCGTTTAGATCCGTTGCGCCGTACTTACCAAACAGTGTCACACCTCACATTTATGAGAATTATAATGTTAGCACCTACACTATACGCAAAGCAGCTATCTAGCATATTATACCTTCGGTTGGCGTGTACACTGTACATATTGTATTAAATAATTATTAAGACAATTAGGCTTTTGAAAAAAAAATAATTGTCGATTATTTTATTGTATTTTAAAACTTTATTATAAATAATATTGATAATCAATGCGAAAAACTTTCAAAAAACTTTTTTTAAATTAATTATAAGCAGTTTAAAATTGATAAAATATAAAAAAAAATCACGTGACTGCAAACGCACTAAAAATTGTTTTTGAAAATTGTGACGTCATATTGTTAAAATGTATATATACGCAGTGAACTATTCCAAGCAAAGTTCGGTCATCCAGATATTTAAATTTTTACGTTGATATAAATTATTATTAATTACAGTATTATATTAAAATATACTTACACCAAAATGATCCTTGCAACACAAAAAATGGATGTTTCAAGATGTTGACACCATTGTTTTCGACGTGTAACATCTTGTGGTACATTTAAAAACATTTTGTGGGGAGTTTTTTATGTAATATTCGTACACCTTTGTAAAAAGCAAGCACGATAATATTTAAGATTCGACATTTTTGATAAATTTCCTAATATATTGACTGTATTCAATCAATGAGAGGTTAAAAGTATTAAAACACTGTGTCAATTGCATGTGATGATAATAGAAATTAACATTATGACGTCACATTATGCTCGGGAAGTGTCGGCGCGTTCTCGGAACTGGGTACAAAAATTTATTTTTAATTTGATATAACTTTTGAATTATAACGAAAATAAAAAAAAGAAAAATACTTTTGTTATAAAACTTATATACAATCTTTCCATTTATGACAAAAAAAAATTCATTCAAAAGCCCAATTTCAAGCTTAAATTATAATTTAAGCTTGAAATTGTCTTCTCTACTGAAAGATGCTTTTTGATCTTGAAATCGATATCAACCAAAAATATAAAATAGATTTGAACAATAATCTTAAAGGAAAATCGTAGTTTGAGACATGCACAACTGCTCATTTAGAAGTTGTAAGGGTTGATTTTCACGTCAGTTTCTTCAGAAATGAAGCACATTCAGTTTCTGAAAAATCGCTTTCACCAACAGAGAAATCACAAGTACATTTTTTAGTTGTTGAACGAATACAAAACGAATAGCATTAACTATTTAGGGATTTCTTTATTTGTTTTGCATAAAGTGGCGACACTCATTTCGAAAAAGCCTCTGTGTTATGTGCCATTCAGTATTTTATTTTAAATCAACTTACGAAGAACGACCGGTATAAGCATTATGTACAAATTCTGTAGGGGTCCATAGAACTGAAAGAACAGGAAGTTCAGTCTTGTTACTGCTTCCAAACCCTCATTTTTCGCAGCTGCTTTAATGTTATGACGACTTATTATTCCGGAAAAAAGTCAAAAAAAGAACTTTATATAAACATCGTGTTGAAGGAAACAGTATTTCTAATTCGTTTCGTCCAAAAAAGCTCTAGGATTTTCTCAATTGTCTGTATAAAACTTTTTTTTTTACTGAATTGAAGAAGCAACAAAACTAAATAATGGACGGCGTTTAGGGATTGCAATCCCTTTAAACGGGATCACGCATTCTCGCGGGAGCCTGCTGCTTTTATTAATCTGCTGGATCCCGCACCTTCAAAGCGCGGATCCGCGGATCCCGCAAATTAAGCAGTTGATTTTTACACAAAAATCTGTAGTTTCAATTTGATTTTATAACATAATTTCAAAGATGAGGGATTCCGCGTGATCCCGCGCGGGATTGAGTAATCCCGCAGATCAATCATGCGGGATTGCAATAACTAACTGCGTTGTACCCCGATATCGATGTTTTTTTTTTAGTGAACTAAATTTCGTATTGAAAAAAAGATCAATGGCTAAAAGGAGGTTACTAATTCGACAAATATATGTGTTTGTGTAGTTATGTACTGTATATTTAACAGAGGAAAATTGTCAAAAAATCTCTAGATAAATCTACTGTTATAGGCATGTCGGATTATAAGGGGTGCCGGACTAGACAAGAACCAGATTACCACGGGGCAACTGTATTACTAAAACTGATTTGATGTACTTGATTATAATTAGAAGTGCGAGATCCGGTATTAGAAATATATACCCTTATCTGTTATTTGATGATGACAAAGGTTATAAGTTAGATAATATTATATAAATTGATAAATGGTTTGCCTAGATAAATTGTGTACCGAAGCTGTAAAATTAAATAAATTTTAATGAACTTTTTTGGATCAACTTCCCTGATTTGGTACTCATTAAAATCGAGCGTAAGATGACACAATATGACACAAATAAAATGCTAACAAAATAAATAAACTCAAAGTACACAGAACACAACTATTTACAAGGTATGTTTATGTATAGAATCAAATTGTATATTCTAATTCCTTGTGTCATATTCTCTCATTATAGACTCGATTTTTATGATTAACAAATCGGGGAAGTAGATCCTTAAAAGTTATTTAGACTTTATTTAATTTAACAGAATCGATACGTAATTTAGTTAGACAACCCATGTGAGATTTATTAATGTGTATATTATCTCACATATTATAATCTTTGTCATTATTAAATAACAGATGAGGGTATATATGTCTAATTCCGAATCCTAGACTATATGGTAACCAGGGTATAACAGCTGATGTTATTTTAGTGAAAATTAATTTACCCATAAAAAATACTATTTAAAGTTTTTAATATATGCATAAATTATAAAGCCTCTGCTGTTTCGCTAATGTATGGCTTCCGATAAGAGGCCGAAATTGGTTTATTTAAGCTACTAATTGCATTTTGGTTCCCCGCAGAATTTTGTTTACGCAGGTTGTAAAGAAAGAGGAAACAAGACAAGGGAAAACTAATTAGCGACATGGAAACAAAGCCTTGGTAAAGGGGAATATCTACCAGAAACTTATACTACCAACTTAAGAAATAATATATTTCCATGCATGTGTAGTTTAATAATTAATGTCATGCAATCTTATGTCACGCACTTTGGTTCTTTTCTCAAAAACGAAATGCAATAATTGTTGTTTTGATATTTACAAACAGAAGGGGTATTTATAGTATTTAAATAATGTTATCAAATGTTTACTATTTAATAAGAATCTTACAAATTACAATAAGTTTGTTTTTTTGTAATTTTTTTCTTTTAGTAATAAAAAAATAGAACTAAGTCTGATCTAGAACAGTAATAAAATGTATTTACCTACAACATTATCTTTTATTTAAATATACAGTATTAAATACAGTCTTATTAGGTATATTTCAAACAGCTAGCAAACGGACACGAAACCGTCACCGTCTTGCAAAGGTAGCTAAAACGTGTTCCAAAACCGATAGAAACAGTTTAGTTTTATCTACTGCGCATTTCGGTTGATGGTTTCGTGTCCGTTTTCTGACTGCTTGAAACAATGTCTATTATAATCCTGAAAAAATGTTTTAATCATGCTTGAAATTCTTCGTTACATATTTTCAATTATGTTATGTAATTCATTTTTCCGTGATAACAATCTAAATAAGATTCAAACGTTTATGAATTTTAACTTTAATTTTCCAGTTTTTTTCTTTCATTAGATTTTAAATATTTCGTTGAAAAATGTAACGGTTAATTAATCTATTCGTGGAAACAGAATCAATCAGCTGAGATTACTAATGGGTTTTAAGATATTATAAAGTATGTTTTTGTAGAAATTTCATTTAAGTATTTTATATTATACAAATACAGAGAAACGGAAGCTAAAAAAGAAACTCCATCGTCGCCATCTAAAAGCTACCTCTCCAGGAAATATCCAATTAATTCACGAAACAATAATTAATTGTTTAACTGACTCTACAAAGAAGATTCTGAAACATCTAAAGGACATCGTTACAAGCAATTATTAATTTTGTTTGCCCTTGTTATTTATCGTTCCTGTAATAAATGACTATAGTCTGCAGATCTAATAATCGAATCATTCCGGTTTTGTGTACAAATATCAAGTCAAAAACTTGTTTCATGTCGAGCTAAATCAGAGGTCCTCTAATTTGTTTGTCTCGTAGACCACTTTCCATGTTTTTCGATTTTGAGTACACCCCCTGCTTACTTAATATTAATTTTTTTGCAAATTCATTAACGTCAAATGTATTTTTGACATCCGGTATAGTGCTACTCATTTTCAAAGATTTAAATTTATAACGCTAGTGAAGTGTTATGTGAAAAGCTTAAAAAACACATGTTAATTAATATACATTTATTAGTTAAATTCATATTAAAACGAACCAAAGTAGAATTTACTTTCTGTTACATAAAATAACTAATTGAAGGAGATTTATTTGGTTGAGGAACAATTAAAAATAAGCTTTACCAGTGTATCGCTTGTGGCCAACGTTTCGAAAAATATATTTTCATCATCAGGACCTATGAACATGTATAATATTCGTTACATATATTATTATAATTTTTAACTTACATTATAAACATTATAGATAGATAATACTAAAACTATAACATACCTCAATGCAAGTTAGTATGGTAAATTGTAAAAATAAATCTAGTATACATGATCATTTATTATGAATTTCGACAAAATTTTTTAAATTTAAAATTATCATAAAAACAGTTTTCTTGTAAAATTGTTCTGTCAATTGTTCAAATAATATAATTGTACTAATGTATAAGAAAGGCTATCTCTATACAAACTGCATTTTGTTTACAAGTTAGATTTTGTTAAAATTTGTTAATTAATTATATTGCCATAAATGTTATTTAACCCATCTATGTCCGTTCTCTTATTGACAGTGTTTGAATTTTTTTTGATGTAGCACATCTCCAAAAAAAGTCTTTTTTGTAAATTCACTTCTTTATGTAGTATTTTTGGTTCATTAAAGTTAAAATTGTGATCATTGGAGATGGAGTGATGAACCAGTGCTGAATGATTATTAATGTCACATGGTTTTCCTAAGGATTTCTTTACATCATTTTTGTGTTGATAAACACGATTTTTTAAGTATTGTGAAGTTTGTCCAACATAAATGGCATTACAATTACTACATTCTAAACTATAGACCAGATTTGATTCTAACATTTTTGAGTGTTTAAATTTTGTTTTTGAGAAGAAATGATCTGCAATTCGATTACAATTTCTATATGTTAATTTAATATTCTGTTTAAATACTTTATTTAATTTTTCAGACAGTTCTGTGATGTATGGAATTGAAAAATATCCTTCTGTTATAGTGCTGTTGTTATCATTGTTATCCGATTTATTTGTGTTTGTGTGTGTTTTGTTATATAGTGACGTAGCTTGAATTGGTGTTGTGTTTAAGTTAGTAGTAGTTGTTGTATGTGTGTAGTTTGTTGTTTTGTTATTTAATTTTTGAATGATGTTTCTGTATATTGGTTTTGGATAGGAGTTGTTTTTTAGAAATTGTTCGATAATGCGAAAATTATCGTCCCAAAAACTTGGATGAGCTATCTTTTTCATTCGGTGGACTAAATTGTGAATTATATTAACTTTTTGATGCCACGGACTTTGTGAGTTAAAATTCAGATAACGGCCTGAGTGTGTGGGTTTTAAGTACCAATTTGTTAAGAGTAAGTTATCTGTAGATCTAGTAAATTGTATGTCTACAGATCTACAGATAACTTACTCTTAACAAATTGGTACTTAAAACCCACACACTCAGGCCGTTATCTGAATTTTAACTCACAAAGTCCGTGGCATCAAAAAGTTAATATAATTCACAATTTAGTCCACCGAATGAAAAAGATAGCTCATCCAAGTTTTTGGGACGATAATTTTCGCATTATCGAACAATTTCTAAAAAACAACTCCTATCCAAAACCAATATACAGAAACATCATTCAAAAATTAAATAACAAAACAACAAACTACACACATACAACAACTACTACTAACTTAAACACAACACCAATTCAAGCTACGTCACTATATAACAAAACACACACAAACACAAATAAATCGGATAACAATGATAACAACAGCACTATAACAGAAGGATATTTTTCAATTCCATACATCACAGAACTGTCTGAAAAATTAAATAAAGTATTTAAACAGAATATTAAATTAACATATAGAAATTGTAATCGAATTGCAGATCATTTCTTCTCAAAAACAAAATTTAAACACTCAAAAATGTTAGAATCAAATCTGGTCTATAGTTTAGAATGTAGTAATTGTAATGCCATTTATGTTGGACAAACTTCACAATACTTAAAAAATCGTGTTTATCAACACAAAAATGATGTAAAGAAATCCTTAGGAAAACCATGTGACATTAATAATCATTCAGCACTGGTTCATCACTCCATCTCCAATGATCACAATTTTAACTTTAATGAACCAAAAATACTACATAAAGAAGTGAATTTACAAAAAAGACTTTTTTTGGAGATGTGCTACATCAAAAAAAATTCAAACACTGTCAATAAGAGAACGGACATAGATGGGTTAAATAACATTTATGGCAATATAATTAATTAACAAATTTTAACAAAATCTAACTTGTAAACAAAATGCAGTTTGTATAGAGATAGCCTTTCTTATACATTAGTACAATTATATTATTTGAACAATTGACAGAACAATTTTACAAGAAAACTGTTTTTATGATAATTTTAAATTTAAAAAATTTTGTCGAAATTCATAATAAATGATCATGTATACTAGATTTATTTTTACAATTTACCATACTAACTTGCATTGAGGTATGTTATAGTTTTAGTATTATCTATCTATAATGTTTATAATGTAAGTTAAAAATTATAATAATATATGTAACGAATATTATACATGTTCATAGGTCCTGATGATGAAAATATATTTTTCGAAACGTTGGCCACAAGCGATACACTGGTAAAGCTTATTTTTAATTGTTCCTCAACCAAATAAATCTCCTTCAATACATATTTTGGAACAAAACTTCTACCAATAAAATAACTAAGTACAAAATAAACGCTTTTAGTGTAGGGAATGGACATGATTTAATAATAAATTTTCAACATTTGGCATCAATTTAGTTAGGTTTAATCTCAAATCTCCTCGGTTAAGGATGTCCAGTTTGTTTCTTTTTTTTGTTAGGAGATACACTATCGTTGACCTCCGTTTTCATTTCATACTTCCAATTTTTTCTGGTGACATGGCGCTCTGGAAAGTTGTCGTCGACTCCTGGCGGTTCACATAGACCACTTTGGGAATCACTGAGCTAAATGATGTATAGGTTTATCGTTTCAATAATTTCTCTTTTTTTCGTGCCTAAAAAAGTTTCTATTTCGTTTAAAAAAAGTAACTTACATGTTAATATTCATTAAATTTAAATTAATCGTAACGCGTGATTCGGCTTTATAAACTCACTTTTAATATAAAAAATGTGAGTTGGAAAAAAAACTTTGCTCTGAACAGGTCTGCGAACAAATAAAACGTCAAATGAACCACGTTGCGTGTATCGAAATATATTCGTTATCTTGATCAGTTTAAGCGCTCCGTTCAGCTTATTATTCTTGAATATAAATAAGATACTGATTGCTAATACTAAATCAAATATTGAAGTTACGCAGTTGGTTGATAAATGGAAAAAGCACGTACAATATTTCCGCGAGCGTTATTGAGGAATATTCGCCAATCATATTTTCGTGAGATTTTCATTTTATTATGCTTTTGTCTACACACACACACAACTTTGATTTGTAAATCTCACCCCTTCCCCTCTTATTCTTTCATTTTCTTTCGTATTCTTTACTGAAGAATCTAGTTAAGTTCATTTAACAAATCTGTGACCTGAAATTGTTATTTAGTAACCAATACAATGAACAAACACCTTTTAATCGACTTACAAAAAAGATGTCAATTTGACGCGCCACTTCTACAGTGTGTCCCCGGATTGAGTTCACAATTGACCAAAAATTTTTGAATTGGGATTTCATATTTTGGGATTCCACCTTGCTTGGTCTGAAACTTATTTTTAGTTTACTTACGATTTTTTTTTAATCCAGTAGGCCTTTACAGTTGAGCAAAACCTCTTTTCGTTTCAGGTAAAGTACCTTTTCCGTTAATAGTACGCAAAAGTGTCACTAAGAAAAGTTGTTCACAATGAAAAATTATGGCACTTTTGCGTAGTATGAACGGAAAAGGTATTTTACCTGAAACGAAAAGAGGTTTTGCTCAACTATAAAGGCCTACTTGATTTTAAAAAAATCGAAAGTAAACTAAAAATAAGTTTCAGACCAAGCAGGGCGGAATCCCAAAGTATGAAATTCCAATTCAAAAATTTTTGGTCAATCTCACCTATTGTGAACTCCATCCGGGGACACACTGTATATATACCTACATACATAGATAATAATAATAATAACAATATTTCTCTTTTCAAATAAATAAAATTGTCGACCAATTTCTTTCAGACTATATTATAGTTAGAAAAATAATATAAAAATATAAATCATTATAATAAAAGATAACGTTTCGATCCGGATTTGGATCTTCTTCAGAAATATCTAAAAAATATAAAAATTAATTATTATTAGCTACTTATTTTCTAATAGAATGATAGTTTGAATGATTGAAAATTATTAATTATTAATATATATTAATAATATCAGGAATGTGGACTAGATAAGATGGTAAATAATAATCACTTTATTATTTCTGCAACGTTTCGGTCTTTATTAGACCTTCCTCAGGCATCTGAAAAAATTACATATGTACTTACTTAACCACTACATTGGCACAATAATTATTACAATTCAATATTTACCATAATACGAATTAAAATAATCACCATCCCATAATGTTTATTTTTATATTTTTATATTTATTTTAATTCGTATTATGGTAAATATTGAATTGTAATAATTATTGTGCCAATGTAGTGGTTAAGTAAGTACATATGTAATTTTTTCAGATGCCTGAGGAAGGTCTAATAAAGACCGAAACGTTGCAGAAATAATAAAGTGATTATTATTTACCATCTTATCTAGTCCACATTCCTGATATTATTAATATATATTTATAATTATGGATGATAATAACAACAACATTAATTATTAATTTTCAATCATTCAAACTATCATTCAGTCTTGCATTCTATTAGAAAATAAGTAGCTAATACTAATTAATTTTTATATTGTTTAGATATTTTAGAAGAAGATCGAAATCCGGATCGAAACTTCATCTTTTGTTATATTGATTTATATTTTTATATTATTTTTGTCAATATTATAGTCTGAAAAAAAATGGTCGACAATTTTATTTATTTGAAGAGAGTTCTATTCAGAAGTTAATCAAAGATTTGAATATCTCTCTTTATTTGTTACATCTAAAGAAATCTTTATTGGAAAAGCAGTACAGTGCTGTATAAAATGCGTCATTAAAAACAATATAGAATTACTAATTAAAAAACTAGTTATATTTACTTTAAGGAAATTAAAGAGATAAATCTTTCATTTATTTAGTAGCAGGTTTTTTGAATAGTACGGCAGTTATGTATGTAAAAAATTTTATTATTAGAATAAGAATAAGAATAATTTTATTATTAATAATAATTCATATATAATACATACATGTTTTCGCTACAAAGGATAGGCTATTTTGTTATTTTCTACAGAATTGTTTCTCTATACACAAACTTTACCTAAACATCGTTTGGTTGTAGTAAATCAGAATTAAATAAGTGAATGAATACTAAAAACATATCCATTACGGATGCGAGAACAAGGAATATAAAATATTCCTAATACATTCCTTGCGTATTCTCAGCTTTTTTCGTTAATTCGTTATATTGCCTGCACTCGTTATTATTAGTCGGTGGAGGGGATTTTTACTCAACTACGACTAGTAGATGCATTAAAAAAGTTCAAGGTGCATGTTTTTATATAATTTTTTTTATCTAGTTGTATTAAGTAGATGCAAAATATATATATAAAACCTTATAGAGGTTATATTAAATTTAAAAAAACACTTTGTTAATAGATCTACTAGTCGAAGTTGAGTACCGCTGAAAATCCTCTCCACCGACTAATAATAACAAGTGCTAGCAATATAACGAATTCGCTATACCGAAAAAAAACTGAGAATACGCTCCTTGTCAATACAAAAACAAAATATACAGGGTGTATCACAGGAAACCGAACGTAGGAACAAGTAGTACACAGTACAAATTGGTTAAGATCAGAGATTGTTTTGCCCTCAGAGGTCGTTACCATGGCTTACATAATGAAATCTGTTCGAGACGGTGGCAAAATCTGGATGAACTTAAAGACAAAACCGCCGAAGTATGTTTCAGTGTGACTCCTGTAATGTTAGACAAAGTTTTTATAACCTATTAAGCCACTCTATAATTCAAAACGGAGGTTTATTTGAACATTTGCTTTAATTTTTTATTTTAAGTGTTTATTTCGTTTAATTATTAATTAAAAAATTGTTTCATTAATAAAAATAAATTTATTTAATATTGAAGAATTCATTTTAACCGATTTTTAAATTATCCGTTATTAGTTATTATTGTTATTAAATAATGATTAACCAGCGTTACCATGGTACCCATTCTTTTATGTAGCCAAAGTATTCATTGATCCTAATTAATTTGCACAATGAAGTTTTCCATATGTTCGGTTTTCTGTGATACATCTTGTATAAGGGTAATGATAATAGTTCACTGTTTATTAAACGCTTTTATTTAGCTTGACTCCGTACATTTCTTTATTTCTTTATACTTTTATATCTTGTTTTTTACAGTGTAATAAACATTTTGTTTTACGTATTTTGAATAAATGATGTATAAATAGAAAAATACTTCATAACACGTACTGCTTTTATATCCCTCAGCTAAAATCGCATTAAAGGTAAACCCAAGTAATACAATTCAAAAAAGTTTGACAATAATTTGATATATTCTTTTGTTCACCTTGATAACAATTCAGTTTTGTTTATAATAGTCCAAGAGACGGCTGCAGAAAATGTGTCGTCATAAGGTGGACGAACGAAAAAATTAGAGATGATAGTTTAGACCATAATTAAGAAAGATCGCTAAGGTTGCCTGCGAAAATTCTGCCGAAACAATGTTTTTTTAATTTGTTTATCAGTTAATAGACCAGTGAAGTTAGCTTTTGACATGGACAAAATTAATAACAGAAAACGAATGATGAGGAAGGGAAGAAACTGCCGTCAGAAATACAGAAACCAAAAATTCAAATGCGTAAAAGGCCGGAGGGCTGTGGGGGGTGCATTTTAGGGGTCAACGCGGTTTTTCGTTATTTCCAGTGAAAGTTGACCTCCAATCGAAGAATGTTGTATGACAATGTTGTAGGTTTAAAAGGATCTACAACTTTTATGAATATAACTTTTTCACATAACCTTAAAGATTCAAAGAAATATTGAAAAAACCATGTTTTTCGTTTTTAATTTTTTTCTCCTGCAAATTACAGCTTATTTAGGACATAGAAAGGTAAGTCTCTTGATAATTTCATAAAAAAAATCATTTTTGCTGGAGAAAAAAATTAAAAACGAAAAATGCGGTTTTTTCAACATTTCTTTGAATCTTTAAGGTTATGTGAAAAAGTTATTAAATTAAAATTAAATTAAAAAAACATTGTTTCGGCAGGATTTTCGCAGGCAACCTTAGCGATCTTTTTTAATTATGGTCTTAACTATCATCCCTAATTTTTTCGTTCGTCCACCTTATGACGACACATTTTCTGCAGCCGTCTCTTGGACTATAACGTTTTTCGATTTATTTATTTATTTATTTTTATAAAAAAACAAAGCTTGATAGTTCGAGTTACTACACGATATTTATTTTTACCGAAATAATTCACTATCCCATATTTGCAAAACAAATCCAAATTCAAATACTTGAAAAAATCTGTTCTTTTAGAACGTTTTACAGCGAAATGTGTATTTGCAAAATTCAGTGCGGGGAACAAGTCGTAGTCATAAAAATACACATTCACATTTCTTCCTTCCTGTGTGCCGCTCGCCAGGGATTTGCATTATACTTTGAAAAAGAATATATCAAGCCCATCACGGAACCTTGGGAGAAACTTTATATGCCAACTGAGTTACGTGTCTAGTGATAGGTTGTCTTTAATTTCACAGAGGACAGCTTGGCGTAACGGTTAGCGTACTAACCTTTGAATCAAGTTCACGTTGGTTCGTTCATGTATGTTTGTTAAATTTTATTTAATGTTATTTGATGTTATCAGACGCTAATGGCAGTTATCGACCGTCGATAATTTATAAAAATAAATAAATTTGAATTTCACGTCAATGTCACCAGTGGTGGGATGAATCATTGCTTGTTTTGCATCCATGATGTATGTTTGATACGTTGATAAATTTTCTATTGAAATATAAAATGTAAGTTGTCATTTGTCAGCGATACGTTGACAGTTGTTAATGTAACTCCTCCCCTGACAATTACAATGAGACCGCCAGTTGTTCATAAATTTTGTCAGTGTCCGATGCACGGTTCTTTTATTGTTGCGTAGTTCGATAAGTCGTGTAAACGACGGATATGAGATTTGGACAAATTTTGGAAATACTTTTCGAATATCCAACTACATATAAATTATACAACAAAGTCCCCCGCTACATCTGTCTGTCTGTCTGAACGCAATTCATTCAAAAACTACCGAACGAATTTTCATACGGAGTGATTCTACAGAAAGGCGTATGTGTATAATTCATTAATGTTTTGTGTAAATTGGTTGAAATATGACGATGATTGTTGAAAATGTCGAAAAAAATCAAGTCGACTAGGGAGCTTTCACCGAAAACGCTGCCTGATGCCTTTGAGATAGAACAAAATAATGTATAGTCGAATTGTTCCTCTTTTATAGGACTAAAGAAAAGTCCGAGATGACATATGTCTATCTTTTAAGGATAGTTTACTGTATCTATTTGAATGTTAAGTGATTTTCGAGGATATCAATTTTGCAACGAAAAAACGGTGACAATATACAAATTCGAGCAGAGCCGAACCGGGCCGCTAGTTTGGAATACATTTTTAATTTAAAAGTTTGAAAAAAGGTCATGAGTAAAATTTTTTTTAATATACATAGCATGATTAGTAGAAAATAATGTTTTATTATCAAAGAAATAATTATGGATTGTTTCTTCATGTAGAAGCAGTCAATTATACTGTTGTCCAGAAATGAAGAAAAAAGTTAAAAAGTCAGTGTAAGCGCAAATAATACCTAATAATACCTATTTATTTCGCATTCCATTTTCAAGTTTGTAAAAACAATAATATTATGTGTATCACGGTGCAAAAAAAGCCTATACGGAAATCTATAAGATGACGTGTCTTATAAACAGAAAAAAAAATATATATGTGATTGATTGCTATTTTTTCTGGATGCTTGAGTATTAGGTATATATGAAAAGATTTTTTCTGTAAATATGTTTCCGTGTGATTTTATTTTTATGCTTTTTGCTGGCAGATTTTAGATTATGAGAAGAGAATATCCTCCCTTAGCTAATATTGTTTTTAGTAAAAAATTTTTATCATGAAATATATTACAAAATTACGACATAATTTGATTTTATACAAGCTCTTTTTAGTGTATTTGCCATAAGGCACTTACACTATTGGCGTCGGTCAGTAGGCGGTACCTAGGGGTTGGACCAAAATTTCTCGAAATTTCATAGCCTTCTAAGAAGTTTGGCACCATTTTTGGAAATGTTTATATACAGATTGTATCAAATCAAAACGGTCCATAGGACATTCTGTGTATAAGACAGAGACGATATATAAAGATCTAAAGCAGTAAGTAAGAATGAGATAAATGATCGCTAATATAGTTACTGTAGTTACGTAAATAAATAATTACGTACACTGTAAATATTTTTACCAATTTATCAATTAAAACAACTACAAATAAATTTATTATGTTGGCGGTTGAATTACCACCATAAAACCATTTAATTATTTGGATTTTTTCCCGAACAGTATAAATAGCCATTTTATCAATAATTTCACTAGTGAATACTGACATTTGATAAAATTGTGAAACAAAGACGATACTATCAGATTGAATAACCACAGTAACTATTAGCGATCATTTATCTCATTCTTACTTACTGCTTTAGTGCTTTATATAATATCGTCTCTGTCTTACACACAGAATGTTCTATGGACTGTTTTGGTTTGATACAATCTGTATGTATATGATTACGGAATTAATCGATTTTAACGAAATTTGGTCCACATATTGGAATCCATCACCACACGAAGCTTATTTAAAATGGGACCAATCGGGCCATGTTAAGGGTGGTATTTTGGAGTTGAAAAAAGTTTTCGGGCCTAAAAATACCGAAAAAATTCTCGGAATTGTTTCAAATTTGAAATTTGACCCTTTAGTAATTATTAAAATGTTCTGCTAAAATTTTAATAAAATCGGCCCGACAGGACCAGACTTACAAATTTTATGAAAACACTAGTTTACTGATATGGATTTACATACTGAAGGGTGTATATAATTTGCTCCAGATGTTGAATTGATATTATTATTAAAATTAAGTAAAATAATGTTGTTTTAAGGGGTGTATTAAGCGGTAATTTTTTTATTTTGCCTAAAAACAAAGTATAGTTCATATATTAGAGCCATAAAAGCAATCGGCAGGGTTTGGCACTGCGACCCGAGTTTTTGTATTTTAGGTTATAATAATATGTGATGAATTAGACAAGTCAAGACTCCTGAGCACAAATTGATTGTGAAAGTCTCCCTTAAAAAATACATTTTATTCATATAATATTTCTTTTCGATTTTCTGACGCTTCTGTTATACTAACGCCCAACACGCTCACTGCTTGCGTTTTACGATTATACTTGAATTACAAGTTTTGGAAAAATATAAGTATCTGACTTTTCAGTTTTATTTTTTTTATGTTAACACTATCATTAGAGTTCCAGGAAGAAAGAAAGTAACCCTTCTAGGATAACTTCGTTTTCGGTCTGTCTGTCAAGCCCCTTTTTCTCAACAACGCGCAGAGGTATCAAGTTGAAATAAATATCAAATCCCTTGTTTTTGTAGTTATCATTATTATTATTATTTTAAATCTTTGTTTAACGTCTGAATATATTGTCTAAAAAATTGGTCGATAATTTTATTTATAATTATTTCATTTGTATAGCAAAACAAATTAATTTGTTTCAAATGTGGACAGTTGGGCTTCGTCTTATTTGATTTTTCCCACCGTTAACTTTCCTGATGGTTATCACAAACAGAAAAATATAATTTGTCGTCAAATCCAGAAGGTTGTTAGATTGAATTTTTGAGAAAAAAATAAAAAGCTCTTTAAAAAATTTTGATACCAACAATTAAAGGAAAATATTAACTCATAAAGCTGTGTAAAAGCTATCAAAATGTACGTGATGAAAGGTGGAACATATACACCATTCAGAAAATATAAATGAATACATTTTTCGCAACCGTTGTTTCGTTATTTTGATAAAAAATTAAATATAAATATAAAATGTTTTGATGTTCGAACATTCCGTTTTCGAATAATTCTGAACGCTAATAGTCAGCGAATACATTCAAATTTTTACCTCGAAAAAATGCAATTTCACAACTGCATTATCTTGCCATACTGGAAATTTCATCGAACAGTGTGCGGCTTTCGGCTGTTGATAGATGCGTCTACGAACGATTTAATCGCGAAAAAAAAAGTAGCTCGTATGCGTTGAAAAATTCAAGAGTCTTGCTACTTGTGAACTGAAATTATCTTTCGTCCAAATCGCAGATATTTGAGTTATTTTTATTTAGCTACACGTGAACTGGGAGTCGTCTTCCATCAGAATCGCAGATATATAATTTGAGTTAGTTTAATTTAGTTACAGGTGAACTAGAGTTATGATCCGTCGAAATCACAGATATTCAAGTTATTTTAAATTAGCTGCAAAATGAATCGGACTTACCTTCCATGCATATATCGCGGATATTTAAAAGCTATTTTAAAAATATGTACCTTTGACCTTTGTCCTAACACCAAACGCAGCGCCAAAACATCTAAAGTAATCAGCAAATCTTCCGGCACCATCTCAACCATCAACATCATCGCCAGCTGTATCCGCACTCACCATTGCTTCAGAGAGTCTTCTAAGGATCTCATCTCACAATTATATAAAACAGCAGAACATCGGAAAAATATCACAATCCAACAGAGATAAACAACTAATACTATAACGCATATAGTCCCGCTGTTGCACGTTTACAAATATAATTATATGAAAAAATCGGTACATGTGAACTGGAATTATCTTCCCTGAAAAGCTCAGATATTTAAACTTGACATCAAAATTAATTCATCTGATAGGCTATCAAATCTTTGATGATAGTAGTGTAGTAAATCGCTCTTCTACCTATATCTTCATATCTATGCTCGTTTCTTAAAATTTCCTCACATAGATTTTTCGTGAATTTTATTCAACTACATTTATGCTTATCCTGACATGTGTAGTCAGTAGAGTACATATAATATAAAAACAAATGCACACATCCATTTTCGCGTCCTTTGACAATATGTTTCACATAATATATCATATGCAATAACTTTTGTGTTTCTCATTCGCTGATAGAAACGTCGAATGAGTGCTTCCCGTATTCAGGAAAATACGACATACAAATAAGTACAGAAAAAGAAAGAGAAACGAAACAGTTGAGCAAACGTCATGAATAATGTAAAAAATGGGACATTAGGGGAGTATCGGCCGGCAATTCAACGCAACAAAGATTTGGTTTGAAACGCTCAATGATATTTAAGCGCTTTATTATAACTTTCTCGGTGTTATTATTTTTGAAGTGGAAATTTTAGGCGCGCTATGGGAGTAAATTGGGCTGGAAAGTTTCACCTATCTCCGACTTTAACCGGCAGTTGAGAGGAAAAAGTGGGAAAATCGCTTCTACCCTCTCTGTTAGTGCATCATACGCAATCTACACACATGTGTACTATGTGAACTTAGCATTTTTTCTCTAGCCACGGCAACAAATTCCACATAACCATTTCCTGACCTTGAAATAATAAAATCGTTAATAAATCCTAGCATCTAAAAATGTTTACTTCTAACGCACGAATGTCTCACGCATACTTTTTTTAATTGCGCGACGTTCTTTAGAGTGCTTTAGAAAAATAAATTGCCAATTTTTATTATTATTTATTATATGAAGTTCAAAATTAAAAAAAATATCTATTCAATGTTCAAGTTTGCGTTCAATTAAAATAAGTAAAATTGTTCTGAATTGTTTCTTTAATCAATGATAATTATTTTCGAAAATCGAATTACAGTTCTATTTTTAAGCGTCTTGGAAGCGTCTAAATACATTCGATTTGTTTACTTTATGATTAAGATTAAGATTATATGTAAAAAAATATTTTATTTTATAAATTATTATGAAAAGAGATATTTCCAAATTATTTTATCCAACTTAGTGAGCCACTTTTGTTATATTAAATTATCTAATTATTATTGACTAGCTTTATAATTACTATAATAAACAAAAAAAAAGAAATAATTTGTAAAATTACTCAAAAAAATAGTTAAAAATATAAAATTTCGCTAACTTTGATAACAACAAAGTCAATCAGCTTCACTTATATTGTTATATAGTAACTCCAAAAATTCCTCCAAATTTTATCATTTAAAACTTAACCGTAGATATATATGTAAAAGAAGTGTACTTCTTTAAATTTAAATCTTGCCGCGCTACGCGTAAATATTAAATAAAGATTACATAAGAGAAAAGGGAAAGGTTAGATAAGTCTTTGGCAAGGTAGGATTTTGTGTAAATAATGTAAATATAATTTGGGATTAATAAAATAAAAACTTTGTTTCAGAGCAACGCAATATAGTTTTTTTGTTGATTCCTAAAAAATTAAAATAAGTCTTATAAAACGACATTAAAAGCTTATAATTAAGTGTTAATTCCAACTATAATTAAATATTTAACTTTAAAACAAATTTAAAACCAAACTGAAACATACCAGCTATATCTATCGCTATTCTTGCCAAAGACTTATCTAACCTTTCCCTTTTCTCTTATGTAATCTTTATTTAATATTTACGCGTAGCGCGGCAAGATTTAAATTTAAAGAAGTACACTTCTTTAACATATAAAAAAAAATTTTATCCCAAAAAACATGTAGTCAACAAATAACTTTTGCTTATTATGTAATCGTAGGCAAAAACATAGTATGCTTAGAACAATATACCTAGCGAAAAGTTGACAAAACAATACGTCATTGTGAACGGGCATTTAGGATTCGGCCAGCATATGTTTTGCAAGTGTGGGTGTAAAGCACTCCGCGTGGGAGATTCACGATATGCTCGATTGCATTTTATTTCAGGTCTTCATTTCTATCGGGTTTGAGACTCAACCCAACTCCAGTTCCCTAAAATAAATGCCGTATCTTCATTTACTCCAATTTCGTGTGTTGCTTTATCATTTACACAAAATTTATTTTCGTTTCAGATGACGGTCGATTCGTCCTTTATTTACTACCAACTGCTTTGAAGAATGTGACATCGTCAACAAATACTGCTGGTGAGTTTCACACTCTTACTATAAATATAAAACGAATTTACATTCGCAAACCCAAAAGTCTGATAAAATTCCTTGTCGATTTTTTTTGCATAGGTATCTATTTCTTTCAACTATACACGAAATTATACAAATATTTCATTGTTATGTTTTGAATGACATTATGTCTAGTATTTTATAACTACTAAAACAATGCATTTAATAATGATCGATTAGCGTTGAGGAAAAGTTTAGTAGACGTGCAATTTAAAAGATGTTTCGCTTGCAGTGACCAACTTTCGAAAAAAATATTTTCATCTTCAGGCAAAATGAACGGTGGTAAATTTTACTATTCCTATTTATTATGATTATTTTTTTAGTCAGTTAATTTCTTTGAAATGCATTTTAAATAAATATTTCGAAACATCGGCCACTAGCGATATATCGGTAAAGCTTCATTTTAAATTGTTCCTTTACCAAACTTTTTCTCAACGTTAATATTTTATTGAAACAAAATTAATAACTGGCAAATATGATCAGTTCAGTCTGTAAGGATAATAATATTATATTTTACATTATTAAATATTAAATATCTATCTGTTTTCATTTGAGGGTCACAAATTTTTTGCAGATGATTGTTCATTAGTCTCTCAAAAAATAATATCAGTTTCCAAAATTTATTAGACCCAGCAGAGGATAAACTAAAAACAACGTTTTTACGTGCACAATAATACGTAAATAGAATGTATTTAGATGTAAGCACTGTTGATTTTATGCACTAAATGAGCGTCGTGTTCAGTGTTTTAAGAATAAGGATAATAGCAAAATTGTACGGAAAATCTAGAAACGGTTGCTCGAAGTTCTAACCTTTAATATATTTTATAATGGAAGGTATTACTGCTGATAATAAAGCAGTTTCGGAAGATAGTAACATAGGAAGTTAAAGAAAGACAGATGACATTTATGCCTTGTATGTATACTAGGGCTATTTTAATAAATCCGCGGAATGAAAACCCAGTGAAAACATAACATTTACGCATTCAAAATGTCATGTAGAAATCTCAAAAGCTAATCGATATAATTTTTGGAACGAAGTTCCTTATAGGACGTTATAGATATGAATGCGGAGAGGGCTAGAAAAAAACGTAAGAAAAAAGCGTAAAGAAAAGCCCGTAAAGAAAATCTGTAACGAAAAACTAATCTAATTACCTATCTGTCCGTAGACGTAGAAAGTTGAAATTTGGCACACATATAATATAGGGCATGAGACAGATCCTAACGGAGTCGGATTTTTGAATTTTGGTCCCAGAGAGGAGCAATTTGAAAACAAAAAAGTGTTTCGCTTATAATTCGCTCAATTCAAATCAGATCGGTTTGAAACCTGTCTTAAACGAAAGAGGAGAACATTTTACATAGATTTAGTATAACAGAATTCGCGCAAATGGTTTTTTATACATAAAAAAGCAGAAATAAACACTGTATATAAATTTGATTTTGCCTAATACATCGCGCTCGTGGATCGGCCATCCTTTTCCCTTACACGGTGTGTTATAGACATTTAAAGATTGCAATGTTTTGTCTTAAAATAAAAAGATTGCGTTTGTTCAAAAACGGATGCAATTTTAAATATTCTGTGATATGCAACGCATTCTAAATTCACGATTTGTCATTAAACCTATATAAATAACGATATCTAAGCAATGTCAATGGTTCAGTGGTAGAATATGCATCTGCCATGCGGGTGGCCCGGGTTCGATTCCCAGCAGATGCGCAACAAATGTTATTTTTTTTTAGAGTTGCAAATCACACGATTAATTTTTGTTTAATAATCATATTTTAGTATAAATAAAATTTTCGAATACTTTATATACAAATTAGTAAAAAAATTATATGATACATAATAATTAGCGAAAATAACTTTGTTCCAACCAGGTGTCTCACGACACTTCTCGTCTTTTTTGTTATGTACAGTATTAGCATTTGGCCCAAGTTAAAAGCATTGGATACCGACAAATACCCTATGCACTCTTAGCCGGAGAGCTGATGACACAATTTTGGGTACGTATTTTAGGCAGGTTGAAATAATGAAAAAACAGTAATTTATCAATGGCTGAATCTGGAATGGTGAGTCTGCCTGAGCGTTTGCGGTTATTTCGCGCCTGCGCAGCATATGACATCTGCAAAAAAATATCCTAAAAAAACATGTTTTAGGCAACTTGAAATTTTTATAATCTTTGAGTTCAGCATTTATATAATCCAGAAATGAAAATGCCAGAACATTTTGTCGGTTATAAAGTAGGGGCAGAACACCCCGAAGATATTTTATTAATATACGCAATGAGCACGATACAGGTCAAACGGATGAACGGATTGAAACCAAATTTTGGGAGGATGTTTGCTATGCAGATATGAAAAGCTCTATTGTTTTTGGGGAAAATCGGCGCATGCGCAAAAGAGATATATGCTATAACGTTGTTTTTTTATATAATAATGATATACTTTTCATAACAGTTTATTATTCTATTTATTTTTTCAAGAAAGTTTTGTGAACTATTTTTTTTCTGGCAGATTTTCAAAACAAAACAGCAGTTGGTTCTTGTCTTATTTTCAAAATATTTCCGAAATTATTAAGTTTAGAATTTTTTTTTTCACAAAACTTTCTTGAAAAAATAAATAGAATAATAAACTGTTATGAAAAGTATAACATTATTATATAAAAAACAACGTTATAGCATATATCTCTTTTGCGCATGCGCCGATTTTCCCCAAAAACAATAGAGCTTTTCATATCTGCATAGCAAACATCCTCCCATTTGGTTTCAATCCGTTCATCCGTTTGACCTGTATCGTGCTCATTGCGTATATTAATAAAATATCTTCGGGGTGTTCTGCCCCTACTTTATAACCGACAAAATGTTCTGGTATTTTCATTTCTGGATTATATAAATGCTGAACTCAAAGATTATAAAAATTTCAAGTTGCCTAAAACATGTTTTTTGGGGATATTTTTTTGCAGATGTCATATGCTGCGCAGGCGCGAAATAACCGCAAACGCTCAGGCAGACTCACCATTCCAGATTCAGCCATTGATAAATTACTGTTTTTTCATTATTTCAACCTGCCTAAAACACGTACCCAAAATCGTGTCATCAGCTCTTGGGCTATCTTAATCACAAATCCTTTCTCCTTACTTAAAAATAGTTACAACTCTCTTGATGTTTTTTTTTAAGTTAAATAGTTCAGGTAAACGGCAAATGAATGACCACGAATCACGTTACAGATTTTATAGGCGATAAAAAGAGTTCATGGAAAAACCTGGAAAAATAAATTATGCTAAAACGTTTTTCAAAAAATTCGCATGTAGGATCTGTAAAGTGTTTGTTAGTCCTTCATTTGGCATTTACTCAAACCATTAGGCTTTTAAAATAGCGGCGGGAGAGCTGTAGCAGTTTTAGGCGAGGGAAAAAGATTTGAGATCAAGAGTAAAAAAATATACCTTCAACATTATTAATAAAACTAGGTGATTAAAACGCTTATCAATGTATTCTATTAGATTTATTTTATTATCTTTAATGAAATTTTAAGTACTTCTCTAATAAGCTTGCCATTTTGTCCTCAAGGGATAAAATGTGATCTGTAGTCATTTATAAACCACATTCAAGCCTTGAAAAAATTATATTTTGTGTGAGGGACCTTAAAAGTATTAAACCGTGCTCATCCACAACGACTCCACTCTTAAAAAATAATGACTTGGATCATCGCCTGAGGCATTAAACTATGTGACACAAGGGCTGGAGTATCTGAATTTATGAATGATATTAAGAAATATAGTTGCCAACGTTTTCTTATTTTGCGTACCTATCATTCTAATTTTTTTTTTTTTGATTATATGAGTTCAATCTAGCTCCGAAAAATACTTATAATTTTTTATAAACAAATTATTTTATTGATAAGTAGGTACATAACACAAACTGCTGCGAGTAAAATGAACCTCTTAAAAAAAGTGAAATTTAAAAAAAAAAATTACATAACAGAGGAGTTACAAACAACAGAAATTTGCAGAAAATTAAAAAAAATAATTAATTAGTAGGTATATTTTAGTTTACCAGAATCTGTGGTCTACAGTTTCGTAAATATAGCTTTATGTGTTGTTCCGTTGAATAAAATTTTTACTCAAAACAATTTTAAAACCAGCTTCTCATATGAAGTTAGTTTATAAATTGTCAAGTTTTTGCATTAACCTATAATATAATATATACTAAGATATATAATATAAATATACTAAGATTCATCATTTATATTTAATCATATTTATATAAAATAAAAACAACGTAATCCAATCAAAAGATAGTAGAATATAGATGCTCGTCAACTGAAGTCATTATTACTTTGTCTGGTAACAACAATTTTGTAGATACTTAGTTTGTCTTATTTATGTGTTCTCATATTCGCATCATCAAAATTTCGTTCATCCTTGATACTCTCTTACAACCCTTGCTGTAAAAAAATCACCCTACATCCTGACAATTATCTTATTTTACGACGCTGCAAATAAAATGTTTATGACGTAGACGGTCGTGAAATTTAAAGGTTGACAACTGCTGAATTAAGGCGAACTTAAAAACTGGAACGATTGAAAGCTCTAGCAGCTGAGAAGTAGTGAAGTTTAACAATCAATTATCTATTGCGTTGCAAAGTTGTCTTTTCTTTGTAAATTTAACACATTTTATCTAAATATATAAAAGGAAACCGTGACAGACTCACTGATATATCAACTCACAGCTCAAACCACTAGACGGATTGGGCTGAAATTTGGCACACAGATAGTTATTATGACGTAAGCAGCCGCTAAGAACAGATTTTTGAAATTTCAATCTCTAAAAGGGTGTAACGGGTGTTGCATTGAGAATCAACGCACAGCTCAAACCACTAAACAGATTAGGCTGAAATTTGGCACACAGATAGTTATTATGACGTAGGCATCAACTAAGAACAGAGTTTTAAAAAATCAACCCTGAAAAGGGTGTAACGAAAGTTAAAAATTTGCATTGGCA
Source organism: Xanthostigma xanthostigma (assembly GCA_963575645.1). Lineage (NCBI taxonomy): Eukaryota > Metazoa > Arthropoda > Insecta > Raphidioptera > Raphidiidae > Xanthostigma > Xanthostigma xanthostigma. The sequence continues at coordinate 20,114,488 of OY754465.1, forward strand.
AATCATATGAGATAGATGTATCAATTCGAAATTGTGGAGGATTACTCATGTCAAAAAATAATAAAAAATGTGTTTCGTGTTTTTTCAAAAACAACCCCTTCAGAGAGTAAAAATAGGTAAATAGTCTAAAAATCAACATGGGTGTTATATTCAAGGTTTGTCGGGATGTTGATCACGTGAATGTCATTAATTTTGAACAAGGAAACCGTGACTAACTGACTGATCTATCAACATCAAACTTGGCGCGAGCGATACCGCGGGCAAAAGCTAGTTTTACTATATAAAAGTTATATATGTTACGGTAAATGTAAACTCTTGGGAAATGTGTACATTAAATGTGGATATTGCGGCAAATGTACACATTTTCCGGCACATTTTCCGGTAAATGTGTACATTTCCCAAAAGGTTACATTTACCGTAACATATACATATTATAATTTAATCACTTATAAAGTACCTACTTCATTGTTTGGCTTGTAGAATATTTTTTTTTAGTATTGTATTGAAACAAAATGTTGATTACATTATATGACGTCCATAATTACAAAAAAGACAGTAAAAATAAACATTAAACGGTAGGTACCTAAGACGAAAAACATTACCCTTCTTGACTTGGGTCATTGTCGAATTTTTAATGTCAATACAAGAATAGACGTAGCTTTTTGTTTATATTGTGGCGTTATTACAATTAATAATAATCAGTTACCAAACTCAAGTTTGAAAACTGATGAACATATCGACTAAATTTTCAGTTTCTAACAGATCCCACCTGCACTAGTTTTATTTTTAATTTTGACACGTTGACACAGAAAATTCATATACGGGTTTGACAGGTAATCAGCGGTGGTCTTTTGTAAACCATGTCAATATTCATCTGGAGTTATCAAAGGAAGTCATGGAGAAAGTGGGAAAAATCCTTAGCATCTGCACTTTGCCGGAATTCAAATCCCTTGCCTTCCGAATGTGGATCTAGTTGCTATCTGCACGAGTACGCCACACATAAATAATAGTACATTGAAAATATTAATTGATACAAACACTATAGATAACCCTGTCAGTTTTTAGCTTATATTAAAAATTATATATGATTCATTATTATTAGAGGTTATTTCACAAAGTCTACTTTTAATAATAGTACTGTTACGTTTTTGGAAGCGTTATAATTTCAAATATTTTCAAGTCTTCAAATCTTATACTGTAAGCCGAAATAAATGGTTTTCAATATGATAGTGAAATAGTTTTTTTTACTGAAAAAAGATAAATGTTGCGATAATACAATAATTAATTTGCGTGCTTAATTTGGCATATTTTACATAAATAGACTAACGAACTTAACTTATTTTGACTGTAATATGCGAATGGATTTTACATTAATAATTATCAGTACCGACACAAGGGAAAATTTGAGTATTATAAAACCCTGCCTCTATAATACGGATATCGCGATTAAGTTTCTCGTTGTTATATAAACAAAAACAATATATGATTACGCTTTCTTGGCAATTAAAGCAAATCCCAATGCCGATAGAAGTATTAACAACAGCTCAATAAATGTTAATGTCATATCCACACGAGTATAATTAATAATTATATATGGTTATAAACATTGCGTTACAATTGGCGTAGCAAGAGGGGGTCAAGTGGGCCTGGAGCACCCTAGAATCCTCCTGGCCCACTCTAGAATATTAATTGTTCACGTACAATCAACAAGATAAATCTACAATAATTTACATATTTTCTTTGTCGTGAAATTTCTCCAGAAAGTCGTGTTGATCGATTTCGCTTCTATGAACAGTTTTCAAATGGTAGGTAGAGTTGAAATTTTGCCCCCCCCCCCAGGATAAAATTGTTGCTACGCGTATGAACGTTACATCAGTTAATTTGAGACAAAAATTTATCACACAGAATAATACCGATAGTTAATATTTTCATTTTATTTATTGACATAATAGGAACTATATGTTAAACATTGAGTTTTAAGTTCTGACTGTTGGTGTTACTTTGTACGGTCGATTCATCAATAAATATTGTCTCCTGATGAATTTGCGGCAGTATAAGACCACTGATGAGCTTCTAGTCTGGTTTCAGGATGTATAGTAACTGGGTATCCAGGACACACTGTATATATCCAGACTTCTACGAGTCACACACTGGATGAATGATGAGCGGCTGTGTGTAGACAGACAAAGAAGCCGTAGGACCCTCGGAGGGTAGCATCGTCCCGAATGGATACAATATAGCCAGTTACTACGCAGACTGTCACCGCAATAAAAGAGGAACCGCAGCAGCTCTCTTCTGGTTTACTCTTTCTCTCTCGCTCTCTTCCTCCCTCTCTATTCCTCTATTTAAAGACTTTTTTTTCTTCAACCGGTTCAAAGAAACAAAGGAATAACGACAGTACATAAACCATCAGCGATGAGAGGGTAGATTTTATAAACAGTGGTGGTCGTGAAGCGTTCAAGGAAATTGTCTTTTTTGAGATACAGCTACGACGTTTTCCATAATTTGCGAGTTGCTCATTTATAGAAAAAAGATAAAAAAAAGACACTTCGAATATAATATATATATATATATTCTTGCAAAGAAAAAGAACATTCTTGTTATTGGTATCGCCTCATTACTAGTCATAACATCTTGATTAGTTAAGATATCGTAGAAGTTTAGGTATATTTAATTTTATTTTAGAAAATAAATAACGCAAAACAATTATGTATTTATATTTCCTGTGAAAATCTTGTGTTTATATTTTCAAAATGATTGGCGGAACTTATGAAATGGCGAAAAATAAAGAGATTCTGTATTTCACACTACCTACTATAGACGTGAAACTTCTAGTCGTGCCGTTTTGCAGCTACACTCTCTCGCGAGAAACTCTCTCCTTGCAAGAATCAACTTTAAAATTCTTGTTTTGATTATATGAAATAAAGATAATATTAAAAAAATATATAAATATAGGTGGAATATGAAATGTCGATAAAGAAAATTAATAATTGCGTCAGTCGCTTAAATCGTGCATACGCCGCTATACCTCTCAACTACCGTAGTCTATTGCTGTACAGCCGATTTTTATATAATACGGTATACTAAGTATCGATTATAAAGAATTCGTGCATCTACAGGGTATCTCGAGGTCTGATTCCTAACTCCTTTTGTAAAATTTTGTTACACTTTTTTCGTTTCACTTTTAATCACGTGAATCGAAAATGAGAAAAGAAGTTTCACTTCAATATATCAATAGTATCAATTTGGATATCGACTCCATATTTTACAATAGGTAGGTACCTATGGTTTGGGTCTCGCAACTGAGATAAATTTCTGGTATTATCTAGGCTTTATATCATTTCACTGAGACGAGACTGGGGAAGCCTCGATTTAGTGTGAAATCATTACCTTTTTTGACTTTATTCAAAGCCCAATCAAGTTAGCAAGGCCCAAAAAGTTACACCAGAGAAGAGATACTGTATAGAAGTTTATTTCTAATGGAACAATGTGGTCGGAATTTTTAGTTTGTCTTGTTTCTGTTAGATGACAAAACGATCGAGGTTTAGTGTCGGTGTACAGAGTGTACGTACATTTCCATCTCTCATCTTCAGAAGTAAATTTGAGCGTTTATCTAAACACCGTGGAAAATAAATATAAGAAATTCACCAAATTCTGTCGTCTTTTTTTAATTAATAAAAAATTATGAAAAATACAATGATCAAGGTGTGAAGCAGGAATTATTAATTATCGCCATCTGACGCGGTTCCGAAGCTTGAGTGCGCCGCATCGCCATCTAGACAATTGGGGTAGAAATTGCGCCTTGGGTGATCGCCAAATATAACACATGATTGAACCTCTATACAGTCTCTTTTCTCTGGTAAAATGTAAATATCATTTTAGTTATACGGATAATTGACACGCATTACTCTTATTTTGATTCCACGGTAATCGAATAATTGAAAAAAACTAATTACTTTTCTTCTGAGGCCGTCGGGTAAACAAAAATTGCCAGTGTGATGAATGCACTCGTCTTTACAAGCGGCTAAATTTATGCAACCTTTGCTACATTTATAAAGAACTAAATACATACAAAATGATCCAAAGGTCAAAGATTAATGCACACACGATAATATGGGAAGAATTACAGTTTTACTGAACAATTTAATGAAATATAACTTTATATTCTACGCTCATAGTTAACCTCAAAAAATCTTATTTGACAAAGATCTCAGATTGTGATCACACATATTACTTCATAGGAAAAGCATTGAAAAATTATAAATTGATTCTGCTCGAAAAATAATTGATCGACTGAAACGATATTTTGTTAAGCCGTGTGTTTTAATATTGTTTTTTGGAAAATGTTCATTTCGAACCGACTTTTTTCTAAACATTTTGATAAAACTTTAGTTTGAAGAACAATCTTTCTCTACATAGATTAAGCATTTCTTTAATGTATAATGCTACATGATAGAGAGTTTGATTACATAGGTACCTATGGATCACAATCTAAAGTCATTGTCAAATCAAGTTTTTTGACAATGCTTTGTGCAACCCAGCAGTAGTGTTATAATATCCCGTATAGAAATAATAATATGTGCTTTTCAATGCTGAATACATGGATCAGTTTTTATTTCCCGGACGACATTTTTACAAAGTTTTGTTTATTATATTATGCTCGCCTTCTTCAACTTTCGTGCCCGTCTTCCGAAAGAGTAGGTACGTAACTTTGCTATAGTAACTTTGCTATAGTAACTTTGGTAACAGTACCATTGCCAACACGAAGTTACGTGTCTGTTCTGTTAGAGGACGGATATTAATTTATATACTAATTATTTCTCCATTATTTTACGAGCTTAAGGTGATGATTTGTTAAGAAAGCTAATAGTCCGGGATCCGGCTGCAAAATTAGTATGTTCTTCTTGTGGGTTATCAAACTCTAATTTTTATTCATGATTAAGGGAATACACTTATAACAAGGTGCCGATCAAAAATAGCCCGCAAATACTTTTAATTAAAATAACGTTTATTGATTTTTAAAACAAAATTTTGTTTACTTGTTAATGAAATAAATTATCATCCATTTAACAACCGTGTATGTAATGAATTTAAAAAAGTCATGGGTGCTGTTGCCCACTTGGCCGCAACTTCATCGCAGCCAGATGTTACAAACAGGTATTATTTTGCCATGGAACTTTTTGTGTTGCAATTATTTCTCCAAAATAACTGCTATCGAGAATTACTTACGTGCTATTTGTGAGTTTTAAACGTTTTTCACTATTACTTCACAATTTCTTATAGCCCTTGAAATAGGTATGTATGTTTGTAACAAATATTAATTGTTTTCTAAAATTTTATAATATCCTTCATTAAATTTCACTAATGTTCTCACATATTTAGGATTAATTGGATCCAGTACGATAATTCATGTGCCCAAATTATGACTTTTTTTAACGTTACAAAAAAAACTTTGCGGATTATTCACAAATTTCCTCAAAAATACGTAAAAATATGGAACTACTTTTCGTCTTTCACTGTCATTTTTTTAAACAAACCTATCAGAAATTATATATACACGTCATAGCAACTGGTATAGAATTACTGAATTACTATCTGACTTTGTATACACGACCCCGTAATTGGTTTTTAAAGAATTCCCCCAAAACGCTCTCCCCTTTTCACTACGCAAAAAACAAACGCCATTGAATCGACACGACCTCATACCTAATTGTTTTTTAAATGCCCTTATCTTTTCACTGGACAAAAAAAAAACTCCATCGCATCGACACGACCCCGTAATTCTTTTTTAAAAACTCACTCGAACGCCTCCCTATTTCACTGCCCAAAAAAAAAAAATATTTATAAAAATCAATTTTCCGCACTTAAAGCGGCTAATAACACTGTCGTATGTTATATAAAATAATAATTGTGTATTTCCAGTGGATATTTTGCACATCGAGTTATCGTACTCTAACCGATTTATTTTTAAAAACTGCAGAATTTGCGCAATGTTTTTCTATGTCTGACCCACTGTGCCCCGTGGAAATAAACTGAAAAGAGTTTTGTTGCATCAAATAAAAAGAGTCTTGAATAGAGAATACGTTATACAGGGAATTGTAACGTACTTTTATATGGCCTGAGATGTCTCTGCGATATTTTTTGTTGGGTCTGATACTCGATTAAGCAATGTCGGAACAATAGAAAACTTTTTTTGCTTGTATACCTCTGCTTGCATTACGGTAAGAAGAAAAAGTAGATAATGTCTGTGTCAAGTAAGTTTGGCATTACGCAATGCTGGCTATCTTACTCTAGCTACAACTTTTTACTGTTTACCTATCTCTGTCTAAACCGATGACGTCATAGAGATACAAAATTATACTAAGCCCGCGGAAATTGCGTTAGTTCAGTTGTATCGCTGTTGGCGATGCTCCATTAAATCACTGGTTTGTTTACGTATGTAAAAAGTCTGTAAGGAACAATGTCCCTTTTTTAGTTTTTCTCAAAAGTAGAAGAAAACCGATGGAAATGTTTTGTTGGAAAAAGTCGCAATAAAAAAGGCAATTAAACTAAAGTATTTGTGTTGCGCCGTAGTTATCAACATATCAACTACTAATGCATACGTTAAATATTCAAACATGCCTGTGCATTTTTCATACTTTTGTTTTTATTTTGTAAAAACCTGTTAAATAAAATTCCATAAATTCTAATAAAAGTTCTCTACTAAATATCAGAAAATGACTGAACAGCATCTGGGGGACATCCAAGTTGCAGAAAAAATATTTTCTGCCAATTTACCCCCTACAGAGACTGTCAGGATAATAAATAAATACCTACAAAATAAATAAATTAAAAAAAAAAACAAGCTTAAATGGCTTGTCCTCTTGTAGAGAATCCCGAGGTACAGTTTTCTGCTAAAATCGACCTTGCCAAAACGCATCATGTTCGCGGAAAGTTTAGCATGGTATTCAGGTAAAGCATTAGATAATGATAAGTACATTAAATTGGCAGATTGGGATATAGCAGTGACAAAATTGGCAGATAATATTTTTTACAAACTTTTTGGGTACTAATAGAAAGCCCGATAAGAGTTTCTGCTACCGTGCGAGGACTTTGCGAAATTTTAAGTGTGCTAATTTTGAAGAATCATCGAAAGGAAGTGAGGTCATTTGGAGCTACAAACATTTTTTTTTCCTATTCGAGGCCACCGAATTGACCATTCCAAGTTTCAACTTCAAATTTAATTTTTTTGACGTTTTTTTCGATTTTTGAAAGATTTTTTAAAGTATCTGCACTCTGCAGCCTGCAGGGAGTAAATTGGCAGAAAATATTTTTCTGCAACTAGAAGGCCCCCCAGATGCTGTTCAGTCTTTTTCTGCCATTTAGTAGAAGGCTTTTGAATTTTTCTCTTTTTTTAAGCGCCTCACCGGCGTATCGCAACTCACTGAACCCCTATTCCATCAAGCGGATTTGTAGAGGGGGGCTCAGACTAAAGAGAGCTTTACTGCCACCCAGTGTTCCTTGACCATTTCTATCACCATATCGCTAACTATAAGGGATGAATTTTCAAAAATCTTGGAATAATGCACACCTACGTTATATTAGGAAAAATTTCATGCTTCTAGACGCGCCGGCTTAGGCTGTGAGTTGTCTGTCAGTCAGTCAGTCAGTGTTAGAGTTTTATTAAGTAATTGGCGAGCTGTGAAATTTATATCACATTTTCATTAATTGTTTTCTTTGACTTCTTTCACAGCTTTTAACTATTCATGAAATACAGATCAATGTAAATATTTATAAATACAGATTTTACTCTGCTACCGTTTTAATAATATAAACATTAAATGTTATAATGTGGGCACCCTCAGTTATTCTACCATTTTATTCTAGTAACACAGCAGCTAATAATATTTGCTAGCAAATTGCACGTCTTTTTATCAAAAGAGATGATAATGCTCAGCCATTGAAATAGATTTCATAAACAGAAATTTAATTTTGCTTGTATCACGTAGCATACTTATTTTCAATATCTTCTTTTGTATAATACCTTCTAAAAGTTGATGTTACACGTGACAAAAGTTTGTAATTTTCTCATTCAGTGTAAAAGTTTCACTGGAAACTTTCGTAACATTATATAAACTAAAAATGTAGTTGTTAGTTTGCCATAAAATCTTTTATATGATAAACAATGAATTAATTAACACTCGGGTTATCTGTAATTTGTAGTATCGTATAAATTATTATATTATTATATTATCAGAATTAAATTTTGTAATTAAAATGATTATAAGTTGAAAATATAACGATAATTGAATTTAATTGAAATATGTAGTCGTACTTCTATTTCAAATACTTGTATTCATACAAATTGTATAGAATATATAAAAAGTTAAATAGTTTTTTAGCTATACTAATATTACAAAGAGGAACAGTTTCATTTTTTGTCGGTTTGAAAGCCTACTTTTTCTTAATTAACATTGGCTATACTTTATTATACTAAGACAAAGGGGACGGTGACAAAAATTTAAAGCAAATTGAGGACCTGCAGGCATTCGATCTGTACTATACTAGGCAAGACGGCGAGGAGTTTTGGGTGTATTTTTCGGGCACAGGCGGGACTATTGTTGGAATCGCTTCGTTTTAGGGTGTAGTTCAACCCTCTAAGTTTGCTTACAAATTGTTGGTGTGCTTGATTTTATAATTGACAATTAGTGACGAAAATAGTCCTTTATTCTCTATTTCCTTTAATATCTCCGTTCCTCTTGACTTTTAGTATAGCACATGCATTGAGAAAGTTGTCCTTATGAAATTTCCTAAACAATGAGCACTGACAGAGGCCGCTAAGTGCAAATGTTAACTTGAAAATTGCCCCGAAAGTTAAAAAAACACGTCTTTTTTCACTATTTTTTGCCATGCAATTTTTTCGGATGTTTTGGGCACGAAACGTGTGGCAGCGAAGTTCGTTCCAAAACTGCTTTTGCATCACGATAATGTACCTGCTCACACATCGTTGCTTGTTCATGATTTTATGACCAAAAATAACACCGTAATCATGCCTCAGCACCCGTATTCACCGGACTTGTCCCCCTGCGAATTTTTCCTATTCCCAAACTTTAAAATACTCATGAAAGGACGGCGTTTTTCCACGATTGAGGAGATAAAGACCGCATCGCTGGACGAGCTCAGGGCCATACCAAAAAGCGCATATCAGAAGTGCTTCGAGAATTGGAAAAAAGCGCTGGCACAAGTGTATTATATCTGAGAGATAACTTTGAAGGGGACAAAATGGATATTGATGAATGAACGAATATTTTTCGAGAAATATAAAACGTCATCTTTCTTTATGAACAAACCTCTAAAATATGAACAACGACTTTCCAAAAGCACGCATATTATTACCATGTCTCTAATATAATTTTAGCAGCGCTTTGAAATTTTTAACAATATTTTGACAACAAAAGTTTAAAACATCTGTTTATATTTTAATTTGTTGTTTGACTACAATTATGAACTTCAGTCAGCCGTTACAATGACTAAATAAACACTTAACTTTTTGTTGTACAGCTACGCAACATGTTCGTATTTTATGTAACGTTAACGATCTTAATAATTCGACGTTACTACAACCACGAAATGACTAAGTATAGGTATATCTGCACACTATATACAGAATGTACCACAGAACTGAGACATACAAGATAATGCAATCATATTTAAATTAATTATTTTTTATGGTTTTTATATGAAAAAGGGCAGAGCAGCCATTGACACTCTTTCCGCAATGTTCTAAGTACTGTGATACACTTGGAAACAAAGAAATTATAATTTACATTGGCATTAGTATCCACCGTGGTGGACAGAACTGTGTCCACTGTGAACGTAGCTGTATCCACCGTATACACAATTATATTCACCGTGGACACAATTGTGTCCAACGCGGACATAACTGAAAGTGTAAACTTTGTTGAGTTTGCAACTGTACATAATCTATACTCTATACTAATAGATAAAGCTGAAGAGTTTGTTTGTTTGTTTGGTTGAAGGTTGACCGCGCTAATCTCAGAAACTACTGGTTCAAATTGAAATTTTTTTTTGTTGGGTAGCCCATCTACTGAGGAAGGCTATAGGCGATATAATATCACGCTACAACCAATAGGAGCGGAGCATCAATGAATAATGTTGCAAAATGTATCTCAAAAATAAGCTTCTATTCAGGTGAAATGCCCTAACTAAATGTACCAATATTAGCGTTCTACAAGCCCGCCCCCCTCAGTCGGTAGAGCATGCGTTTGTTAATATCAGGGTTATTTTCTACATTACTTATATTCTAAAGCTTACATTAAAATTTATTTTAATTTTATTTACAACTATAATTAAAATTAAACAAATCTAATTAATAGTTTATTTAAAAACTGTTATAACTATAGGTACCTATATAAAAATAATTTTCCTACAGTGTTTTCAATTAAATATGTATTATATTTTATTAATTACAGTAATTATTGATTTTAAAGATTACCTACTTAAAAAAAAGGGTAAGTACTGCTTTTTATCGACAAAAACTTTTGAAAGGTAACTCCGATCGTCATGGAATTTGGACAAAACATTCATCCTGGTAAACTAAGATGAACGCGCGTACTCATGTCCCTCCACCCCATTTGTTCTTTTGCACCCGGGTGAAACTAGGCGGGACCGCTAGTATTATATGATACACTAGCAGACATCTGTAGTAGTTTAAAATTTACAGCACTGACGACATATGAAAGGCACCATTTCCCAACTGCTTTTCCTTATAAAGTTGGTAATATGCTTTAATTATGTAATGCGTAACTAGCCGAGACTAAATTCTATTTTTCTTTAGTCCCATGAGGATGTGTAACAAGACTGTTACGGTCTGTTTCACAATCATTACGTCACATCTTAGAGGACTTTGAAGTATATGACCTCAGTAGTGAATTTTGATAATATAGCAAAATAAGTCGGCCTCATTAACGTGTTCATTGTATTATTACATAACCTTATAATAACCCATTATAGAAAGATTCTCATGTTTGTTGTTAGTTCACATTTTAAATCCTATACTTTTCTTATCAATCATCACAAGTCTCATATTTAATTAATCATTGTGTCCCAGTTTTATGTTGTATTTTAAGGAAAAAAATACTTGTTGCTATTCCACCCCTTCTTCTAGACATTTTCTCTTAGCCGAGCATACGTTGACTCTAGACAACCATAAGATTCTTTTGAAGAAACCAAAGTTATAGACAGAACGTCGCGTTACTAGTTACTACCCACGCATATACAGAGAGGCTATAGAAATACACAAATAATTTCAACCACAAAGATGAAGGTTTGAATCTAAGTAAAACCTGGACACCAGCACTGTGCAATATCAACCCAATGGAACAACCAATCACAGAAGAGCGTACTACGACCGAGTAGAGAACACGAGCACGCTGACTATAAAAGACGGACGTACCACACTTATTGACACACTTACCTGTGAGCAGCCTAGAAGGACACTTCTCCCGCTACCACATCGCCTTTAATAATGTTTACCGCAGTTGTAGACGAAACGTCAGGTAGTAATACCAATGGACCACGGCATACAAGCCCGGAAACCAAGAAGATTTGCATTTTGTTACGGTTTTGAATAGTCATATTTTTCCGTAATGACAATAATAATAATTGGCAAGTTTTTTAAATGATGCGTGTATGTAAGCTTGCCAAGTGAAAATTTGGCATCTTTAGATCTCACTTCTTTTTTCTCGGCAAAGCCACTTGTGCTTTGTATCGTACTTGATTTTTTTTACATTTATGTTTTAGGTAGGATATTATACCGTGAGTTGAATGTTTAGGGTATAAACAGGCAGCTTTACACGTCATTAATTTTAGACAAAATGTGTATATTAAAAATACATTTAAAATTTTTATTTCTAACATTTTCGATATGTTTCAGCTGTAACAAGAAAGAAAAACTCCCTTCAAATTTTAATTTTGTTGAAACAAATGTTTTCTACGATCACGCTTGAAGAGTATTAATTTTGTTAAATACTAAAATATTTTTTTCTGTACAAAAATTATAATAAATTAAAATTTATTTCCTATTACAGCTGAAACAAATCGAAAACATATCGTATCTGGTAAAAACCAGAATAGTCAATATTTATTTTAAATAAATTTTTCTCGATAGGAAAGGGAACCTATAATAATAATTTAACATGTAAAACCGCATGTTTACACAACACGTTCAACACACGGTATATATTTTGTTGCCTTCAGGCGGACATACATAAATACAGCTGACTGAAATAATATTATTAGCGTTAAAAATATATTATCTAATTTATAGTTGATTTCAAACGGGAAACTAAACCGATTCAATTTACGGATTTGTAATAAATAGTTATAAATAATTTCCATTTATGTAATAGATAACTCATTAAATATTTACTGACTACTAATTTATATTGATATTTTTATCTCTTTTTCATTACTTATTTGAAGCGTAAACTAGCGTTTTATATATTGTGGCAAATGCGGTTTTCATTGCATATTATTTACGACAATAATAAAGTACCTATTTCTTGAGAAGATTTTTATGATCAGAAATTTTATAAAAAAGTGTATTTTATCTATGATTTCGCTCGTGTTTGTCGAAAATCCTTTTTGATGGGGTTGTTATGTTGACATCTCTGAGACGATGTTTAAAGTGGAAGCAGTGCAAAACTATCCGTTTCAAAATATCTCATAACTTAAGAAATTTCTAATCAAAATAGCCCTTAATTTAAAATATTGCAAATTAAAATTATCCCTTGTCGAACACCTTTATACTTTTAATTAATAAAATATTTTTAACAAAAAAATTGAACCGACTTCACACTAAAAAGTAAAAAATAATTGCGTATTGAAATGTTTTGGAGTCGGTGTCAGCCAAAATGAAATCTATTCCGAGAACTACACCGACTCCAAAACATTTCAATACGCAATTATTTTTTACTTTTTAGTGTGAAGTCGGTTCAATTTTTTTGTTAAAAATATTTTATTTTTCTCTTTTTAGTGTTAATCTAACACTAAAAAATCGGTGAACATACATAAAAAACATTATGCGTGCCTTTGAAATTTGAGAGTTTCCCTCGATTTCTCCGGATTCCACCATCAGATCCTGACTTGGTTCCGATGGGACCACCTCTGAGGTGCACTCTTTCGAATAAAAAAAAAATTGAAAATCGGTCCATAATTGACGGAGAAATCGGTGAACATACATAAAAAAAAATATACAGACGAACATAGAACCTCCTCCTTTTTGTTGAAGTCGGTTAAAAAAAAAATTATCCCAAATCAAATTAAACAAATAATATTAATCAATATAAACTACAGTCTACAAACGTTAAATACTTTGAATCATAACAAAGATAGCTTACAGCCACTAGCTGAATTTTATATAGTATTACTTCAGTCAATGGCTGCTACATTTCGTTGATAAATTTTCCACGGCTTTATTTGTTTAATATCGGTTATTGTAATTAGATTATATATGATCAAAAATTGCTTATGTAGGTCGAGAAACTCTGAATCCCCTCCCGCTGTTGGATACAGTTTAGAATACGTCTAATACAATTAAGTATATAACAAATCAATGACTGCCTAAATTTAGGAAGTCGTTACGTTTATATAAACACGACCGGCCCGGTCCGGCTTCACCTGAATTTGTAGATTGCTACCGCTTTTTCGTCGACCTACGTTCCAAAATTGATTTCCACGAAAAGCGTTTTTATTTTAACGCGATAATATATTATAGCCTATGTCACAATCCTGACGGTTCATTCTAAATATTGATTAACAAAAATTTTGAAATTAGATGAGTAGTTTCGGAGATTACTTTACCTCTTTCTAATATTTGTATTTGTAGAAATTTTCAAATTTACAAAATCTTAAGATGGCACTTCACATGGCTGTTTGTGATCGCTATTGGGTGTTTGCCGTATTTGGCAAAATATATGACGTTCAAGACAAACATGCAAATAGAGGCAAATACGACCATCCACACATGGCAGTTAAATAGCAAACACACAAACATTTGGCGGCAGAACGCAAGGTTCAAAATTCCAGGAATTTTAGCATTGTTTCATTGTCCCAGTTCATTTTCAATAGTAATTGTTCCAGTTCTCGCTCACAGCACAAACACAAAAATACTGCACGTCCCTACAGGTTCACGGCGCGTGCGCTTCTGAATATGGCCATTGTGTGGACGGTTTATTTGTGCATTTTCTTATTTGACTCCTTTGATGTGCCTCGAAAAACCGACAAGCGCACGGTAACGCGTATTTGGTATTGGCTTTATTTGTCAAATAGGCAAATAAGGCCAACACTTTCTCAAATAGACTATCCACACTTGCTAATTGTTTGCCAAATATGCCAAATACACAAATACAAATAGCCATGTGAAGTGCCGGCATTAAATACGCTGTCTGAACCTCATAATTGTTAATATTTGTTATTTCAGTAGATACTTTGTTGTATAATTTGCTACTTACATAGCGATCTTCTATTATATATGCGTAAGGAAGGTCAATTATAATTCTAATTGACTTATAAACAGACTTCGTATCTAAAGATTTAACTGAAAGTTAACAGTTTGTTATTAATAAAATGACGAATAGTACATATCCACCATACAAGAATTCTGGAAACACGTTTTTCTCCTATAGGCACGCACAAAAAAATATTCACAAAGAGACATTCCATTACGATTTAATAAATATGTTAATCTATACTAATATCTAAAGCGGAAGAGTTTGTTTGTTTGGTTTGTTGAACGCTCTAATCTCAGGCACTACTAGTTCGAATTGAATTTTTTTTTGTTGGATAGCCTATTTATCTAGGAAGGCTATTATAGGCCATATAACATCACGCTACGACCAATAGGAGCGGAGCATCAATGAAAAATGTTAATTTGTCCGTCCGACAAAAACTTTTGAACGGTAACTCTGATCATCATGAAATTTGGACACAACATTCATTTCGGTAAACTAAGATGAATGTGCGTACTCATGTCCCTTCCCCATTCGTTTTTTTGACCCGGGTGAAACCGGGCGGGACTGCTAGTATAAAAAATAATTTAGTCACAAAATAGCTTTGCCTTTAGCTAAAAGAACCTCAAAATAATAATCAGTAAGTGTCAACCGTTCGTGGCACCTGATATCGAATACGTCACTCTGTACATCCATAGGTAATAATCCACCGACAGACGGATGAAGGATATTTTCTGAAACGTCTAAAGTGCGTGTGTGAGAAAGAGAGAGAAAGGTGGAAAGAGGCCGACTGTTGTCGGTCGGCGTCTAGAAGTTCCCAAATTCAATAAGGAAACATGCGAAAGCCGCAGGCTCTGCCACTGGTCGATATAAGACCATAATCCTGTTTGCTTTAGTGAGCTTCATTATTCATTTTGTGCGGCGGATTGTGTCGGGTACAACCGCTTCTACTACTCAGTGTTCTCTTGTGTCAGACTCAGTACATTTGTGTGTATGCAGAAGTAGAAGGCCGCGACTGGGTTTGCCTTATTTACACGCGGTTTTGCTAAGCGCGACAGTAAAAATGATAGCTGTTTACAGAAGCTCTTTAAAGTAGGTACTATAACCGTTCTTACTGATCGGTGTTCTTTTGATCGCTGCCCGTTTCGTGTAGGAAAGGACTCAGCGACTATGATTTGCTTACCAAAGACGAAACATCAAAACAGGTTGTAATCTACAAGTAGTCCACCAATTGCAGCCGTTTTTTCTGTTTGGAATTTGAATCGGAATCATTACACATACTGTGTGATATATTATTTAAAGTAGAAAAAACTCTGCGCGGAAATTACTTCTAAACTTTTATTAAACTAATGCCCGTATTAGCCGAACACTATTTAAGATAGAAGTTACTACCCTTGGAACAAATTTATTCCTTGGAATTAAATTCACTTTTCATTTAATAAGCAATATATCTGTTAGAATAGTTACTTGTAGAATAAATGTATACTGCACTATAAGCCTGTGTCTTTTTCTGGAATATTTTGACGTTCACCCTATATCCGACCGATGACGTTATGTAAACGTAAAAGAAAACACAAAATAATAATTATTAATAAGAATCGCAGGATTAAATAAATAAATTTAGACTTTTTCAAGTACAATTAATTGTACTTGAAAAAGTCTAAATTTATAGACGAAACGTCGTACATTGAATAAAGAACTTTTTGCCCACAATCCTGCGATTCTTATTAATAATTGTATCGATGAACACGATTTCTAATATATACAAAATAATAATGTTTTATTCTAACCCAAGTGCACACAACATTTCTACTAACTTTAATATTTTACAACTATACACTTCATAAAAGATTAAACAACACATAAATAAATTTACAAGAGCTAACTGTAGACATAATACTCCACGTTTATAATAGGTTAAGTATTATGATCTATGACCTATGTGGTAGCCATTATTATTTTATCAAGTGAATAAATATTGATACCCTGGGTAAAGGACAGAATAGATTTGTACATGCAGTAAACATTATGATGGTTGGTGAATTGAATTATCGCTATTTATTCGGAAGAATGATTACCTGAAGAACAAATGAACACAATAAATAACTCATTTCGGTGAATATAGTCATAAGCAGAAAAGAACTCTTTCAATAGACACGTGAGTTACGTAATATAAATAGCAGCAGTCGTTGATTTTTTTATATAGAAAAATATAGTTTAAAAAAAACTAAAAAACACGCTTTATATCGGACTAAAAAGTAAAAAATAATTGTTTTAAAATAAGCTTAAAAAGCGTGGGGCGCTTTGTTCCACATTTTCGTACATCGAGCGCCCAACGCTTTTTAAGCTTATTTTAAAACAATTATTTTTTACTTTTTAGTCCGATATAAAGCGTGTTTTTTAGTTTTTTTTAAACTATATTTTATTTTTCACTTTTTAGTTTGAGGATCTATAAAAGAATTTATTAATCCTGGGGGTCCTAATAAGGATAATGGGAAACTGTTATCAAATTATTGCATTGTCATCGGTCCTTGATACGTATGCAAAGTTTCAAATTAATCAGACTTCGGGAAATTGGTGAAAATTATGCTCAAAGATTTAAAAGAATTTATTAATCCTGGGGGTCCTAATAAGGATAATGGGAAACTGTTATCAAATTATTGCATTGTCATCGGTCCTTGATACGTATGCAAAGTTTCAAATTAATCAGACTTCGGGAAATTGGTGAAAATTATGCTCAAAGATTCCGTTACGGACATACATACATAGTTAGTTACATACATACATAGTTAGTTACAACCCAAACTAATATAAAGCGTTTAAAAACGGGCGAAAAGGCATTTTTCCCTTCTGATCTTGGTGTGGACTGTCTACCCAAAAGAAAATAGTACGACTCGTCAGAGCTTCCGCGCTCACACATAGAGCTTGAGAGACGCACACACCTACAATAACTTAAACCGACGCAATTCTGTCCCCTGCCCGGTCTCATACCCACATAACGATGTATGAATGTTGTGTATATGTGCATACGTATTATGTATCACGACGTGGTTCTTCATCTCGTGTTATGCCCAGTGCAGTTTTCATTTTGTTGAAATGAAACGATACCTAAATTTTGAAACGAAACGTGAAAAGTATATAATTTACATGTATGTAATATACAGGGTGTGTCATAAATACCGGGGCGGTCAATTATTTCGAGTACTGCGTGTTGAATTAAAAAACAAAAAAAACACGTGTCCATTACTTTTAAACGTCAAAAGTGTCTGTTGTCTGTACAGAATGACATGTTGGTTTGTTGGCGTTAGTTCATGTCGTCTACCTAACAAAATACTGTTTCCTGATTGGTTTTTTCTCCGTTATTTACAGCGCCGTCTACTTAATTCAAAAAAATATTTCAAATAAAAATGTCTTATTTTTCAACGTAGAATATAAATCTGAAATAAAAATTGGGGGTACTCATTTAAAATTCCAAAGTTATCCCCGCCCCCAGGAGGGGGGTCAAGTTTAGTGTCGCTGAATAGATCTTTTAAAAATACTGGACACTTGTTTTTTTGTTTTTTGTAATTTAACGTGCAGTATTCGTAATAATTGACCACCCCGGTATTTATAACTAGTGATGTGCCGGATATCCGTATCCGTATCCGCGGATATCCGAGGGAGAAGAAAGATCCGTATCCGTTAGTTTTTGGCGGATTTTTACGGATCTTTTACCTTATTAATTTTCAATTCATAAATGAACTTTTATTTTATATATAGGTAATTAGGAAATAATGAAAAACTGTTAACTTTCATTCAGATTATTTTTTATTTTTTAAAATCGTATTTGGCACCTTTATATTGCAAACATTTATCGTAGTGAGTACCATACCAATAGTACATAACTCAAAGGTACTAAATCAACTATCTTTATAATAAGATATTGCACACCGATCTTTGGAAAGTGTTATGAGATTTAACTCTTAAAGAGGTCAATAACTTTTTCCCATAACAAATAGTCTCTTTCCAAAGGTCGATGTGCAATATTTAGAAAGTTAAGATCCGTATCCGTATCCGTATTCGCGGAACTTGAAACCAAATATCCGTATTCACACTATATATACAATAAAGAATACTAAACTGCCACAAGTAGTAAATGTAAGACAATAAATATTTAGTTTTAAAGAAATTGGAAAAATTATTTTAAAGCATAACTTTTTCTGTATTTTTGCATTATTTTAAACACACTTTCTTTTTTATACGACACTAGCTTTACCCACGACTTCGTCCGCGTGAAATCGGTATATAAAATTGATATAATTGATCAAAAAATTCCAGCAAGAATCTAATTTCTGACAAACCTATATGTTTTTTATTTTACCGTCCTTTGCAAACACATACAGATTTTGTGGATTCCAGCTAACTTAAGTGTTTGCCCCTGGGCTTTGTTTATATATATTCCGAAAGCAGTTATGAATAGAAATTATTATGTAATCGTTTAAATTGAAAAGGCTAATCCGTTGGTATAATTTATATTCGTGGTATTAAAACACTGTCTCCTTTAGATTTGCAACTAATTATAATAGCAATATTTTGACCCAGATGTGAAACTTGTAATCTTGTACAATTACTCATTTTGGGCGCACCAAGATTTCGCATTAAAAGTACCGGAATACCCGTCTGTAACCTTAATTTATAAGAAGGCATTTAACCGCCTTAGGGGTTATTTTTGAAGAAAAAAATTAGTTTATGTCCTTCCCCAGAGTTTAAACTAAATTAAATTTCATCAAAATCGGCCCTGCGATCTGGCCGTGAAAACGTAACTTCGTACATTACAACCGTCACTTCATCCCTATAAGGGTTGAATTTAAAAAAAAAAAAGTAGCCTATGTACTTCGTCAAGCTTCAGACTATCTCCATGTTAAATTTCATCACAATCGGTCCAGTTGTTTGGCCGTAAAAGCGTAACCGACAGACCGACAGAGTTACTTTTGCATTTATAATATTAGTATGGATAATTAGGAACTATGCAACAAAATGTAAGTTTTAATTTTTGTACCAGTATATTTATGACTCCAAAATCTAATCAGATCTGAGTCTTAATAAACCTTTGCGAATGTATGTTGATTGGCTCTAAAGATATCGTACGACAAAAATTGGTTTACACACCTACCGACGTCCATCCAAAAATAGCGCCTCAGAACCCCAAACTTCTAGAACTGATGGAAACTCAATTATGGAAAATCGAACCGAAACCAATAACTTTCCTTTTTTGAAAATTTTCAGTAACTGGATAGTTAATAACAACATTCCTGGAGTTTAGTGCATTTATAAAAAATACAATGTAGACTGTACTTTAAATAGATTCACAAATATGTATATGAAGTGCTTTCTCTTACTGCTTCCCATTTCTCAAAAAAGGGAGGAAACGTGCTGAGATATAAACCAACTCATACTGCACAGTAGTTCGTTGTTCGTATGTATTACATATATCATATACAGAACGTTTTACTTAAACGGTTCAAGGGAAGTACACAATTTCATGGTCTGCTGGTCAATAACTCTGTAGAAAATATGGCAATGACGACTTGACAATTAATGCTAGATTTTTGTAGCTATATATCTTAAAACTTTTTTGTAATAAGTTCCAAATTACTTTATTTTCAAAATCGAAATAATAAAATGTACATTATTTTGAATTACAATTTTGCAATCCGTTTTCGGAAAGGAAAAAAAGAAGGTAATATAATTATGAAGAAATGTGAAATAACAATTTAATTTGTTCACATTATCAGTTTGAATTCGTTTTGTTCTAAATGCGCTGTTAAGAGTATTCGTCCCTACAAATACCCCCTGCACTCTTCATCTCAAATCTTTTCCCCTCGCCTAAAAACGGTTCGCGCTATTTTTAAAGCTAGAGGGTTCTGGTAAACGCCAAATGAAAGACAAAGAATCAGACTACAGATCCTTCAGGCGAATTTTTTGAAAAACAGTTTCGTCTACGTGTGAAATATTACTAACTTATTACTTTTTTCAAAAAGTTGTAAGTTTTTTCAGGATTTTTTTTTCAAAAAATTCGCCTGAAGGATCTGTAGTCTGATTCTTTGTCTTTCATTTGGCGTTTATCAGAACCCTCTAGCTTTAAAAATAGCGTCGGGAGAGCGCGAACCGTTTTTAGGCGAGGGGAAAAGATTTGAGATGAAGGGTGCAGGGGGTATTTGCAGGGACGAATACTCTTAAAATACAGCTTGCTTCATGACTTAAATGTAATAATAGATGTATCGTTCTGAATTCATAACTTGTCCAAAACACTGGGGTGTATTTTTTTTTCCAATTTCCTATGATATATCATTTTCTTAAAATGCTTCTCAGCTAAGTTTGTGTATAACGTATGTTTATTGTACGATTTGTTTGCCCCCAAAGCTGTTTATTTTATCTCGATTTTTATTAGCTCGCAGAAAAGGAAGACTTTATTTGATTTACAACTGTATTGTCGCCAGATGAAATCTTCAGTATAGATTGTTTATTTGTGATAATATGTACGTTTTATTTGTTTGTTAAAAGTGGGCATTTTATCGATTGATTTTATTAAACGAATATCTTTCTTTATTTATTGTCATTACTTTCAGAATGTTCAGATGTAATAGAAATTCTATGTTTAAACTTTAAAATCGTAATTGGTAGAAATTTGATAATATAATATGGCATCGGCGAATTTTTTAAAATAAATCGATGTGGGCAATTTTTTGACTACTCATTTATATAGCTCTAATTTATAATATAAAATCCATATCGCATCTCTCTGTTTTCTTCTTCACGTTTTTGTCATAATCCAAATAGCTAGCGGGATAAAATTCGAAACCGTAGTTCCTAGGAACCTGAAAAATAAAATTTCAAAAAAAGATTTATCAAAAATAATATCTGTACGATCGCACTAAAGTTTGCTTTTAGGTTTTTTTTTTTGTTACAGATCTTTTGTATTTATTCGACTTAAAAATAATTATTAATTTGTTGAGATTTCAACTTTCAATCTTTACTGTTTTATTTATACTAATATACAAAAAAAAATCTATGATGGATTTTTACATAAAAAAGTGAAATAAAAGGTCGTTACATAAAATATATAAATATAAAGAATAATTGACATAATACACAGCATAGACATAAATACATTTTATATCTTTGTAATTTCAACACAATTCGACATGTAGGTACAAATTTTTTTTTTTTTATTTCTAAACTTTAATTGGCTAACTCTAAATTGCTATCTAAATGATACTCAGAATTTATTAATTTGTTATTTTCCCTTTAGCTTCCAAGAAAACACAAATAAAAATATAAATTTTATTGCTGGTGACACTAATTTATTATTTAAAATGAGCACTACCTTCTAAACTAGTTTTAAATTCTAGTAAATAAATAAATTAAGATCAGTATTATTAACTACAAATATAATCATTTAAATTGCTTAATTTGAAATATCTTTCTAGTCCACATCTTAAATTTTTCAAATAAAAAATCATCGTGACAAACTTTTGTGTAAAAAATTCTAATTTACTATTTATTAACCGACTTCAACAAAAAGGAGGAGGTTCTGTGTTCGTCTGTATATTTTTTTTTTTTTTTATGTATGTTCACCGATTTCTCCGTCAATTATAGACCGATTTTCAAATTTTTTTTTTATTCGAAATAGTGCACTTCCGAGGTGGTCCCATCGGAACCAAGTCAGGATCTGATGGTGGATCCCGGAGAAATCGAGGGAAACTCTCAAATTTCAGAGGCATGCATAATGTTTTTTATGTATGTTCACCGATTTTTAGTGTTAGATTAACACTAAAAGGAGAAAAATAAAATATTTTTAACAAAAAAATTGAACCGACTTCAAAAAAGGCACTAAAAAGTAAAAAATAATTGCGTATTGAAATGTTTTGGAGTCGGTGTCAGCCAAAATGAAATCTTTTCCGAGAACTACACCGACTCCAAAACATTTCAATACGCAATTATTTTTTACTTTTTAGTGCCTTTTTTGAAGTCGGTTCAATTTTTTTGTTAAAAGTATTTTATTTAAGTAATAAATAAATATTTAAATGTAGTACTACACTTTCATATTTTCCATATATTTATAAAATCGAGACATTATTTTCGCCGTTAATTTTCACAGTTATTTTTTTTACCTCTTTTTTAGCCTCCTTCGCATTATATCATATTATAAATCAAAATTAATGGTTAGCGATATAAATAATCATATCTATTTTAAGTTTATTTTTATTTTGAGGCTGTTTTGTGTTCTGTTTGATTTTATAGTACCCTATCCCTGTTCAATTATTCACGTGGCAGTGGCCGACATATACAGGGTGGCCCATTTTAAACAACCAAGTCACTAATCTTTGAAACAATTATACCATTATTTCTAAATACGATACAGACAAACAAAAAGAAAAAAATATTTAGAAATTAAATAAGCGTTAAACATTTTCAATTCGATTCTATTTTGAATCGAATTCAAGTCAAAAAAACCGGAAATCTAATGTGCCATAATTTATCTATCTGACGTTTATGTAGCAATACACAATAATTATTGTCGGAAATCAGTTGAACAGACATTATTGCTTTTTAAGTTATTTGGAACAAAAACTACAAATTATTACATAAATGTCATCTTGATAGATTATGGCACATCAGATGACTGGTTCCTTGACTTCAATTCAGTTCGGAAAAGGACCGAATAGAAAAATTCAATGTGCCATTTAATTTCCAAATATTTCAATATCCACCCACTTGAGCACATATTACTTTTATGTTCACTATTAAATATTGTACCGTTCTGAAAAAAAATTGGTTGTCTGTAAAGTCGGTTTACGGACGATAGTTTTACGTGATAACGTATTCCTTAATACATAACCTAAATTTTAGTAGCTGTTAAACTTGGGCCGAAGCATACTGCGCTCTCGCTTGCACGCACAGGGTCAGGCGGAACGTTACACTTTTTCGTGCGTGCAGCTGGTGTTTCATCAATTTATAAGACGTTATCATGTTAAAAATGCTTTTTAACAATCTCGGTAGCACCACTTATGTTAAATTTGATACCATCGCCATATTTCTCTGTACACACTCGACAGCTTTAGTATAAAGAATTTCTATAGGGTCTACTGTTTCCTAGATGTTTTACTGGTGTTTTTCGAATAGACCACCCGTATATAATAGACATCTCTGCACAAACATTTACGGACATTGGGACAACAGGGTTTTTTGTGACTTGTAATCTATTTTCTACATGTTTACATAGGATATATACTTTATTTATTTTCCATTTTATTGAACGTTACCTTTTCACTGAATGCGAATTACGGCTCTTTGCTCGACGCCTTATTTATTTCTGTTTTTAGTGTGGCCATATTGGGGTAGTCGGATGGCGAGACCTAGTTTATTTTTATTGTCTGCTTTTATACCTTTCAAAAATTGAATATACCGACGTTCGACACGCAATATTATTTTCTATCAAAACTATCATATGACGTAGAATTAATATCAACCCGTTCTGAGAAATTTTAATTTAGAAGATTTTTGCGATTTTTCTTATAGGAGGGTGCCGACGTACAAATTTTTGTTTTGTAAAATATATGATTAAAAATGACTTAGTCCTATGCAAAAAATCATGCTGAATCGAATGAGCGTACCTGGGAGTCGATAGCTATTGTAGTTTTCAAGTTATAACGTTTCAAGAAGAATTTATAAAAACGCGAGTTATATAGGTACCTATTCTATATCTATAAGATACATAAAATGCATAAGTTATATCAATTGTTATCATTTTCTCCACAGGAAATATGGACATGTTAACTTTATCTCATATAAATTTAACACCTAAGCTTAAATTCCCCAAAACGAATACTTCTTTATTAAAATAATTGTCTTTTCAGACTTCACTTATTATTGAGACAGTCAACGGACATGACATAATCGGTCCTACGTACATCGTAGGTAGAATAAGAAAACAATAGTAAATAAGCACATTACAATTAAATGTATTTCAATTGAAAATAAATAAAGTTTTAACAATAAAAAAATAAATAATATATTTTTTTTAAACTCAAGTTTCAATTCACGAAACTTAACTCGCGTCTAACTCCTAAACAAAAAGAGATACAGTGCTGTGGGTGATCTCATTGGATTCAGCATTATTTTTTCCATAAGTATGGTTGATATTAACCGTATCAGAAGGCTCTTCGTATCTCAAAAACTCGCCGATTTGCGTAAATGTCGAAAAACTTCTATTTTTCCAATTTTCTGAAAAAAATACAAGTATCGCGAATATGCCAGAATTTACTTGACCTTATAATAAAAAGTCCGCTGAATCGAATGAACTTAAGCGCAGAACTGTATCTTTTCTAGTTTCGAACTTATGACCATTTGAAAATTTCAAAAATTAAAAACTCAACTATCTCCGAAACGAGACAAGATACAGGGCTGCGCCTGTGCTCATTGGATTTAGTGTGTTTAAATCTACCTGGTAACCTTAATTTGATTAAACCCAGAATTGTCTATTTTATTAGGTAATTATTTTTATAATATTGGTACAGATGTTATGAAGAGGAAAAGTCAATTTTATTAGCTTGTTTGTCGCGAATATTCTCAGGAAAACACTGAAATGAAACACAACGCATGTGTATAAGAGACGACCGATAATGACCATTCCCCAGAATTCCATGCGCTCAATGACACATTGCTCAGTTATGCAGTGTTAATCCGACTTGACTATTTTGTACATAGATGGGATACCAGAATGGACTACCATTTGCATGAGCTCTGTGTTAGCAAGAGCTTTATTTCATATGATTATGCATTGATCAAAGCTGACTTCATACCAAAAGTTGTGCAAACGATTAGATATTTACTATTCATTTTTACAAATAAAATAATTAATTTTCCTGTTTTTATTGGTGTGAACAATAATCTTCAGTTATGATCACAATTTATATTGCTATAGCATAATCAAGAAAATAAAATTTCTGATATCGCGTGAGGTGACGGGGGTAATGGCTAGTATTCCATATTATGATGTTTGCTATACGTTACCATGGTTACCTAGATAATATGTTCCACGTCATGTAAAAATTAAACTAGTTTATTTCTGACAGATCTACAAAACAAGAGAACAGCTGATTTTTTTATTTTCAAAATATTTCCGAAACTACAAAGTTTTGAAACAAAACTTACCTGAAAAAACAAATAGAATAATAAGCCATTATGAAAAGTACATCATTATTATATAAAAAAAACACCGTTATAGCATATATCTCTTGTGCGTATGCGCCAATTTTCCCCAAAGACAATAGGGCTTTTCATATTTCATACCAAACATCCTCCTAAAATTTGATTAAAATACGCTCATCCGTTTGACCTGTATCGTGCTCACAGACTAACAGACGCAAAGATTTTTTTTAAAAATATTTTTTTTGGATTCGGGGGACCTCAAAACGAAAAAATATTGTAAAACTTTGAAAAGTTACTTTTGACCTAACTAGTACTATTCCGCACTTGTGGGTTGCATGATAAAAAAAAAATTTATATCAAAATTTCCCACAAGCACTGTACCAGTAAGACATATAGAAAATATTTTTTTCTACAATTTTCTTTGTATAATTTTTAAATTGGCCTAACAGTGTAAACACAAAGAAAGACTTAATTGTGAAAATGAATGAGAATAATAAATGTTATTGAATGTAAATAATGTGATCAGCTTATGAAATTGAGTAAATCAAGATTTACTAAAAATGTATTGACCGTCCATAATTTTAGATTATGGAAACCAAAGCATGGGGAAACATTTTTTAAAGACAATAAAATTATTGCTGCAGCACTTACTGCTGTCGTTGATTTCAATATGAACTCTTTTTTCAACAAATGTCACTTACTGCCCTTTGCCTTTTTAGGGCAGTATTATAGTACCTAATCATCAGAAAATAATTTTTGCAAATATAAAACTTTCCAATTAAATAATACACAGAAATGAAATTTTATTCCAAACGTAAAACAAAATTATTTATGGCAAATAAAGTTTTTTTGTGAAATTGTAAAATGTTCATTCACACCAATATTGCACTATTTGTCGGCACATAGAAACACTAAAATTAATCTATTGCTTCACCTGACACAGTAAATTTAGGAATAAAAATTTATGGTATGCCGTGGATACATTCACATAAATCTAATATGTTGCGTCTCAATCGAATCGGAATGAAAAAATTATTCTGTAATTTTTGGTAAAAAAACTAATGGATTCATACTCCTGAAATAGAATTTACGTTTATGATATACTTAATATAGCCATTTGCATTTGAAATGGAGCAAAAACAACAAGTATATCCGTGTCATACAGAACATTCCAAAAATTTTATTTTAAAAGTTTATTGTTGATACAAATTTATTTATATCGCACCTCTTTTTAAATGTGTGATTTGTTTTAATCCACGCTGTCAGTTATTATTCCAACTTATGACAAATTTGACTCTTTATAGACATCTTAATGATTATTAAATAGAATAAAAATATATTTTCGCACCTGTACAACCTAAAGTTAACATAATAAGTTAGATATAAAACTATTAAGAGCACTGTGGTTGGAACAAAAATAAATATAAAGAATACAACCACAACTGTTGTGGTAAGAAGTAACTATTCTTTATTTTAAAGTTAGATATAGGTCAGAGATGGCAAACCTATGGCACGCGTGCCACAGGTGGCACACGACAGATTATTATGGACACGACATTGATTAAGGTTCAAAATCAAAATACTTAAAAATATGCTATAGATGTCGAAAAGAATTGACTATCACCAAACAACAAATACGAAAAAGTTTCATGGCGCTCATTGCATTATCGAAATTATTCTTTTCATCTATTGTTATTTCATTTTTTTGACAACTAAATTTCTTTGACTGCTTGTCGGCACGCCATGGCTACATTAAAAATTTTGGAAAAAAAATGGCACGTAGGTGTAGAAAGTTTTGTCACCCCTACTATAGGTGATTAATTTATAAAATAGAAACGACTGAAACTGAAATAGTCTATATGATTAAGGAAACATCTTTTCCTTTTTCCGATCAATATAAACTAAAAATTTCATCTCAGTATTTAGTAGTTGTATTTATTTGAAAATAAAGGCCGCTGCACACGAGACTGGTTTTACCACTGGAATTCGTGCTGGCTGCGAAGATAGGAATGATGTCACTGCGGGCTCGCGTACGTGATCACAAGATTGACTTCAAAATTAGAACCGGGGCTATTTCCGTCCTTTTTTGTCTGCTTGTTTTGAGCAAGAACCAATCAGGCAACAGTATCTTGTCACGTGGGCGACATGGGCAAACGCCTACAAACAAACGCTTTGACGCCATAGTGTGTGTTCTGTTCAGAAACAATAAACGTTCACTTTTGTTAACATTCGAACAGAACACTGCGCGCGCACCAAAATCATCTACAACACTACCTTCAAAACCATATATTTAAGAACTTCCATATTGCTAGTGGTCGTAAGTGGAAGCGTGGCCCATGAAGTGAGACAGCTAATTCTATTTCTTTCCTTTTACTTGACCCGTTGTGCACAATAGGTCATATGCATGTATTTTTTTATATTTTAATAGATTATTTAGTCAACTATAACACGGAAAAAATTGATAGTCATTTAAAAATGTAATATTATCATAAGAAAGAAATTATCAAATTTAACATTCAAAAATAGACAGTTTAAACAATCGGCCAAGTTGGCGGGCTTATGTGACATCATGATATAAGATGCATGTCAACCTTGATGTCAAATTGTCAATGTTCTAAGTGAAGTTTATTAATTTGTTGTTTTCTCTAAATCTTACTGTGAGACGACACAGTCGCCATGGAAACTGTTGTTGATATATACTCTGACGTTACGCTGTTTTTAAAATTCGAAAATAGCGCGTATTTTCAACATTTATTTTTGACGTGATAACGTCTTATAAATTGATGAAACACCAATCTTATAAATTGATGAAACACCGGCTGCATGCACGAAAAAGTTTCATGTTCCGAAATGTGTCCCGTTCCGAAATGTGTCACGTTCCGCCTGAGTTAAATATCATATTCGAGCGGAATTTACAATTTTGGGTGACAAAAATAATCAATTCGGGTTACTGTATTACTAAGTGAGCGACTGACTGCGCGTGACGATAAATTAATAGTTGGGTGACTAAATTAATAAGTGAGCGCCTAAATTACTTAGTGAGCGACTAGAATGCCTTCGGTAATTTTGAAGCAGATATCATCAACCGATTGAGATGAAAATTTGTATACACGTTTAGTTTGAATGACAATGCATGGTTAGCTGTGTGACGTCACTTTAAATCCAATATGGCGGACTAATTTTATTATGCTTTCCTACAATATGGGTATCAAATGAAAGGGCTTGCTGAGAATAACTCGGAAAATAAAGTGACGTTAGTTTAAATCCAATATGGCGGACTTCTAAAGATGGCGGACTAAGTTTTTGACGTGATAACGTCTTATAAATTGATGAAACACCAGCTGCACGCACGAAAAAGTGTAACGTTCCGTAACGTTCCGTCTGACCCTGTGCGTGCAAGCGAGAGCGCAGTAATGTATTATTAAATATGATATTCGAACGGAATACGTTATCACGTAAAACTATCGTCCGTAAACCGACTTTACAGACAACCAATTTTTTATTAATTGAATTTTTTTCAGTGATTAGATTAATAAAATAACCATTACGATATGATCAGGAACTGAAATATATTTCGAAATAAAAATTTAAATCAATTTGGAGTCTCATGCAAATGACCTCTTGTCGCGTCTGTTGTGTGGCGATTAGTAAGTGGAAGGGAGCAAGTCACCTCCCTTACACAGCTATGTGCAAACTGACACGCATGCTTCTGTCGCGCAAGAGACTTAGAGTATAATAAATGAGACAGACGTATAAATGTCTGCACCGTAGTGCTTAAGTCTTTCTCCCGATGCTAGCAGTATAGAGAGTATTAATTAATATATTATGTTCAAAACGCACATTATGTGACAGATAAACCCAGCGCCACCGCACGCTCGAAATCTAGCAGCCAATTCTAGCTAGGAGTCTAGTGGCAAAACCAACCTCGTGTGCAGCGGACTTAATATAAAAAGCAAGAGCTTGTTATACGGATAGAACTAGTAGTTACTGAACGCCGTACGTACCAGCCGCCTATTAGATGGAACTTAATGATAGTGCTGCACCATTTTACCTAGTTATAAACCTTTATGAGAGCAGTAATTTTCATTAGCGTTCACACATTCATAAAAATTGAGAACGTCATTATACTATAGATAATACATAATACCACATGAATTAAGAACAGTTTTTAAGTATCTCTGACAGGATATTTTTCAATGTAAATAAAAACTAAAGAAAAAAAAGCGAGTTTGCTTTAGACCAAACGGCTGAAGTAAAACTTCTTCCTGCCATATTATATAATATATAATAACATATAATCTTCTATATCTATACTATAATATATAAAGCTGAAGAGTTTGTTTGTTTGTTTGAACGCGCTAATTTCAGGAACTACTGGTTAAAATTGAAAAAAAAATTGTAGGATAGCCCATTTATCGAGGAAGGCGGAGCATTAATAAAAAATGTTGCAAAATGTATCTCAAAAATAATCTTCTATTCAGGTGAAATGCACTAACTAAATATACTCATATTAGCGTAGTGAGTAAACAACCCCGGCTAGCTCAATCGGTAGAGAATGCGACTGTCAATATCAGGGTCGTTGGTTCGAGCCCCACGTTGGGCGAATATATTTTTATTTTTTTTTATTTTCTACATTGCATTCTTCTAAGGCTTACATTTAAATTTATTTTAAGTTTATTTAATTAATTAAAAAAAATTCATTAGTTAAAAAAAGTATAAATACTGCTTTTTATCGACAAAAACTTTTGAACGGTAACTCTGATCATCATGAAATTTGAACACAACATTCATCTCGGTAAACTAAGATGAATGTGCGTACTCATGTCCCTTCCTTCCCCATTCGTTCTTTTACACCCAACGAATCGGACCCACGTTTATTAAAAAAAATATGTTTAAAATCAAGTGAACTACCATTTGTTAAAGTTTGTCATAGAGCTTGTAGAACACCTGTACATACAGAATTCTGATATAGGTATTATATCTTTACTTTTATTTATTTATATGGATTAGATATCTTGAAAATTTAAAAAATAAAAGTAAAAAGTCATCAATTTGTTAATAGTGAAATAGGCACCGTTTTCTGTCGGTCTTATATGTCTATAATTGTCAATAGTTTATCAAAGGAAGCAGCAATTTGAAATGCAGATAGAATTTATGTGTTCCATAGATCTGTTCCTGGTGTATATTACAGACCCTCGTACGAATAGCCTACATCAATTTTAAAAAAGTAGGTATAAATTTTTTTATTTTTGCTTCAGTCAATCGTTTGTAAATTGTTAGTTACGATGCTATTTTCGTTTGTCACTAATGTGCTTATAAGTTATTTAATAGTTAATTATGAGTGTACGAATACCCAACATTTTTTTCAAATTTATTGCAATATTGACTTCTGAGTACTTCATCGATCGGAAATCATTTGTGAATTTCGAATATACTAATAAAAATATTTGTGACAGTGTATTTTTTACAAAATAATAAAAATAAAATTAATTATTTTTGTGATAATGAGCATTTTATATTGGCTACTTTGTTTAGTTGGCGCTCTGGCATCTTTGAATCATCATTTAAAAATGAAGATATCTTGGTTAGCTTCTCCGGCGATTGTGATTAATTAAGTAATTAATTAACTAATTAGTCACAAACGAAAATAGTAGCGTCATAAACATTCACAAACGATTGACCGAAGCAAAAATTAAAAAAATCTAATTTTTTTAAATTAAGGGATTGTTGAAACTATCATTTAGAAAATAGTTATTCTATCTCACATTAGAGGGCACTGACGATTAGATTTAGCGCCAACTAAGCTCATTATTACAAAAAATAATTAAATTTATTTTTTATTATTTTTTTTTTAAATACGCTGTTACAAATATTTTTATTAGTATATTCGGAATTCACAAACGATTTTCGATCGATTAAGTCAATATTGAAATAGATTTTTAAAAAATGTTCACTCTTCGCACCCTCATAATTAACTATTAAATAACTAATAAACCAATTAGTCACAAACGAAAATAGTAGCGTCACAAACTATTGACTGAAACAAAAATAAAAAAATCTCATTTGTTTCAATTGATGTTGGCTATTCGAACGAGGGCATATTACATCGTACGTGGTCATTAAAATCCAATAAAAAAGTTTTTAGTTTGCTAGTGAAATACACTGAAAAATGTAATTTTTCAAAATGCACCATAAATACTATACCCCCGTTGATAGGTTTATTTATTGCATATAAAGAGATTGGCAAAGATTATTATAGGACAACTTTAGCGAATGTGCGGAAACCTGAGCACATAGAGTACGCTCATTTTTTTAAATTTTATTTTATTGTTGATTAATGTTTAAATTCTAGTTTTAACGTGTTTCCGAGGGTAGATAAAACGTAGTTGCCATAAATTGCACTTAAACAACATAAATCTCCGTCAGCAATACTTTATTATATTACTTCAATACATACCAAATTTTACTATCCTCTGAACATTTTCCACGAGCGTGCAATTTTAGTAAATGCTAGTTCACACGTTTAGACTGAAAAGATATAAAAGAGTAAAAATGTTTTACGATCTCAGTTATAACCAACTGATATATACAGCATAAAATTGCTCTGCCATTTGACCAGTATAGAGCCATTAAAAGGACTTTTCAGTTTTGTTGAATTGGAATAGCGATATTTTAGTTTGGTTCAATAAAATATAGATGATAAACAGTTTTTATATTACCCATTTATTTTGTTATGCAAGTTTAATATTAATACAGATAACTTTTGTGAAAGTTAAAGAGACCATTAAAATCTGTTTCTAGCTTTTAATTTTGATTTTCTGTGCTTTAATGCTGGTTTAAACGAAATAATAGTTAGCCTATGTCTCATTATTTGTTGCCATAATCTATTAAGGTAGTACGAGCACCAAGGCAACTTTAAATAAAAGGCTTGATTTTTAACTTCCCGCTTTAAAAAAAAAAAAAATTTTTTTTTTCAAAAATCGGGAAGTTATTGGTTTCACCCCGATTTTTGAAAATCGAGTTTTCGCCAGATCTCGACGTTTTGAGGTCCTAGGAAGCTATTAAAACTATTTTGGCGATGATGTCCGTAGGGCTGTATGTATGTGTGTGTGTGTGGGGGTGTAAACCTTTTATATCTTTTGAACGGAGTGTCCGACTGAAACGCGGTTTGCGGCATCTGACGTGATCTTGGTGAACTTAGACTTCCTGAAAATTTGAAACGATTCGGCCCAAAAAATTTTGAGAAATCTTAAAAAAACAAGTTTCAAAAATTTTTTAAAATTTGTTTTTGTAAAATATTTTCTAAACTACTAAACCGAATAATTCCAAAATCTAATCAGCTCTTCTCCTTAACAAACTGCGTCGATTTCCGCAAACCGCATCAAAATCGGTTCATTTGTTCACGAGATACCGTGAACGAAAAAATCGTAAAAAAGTGTTTTTCTAAAATGATTCTTAAAATTGTTATCAGATCAATTTTTTTGTAATAAATTACTTTCTTAGGCTAAAAAAACTGCGTCGATCGCCTCAAACCAGATCAAAATTGGTTCATTTGTTCATGAGATAACGTGAACGAAAAATTAGGAAAAAAGTAATTTTTTATAATTACTCGTAAAATTCTTATCAAATCGATTTTTTTGTAATAATTTACTTTCTTAGGTTAAAAAAACTGCGTCGATCGACGCAAACCGCATCAAAATCGGCTCATTTGTTCATGAGATATAGTGAACGAAAATTTCGTAACAAAGTGTTTTTTTTTTTTTGAGCTCGAAGAGCTAAAAAATAAACTTCTTGCTATATTTTAGATATTTTTGAGCGTTTTGAACTCGAAAATAGCGGGAAGTTACAGGGATGGCCTGCAAGGTCAAACTTCTTTTCAAATTTTTTTTTTATATTTCGGTAGATGGATGATATGTTTTTATTAATTTCTCCAAAACTAGTCGGTGAAAATTAAAAAAAAAAAACTATTTAAATTCAAGTTAAAACCTTAATAAATTATTGAAAACAAAAAAAACCCGTTGTGCTATACTAATTAAAAAGATATTTAATTCAAAAGATTAAATATCTTTTTAATTAGTATAGCACAACGGGTTTTTTTTTGTTTTCAATAATTTATTAAGGTTTTAACTTTAATTTAAATAGTTTTTTTTTTAATTTCCACCGACTAGTTTTGGAAATATCAATGGAAAAATATCATCCATCTACCGTTTTACCATAAAGCCAATGTTAAATATGCCTACTTTTGAAGTCACTTATTTATTTAAATAATCGGGAAACCCCCCTAAAATTTTCAGAATTGTTTTAGAGTTAGTACAACTTCATATAAAAAAAATCATGCCTTTTATTTAAAATTGCCTTGGTGCTCGTACTACCTTAATATAATTTTAATCGTAGGAATTTGGAAAACAGTAGAAAACTAAATAAAATTAAGCATGTTGTCATTTATTATGACGTCTTGAGCAACTTATTTTTATAATTCAATCGTCTATCTTAAAATTGTTTATTTCATAAACATAAAATCTATTTAACATCATCTTCAAATTTGGTGGTTTTTTATTAATTATTGTTACTTTAACTGTTATTGAGTCAATAAATATTGTTATTTTTATTTTCAATGTAAAACAAGAGAATAAAACCAACTGTCGTAAAATTGCATCTCTATAGAGTTATCGTATATTTTTTAAGGTTAGGTACCAATATTATTAATGTACTATATTTCATCAAAAGAGAGTGTGCCGTTTTAGGCTGACACAAAAAGACAGACATTTTATAGTTCTCCTGCAAAAATGTGAATTTAATATAGACAGAGATCTCGTTAGTGTTTTCTATTTTAAGAAAAATGTTACTAATAAAATTAATCAACAAACCAAAATATTGTCACTTATCGGAACTCGGAAGGGTTGTACGAGTAATATATTTTCTTTTCCAAGCATTTTTTACATTACCGTCTAAAATCTCTGCTAGTACAACTCTGTTTATCAGATACTACAGGAAAAAGTTAAAATAAGTTCATTGACTTTAACTTTTCCTGTTATTTCCCATTTGCCATCAGCGACAGATTTAAACGACAGGTGATGAAAGAACTCCGGCGCATTTTTTTCTGTTTCTGATGAAATATAAATATTTGAAAACATTTAAAGCCTTTGCATGGGTGAGGTTTAAGAGGCTTCTGTTGACAGTCGTAACTGACGGGGAAATCCCGTATGCGTCATCGCCTACACACACTCTGTCGTCAACACACACAGAGTTCAAATTGCGCTTCAACTTAAAGCTTTTATACAATAAATAAATAAAGACCTCCAATATCCAGGGTTTAATCGGAGTAATAATAGAATTACATGCGAGATTTTTAATTTATTATTCAAAACAAAATTAGATATTGAGACTAGCCGAGCTCATAGAACTGCTGTTATTCGTGCATATAGCGTTTCTATGACGCGTCGATTACAATCTTAATTTTTTCAGGTTCTAACACAGTTCAGATGTACTAGTGATGCAGTTTTGTCACTTTGTTCTACGAAATTTAGTGCGCATGCCACTTTTCTGGTTGAAATTCCATAGCTAGAACCGGCATAGCCTACACTCAATACTATTAAATAGGAACCTTATTCGACAGACTCTATAGCAGTGGTTCCCAAACAACAGGTAATCGTGGACCCCTAAGTGAGCTAGCTAAGTAGTCGGGGACCCCCGAATACAGCATACAGGGAGGGTGTGGGAAAATTTGCAAAATTACACTTAATTTGGCACGTTTTTAGCGTATCTGAGCATGTTTTTTGAAAATTTTTTTACTATTTTATTTTTTACCGGCTAGCCGCGGACCCTTGCGGGAGTCCGCGGACCACCTTTTGGGAACCACTGCTCTATAGTATTACTAACTGATTTGAGTTGGATAAACTAACCAAAAATAACTAAATATCAGTAGAACTTTTAAATTTTCCCAAGTTTATTTTGATTAAGTTTAGTGCACAATCGCTTTTCATAATAGTTTATAACAATTCCTTTTATCACAATCACTATTTTGTAATGTTATGTTCAGCACGTAGTCTTGAATTATTTTTGAAGTTATCTAAAATTCACCACCATCATATATATTAATACGCTAAGGTTAAGAATGTTTGCATCCCTTTTTAGAAAAAACCACACAATTTCTCCACATAAATTATATATCATTTTTCAGATAATTGCTTGCTCTACTGACACCGACAAGTAAAACAGTTATTATTGCTTTTGTTTTTGTAAATTAATTAAAATACAGCAACGCTGAACAACGTCTGCCATCTGACGATTTTAATTTTGAAACAACGTCAACACTTCTATCTGTCATCTGAGCTTCATATTGTAATACAACAAAAAGAAGAACGTTATAAGCAGTGTGCAAAATTAGAAACGAATTGAATACCTGCAATCATATTTAAAAAAATAATTTTGTAAAGTGATAATTATTATACTTATTTAGTGCGAATAATTCGCACAGGTCACACTAGTTATTAATTAAATCAATGATATCACTTCATTCTCAAACATTATTTTTGTTATTGTGGTATGACAATAGAGCCTCTGCGAATTAGAAAGTAGAAGGGGAGATTTGTGTCAACCCGCTGGCTGACATATTATATTTTATGTATCCTCCATGTTTATTGGCCATGCTTGTGTCTATTGACTAGTACAATGTACAAAACGGTACAATGGCTGCCTTATAAAGTAAAGACCATATTATATTTAATACCCTCTATATTGATAGCAAAGATCGGGAGAAAGACTTAAGAGTATTCGTCCCAGCAAACACCCCCTGCACCCTTCATCTCAAATCTTTTCACCTCGCCTTAAAACGGTTCGCGCTCTCCCGACGCTATTTTTTTTTGAAGCTAGAGGGTTCTGGTAAACGCCAAATTAAAGACAAATAATCAGACTACAGATCCTTCAGGCGAATTTTTTGAAAAAAAAATTCCTGAAAAAACTTACAACCTTTTGAAAAAAATAATAAATTACGTAATATTTCACACGTAGGCGAAACTG
This sequence comes from Xanthostigma xanthostigma, assembly GCA_963575645.1. Taxonomy (NCBI): domain Eukaryota; kingdom Metazoa; phylum Arthropoda; class Insecta; order Raphidioptera; family Raphidiidae; genus Xanthostigma; species Xanthostigma xanthostigma. The sequence goes on from OY754465.1 coordinate 20,151,210, forward strand.
TTTTTCAAAAAATTCGCCTGAAGGATCTGTAGTCTGATTCTTTGTCTTTCATTTGGCGTTGACCAGAACCCTCTAGCTTTAAAAATAGCGTCGGGAGAGGGCGAACCGTTTTTAGGCGAGGAGAAAAGATTTGAGGTGCAGGGGGCATTTGCAGGGACGAATACTCTTAAACACTATACGGTCACATATATCGTCTGTCTCACTTATTATACTCTGAGTATCATGCTTATGACCGTGAATGGATGCGAGTCAGTTGCAGCGTCAGTTTGCTGAAACTAAGCTGTGAAAGAGAGGTGGCTTGCTCTGTTCCACTTACTAATTGCCCCCCTGCAGACGCGACACTTGCGCACAACGGGTCAAGTAAAAAGAAAGAGATAGAAAACAGTCATTTGCTGTCTAACTTCATGGATCACGCTTCCATATACATATTATCTGACATTTTAAGCATTTAACTATTTTACCAATACTGTGATTTATATATTTATTATTGATGTAAACTTAAAAAGTATAACATTTATGTACTAAGTACTTTATTTGTAGAAAAAATCGCAAAAAAGTTATGAATCTGAGTTTCTTCAGATTATCTAAAGACGAGAAAAGATATGAAACTTGTATTTGTATGTCGTTTTAAATCAATTAGACAGATATAGTAATGCAATAACTCACAGGTTGAACAAACAAAATTTGTAATCATTTAATTCAAAAAAATGTCAACCAATACAACTAAAAATACCGTACATAATGTGTATTGCTACGAAAAATTCACTAAAATAGATCCTGCTTACTAAATTAACTGCAAAAAAACAGAACTTCTAGACAAAACATCAAAGGCGCTGACATCAAGTGCAATTACTGTAAAAATAGTGCTTTGTACTGTGGTTCTGTAGTTCTAATCTGAGGGCTGGTAAATTCATTCACTCAACGTCATAAAGAAAAAAAAATTCAACTCTATAAAAAACTCTATAAAAAAATATTTTTACTCAAATTGCTAATTTGTTTGTTTTTGAGCCATCAATTTATGTTTTTGTACCAAGCACCTTAATAGTATATATTATGTAAATGAAGAAATGGGTTATACAGACAGACGGACTGTCCTAAACTGTAAGGTTACCTAGTTTCTATGGAACCCTAAAAACGATTATCTCTTACTTTATATTTAAAATTTATATCGACTTTCAAGATGGAAATTTAATTTTTCTGTGCCCATGTTTTTACTACCGTTCGCTAGCACATCATACCAACGAGACAATACCTTTTGTATGATTGAATTTTAGTTTTGAATAGTACCTATATAAAACAAAGAACGTTTTCCATTTGATCAAAATGCTTTTTCCGTTATTCCATTCACAGGAATCCTACTGTGAATCCTATTTCTGAGTACGTTTGATAGGGGATAAAGTAGTTGGTGCCTTCAGAGACTATTTATTCTTAGTTCTTATATCCTGTTGTCGACTGGTTTCGTTGAATTCCGACCTATTTCAATAAACTTGGCATATTGTGTACAATGTACATCTATACTAATATACAAAGCTGAAGAGTTTGTTTGTTTGAAAGCGCTAATCTCAGGAACTACTGGTTTGAATTAAAACATTTTTTTTGTTGGATAGTCCATTTATCGAGGAAGGCTATAGACTATAATAATATCACGCTACGACCAATAGGAGCGGAGCATCAATGATAAATGCTGCAAAATGTTACTCAAAATTTGTTCGTCCGACAAAAACTTTTAAACGGTAACTCCGATCATCATGAAATTTGGACACAACATTCAACTCGGTAAACTAAGATGAATGTGCGTACTCATGCCCCCTCCATTTGTTTTTTATACCCGGGTGAAACCGGACGGGACCGCTAGTATATTATAATGTTCTTAACTTATATGAATTGAAAAACGAACCAGTTACTAACCACGTAACAGAATGGCTTATTTTTATAATTATTCTATACATTCAAACGCCAACGAGGTTTATAGATATGGAGTGTCAATACTGCGATTAGGAAAAAGAAGGCGAAAAACATGACCTATGTATGTCTCACTTTGTAATGTAGTTGTTGAAAGAAAACTAAGTGGCTATCTCTTTCTGTTATTTGGTTCGATCAGTCCAAACTAGCACTCCATATACATATAATACCTCGATGAGTACAGCTGACTGTCAAATACCAGTGCAATCAACCGCAAAAAAACCTTTATACATAAAGCGCTGTTGCAACGCTTGCGGCTTCTTTTTAATGTAATTAATTTCGGATAATTAAATGGTATTCACTGAAAAATTATTTTTTTGTTGTTTATAATTATGTAGAATAAATGTTGGAATATTGCTGCGTCTAAAGTTTTGAATTTGACGTTTTTTAAATTGAGAAATTAAGTCCTATTCCTAAAAGTTGTAATTTTGCAATAATACCTTGCATTTTATTAGATCCCCTTGAAAGATTAGAGATGTCGAGCCTCCTTAAAAAATTGTTAATTTTTTCGACAAATATTTAATAATTGTATTTTTAGGGAATAATTATTTTCCTCGAATTGACCAAATATTATACGCGTGATAAATACACAGCAGCTTTTCTGCGTAACCCTCAATAAAATTTCTGCTTAACATGTTTATATATACCAGTTCGTAAAGTGACCCATTACGCACTAGTGCTGTAAAGACAAATAAAAGTAGCCGATCAAATCAAGTTAATAGTACTTTTCTTAAACTACCTACCAGCAATAAGGGTAGGTATATGTAAAGCCACAGCAAGCACGAATAGTAATTTTCATAAACAACCCAAATGTGAGTTTTGTTTCACAATCGAACTGTTACAAATATATTGAATATGAAGTTATTTTATAGGAGATATGTTAGACAAATTACATAATATATTTCTCGTGCGTAATGGTATTACGCATCCATATACATACAGTATGTAAACGCGAGTTATATGTGTCAGGATATGTAACTATATATGTATATGATATGTGGTACATGACAGATCGCACTTTTAACATATATTATAATCTCAGAATATCCGGTGATAAGAAAACGGATTAGCTCTGATGAGTATGAATAAAACAAAAGACAGACATTCAGGTAATAAACGACTTCGGATCAACAACTAAACTGGGGAGCGCATATCTCCATTTTGGTTAATTAATATTAAGTTTTTTGTAAGACAAATGTAATAATAAATAAATAGAACATTAATAAATAAGTAATAAAAATAATAAATTATATTATTTTTAAACAACGTTTTGACCACGAGCAAAACTGGCGCAGTCGGTAGGATTGGCAAAGCGTATTGTAAAAGAACGTAAATCTAAAAACAATAACCGGGTAAACTACTAGTTATCAGTGAAAATGGTGCTAGCAGTTGTAAATCTGTGTTAGAACGCATATCCGACACAGACCCTTGCCAATCAAAAGAAACTACAAATAAACCGAAAAATAAATAATATATTAAACGAAATCAATTTTAAAAAATAAATAAATACAAAATTGTGTAAACCAACAATTTTTACAAATTAAAATTAAGTGAAGAAAAAATTAGAGCCATATTGCTCCGAAGGCCGGTAAGCCCTTCACAACGTATCCAAGTAAAGAAGAGTAACACCTTCCAACAACAACAACAACAACAACGACGACGACGACGACGACGACGTCAACCAAACACATCTTTGCTGAACATCTACACATCTACACAAATCGACGTTATGAAATATTTACTGTTCATCTTAATGTAAGTTTATATTAAGTACCTACTATAATAATAATAATAAAAAAAGGCTAGATTTTTCGACCTGTAACTTTTTGATGTCACAAGGTTCTGAATTTAACTTTAGAGATATATTAGCTGCATTAGTTGAAATAGAAGTCGAAACATCTAACAATAATAATTCTCAAATCGAAATCATGTCGACACCAGCTTTGGACCGTCATGCTTTTGATTTTGTGCCAGAATTCGATGGTACGAATCCAGATGAGCTTAATAGTTTCCTAGATAGTATTAAAATAATAGTCAATAGGTTTGCTGTAACTGGTGAAAATTTAAGTTCTGACAGTATATATCAAAATCATGTTTTATTGAATGGCATAAAAGCAAAACTAAAAGGGAAAGCGAAAGATTGTATTACTGCAAATTTATGTACAGATTGGAACAGTATCAAAGATATATTAACACGTACTTTCGCAGACTCTAGAGACGAATTTGAACTTATATACCAACTAATTAACCTTAGACCTAAGCCTAATCAACCCTATATGCAATTTTATGATGATACACACAAACTTGTAACACTATACATATCAAAACTAACCGGTAATAGAACAGAAAAAGAAGTAAAGAAAGAGTTAGCCCATACATTTGCAATTAAAAATCTCTGCAAATATTCATTCGAACCCATTGGCACTATGCTTAGAACTATAAATCCAAAAGATTTGATAGAAATTAGACAAGTCATTGAAAATGAAACTAAAAATATTGGATTTTACCCAAGGCAAGGACAAAAACAGAATACTTATTCAACATTTACTAAAACAACAAATACACTTAGTAATAATGTACAAAAACCATTTAACAATCAAAACAAAAACAATAACGTATGGCATAATTTATCACCAAATCCGTTTGCTAATTTACAACCACGTCACGTGCCTCAAAGATTTCCAACGGCAAATCAAGTTTTCGGTCAAAATAATCGTCCTCAACAGACAAATGTGTTTAAACCAAACACGACACAAAGACCTAATTTGCCTCAACCAACCCCTATGTCAATCGGTTATTCCAATACACGAATCGTAAGACCAAATAATCAACAACAGTATACACCAAATCGAAACAATTTCTTTAAATCAACTGGACCACCTCAGTTTATTTCTGAAGAACTCAGAAATATTGAGAGTATCGACCCTAATAATTACGAATTAAACTATAACGAGAGCGAACATAATAATTATACTCCACCTGAAACCCATTCATTTAATGAACCCGAAATTAATTATGAAACTGAAAATTTTCATATAGAAGCCTCGGAAGTCAATCTTGTAACACCAGAACAGAATCCAGATCTTTCAACAAATCTGAATATGTAAATTTAAACTGTATCACGAAAGAAAACATTCCAATTACTAACTGTCAAAACGACCTTAGTTATATCTTAATAAATGACCCACCTTTGAAATTATTGATTGATACCGGTGCAACTAGATCATTTCTAAATCCCCAAGCAGCTCAAAACTATTTTCAAAATTATATTAAAAATTACGATTATGCGGTAACTGCCCTATCAAAAACGATAAAAGGTAATGGAAAAATATCAATTCCTGCATTCTCCGAATTCAAACAAAATAAAACTGAATTAGAATTTTTACTGCTAAATGCACACCCTATATTTGATGGCATTCTCGGACTAGATGCAATAAGAAAATTAAAAATTCAACTTGACCTACAACATAATTGTTTGACCACCCCTGATCAAATAAAATTACCCATTCATTTTCTTAAGCCTGGACAATTTATTATATACGAAGATATAATACCAGCGAAAACTTCCAAAATTTGTAAAATTCCGCTAAATACTTTAGACACAGAAGTGTTCATTGACTGTCAAACAATCGGAAAAATTAAAACATCTCCAATGTTAGCCAAAGTAGAAAATAATTTAGTCACTGTAGAATTAACCAATAATAATGACAAACCATACCATGTTAAAATGACTGAACCATTTAAATTTCAAACTTTCAATGAAAATACTTTCGAAATTCATAACTTAACATCTCTTAAGAAGAAAAAATTAGATCGAGAAGTTGAAAAACTTATTAGAACTGAACATTTGAATCCGATGGAAAAACAAAAATTAAATGACCTTTGCTGCAAATATTTCGACATTCTGTCTACAAACGAAACATCTTTATCATTCACAAACGACGTAAAACACAGAATTAGAACCACAGATGAAGTACCAGTTTATTCAAAACCGTATAGATTACCCCACGTCCATAAAATAGAAATACAGGATCAAATATCGAAACTGTTAAATCAAAACATAATTAGACCAAGTCATTCGCCATGGTCATCTCCGATACTTGTAGTTCCCAAAAAAGACGATGCTAGTGGAATAAAAAAGTGGCGTATGGTAATTGATTACAGGCGATTAAATGAAAAAACTATCCCTGATAAATACCCTTTACCGAATATTGAGGATATTTTAGACAAGCTAGGCAGATCAATGTATTTTACTACACTTGATTTAACCAGTGGTTTTCATCAAATAGAAATGGACCCCGAAGATATTCAGAAAACAGCTTTTATCACAGAAAATGGGCATTACGAATTCACACGTATGCCTTTTGGTTTAAAAAATGCTCCAAGCACGTTCCAACGTGTCATGGATAATGTTCTAAGAGGTCTTCAAAATTATATATGCCTAGTATATATGGATGACATTATTGTATTTTCATCTTCTCTAGAAGAGCACATAACAAACTTAAAAACTGTTTTCGAAAGATTACGAAAAGCAAATCTAAAGATACAATTAGACAAAAGCGAATTTCTTAGAAAATCAGTCGCATTCCTAGGTCATGTGATTACCCCAGAAGGTATTAAGCCAAACCCAGAAAAAATCAGTGCTATTCAAAAGTACCCAATACCAAAGACGCAAAAAGAGATCAAGGCATTTTTAGGCTTAATAGGCTATTATAGGCGTTTTATTCCCAATCTTGCAAAAATTACACAACCTATGACACAGTGTTTGAAAAAAAATACTTCCGTAGATCATAATCCAGCATTTATAAAAGCTTTTGAGATTTGTAAAAATATTTTAACCAACGACCCAGTATTGATTCATCCAAATTTTGATATACCTTTCTTATTAACAACCGACGCAAGTAACTTCGCACTTGGTGCTGTTTTATCCCAAGGTCCCGTAAGAAAAGATAAACCTATCGCCTACATAAGCAGAACTCTTAATGATCATGAACGTAATTATAGTACGATAGAGAAAGAACTTCTCGCAGTAGTTTGGGCAATAAATAAATTTAGACCATATCTTTTCGGCAGAAAGTTTACACTAATAACAGATCATAAACCACTAACTTATTTACATAGTCTTAAAGAACCTCATTCTAGACTAATGCGCTGGAAGATTAAATTGATGGATTACGATTTTGACATAATTTATAAAAAAGGTAAACTTAACTCGAATGCTGATGCCCTATCACGAATTGAAATAAATATACGAGAAATAGACAAAGTCCCCATTGATAGTGACTCAATGATAATAAATATCGACGATTTACCCCAAATTACAGACGATGAACTCTTAGCACTTTTACCAGATAATCCACCTGTAGAAATAGAAGAAATTATTGAAACTAACGAAAATGATAATGATATAAATCAACCTTCGACCTCTCGAGAAAATAATTTACCTCCCATAGAAAATCTATCAGAATCTCAACATTCTAATTTAGAAGATCCCATTTTAACGATACCTTATTCTGACGTACCAATAAATAACTTCTCAACTCAAATATTCATAACGATAAAAAACGTCTTAATTAAAGATCACGACATAATCCATTTATACGACAAAAAGAAAACTAGATATAAATTTTATCTGAACAAAGAAAGTTTAGAAAACGATTTAATCTCTTTATTTTTACAATTTGTTAAACCCAACCAAACGATAGCCATGTATATAGAAGAACCGGAATATACAGAAACAATTGTCACATTATTACAAAATACTTTTAAAAACAACTCTTATAACATCCGAATTTGTAGAAACTTAAGGTAACAGATGTTGAACAAATTACAGAACAGGAAGAAATAATTTCACAATACCACACTGGTAAAACTAATCACAGAGGTATAGATGAAACTTATAACCGTTTGATTAAACAATATTATTGGATCAATATGAAAAATCACATCACTAAATTCATAAACAATTGTGATTCCTGTCAAAAACTAAAATATGAAAGAAACCCTGCTAAACCTTTTTTAGAAATAACACCCACTCCTAGCTATCCTTTTGATGTTATATCGATAGACATATTTCAGTACAACAAACAGAAATACCTTACAATAATCGACGATTTTTCTAAATATGGTCAAGCTTATCCGATTACATCTAATACAACCTCCATTTTAAACGACGAACTTTTAAAATATTTCGCACATCATGGAACCCCAAATGTAGTTCGATTTGACAGTGCTCTAGAATTCAATAACACCTTGTTCCTAGAACTCCTATCTTTATTAAAAATAAAATCGCACAAAACCACAGCGAGACACCACGAATCAAATGGTATTATTGAAAGATTTCATAGTACACTTATAGAACACATTAGGTTATTAGAATCCAAATTCCCACAAAGACAAAACCTTATAAGGTTTGCGGTAATTGCCTATAACTCTTCTATTCACTCATCAACAGGGTACGCCCCTTATGATATTATCAACCACGATAGATCGAATCTAATAAATGAATTTGAAATTAATAAACATTTCATGAACACATATGTAGATGATACAAAATCCAAACTAGTAGAATTATATAAAAACATTCACGAAAAGTTAAAACGTAATAAAGAAAAATACATAAGTAAAGCGAACGAAACCAGAGAAGAACCCATAATTTACGAGACAGATACGGCTAGATTAAAACTAGACCCACGCATTAAAAGTAAACCAAGAAACTCAAATTCTCGACAAATAACAAAACAAACTAACACAAAATTAACATTATTAAACCCTAAAACTAATAAAGAGGAAACGTATCATAAAAAAGAGATAAAGAAACCTTTACGTTTTCAGGACAATGAGGATAACAACTCAGCAGAAGATAGAAATTCAAAACTTAAATGAAAACCCAGGGTTACTTCCTTTTTCTTTAGGACCAAGTAAATTATTCAAATCCTTTTTTGAATCCATTCATTATTATAATTTAACTATAATAGAAGAACATTTAATCTCGTTAAACCAAACGCTTAAATTTGCACAATTTGATAAAAATGAAAATGTTACTTTATTACATGTTCAACTTCAACAATTTCTTGATATAATGAAAATGAAAATTAATGTTAATTTTGACAAACTTTATTCAATTCTTTTAAGACACACTAGATCTAAAAGAGGACTGTTAAACCTTTTAGGATCAGGAATTAAATTCGTCACTGGAAACCTAGATGAAAAAGATGCTGAACGCTATGATTCAGAAATAACAAAATTAAAATTAAATCAACATATTCTCATTCAAAACTCAAAAAACACAATCAAACTTAACAAAGAATTAATCCAAAAATATGATAATGCTGTCTTAACTTTAAACAGAAATCAAATCAGAATAAACAACGATTTATTAGATTTGCATATGCTAAATTTGATATGTTATCGACTGAATTCAGTCAGCTGATTATATTTAACACTATGGCAGAAAGTGTTCAATTGATAAGTGATATTTTGTTAGAAATAGCAGAGTCTATAACTTTTGCTAGACAACATGTACTACATAATAGTTTAATAAAACCTAATGAATTGTTTTCAATTTTGAAAAATATGTCGAAAACTTTCGGTGAAAATAATTTACCGTTACCTATTGATGATATAGACAATTACTATTCGATTGTACGAATTGTATCATACATTAAGGACTCTATACTATATTTTGTATTAAAATTCCCATTAGCTTATTCTGAAACATTTACGCAATATAGATTGCTGCCAATACCAAATCAAAACGAAATGATATTGTATCCTAATAAACCTTTCATTACACTTAATAAAGAACATTTTTGGTTTCATGCAGAACCATGTAATAAATTTGGTAAAATAAATTATTGTGATACATATGTACATCTGAATCAAATTGTTGAACAATGTATACCCAACCTTATTGTACACGAAAAATCAGTAAATTGTAAACTCTTACCTGTAAGAATCAATTCTAACAGAACTTTGATAGAAATTGTGGACGAAAAACATTATTTAATCATAAATAAAAACACGCAAAAAATTCATTCTAATTGTAAAGATAACATATTAACAAAAGGAACAAACCTTCTCATTTTACCGCAAGGTTGTAATATGAAAATTAATGAAGAAATTTATATCAACAATCAACAAAATAAATTCGAGATTCCTATTATAATACCTAATATTCATAATTATAGATTTAATAATAGCTATAAGCCTATTATGTTAGATAAAATAAAATTAACAGAAATACATAAGTTGAATATGGATATACAGGAAGATCCAACTGAGTCAATTGATTTATCGGAAAGGCTCATGAAATTTTCTTTTATACCCATTTACATTATTATACTATTAGCATTAATTGCATATGTTATTTATAAACGTAAGTCTATTGTCTACCGTTTTAACAAAACCAAGCAAGAAGAAATTGATACACAAAGAGATCTTAATGTTGGAATGCATAGTTCAGTTTAATGAATTTAAAATTCAATTTTTATTTTTATTTCTCAGAAAACTCCTCATGTAGTTTTCTTCTTAACGGCGGAGGAGTTATATGTGTCAGGATATGTAACTATATATGTATATGATATGTGGTACATGACAGATCGCACTTTTAACATATATTATAATCTCAGAATATCTGGTGATAAGAAAACGGATTAGCTCTGATGAGTATGAATAAAACAAAAGACAGACATTCAGGTAATAAACGACTTCGGATCAACAACTAAACTGGGGAGCGCATATCTCCATTTTGGTTAATTAATATTAAGTTTTTTGTAAGACAAATGTAATAATAAATAAATAGAACATTAATAAATAAGTAATAAAAATAATAAATTATATTATTTTTAAACAACGTTTTGACCACGAGCAAAACTCGCGTAAGGTGCACATAGGGAAATTAGCATTGGGAAAAAATACTTGGGTCAGAGTTAGCCATGACTGCATGAATTGTTATTTCTATTGATTTATCGTGGTACTCTTGAGGATTTCTATTTTATTTTGATTTATTTTTTTTACTTGGTTTTTTTAATAAAATGCTCTTATAAATCATTATTTTAATTTTTTTGTACAAAAATAAAACAAAAAATTGGTTGTCTGTAAAGTCGGTTTACGGACGATAGTTTTACGTGATAACGTATTCCGTAACATAACCTAAACCTCCCAAAATTTGGTTTCAATCCGCTTATCCTTGGTGTCGGAATGATAAGAAATGTCAAAAGTGACGTTTGCAACTTACAAAGTATTATGTTCTAATAATAATTAGTTATTCCAATACTTAACTTAGAAGGCGTTGCATTTCACAATATACTAATGTCAAAAAATTGAATTAAACATTAGAAATGCAGCCGTTTTCATGTTAAGACAAGACATACGTTTGCTTCTAATTTCCATGTACGGCAAACAAAGACAACCGACCGCGTCGCGCCATGCATTAGACAACATTGCATTTATACAGCTATTTTTCTATATAAATTTGTATAAAAAAAAAAATGGTTGTCTGTAAAGTCGGTTTACGGACGATAGTTTTACGTGATAACGTATTCCGTAATACATAACCTAAACCTCCCAAAATTTGGTTTCAATCCGCTTATCCTTGGTGTCGGAATGATAAGAAATGTCAAAAGTGACGTTTGCAACTTACAAAGTATTATGTTCTAATAATAATTAGTTATTCCAATACTTAACTTAGCAGGCTTTGCATTTCACAATATACTAATGTCAAAAAATTGAATTAAACATTAGAAATGCAGCTGTTTTCATGTTAAGACAAGACATACGTTTGCTTCTAATTTCCATGTACGGCAAACAAAGACAACCGACCGCGTCGCGTCATGCATTACACAACATTGCATTTATACAGCTATTTTTCTATATAAATTTGTATAAAATATTTTTCTATATAAATTTGTATAAAAAAACTGTTTAGGCAAATTCTGTTATACGAAATCTATGTAAAATGTTCTCCTCTTTCGTTTAAGACTGGTTTCAAACCGATCTGATTTAAATTGAGCGAGAAATTAGCTAAAAGCACGCACAGGGTCAGGCGGAACGTTACGCGTTATGCGTTATGCGTTATGCGTTACGCGTTACGAACGTTAGGAACGTTACGTTACACTTTTTCGTACATGCAGCCGGTGTTTTATCAATTTATAATATTGGTGATTCATCAATTTATAAGACGTTATCACGTCAAAAACTGTTTAGGCAAATTCTGTTATACGAAATCTATGTAAAATGTTCTCCTCTTTCGTTTAAGACTGGTTTCAAACCGATCTGATTTAAATTGAGCGAGAAATTAGCAAAAAGCACGCACAGGGTCAGGCGGAACGTTACGCGTTATGCATTATGCGTTACGCGTTATGCGTTATGCGTTACGCGTTACGAACGTTAGGAACGTTACGTTACACTTTTTCGTACATGCAGCCGGTTTTTTATCAATTTATAATATTGGTGATTCATCAATTTATAAGACGTTATCACGTCAAAAAATAACTCCATCTGTTTGGAAACACTTCATTCAAAAATTGTCTGACTGGTATGACGTATGCATGTTGGTAAATCAGTGATTTACAATGTCTTTAGGTTCAACACGAATAGGCGGAGATATTTGATCTCGCACCATATTTAAGTATTTTTGGGAATTTAATGTCTCATTAATAAAAAAAGTCCGATTATGTTGTAATCATTTGAATATTTTCTTCGGTAGTACACACATTCATTTTGCAAAAGAATATTATCTGTCAAATTGAAAAACAAGATTTCAGGGCTCACTCTGATCAAGTTATTTTTTCCCAATGTTAATTTCCCTATGTGCACCTTACGTGTTTACATACTGTATACAAACTATACTATTATTTTTGATCAATAAATGCATTTCCAAAATTATTGTGTAATTTTAACGTAGGCAAATCAAATCAAAATGTACACATTATTATGTCCGTAACTAAATCACCATTCAATTAGTAAACCGATCAGCTATAATTTCAACTCAATTTACAGTTGATCGGCGTTTTAGTAATTAATTTTAATAAACATAATTACTTCATTAAATATTCATGCACTTATAACGATGCAATTCCAAGTCTAATAAGAAATCTTTAGAATCGGAAGTTGACTCAAGAATAATTTATAGGTGCTCTGTTATAAGTTTATTAGGGTTTGTTAAAACTTCGATTTAATAATTTTTTTTAAAACAATATTCATCATAGACAGATTGCAATAAGCGTGTTGATTTCATCGTCAGGTCGGAGGCGTGATTGTAGGAAAGGTTCAAAATTAACCCACAAGTAAAGTTAACAAAAATGCTGTAAAACGTTATATTATGAAGTAACTTTAACAATGTCTTCAATATAACAAGTTTAATTATATTGTAATATAAAAAATATAAACAGTAGGTTCACCGAAAGTGGTAACAATGAATAATTCGTGTATCCTACAAAATACAAAAAAAAAGTTTAAATAGTTTTTTTTGTTCAACTCGACATTTGCAATAGGAAACTGCTGGGGTATATTTTTTTTGTACTTCAAACTCAACCGAAAATGTATATACTTTTTTTCAAACGGCACCATATTTTTTTTTACATTATTGCGATCTATATTTTTTCCTCTATAAATGTATATAAAATTTTTATAAGGTTACATAAGAAATTATTCGAGAAAAATGTTATAAATTTATTTTTATTATACTCATGCGGGAAAAGTGGTATCTTTACGCATGCTGTTACGGTTAAAACGTGGCTATTTCCATTTGCGTGCGCAAACTTTATTTGTCGCACTGAAATTATTGTTTGCCGCACGCAAATTCAGAGTTACCATAGTTACCAATACTGAATGTGACAGCAAAAAATGTGTATTTTAAAATTGAGCATTTGTTTTGGGAATTTTCATTTATTCGTAATAAAAAATAGTACTAATGTGCAACTCGTGCGGCATTGTCGCACTAGTGGTACAATATACTATTTTATTACTCATGCAAGAAAAGTGGTATGTTTACGCACGCTGTTACGGTTGAAAAGTAGCTATTTTCATTTGCGTGCGGAAACTTTATTTGTCGCACTGAAATTATTGTTTGCCGCACAGAAATTCAGAGTTACCATAGTTACAAATTTTTTAATTCGTAATAAAATTTTAATTTAATTTAATTTATAATAAAAAATAGTATGTGCAACTCGTGCGGCATTGTCGCACTAGTTGCACAATATACTATAATTAAATACACCGTAATAATTATTATTAATAATTTACACATGTGTGAAATTTTATCAAAAATAATTATTAATGTGTATTTAAATAATAGATTGATTTATTCTCGAATATTTTCTTATTAACTTTATAATAATTTTATAGGAATGCATAGAGAGAAAAATGAAGATTTCGAAAAGTAGGTGGAATTCCAACCCACGAGAGCACCAAATGCGAACACGCAAACTGTAGAACAGTATTTAAAAGTTAGAATTGTTCACTTTTCAATTTCAAAATGCCTTTTCTGTTGAATAACTGATTTTATAATTTTTGTCTTCTTTTGGCTTTCATGTACGGTGTAGGGAAGGTGTCCACATTTTATTTGGATATTACAATGTCATTACACACTGCCTTTGAATCCCGGCTTTTAGGTATTAGAAAAAATATAAAGTGAAAATTATGAATGCTGGCTTTGAATTATTATAAAGCATTCATTATAGAGTTTGTTTTATTATATTTGTTCAGCCGGTGAAAATAATGACCTAGATATGTCTGTCAGAAGTTTCAATCGTTAATAAACATTGTTATTTTATTTTATAAATTGAAATATATATTTCATAATATGTATAAAAGGATACCATATGAAATTTGTTGTCGATTCCAGAATTTCAAACATATTATGAATGTTAAACATTAATATTAAAAGCATTCATTGTGAATCACGTTATATTATATTAAAGTCAATTTTATTATTTGATCGTTTAAAAACCTAGTTCATTTCTACACAGTGGGAGCTGGGAGTTATTATATTCCACGAGTTTATAAAGCACTCACTTTAGAAACAACTGAATCGATTTTGATAAAACTAACTTGACATAACTTGTAAAATTGTTTCAAATTATAACAAGAGAACAAAAAGAGTCATCAAAATCAGTTCACAGCCAGCGAAATTATCAACGGACAGACATACAAAAAAAATAAAATCGAATAGAAAATCTCCTCCTTTTTTTGAAGTCGGTTAAAAAAATGTTTGGATTTGTGGCCACATATTTCTCTACAAAAAAACGTTGTAGAATTTTAAATCGAGCATATTTTTTTGTACAAATTTTGATTGTCGCGTAATGATTGTAAAAATATTTAAGTATAAATGTTATTTTTCCGGTCAATAATGATTTTTTATTGAGGAAAACGTTGTTTAATGTCTAAAATATCTAATTATGAATGCACTGGAATGTTATTTGAGAGGAAATTTCAAATGTAATTGTGTCAAAGCATCAAATATTTTCGAACTAACCAACCATTGTCTATCCCCAACGTACACAAACACGTATTATGTATGGGGTATAATGTGTACATAATAATATAAGGTGAAACATACATCTGAAACAATTCAAAAAATCAAAATGATGAATTATTGTGAAAGACAGAAAGCTTTGTATTTTTAGTGTATTTGCGTTAATAAAACTATTCCCACAGAATGCGGGATTAAATATTTTTTGTACAATTTTTACCATTCCAACTCACAAGTGGGGAATGGCACTAGTTTAGGTCAAAAATCACTTTTCAAAAATTTTACAATATCTTTCCGTTTTGAGGTCCCCCGAATCCAAAAAACATATTTTTGGAAAAACTCTGTGCGTCTGTTTGTTTATCTGTTACTCTGTGAACACCATACAGGTCAAACGGATGACCGGATTGAAACCAAATTTTCTGAGGATGTTTGGTATGCAAATATGAAGAGCCCTATTGTTTTTGGGGAAAATCGGCGCATGCGCAGAAGAGATATGCCATCGCGATGTTTTTTGTATAATAATTGTATACTTTTTATTACGGTCTTTTATTCTATTTATTTTTTCAAGAACGTTTTGTTAAAATTTTTTTTTCTAAACTTTATAGTTTCGGAAATATTTTGAAAATAAAAAAAAATCAGCCGCTCTTTTGTTTTATGGATCTATCAGAAATTAACTAGTTCGGCATGCTTTGATTAATTTTTACATGACGTGGAACATATTATGTAGGTAACCATGGCAACGAATAGCAAATAGCATATTGAATACTAACCATTACCCGCGTCACCTCACACGATATCAGAAATTTTATTTTCTTTATTATAATCAAATGTCAACATTTTTGAAGTTGGAATGGTCCCGTCGCCCAATTGGCTGGAATTTATTGTAAAAAAATTAACATGTAATAAAATTGTGGCATTATTTCATAAATATTAGTCACTTAAACAATATTTTTATCTTAAAAAAAATCATTTGAAGAAGTACTTCTCTTCCACCATAAAAAACTGTACTTCCACCATCACTTGCTATACACCATTTTTAGTGTATTTGCCATAAGGCACTTACACTTTTGGCGTCGGTCGGATGGCGGGACCTAGGGGTTGGATCAAAATACCTCGACGTTTAATAAACGTCCTGAACATTTTGACACCATTTTTGAAAATATTAATACAGTGTAAACTTTATATAGCGACACTCAAGGGACTGTCCATTTTGTGGCGTTATTGAGAGTTGTTAAACGGAGAGAAGAAATAATCCATTAATATTCTTTTACTATAATATGTATTTGCTCATAATATAATAAATTTACAAAAACATTCATACTATCACAAATTATTATTTAAACTTTTTCGTCAATACACAAAGATTTTCTTTTATTTGCCATGTTCACTGTTTGCAACTTTGTGGGCAACTAAGAATATAATAATACTTATCGATAAGCAACTGAACTAAACATATGAAACATGAAAACAAACATGAAAATAAACAAAAGAGAGAATTTCTTAGAATCTGCGGTACGCATGATGCCGACAACAAAGCAACAAAATAACAAACAAGTACTGTTTACTGCTTAATTATGACGTATTGTTGTCGTTATCTAGAGTGGGTGTGGCGATATTTGGAGTGTATCATTGTATGAGTAACAAGGTAAATCAACTAGAGTTAAGTAATTTCGAGTTTATCGTTATATCGAGTGACGTTAAATGGAGTTTACACTGTATATACATAACTCAGAACAGACAACCGATTTCAACGAAATTTAGTCACCATCGCAATAAGCATATTTTAATTGGGCCCAATTAGGCCATTTTAAGGGTAATATTTAGGGGTTAAAAAAAGTGGGCTCACTAGGTATATTTTTAATTCGTTTTTAAATTATTTTTTATTTGGTTCATCTTTTTGATGATTTGGCATTTTATTGTATATCCTAATCATGGCATTTCTGACACCCCTTGTTTTAAATGACATATTTTATATTTGAAATTATTTATCACAGAGATTAATAAAATTAATTTTTTTCTTATTTCAAAAGTGATTTTTAATTTTTAATTTTATTATAATTTAAACTCAAAAATATCGGCTTCTAATTTTGAAATATTTACGTCTTTCCAAGTTTGGTCGACCAAATAAATTTCTAGAATGAACAGATTACATGTGCTGATCCGAAACCTTGCATGCAATCCTTAATTTTTGGTACACCGTGTACGCACGATCTCTGGGGAATTAGTACATTACCGCACGACTACATACATATGTCTGATGTCCGTTCGACATCCGGAACCGTCCACTGGAAGCGTGTCATGGAACCGGAACACCGTGCGCTTGTCATGCCCGCTGACAGTGATAATAATGACATTTCACACCTTGCACATATAAATCATTATTGCGTATGTTTACCATCATATTCTCTTCATTGCTATTCGATTTCAGACAAATTATTTTAATGAACTGTTCAATGGTCCGTTTAAAAATGTTAAGGCACACTTTATAATGGTAGTTTATGTATCTCGTTTGTAATGAAAGGTATTATCACGAGATGTGACAGTATTAACACGAGCAATTTGGTGAGTCACTCGAGTGGCAATATAATTTACAAACACGATACTACATTTTTTGCTCTCACCTCTTATAAAATAGCTGATTTTCACATTATATAATGATTAATAAGTATATTTGTACTATTTTTGACACTTTCGTTCGGCCATATTGGATGCAATGCCTACTATGCTTGTCTCTTGTCCATATAGATTTAATGGTAACTGACAAAGATATTACTATAAGATTGTTAAAATTGACATATTTTTGTTTTACTTTACGAACTGGTGCGAAAAAGGTTTATTTTACAACCGCTATACAGGCATGAAATGCAGCTATTGTAAGGGGATCGTGCAAAAGAGAACTTGCTATGTAACTTGGCAATATAGCTCGATAATAAAAATACTCTAGGAGCTTACTTTGCTTATACGTGTTTCGTCTTAATCGCATGTGAAAGATGTGGCAACGCTCTGCAAATACGACTATTATTCCATAACTATCTTTTATAGGTAATCTACAAATCCACGTGAAGCTGGACCGGGCCATTAGTATAGTATATATGCGCTAACCCTGTGTTTATTGATTGAAATAACAAAACATATATACCTACACTTGAGAATACGATAAGCCAAGAATAGACTTGGTGTGAGACTTAACTAAGGTAAACAACACACGCGTGTAGTTTTGAGTACAACATTAGAATTTACATACAATTATTAAGCACTTGATGTTATTTGTTTACTTAACTGTTTACATTTGGTATTTATGTTGCAAAGTAGAAAACACACAGTATATTTAAATACGAATGTAAATACGTAAGGCGAAAGTGGAAAATATATAGATGCTCTTTAAAATTCAGAAACTGTAACGTCGGAGAGGACACTGATTCATCTGCAATTTTAAGTTGAAATCAGATAAAACGAAAGTGAAATCCCTGCTTGAAGTTTGAGTCACGAATATATCGCGTTATAATATCTCCAACAAATGACCCCCTATAAGTCAACTGGATGGGTTTTTACATAGACGGAGTGAGGGAGAGGGTGTGAGTACGGAAACAAACCCAGAGAGGCTAAATCACAGCGTGATAAAACTGTTTTTGCTACGTGTTTGTGTTATTTGTTGTTGAGCCAGTGGCGCTTCGCACGCATTACCGGAAAATATGATGGAAATATTTTTTACGTGTTTGACCTCTTGTCTCTCTCTCTCTCTCTCTCTCTTCACTGCTCGGCAAATCCAATTTGTTTTTGTAATTAATCTCTTTGTTCATCTATTAGCGGAGACTCTGTTGTTACTTTAATGCACTGCACTTAATTATTTCCCTTCAAATGTCACCTGGAAATAATTATGATTTTATTGTTCGCTGTAAAAAGCCTTCAACGAAATATTTCGTCATAAATCTGAACTGAACACAAATTAAACTTTATAACGTAACTTCTTTCTTACAAAATCTAATATTAGTTATTTTCGTTTTTCAATATTAACCAAAGCTTACACGTTCTACATTTATTCTGACAGACAGCATTTATGGTGGCAGAAATTGGAACTAAACGACTGTTCATTTATGATAGTTGTTATTAAAATGAAATAATGTTTTATGAATGAAGCGTAATAATACGCTATAAAATTAAATTCTTATCGATTTGATGCTATGAATAAGAAAACGCAATGTTTTTAATTAAAAGTGAAAATAATAATTAATTTATAATAGCTATTTGTCTTCCTACCTAACTTTCAGTATCCTTACGCAATTTCAAGAAACACAAAAAACAAATAACGACTTAATTTTAATTTTCGCCGGAAACTCAAATGAAAACAAATTTGTCGATTAGTGCGAATGGTGACCCCGTTGTGCCACTCCACGCAATCGTGTAAATCTATACTTATATATAAAGCTGAAGAGTTTGTTTGTTTGGTTGAACGCGCTTATCTCAGTAACTACTGGCTCGAATTGAAAAACATTTTTTTTTTGTTGGATAGCCCATCTATCGAAGACCAATAGGAGCAGAGCATTAATGAAAAATGTTACAAAATGTTACTAAAAATTTGTCCGTCCAACAAAAACTTTTAAACTTAACTCCGATCATCTCGATAAACTAAGATGAATGTGTGTACTCATGTCCCTTCCCCCCAATTTTTTTTTTGCACACGGGTGACACCCGGCGTGACTGCTAGTAGTATATAATGCTTAGTGGAGGTATCTGGTATATCTATGCTATAACGGGTGTTTTTGTTGGAATCTTCTTTTAATTATTTACATCATACTGATGAATTCTAATCATTTTTAGTATTTAAGATGTTTTTTAAAAAACAATTTGTACTCAGGTATACCTGTTTGGAAAATTAAAAAATATATTTTAATTATTATTCTCTTCAGAGTAACAATTGTTGTATGTAGGTATAGTGTATGCAATATCGTTTGTCATTATTTTGAAATTGTTGACATAAGATACAAAATACAGTGCAATCTTTCATAAATATAAGTTTTTTTTAATTCCTTGGTCAATTCGTAGCAGCGTATTTTCTTTAACTTTAAATTAAGAAATATTTCAACGGTACAATGGAAAATGCAATAGGCTAAGAGGTGGCGACGGTTTTGCTTAAATGTATATGTAAAGCACAATGATATTAACAATAAAACGTTATATTTTCGTATGGTTTACATTTACCTGCCACTTAAACGCAAGGAAGTAAGATTGCCAGACGTACAGATTCTAAAATGGGAAACACTTATGCAGGTGTTTTTAATATTATTTTGCGTTACGTATAGTCGCTTAAGAAAAACCGTCGCCAGCTCGTCTCTACAAGAAATATTTTTTTTATTCCCGCATGTCGAGAGAATGAATAACATAAAATTAGCATTTTACAAAGTATTATACGTTTGGTATTTTAATTTCCCTTTTATCTTTGAGCTAACCTCTTGAAAATTTTAGATCGTTTATTACAAGAAATGTGAAACGTGAAGCGTCTCGACTCTTCCTCCCACTTCCCGGTATACTTTTAAATTAGTACACCAGTCAATTTCATAGATGGCTGACTTAATCCTGTGTTCACTATTCTAACTTTTCTTAATTCTCTCACATTGTAAGAAGAATATTAATCATCTACGCTTTTCAAACCATATTTCTCATTTAATTTATTGATGCCGTACTTATCTGTCTCATAAAACGAATTGAAATCATTTTCATGAAAATTTTACTCATTTTATTGTCACATTTTAAAGGAAAACGTTATATTTTATTGTCCAATAATTTTATAACATTAAGGGAAAATAACAGCTATCAAAATTTTGTTTCACAACTTTTTTCAAACTAAATGGTTTTATTTTAATAATTCGCATTTCAGAAATATTCTTAATTTTATAACAAGCGCACGTTTTTTTAGATTGACTTTTTACGCTATACTAAAGGCGCAGTAAGTTCTGACGAAAATGATACCTAAGTGACTTACAATAAGCTCTAAAATGAATATTTATGCAAACTCCGACCGTTAAAAGTCGTTTTTGATCAATTTTGGTGATGTCCAGTCAATCATCATAGACAAGGTATAGTACTGGCGCATTCTCATCGAATTTATTATCGAATGAATTTTTTTTCCTGGAATACATTCCAGATGTAATACTGAAACCCATGTTTGCCAGACGAGAACTTGGTAAAATTATATAAACCAGTGGGAGTATATGCCCAAGTAATTCAAGAATTACAAGGCGCGAAATTTTACCCCGGTGTTTTGTTTGAAAATCGGTGTATATTTAACGTTCAGCACGGAATTGTTTTTTTAAAAACTCCACATTAGCCCCTTCTTGTTTCATATTGTAGGAAAGCATAATAATATTAGTCCGCCATCTTTAGAAGTCCGCCATATTGGATTTAGAGTGACGTCACTTTATTTTTCGAATTATTTACAGCAAGCCCTTTCATTTGATACCCATATTGTAGGAAAGCATAATAAAATTAGTTTGCCATCTTTAGAAGTCCGCCATATTGGATTTAGAGTGACATCACTTTATTTTTCGAGTTATTTACAGCAGGCTCTTTCATTTGATACCCATATTGTAGGAAAGCATAATAAAATTAGTCAGCCATTTTTAGAAGTCCGCCATATTGGATTTTGAGTGACGTCACTTTATTTTTCGAGTTATTTTAAGCAAGCCCTTTCATTTGATACCCATATTGTAGGAAAGCATAATAATATTAGTCCGCCATTTTTAGAAGTCCGCCATATTGGATTTAGAGTAACGTCACTTCATTTTTCGAGTTATTCTCAGCAAGCCCTTTCATTTGATACCCATATTGTAGGAAAGCATAATAAAATTAGTCCGCTATCTTTAGAAGTCCGCCATATTGGATTTAGAGTGACGTCACTTTATTTTTCGAGTTATTTACAGCAAGCCCTTTCATTTGATACCCATATTGTAGGAAAGCATAATAAAATTAGTCCGCCATTTTTAGAAGTCCGCCATATTGGATTTCGAGTGACGTCACTTTATTTTTCGAGTTATTTTAAGCAAGCCCTTTCATTTGATACCCATATTGTAGGAAAGCATAATAATATTAGTCCGCCATTTTTAGAAGTCCGCCATATTGGATTTAAAGTGACGTCACTTTATTTTTCGAGTTATTTACAGCAAGCCCTTTCATTTGATACCCATATTGTAGGAAAGCATAATAAAATTAGTCCGCCATTTTTAGAAGTCCGCCATATTGGATTTAGAGTAACGTCACTTCATTTTTCGAGTTATTCTCAGCAAGCCCTTTCATTTGATACCCATATTGTAGGAAAGTAAATAAAATTAGTCCGCCTTTTTTAGAAGTCCGCCATATTGGATTTAGAGTGACGTCACTTTATTTTTCGAGTTATTCTCAACAAGCCCTTTCATTTGATACCCATATTGTAGGAAAGCATAATAAACTTAGTCCGCTATCTTTAGAAGTCCGCCATATTGGATTTAGAGTGACGTCACTTTATTTTTCGAGTTATTTACAGCAAGCCCTTTCATTTGATACCCATATTGTAGGAAAGCATAATAAAATTAGTCCGCCATTTTTAGAAGTCCGCCATATTGGATTTCGAGTGACGTCACTTTATTTTTCGAGTTATTTTAAGCAAGCCCTTTCATTTGATACCCATATTGTAGGAAAGCATAATAATATTAGTCCGCCATTTTTAGAAGTCCGCCATATTGGATTTAAAGTGACGTCACTTTATTTTTCGAGTTATTTACAGCAAGCCCTTTCATTTGATACCCATATTGTAGGAAAGCATAATAAAATTAGTCCGCCATTTTTAGAAGTCCGCCATATTGGATTTAGAGTAACGTCACTTCATTTTTCGAGTTATTCTCAGCAAGCCCTTTCATTTGATACCCATATTGTAGGAAAGTAAATAAAATTAGTCCGCCTTTTTTAGAAGTCCGCCATATTGGATTTAGAGTGACGTCACTTTATTTTTCGAGTTATTCTCAACAAGCCCTTTCATTTGATACCCATATTGTAGGAAAGCATAATAAACTTAGTCCGCCATCTTTAGAAGTCCGCCATATTGGATTTAGAGTGACGTCACTTTATTTTTCGAGTTATTTACAGCAAGCCCTTCCATTTGATACCCATATTGTAGGAAAGCATAATAAACTTAGTCCGCCATCTTTAGAAGTCCGCCATATTGGATTTAGAGTGACGTCACTTTATTTTTCGAGTTATTTTCAGCAAGCCCTTTCATTTGATACCCATATTGTAGGAAAGCATAAAAAACTTAGTCCGCCATCTTTAGAAGTCCGCCATATTGGATTTAGAGTGACGTCACTTTATTTTTCGAGTTATTTACAGCAAGCTCTTTCATTTGGTACCCATATTGTAGGAAAGTAAATAAAATTAGTCCGCCATTTTTAGAAGTCCGCCATATTGGATTTAGAGTGACGTCACTTTATTTTTCGAGTTATTCTCAGCAAGCCCTTTCATTTGATACCCATATTGTAGGAAAGCATAATAAAATCCGCTATATTTAGAAGTTCGCCATATTGGATTTAGAGTGACGTCACACAGCTAACCATGCATTGTCATCCAAACTTAACGTGTATACAAATTTTCATCTCAATCGGTTGAAGATATCTGCTTTAAAATTACCGAAGGCATTCTTACCGCTCACTTAGTAATTCAGTTGTTCAATTAGTAATTTAGTCGCTCACTTATTAATTTAGTCACACAACTATTATTTTAATATTCAAGTTATTAAAACAGTATCTCATCATCAGTCACCAAGTTTTTTTTTTTTATTCGACCGTTTTATAATTCCACTATTATTATTATATAAAACAACATTATAAGAGATATATTCTTTTACGCATGCGCCGATGTTCCCAAAAAACAATAGGCCACTTCATATTTGCATATCAAACATCCTCCCAAAATTTGGTTTCAATCCGCTCATCCGTGGTGTCGGAATGGTAAGAAATGTCAAAAGTGACGTTTGCATCTGCAAAGTATTATGTTCTAATAATAATTAGTTATTCAAATTGTTAACTTAGAAGGCGTTGCATAAATATTTCAAATGGCATCCGTTTTTGAACAAATGCTATCTCCTTTGTTTTATTATTGTCATAAATAAAATTATCGACCAATTTTATTTTAAGACAGAACATACGCAATAATTAAATTACCATGTTATACCGTGCAACAGAGAGAGATAACCGAAAGATGTTTGCTATCGGTTATATCAGATTGAATTTATTTCTATATAAATGTGTATAAGAAAAGTGATTGGGCGAATTCTGTTGTACGAAATTTATGTAAAATTTTCTCCTCTTTCGTTTAAGACATGTTTCGAACCGATCTGATTTAAATTGAGCGAGTTATAAGCGAAAAACTTCGTTTTTTCTAAATTGCTCCCCTCTGGAGCAAAAATTCAAAAATCGGGCGACGTTAGGATCTAAGTTACCCGGAGACGAATCGAACAAAAAAAAGTTTTTTAAAATCGGTTAAGGCGTTTGAGCTGTACACAATCCACAAAAAAGCGTGACATACAGATTCACAGATTCACAGATTCACAGATTCACAGATTCACAGATTCACAGACAAAGCGAGTACATATAGGCGCTTTAGCTTACGCTATTCGCGCCTAAAAAGGTGAAGACATATCTTTTGAGAATTTAATATTTTTTATATTATTTGACTGACTTCCAACAAAAAATGATTTATAAGTTTTTTGTAAAGTTAATATCGACATTATGAGTTTTTGAAAGATGGAAAAACTCAATTTGTCAACGGTCGCTACTGGGTAAAAAGTACCACATTATACATAGCTCCGTATAATACATGGATATTAATATCGAAATTTTTTAATTTAAAATGTTTGTACTATTAATAATAATAATAATAAATTCCTTTAACTCCTAAGTGGAGCATAGCGCCTCTACAAAAGTTTTAAATCTAGTCCTATCTTTTGCCATATTCTACTATTACTACTATTAACTATATAATAAAAATATTTATTATAAAAAAATGTATTTATTAATATTTTTATGGCACATTTTACAAGCTTTGTTTCCCGGTCTTTCTTCCAGTTGCAATCTTTACATCGTGACATATGCAATGATTTGGTCGGGACCTTAAGAAGCTTGGCATAATATTGTCTTCGTTGTTTTCGTCTAAACCCAAAATAAACTTGATTTAAGTTTTTTGGGACTGTGTAAAATTAACAACTTGCAATCTGTGATGTATAAGAGGCATTAATAAACCTTTCACACGTCCTTTGCCGAAAGGTACCTAACACGGCAAGTCGCTAAATTAAGTGGAAAAAATTGATATTAGTGTTGTTACTATTTTGTGGTATTTTTTACCCGGTAGCGACGAATACCCTGGTTAAAAGTATAATTGAGAAGGTCTTCCTTTTACCAGACATAATTGTTTATAACATCTTTAAGCTTTGATCATAAACCGCCAAAAAACGAAAATTGATGACTTTTAATTTATGTAAATTTTAAAAAATATATACCTTAGAAATATTCGTATGTAGTTTTTTGTGCTTGAAAATTTATTTGTTAAAAATTATTACGTCTAAAGTATTTTATTCATTGTCATGACTTCCCTTAATAATATCATTTGCTTTTGGTATCATCTTCTTCATTTAATTTATTGATGAGTTATTTTTCTCCTATCTATAAAATGAATTGAATCCGTTCTCATAAAAATTTTATTCTCATTTCTTATTAGCTGATCAATGATCACTCATCGCATATTTTGTTAAGATCTAAACATTATTTAAAGTTTAAATTTACTTGAAATTGTTTACACACATTTGATTCTATTGATATACAGGGTGAGTCAAACCACCCGTATCAGTCGTTTTTTTCGAAAACGGTTAGTCGTAGAGAGTTGTGTCAAAAATCTGTATTATAAATGGTGATATTTTTTTCCCCCGGAAAGGTCGGCTTCCCTGTTAGTTTGCTCCGGAATGTTAAATGGCACGATAGGTCGAAAGTGGTATTGTTGAAAAGATCTTTAAAAAATAAGCAAGTTTTGTAGGACATTTTTTTTTGTTACTGCCACCCCTGTTAAGTAATATTCGTTTGAAATTATTAAATTAACATGTCATAATAAAGAACTTCATTTTAAAAGTCGGCATTTAAAATCTAGTTACTTAATTAAACTATGTCCCAATAAGTTTTCAATAATTGCAATTGTTTTTTTTTGTCGGAAAATACTTCCAGGTACTCATAACATATCTAGAAGAGCTCCGCAGTGTTTAGAAGTAAATTGAAGACAGTTTGAACATTTGTGACATTGTTTAATTAGGTAACTAGATTTTAAATGCCGACTTTTAAAGTTAAGTTTGTTATTCTGACATGTTAATTTAATAATTTCAAACGAATATTACTTAACAGGGGTGGCAGTAACAAAAAAAAATGTCCTACAAAACTTTCTTATTTTTTAAAGATCTTTTCAACAATACCACTTTCGACCTATCGTGCCATTTAACATTCCGGAGCAAACTAACAGGGAAGCCGACCTTTCCGGGGGAAAAAAATATCACCATTCGATTCTTCATTAGGGCTTTTTTAATACAGATTTTTGACACAACTCTCTACGACTAACCGTTTTCGAAAAAAACGACTGATACGGGTGGTCTGACTCACCCTGTATAATACATATGTATCTGTTTTTTATTTTCATCTTTTTTTCAAAAATTTTTCAAGTACAAAACTGATTTTAAGACCAATATTAACTAGGGTTGAAAACTATTAACAATTGATTTTTTTTATGATACTTGAAAAAATATTTATCAGTGAGAAAAAAAATTAAATTTTTTTTTGAGCTTATAATATATAGATGCCATAATATTTTGAGAGTACCGGGATTCATTTTTTTTCTTTTGTTTATTACAACTAGTTTGACTGGAAAGGATTTTTTTGTAATAAAAAATATCATTATTTAAACAAATGAGAAGAATCTACCTGTTGCAAAAAATAATTTATAAAATTGGCCTGAAGTTAATGACGACCTCCCAATTGGATCAATACTGAATATTAAATATGTATTTGAAAAATTACACCCGAGATTTTTTTTTTAAATTCTTATCTACACTTTTTTGAATTTTTTTAGTTTTAACAAAAATGGCTTGACCGATTTTAATAAAATTACTTTCGAATTATTATGACGTTACTACTCCTAGATTGATATTGTTTTTTATTCTCAAAATATTGTGTAAAATCTACTTTTAACCATCATTTTGTTTATTTAAAATTAATAGTTGAACCTATTTTGAAAAAATTCAAATAAATATTTATTTGAAGAGTTCTATTCAGACGTTAATCAAAGATTTGAATTTCTGTTTTGAAAAAGTTTCTGTCGGATCATATATACTTTAACATACGTCAACTGATATCCTAACATAGTCGATATTATTTTGTATTCTTGAGATTTTACTCTATAGAAAGAAATGCTCAAGTACGTACTTCATAAATCATTTAAAAAACTGTGTAAAAATTTTGTTTATTTCTATTTTCAGACTTATTACAATAACTTCCCAAGGTACTGGGAAGTTAATAATTTATTTTTGAACATCTATAAATTAAATCCATAACAAATATCTGTTAAAATATGTTAACGAAATATTGATCAGTAATCCCCAGCCCTTAACTTTTAAATTGAAGTTGTCGTTTTCTTAGTACCGATAATTTATTACTTCTGTTTCCTCAGTTTTAAATTTTATTGCTTCTCTCCATTCATTTGCTTGTTGTCAGTTAATTTTTGCTTTTCTTTCTTTTCGCTTATATTTCTTGCATTAATTTTTTCTACGTTTTATTAAACACATCTGAGTTCATACTTCATAGCCAGGAACATTCTTTAGAAAATCTTAAATTCACGATTTGTTTGCTAAATCAAGAATTTTTTGTAATTTGACTTCTAATAAATTAGAACATGTCGACTTTAAAGTGAAAAATTAAAAATTTGTTTCAAAGTCTCAAAGTTTTAGAGTTTCGTTCA
The DNA here is from genome assembly GCA_963575645.1 of Xanthostigma xanthostigma. Classification (NCBI taxonomy): domain Eukaryota; kingdom Metazoa; phylum Arthropoda; class Insecta; order Raphidioptera; family Raphidiidae; genus Xanthostigma; species Xanthostigma xanthostigma. The sequence continues at coordinate 20,179,657 of OY754465.1, forward strand.
CACAAAAAGTGTTGTCTTTTACGCGAAAATCATTAAAATTTTAGCTTTTTGAAAAAGGAAGATTCTGTTCTATAAAGTTGAACAATTTCTAGGTTGATTCAAGTCCATAATAGTTTCAACATTTTAAGTGAATATTCAAACAGCGGTTGTCGGTTGATCTGTAGGTCGGTACAGGTCAGTTCGACGCCAACGTTTCGACGCGTGGTCAGTTCAATGCGAGGTCGTTTCGACACGGGGTCAGTTCGACGCCATACTTTTTTCGTATTTTTTTATTTTTAGAATAACTTTGCATCATCATTCAAATAAATGCGATATGCCTGATATAATAGATATTATATATAATAAATGTTAATGTGAAACCCAAAAAGCTATAACAAAGAATTCAACAGGAATTACTTCGTTGATAAGAAAAACCTGTCGTTGTACTTTACTATTAAAATTCCCCGTTGAACTATACGTGGAACGATTCACAACAATTTGTTGTCATGTCCATACTGGCAGTAAAGTCTGCCCAAATGTGCGGTGGAAAAGTTGCATTTTCGTCAATATAAGTATCTATCCACAGAACAATAATGGGTATAGAATGCGCCTAATGCTAATTTGTAGGCAGTTCATGTGTCATAAGTAGTGGGGTGCGGGCAGTAACATAGCACCTCGTGATATATCAGAGACGTATTCAGGATTTTTGAATTCTAGTTTCAGTCTGTTTCCATTTATTTGAATTATGATGCAAAGTTATTCTAAAAATGAAAATAAGCACGAAAAAAGAGTATGGCGTTGAACTGACCCCGCGTCAAAACGTACGGCGTCGAACTGACCACGCGTCGAAACGTTGGCGTCGAACCGTTGGCGTCGAACCGTCGGCGTCGAAACGACCTGCTTCGGTGTAGGTACGTAGGTACATCCGCACTGTACAGGTCGTACAAATCGCTTTGGATTATGTTTTATTCGCTTTGTTTACTATCAGAGTAGAACTGAAATTAATTCAGTACCAGTTTAATTTTTATAAGCAAATTTTAATATTTTATGACATCTACGAAAGTTTTCAACTATTATTAATTTATTATTGTAAAGTAGTAGATCTAGTACATCCTGTACCATAAAAATCGGTAAAAAAGCGTTGAGTTGCGTAGTGCAATGGTCAACGCCCCTGCTTTATACAAAGAATAACTATTTTGTGTAACTATTTCATTTCACTTGATATTTATTTATTTATACAACATAATATTATTTTTCCTTTATTTTTCTATTCTTTTTTTTACTTTTTCTGTTTACAACTACATATAATTAAGAAGATAAAAAAATACCATTTTTAAAGCACAAATACCTAGGCAGTAAACAGTAATTTATATTTTTTTAGAATAATTTTCAGTTTTTTTAGCATAGAGTGAAAAACAGTTGGGTGTGCACTATGCAGTTTTGATTTGGAAACTATTTGATATTGTACTTGATCACAAGTGAATTACATTTAAGACGGAACATAAATATGAGTTTTGTTGATATGGTAGCTACGGGAATCATTAATGCAATACAAAAATCGTTCTCTTTTAGTCTCTATTGCATTTAAGTGGAACGAGTTTCTGTAATGCGTCTGATTTCTATCAAACAAACAAACCTCGCTTATATTGCGTCGTAACTAAAATTCTCTGTACATTTTATGAGATGTTAAGTTTATTTTTCATCAAAAAAATCGTGAAATATGACACAAAATTCAACCACAATTTCGCGGAAAATTACTCTTAATCCCTGAAAGAAAATAACGTTGCATGAGATTTACGAAATTTAAAAATAAGTATATTCAAGTTCATCTATATTCTATTGTGAAAACCGTGTGTATATAACGAAATGAGAAAGTAATAACACATAAGTCTGCTCTGAAACAAAAATAAAGAAAATAAATCACTGAAAGATTGCATCAAAGTATGTACTTGCGACTAAGTACGAAAATATTCAACCTTCGTCTGAACAAAGTGGAACAAAATCGTTTATGTCTGAATGTTTATATGTGAAAAAAGTTATTGAGTTTTTCAGACAGAATGGATTCGAGCTTCAGGTAAATGTAATGTGTACTTAGCGAACAAACATTTGATTTATTGAAAAAGAAATCAGAGTATTTGCTCCAAAGGTCATATAACGTTCAATCGTTGATTGAAATAGGAGTGAGGGTTGGCCAACAGGCAGCGACTACAAACTGTATAGCTCCCAGCAATAATATGTTGTACAACTTTTGACTGATGATTTCCAATTTCCATTCTGATATTCATTTTTTAATATTTGTGCTTCTGCAATTTCGTTCTGTTTAATTTAAAGGCCTACAGTATTTGACATTTTTTTTTGTATTTTTTAATTATATGTATTTAAAAAAGAAATGAAAATTTTTACATTATGTTGAACTTCTGACATTATAATACAATTGGAACTCATTTATTTCAAGCTATTGTCACAAAGTAGTTAATTTACAATTTCGACTTATCGAAATAATTGATGCTTATAACTTAATTTCCTTGAGTTGAACACAACATAAAATATTATGTGACATGTAGACCTTTAAGATTTTGTAAAAATCTACTCATTAAGTTACGTGAAAGGAAACAAAAAAAGTTTTAACTTGAAGTTTACATTATTGAAACTGAAAGTACAAAAGTGCTGTGCAAAAAAAAAGACAAATTCCTGTCTGTATCATATCGATCTGGAGAACTTGAGTTCAAGGTCAAGAGGCTTATTTACGATAATTATATTATAATTCTTAATTATTTTTTAATATATAATTTTTTTATTGTTCATGCTTCCTCAACTTCCCTTAACTTTCAACTTATATGTGTATTTCTTATACCTTTTTAGAATTATTATTTCAGTTGCAAATGTGTATTATTGATAAATATCGATACAAAACTGGACAAATACGAATAATAAATGTACACTCTGTACACTCCTGAATAGAACCTTTACAGGTACGCAATTTATCTTCATGATTCTTAACAGAAAATCAGTTACAAATAGATTTAGTGGTCAAACTATACCGAAAATTCGCACATAGGTATATGTAGAACCCGACAAAGGGAAAACACATAGCCAAGCTAATGTCTGACGTTTGCTGGAAAAGAAATAAACTGAAGAAAGTTTTGAAGAGAAAATGAAAAATACTTTTCTACATTCGGTATTTATTGGCTGTTCAATAAAAATGAATAATATCTAATTGCAGTATACGACTTTTCAAATAGTTTTAAGAACATTTAGTGTTTTTTTACTTAACATACCTACAATTTTATCGTTTTGTTCCTCAATAAATTAATTCTTGAATTTTCGCATTTTTAACCAAATAAAACAGGACAAGAATACTAACAAGAACCGTCGAAACAAATTTTATTTCGTCAATAAAATAAAGATCGTCAATTTGAGAAATTTTTTTGTCCAAAAAGTTTAGTTTTATCGAATTGTGATACAGGAGTGTATTATTTAAAAAAGTGGTTGCCTCTTAAATCTTGATTCTTTGTATAAAAAATTCGTTATTATAAAAAAAATACCTTAAATCGTACAAATAACTATTATTTTCATTAGTGATATTTTTTCTAAATTGTCATAACAGCCGAGATATGTTACAAAATGCAAATTACCATTGAAATCTAAATGTAGGTACAAGACTTCAACGTTAGATAAAGCGGGAGGCTAAAACAATTATATGAGTTATAGATCTTCTACTTTCAATATTCTACAACCTAAGTCCACTTTTTTGTGAACACACTGTGCATAGTATATATAACGCATTCGCTTGAACTCTTGAATTATAACCGACCGGGGAAAATGGAAGTTTATAATAAACTGAATACGATCCGTTCATTTTAAATGAAATCATATTTTTGAAGGTACATTATAATTCCAGTTTTGGGAAATTTATTTTACTTCCAAAAATTCATATCCGCAATATTGCACATAACTACAACTACATAAATAAAATACAGAATGTTTCATGATACTTTTTCCGCAGGTTATAAATATAAGACTACAGAAAATTTGACACTTGAACAGCTAGGATGAATATAACTAGCAGTCGGGATTTACCACTGTTCCGCGACATTTTATCGAGTCTCTCTAGCAGTTTGGGAAGGAGTGCTTATCAAAAAATTTCTGACAATATACATGATTCTTTTTAAATGTCCCCTAGATCTTCCTTAAAAAGATGATTACCGGAGGCTTAGCTATGTTTTTAAATCAATGATTATTTAGTTAAAAGAGAATGTGTGAAAGACAATTCTTAAAATTGGGTACCGAGCTGTAATTTAAATACATATATAGATATAATTTTTTTGAGTATAATTATTATTTAAGCTTATCGTTTAATATCTACTGATAAACTAACAACCAAATTTGTTTCATTTCGATGCAAAAAATCCGTATTCAAAAAACTAAATATAAGAAACAAAAAAGTCCCGTCATAACAATGTTTTTCATTTATATTAAAGAGTTTTTAGAGGACCAGGTGTTTTCAATCAATTGATTATTATAGTGCACAACGTCTCTTAATTTATTATTACTTCATCAGGTGATCATATTTCAATTCTACACCGCCGAGACTAAGGATTTCATTTATATTTCTTAATATCTCTTCCAACCAATTATACGAATGTGTTTGTACCTACTACCAATGATCTAATATTATAACTAGCTGAAGAGACTTATGACCTCTATTGTCGAACATCCTATAACTTGTGTGCATTTTAGACTTTTGCTCAGTTATTTTTTACACATCATGATAGTTTATAGCTTTTTATCTATGCTAAAATCAGAAACTTCTGAAACGTTTTGAAAAAAAAAATTATATTAGTGATCGTGTCCATCGTGATAATAACATTAAGAAAAATCGCAGGATTGTGGACAAAAATATTAGATTTATTGAATGTATGACCTTCGTCTATAATATACACAAAAAATTAAATAGCAATAATTAATTTTTGTTATTTTGTTTTCTGTATTCAACTTTAAAAGACTAAATTTATAGACGAAACGTCGTACATTAAATAAATCTAATATTTTTGCCCACAATACTGCGATTTTTCTTAATATGTTTTGAAAAAAATATTTACTGTGACAAAAGCTATACAATACCATCTCCCTTAACAAGATGTTAAATTATTTTGTAGTTAAGCACCAAAATAGTTTGAGTTGGTTATCACTATACTATGATTCGCTGAATGGAGCGACAAAACAATGAAACAATGTAAAATATACCCTTTCCGTGCTAAGAACTATACCGCTTATATTACATAGTGAAGTATAAGTTTGTGACTTACTCTCTAAATTTTGGATACACTCGGAATAAAATGAATATTTTTTATTATCATGGTACACATTATATAAACATTGAATTTAGTAAGTAAAAAAAAACACACAAAAAATTGTTCAAATCGGATGGCATTCGAAATTTATATTGTTCTAAGTACAAATAATGGTGTGTATCAATGCCATTCGATTTCGATTAAATTAACCCCTATTTAGCCACCCCCCAAACCTCATGAAAATAACAATAATGCCATACGCTGCAAAAAAATTGTTTAAAATCCTTTTCATGCACAGACCTTTTAAAAGTCCAAGCGGTCGTTAAATATTCATTGAACCCCCATATCGCCGCCCCTGTCTATTTGGGGTCACTTTGGCCGCTACCAGGGGGCTCTGTACCACTCAAAGGCCCAGATTACCACTCGCCATCCAGTTGCCTGTCCGACACCGGCTTGACGTGCCACTGCTTTGAATATATATGCTATCACCAACGTACTACATGCATTTTGTTTCTATGGCCTTCTCCTTGCTAAGCTCTGAACTCAAGTACGTATGTGCAGCGCTTTTGTTTCGTAAAACTCGCGCGCCCGTTTGTTTCGCAGTTCACTAGACTGGTGGTAAAGAATAAAAACCCAAAACCCGGAGAGATCATTACCCTAAGTGGGTATTTGAATGTTCATCAACTATGTGTGATTTTACAAGATTGAAAAATACAATCAAATAGCCAGATCAGTTGACTTGCCCCCCACGACATGTAATAATATAGTTATTTTTCAAGCACAAATCTTTAACAGTTTTAAAGTAAACTAGGTAGCTAACCTACTTCACGTAGCGAGCTACCTGTTGATTAACACTTATCCTTTGAAGGGTTGTTTACTGTTAATCTCTGTCTTGTTGTTTTGCCAGAACGCGCTTGCATTGAAAACTTTATACAGGCTGAATTCATGGCGTTGTATTTACAGGGTAGCCTATAGACAAATTTAATAGTAGTTTATCTTTCTAAAACGTAAATGCAGTCGTTATATACGAGTTGCGACATTATGAAAAATCAAGCTTCATACGCGAGTCATAATATCATTACGTTCGAGATACATTTTTTTGCAGGCACCTCCTATAAAATTACTTGTACGTGTAGCTGTTTGCAATCTATTTGGATTGTTTACGAAAACTCTACCTGCTTTGCTGTGCTCCTCTGTGTTAAAATAGTAATTGACAGGTTGATTTTGAAAAATTTAGTTCATAGCACTGGTGTTTAATTGGCTATTTACTACCACTATGCTGATATGAAAATCAGTTATTTTATAGAGAGGTGTGCAAGAAAGTATCCACATTCCACACTAATATTATAAAGAGATAAAGTTTGCAAGTTTGGATGTAAGACGTAATCTCCGAAACTACTCATCCGATTTCAAAATTTTCACCAATATTTAGAATGGACCTTCAGGATGGACAGGGGCTATATATTATCGTGTTAAAATAAAAGCGCTTTTCTAGGAGATCAATTTTGCAACGTAAGACGATGAAAAAAAACGATGACAATCTACAAATTCGGGCGAAGTTTTCTGTTATGAAGCACTGATATCAAACAAATTTAATGTTTTATTTCGTGAATACAAGAATCTCCGTATGACATCATTGAATATATTATATTGATTTCCTGGTATCGTGGACACCTCGCGTTCAGCCAAGGGTTAACTACGCCTGACGTGTTTGACGATCGAATTCGCATTTAGCCCTTAGATTAGATTAGATAGAGGGTGTGAGGCACGCCTTGTCAAAACCGCGACCCAGGTAGATCTATTGTGTAACCCTGACTTGTTTATTCCTAAGCGAGGTAAAGGCTTTTGAAAAGCCTAGAATGGCTCTGGAATCGGTATCCCAAACCTGATCAGGCGTTGGGACTGGATTGTTGAAGTGACGGAGCCTTCGTATCATGACTGTTTCTCATTTGCGAAACAAATGCTCCGATGTTTCAGGAGCCTCCAAACAGAAGCGGCATGACATGGTGTCCGTTACACCAAAGGTGATACCTCAATGAGCAGTGACCTGAGAAGAGCCCGTAAATGATTCTGAGCTCAGTTTTCCTTAAGCATAATTTTTTTGCTTTGTCATTATCAGTTTTAATAAAGGTTTTTGCTTGGCGAAGACCTTGCGTATTCTTCCAGAACAGGACGTGTTGTTTCTTTTCCCATATGGCTAAACCCGTTTTAATGTAGTATTTTGATGTAGATACCGCAGTAAGGTTTCGGTCCTATAAATGGCGTTTTTATTTAGCTCTTACCGCGGACGACAGCTCAGATGTTTACACGTAAAAAATGGTCTCTTCATTAAAGAAACCTAGTGAGTTATGAATAGAGTAATCACCCTGTAATCCCAGTGTGCATGTATACCCACCTCAAAGTCCACCCGGAGTGGTGAAAACCTCAGACATCAATCACTGTCCACGTTTCCAGCTCACTGCCACATAAACTATAAAATTTTCTTATAGGTAAGTTAGGGCTGTGGATTCACTTAACATTAAAACATTTTAATATTTTTGGACAGTAATAGAGAATAATTTTCAATATTGAACGTTAAAAATGACAATAAAAAATGCGATTTAGACGAAAATTGTCATAATCCAACTTGAACAGTCATTTAAATAAGAACAGGACAATTTTTGTGTGAAACTTTTTTTTTATTTTGAAATTTTACTATTATAGGAACATGCTAACCGAAAAAGTTCACAACAGATGTTTTATTAATAATAATAATATTTTGATCAACAAATTACAGTAAAGCACATATTAATTGAATGCAAAAAATATCAATAAGAAAGAAAATCAATAAACTTACCGAATTCACTGGAAGACACACTACAAGACAAAGACGACAGCACTACCAAACTTCTGCAGTTTCTAAAACCTACAAACCTAGAATACAAAATCTAAATTAATACCCTATTGTTCCTATTTATCTATATTATGCAAACTATTATTATTACGTACCTTATTAATTCCATATTTATATTTAGTACTTACCTATGTATATGAGTAGTTGCATTTCAACAACTTTTCGTGCATATAGCTAAAGTTGCTGAGCACGTAATTTAAGTAAAAAAAATATTTTATTTGTGGTGCCAATACAGGTAGAGAATACAAATCATCATTGTGTAGTAGGTTCATTAAAGACTCAATCATTTATAACTTAAAAAGTCATCAAGTTTATAGGCAGCGTTTGTTAGTAGAAATTCTTTTAAGTATTTTTTAAACTTCGGCAGTTTGCCGGATTTTTTAATGTTTTGGGGAAGTTTATTATGCCTAGACTATTTGGGGATTTTGTACAAATATTTAAACGGTTCAAAGTTACTCTAAGTTCAGATGTTGATCTAGTATATAAGTTATGAATGTCTGAGCTCTTGATGAACCTACCAAAATTTTTAAATACATATACCTACCTATTGAGACTTCGGTTAGTATGCAGACTAATGTGAGAATTCTGTATTTCTTAAATAAAACTCTGCAACTTGTTCCCTGCGACACACCAACAATACATCTGACAATCTTCTTTCGACATATAAATTGCTTGAGAAGACGTACCCCAAAAGCACACAGTGTATTTTAATCTGGAATAGACTTGTGCATAATAAAATTTTAATAACTGTTGTGAAGTTAATATTTGTTTTAAACTAATAGACATATAATGATAACAATATAGTTTAGAGGCTAAATATTTGCAGTGCATTTTGAAGTTTTAATGTTGATCAGAATTTAGTTAAAAGCACTTTTTCTCTTTTTTTATTTAGTTTCACTTTTTACGTATGTCTGGAAGGACTAAAGCTTGTAATTAACCCAATTTAACTTGTCAAACTGATTTGAAACTTTGCAGTCGTATGTAGTATCGATGAAAGTATTATGCTTGACTAAAATGATATTTAAATAACAAGTTAAAAATAATAAAACTAACAGTTGGTGGAAGTCCCAGTGCTGGTGGTGGAAGAACGTGTCTCCTATTATTTTTACAAGCTTTTTTCATAATTCTAATGAATAAGAACTCAGAGATGAAATAGCTACACTTTTTTTGTATAAAAACAAACTTTCATTAAAATGTGGTGAAATGGAAATACTTATATTTAATTTAGATTCATAATTATGAAATGGTGTCGTGATAATAAGTGTAAAGTTTGCTTTTTACGCTTTTATAACTACTTATGAACCTAAATTAAATAGGTTTTTTTTGTGGTATGCTTTAATAAGACCAAGTTTAAAAAATCTATTTAACTGAGATAGTAATTTATTTCTGTTTTAAGAAAATTATAAATAAATTGGACAAATATTGCTGTTAATAAAGACTTTGATATTAATTTGTAAAAAATGGAAAATACTGATTTTCTTATTACATATAATTTAAATATAACAAACAAAATTCCGCTTATCTGATATTTAAAACTGTGAATATATTTTCAATTTGAATTTTGTTCCTAAACCTAATAATGATTTAGGAGTTACAAAACACTGGGGTGATGATTCCGAAAAAATATTATTTATTGACTTATTAAAACTCTAGTTTTACGCGGAAAATACCACGTAAATCAAAACCACATAATTTAAGGCTAAACATTCAAGCGCAAATATTGGAGTTTAGAGGCAAAAAAAGCAAATCAAAAAGAAAACTTATAATTTTGAAACGAATATTTACATTTATTAATAAAGAAGTGAAAACAAAATAATAATAATAATAATAATAAGATGAAAATTAAATATCTCATTATAACGGTTCGTTTAGATTTATTAGTTAATTTTCTTTAGAGTTCAATTCTCATAAAATAAAATTTATATTGAATTGTAAACAATATCCGAATGGTTTACGTACATTTTGAACTTTTGTTTTGCTCTTTTATTTATCCGTAAAAAAGTGGAATACTAAAACAAGGAATGTAGGTTCATATTCTGTGATGCCTAATGTAAAAAAATAGTTCTCGGAGTATGTGAAATACAGTTGCAAAGATGCTTTATTATGAGAAGCTGCTTTGTTTATATGTGTCACTGCAGAATAAATGATAATTCAGCCGCCGCAAGAGTTGAAAACTTAGGTTTGAGTCTTTAATTTTTTGTAATATTTAGTCCCGTCAAAATTGACAAAAAATTAGTGGTAGGCTTACAATAATTAGCATAGAGTTGAAAATTGCTACAGGTCTTAGGTACGCTATTACAAATGAAATATCAATAGTCCCCACCGATCCTACAACTGCTAAAAAACTATTCAAGGTCAAAGGTAAAAATTATCAGTTTTTTTGCATTTTTCTCGTAAACGGTTAATGTGATCTAAAATTAGGCCAGACAAAAGTTGTAGATCATGCAATTGTCTACAAGAATTGTTCTTATACTTTTTTCCTTACGAATCACCATTCTTTTAAAATGGTGATTTCATACGTCGAAAATACTAATATGAATATTAAAAAAATATATAAGAACAGTTTTTGTATACAATTTCATGATGATAACATTTGTCTGACCTATTTTTAGATAGAATTTACCGTTTACGAAAATTAACCTTTGATCTTGAATAAATTTTGAAGCAGAGGTATGATCGGTGGGGTCTTTTGATTTGTAATAATGTATTAAGACATGTACCAATTTTCAGCTCTATGTGCGAATTGTAGTAAATTGAATAATGTTTATTTTGACTGGACTAATTGTATTATATTGTCAGCAATGGGTGTTTCATAGTAGGTACAGTAGCTCTGAACTGTCACTAAACCACTATGTAACTTTTTCGTCAATATTTTCCAAAAACAATGACGAAATCTGAAAAGTCAGCTATTAGTGTTATACATATTTTTTTATGGACGTTTTACTTTTCTATACGACAACATAGTAAGGGCAAGAAGAACCGATGCGAGAGAGCGGTGAATTTTCGTTTCGGCAAGTTGGCCACAGATGTTCTGTGCAATCGAGCGGGCATACCAACCTAACTGTACCTATTCCCCTCCGTCAGCATGCCGTCCTGCCGTCTTTTCCACTGACAGCACTCGATTCCAGGAAGATTTAAATCGAATTATTTAAATAAACGACTTGGACCAATTCTCTATCCGTTTGACGAACGAACAAATGAAAGAGGAGGTCCGCTTTGAATTAATGCTGTTTTTTATCACAGTCTAATCTCGTATGCACCTTAATGTTATTTTCCAGCTCTAGCTCTTTATGTTTTTTCCTTTAAGATACATTTTCTAAATAATTCTCATTTTCAGAACAATATTTTAAATACGAATCATTAATAATAATAATAATAAAAATAATAATAGCCTACTTTATTCTTTAAATACTGGTTACAGTGTACATTCGATTAAGAGTATTCGTCCCTGCAAGCACCCCCTGCACCCTTCATCTCAAATATTTTCCCCTCGCCTAAAAACGGTTCGCGCTCTCCTGACGCTATTTTTAAAGCTAGAGGGTTCTGGTAAACGCTAAATGAAAGACAAAGAATCAGACTACAGATCCTTCAGGCGAATTTTTTGAAAAACAGTTTCGCCTACGTGTGAAATATTACGTAACTTATTATTTTTTTCAAAAGATTGTAAGTTTTTTCAGGAATTTTTTTTCAAAAAATTCGCCTGAAGGATCTGTAGTCTGATTCTTTGTCTTTCATTTGGCGTTTACCAGAACCCCCTAGCTTTAAAAATAGTGTCGGGGAGCGCGAACCGTTTTTAGGCGAGGGGAAAAGATTTGAGATGAAGGGTGCAGGGGGTATTTGCAGGGACGAATACTCTTAAGTGCCGATTGTATCGTGGCGTGTCGAGTTAATCAATTCTATTATTCGATATTTATCGGACCTTTATTTACTTTGTTTTTCTATTTGCAAACATTGTTTATTGAAATTTTATTTTGGACGTAATCATAGAAATTTCGATAGCACCTTGTTCTATTTTCATGCAATATTATGCCAGCTAAATACAACAGACAAACGCAGTAATAATAAGAAACACAGAGTACTATTTTAATAAAAAACAAACGCTGAAGTTTACAGAAGATAAATTCAAGGTTTTTTTAATTAATATTTCTTTTATTTTTTAATCATTTGTATACTAATTGCATTTGCTTTTGCACGTGTAAAGTAATTTTCATATAAATTGAGCATTATACAATTAAAAAAATAAATAAAACCTTTTATGTAAGCTATCTTCTTATTTTTACGCTGTTGAACGACGAACGTAATATAAATGTGACAGTATATTACACCATAAGGACTGAAAGTGTGCTGTATGTACTATTTTTCTTTATAGCTCGGTCGTAAGCACGCTAATTAAATACATTAAATAATTATTACTTATTAATTATATAAAAACAGATAAATTTAAAGCAAGAAACTTTGAGGTTATACGTAAAACACGAATGTAATAGTGTTGGTATGGAAATGACATCTAAACAACAGTTTGCGTTACTACCGCCCGAACGCATGTACTTCCCGCACTGATGTATGTAATCTCACCAAGGAGTAAATGTTAGACTTTCTGTCTTACAATTGATGCCAAAAGTATGCACTTTCGATCGAGGTATGAAGAAAATTTGCTTTCTTATTGGAGGATTTTTTAAAAATATTTTTTAATACATTTATATAGGGGGTCCAGTACGATAACACTATGCACCCAAATTTTGAAATTTTTTTTTTAAGTCATAGAAAACGCTAAATTTTGACGTTCGAAAAAAAAAACTTTGCGGATTATTCACAAATTTCCTCAAAAATACGTGAAAAAAATGGAACTACTTTTCGTCTTTCACTGTCATTTTTTAAATCTAACCAATCAAAAATCACAAATACACGTCATAGCAACTGGTGTACAATTATTGCATAACTATCTCACTTTGAATGCAGCTTTCGATTGTGTTATGGAAGCAGGGTCGTATTTAGATTCGCATACCCGTTTATCGTTCACCCCGGAATTGTTTTTTTAAAAACTCAACATTTGCCCCTTCCCGTTTCACTGCGAGACAATTCGCATACCCCTTTATCGTTCACCTCAGAATTACAATTCGCATACCCGTTTATCGTTCACCCCGGAATTGTTTTTTTAAAAACTCCACATTTGCCCCTTCCCGTTTCACTGCGAGACAATTCGCATACCCCTTTATCGTTCACCCCAGAATTACAATTCGCATACCCGTTTATCGTTCACCCCGGAATTGTTTTTTTAAAAACTCCACATTTGCCCCTTCCCGTTTCACTGCGAGACAATTCGCATACCCCTTTATCAAAAAAAGCGGTGGTTTTCAATCTTCATGAAAATGTGAGTTTTAAATTTAAAATTCGTTTTATAAATTAAAATTTCCAAATACGACTCTGCCCTGAACGTTCAATTGTATTTCATTCCAACCAATTGATATTTCTATCTTTGTTTATCATAGGTACAGGTATATATAACTTTCTCTTTTCTTATCACTATATAAGACAAGATAGCGATCGCTATAGTAAATAATATACTTACTATACCATATTTAATTTTTTTAATTTAATTTATAAAAAATAATTTTCCGCACTTAAAACGACCAATAACGCTGTTATATGTTATATAAAACAATAATTGTGAATTTCCAGTGGATATTTTGCATAGCAAGTTATCGTACTCTTACCTTATATAGGTACTAATATTGAATTTGAACTGTAAACATCGAATTTGTGAAAGAATTTTAATCCCAAATATAAAGAACAATTACAAAAAGTTTACCATCCTAGACTAACTAAAAATTATGTATTAATGAAAATTATGATTTAAAATTTTACATTCAGTTATTAAAACTAGACCTCATAAGTAACTTTTCTTTCAAAACTAGCTTCAAAAAGTGTTAAGAGAAAAAACAATTGTGTGGTTTTAAGAAACCACGACGCAAGTGAAACTTTTATTGAGTTGTAGGCGTTGGATTGTAGACACTTATTCATCACGATTAATTATAAACAACAATATTGACATGAATACACGAATAAAAACATGTAAACACTGTACAGCACTTGCCTGCATGACAGACTGACTATGTGTTATTTATACTACACGGTCAGCTGATACTAACCATGGGCCTTGGCTGCTCTACCGAGCGCCTACTTCGAACGCCTTTCACTTTACCTCTACTCCGCGGCCGCCTGAAATGCGACATGCAACAGACGGCCAGAAAAATTCGGGGCGATAGAATAAAAGTTTCACTTTAAAAATATCACACATTAAATTGTTGTATTATTACCAAATTTTTACTATATTTTGACCGCAGAAAGAAGAAAATTGTAAAATTATCTTCCTAACTATTCGTTATCCATAAAGCGGTGAACTTTAAGAAGACATGTTCTACGTTATAGAGTACTTAAAAAAAAACTTCGGAGAAGTAAAAACTTCGTTCTGTGCTAAATTCAAAAACTTGAGGCGACTGAATCTTAAGATTATAACTTAAAAAAAAAGAATTTCGAGGCAGACAAGAAATTGAAATCAAGCTCGAAATTCTGTGCGTAAGACGTCGATAAAAAATGAATTTCGAGGCAGACAAGGAATTGAAATCCAACCTTGAAATTCTGTGCTTATAAAAGCTACAAGAGCAACAGCAAAAAAAAATGCAAAGACGGTGTTCGCATAACTCCTTTAGTTACCACTAAAAAAACGCCGTCTGTGCACTTTTTTTTGCTGTTGCTCTTGTAGCTTTTATAAGCACAGAATTTCAAGGTTGGATTTCAATTCCTTGTCTGCCTCGAAATTCATTTTTTATCGACGTCTTACGCACAGAATTTCGAGCTTGATTTCAATTTCTTGTCTGCCTCGAAATTCTTTTTTTTTAAGTTATAATCTTAAGATTCAGTCGCCTCAAGTTTTTGAATTTAGCACAGAACGAAGTTTTTACTTCTCCGAAGTTTTTTTTTAAGATTTCACGTCTTTTTCCAAAGTGTGAGACATTATTTTTAATTTTCCTCCAAAATAAACATATGTGCATTTTTTATATTGTTGTATTTAAATGCAATAAAAGTGTTCATATTGTTGTATTTAAATGCAATAAAAGTGTTCATATTGTTGTATTTAAATGCAATGAATCTCCGAAATTAGAATATGTATTGTAAAAAACAACACGATCCTTACTCCATGCAACTATGGTTTCGAGCGCGTCTCTCATGTATTTTGTTAAATAAGAAGTAACAATCAAAAGTCGGTTATAGAAATTGCAATAATCGACTTTTGATTTTTACTTCTCATTTAACAAACAGTACTACAAAAGTGCATTTATATTTTGCCGCGTAGTCCAGTGCTGCCGCGGTGCAACACCTAGTGGTGCAATCGGCTCATCACACCTCCATGCGAATATTGCGAATACCATGACATTAAATTTGTAAACAATCCATGTGAAGTCTATTAAAAATAAAAATGAGCTATAACAAGTCTATGCTCTGTGATACATGATTCTTTTTTATATTCATTTGAAATATGGATATTCTTGAAGATTCCATGAAGGCATGAAAAAAAAATCAATGAACAAGGCCCACCATTAAAAATACAAATTTTTTTTCATATCATTTGTAAAATACTTATTTTGCATTAAAAAAAGAAGTTTCACTTCGTAATCTTTTCACTTTTTAATTTTTGTTGCACTTTTTATGATAAATATGTTTTTTAATAAATTAATTTATTTAAATCTAACTTTTATCATATATTTTGTTATTTTTTAATAAAAGATTTGACGAAAGTGAATATTTCAAAAAACAAGAAAATAATAAAAATGAAAAATTAAAAAGGAAATAAAAATATAATGAGAAAAAAATTGAGAAAATAAATTAAAACTAAAAAAACAATTAAAAACATAAAAAAGATTAAAAATTGAAAAATTAATTTTCCAATGATGCTGGCGGGAATCGAACTCAAGACCCTGTTATTAGTTATTACTAGCCTAACGTCGTTACCGCTAGTCCACGGGCACACTCAGACTATAGGCTGTTATTGTGGTACAGAAGTATATATGGGTGATACGAAAAATCGGTCCTATGAAAGTCACGTGGTCACAGAACTATAAAACTTGGAAACTTGCTTCATATACACGGCGTTATATGGGACAAAGGCAAAATCAATGTATAAGAATACGCTAGAGATTCGTTGGCATTTAGCACAGAAAAGAATCTCTAGCGAGATTCTTCGATGATGAATGGTTATAAAACAGCTGAATAACTACTTACGGTACAGAGAAGCCGTTTGAAATTCGTTTTAATATCGCCGCTGTACCAAATTACGTCACGCGTTAATAATACAGCACATGGGTGTTTCTGAAATAGCAAACAATAGAATTTCCTTCTAATTGTGAAAATAGCACGAGAGTGAGAACATTTTCCAGCAATTCATTACATGGGATTAAGATATAGATGTATGCACAATGTTAGGTTATGTACGTTTTCCGAACATAGTTGTTTATATCCATCTAAAACTAGCGTCAATAATCTACATAAAAGTAAGTTCAAAAATTAAAACTCAACTACTGAAAAATTACGCTATAAAAAGTATGAAACAAGAAAATAGCCGTGGTCGTATGCCACCTCATATACAATATGGTTTTTTAAAAACCGAACACCCTTTTATTTCTTATAGGAAGGGTTTTCGAAAAAAAAGTTTTGGACAAAAGTTACAGGTAATCAAGGGGGAAGAACAGTGATGTAGTTTTTTTTCGTTTGGTGGAGGTGTCTCCAAAATATCAAGGTCACCTACACTTTCTTAAATACGACCCTGTATTTTTTATCTAGGATTATTGTTCTTTGGGTCAAAAAGATCAACTCTTGTACCAAACATTTTTGGATTTGATGCCATCGTGAACCGCTGTTTGATTCTCAATTCATCCCGTTTCATATTTTAGTGGATTGTGTGAGTCGGAAAAACCCCTGAAAAAGTTTTCCGACTCACACAACCCACTAAAATAGGAAACGGGATGAATTTTAGTGGATTGTGTGAGTCGGAAAACTTTTTCAGGGGTTTTCCGACTCACACAATCCACTAAAATAGAAAACGGAATGAATTGAGAATCAAACAGCGGTTCACGATGGCATCAAATCCAAAAATGTTTGGTACAAGAGTTGATCTCTTTGACCCAAAGAACAATAATCCTAGATAAAAAGTACAGGGTCGTATTTAAGAAAGTGTAGGTGACCTTGATATTTTGGAGACACCTCCACCAAACGAAAAAAAAAACTACATCACTGTTCTTCCCCCTTGATTCCCTGTAATTTTTGTCCGAAACTTTTTTTTCGAAAACCCTTCCTCTAAGAAATAAAAGGGTGTTCGGTTTTTAAAAAACCACACTGTATATGGTCATATGGCGTCCTCGATATGTACAGCGTGATGCACTTTGCCCTAAAGCTTATGATCGCTTACTTGTTAAACTGTATTGTTTTGTTAGGGTAGGTAGCATACGACCACGGCTATTTCTTGCTTCATACTTTTTAGTCCGTGATTTTTCAGTAGTTGGGTTTTAGATTTTGAAGTTACTTTTAATTTAAATTATTTTGGGGTTATAATTTCGTGATAATTCCCAATTATCTGGTTCGTGCAAGCAAAGTCGCGAGCAACAGCTAACAATATTTTTGAAATGTGCTAATTAAACCCTTTCATTTGTTATTCAACACGGCATCATTGAATTTTTTTTTTAATTCATAACTTTGTGTTCTAGAGGGCGCCATATTTAATTTAATGTGACCAGCGGACGGTCAAAACGCTTACAACGATACCTCATTTGTCAAATTATTAGATATAAGTAGCTTAGAAACCACGATCGATGAGATAAACATACATACCCACATACATACATTCTCACAAACATACACACCGATCAAACTCATAACCCTACTTTTTGCTTCGCCGTAGTCGGGTAAAAATGAATACAAACAGTGCCTAAGTTTAATGTGCAACGACACATTGAAAAAAATCCCAGATCATTTTGGGCCAAATTTTTCGTGTCAGCGTTACTTTTTTAACGTGGATATTTTTAGAGCTGTCTTTTTATACTCAGCCTTGACGTAACCGCCTTTTTTTAGCAGTACCCTTCCAATTCCTTTGTAATTAAAGATAGATTATCAAAGATTTGTTCACTAACAGTTCTCGAAATATTCATTACTGTCGAGTCCTATGGGGGGGGGGGGGGTAAATCAAGTACGACTTAAAAAAAAAAGATAAAAACGCGCTATAGATGAGCACAACTGATTAAGAAACTATTATTGAAATTTCCGTGTAGTCCCAAAAAAAATGTATTTTAGGATAACGAGTAATATTACTAAAATAAGTATGTAAACAGATTTATAACAGTAGCAGCTAATAAAACCAGGTAACATTTACCAAATAATAAGGGAGCCGAAAAAAATCCAATAATTGACAGTTGATTATTATTGTTATTTTTAATAAAAAATATTTTATTATTATTAAATAAGGGTTAGCGGTTGGTGTTATTTTTTTCTGTCACTAGTCTTAATATTGTTTTAACAAATTTAATTTTAAAACTGTCAGTAGATTCTATGTGAACAATTTGATATCTGTTTTATTAAAAATAGCATTCTATTGTAGATTGCAACTTCTCATACAATTTCACCATGTGTTTCACTACAGTTTATAATAACATTATAGTTTAGAACTTTTGAAGAAACTATATAAAAGTTGAACTTCATTCTGCTGTCAAAAAATATTTTAAAAAGATTTAAATCTAGTGTTAGAGTCTAGAACTTACATAAATAATATCGGTTCAAACTAAAGCTTTTAAACTGTTTATAAAACTCGTATGTTAGAATAACACTTTTTTATTAATTTCGACAAAAACATTGTTATCGATCGAATTGTAAGCTTTCCTCAATATAAAAAATGGGGATTATTGTTACTCGATAATTAAAATTTAAACAATAATTAATAATTTAAACAATGTCACATCAGTGTTTTTAGAGGCTGAAAAATGTATTCAAAAGTGATATTTTTTTCTGGATAGAACTTTTAAAAACGAAAAAAAAATGATGAGAATTCCTAACTGTAACATACCTATTTATTTTTTTTACTTTCATAAAAATAAAACACATCTAAATTCCGATGTCCTAAAGCTGCAGCCTGTGAATGTCTATATGTATTATGTACGTAAAGTATACAGACAAGAGATAAATCTATTTTTAGTTTTCATAAAAAGGAAAATCATTTGACCTTTTTTTAGAGAATATGCTATATACAAGTATTTTTAGTATCACCAAAATGTTATGTTATTGTATCTGTTTTTTGACACTATTGTTTTCGTGCATAAAATATGTCGTTGTCATATATAGAAAAGCCACTCTCGTGAGTGGTTTCTGTGTACAAACATTTCAGTATCCAATTCGGAGAAATATTTTATATAATAAAAGTTTTGTTGAGCGCTAAAGTCTATATCATATGTTTAAAATTATTACCATATAAAAATATACGAGAATATGCATGAAATGTATAAAAAAAGTATCGAGGAATAAATTATTTTAAAATAATACAGGTATTACAATACAGTGTCAGTATTTCAGATCAAATATGTTATTTTTTTAAAACTAAAAAGTATACAGTGTAACCTCTTTATAACATCCCTCTTTATAACGAAAAACTCCCTATAACGTAGAAATTTTGACAATTTGGTTGGTATACCTTAAAACTCATACATTAATACCCTCTTCATAGTGCAACAGCCATTCTCTATTACGAAGAAATATGTTCATATTTAGGCGTCAGCAAATAATTACAGATGTAAAGAGAACGATTCTGAACCATCATCAACTATTCAACTAGCACTTGATGCCGCCAAACTTATCGAAAAAATACTATTGTATGAAGATGATTCCACCACATCCCAAGATATGTATAAGATACTTTAAAATACAAAACAAATATTGACATAGCAAAAAACGTCAGGGAAAGTTAATATGTGTTTGGAATAAATTAATTAGGTGAAATTTGGTTATTTTTCTTTCTTCCCTGGATATAACGAAAATATAATTGACAATATTATTTCTAAAAATTAGTCAAGTGTTTTTTCTTGTCATTATTTTTCATAATGTTTTTTTATTCTTAATAACTAAAACCGCACTCGTCACCTAGTGCCGTTCACAACAGTGCGACTGTGCCATTGTTCCAAGGAGTCCTCAAACTGGTACCAAGTAGTGACATCTGATAGAATTCGTTCAAAGCTATTAGTTCAGAAACAAATCTGGTAGAATTTGCTCAAGGCTATTAGTTCAGACGCCGGACCGCAAACGAAATACATTTAGCAGAATTATATCTATCGCACCCGGGTGAAACCGGGCCGGACCTCTATATCATAGAAAATGGTAAGAAGACAGCATAAAAGTAGATACTACTTTCGGCTCTCGAAAACAAAATGAGAAAAATTGATCTCAAAATGCTACGTAACTAATTACTTGGAAATTTCCAGACTTCAAAATGTTATATGTATAAAATATATTCCGTTTAATACGATTCAATGTTAGTATGAAAGAAGTAAACGTCTAGTATGTTTTTCTTATAACCATCATCATATATGTTTTCACAAAACTTTTCGTGATGTGAAAACTTGACTGTATGTCGTCTCGTTATGTTTGTGTGTCGTTTACTCTTTGCGAATAAACATGCAAATTTTGCGTCGCACAGAATATACAAAGTGTCTGACAACTTTGTATAATAGTTTTGTCATCTAATATTTCTCATAGACGCACTGAAATCCAACTCATAGATATGTCACTAGCGCGCGGTTGTCGAAACCATAGAATAGAATATTTATTTTATTCTAGTAGCCTTGCAGCATAGAATACGTTACAATACAATAACAATTATAGCACTTAGTCGCGATTTCGCGCTACACCGCGTGTCATGAATTTTGATGGCCGTCATGGTAATTAAATAACAAGTTAAAAAAAATGCAAAAATAACAAGTGGTGGAGGTCCCGGTTTTGATGGTGGGAGAACGTGTCTCTAGTCGTTTTTACAAAGTTCTGTTTATACCGATATTATATTAAGAATTTAAATATAATTTATTTTTAAAAACAAGTATTTAATAAAATATACTAAAAAAAAGATACTACTAAATTTAAGGTCATTCTTTCATTTCTTTGCGATTATCAAAATTGATGAAATCGAGCTCTAATTTTATTGTATAAAATTTCGTATTTTCGTCAGTCGAACATGATTGTATTTACTTTTACATAATTTATTAAACTTTAATCTTTTCTAGAAATTCGAGAAAGACGTTATTTTGGGTTTTATTTTTTATTTTCTGATAATAAATCGATGCTAAGGCCTAGTTTATATGAGAGGCGTTCAACGCGCGTTGGGCCAACGCGCGTTGAACGCCCTTCATGTGTGCTAGGCCTTAAAGTACAAATATTTTTCAAAGATATTTATAATTTTATGTAAGGACAACTACGTAGTTTTTCGACGATACTACTGTTATTATCATAGTAAACATTCATAAAAGCATTCACTACTTATGACATTTTAATTTACTAATGTTCACTGTTTTGCAAAAAAATATACTCAGCTATTTTTGCACAATTTATGCCAACATTGGTCATTAATTTATTGAAAAATAACTTAAAAAAACAAAAAGATATTATTTATTCTAAAAAATTTATTCGTTAACATATATTTACAAAGAAAACTAAAAATTCTTTTCAAAAGAATAAATCAATATCTATAAAACAACAAATATTTTGGTACAAGTCGGAATTTGTACAATGAAGGCTGCTGTCTGCATGTTATGAAATTATATCTACTTCGGCTGTGGCAGTGTTGATGAAGAAGAGGAAATGGAACGATTAGAATTCTAAACTGGAAATTATTCAACCGGCTAAGAGACGACAAGTCTGTGCCGTCACTTATAGATAATAATAATAATAATAATAATAATAATAATTTATTTGTCCTCTTTTGTACATTATAAATGCATAGGATAAGTCGATATATAACATTATATAATATATATATATAATAGTTAGGTAGCTGACGCGCAAAAAAAGCATGTCGTCCCAACTTTCTTCCGCCTGGTACATAAGCTATTTAACTAATTTAGAACATTTTTTTCTTATATGATATATAGGCGGAATCTGAACCCATTTTAAGATAAGGGGGATTAAAAATGTCAAAGATGGTAAAAAAATTCCAGCCAATTGGGCGACGGGACCATTCCAACTTCAAAAATGTTGACATTTGATTAAAACAAAGAAAATACAATATCTTATATCGCGTGAGGTGACGCAGGTAATGGCTAGTATTCAATATGATATTTGCTAATCGTTGCCATGATTACCTACATAATATGTTCCACGTCATGTAAATATTAATCAAAACATGCCGAACTTGTTTATTTCTGACAGATCCATAAAACAAAAGAGCGGCTTATTTTTTTTATTTTCAAAATATTTCCGAAACTATAAAGTTTAGAAAAACATTTTTTTAACGAAACTTTCTTGAAAAAATAAATAAAATAATAATCCGTTATGAAAAGTATACCATTATTATATAAAAAACACCGTTATAGCAAATATCTCTTCTGCGCATGCGCCGATTTTCCCCAAAAACAATAGGGCTCTTCATATTGGCATACCAAACATCCTCCCAAAATATGGTTTCGATCCGCTCATCCGTTTGACCTGTATCGTGTTCACAGACAAACAGACTAACAGACGCACAGAGATTTTCCAAAAATATGTTTTTTGAATTCAAGGGGCCTCAAAACGGAAAGATATTTTGAAATTTTTGAAAAGTGATTTTTACCTAAACTAGTACCATTCCCCACTTGTGGGTTGGAATGGTAAAATAGTTAAAATTTAAATAGAGTGCCACTTTGTTTTTCGGTTCTGTTAGGCCTAACTCACACGGACAACTTTCCGACAACATCAGAACCACAATAAAGTCGTCGTCTGTGGAGAGTAGCTAGTTTCCATGCTAAAGTATGGAAACTGACCCGCAGCACTCACACGGCCGACACATTGCCGACAATGCAACGACAGTCGCAATGTGTTGTCGGTATGATCCACTAAACTGTCGCAGTCGGCAGATCAACACAACTCACACGCGCGATTCTCCAGCGACACACCAATAACAGGTCGGCAGATATCAATCGGTCTGTGTTGTATTGACGAAGCGATCGCATTCGTGAGCTTTTGTGTGTAGCAAGAAAATGGAACGTTCCAAACTGTTCTTTAACTCATTTGACAAATAATCGAATGTACTTTTGCTCATTCTGAAGTAATTAAAAAACTTGTCGTCATAGATCCTTAATAAAGGGTAAAGTTGATGAAATTGACTTTCGTTTCTATTTTCAATAATAGGATGGACCCAATAAATTCTACTGCGACGACGTCGCCTTTTTCGTCGTAACAAAAGCCACAATAGCGCTTCCTTTTCCAAATCCATTTTAGAACCTGCTGTTTCTGTGGGTCATCTACTCACACGTGCGTCTGCACGCCGACTAAAATGTTGTTGGAAAGTGGTTAATTGCTGCGACAGACGACCACTTTTTTGTGGTCGAAAAGTGCTCGGAAAGTTGTCCGTGTGAGTTAGGCTTTCGAATCAAATGACTGGGAAATACCAGTGATAGAAATTTTTGACCAATTTCACCCTTCCCAAGCCACTATGAACATAAATCCACTTTCTTTTGTATTGATTTGCGTATTTTAACGATTCTCTCAATAAATAAAATGAATTTGTCTAATTCTCTGACGAACGTTACGCGAATTTAAACGTCCTTACTTTTTGACATATTTGGGGTAGCGTAATGTTCATTGTGACGCCATTTTTCGGTAAACATTCTGTATATTACACTTCAAAATACTCTGCCACACACTTTAGGAATCAATACACGCTGAGAATCGCTGGTATATATAATAGTATACGCTACACACTCACAGTTTAATATCAATTGATGGCTCACATTTTTTAAGTACTGATTCAATTTTTTGCGATTTCCTATGAATATTTCACTACTCTGGATATTTTAGAATTTCATTTTTTTCAAGGTTTTTCTATATAAAGTTTTGTTAGGTAAATTTAAATTGGCATCATTGGCATTGCGCGTCGCAAATATAACATTTGCACAAAGTTTTGATCAACCGAATTGATCACAGCATCTTTTCGATGTGCAGTCTTTTAAACGAGCGTTCTTATTTAATAAACGATTGGTGTGTACGTAACAATAAGCGAGTAAATGTTTGCTCGTTTCCGTTTGTTGATGATCAAGCTGAGGAAGGTATGAGAAGAAATAATTGACTATTAAAATCATAACCTTTCCTTTTGGATCTGCTGTTGTCGGGTAAAAATCATATTCAAGCTTACTTGATAATAATGCAAAAGTAGTCTGCTAAAATGAACATAATAATGTTATGCGACACTACATATTTTTGCTCAAATGATATTTTAAAACAAAATTTAAGGCTGGATTTGCTGCTAGATTCCATGCTAGTTTTCTAGCGCTGGTTTTCTTATTTGCTAATATGTGCTTGCTTTGAACGAGACGTCTTTTCAAGCTTGTTTTGTGGATAGATCTGATGCGCGCGCAGTGACGGTTCAAATATAAACACAGAGAAAAGCGTGTCTGTTGTTTGACTCTGAGCAGAATGACGACATGTTGGTTTTTGGGCGTTTGTTCATGTCACCCACGTGACAAGATACTGTTTTCCGATTGGTTCTTGCTCAGAGCAACCTGGGGACATAGCAGAAAAATAGCCCCTGTTCTAATTTTAAAATCTATCTTGTGAGCTAGCAGACGAGCTCGCAGTGACTTCATTTCAAGCCTTGTATCCAGCCTGTAGAACCAGTAGAAGTCCAAGCAGTGTTTCCAACCTCGTGTGGAGCGGCCTTTAGTTGCAACTACAAAACTTAACAGTAGCATTAAAATTATTTGTTATAGAATCCTTTGATGGCAACATAGCCATAGGGCGTTATAAATTATTATTTATTGTTATTCACAAGCTATTCAAAAATCTCATTTGATAAGATTAGTTATATGATAATAAATTTTAAATATAGAAACCATTAATAACTTTGTAATGCGTTAACTAGGATCTTTTAGTTTAACGTTCTGTAGCAGATCTAAGTTAGTAATCTTTTCCTTTATTTCAGTTTAGTAGATCTGTTATGTCTCCTAGTGTCGTTTATTTTTGTTTTATTTAAATCAGATTTATTTGCGGTTTGTTTTTTTCATATAAAGGTAATAATAATACTTTCTCATCCTTTTTGATTTTTACTACTTCACATACATACCTGTGAAGTAAAATTTTTTCACTATGGGTGAGTTCCGAAATATGCCGTATACTGCTCAGTGCTAATGACGCCCTAGTGCCGCTGTTAACGTGATATAGAAGAATAGCACTTATTCTACGGAATTTTTACTACATTAGTTATATCGTTTTTTAACTATTTAGCTGTCAAAATTAATAAAAAATAATACTGTTTATAAAAATTAAACTACCGAACACATTTCAGTAAATTTAAATAGAGTTCTGGTCTCATAGTAAACCAAAGTGATCCGACCAAAATTGCGATCGTACGTAGGTACATACGCACATCCGTACATACTACGTACAGACCAACAGACAACTGCAGTTCGTGATTTTCAATTACAACTTTAGTAGTAATTAAGAACTCGTAACAATTTAAAAATGCTTCTGTTTTATACATCAGAATCTCCTCTTTCAAAAATGGATTTCGTGTGAAATTAACTTAGATATAATTTCTTGTATAAACGAAAGTCAGCTCTGACGGGCAAAGCGATAATAGAACACATACCGCTAGTATAACAGCTGCAATATTCGCTTGCATATAGTCAGTTGGTTTACGCACAAACGGTCAAACAAATTTAGCCCTTCTTTTTCGTACGGCACTGTCACAGTCAGACATTCAAAGCTATACACACAGCGGCAGGCAAACTGCTTTATATACGATGTAATGGGGTGTGACAAGTCTCTCAGAGAACAGAGCTATTTATTACAGCCAGGATTAATGGCGCTTGGCTTCGACTGCTTGGACTTTACTAACCAAAAACGGATAGGAGACTCGCAAAAGTTGGAAAAAACCTATTCATCCTTGTAAAGGGTGCACTGTATATATATATATATATCGTATGCTGTACTACAGGGCTGGAGTTACGCCTGCAGAATGGGCGGACACTTTAAAATATGCTAATTTTATGTCGTTTCCTTACGCAATTAATATTAGCAATGTTGATCATTTTCTGTGTTCATAAAACACAACGATTTGAGGCAGTTCTTTGAAAGACTCCGTTCTCCATTTTTCATTACAACGGGATTGTTTTTCAGCGATCTTTTTTATGTGGATCTAACATTAGTCATTTATTTTTCTGTGAGTACAGTAGCTAAGTATAAAAACTGGAATTATGTGATCACAGTCTGAGTACATTATCAAATCAGATTTCAACAATGCAGTCGGTTTTTTTTTCTTAATTATGTGGCATTCATATCGAAGATATTTGTGAAACATAATTTAAGACCATCCTGTTTTGTCGAGCCGGAAGTATGTCCTATGTCTCTTACGTCCATTACTAAAAAGGTTTGTTCTCGAAGAACTGATGCCTACCCACTCTCACCCAGCTGAGCGGTTCCTAAATCAATTTAACTCTTGGTTACCACATGCAGTAGTTAATTACAATTTGTCCTCGCGTTTTTGTTCTGACCTTTTACTGTCACTTACGTACCTATATATGTAGTTCTAAGCTTACAAGTTTTAAAAAAAAATTTAAACAAAAAGTTTTTACAGATTTAAAAATATCCTTTCATTTAAATGAATACCGTCAACTACGCAAATAATCATTGTAATTAAATTTTAAATCGAGTTTCCAATTTCCGGTTAAATCTTGGTCTTGATGTTTTATTAAAATATTTTATTCTTATTTCAGTTTCACATTCCCTAAATCTAGATGTCAAAGCTTAGGTTACCTACCAATTGCGATATACTTTCAAAATAATATATTTAATGTGTAACAACTTTATTGTCCCGACGGTCTTCTTACTGAAGTGATTTCGTGAAAAGTTATTAAATATATTTACGAAAAACGGACGTTAAACACGTTGTTTTTAATTTTAATATTTCAGTATTTAGAGACTCCAAATTCAAAACTTTTTCTGTTATCGAGGAACTTTAATGGGATATAGTATGTTTTAGGAATTGGGTATAAAATATGTTCTTTACTCATGAATAGTGCATAAAATTAACAGAGTCATCGTAAATAATGTAGGATTTATTTAATTATCACGTTATTTAATCTCAGAGTTGTTAGATGTCTTAATTAAAAACGCGAAAAGCCATTCTTTATTTGATAAAATAAAATCGCTTGAAGTAAGGCAAAATGTATGAAAAAGTTACAGCACTGTACATGGTTTTAATATCTCATTTTGTTGTTACAGAAAGAAGACGAGAGACGGCAAAGCAAATCGCAGCAACAGCACCAACGTAGAGACACCTATATTGGATTAAATTAATTAACGACGAGCCAAGCTAGAGGCGCTCTCAGACACACCGCACTATAGAGTAGCGTCTAAAGAGACACGGAGAGAGAAAGTTTTAAATGATATTGTGTTTATAATGAGAGTGAATGCGATAGCAGTAGAAGCGATATCACTTTCAAATGTAAAGCTTGAAGCTAGACAATGTCTGCACAAAGACATACGGATGTGTGAACAGAAGGCTCGGGTGTAACGTTTAAAACAAAGGGACGTTTAGCAGACATGACAAAGACACCGTCATCGTACCAACGCCGTTGGCTAGCTATTGTGCTGGCCGTACTCTATTGGCTGACATATTTACCGCGGCCGAGTGTCGCTTGCCCGACCGGCGCCTGCGAGTGCAAGTGGAAAGGCGGTAAACAGACTGTTCTCTGTCTCAATCAGGATCTTATAACGATCCCAGATGGCATCGATCCCGGCACACAAGTGCTCGACTTTTCCGGCAACAACTTGCAGTCGTTACAAAAAGAGCGCTTTCAAAGAATGGATTTGATTAATCTCCAGCGAATATATCTCTCTAAATGTAAAATAAACAGAATTGACGATCGAGCGTTCGCTGGCCTTACAAACCTGGTCGAGTTGGATTTATCGGTCAATTCCATCTCCTTTGTACCGACCGCCACGTTCTCTGACTATCCGTCTTTAATGAGGCTCTCGCTAAGTGACAATCCAATCAAAGTCGTAAAACGTTACGCATTCCACGGCCTATCTTATCTCACCACGCTAGAACTTAGCAATTGTGAAATAGAGACTATAGAGGACGAAGCGTTCACTGGACTTAACAATCTCGAATGGCTGAAGCTTGACAGAAACAGGTTGGCCAACATAAGAGGTTCAGATATACTGCCTAATTCGTTACACGGCATTGATTTACATCAAAACCGTTGGCATTGTGATTGTCGATTGCTCGATCTCCACACGTGGCTTCAGAATTCAAACATTCCGCTCGCGGTCGAACCTAAATGCAACAGGCCGACCAGACTTGCTGGACGTCCTATCAAATCTATCGACATTGACGATTTAGCATGTCTGCCCGACATATCTCCGACGACGCTGTATTTAGAAATAGGAGAAGGCAAAAATGTTTCCTTACTCTGCAAAGTATCTGCCATACCGGAAGCTCACGTGTCATGGTCATTCCAAGGTCAGTTGTTGCAAAATGATACAACAATTGCACCAGGATTTCATTTACTATATTACATTGAAGAAGGGACTGTCGAGAAAAAAAGTGAGCTATTCATTTATAACACCAACACTGAGGATAATGGCACTTTCGTTTGTTCGGCTGAAAATTCAGCAGGCAAGTCCTTATCGAACTATACTATTAGAGTGATCGTTAAAGAAGAACCAGTTATGGTCGTAGTTCCATTCCCATTTGAATATTTCGTAGCTATAGCTGCGGGAGCAGCTGCGCTGTCGATACTCATTATAATCTGCATTATAGTATCTATATTGAAATGTAGAAAAAGTAGACAAGGACGAAAGAAAAAAGATCGCGGGAAAGAAGTGGCGTTGCAAACGCAACAAAGCATGAATAAATGCGCCGTGTTATGTGAAAACTCAGAGCAAATGGCTGAGCCGATCAAAGCAAACGGCAGCGCTGTAGCGAGCGATCGTCAGCACGAAACTCTTCTATACGCATCACTGGCTGGCGGTAATTTAATGATCGGTGATATGCCAGCCGTTACCGCGTCGGAACAATTCCAAAGTCCGCCTATCGCGAAAAATTGTCACGCTGAACAAAATCCCGATTTAATCAACGATGCTGAAAGTGTCGGAAAGGGGCGCCGAAGAGATGGAGAAAACGAGGAGGATATTGAAAATAGTTGTCATAACAGTTACCAAGAAGCAATGGATAATATTATTGATGAATATGAAAATGGCAAACCGTCAGTATCGCGAAGAGTTCAATGGCAAGATAGTCCGGTAATTTATTCTGGTGGTGTACCAAATCTGCCGCGAGGAGGAAGTCATGATCTTTACCAACATGCGGCTGATGTTCATTTAAATCCAGGATGTTTCCTTGACAGCGAAGGCTATCCTGTTGATTTTGGATTACCAAAACGAACTGCTCATTTACCTGCAACAGTGGAACCGACAAACTATTTCTACCGCACGCTTCCGCATAATAGATCCAAATTAACTTCAGCCGCTAATCCCGGAATGAGATATTCCAGAGAAGCTGAATTCTTGTCGAGATCATCCCAACCTGCTGCATATGAACATTATAATCCGACGGACGTTCGATATACGGTTGAAGGCTATCCTTGTGCATCACAAATGCATCCAAAAAAAATGTATCCTTCAAATTCGAACAATAGTTTTACGGAAAATAATTTCATTCCTTCGCCACCAGATGCTTATAAATCAGATCCGTTATCGCCCACGTGCTGTACGAGTCCACCGACGAGTCAGACTGGTGTTCAACAACCGCATTGGCCTCCATGTCTACCGTCCGGTTTCCAACCGGCTTCTGTACCGAACGCATCGAAACAGGACTTGCGTTCAGTCGCTGTGACGAAACGATGTGTGGGAGCACAAACCGATCCGGGAGAAAAGAGCGATGCTTTCAGAACAACGTCGTCGACGAGCGGTAAACCGATTGCGACACATCACGTGCAACACGATGTGCTAACCGAAAGTCCCGACGAAGGCTATGTAGGCGATACAACTGAATCAACAGAGATTTGACGTTCGGCCAACAGTCGAGATGGCAATAATGACTCCAAAGACGTATGCACAAAGAATGGCTCAACTTCATAGATGACCTCATAAGTGATTTAAAAAAAAAACGACTGATCAGGGTAATGTGAAATATGAACAATAGAATATGTATAGATTAAAAAAATAAAAATAAACAAAAAAAAACAATATTATACAATAGGATATAAATAAACAGTAGCAATATAATTATTAATTTATTTCTTATTTATTGTGTAAATTTTCAATACGATAGTGAAATTGTACATTACCTAGATTACATAATAATATATATATCACATTGGTGCGGTATTTGTAAAACATTTTATATAATATAATACAACATGAAAACATTTTAAACGTGTGTGCAATAAGTTGTGAATTTTTATAGATTGACGATGACACTATCTTCTCCTACTATGTACATTTTATACACTAAAATATATATATAATAAACAGGGAATATTACACTTATATGAAATCATACACGCTCTGTTACGTTTTTCATAGACTGAATACACGATTTTATGTAGTTAAATTATTGTGTCAACCTGTTTCGGAAATACGTGCAATAGTAAATCATGAGTGATAAAAGATGGTTCATATTTCGCATTTTTCGTACAAATCAAGTAAAATTCAGAAAACAATTAATATTATTTTTAAAATGACAAATTACTACAGAAACATCTTTTCAGCTGAAAAGAGAATTTTTTTAAGAATAGACTAATAATGCATTTATTTGCAATTATATTTATATCTGTTCGTTCCCAGTTTTTTTTAATTTTTTATATTAGAACTTTTCAGACCAGAAAAATACGATATTATTTTTGTTTCCATAGGACGCTGAGTTCGATAAGCTATTTATTTTTGGTACGAATTCATAGGAATTTGAAGAAAATATCTTGAATAAATATAAACTGTAAAGATGTTAAATGCAGTGTAAATTCTAAAAATCAGTCTTATGATTTTTAATGAAGATGTTGTCGAAATACTTTGTAAGTGTAAAGAAAAATTGTAGAGAAATTTTCCTTTCTTAAGCACTCTATATAATTATACCAGTCAGTATAGAAAATCGTAACACGGAATGTACATATAAAATTACAAACAAAATTGAGTGTTATAGGTAATGATATTAGAGATTTTTCCAAAGAACTTGTCACTTTATATATTATTTTGAGATAGAACCACTATTGTTTAATTTTTTGATTTGTTATAAACAATGTACAGGTTTACATAGTGTTGATATATTTGGTAATATAAAAAAATTATTACATATCTTTGCGTGTTCTTTTTCAGTATTATTTATTTATTTTTTTAAATTTTATTCTACAGGAAGACGAAAATAAAAAAGGTAAGTTTATTTTGCTTACCGTCTTAATGGTCGTAATTTCCAAATTTGTCTGGGAACTATAACTCTCTATTTTGATAGTTTAGTGGAATATTGCTCAAAACACTTCTATTTGGAATGTCTAAAATAATTTTAAAATTTCGTCAAAAAATCGTTTTTTCTCATCACTCTTTTCTCATTCTTTAAAATTAATAGACTTAACTATACACTAGTTCTACATGACGCAATAATAAAATTAATATCAATCATTTAACATTTCTAAAAAAATAAAGAATAGTTACTTCTTACCACAACAGTTTTATTAGTGGATGTACATTTCGAGAGCTAAGCTCTCATCTTCAGCAAACACTAAACTAAATTACTAAGCAAAAATTTTAACTTAATATAAAAATTACAGGTAAAAAATTGGTTGTCTGTAAAGTCGGTTTACGGACGATAGTTTTACGTGATAACGTATTCCGTAATACATAACCTAAATTTATATAATAATTATAATAATTCGAATCTATGATATTGCATCTTTCGCTTCAAATTTAAGTAAATTTTATTAAGTAGAATAATAAAACACTATAAAAAGTACACTATTATTATATAAAAAACAACTATGGCATGTATCTCTTTTGCGCATGCGCCGATTTTCCCCAAAAAATTTACAAAAATTTCTAGTAAAAATAGATAGAGTAAAAACCGTTTTAAAAACTATATTATTATTATATAAAACATCATTATAAGAGATATATTCTTTTACGCATGCGCCGATGTTCCCCAAAAACAATAGGCCACTTCATATTTGCATATCAAACATCCTCCCAAAATTTGGTTTCAATCCGCTTATCCTTTGTGTCGGAATGATAAGAAATGTCAAAAGTGACGTTTGCAACTGTCAAAGTATTATGTTCTAATAATAATTAGTTATTCCAATACTTAACTTAGAAGGCGTTGCATTTCACAAAATAATAATGTCAAAAAATTGAATTAAACATTAGAAATGCAGCCGTTTTCATGTTAAGACAAGACATACGTTATTTTCTAATTTCCATGTACGGCAAACAAAGACGACCGACCGCGTCGCGCCATGCATTAGACAACATTGCATTTATACAACTATTTTTCTATATAAATTTGTATAAAAAAACTGTTTAGGCAAATTCTGTTATACGAAATCTATGTAAAATGTTCTCCTCTTTCGTTTAAGACTGGTTTCAAACCGATCTGATTTAAATTGAGCGAGAAATTAGCAAAAAGCACGCACAGGGTCAGGCGGAACGTTACGCGTTAGGAACGTTACGCGTTAGGAACGTTACGACCGTTAGGAACGTTACACTTTTTCGTGCATGCAGCCGGTGTTTTATCAATTTATAAGATTGGTGATTCATCAATTTATAAGACGTTATCACGCCAAAAACCAAAATTAAACTAGGTATTATAACTAATCAAAAACCTTGCTGAAGATCAGGTAACAAATTGGAGATCCATTGTAACTTGACCAACTGTCAAAAACGCAATGGTCCGTCTTAATAAGGAACCTGTAAAAACAAAAGAAACAACAAACTGAAAAGTCACTCTTGGCTATGTATATTATACTTTCAAAGTTGTTTAAATGCTGTTTATTATTTACCGTTTTTAGCAAATTTAAGTTATTTATATTAATGTCATGGTTAGTTTCTAAGATATGGTTAGCTACGTTGGATTTGTCCGGTCTACAAAATTTAATGTGGGAGAAGTGTTCTTTCCATCTGGTAGCAATTTGACGTCGGGTTTGTCCTATATATTATTCGTCGCATGTACCGCAATTAATTTGGTAACTAAAACTGTTGTGGTAAGGAGTAATTATTCTTTATTTTTGAAGTGAAAACTTCTTTAGCGGCGTTGTACACTTTTTTTGTAATGGGTAAAAAATGTTAAACTCGCGTCAGGAAAAGTAAGAACTGGGTGAGCGAGAAAACTCTCTAAGTCATAGTATTTGTTTATACAACGTTAGACATCTAGCGTTGAAATATCGTACATAAAAATTCAATCTATGATACAAACCATTATACAACGTTAGACATCTAGCGTTGAAATATCGTACATAAAAATGCAATCTATGATACAAACCATTTTGATCGAAAATTCGTAAGACGTTAATATTCAAGTTTTCACTTCCGCCGGCATTCCCGGAGTGCAAAGGGTTTTTTTATTTTTGTTTCAACCACAGTGCTCTTAATATTTGTATTTAACATTTCTTTCACATATTTGTCATACTGAACACAAGGAAACAAGAATAGATACCTATATTTTGATATTATATTTTGCAGTCATGCTATAAAGAATTTAAAAAGATTTGATAGAGTTTCCAATTTTGTTCAAAAAAGTCGACTTTCGACAAAATACAAAAACCCTGTTTTGTTTTTAAACGACCTAGACAACCTTAATGACATATTAAATCCAAAAATAAACTCAAGTGTGTGATTTATGAGCAATCAAATCTATTCAAAAATTTTTAATTTTATTTGATCGACTATCTCCAAAACGGTAATAGATACAGTACCTAGAATCTCGTTTTCTGTCAATGTATGGAATTTGAAAAGCATCTGATACCTATTCCAGACTTTCCAGAAAAAAACTTGGAACACCCCTATCTCCGATAAGGTAAGTGATACAGTGTAACGGCTGGGCTCATTGACTTCAGCGTGTCATTTTTTTTTTCCAGTAAAAAACTAAGGCTATGGGATAAATGCCGATTTTTGAAAAATATCGAACACTCACTTTTTGTGTTCACACGGCTTATACTAAAGACCAATAGAAGTAAATTTATAATAATGAAAAAACATTAGAACGTCTCTTTCCCCGAAACTGTAAATTGGCACGATCCTGTGGGTAGGCTCGTTGAATTCAGCGTTTCGATCTCTACAATTGTACCGAAAGGATCAAATTCAAATTCTTTGTTCACACAGAACTAATAATACATTAGATATTATTGTTCGTACAATATTAAAAGCTATATAGATTATAGATAGTAGTATAATATTATATTGAATTCAGTAAGAGAACACAGAGGTGTGGTAAGTTAGTATTTTTTAATTTGTTTTTTCAACTGATCAACTGACTTGGCATTGTTTATAGAAGATGGAAACAGATTAAAGAAATGTGATCCAATATAATACGGCGATATATCAAAAAGTGCGCTATTATGTTTTTCACTGATTATTAAGTCTCTACCTCTCGTATTTTATAAATGGGAGAGAGAAGTTAATAAATAGAGTTGAGTCAATGTTAAAATGTTATTGTCATTCAGCAAACTTCTACAGGATTCAAAATACTGTGTGCTAAATCACTCTTAGTATTTTGAATGCCCTTTTTGCTTCCGAGGCATGGCCCCAACACATAATACAATATAGGCAAGACGGCGAGGACTTTTGGGTGTATTTTTTCCTTAATTGTAAATTGCGCCATTTTTTTCACAAATGGGTTTCTCTGATCGGACCAAGCCAGAAAAATCACAAATCCATTCAACTTTAGTATCCCGTTGGAATTTTTGGAAAAAATTAATTCTAACCGATTTTATAACGTTTTCTTTAGCGATACCAATTTTAGACAAACATATAAAACCATATAACTTTTCCAATATTCAATCGTTATAAAATCGATTAGAATTAATTTTTTCCAAAAATTCCAACGGGATATTAAAGTTG
Source organism: Xanthostigma xanthostigma (assembly GCA_963575645.1). NCBI lineage: Eukaryota > Metazoa > Arthropoda > Insecta > Raphidioptera > Raphidiidae > Xanthostigma > Xanthostigma xanthostigma. Next base: position 20,215,138 of record OY754465.1, read on the forward strand.
AATGGATTTGTGATTTTTCTGGCTTGGTCCGACCAGCGAAACCCGTTTGTGAAAAAAATGGCTTACAATTAAGGCAACAAAAAAAAGTGATCGTTAATTACTCGAGAAGTAATTGACCGATGACGCTAAAATTATTCATGCATGTTTGGGTCAACATAGACGTCATTTTTGAGAATTTTCAGCCATCTATATGCGGTCATTTCTTAGTCAAAAACTAGGGGCTATTTGAAAGTTACTAATTGCACTTAGCGACCTCTGTCAGTGCTCATTTTTTAGGAAATTTCATAAGGAACAACTTTCTCAATGCATATGCTATACTAAAAGTCAAGAGGAACGAAGATATTAAAGGAAATAGAGAAAAAGCACTATTTTCTTCACTAATTTTCAATTATAAAATCAAGCACACTAACAATTTGTAAGCAAACTTAGGGGGTTAAACTAAACCCTAAAACGAAGCGATTCCAACAATAATCTCACCTGTTCCCGAATAAAGCACATTTTAATGTTTTTACCTCCTCGCTGTCTGTCTAATATGTTAGAGTTTAGTAGCCTAATGCGTAATATGTAGAGAGTAGTTTTCCTTTTAAGCGAAACTAGGTATAGCATAATAACATTTATTAAGTTTATATATGGCATACATTATTATCAATGTGACAGCTCCAGTCAAGGTGCTGATCCGAGCAGTATTCCAGAATTTCTCAAAGAATATAGAACGACTCTGTAACGGATTACCTTGCTTTCTAGCTATGGGAAAAATGTCGATTTACGACAAAATTCAAAAGTCCGTTTTTTGATTCCGAACAGCCCTTGCAGTTTTAGAATAATGAATATAATGAGGTACCTAATACATTTTGATGGACATTATCTCCAAAACGGGCATCATGACATTTCGCCTCGGGCATCATGACGCGCAGGGCCGAAAATTCAACTTTCGGGTGATAAATACATAACTTCAAGTGAGTTCAGTGAATTTAGAATGTAACTGACGTGTAGAGCATGCATTGCAAGCTGACGGCATATTTTTTTTATTATATCAATTTACCTCATGAAATTAATCCCCGGAATCTGTATTTGGGTCAACACACGTTGTCTCTGTGCCAAATTCCCGTCAAACAGTTTGAGAGAAAATCGCAGACGGACGGATGAACAGACACATGTGATTCCATAAGTAGTCCGTTTTGCACGGAATACTAAAACAGCCTATTTAAATAGCTTGGTCAGTAAGGAGAAAAGGGGTATATAATGCACAACGCTAAAACCATAACCTATTAGCTTTTTTATAATTGAATTGAAAATAAACATAATAACGTTTTAATGGCATTTTATGCATCTATTTTTTTTATTTTTAATTACAATTTTTGTTATTTAGAATGTAAAAATTTATACAAAAAAAGAAACGGAACATTTTTCGTTCTCGATTATATAGCCTTTTTTGTTGCTGTCACTTGATAAACGACAGTTATCTAATTACTTCTATTTTTGAAAGGAGCATTTCCAAATATTGGCAATAAAATAGTACAAAATTCTTTTTATACCGGATGTTTTCATAGCTCTCTAAAAGTTTCGATTATCGTTTTCAAAATAATTACCGTATGTCGATGTTAACTTTAACCCGCCGCCCACCTCTGATCAAAATGAAGTCTGTGAATAATTTCACGCTCCAAAATTACACATCCGGCGCTGAGCGATTTAGTTTGATAGTGAAATAAATCAGAACTCCAAAGAGTCCAAGAAAGTTTGAAAATAGATGTAATCTCCGTATAATTTCCACCTTGATGTGGTAGGCTCCCAATTGGTGAATCAACGGCTGTAAAAAGGGACATATACAATGCATATCAACGCTGTGTGGCGAACCGCACGTACAACACAAGCGAGCTAACTTGACGACACCATACAAAATCCCCTTTCAGTATTCCACTTCCATCTCCGGAGTTCTTTGTTGTATCGTACTTCCCGCTCTCATTCCACAAGTTTTCTTTCTCTTTTTGCTCTTATTTCTACAGCTTTACAATGTGTGTACTATGTAGGTGTACCGAAAACTTGTATCTACTAATCAACCAAAGTTTTCCAAAGTACATTTAAGTTTCAGTTAAGATATCATACGTAAGTTTTGTACAATCTAAAGTTTTCATAAACGTATTTTACAAATCAGTATCGACTTAACAAAATAGTGACAGTCTTAAGGAAGGTACGTGCCCACTAAGCCATTGAAATGACATAATATTAGTTTGTAAGGTAGCTATTATCATGTGGGGAAGTTTTATTTTTTTTTTCAACACTGATAGTAATTAGCATTTAAATATTTTTAAAATAACTTTATTGCAGTGTTCCAGAATTTCAATTTTTTTGTGAACAAGCTTTATCTTCAAAAGGGTAACAGCTACAAGGCAACGGATGTCGTTTTCCGTAAGCCTAACGTAGTAGAGAACGATCCGAAAGATTTTCCAATTTTAAACTCTAAGACAAAAATGTCGATTTTTTACAAAAATCAGGAACTAGTTATTTGTTTCCTGGCGGCATATGCAGTCTGAGAAAACGACATTCAAAATCAATAAGCTCAAGTTTGCGGATCTATGTGTAAAAAACGAAAGACGTTCGAAATTTCTTTTTTTTTTCTTAAAGCTTGTTGTTCCAAGAGATAAGGGCACCATACAGACGAAGAGGTTCATATGTTCTGCATTCAAAAAAATATTTTTGTCCGTTTATAACAAACTTTAAAAATTTGTAATTTTAGGGTTAGAGCAGAAGAAATGCGAAGAGGTATTTCTTGTTGTTTTGTATATGGAGGGTAGAGGATAAGAAGAACCATCTCTGTGTATGAAAAGTGTCCATCAAAAAAATGAAATTAAGATGACGCCACCGTAGGAAGAGTGTCAATTTTAAATAGGTTACATTTACCAAATAATGTTTGACTACGTAAGTGATTGAGGTTTTATTTACTGTGAATATATTAACTACTCTATATCGCCAAAAATATTAAATAAAATTTCCTTTTAGCACACTTCACTTCGTCTACAACTTTAAACACATTTTCTACACTAGCGCCATTTTGGTCACTTTTTGAACTGTTATTTGACTCTTTTTGGTGGACACTTTTTCAGTTTTACGACGGTTCTCCTTACCTCTACCCTCCATAATTTTGTAACAAACTTATTAAAAAATGTAAACATAGACAAGTTTCATAGCAAAACTACGTAATTTATTTTTTTTTACCTCGTAATGGAAAAGTTATATTGAATTTTAAAATACATAAAAAAAAATTAAAAGTTAAAAATCACTAGTTATTATTATTCAAAAGCTCAATTGCAATAGTCATTTATGCCAAATATAATATGTAAAAAATGAACACAGTAATGCCATACCTCGGTGCAAAATGTAATTTGTATTTATATTTCTTTTCAGAAGATCATCTGTTCTCACAAATATTAATCAGTGTCCACAATTATTTTTTTTTTTAATAGACGCGTAGCAGCTAGGCTATGTGCGTCGAAGTGAGGTTTTAAATCCACAATTAATTGAACGATAGTGCTATGTTTAAATGAAAGTTGGGTTTAATCATGTTTGGAAGTATTATTGTCGCTTCGATACACAATATTCTACTCGAAATTAATTGATCTATGTTAGAAATTATATGAAAATACTTTAGAAATTGTGAAATTCGAAATAAGTTTTCTTTATTTTTATCTCATCATTAATTGCCACGTTTTGCAATTAACAGAGAATCTACCCGCGGATTATTTTGTGTTCATAAATGTCAGAACAAGGTTTGTATGAAAGATAATTTTTGGAAAATCCACCGTAAAAGTCTGAAATTTAGATGAGATTTTTATATGAAAATCTCAATAAAAAAATGTGGCGATTAGTTTGATAGTTCTGCTGTGTAGAGGGGAAGAGAGAAGGAGAGAAACAGGGAGAGAGAGAGAGAGAGAGAGATTGTTAAATATAAAATCTATACGTAGGTATTGATTATTTTATTATTTAATAATCATATAATTCATCGTTAAAAACAATAATATCGTAAATAAAACTGATTATTACTAATTTAATATCGATAAAGGCAGCATTATTATAAACATTAGCTTTCGCAGTTTGTGATTTCCGTGGTGCATTTTGCCATAATATATGAGAGACATCATCTATTTATTGTGAGCACTGTAGAGTAATGAAACTTAACACGAAATTCGTTGTTTCGGATTCATGTCTATAGACAGTGGTACTTAAGAGCCCGTTTGCCGATCACAGAGGGGAAGCTGTATTTTGCGGCGTGTGGTGAGGAAACATTTTGAAACATTCCATTCATAATAGTACACCTAATTATTGTGGTCTATGAGAAATGAATGCTCTCTCTCTATCTTTCACACATGTGAGAAGGATTGACAAAGAGAACCGAATTATTATATGCCTCGTTATAGTGATATACATACTATTACATGTGTTAGTATACTAACACAGACACGTATAGACTGCAGATATCAAATAGGGATGTGCTATATTCATTTTATATCCAGAATTACAAAACTTTACAACATATAATTTATCTGCAAAGAAATAGTTTACAAAAAATAGAATTATGTTAAATGTCACAAAAATATGGAAAAAAATGTATTGTATATTCATAATAATAACTATAATACAGTAGGTACTGTTTGTTACAATTAGGGTTGCCACCTTTTTTTCGAAAAAAAAAGTATTTTTTTAAAGTTGCAAAAATATAGGACTTTCATTATTTGTTTTATATATTATTTATTTAATTATTTAATTTATGACTGAGTTTCTTTACTCCACAGACCACAGTGACACAACTATTAGCCAACTTATGAGCTACGGAATCTAATACAGTTGCATAAATAAAAATTTGAAAAGAAGTTTGACCCTGCAGGCCATCCCTGTAACTTCCCGCTATTTTCGAGTTCAAAACGCTCAAAAATATATAAAATATAGCAAGAAGTTTATTTTTTAGCTCTTCGAGCCCAAAAAAAAAAAACACTTTGTTATGAAATTTTCGTTCACGATATCTCATGAACAAATGAACCGATTTTGATGCGATTTGCGGTAGTCGACGCAATTTTTTAACCTAAAAAAATAATTTATTACAGAAAAATCGATCTCATAGGAATTTTACGAGCAATTTAAAAAAAAAACACTTTTTTACGATTTTTTCGTTCACGGTATCTCGTGAACAAATGAACCGATTTTGATGCGGTTTGCGGAAATCGACGCAGTTTGTTAAGGAGAAGAGCTGATTAGATTTGGAATTAATCGGTTTAGTAGTTTAGAAAATATTTTACAAAAGCAAATTTTAAAAAATTTTTGAAACTTGTTTTTTTAAGATTTCTCAAATTTTTTTGGGCCGAATCGTTTCAAATTTTCAGGAAGTCTAAGTTCACCAAGTTCACGTCAGATGCCGCAAACCGCGTTTCAGTCGGACACTCCATTCAAAAGATATAAAAGGTTTACATACATACATACACACACACACACACACCAACACACACACATACAGTTAACAATAAATACAGTTAATAATAAATCAGTTAATTTACTAGAAATCAATTAAAAAAATGAATGCACACTTTTTATTTTTTTGGTTTTTTAATTCTGAATTTTTATTATGTACATAATTTTATTACAATTCATTCTTATTTTATTATGTCCACTCATGCGCCTAGGCACAGGTTTTTTGACATTAGCACGTTATAACTTTAAAAATATTAATTTTAGAAAAAAAGTTTGAATTAAAAGCTGTAGAAAATTTGTAGATTTAAAACTTAAGTCATTAGCATTTTATTGTTTAAACAATTATTATTAGAAGAGATATGGATCCAAAAGTCAATAAACAAATCGTAATAGTTGAATAAGTCGTAAACGGTAAGTGATACAAAAAAAAAGTATTGAACAAAAAAGATAGTAAATTTATTTATCTACAATAAAGGTTATTACCTTTTTTCGCCTCAAGTGCACGGTTAGGGAGATATAGGCTGAAACGGTTTTTGTCAAAATGGCGGCACTTCCGCCCTCCTAATTTGTAAGGATTTTGTGCATTTAGGGTCAGTACGTGATACTGAACCTATTTAAGAAAACAAACAAAAGTTGTAGGATAATGCAGAAAAAAATTCTCTATTACCTGTACTAGTGCCATAGTAATTAAAACAGTTTTATTATTTACATCATTTTAATTCAAAATTCTTATTTTGTCATTAATTCTGAATTTTTATTATGTAGGCACATAATTTTATTTGAATTCATATTTATTTTATTATCTCTTCATAATTAAAATTCTCAATATATTCTATGTGTATAGATGTAAAATTAATCTCTTCCATTTTAATTATGCTGTGACAAAATTTTTTTTCTGTTTTGACTTTTCAGATAATTTTTCTTTTACTATTAAATACAATAACTTCCTATTGGAAGTTAAATATCAATATAAATCAATAAAATAAGTATTATAGATAAAATATTTACCTATTATATTTGGCAATGTTACATTTTTTCTTACGTAGGTACTGCTGACAAAGGTAATCTTGTTTATTTTCCAAGGCGATAATCCATGTTGAAACGCTGGACTTCTGTTGGTACAAAGCTGGAAATGAAGTCACTGTGGGCTCGCCTGCTAGCTCACAAAATTACAATAAGAACAGGCGCTATTGTTCTTTCAAGGTCATCTGCTGGCTCTGAGCAAGAACCAATCTGGAAACGGTATCTTGTAACGTGGGTGACATGAACAAAGGCCCACAAACAAACATTATGACATAGTGTGTGTTTGTAAAGATGTCTCGTGTGATGGCAAGGTGACCTCTTAAATGACAAGGAATGATTTTAATACCAACTGTGTAAAATGATGTGTGTGTCGTAGCTGCCCTGGGAATGGTGTTGTCACAACAAGCACGTTTCGAACAAAATGGTTGATGTTTAAAATACATTTCCTCTTATAATTGTAATTTTGTAAGAATTGAACAGTTTTTTATCCTTTTTTATTAAATAATATTGTTCATAACATAAGTAGACAATTTTGAAACTCCCGCTTTGATGCGCTTTGGTGAGCTGGCGCCATTTCAGCGATGCCAATGACTGAAAAAAGTTCGTCAAAAGTACATTTTCATTAATTTTCATGCTATCATGTTGGCATTAAAATTATTCCTTCAGACAAATAAGACAAGCTCGAATAGCATTGAGTTTCATACCCCTGGTCAGTCCTGCATTAAAGTTCCGTGTCCCGTATTATAGGAAATGTCCCGCATTATTACGTGAATTTTACGAGACCCGTGTGGCTATATGAAAAAGACTTTTTTTTGGCTCTTCAAATTCTACCCAAAACAAAGTTTTTTAGTTTAGTCGTTTGGTTTTGGTGTTCCTATTAATAAAACTTAAAAATATTGATTTATTTAGCTTTATACCCCGCCCCCCAGAAAAAAAAATATCTACGCCCTTGTGTGAAGCGAGCACATAATAGCAATTAAGAAAACTAGTACTGAAATCTAGCGGCAAATCCAGCCTCGTATGCAGCGAACTTTAAATTAAAATCGTTGCAACGAATATATCAAACCACTATATAGTATACAACCCAGCCCTAAATTTTAACGGCACATGCCAGCACAGATGATAATTTCAAAAACACCCGTTCTTTCCGTAGTTACAGCACCTGTCAATTCAACATATTACGATATTTTTTCATTGCAGAGCTACGGCTTCCCGTATAAATTGGGTCGTAATTTTGGAAAACAGGCTACGGCATATTTTTTTCTAGTTATATTAAGGATCAATCTATGTCCGTATTGTAACAAATTTTTCATTTTTTACTTTGTTAATTAATGGCGAATGCTTTTAAAAGACACTTTTTACGGTTTTTAAAATTTTTATAAAAATTTTTCTGCTAAAAAAATTAAAAAAATGGTACAATAGGGACATAGATTAATCCTTAATCTCCATAAAAATAATTTTTCATAATTTTATCTCTCGTTTTACGATCAGATTTATACAGGACCGCAGACCACTGTATTGCATTGAGAAAACCAGGGGAAACGGGCTCTTATTTTTTTCTTACATATAAGTCGTCAAAAACATAGCAATATACGTTTGATTTAATGTTTTTCAGTCACGAAAGGAATCTGAATATAATGATTATTAATATTTAATAATTAATATAATTCACTGTTAAAAAAATGTTTATGTATATGCAAACTTCAAATAGCGGTAAAAATACTCAAGGCTGGATTTAGAGAAGAGCAACCAGGGCTACAGCCCCGGGGCCTCCACAAAAGAGGGGCCCCCACAATAGAGACTTCGGAAAAAAAATCAGATTCAGATTAGTAAACACTAGCAAACAACTTTTCCTTTGATATTTTTTTTCGCGTTTTACCTTTACCTACAGTACTTTGATTATATTAAATATTAACAGAAATCATCGATCTATATTTGTTCACTCCAATCAGGCAATCAGTAAAATATCAAAATCTCAAATTGCTCTGATAAGCACTTGCAATTTACTACCCAGCCAGGGGGGCTTCACTTATTTGTTGCCCCGAGGCCTTCAGACCTCTAAATCCGGCATTGAAAAGACTTGAATAACGAGTTAACAATCTTCCTCGATATAGAGATATCAAAAATATTGTAGAAACTATAGATCAGCTGAAATTTTTATTCTTGGCTATACATTTAAAAAAATTATTATTACAACATAAATATTACACAGTTTGATAAAACTAATGGCGGTATTCTGTATGGCCAATGTTAAAATTAACAGCGCTGTTTATTTTTTGTCTCACTCTAACTTAAGTTTGTTAGAAATTGACACAAAATTAACAGCAGTGTGAATTCATGTATTTACTATACCATAAGACACAATACCTATAAGATTTATAACGGTGTTAACAAAGTAAAATGACTCATGTCACATTTTTTTACAAAATAAGATTAACAACAATTTAGCATTCTCAAAAGAAAATAATCACTTTTCAAGCTAAATTGGATCAAAATGCATCGAAAAACGTTGTCTCGATTAGAGATTAGATTGTAGACGCTCAAAATCTAAAGCTGTGTTCTGATTAAGTCGATCGGCAATACCGATCGGCAAAGCTGCACTAGTTGGGACGTAACTGTCGGCTCGTTATCAGACAGATCCGTTGCCGACCGTAACAGCTTTGCCGATCGGTATGCCGATCGGCATAGTCAGGACACAGCTTTAGATTATCAACGTCTATAACTCTATACGTTGTCTCGATGTGTAAATGATGGAACAAAACTATGTTAAATTATACACACTGTCGGTAAAAATATTCTAAGTAAAGACGTCCCAAATGGTATATTTACCTAAATTACATGAGAAGTGTAATATTCTTGTCAACAGAACAACGTTATATAATATATTTAATTCTTTTTTCCATGAATGTCAATACAAAATTGACTCAAAAATATCGTTAATATTAATACTAAAATAATCCATTACATAATTAAATCGATCATTATTTAATATCTATGCCTCCACTACACGCGTGGCCAGCACCGCCACTTACAGGCACTCACGAATGTGTAGAGGGCATGTTCGTCGGTGCGTGGACATCATCGCCTGTAATCGGCAGTAATCGGTTGATTGTCGGTACATCAAAGGAATGCGTGGCCAGCATCGTGCGCGCGTACACACAATCGGCCAACATTCAGTCGCACGGCAGAGGTTGAGGGAGAAAGTGCGTGAAATTGTTTATTTATTTATTTGTTTTTGTGATGTTTAGCGCGACGACAATGTCTACGTATGCGTGGACCAACACACAGATTTTTAAATTTATATAACTCTACCAAAAAGAACCATGTATTTTGAATGCACTTCGACATCCATGTCGAACGGATGACAGTGAGTGAATGAACCGGCACGATTGTGTGGACGATGATAGGCACTTATTTGAGTGGCGGTGCTGGCCACGCGTGTAGTGGAGGCAATAGTTTGTCAAAACTAAATAAATGTACATTACAAGAAGGATGACATAACACAATAAATGATCTTAAAAAAAATATCTTTTCAACTGACCAATTATTTTTCGGGCAGGTCGATTTCAAATTCTACACTGTTTTTTCAGTGAAGGGATATATGAGAGATCACAATTCAAGATCATTGTCACACTAAATTCGGCGTTTCCACCTTAGAGTATTATCTCCTAAATTTACACGAATATTTTTTATTTAGAGAATTTTTTTAGGTTTATATTTTTTAGGGTAATTTTTAGGACAAACAAATTTTTATAGCCATTAAAATACAAATCATCAAATAAAAATTAGAGTCTCTTGAGATACAGTCCGGCGCAACACGGCCATGTTAAGCCTAACAGTATTCAGACCGGCTTAACGGTCCCATTTAGTTTACATGCTGACCAATCAGAACTCGAACCTGTTTTTCTATACTTTACATCAAGGGACTGGAATAAAAATATTTTTATTGTTATTTTCACCAATTATTTAATTTTAAGAACTTGGAGGTAAATGTTTAAAAAACTATGTTTGTAGGGAATTTTTGTTTTAAGTTTTAATTTCGGGAAACTAAATTTCCAGGGCGTCAACATTGACTAGACTTTCTGACTATGTTTTCTGCAACTCGGTATTAGAATCGGTCATGGGCTTCTGACAAATTCCATTGACATGTTTCACATTATAATATTTTGAGCAGGGAAATACTTAATTTAGAATAATGCTGACAAACAAACAGAAATAAGCCACTTTGCCTTGCAGTCACATATTATATTTCGTATGTATAATGCATCTCGCTAGCTCTGTTCAGTAACGGGACGTTATGCTTTGATCAGACATATTTTCAATATATACCACGGAAATTGGCCGTATTTGAAAATCGATCATACAGATACATATTTGCCGCTATATTTGGTAGCTTTGCTCGCCCGTATGTGAAAACTCACGTACGAATAGTGTATGGTGACATATACCTAATTTTATATTTCATATATTAGATCATAGATAACAATATTTTATTCGAACGCATAAATAATAATACAGTAGATTCTACTTTTTCACAAAATTTCACTACATGATATAATGGTGCATATGTGGTGCACAATACTAAATTAACTGTTTCTTAGACATGTTTCTGTGGTGTCCTTAAGTCAAAATATGCTTCGACTTTGCCATTATGTCCAGCAGTACACGATATTAAAACGCATTATTAAAAAACAAAAATTCATAACGAGTGTTTTTTTTTTTAAATATAGGTAGTAGTTTTTGGATTCTACACTGATTAGTATAATTAGCCTCGTCTAGTTTAAACACGATAACTTATAAATAGATAAAACATACTCTAAAATTAATTAAAAAATTCCAGCCAGTTGGGCGACGGGACCATTCCAACTTCAAAAATGTTGACATTTAATTATAATACAGAAAATAAAATTTCTAATATCGCGTGAAGTGGCGCGGGTAATGGCTAGTATTCAATATGATATTTGCTATTCGTTGCCATGGTTACTTACACAATAATATGTATGTAAAAATTAATCAAATCATGCCGAACTAGTTTATTTCTGACAGATCCATAAAACAAAAGAGCGGCTGATTTTTTTCATTTTCAAAATATTTCCGAAACTATAAAGTTTAGAAAAAAAAATTTTACGAAACTTTCTTGAAATAATAAATAGAATAATAAGCCGCTATGAAAAGTATACCATTATTATATAAAAAACACCGTTATAGCATATATCTCTTCTGCGCATGCGCCGATTTTCCCCAAAAACAGTAGGGTTCTTCATATTTGCATACCAAACATCCTCCAAAAATTTGGTTTCAATCCGCTCATCTGTTTGACCTGTATCGTGTTCACAGATTAACAGACGCAGAGAGTTTTTCCAAAAATATGTTTTTTGGATTCGGGGGACCTCAAAACGTAAAGATATTGTAAAATTTTTGAAAAGTGATTTTTGACCTAAACTAGTATACTTACCATTCTCCACTTGTGGGTTGGAATGGTAAAAATATATATCGCAATACACATAACACTGGGATACAAGATGGAATGACCAGAGGTATATAACGAAGATGTTTGTAAATAAAATAAAATAAATTACTTATACAAAATATAAAAAATACAATATTGCATACTTTGCAATTACGTAATATTACAACAGTAGCATTTAACAAATATGTTTTCTGTAGTTTAAAAATTTAATTGAATCTTCGAGGTCCACGAAGACGAGATGATTTTTTGGAAAAACTGTTTTGAATAGTCCAATAGTGCAGGACGTTTAAGCCTAGCGAGCGTGATTGACATTTAAAATAAGGGATTTTCCTGTGAAATCAAGTCAACTATTTAATAATCGGCCTTTTATGACGTCGTAAAGTCTATAAAAATTGCTACATTAACGTTAAATAAAAAAGGACAACTCTATACAAAGTTACACAGTTTTTTTTTCTATCAAAATTGATTATGATAGAAAAAATATTCTATCAAAATCAGTCAAGTGGAGGGGCTTGGAATGTGCGCGAACAAAAAATAGAGTCTTATAATACATAGTTGATAAATACGTCAAAATTCTATTTTATTCAAGAGATTAAGTTGAGATATTTTGTTGAAGGCTGATCAAATAACTGAAGCGCTTGTTTGTTTATTTGACTCAATAAACTTTGTATTAAGACGAAGGAAGGTTTTGGTTGAGGATCATAAAATAAGCTTTGCCAGTGTTTCGCTAATGGCCAACGTTTCGAAAAATTTATTTTCATCTTCAGGGCCTATGAACATGTATATATGAATATAATTTAGAACATATTGTATCACAATTTTAATGTAAAAAGAAACCATGCTCAAAGATGAAAATAAATTTTTCAAAACGTTGGCCACTAGCGAAACACTGGTAAAGCTTATTTTATGATCCTCAACCAAAACCTTCCTTCATCTTAATACTCTAATGGATCAACACTACTTTATACTGAAGACACTGAAGATGAAAATAAATTTTTCGAAACGTTGGCCACTAGCGAAACACTGGTAAAGCTTATTTTATGATCCTCAACCAAAACCTTCCTTCATCTTAATACTCTATTGGATCAACACTACTTTATACTGAAAACTTAGCACATATTAATTGAATGCAAAAAATATCATCAAGAAAGAAAATCAATAAACTTACCGAATTCACTGGAAGACATACTACAAGACAAAGACGACAGCACTACCAAACTTCTGCAGTTTCTAAAACTGACAAACCTAGAAAACAAAATCTAAATTACTTAATACCCTATTTATCAATATTATGCAAACTATTATTATTACTTACCTTATTAATTCCATATTTATGTTTTAGTACTTACCTATGTATATGAGTAGTTGTATTTCAACAACTTTTCGTGCATATAGCCAAAGTTGCTGAGCACGTAATTTAAGTAAAAAAAAAAAAAAAATAAATAATTTTGGTCTTACATTTTTCGACGCTTGGTTTGCTTGCTACGTTTATGATCCTACAATCGGTGACACTGTATATGCTGTATATGGATATCATTTTTTTGTAATATTTTTTAAAATGAAATGTCAAAAGTAGTAAAAGTTCTGACAATTGGGAGATGCGACATGAATGGATATATGTTAGTCGTAGTCTGATATAGGAAAAAAGAAAAAGATTCGGAGTTTACTTTGTTTAACAAACTGAAAACTTCTCATATTGCACTGTTTGCTAACTTTTTCAACACAAAAAATCAAAAGTTTTGTCTGTTTCACTCTGCTTATTCGTTTCAAGCTCAATTCAAATGCTTTCAGTTCAGTTTTTTAAATTGTTGAAGTTTGGAAATAATGTTTTCACAAATGCATTTGGTCTATGAACATTGACAGGTATTTGAAAACTGAAAGGTATATGAATTCAGATTAGCTAAGTTGAACAATTATCAATTGCTTTTAGTTACCTTCAACTCATATGTCACCAAAAACAGTAACTACAAAGCTTTACATACCACCTGCAATCGGAGCAATGAGTTTTTCTGTGATTAGGCCAAAATTAGAGAACAGTATTGACCCCATGGGCGTAGACAAAAGTGGGAAAAATGAGTTCTCAGTTCATGAGCAAAAAAAAAAATTAAACTCAATTTTGCTTATAAATAGTTTTCAAAAAATATTGTAACAGTGTGTTTGACATTTTGACTTTACGTGTTAATTTTCTCCATTTCAATAACATTGATTTCAAGTTATTTCAAATGGTAGGTTATTTATTCCAAACCATGGTAACTATTTTAAAGTTGTTATATTGAGAATAGTATATTACATCACAAGGGCCGAAAGTTGAATTTCGCCTCGGGCTCATGACGCGCAGGGCCGAGATTTCAACTTTTAAGGCCCGTGTGGTGTATACGATTTTTCTTCATATCCGCTCGAAAGTACGTACTTTCGTCAGCAGGGACGAGAGATTGACATTTACTCCCAGTGAGAACGGCGGGAGGAAAAATTTTCTCATGCGTATTTATACTCCTAACTAGGGTTACCGCTGTCATTTAATATAATAAATAACAGAGAGTAAATGTCAAACTTTCGATCGAGGTGTGAAAAAAAATTATTTTCTATACCTATACCTCGGTCAAAAGTACGTACTTCTGGCATCAATTTTAAGGCAACAAGTCTAACATTTATGCATTGGTAGAATTACACGCGCGCAAGACTTTCTGCCTTAAAATTGATGCCGGAAGTACGTACTTTCAACCGAGGTATAAAGTAAAATAGTGTACAATAGACGGGCAGAAAGTTTGACGCGTCGGGCATCATGACGCGCAGTGCAAGAATCTTCTACTTTCTTCCCTTATGGCGTAATATACTATTCTGTACTGCGATTTACTGTTAAAAATAGCATTCCTGCAATTTTTATGGGGTGAGCTTACTATTTATCATAACTTGAATACAACGTGTACAAAATGGAGTACTTTGACATGTAAAGTCAATACGCTGGTTAAAATCAAACGCACTATAATCAAAACAAAAATCCTTGTTGGGTAGTTGAAATTAAATACAGCGATCATTTGGAGAGATTTGAAGAAGATCCAAGACATCTGATTTTCATCCACACTAGATTTTGTTCAATTTTTTTTAGTTTTCTTAAGGTACGTCCAAGATGCAAGCTGGTAGTCAGATTCAGATTTTCGGCGTCTGACTGTCTGACTCCGAGCGGCGTTGGGTGTGGCCAATATGAAAGCTGGTTATCGGCGCAGACAGAGCATTCATATTAAATAATTATGGAGCGAACAGTACAAATTGCAGCTTTGTTGCTGCTTGGTGACAATGTTACATCTAAATTAAAACCTGTTAAAAGTGAAATACATCCAATTAATAAATTAAGGTCGATTTACGGGGAGTACAAACAGCCTATTCCGCAATTACTTTCCGACGAAAATTGATTTTTTCTTTCCCAAAAGGTATCGACGATGTTCCTATTACAATGCTCTTTAATTCGCTTATCCCATATGGGAGGATAAGTGCAACTTTTGAAATAAAATCCTCGATATCCATATTTTATAGCACCTAAAAACAACACTGTCAGACGCAGGTTGTCTGAAACCAGAATGTACAATTCATCTGAGTCATGGAGCCGGTGCGTCGGAAAACTGCGCGCTGGTGCATTATGGCCAGTCCGATTTAACAACAAAGGATTTTATGCACACCGACTGTCTGACTACCTGACTACCAGCTTGCATCTTGGACGTACCCAAATACTAACTGCTCGATTCGACTTTTATATCACCTTATTAATTTACTTTAATTTAAAAATAACCGTATCAAAAGATGACTAATTTCGCATAACTGTATTATTGAGTTTTAATCAACATGGTTAGCGAAACGTGCGTAAAAAATTGTTACTGGTTTGAGGTTATTTTTAAAATTAAATTAATTTACCTACATGATGATGTTATTAAATTGACAAAAACATTTTCCCCATTATCGTTTAGTTTACTTGTCATTTTGAACATAAATATATAATAATATAATGGTTGGGGACGGTAACTATAATCGAATAGATACGTCCCGTAATTTGGTGGGGTCTTTGTAGGCTATGTGAAGCTGGCAGCAAGTAAAAATTAAAGAATCTCTTTCATTTTTTTAGCTATTTTCATCGTTTGTTTACACTTAGTTCAAGTGTTATTTAGAAATATAAATGGGCGCTGCTACACTTCCACCAGCAGCGCCCATTCAACAATTTTTTCCCATAAATACGTCGAATCGTTTTTTTATCGTTCATTTAGGTTTGTTTATCTATTTTCATCGTTTGGTTAGGCTCCGTGATCCGTCGACGACCAAAAAAAGTGGGCGCTGCTAGCTTCACACCAACAGCGCCCATAAAGCATATTTACCTGAAAATGAGTGGAATCGTTTGTTTAGTTATTTAATTGCTTGTTTAATTCAGTCATTTCATAGCACTGTTGAAAGTGAACGAGATAGAATGAAATAGTAAATTATAAACGCTCGTCAGCTATGGTCATTTGCGTTTGTAAGTGAACGAGCACTACAAGAAGATCGGCCATCCAACATCAGTATAGCAAGCGCGAAGTTAATTGGAATGAAATCGGGCTAACGTACTCAATGCATTTGTAGGTATATATAGGTAGGTATAGATAGGGTTGGGATAGCACTATAGCAGAATCAGTAACGCCCTCTCACGGTCGAATGCTTTAATTAATGTAGTTGATGCAATTATTGGCCCGTAATGAAAGAGAAACGATCTGAATATTCAACGACACTTAAATTGAAGAGTTTACGTTGCCTTTTATTGTTCGCGAATTGATGCATTCACGGCCGATAATCAGCACCACCTCTTGGATTATTATATACGTTTCCCTTTTGAACTGTGTGTGCTGAATGGAGATGAAACGTGTTTTTGTCGAGTTGTGTTGGCGAAATCAGTAAACAGTACTTTACACTGATGTTTGAACACAGTGGATAATTTGTGTATAAAATATTTTTAGCAAAAAAATTGAACCGACTTCCAAATATGCACTAAAAAGTAAAAAATAATAATTATGTTATTTTTGGAGTCGGTGTCACATCGGAATTCGAAAGTAGCAATTTAAATCTTACATGTCTCTAGTTCTCAGAATAGATTTCATTTGGCTGGCACCAACTCCAAAAATAACATTAATTATTATTTTTTACTTTTTAGTGCATATTTTGAAGTCGGTTCAATTTTCTTGTTAAAAATATTTTATTTTTCTCTTTTTAGTGTTAGATAAAGTATTCCAATGGGTAGGCCAAGTATGCGTGCCTTTGAAATTTGAGAGTTTCCCTCGATTTCTCCGGATTCCACCAACAGATTCTGACTTGGTTCCGATGCCACCACCTCGAAAGTGCACTCTTTCGAATAAAAAAATAATTCTGAAAATCGGTCCATAATTGACGGAGAAATCGGTGAACATACATAAAAAAAATATACAGTCGAACATAGAACCTCCTCCTTTTTTGAAGTCGGTTAAAAATGAGGACAGCCGAATAATTACGGTATATACAGGCTGACAGGTAATTGCTCGTATTCCTCTCAAGAGAAGAAACAGAAGTAGGAAATTTCAAAATTAAAATGAGTAACACAAGTGCTTTCACCGCTACATCACCTCACTCGGTCATACATATGAATATTAAGATGTGAAAGGTACTGTGCGAAAAACTCAAGGCACAACGTAATATTGGAAAAAAAAGTAGCTAAACATCGAACCTTGAAAGTAAGGAAAGTATTCTGAAATGCTTTGCTCATCTGGTAATAATTTTTCATGAAGGGAACAAACGAAGAAGCAAGAGAGGCGGTGATCAATGGTAAGACGAACACTTCGGAGATATTTGTCTCAGGATTAGAATGACATTTACTGAAAGCATGTGAAACCGGATACATCTGGAAGCTTACGTTACTATCGACTGAGAAATACAGGGTTTATTAAAATATTTCCATTCTGATTGTCAAAATTACCATACAATTTTTTTTTATTAAATATCAAAAACTTTAGCGCTCAAATAAGGACTCGGTAATATTGTTTTGCATGATGTAAATTGAGTGAACATTAAGCGGGGAATTTGAATTATCATTATAGTTAAAGCACGTTAGTTATGCATAATGTTTAGTGTTTTCTTATACCTATAGGTGTGTTTAACAAGCTGACGCCCATATTCATTGAACACTATTAAAGATAGAAGTACTAACCTTCGAACAAATTTATTCCTTTAAAATAAATTTACTTTCAATTCACCAAGCAATATATATCAGTTAAAATATTTACTTGTAGAATAAATATATAATGCTCAATACGCCTTGCTTTTTTTGTTGAATATCCAAAAATCCGACCAATGGCGTTAGTGTAAAAGTAAAAAATAAAACAATCACAAAATAATAATGTTTTATCCATTCCGTTTGCATACAAAACTACCACTAACTTTGATGTTTTACATATAAATAAAATTGTCGACCAATTTTTCTCAGACAATTTTATTTATTTGAAGAGTTCTATTCAGACGTTAATCAACGATTTTAATGTTTTACAACTATAAACTTTACAAAACGTTAATAAACAATAAGTAATTAAATTCACAAGAGCAACTGTACTCCACGTTTATAGGTTAGGTAGTATGATCTATGTGGCGGCCATTATTATTTTATCAGGCGAGTAAATATTTATGTCCAAGAGTTTGGGCAGAATTGATTTATACCTGCAGTAAACATAATTATGCTTGGTGAATTGAGAAAGAAAAAAATCATTAAAATATCATAAATATTACTTAAATTTTCCATATCTATTGAGCATTAAGAGAATTTTTATTAGATTTTATATGAAACATTTCCGAAATTTATTTCATTGTCTAAAATTTTTATATTATCCCAATTAATTTTGTGGTCGTATTCAAATTTATGTTTACAACATTATGCTTATCAGGGAGTAATTTATGGTGAATTGAATAATCGCTATTTATTCGAAGGAATAGCTAAATAAACCGAATAAATAACTACTTACGTTCAGTGGCGATGAGCAAGGAAATTCACATCGTTCGATTTTTACATGGATTCGCAACTAGAATAGCTAAATAAAACTGTAACAATTCGTTAGAATATTTTTTTCTGAACAGTTCGCGTTAGCAAATTAAGTCATCAAATATCAATCGGCTACCATTCACAATCCATCTGTCAGAGATCAATGGTGCAAATACGACGCAATGTATACTAGGTTTTGACTTCTGAACCAATACACTTCCTTTTGCGTTTGAGATGAATCGAGTTTGCGACCATTCCGGTCTAGTATAGATTACACTGCGATACATCGCCGTGTAACACTGTGTATGTATGTACTTAAAGAGTCACAAAAAAGTTCTGTTTGCAAAGTTACTCGCTTCGAGTTTTCACAAACTGCTTGTGTACTGTGTGTACAGGGGTGTATAAGTGGGGGCGGGGGGAGAATGAGGAGATCATCCGTAGTATGCCGGCAACTGTTATCTGAGGGAATTAGTGTCGCGCATAGCTCTAGTGCCCTAGGACATGAATCTCTCTCTACATAAGAATATACAGTGTGTTCCTGATATGTGTTCTACATGCCCTGACAACATCATCAGCCAACATAATAATAATAATTAAATTCCTTTAACTCCTAAGTGGAGCATAGGGCCTCTACGAAAATTTTGAATTTAGTCCTATCTTTAGCCAAAGTTCGTTGTTCGAAACGTGTTCATACCATTTCACCTTGAGGATTGATCTAAGACATACTGAAAAACAATCATTGTGAAATATTAAAAATTCATTTTACCAATTTCACTGAAGAAGTTATTATAATTTGTATTGATTTTTCACTCGGCACTTGGCAGAACATCGTTAATGATACCATCGCACATAGGCATTGAAGTTAATGAACTGGCAGATAAGGCTGCAACTATTGCCCTAACTAACGGGCAGCTTTCTATCGAAAACATCATATCAACTGTTGACCTCAAAGCTTATACACGATCAACGCTCAACAAAAAATGGCAAGACTTTTGGAATCTCATCCCGAACAACAAGCTGAGGGAAGTCAAAATCAATGTCAACAAATGGATCTGTCCAGTCCCCCTAACCCGAAGAGAGGAAATGGCGCTTACCAGACTAAGAACAGGGCATACCCTCTTAACACACACTTACCTCTTTAAGAAGGAAGATACGCCAATATGCGACACATGTCACACCCGCCTAACAGTCAAACATCTCCTGGAAGACTGCGCAAAATACTTCGTACACAGTGTCAACAGTGACCTACCTATAAATATAAAAGACATTTTAAGTAATAACGAACAAACCATAAACAAACTTCTTTCTTTTTTAAAATCCACTCATCGAATTAACAAGATATAATACTTTTTCCTGAATTAATACTTACCTCCTGAATCAATACTTACTTGCCACCATTACCATACCACCTATACCTAATAACATACCTT
Organism: Xanthostigma xanthostigma; assembly: GCA_963575645.1. Classification (NCBI taxonomy): domain Eukaryota; kingdom Metazoa; phylum Arthropoda; class Insecta; order Raphidioptera; family Raphidiidae; genus Xanthostigma; species Xanthostigma xanthostigma. The sequence continues at coordinate 20,235,533 of OY754465.1, forward strand.
TTTTTTCCTACTATTCAGATCTCGTGCTAATGACTCTACAGTCGATGCACACATTTATTTCTTTCTTTTTTTTGTACGTTTTTTTTTTGTATTTTTCTTTTTCTTTGTACACATTTCTCTTAAATTAAAAAAAAAAAACAAATAATAAAAGCACACTTGAAAATTCTACAAAATATTTTCTCTCTCTCGACGAACGTTTTGAACAATCAGCTCATCTTCAGGAGATGGACTGATTATTATTATCCGAAACGATTGTCGAAATGGAGAACATATTTTGTAGAATTTTCTGCGTTTTCTCTGGTGTGAGATGTAAAATTGCGGTCTACATTAAAATTATTGCTAATTTACTAGGATTTGAATTAATTACAAAACGTGCAAAAATACTTTTTTTTATGGGAAACGATCTGAAAGACAGGTGATGGGGCACCTGAATATCCACCACTGGGACCATTGTTTCCGACACATATTGTATATGATGACGTGAAGGCGCACCTATATAGCTGATGCGAATACAAGGAAGACAGAGAGGGAATAAGAGAAACTGGATTTCATAAGCATTGTTGATTTGAGCTGTTTGAATTTAATTGTTAATGCCTGTATGAGACGCAACATAAACCTCCATCCCCCTGTTCGTTTTCGTCTCGCAGTTCTGTGATTTAATTTTGCCTACATAGACAACAAAAGTACATACATACATAAATACTGACGCCAATACAACATTGTGGAGCATATGTTACACATGAACGCTAATTTGTGTAAACAAGCCAATTATTTTCTTTCCATTTTAAATATGAATTCATCAACTGAAACAGAAATTATTGCAAATTTATGACATCCAATAGTCGTACTTTTTAAAGCGATCATAAACAATATCAATTTCAATTTTACAAAAATCAATGGTTTTTGTTATTTTTTAACTTTCTAATAAAATGCCCCCCAGTAATTCGTAATTATATTGAACCGTAATATTATTTTGTTTATAAAAGGCATAAAATAATAAAGTACAATTGGTACATAGAAAGTTAGAGTACTTGAATTGGCTCCGACCTCAAAACTTTATAATTTAATGCTTTTTGGTGAGTGGTGACTTTATTTGAAGACATTTCAATTTATTAAGAGTATTCGTCCCAGCAAACACCCCCTGCACCCTTCATCAAAAATCTTTTCCCCTCGCCTAAAAACGGTTTGCGCTCTCCCGACGCTATTTTTAAAGCTAGAGGGTTCTGGTAGACGCCAAATGAAAGACAAAGAATTAGACTACAGATCCTTCAGGCGAATTTTTTGAAAAAAAGTTTCGTCTACGTGTGAAATATTACGTAACTTATTATTTTTTTCAAAAGGTTGTAAGTTTTTTCAGAAATTTTTTTCAAAAAATTCGCTTGAAGGATCTGTAGTCTGATTCTTTGTCTTTCATTTGGCGTTTACCAGAACCCTCTAGCTTTAAAAATAGCGTCGGGAGAGCGCGAACCGTTTTTAGGCGAGGGGAAAAGATTTGAGATGAAGGGTGCAGGGGGTATTTGCAGGGACGAATACTCTTAAAGGTTTTTTGTTTCTACTTTTTAGTGCGTTCTCCCTTAATATTTTATTACTAAACTAGAAAAAAACTGCTGAGTCGAAAAGAGTAAAATTTATTGTAAGGTCACGCTAAAGGTATGCTCTATTAAACAGAAAAAGTATAATCAAAATCGGCTCACAATTAATGCTGGAGATATGAGGTAACAAATATAAAGCACTCTCTTTTTTTAAGTTGGTTAAAAACGACTAAACCAATTTTGTTAAAAATTATACTGGACCATTCCATAAACATTTTTATATGGTACATGGTGTTGCGATTGCTCCTGTATTAAAAGCCCCCAGTTTTCAGGTTCTAACCCGACAGCTGTTAAAAACGCCTAGTGGATTATGTATACAATAAATAAAAAAAATCTTGTAACGTGTTTATTGACATAGGTAACAACTACTGATAAATATTATATTTGTAATTGGTTTAAATGATTACATTTAATTTATGTAAAAATTAACCAAAGCTTGCTTGTCAGCTACCTAACTAATAATTTCTTTTTTACAGAACTTCAGAACAAAAGAACAGCTGTTTTTTTCTCATTTTCAAAATATTTTCGAAACTATAAAGTATAGAGAAAATAAAATTCTTGAAAAAAACAATAAACTGTTATGCAAAGTATACTATTATAACAGCAAAACAACGTTATAGTCCATATCCTCTCTGCGCATGCGTCTATTTTACCCAAAAACAACAGGGCTTTTCATATTTATATAGCAAACATTTTACCAAAATTTGGTTTTGATCTTCCTAACTCATACTGACAGACGAATAGACTTTTTCCAAAATTATATTTTTTGATTTCGAGGGATCAAAAATGAAAAAATATTGTAAAATTTTGAAAAGTGAATTTTGACCTAAATTAGTACCATACCCCACTTGTGGAGTTGGAATAGAGAAAATATAATTTTTAGTTCATTTGATTACATACAGCATCACATCCCTGTTCATACTACATTCTAGAATCTAGACTAAAGTCTATACGCATTTGTAGGATATATAGAGAGTACCACATCTTAGATAGATGATTTAGGTGTGTACAGATAAGATCCTATAATATCTGCTATAAATCTGTCTTCTGCCTCGCTATCATCTATCTATTTTAGCATGGTATTACCTACGTCTTGCACCAAACTCTTTTCACTTCAATTAATACTTCCTTCTAAATCACTTCCTGCTTATTGGGAAAATATATTTAATCTTCATCTTCTCGGATAAAAATGCTTTACGATACTGTTTTGGTAAAACTGCTTACGAAGATTCTAAACTTAAATATTGTACGAAATATTAATTTATTTTTTAAATTAAACCAAACAATATAAATATAAACATCTTTTCCATACAGTGCAAAACCGTTTCTGCACAACTTCCTGTAAAATAGTTGTTTTACAAGTATAAAGTACAAGTGTAGCGATCTAGCGAATTTTCTTAAGCAGCCTAATAGAAGTGGAATTTGTTTGACAATCAAACAGACAAATGTTAAAAATAAACTAAATAATATACATTTATTCAACACGCGTGAGTAATATATAATTTCGGAGCCCTGCTAAATTCGGGACAAATAATAAATTACTTCATGTTGACGCTAAGAGTGCTAATAATGAGCCGAAACTGTACGATAATATATTACTGCATAGTTTCTGGACCAATAGGAACGCGGTAGCGAGCCGAAACTGTATGGTAATGAATTATTACTGCATAGTTTCTGGACCAATAGGAACCCGGTAGCGATTTGTATATATGAAAACAGCATCGCAATTCAGCGAAAGTCAGGGCCATCTTGTGTGCATCGAGGGCGGTAAGGACGTCAATCAATGAAGTCATTTATAATTTTTCCCTCTTTTATCAGATCCCCGATTGCATATTACTCGTGCTAGTTGAATAAAATATTATGTGTGATCATTGATCGAAGGAGAATATTCCACTCGCGTGTTACCGCACTCGCTACGCTTGTGCGGCAAATTCCACGCTCATGGAATCTTCTCCTTCTCTCACTAGTCGCACAATATACTATTATTTCGCGTGCAATGATATTGAGTCCTGGCGCTTATGGTAGATTTTATTAAAAAGAGTCTATATTATCTAGTTTAATGAGATCATTTAAGCTTGAAAACCAAGTGGATTGAAATAAGAAACGTCAAAAGTAAATTTTGTAAATTTATTGCTCCATCCTTTTTTAATAATATTAAAGTGTTTTAACCCGTTAATTATATTATTATTCGTAAGTACATATCTTTTTTGCGATAGCTGATTTGAAAATTATCAGAAAACTTTATTTCAAACTATTATTTTAGAAAAAATACTTTTAAATATCAATCACTGAAAATAGAGTTTTCAGAAACAGTTTGAAGTATTAGGAATTCGAATAAAAGAATGCCAAGATACGGAATCAAGATAGAGTACAAAGTGCTGTTTTCAATGTACACGTATCTGATAGGTAAATATATGTACGCATTGCAGGACGTCCACTTCAGGTTTTCTCTTGCCAAGATGAATGAAGAGGATTCCCAAATGTCGGCAAGTTGAATTGCCAACATTATTTTCACCTCCCGCGAGGAACAAATAGAGAACGCGCCGCGCTTAGCTCTGGGAGTCGGCATGCTCGCTAGTTGCTATGTGAGGATAGGTCAGAATTTTTCGTTTGCTGGATTATATTGATAGTCGTGTCGATTACATTATTTATTCCTGTAGGATTTTCAATTAGCAGTTTCTTTTGTAACTTACAAGGTGATCAAATATTATCACCAAAAGTCATCTAAATATATAAAAGGAAACCGTGACTGACTGATCTATCAACGCACAGCTCAAACCACTGGACGGATTGGGCTGAAATTTGGCACACAAATAATTATTATGACGTAGGCATCCATTAAGAACAGATTTTTTGAAATTCAACCGCAAAAAGGGTGTAACGAGGTTTCAAAATTTGTATGGAGAATCAACGCATAGCTCAAATCACTGGACTAATTGTGCTGAAATTTGGCACACAGATTTATTATGACGTAGACATCTGCTAAGAACAGATTTTTGAAAATTCAACCCCTAAAAGGGTATAACAGGGGTTAAAAATTCGCATGGAGTAATCATATAAGGTAGATGTATCAATTCGAAAATGCGCAGGATTACTTCTGTCAACAAATAAAAAAACACGTTTTTCATGCTTTTTCAAAAACAAACCCTTCAGAGGGTGAAAATAGGTAAATAGTCTAAAAATCAACATGGGTGTCATTTTCAAGGTTTGTCAGAACGTTGATCACGTGAATGTCATCAATTTTGAAATTTATTAGGAGGATCTACATCGAGAAAGGGGTACTTATGCCAAATAATGGGAATGCATCCGCGTTTCGTCTCATCCCGTGCGAAGCCGCGGGTAACGGCTAGTGTGATATAAAATAGTAGGTAATAAGTATTGTACTAATTTTTATTAACGTCTTAACGTGAAACTGCCTTTTCACACCTTTTACCTCTCACTTAAAAATGGTTTAAACCGGTTTTTAAGACATTTGATACGGGATATGCCTGTACCCAAACTTTTTTTTACGTTGCTACAATCGGGTACAGCTTTTTGTCAAAATCATGCGGGTAAAGTGTATCAAATTTTAATTGAACCATTGTAATTAATTTTTTGTAAGATTTTCGGACATTTTGTATAACACTTCGATGGAAAAACGCGTATCCAGGAATTCTGCCTCTCTTATTTATACCGAAATCGTTCGAATATGGTTTGACCAATTTCTAAAAAACGATACATTTTCAATAATTAATTCATTATTATGCAGACTTAAGGAATATTATAGTACTTCTACCCGAATTTGATATATTGTGTGATTGTAATTTTTCAAAACTTTTTCATTTTGAACATCAAACCAGTAATGTCATAAACATTTGAATCAATGAAATGAACTAAAACTCTGTTCTTTTATAATTGTCTAATTGTTTATTAAGTTAAATTAACACAAGTAGTCCTGAAAAAATGGCAAACATAATTTAAAATTAATAATTGATTGGCTCGATTGACAGATGTAGTTATTAGTTATTGGTCTCATTATTCATTTATAAAACAATAAGCAAACTTTTGTTTAAAATGTCCTAAACGTCATAAAGTTTGTTTGTTGTTTTTTAAATGGTTAGTGAGACAACAAACAAACTTTACGACGTTTCGGCCGTTTTAAACAAAATGGCCGTAACGTCAAAAAGTTTGGTTGTTTTTTAAATGGATAGTGAGCTGTGAGACCAATCGTTTGTGTTATTATGACTAATAATTTAAAATATTTATTAGAACTATTCTACAACATACCAACTCTTGGGAATTTCGGTACCAAAAATTTCTTTTGTCTGTGTGAACTTTAGTGAAAAAAAATGTTATAAAGTTATCAAACGAAACTTTAAAAACATAATTTTTCAGCAGTTCAAATCTAGAAATTCCATTCAATAATATTTTAATTTGTTTTTACTGTTCAAAATGCTTCATTTTAAAATTTGATTTATGATCAAAAATGGGTCTAAGCTATATGAATAACCTGAAATAAATGAAACAGTCTGTATATTTATGGCACAAAAGGACATTAAAGTGACACTAAGTGTGTACAAAATGTGTAATGTCAAGAAATTATGAGATTAAAGGGGATACTTTTGACATAACTCCGTAAATTCATACATGTGAATTCACATCCTAGTAGTATAGGCCTCTCTGAGCCAGATCATCTTCCCTGCACCCATCCCTTTTATCTCGGTCTGTCCGTTTCCACTCAGAAGATACACTGGCTGTTACTTGTATGGAATTCTAAGCAGTTACTAGCAAGTATAGTATTATCCTGTATCATTGATCCTCAAACGGTTAGCCCAAGGGCCCGCAACAGTCGAACCGCGGTTTGCATTCGGACCGTAAAGAGCATAGAAACCCGGACCGCTCTTACAAAGAGAGTTTTTAATAGGAGACTTTAATATGTAAAAATTATGATATTATCAATACTTGAAATATTTTCTCTGTTATTCAGTATTATTTATATATTTTTTAACTTTGACTATGAAACGTGATGCGGATTGTTTTCTTCTCCGAACCTAGATAAAAAATTTTAAAAACAGATGATTTTAACGCTGGGTGATAACAAAATTATTGTTGAATTGGTTAGATGGCGCACTTTTTAAACGGTTTTATCTAACTTGACACGTATATTTGTTTGCTACTATCTTTGTTTCAAATCTTGGTACCGCTTTTATAACAGTCTACTTCCCGTTTTCTTATTAAGTTGAAATTTTGCATATAATACGTACCTATGTAGTTCCGATGACAAAACAATATTATATTAACTAATTGACCGGTCCGGCTTTCGTCCGGATGCAAATCACATTTTTAATAAAGCACACTAAAAACTTAAAAATAAATTTAATGGGTAAAAGTTAAACGATTTTATTGTAGAATCGATGATGCACTAAAATCTAGAAAATAATTATGAGTCACCATAGAGGGGTTTGATTAAACTAAAATAAAATCGTGGGAGAAATTTATAGTAACATTATGGTCGAAGAAGACAGTCCAAAGCTAAATATGATTTCCAATCTCAAACAAATAAATGTTGTCTACTAAATGCGCCCCACGATTTTGACGTGATAACGTCTTATAAATTGATGAATCACCAATATTATAAATTGATAAAACACCGGCTGCATGTACGAAAAAGTGTAACGCGTAACGTTCCGCCTGACCCTGTGCGTGCTTTTTGCTAATTTCTCGCTCAATTTAAATCAGATCGGTTTGAAACCAGTCTTAAACGAAAGAGGAGAACATTTTACATAGATTTCGTATAACAGAATTTGCCTAAACAGTTTTTTTATACAAATTTATATAGAAAAATATTTTATACAAATTTATATAGAAAAATAGCTGTATAAATGCAATGTTGTGTAATGCATGGCGCGACGCGGTCGGTTGTCTTTGTTTGCCGTACATGGAAATTAAAAGCAAACGTATGTCTTGTCTTAACATGAAAACGGCTGCATTTCTAATGTTTAATTCAATTTTTTGACATTAGTATATTGTGAAATGCAACGCCTTCTAAGTTAAGTATTGGAATAACTAATTATTATTATTAGAACATAATACTTTGTAAGTTGCAAACGTCACTTTTGACATTTCTTATCATTCCGACACCAAGGATAAGCGGATTGAAACCAAATTTTGGGAGGTTTAGGTTATGTATTACGGAATACGTTATCACGTAAAACTATCGTCCGTAAACCGACTTTACAGACAACCAATTTTTTTTTTTTAGTTTAATCAAAGCCCGCTATTGGTGACTCATAATTATTTTCTAGTTTTTAGTACATCGTCGATTGTACGATAAACCGTTTAACATACTATTTTTTTACCTATTTTATTTCATTACAGCACTGTCATTTTAGATACCTGTAGCTATTTCGTAAGCATAAGTGCTAAAAATGTATAACAACACTGTTTTGATTAGCTGTACATTTTCTCTAGGAGCAGTCAATCTAGCCACACAACTGCAACATTCTCCGTTACATATTATGGCCAGACTGGCCACATTCAGCGCCGACGAGTAAACCGTTTTCATTTACCACTGGCACTTGATTTGTAGACAGATTGTTCAATTTTAACCTACAATCCGCTCTACATGATTTATTGTAGACCAGTAGTCCCAAAATACGGGCCACATATGAGTACACTTTTATTTAAGGTAATACAGAATGATCAAAAAATTGTAAACTCAAGGATAGTAATATTTACATACGTAATAATAACTGGTTTCTAGCAAGATGATTTTCAGTTTATATAGATGAAACACACATACATACATAATTACATACTTATTGCAATTACGAGGGGAAAAAATGTATATAGTGCAGTCAAAATCTAACAAAAGGGGACAACCTCGGAATGAAACGGAATAAGCTGAATGTTTGTATAAACCTTTATTTATGCATTCTAAATGTTGTCTCAAAAGTCTCATAAGGTCACGTGTGAGCGTCCTTAGATATTCAAAATCAAATGTCGCGAAAATCAGTTTTTTGGAAATATCTCGCTTCGTTTGCTTCAAATCGTATTTACATTTAGTATAAAAGTTGTAGAGTATAAAATTCTCTACAAATTACGTCTCAAAGAATTTTAACCGTTTTTGAGATAGAGCGCGATAGAGCCCAAGGTCAATCGCAAATCCCAGTCTACAGTACGTTTTTTTTAAAAAGGCTTGATTTTTTTATATTTCGGTAGATAGATGATATGTTTTCATTTATTTCTCCAAAACTAGTCGGTAGAATTAAAAAAAAAACTATTTAAATTAAAGTTAAAACCTTAATAAATTATTGAAAACAAAAAAAACCAGCTGTGCCTGACTAATTAAGAAGATATTTAATCTTTTTAATAAGTCGGGCACAACGGGGTTTTTTTTTGTTTTCAATAATTTATTAAGGTTTGAACTTAATTTAAATAGTTTTTTTTAAATTTCCACCGACTAGTTATGGAGAAATCAATGAAAACATATCATCTATCTACCGTTTTACCATAAAGCCAATGTTAAATATGCCTACTTTTGAAGTCATTTATTTATTTAAATAATCGGGCAACCCCCCCTAAAATTTTCAGAATTGGTTTAGACGTAGTCCAACTTCATATGAAAAAATTGGTTGTCTGTAAAGTCGGTTTACGGACGATAGTTTTACGTGATAACGTATTCCGTAATACATAACCTAAACCTCCCAAAATTTGGTTTTAATCCGCTTATCCTTGGTGTCGGAATGATAAGAAATGTCAAAAGTGACGTTTGCAACTGTCAAAGTATTATGTTCTAATAATAATTAGTTATTCCAATACTTAACTTAGAAGGCGTTGCATTTCACAAAATACTAATGTCAAAAAATTGAATTAAACATTAGAAATGCAGCCGTTTTCATATTAAGACAAGACATACGTTATATTCTAATTTCCATGTACGGCAAACAAAGACGACCGACCGCGTCGCGCCATGCATTAGACAACATTGCATTTATACAGCTATTTTTCTATATAAATTTGTATAAAAAAACTGTTTAGGCAAATTCTGTTATACGAAATCTATGTAAAATGTTCTCCTCTTTCGTTTAAGACTGGTTTCGAACCGATCTGATTTAAATTGAGCGAGAAATTAGCAAAAAGCACGCACAGGGTCAGGCGGAACGTTACGCGTTACGAACGTTAGGAACGTTAGGATTTTAGGAACGTTACACTTTTTCGTGCATGCAGCCGGTGTTTTATCAATTTATAAGATTGGTGATTCATCAATTTATAAGACGTTATCACGTCAAAAATTTGAAAAGAAGTTTGACCCTGCAGGCCATCCTTGTAACTTCCCGCTATTTTCGAGTTCAAAACGTTCAAAAATATATAAAATATAGCAAGAAGTTTATTTTTTAGCTCTTCGAGCTCAAAAAAAAAACACTGTTACGAAATTTTCGTTCACGATATCTCATGAACAAATGAACCGATTTTGATGCGATTTGCGGCGATCGACGCAGTTTTTTTAACCTAAGAAAGTAAATCATTACAAAAAAATCGGTTTGATAAGAATTTTACGAGTAATTATAAAAAATTACTTTTTTCCTAATTTTTCGTTCACGTTATCTCATGAACAAATGAACCAATTTTGATCTGGTTTGCGGCGATCGACGCAGTTTTTTTAGCCTAAGAAAGTAATTTATTACAAAAAAATCGATCTGATAACAATTTTAAGAGTCATTTAAAAAAAAAACACTTTTTTACGATTCTTTCGTTCACGGTATCTCGTGAGCAAATGAACCGATTTTGATGCGGTTTGCGGAAATCGACGCAGCTTGTTAAGGAGAAGAGCTGATTAGATTTTGGAATTAATCGGTTTAGTAGTTTAGAAAATATTTTACAAAAACATATTTTTAAAAATTTTTGAAACTTGTTTTTTTAAAATTTCTCAAAATTTTTTGGGCCGAATTGTTTCAAATTTTCAGGAAGTCTAAGTTCACCAAGATCACCAGACGCCGCAAACCGCGTTTCAGTCGGATACTCCGTTCAAAAGATATAAAAGGTTTACATACATACATACACACACACACACACATACAGCCCTACGGACATCATCGCCAAAATAGTTTCAATAGCTACCTAGGACCTCAAAACGTCGAGATCTGGCGAAAACTCGATTTTCGAAAATCGGGGTGAAACCAATAACTTCCCGATTTTTGTCAAAAAAAAAAAATTTATTTTTTTTTTTTAAGCGGGAAGTTAAAAAATCAAGCCTTTTATTTAAAATTGCCTTGGCGCTCGTACTACCTAAATTGTTTGTTAAATATTAGTTAATTACCGATGTAATACATTATATTTATAATTATATAACTTATATTTATATGGACTGGGATTAGCGTGACATTGCGCTATGACATGTATGGCTATCTTAAAAACGGGTAAACGTATAAAAAATTGTTTAAGACAAAATTTGCAGAGAATTTTATACTCTATAACTTTTATAATAAATGCAAATACGATTTGAGGCAAAGGAAGCGAGATATTTTCAAAAAACTGAATGTCGTAAACTTTGACCTTGAATATCCAAGGACGCTCACACGTGCCCTTATGAGACTTTTGAGACAACATTAAGAATGCCAAAATGAAAGTTTATACAAATATTCAGTTTATTCCGTTTCATTCCGAGGTAAAACCCTAAAATGACTGGACTAATACTCGAGTAAAGCTAAATCATTTCAGTAATATGGTTTTTACAAGTGATCTTAGTTTTTGAGCGTCTATAATCTATAGTATGATTTAATATCGTTTCATCAACAGATTTGTATCGTGAAAATATAGTCACCTCTCGTCAACACAATTGTATTGTTTCGGTGTCTTGGAGATTTGTTTTCGGTTGCTGGAAATCTTTTGACCCTGCAATGCGATATGTGTCGTAGTAGTATTTTTTTTATTTTCTGTCTCTCATGAAGACTATAAAAATATGGAGATCTTTAGAAAAAGAATTAAACAGTGCACGCTATAAAGATTGTATTTTAGCGTGAGTAAAATTTATCGTTGAAATTTTTGCATATTTTTTGTCAACGTTTAAGAAAGGTAGTCTGCAAATCCCGGTATTGTACATAAACAAAACGTGACGAGCTTTCGAGGCTAAAAAATGTACACAAAATAAAGAGCGCGGAGGTTTTTGTGTACATAATTATGTTGTCCTGGGCTGCTTTCAATGACAGTGGTGGCTCTTTACATAAAAATTAATTTATTACATGGGTTGTGATTTAATTTTTCAACATTAATATGTACCTACTCTAATCTCGTCACAATATTGTTTTAACACTACCCTACGTTCAAAAATTTACGGACCATCGAACACATTTAAAAATCTTTCCTGAGAAACTTTGAAATTATGGTTCTTTTTAAATTTTCGGGTTTAGAAAATACAATGAATCATCATATATATTAATACGCTAAGGTTAAAGATGTTTGCCTCCCTTTTTAGAAAAAACCTCACAATTTCTCCACATAAATTATATATCATTTTACAGATAATTGCTTGCTCTACTAATATCGACAACTAAAAAATTTATTATTGCTTTTGTTTTTGTAAATTAATTAAAATACAGCAACGCTATACAACGTCTGCCATCTAACGGCTTTAATTTTGAAACAACGTCAACACTTCGATCTGTCATCTGACCTTCATATTGTAATACAACAGACACAGTACTGCATACTGCCATCTGACGGCTTTAATTCTGAAACAGCGAGCAACGCTGAACAACGTCACAGTAATGCTGCATGATTCCATCTGACGGCTTATCTCAACGCTTTTGCTACTTGCGCCTCTATATGACAATTTTAGTAAAATATTTCTTCGATCTGTCATTGAGCTTCATATTGTAATACAACAAAAAGAAGAACGTTGTAAGCAGTGTGCAAAATTACAAACGAATTGAATACCTGCAATCATATTTAGAAAAATAATTTTGTAAAGTGATAATTATTATACTTATTTAGGCGAATAATTCGCACAGGTCACACTAGTGTTATTTAATGGGTTAGTTAAGTATTCATGTTTTTGCGAGCAGGAAAATGTGATCGGTCAGCCATAATAACTGATTGGTCAGCTACTCATAGTTAGCAAACATTTCTGAATAAATAATAATCAATGTGTGTCTTTCTGGACTGCTGTAAGACTATTTGTACAGCTGATTAAATATATAAGCTGCAATGAGTGACCCATGTTAAATAAAATATATATGTTAAATAAAACTCTGATAAGTACTCAGGGGATAAGCAAAATATTCAATTTTGTGCAGCAAATAAGTAGCAAAAATATTTAAGTACCTTACTTGTTATGCACATTGTCAAGTACGATAACTAGATCTGTCCAAATTTTGACTTTTTTTAAGTTATAGAAAATGCAAAATTTTGACGTTCCAAAAAACATTTTGCAGATTATTCACAAATTTCCACAAAATTACGTAGAAAAAAATGGTACTGCATTTCGTCTTTCACTGTCAGTTTTTTAATCTAACCAATCGGAAATTACTTATACACGTCATAGCAACTGGTGTAGAATTACTGTATTACTATCTCACTTTGTATACACGACCCAGTAATTATTTTTTTAAGAACTCCCCCCAAACACCCTCCCCTTTTCAGCGTGCAAAAAAACGCTTTCGCATCGACACGACTCCGTAATTGTTTTTTTAAAGAACTCCCTCCAAACGTCTTCCTCTTTTTACTGTGCAAAGAAAACGCCATCGCATCGACACGACCTCGTAATTGTTTATATTGTTAACCATATTTTAAATATGCATACCCATGACATAAACTGCATACAAACATGTTTTCTCTGCTGACCAATTATTTTGAAATCTTGCTGACTAAGTAATAATTTTGCTGCGCAACTGTTTATTAAACAGATACATAATATTGCTAGCTGTCCGCTTATAGTTAAAGTACTGACCCTTATTAAGATTCTTAGCAGAACATGGATTGCAGCACGATTTTTATTTATTGCAAACAAAATCTTCGAATGCTAACCAAGTTACTTTACGGCTAATATTTGTTGTTAGCCAAATTTCATAACGGCTAACCAAATATTTACTTCTCAAGTTCTCACTTACAATTGGGAAACTGAGAAAAAATAATAGAGGAAGTGAATAAATTTGGAAATGTGGGTTTCATTTGAAGGTATAACTTTACCTTTAAACGTCAGTGTTTTGTACTCTGTCAAACAGAATTGACTTGCCCAGGAACAGTAGACAAGGGGTAACGCCACTGTGGATTCTCATTGTAGGTACAGTTTTTTTTGTATCATAACATTTTATGACTACGCACTTTTCTTAACGTTTTTATTCAATGTGCATCTCGTTGTAGAATATTTAGTAAGTGTTTCTGCTGTATAAATATGCAAACACAATGTTTTTACGTTTACTGTTTAAATTTGGCTTTTATATAAGTCCAGCTCTCTCACTCTTGTGCTTGTTAAAAGTTACGTTATGTATAACAGTGAGCATATTATAATATACAGTGTGTTTCACATTGGGTAGCTAAAGGCGTCAATATGGCTCCAAAGTCCAATGATTAATAGATCTCTATAATTAATGTAGTCTCGATTCAAGCAAAGGTTTGGTATCTACTTGAAAGTATTGGGTCTTTCATTAAGCGCTTCCTATCTTTAAATTTAAATACAACAAAGTGTGTGTGAGATATCATCGAATTTTTTTATTCGTTTGAAAGGCCTATCGATGAGATTATGTGTGGAATATAACATCGTTCAAATGTTCGCCGCGGATTCTCTGGGTAGCGGGCATCCGAAATGTCTAATTTTGAGCGTCGCTGTGGTTAAGTTTGTGGCTTATTCGCATAGACCTGCTACTTAGCCCCTCAACAAAAAGTCTAAGGGGGTCAAATCGCACGATCTTGATGGCCAGTTCACATCACCTCCACGAGTGATGACCATGTCGTCAAATCACTCGTGCAGAATGTCCAATGTGGCATGAGCGCCGTTCTGTTTAAACTGCATGTCGTTATGGTGTATCATCTAATTGAAGCCAAAATAAATTGGTAAAAATCGACCTATAGCGCTCGCCGTTGACGGCCATGGTCTGCCCAACGTCTTCCTCAAATAAATATGAACCGATGATGCTGCCCGCCCAAAATCCACACCAAACAGTGACCTTTTCGGAATACATGTGGATTGGTATCGTCCCAAATGCGACAATTTTTTTTGTTCACGTACCCGTTCATCCAGAAAAGGACCTCATCGCTGAAGATAATTTTTTGATGAACGTTGGCTGAAAAGAACACCCATTTTGATAAAATAATTTTATCATTTGCACGTGTTGTTGAACGCTATAGCGGTCCATGGTGATTTGGCAAAACATACTGAATAAATGACAGCCAATTTGACAGATGTAGCTTCAACAAGAAGGCCGCTATCGACTGTCAAAGTTCGGAAGTCCCTATTGGAGGATTCATTATTTGACGTCGAGATAAAATTAGCATTATTCTGCTATTTGGGTTCTAATTTATGTAACCACTGCTTGTAATCACTATTGTTTAACATGCTTTATGGATGATCACTTCGCTTGGCAGACTAAAAAAAAAACAAAAGTTATGCCTATTTTCGTAGGCACTCGATAATCACCGTGGTTATTGATAGAAGAATAGGGCTGATTATGTCAATAAGATATGCCAAGGTTTCTTGATAGCAATTAATGTATTTAGATTGTAATGCAATATTTTATGTGCAGATTGCAACATTATGACGTGTCAGCGGGTTTTAACGGTCACACAAGCTATAAAAGCATTTCATTTGAGATACATACTATTTTTTCTGCACGTACCTCATATTATTAAAACAGCTGATTTTCACTTCATAACAATATATTTGACAGCTGCCTTATTCTGTATGTACGGCCATATTACATTTGCTTCGGATTGCCTGTTATGGTCGCATGTTATCTCTATTCAACTTATAGAATTAAACAGTAAATGACAGGTCCCTTTTAGAAATTACTGTTCGATTGGTGAGAGAGAGATTGAGAATTATCTATACAGGCATGAACAGATATTTTAGAGGGAGTGTGTAGAAAAAATTATTCTTTTAAGGAGAGGTGTCCATAAGTTCCCAACTTGTTCAAATTTCATATCTTTATTACATACTAGCGGTCCGTCAAGATTTCACCCGGATACAAAAGAACGAATAGGGAGGAGGGACATCTTAGTTTACCGAGATGAATGTGGTGTCCAAATTTCATGATGATCGGAGTTACCGTTCAAAATTTTTTGTCGGATGGACAAATTTTGAGTTATATATTATACCGGGTGAGGCAAAAGTCCCGGAACGGTTGAATATCTCGCATACTACGCATCATATAAAAAAAAAAAATACGTGTCAAATATTTTTCGCAAAACTATTTTTTGATACCACACATGACTCCCCACCCCCCACCCAGTTGGTGGGGGGAGGGGCAACTTTAAAATTTTAAATAGGAACCCCTATTTTTTATTGCAGATTCGGATTCTACGGGAAAAATTACATACAATTGATGTAATTTTTCCCGTGGGTTTTAGGGGTTGAAAAATATTTTTGGGCCCGAATATTTCGAAAAATTTCTCCGAATCGTTTCAAAATTTAAATTTAACCCTTTAGTAATGATTAAAATGTGCTACCAAAATTTTATTAAAATCGGCCCGACAGGACCAGACTTAAAAATTTTATGAAATCGTTAGTTTGTAGATATGGATTTATTTAGTGAAGAGTGAATTTAATTTGTTGTATTGCTAGTAAAATTAAAATAAAAAAAAAATTACATACAATTGATGTAATTTTTTCCGTAGAATCCGAATCTGCAATAAAAAATAGGGGTTCCTATTTAAAATTTTAAAGTTGCCCCTCCCCCCACCAACTGGGTGGGGGTTGGGGAGTCATGTGTGGTATCAAAAAATAGTTTTGCGAAAAATATTTGACACGTATTTTTTTTTTTATATGATGCGTAGTATGCGAGATATTCAACCGTTCCGGGACTTTTGCCTCACCCGGTATATTTTTTACACTTTAGGTTACATTATTGGAGTTTTCGTAGGGATCCCTAATTTATCTCGATTCAGTAATAATTTAGAATTCTATTAGTGAAGGAACTTTTAAAATCGATCTAGTAGTTTTTGAGTTTATTTATTACAAACAAAAATACAAATCTTTTCTCTTTATAATATTAGTATAGAAGTATAGATTTCAGACAGAGATAAAAAATAAGAAAATATTCCTTTATGTAACTAAATTTCAGTTATTATTTTCCGATTTAAACAAAACACATTGTATAATTGTAAATACATGCATAAGAAATGTTTATTTCACTTACTTGCTTTATTTCCTCAACAAGAAACCTTTCTTTGCGCTTTGCATTTAATTAGTATTCACTAATTATAAACGACTTATTACACTTTACGTTAGCGAAATTCTTGAAAACTTTCCACGACAAACCTATTATAGTATATTTTTGAACAATCTGTATAACTTTTATTCAAATTTTTAGAAAAACAATTAATTACCGTTTTGCTAAATCATTAAAAAGTTTTTAACTTCATAAGTCATGTAAAATGATTAAAAATCAATTCTACAATTAAAACTTTTTAGTTAATTAGGAATTAACGACCAAATTTCAATTTCATTAAAGTTTTTTATTAAGTATATAACGTTTTGGTCTTAAAGAGTCTGATCAGATATACATACATACAAAAATATAAATTGAATTAAAGTCTCAGTAAGTAATTAGTGGGGTTTAAATGCAGCTAACATCGATAAAAAATACAAACAAAACAAAAAATACAAACTCTAAAGATTTACAACCTCTCGACCTTATTTTTGTACTTATCCACAGTATAAACGATGCATACGGAGCATTTTTTTTAATTGTGAAAAATAACTCTAATAATTTAGAGTGATGATGATCCTGTTTAAATGTTGGAAGATTAAAGGATGAATACTGGTGGCATAGGATCGATGAACTAAGCAAATACTGAAGGTTTTTTTATTGCATTTTATTGTCTGACGTTTCGACAAACTTTATGCCATCTTCGGAGAATCAATGCTGTCTGTTTTCTCAGTATTGTTGTTATGTATAAATAAAATTAAAATAAAAAATGTCATCAACGGGTATTAAAATTACTATTTTTCTTGAAAAAAACGACTAATTTTTACTGAAAATTGTATAAATGTGTCCAATGTAACTTGTTTAAAATTATACAAATTTCAGTAAAAATCAGTCGTTTTTTTTAAAGAAAAATAAGTAGTAATTTTAATACCCGTCGATGACATTTTTTATTTTAATTTATATATAGTTTATGTCCGTCTTGAATATCCATTCTAAATATTGGTGAGAAATGTTTTGAAATCGATGAGTACTTTTGGATATTGTCCAAACTTACAAACTTTACCTCTTTATAAAATTAGTATAGATATAGATAAGATTCAAGTTGAGAAGGGATTTCTTATTTAGCAGCAAATATTTCGCATCTAGTTACAATACGCAACTTGCAAATATAACAAGAAGCCAGGGCGTGGCTTCAACTAAGCAAAACACGGATGTTAGGGATTCAGTCTATTTTATGTCCATCTTTTTTTCGCACATAATTGTTACAGGAAGGGGAAACATGTCAGACCTAAACTGAAGGGATTAAAACAATTTTCAGCTTTCCCCTAATTAATGCTGAATTCAAATTTCCAGCCACTGGGCTAATATGGAAATGTATCAAATTAAAAACGTTCCGTGGGCTTCTGAGATTGGACACTTAAGAAGAAGGATTACTAAAACAGTGCACTTGTGAACAGTGTTACAGTTTCCTGTGGGTATATTTCTGAGCGTTCAGCTATCAGATCGTTTATATTGTAAATATTTTACAAGTTCTGGGGCCGTATTCATAAGGACTTGTTAAATTTCTCAATAGTTATTGAATCGTTAACTGTTATTGAACCATAAGGAAAATTGGTATTCATGAAGCAGAATTGTCAAATATATAACTATTGACTCGTTATGATTTGTGTCCTTATTATAAATTGTAAGTTGTTCAGTGGATATCAGGTAAAATGAAATATCCCTAAATATCTTATCTTTTTCACGCTGATAAAAATAAAACAATAATCAAATCTTTGTTAACATCTGATTATATTATATAATAAATAAGATTTCTGATTAATTTTCAGATAATCTTTCGTACTAACCAAATTAACATGTGATCTATAGAGGGTAGAGATTCCTCTATGATGAATAACGCAGCCATATTGGATTAACTGTCAAAAACCAAAAAGAAATGAAATAGAATATATTTCTTTCCTTGTCAAAAACTTAAGCTGTTCATGATTTTAATAAAGATTGTCAGAAAAAATAGTTCATACCAATATTTGATCCTAAAAAAAATGAAACTCCAGAAACATTGTCAGAACTTTGTAATTATCTGAAATAATACCTAATAACCAATTTTACATGTGATCAATAACACAGCAGCCATATTGAATTAGTTGTCAAAAACAAAAAAAAAATGAAATAGAACATATTTCTCTCCTTGTTAAATCGTCCAATAGATAGTTTAATAGGTGGGTCTTCTACCTATTAAATTACTGGACGATTTAAACATCCAAAAGCACTATATGTTCTTTGTGAATATCAAATCTGTCTATTAGTTGGTTTATTAGTACAATCTACCTGTTAAATTAGTTATTGGTTCTTTATGAATACGACCCTTAGTGGTGAATTGCTGTCGTAACTACGACCTGGCCCCTTCTATTTTTAATACTACTCTAAGTTTCTAACCGCAGTCAAAGCTTACTGAAGCTGGATAATACTGCAATTTCTGTCGACTCCATGACGTCAATTTTACGGACCGTGAATTTTCACGTTCATTAACCCATCTTCTCTGTCTCTCAAGCTCTGTCTTTATCTATTTTTACTTTGTTTAGACATATACGTAGTTTGTTTTTCACCTTTATGTAATTTATCGTCTTTTCAAAGTGAAACAATGGTTCCATATTTACTACGTCTAGACAGCGTTACGGTTAAAGTTGTGGTAACAATATGCTGTATGACATTGTTGTTATTTTCTATTAAGCGCGTTTTTTCGAACACTCGAAAATCTATTCAACGGTTCTTGCACTCAATGCACTATTAGCGCTACATGAACTGCTAACATAATGTTAAAATCACTCTAGCATTTGGAGTTTTTTTTTTTTATTATAAACTTTTGGCTTTTACACTTTTGTGTATTCAGCCACTAACTAAGCTATAAATAATTCAGACTTAATATATTACCTACCACAACCACATAATATATGAAACGGGCACACATGATGGATGGACCATAAGGATATTGGACTCAGGACCACGGAAGTGCCTCGAACCCAACTCGGCGGGCAAAACTAACAAGAGGTCAGAAACACGGACGGCCGGGAAAATTTTGAAGTTTTTACGTTACGTGAATTTTAAAATTTGCAAATAGTTTGATAATTTCAACTAGGAGTCACCCCACTAGCATTTTAAAAAACTTAAAAAAAATTGTTAAAGTTCTAACAAATAATGTACAAATGGTTTTATGAGGTCAGTTGCACGATGCAGGCATCATAGAGTAGAGATAAATACGAAATTTCCCTAAAATTATTTTACCTAAACCTTTAAATGCGTTTTCCTCGGAACAATTTTTTCAAATCGGTCGTAGCCTTTTCTCGGAAAGTATTCGATCGATTGACTTGAAATTTTCTAGTTACATTATCTAGGGTAGGATGTAGGATTTTTTGGAAAATTTGTTTAGTTTTGTTTTCTAAGCAAAGGGTAGATTTTTAGTCAAAAATGACGCATATTTTTGACTAAAAATCTGCCCTTTGGCTTCTAACGCCCCATTATGAAAATTATCATAATTTTGAAAATATCCTACGTTTGGCACTAGATCATCTTTTTGTATTTTCATTCCAGATTCGAAATTGATCAAAATATTCCTATGGGACTCTATTGATAAGTAGGGGTGCCGTGTAAACAGTTTTAGTGCCAGCACCTTCAATAATAAAAAAAAATGTATACAATTAAAACTTTAACGAACAAGGACCTTTATAACAATTTTCAAAAAAACTTGTTTTTTATTATAGTTATAAAAATCTAACATTTTTTAATAAAAACCTATTTCCTTCCACCCCGTTTCAGCACATGTAGGGAACACGAAAATAAACAGAGCCTTCATGTTTTGAAGGAATGTCGAATAATTAGTCGATTATAATGAGAGCTGTCATTAGGCCCGTGGTCTCAATTGTGGCCCTTGGCCATTTTTATGTTAGAAAGCGTAACACACTTTACTTAGCGTAGCTTATCGAAAAGTAATTACTCGACAAAGCCTATAAAAACTTTCATAATATAATTTGTTCGCTGGATCGAGCTCAAATTCGCGTGATCTTAAGATCATTTTGATATTCTCGATTTAATACAGAGAAATATTTATTATTATAACTTTTTTTGTTATTATTTTACTTTATAAAAACTTATGTGTATATTCTTTAGAAAGCTCTTTGTTTTTATTTCGCTTAACAAATTTCATAGAAGTATAAAAAGTATCAGCATTTGTTTCACAGTTGATGCATTTACGTAAATAAAATTAAAAAACGACTGCTTGCATTAATTAAAGTTTCTAAAACGAAATATAAGAATATGTTTCTCGTACTGTGAACTGTTATTGCATGAATTGCAAGCAATTATATCGACACGAACGTTTCAACAAATTATAAAAGTTTCATATAATAATACAACTTTATTACGCTATAACTTTATTCATAAATACAGCGGCCCGTTCAGTATTAAAAAAATAACATGTATTAAAATTGTGGCATTATTTCATCAAGATTAATCAGTTAATAAATTATTAAAAAATAACTAAACAATATTTTTATCTTAAAAAAAAAAACTAAAAAAATCTTCATCTCTTAAAGAAGCACTTCTCTTCCACCATATAGAACCGTACTTCCACCATGACTACTACACACCATTTTTATAACACCACGATAACGCAAATACCCTGTCTACGTACGTCAACGCGCGTTTAGGTCATGTCTAACTAAACATTGATTAGCATTGATGTGTTCATATTATCGACTGCAATTGGTTTGAACCAGTTACTCATCACTTTTACCATTCCAACCAACAAGTGGGGAATGGTACTAGTTTAGGTCAAAATTACTTTTCAAAAATTTCACAATATTTTTTCGTTTTGAGGTCCTCCGAATCCAAAAAACATATTTTTGGAAAACTCTTTGCGTCTGTTTGTCTGTTAGCCTGTGACCACGATACGGGTCAAACGGATGAACGGACTGAGACCAAATTTTGTTTTTGGAGAATATCGGCACATGCGCAGAAGAGATATATGCTACAACGGTGTTTTTATATAATAATGGTATAATTTTCATAACGTCTATCTATCTATTTTTTTAAGAAATTTTTGTCTAAATATTTTTCTTCTAAGCTTTATAGTTTCGGAAATATTTTGAAAATAAAAAAAATCAGCTGTTCTTTTGTAGATCTGTAAAAAATAAACTAGTTAAGCATGTTTCGTTTAACTTTTACATGATGTAAACATATTATGTAGGTAACCATGGCAACAAATAGCAAATATCATATTGGATACTAGCCATTACCCGCGTCACCTCACGCGATATCAGAAATTTTATTTTATTTATTATACTATATAGAATGTAAATATTTTTGAAGTTGGGATGGCCCCATTGCCCAATTGGCTAAAATTTTTCATTTCTAGCGCAGTTTTCAAGAGATGACTGCAATCATGTAACTGTCATCATAACCATAGTTGAATGTTTACATGTCTCCCGGGGACTCACGGTTTAATTTTTTGAAAACGTTTTAAGAAATATAGTATAATATGTCTCTCCCTGCTGCGTGTGCAATGATCACCGCTTGCTAATAATATGCAAAAGCAAGGAAAACCTATTATGCATACATATAACTACAAACATCACTGTAGGACGACGTATATACGTTGCAAACGTGTTTGGGGCAAGTTTCAGTACCTATGTGTAAGTTAAGAAGGGAGAGTGAGAGAGAAGGACGAAATGGAATAATACAGAAAGATGGAAGCATGCTCTAACAGTAGACGACTTCCAGTACGCACTTCGCACGTCGTTCTTTCAATACCCACATAATGTCTGTCATACATACAACAAATGTTTATCTTCGACACCACTATGCGCCACACATGGATTGGTGGTACGTTCTAGAACTAGACAACACTGTTGTTCACTGTTTGAAGTCTGGGGTCGTATCTCAGCGTTTTAATCTCAGGATATTTTTCCCTAAATTTATGCCCATATTCACCGAACACTATTAAAGATAGAAGTTGGAACAGATGTATTCGTTAGAATAAAATTTACTTTCAATTCGTCAAGCAAATTACCAGGTAAAAAAGTTAGTTAAAGAATAAATATAAACTGCACTATACTCCTTGCTCTTTTAGTTGAATATTTTGACGTTTACCCAAAAATCAGACCGATGGCGTTAGTGTAAACGTAAAAAATATTTTTACATAATAATATAATGTTTTATCCTAGCACAATTGCACACAAAACTTCCACTAACTTGAATGTTATACCACTATAGGTACACTTCACAAAGGTTTAATTAACAACACATAAATAAATTTACAAGAGCAACTGTATATATAATACTCCACGTATGATCTATGTGGCGGTCATTTTTTATCAGGCGAATAAATATTTATACCCAGAAAGTAAGACAGAATATACAAAGTTATGGTTGGGGAATTGAATTATCACTTTATATTCGGAGAAACAGTTACCTGAAGAACAAATGAACCGAATAAATAACTACTTACGTTCAGTGGCGATGAGCAAGGAAATTAACATAGTTCGATTTTTATATGGATTCGCAACTAGAATAACTAAACGGTGACTGTGGCTATTAGAGGAATATTGTTTAGAAGATATTTTAGGGTATATCTGCATATTTTTAGGTAATTTTTAGAGTAAAATATTCTTACATAACCTTAATTAAAATATAAATTTACAAATAAAAATTCCCTTCAGGTAGACTCTGGCGTAACACCGCCATGTTCATCTAACAGTATTCAGACCAGCCTAACGGTCGCCACGTTCAGCCTAATGGTTCCGTTTAGTTTACACGCTGGTAAATCAGAGGTCAACTCTGTTGCTTTAAATATAATCTATTGTTATTTGCAACAAATATTTAATTTTAAAAATTTAGAGAAAAATACTTTAAAAACTATGTTTTTAGGGGATTTTCATTTTAGTGTTAGGAGAAATAAATTTCCAAAGTGTCTACACTGTCGTACGTTGAGCCCAAGTCAGGGGAGTTAACTTAATAAATATGAACCCAAGTCACGAGTAGTATAACAGATTGTTTACCAAATTTAATTAGTGCTAATGGTAGGTATAAATAAGTATAAATAAGTCATGAGTACAAGGTACTTAGACCTATGCTGGGTGGCAGAAAGGATTGTCAAAAAATTGATTTGACAATGACCTTAGATTATGACCACACATATTTCTTCATATGAAAAGCATTGTAGAGTTTCAAATTGATCCTACTCAAAAAATAATTGATCGATTGAAACGATATTTTTCTTAAACTGTGTATACACGTTTTTAGCACCGTTTCTTGTAGTTTCCACTTTGAAACAACTTTTTTTACGCATTTTGATCAAAATTTAGCTTAGAAAGCGATCTTTTTCTATGTAGAACAATCATTTGTTTTTGTACGAGTAGAATCTAGTGTTCTGGATGACAGGTAGTTTTATTACGACATTAGACTGCTCCTGATGTATGGAAATTGTATTTATATTATCACAGCCTTAGGTCATTGTCAAATCAAATTTTTTGACAATCCTTTCTGCAACCCAGCGCTAGTGTTCTTATGACCGTTTATTGTTTTTTGTCCAGTCAATACCCAACATTTTGTAATTTGCATACGGTTTAGAACTGAGAGAGTTCAGAACCTAATTTAACGATATGACGACAATCGCACAATAAATACGCAGCAACATTTTGAAATACAACACATGTATATATACATATAAACATAAGTAGCTCTGGGTTCTCTTTCTTTCGTCCTATCTCTTTCTATCTATCACTAACCTCCCCCCCTGCACCTCTACCCTAAAACCCAAACGTTTCATGAATGCGCTTGTCGGTGTGTCTATTAATATTGCTATTCTTAAGCTGAACGCAGAATATTATTTTTGAGAATGTTATATAAGTAGCGCTTATTATTCTGCTATCAGTACTGGGATCTAAGACCTGACATTGTCAAAAGCACTGTCTTATTATTTATGAATATCTTCTTCGTCTATATTTAATGTATAATATTTTTATTTTTTATATTTTATATTATACTTACTTATGAATCAACAACTTTCAAATTTCGTCTTTATAGAGTTAATTTCTTTTAGTTTTTAGTTAAATTTATTTAAAAAAATAATTCGGAGTAGCCTAATAGAATTAATTTCTATAATAATATTAATTATGAAAATTGTAAAATACAAATATCCACCACTGCTAAGTTTTTAGACATGCATCTAGATGAACATCTCAGCTGGTCACGGCATAAAGGCCGCTGCACACGAAGCTAGAAACGTTGCTAGGAGTTCTGCACGCCGGTAGGCCGGGTACGAAGCTGGAAATGACGTCACTGCGAGCTGGCCTGCTAGCTCACAAGATAGGTTTAGAACAGGGACTATTTTCCGTGCTAGATCTGCTGCTAGGTATGAGCAGGAAGCAGTATCTTGCCACGTAAGCACTTGAACAAACGCCTACAAACCAACATGGCATCATTTTGCTCAGAGTCAGACAACAGACACGTTTTGCTCTGTGTTTATATTCGAACTGTCACTGCGCGCGCATCAGATCTATCCACAAAAGAAGCTTGAAAAAATAGTCTCCTGTGAAGCGAGCACTTGTAGAGGTCTTTTTAAAAAAACTAAATTTTCTCACTAGACCATCTTTGGACATATATGTCTGTCTCTGCTTTCAAAAAAGACATGATGACTTAACTAAGGCTACTAATAGATCTAATATCCATGACTACAGTGTAAGAAGAAATAAAGAAAACCTTACTGTTGAGAAGCATCGTTTCGCCTTTTTTGAGAGGATCGCCGGACATTTATATGTGTACAGTACTATTTAACAAACTAACCGGAGATATTTGAAGTAGAAACTATGTTAGCTCTTAAGAAATCCATTTTCACATTACTTAAAGGAGAATTTTATACTGTTAATGATTTTTTAAAGTGAGACTTTCATTGTCAACCCTGTATTCAACATTTGACAAATAAAATTATTATTATTATTATTTTAGTCAAGCAATTTTTTTTGTACGGTTATCCTCTTCTAAACTATTGAACCGATTTCGACGATCGAGGTGTCGTTTGAAAGGTTTTAACGTACAGATGTGCGATAAGCAAATGCATATTTCGAACATCAAACTCATTCGAATAGGAACCCCTCGATTTTTAAAACCATCGATTAGTCCCAACTCTAGTAATAAAATATTAAAAACTTTAATTGACATCTGAATATTACTCTTCAATTAATAAAAATTACAGCCAATTTATCAGACAATTATATTGACAACTATATTGAATAAAATATTAAGTCTTAAATATATTTTAAAAACAATCATTGTGTTCTTTTTAAGGTACTTAAAGCAACTGCCTCATCCAACAGTCTTCAGATGGCTTTAGCTTCATTAGATTGGCACATTATTCAATAGGTAGATACGTTTCAGTTGCTTTTAAGAGCTTTATACGCACATGAGGAAACATGTCTTTAATTCCCCATATTAATGGAAGTACTGCGTATACACTGAACTATTCAAATAATCATTAGCGTACGGATAAGGGCACAAAAACTTAAATACGGAAGAGTAAATTAGAATATTAAGTTGTTATGAATTATTCATGTTAATAATATTATACTTGCGGTATTTACCAGGCGTTGCCCGTGATTGGCAGAGCCATGTTATAAAGGCGTAGAACTTTTGGTCTATCACATAACGGGACTACCGGGGGAAGTTTTTTACTAAATACAAAATGTTTCATCGTCTATCTAATAAAATGATTAAAAATATATAAAAATCACGTACGGTTAGAAATTCCTCCTTCTTTTAGTGATGTCGGTTAAAAAAATGACACAAGACTAAATAAATGAATGTTTGTAAATTATGAACGTTTGGCATACCTATTGGGCATATCTTGAATTGTTGAGTATATCAAAGTACAGTATATGTATATATCATTATAATACTACAGTTCAGTCAAAATAGCTCTTCTATTTAGAAAGAAATGTTTTTGCACTAAATCTGTAAGTTATTAACCATTAAATATAGGTATTAAGTTTAGCGGCCCGGTTCGGCTTCGCTCGTAGATTGCCACCGTTTATAAGTCGACTCACGTTGAAAAAGCGGTCTCCACGAAAAGCGCTTTTATTTTAACGTGATAACATATAGCCTATATTCAAATTTTTGATTAACGTCTGACTAGAACTCCTCAAATAAATAAAATTGTTATATTGATTTGTTATTTTTTTAAATTTTTTGTCAATATATTGGTCTGAGAAATATTGGTCGACAATTTTATTTATTTGATATAGCCTATATGTTTATCCTGAAGGTCAATTCTAAATATTGGCGAAGTAAATTTTAAAATCGGATGAGAAGTTTTCTAGATTATCATCCACAAACTTGACCTCTTTATAATATTAGTATCGATAAACACAATCGAAATTGAATACGTTTTATTTTAATAATACTATTGAATTGTTTTCTCTTTTCATTCTATTCTGATAGATCTTTTTAGTAATCGTAGTTGTAGTCAAGGTGATTTGTTATTTTGTTTACAACGAGAAAAAACAAATTCTGTAATACTTCAACTGTTGTTCGCTGTTGACTGTTTCAAACAAAAAGGTTTTTTAATTCGTACAAAATAAAATGTGGTCTATAATATTCATCAAATAATAAAATTATATAAGTAATAAAAGCGTGATATACGATATAAGAGCAGGAAGTCAGAGAACTGGAATAGTTTCCTGTAGGAATGAATGTCGCCATAAATGTGCTGGAGATATTCTATGCTGCTGTAATTTACTGAGAAAAGACTGGAAACAGAAGCTACAGGGATGATGCGACTGAACCCGCGCTTTATACAGTCTGGAAAAATATACCTTGCACAATATTTAATGAGGTTCAAGGAAAAGAAAAGGCAGATTTGGTTTCAATTGTATTGGTACCTACTTATGTATAGTGTATCATATCAAAAAAATAAATGTGAAAAAGAGTGCCAAGTTTAATATTCAATACAAAAAGAATTGAGATCTAAAAGGGTACCAAGTTTTCATTTGGCAGGTTTTCAAACATAGAAACATGAAGTTTAAGTGAAAACTTGGCACCCTTTTAAGTCTCAATTATTTTTGTATTGAATATTGAACTTGGCTCCCTTTTTCACATTTATGTTGTTGATGGGATATCTTTATTTTTGGAAAGAAATTATTATTATTTATCATTCAAAAGTGATTTGTAAAATTAATTTTTTTCCTGTACTTATAATTTTCTTTTTCGAAAGGCGCTTATTTGTTAATAAAAGTCGATATTGCTTGGAAAATATTTGAAATCTTAAAAATTCGCTGTTTTTTTATTTTTTCCTTTGCATTCACATAACTACCTAGTTGGACGCCCAACTATCTAGGTCATCTGGAAGTGGGTTCGGTTTTTGATCTAATATATGTCAGTGAGTCAGTCAGTGATAAAATTGATGATTTTAGACGTTAATGTCTCCATAACTGTTTAAGCTGAATTTATGAAATTTGGAGTACCAGTTAATGTAAAGGGTTTTGATAAATAAACCAAACTTCATGTTTTTATGTTAAATAGATTTTGAGTTATTAAAGAGTCAAAAGTGGCTCCAAACGGTTCGTGTAATATAACACACGGCTGCTGCTTCCATTTTCATTGTTGAACGCTGCCGCGTGTCTAGGATAGTCATTGTAAGTGCTTGTGTTCGAAATTAAGCACTAAAAATATTAATGTTTTGCAATTGTTCTGTTAACTGTAAAATCAATATTTACGTCTTTCTCCTTTAAATGAATAAATAAAAAACTATATAAATACAAAATTCAAACAATATTTCAAATAGTTTCTGTAGTTGTGGAGAACATTTTTTAAAAACTGAAATTATAAAATAGTCAACAGTTGAAAAAATATTTTCTCTCTAATTACTGGCCTAGCCAAGTTGGGCATGATATTCTGACAATATAACAGTCTGATATCTAAAATAGAAAAAAAACGAAAATTAAATAAATTCAGTTGTTAAGTAGTACCTAGATATTATTTTAATAATATTACAAAAATTTTCGATAATTTCAATGAACACTTTTGACGTGATAACGTCTTATAAATTGATGAATCACCAATCTTATAAATTGATAAAACACCGGCTGCATGCACGAAAAAGTGTAACGTTCCTAACGTAACGTTCCTAACGTAACGTTCCTAACGTTCGTAACGCGTAACGCGTAACGTTCCGCCTGACCCTGTGCGTGCTTTTCTCGAAAACGGCCCTAACGATTTGGATGAAATTTACTGAAAAGGGATTTTGGGGGGCAAAAAATCGTTTTAGCTAGGTCTCATCTCTCGAAAAAATCGTTTTCTTACAAATTTTATGTAACCAATTTTTTTTTACCTTTAATTTCAGGTTAACGAAATTGAAAGTACATCCTTGTTTCAGAATTCCATTAAATACGTTCCTAGACAAGACACATAGATATGTCTTAGTGACGTTCTAATTAAAATGTTAGATTACAGATTAAAAATGATTACATAAAGTTCACGTAAAACCACTGCATTTTTTGTTATTTTTTAAATCCCGCTTAAGCTGTTAGTATATCTGATAAGAAGTCAGAGATTGTACTTTGAAGACTCACAACAATAAAACATTTAAATCGTTTGTAACGTTCCAAAAGTTATTGTTATAATAAAACAATCATGATGAGATAAGTATTATAAATAGTTTACGAAACTATTTAAAAGATTCCCTTTTCCATTTATCTGAGTAATAGTTCGATACTAATTTAAGTATCCATTTATAAACAATTTTTCTTTTCTGCTTTCTACGTTTTTATTATTTCAGTTAGGTACTAAAATATGTTGTGCAATGACTCACCGGTGAGATGTGTCCGACAATCGACAGGTTTTGATATTTTATTATTTTTTGACGTGATAACGTCTTATAAATTGATGAAACACCAATCTTATAGGTAAATTGATGAAACACCGGCTGCATGTACGAAAAAGTGTCACGTTCCGAAATCTGTCCCGTTCCGAAGTCTGTCCCGTTCCGAAATGTGTCACGTTCCGCCTGACTTAAATATGATATTCGAGCGGCAGATATCATCAACCGATTGAGATGAAAATTTGTATACACGTTTAGTTTGAATGACAATGCATGGTTAGCTGTGTGACGTCACTCTAAATCCAATATGGCGGACTTATAAAGATGGCGGACTAATTTTATTATGCTTTCCTACAATATGGGTATCAAATGAAAGGACTTGCTGAGAATAACTCGAAAAATAAAGTGACGTGAGTCTAAAACCAATATGGCGGACTTCTAAAGATGGCGGACTAAGTTTTTTCATAACGAAAAAAATCGATTTGGCGTCCGAGACTACAAAAGTAGTACAAAACAGGCAATTATGGTAATTAGTGTTCAGTGCGAATAGAATATATACGCTAGGAAAGTATCTTTTGACACGCGACCTTTACGCCCTCTCGTGTTTTTTTTAAATTCTGGTTCAGTCAAAACCTCAGTGTCATATGTTATATGTGCATTTTAATGAGGATTAATTGTTGAATAAAATGTGAAAAAAGCTATCAATTCGGAAGTGCTGTTTTGTTGATTGAAAAGATACACCATCTTATAGTCCAAAATTGCAATTCTATACCGTTGTCCTGTTTTTTTTTTTATTATTAATTAGAGAGGAAAAAATAGATTGCAGGAGTACGTCGTCAAGGGTAATTACAGTTTATTTTACGTCTGTAATCATTAAATACGCGAAAAATATCATAATTGTTATTTTGTTAACAAAAATAAGATTTAAAAAATCTTGAAATAAAAAATGTATATCATTTATGTAGTTTTTTTACTGACATTGTGCGTAAATGGTTAAGAATAAAGCTGGTTTCCATGTGTAAGTTTTGACTGAACCAGATTTTAAAAAATCAAACACGAAATGGCGCAAAAATCGCATGTATAAGATACTTTCCTAGCGTATATACATTATACAGTAAGTATAATATTGTATTTATGTTTAATTGTACTATTCAAAGCAATGGCACGTCAATCCGGTGTCGGAGAGGCAACCGGATGGCGAGTGGTAATCTGGGCCTATGAGTGGTGCAGAACCCCCTGGTAGCGGCCAAAGTGACCCCAAATGGACGGGGGCGGCGATATGGGGGTGGGGCAAAATCGAAAAATGTTTGAAAAGGCAACCGGATAAAAATGCGGTTGCATTGAAGGAAATACCCTAATTATATAATAATTTTTTTTTGCCATCCGAACCACGCGGGCCGTTTTTGCACTAGCGAATGAAAAAAAAATTAAAAAAAAACTGAAAAAGCAACCGCTTCAAAATTAGTGAGCATACTTATTGACACCACCAAACGTTGGAAAAAAATTGCCATCCGATCCTGATGGGCAGTTTCGGAGAAACAACCCTTCAAAGTCGCCGAAAAACACTTTTTTTCGATTTTTTCAACAATAAGTAAAAAAAACACACTAAAAATTGTTCAAATCGGATGGCATTCGAAATTTATACTGTCCTAAGTACAAATAATAGTGTGTATCAATGCCATCCGATTTCGATTAAATTTACCCCTATTTAGCCACCCCCAAAACTCATGAAAACAACAATTTTATGCAGCGTATGGCATTATTTTTATTGTTATTGAGTTTTGGGGGTTGGCTAAATAGGGGTAAATTTAATCAAAATCGGATGGCATTGATTCACACTATTATTTGTACTTAGGACAGTATAAATTTCGAATGCCATCCGATTTGAACAATTTTTAGTGTGTTTTTTTTACTTATTGTTGAAAAAATCGAAAATAACGGTTTTTCGGCGACTTTGAGGGGTTGTTTCTCCGAAACTGCCCATCAGGATCGGATGGCAATTTTTTTCCAACGTTTGGTGGTGTCAATAAGTATGCTCACTAATTTTGAAGCGGTTGCCTTTTCAGTTTTTTTTTTATTTTTTTTTTATTCGCTAGTGCAAAAACGGCCCGCGTGGTTCGGATGGCAAAAAAAATTTATTATATAATTAGGGTATTTCCTTTAATGCAACCGCATTTTTATCCGGTTGCCTTTTCAAACATTTTTCGATTTTTCCCCACCCCCATATCGCCGCCCCCGTCCATTTGGGGTCACTTTGGCCGCTACCAGGGGGTTCTGCACCACTCATAGGCCCAGATTACCACTCGCCATCCGGTTGCCTCTCCGACACCGGATTGACGTGCCATTGCTTTGAATATACTATATGTTTGTAAATTTTAAGTAATTCATTATTTTGTGATGGTTTCAAATTTGTTGTGTGCTTCATTTATGTTACAGGCGATCTTCGATTGTTTTCAGTGGGTGTGTTCAGTACATTCAATTAGAAGATGATTGGCTATGCGGAGGATATATCCGGTTTAGCTTATCGAAAAGTTTTCTTTTTAAAGGTGCGTTATATTTTTTCTTTTTTTTTTTTGGTGTGACTGAATTTTCCCATTTGGCTATGTCACCCTTGATTTGTTTTTATATTTAAAAAAAAAATGGTTTCATTAAAATACTGGACCAACCGTCAAATAGAAATGGGCTTTCAATAACAACGGGAAAATCCAAGAAGAGCTCTAGATTAACGCAAAGAATAATAATAATAATAATAATATATTTTTATTCCATTACAACAAAATTACATCATATACGGGAAGAAAAAAAGTTGTGGTACCGATTTGAGTGTGCTAATTCGTACACAGGGCTGTACAATTTCAGAACAAATAAATATAATAACCTCGATAACGTTCAAACTTTAACGAAATACGGTCAAATTTCCACCACTTGGCGACCACTAGTATTTCTAAACGAGCAATAAAAAATCTGAATTATTGACATATTTTACGGATTTTTCAGCGACAAATAATGTCGTTGTTCGTAATGCATTATAGTTTTACATTATTCAAGTGATAATTGGAACTTTTTTTTTAATCGTTGCAATATTTCCAGGTCTGCAAAGAAATTGCTCGCAATTAACATAAAATTCAAATATTCCTTCACTGTAAATATTGTACCGTTTTATAAAATAAAATAAATTTGTAACAAATAGTAACTTATTTTAGTAAAATAAGCGATAATTGATATTGTCAGTGCTGAGTATTGACTATTAAGGATTCACCATGTCAATGAAAATACTATGTACGATTTACATCTCTAGTCGAATGTGCAAGACTGTAAATGGTAGACCATTGTAAACTTCCCCTATTAGACATAATATCTTCGTCTATTGATCTGTTCATAATAGCTAGAGAACTGGTAATTACAGACTCACCTAAACCTATAAACTTAGAGTTACTATTAATTACAATAATCGTTATTAGTGGTGCGCACTGTAGTT
This sequence comes from Xanthostigma xanthostigma, assembly GCA_963575645.1. Classification (NCBI taxonomy): domain Eukaryota; kingdom Metazoa; phylum Arthropoda; class Insecta; order Raphidioptera; family Raphidiidae; genus Xanthostigma; species Xanthostigma xanthostigma. Next base: position 20,268,809 of record OY754465.1, read on the forward strand.
CATTTCAATGAACTAGTTCAGTGGATCTGGCTCAGTCGAATGAACTAGTTCATTTATATAGTTCGCAGTTCACTAGTTCAGTAGTCAATAGATGCATGTAACTTTGAACTGCGAATTTTATAAACGAGCTATATTCATTTCGTACATAGTTCACAATTCACATATTATTTGTAGAGGATATAGAAATTACGAAAAGTCATCAATCTACAATAATTTTTCCTAATATTTATATTATTATATGGCATAATATGGTAAATGCATGCAGATAGGATGCTTTTAATGAAATATATCTGCTTTTTAAATAAACAAATTTTTTGTCTAAATTTTGTTCTTTCTAAATATTCAAATTAACGAAAAAAATACGAAACTGGGATCTCTGCTCCTGACTTTAGGACATATTATGTATAGGTACCTATTAAAAGTTTTAGGTTCAAAATGACCCTAGGATTCATGAACACTTAATTTCAATATTGACATGACGGAACATCATGTATATATGTATATTATAATATAGAGTAGGGTATTGTAATTACCTAAAAATCAAAAATAAAATATTCACACCCGAACATTTTTTTGAGATCTGGATCCGCGTCTGTTACAGGAATTTAATTTACTAGACAGAAAGTGTAAGAATTGGATTGTATTAGAAAAATATAAAATAATAATGTATATAATCAATAATATAAATCATAATATTTAATTGTGTACACGCAAGCACAATGTACCAGCTTAAGCTGTGACGCAAGAGACGAGATCTACGAAGTGTGAACTGTGAATGGTGAACTATTAGACCGGTCATTTTAAATGTTTTAGCTGTTTACCGTTATACAGCAAACCAAAATATGTAAAAAATCGGAATTTTTCCGTAGAATTCAATGCTGTATTTTTAAAACAACTGACAGTGATCGGTCTTACCGAAAATTGGGGCCAAAGTTGGTCAAAAACTGTTTTTTGCGTTTTTAAAAAAAAATATTCTTTGGATTGAGAAAAGTTTAATACAAAAGTTATAGAAATAATTATTTCGAATCGATCTGGCTTAATCCGATGTTAAAAAATTCGAAAATGGAGTGGCAATTATTAAAAAACCGTTAAAAATCGCTGTTTTTTTAAACGCTTGTATTTCTTTGAAAAAAAACAATCTTTAAGCGATACTTGGTGAAAGTGTAGCCCTTTGCAATCCAAACAAAAGCGTTTTTTAAAATTTGAAAAATAATGGAAAGTTTTCGCAAAAAACGATTTTTTCGAAAAAAAAGCATTTTTTTAAAATGCCAATAACTCATAAACCCGCGAGTTTTTATAAACGTTTTGGGGCTTAAAATTTTCTTATATAGTTTCCGTAATGTTTGCAATTACTGCGCGCCTTTTTAATTGATCGGTAATGTGCGAAAAATCGGTCGAAAAATCGGTATTTTTTTTTTCAATAAAAACAAAAAATTAAATACCTTCAAAAATTGAAATTTTCTACAATCGTCATTATTGCCATTTAATAGCTGGTATTTTTCTGTGAATTAAAAAAAAAAATCAACCCTCCGACTTTCATGAGCCGAAATATTTTTTTTTTAATTCCTGCGGCGCCATTTTACAATATTAAGGGCTGAAATTTACATGAGTTACAGTTTAGTACTTACAGATTAAATAAAAAATTACCAGATCCAAATCAGTCATCACTGAGCACTGCAAAGTTAGTTACATGAGCTGATCAGCACCGTGGCATGAGAACATTAGCACTATAGGTGGAGTGGATGAGAAAACAAAAAAACTGATAAAAACACAAGCATTATGATTAAGAGAAAGTCAGTGGGAGTTTGTTTTCATCCACTCCACCTATAGTGCTAATGTTCTCATGCCACGGTGCTGATCAGCTCATGTTACTAACTTTGCAGTGCTCAGTTATGACCGATTTGGATCTGGTAATTTTTTATTTAATCTGTAAGTATTAAACTGTAACTCATGTAAATTTCAGCCCTTAATATTGTAAAATGGCGCCGCAGGAATTAAAAAAAAAATATATTTCGGCTCCAGAAAGTCGGAGGGTTGATTTTTTTTTTTTTTTAATTCACAGAAAAATACCAGCTATTAAATGGCAACAATGACGATTGTAGAAAATTTCAATTTTTGAAGGTATTTAATTTTTTGTTTTTATTGAAAAAAAAAATACCGATTTTCGACCGATTTTTCGCACATTACCGATCAATTACAAAGGCGCGCAGTAATTGCAAACATTACGGAAACTATTAAAGAAAATTTTAAGCTTCAAAACGTTTATAAAAACTCACGGGTTTATGAGTTATTGGCATTTTAAAAAAATGCTTTTTTTTAGAAAAAATCGTTTTTTGCAAAAACTTTTCATTATTTTTCAAATTTTAAAAAACGCTTTTGTTTGGATTGCAAAGGGCTACACTTTCACCAAGTATCGCTTAAAGATTATTTTTTTCCAAAGAGATACAAGCGTTTCAAAAAACAGCGATTTTTAACGGTTTTTTAATAATTGCCACTCCATTTTCGAATTTTTTAACATCGGACTAAGCCAGATCGATCCGTAATAATTATTTCTATAACTTTTGTTTTAAACTTTTCTCAATCCAAAGAATATTTTTTTTTAAAAACGCAAAAAACAGTTTTTGACCAGCTTTGGCCCCAATTTTCGGTAAGACCCATCACTGTCAGTTGTTTTAAAAATACAGCATTGAATTCTACGGAAAATTTCCGATTTTTTACATATTTTGGTTTGCTGTATAACGGTTACAAAAAATTAACATTACGTTCAAAATAGAATGACTGGTCTATATAGTCTATGACTGGGACAGGGGACTTCTTTAGTTCAGAGATCTTTAGTTCATATTCCACAAGCATTAAAAGACAGTGGTGAAGTGATCCGATCAGTGTGAACTAATGAACTAGTTCATTGAATTGTTGCGAACTAGTTCATTTAGTTCATGATACTGATTAGTTCATTCGAACTAGTTCATTCATGAACTACACATCTCTAATCGTTATCCATATACCTCTATTCACTGTTTACCCGATTCCGATGATTTACTGGCACCAGAGAAACTGCTAGGCTTTTGAATGCTTATGTTACTGTTAGCATTCCTAAATACTGCCGTGTTAATTCTAATGGGCGTATCTGAACAAAAGTTGCTTTTGAGAAAAACGCATTTTACTGTTTTGAGTTATGCCATCGTTATTTTATATGGATCAGGTTAGGTTACACATTACGTGTAGATAAAAATATAATCAAATTATTGTTGCAAACTTTTTAAATTAAAATATTTATTTTTAAAGTGACTTTTGATAGATACGCCTTTTTGACTTAACAAACATTAATTGTGGAAAAGGCGTAACTGACTGATTAAATCAATTAGTTCATTTTTTTATAGAAAACCTTTTTTTATTAAACACATGTAATGATTAACATTTTGAACATAAATAATAACGTTTTAAACATAAACAATTAACATTTTGAACATAGAAAATCAACGTTTTGAACATAAATAATTAACTTTTTGAATGTAAATAATTAACTAAATAATAAAAATGACCAATTAAACAGATACAATTTCTAATGACATATTACGACGTTTCGGGCAATATGCTAGCTCTTTTCGAGTTTTTACTTGAAAAGGGCTAACATATTTACTGAAACGTTGTATTCTTTAATTAAAAACTGTGTCTGTTTAATTGGTCATTTTTATTATTTAATATTTCATACAAACGTTAAACTAATTATATAAACAATTTTCATTTTGAATATTAATTTTGAATGATACAGAAATCGGTTTTAATTAATCTATGTCGTCTAACATAATATCCATATCCTGCTGTTCGTTGTTTACTGGAAGATTCTCCCAAAATTGTAGTCTAGTAGACGGCATTATTTTACCCAGTTTTGCAATTATCGTTTGTTTTCTTTCGGCTGATATACCTCGCGGCTGCAGTTTTCTGGCAGGTTTTGAAATACCCATTTTTTGGCATTTGGCTTTCAAAAAATTCAGAATAATTCCGGGCTCCTCAAAACTAGTTTTATATTCAAGGGTTCTAAGGCCTCGGGTAAACTTAACCTCTACCATATTGCTGAGATATGGACGCGGATTTTCTTTACCAAGTTTGTATTGTGAAGATTCATCACTCCACTCAAAAAAGTCATTTATGGTAAGCTCAATAACTTCCGTTTTATCTGTAGACTTTTTTACAGCGTCTACAAAATCGAGGAAGTCATACACCTTAGCTTTTCGATTTAATGATTGTTCAACTCTGTGGTGAAACGAATCGGCTGCCATAAAGGTATGGCCTGGTTCAAAATATCTCAGCGTAATATTTGTTAAATTTACTTCATCGGAATTGACAATGTATACAAAAAAAGAATATAAACACCAATTCTTATTCTGTCCGGAACAGTTATCCAGCCAAATTGTTACATTTTCAGAATCTCTAATTTTTTTCAGAAACGCATAAAATGTGCAAACTATATCAAATTTTTTTCGCCCAGAAATAGCTTCATGCCACAAAACTGCGACTGGAGGAATTTTAGTGTGCATGCCAACATGCACAAAGCTTTCATTAAAAACTACTAGCCTAGGTGTAAATATCACTTCTTTGAATGTATCACATCTCGGAAGCATTATCACCTAAAATTTAAAAATCAAAATTTTAAGGTGTCTCTAATATAAATAAATGGTAATATTAAAAATAAAAAATTTTACTTTTTGTAAGTCGGCTGTGTATATAGAAGAAGTTTTTGCTATTTCAGAATCTAACTTATATTTTTGTCTCGCTTGAATGTATTTTATACGATGGGCCATATAAGACGTGCAGTCAGCACAATCATGATTGCAATCATGTGAATTTTCCGTCTTGTGAATGTCATATCTTTCGCAAGCAAAACATTCTTCATTTCCAAGGTTTGCAAAAGATATGTTTAATTCGCTTACTACTTGGCGATATAAAGAGTAAGAGCAAGTTATATTATATTTTTCTTTGAAGCAATCGTACATAAGTTTTATTGTAATATCGCTTGGAAGATACAGACGATTCGGGGCATGGGATCGCCTGTAATGTGAGACCGTAGGATTAAAGGATTGTATGTGTTTTATTATCACATTTCTGTCGAATTTCCGAGAGCTGCCACCTCTTCTATGCTTTTTAGGTGTAAGCAAATTATCGGAGTCGTTCAGAATGGTTCTAAGTGGTTTATCATTTTTTTCGTGGTACCCCAAAGTTTTAAGAAAAAATATCTTACAAACATCTTTTCGAATTCCTTCTGAGTTTTTAAATGAATATGTTAACGTATGGGTGCGTCTTGAAGTACAACCTGTTACAGTATTTCGTTTTTTGGCCATTTTAGAAACTGAGTTTAGTAAAAAAGTATTTTGTTCTTGTTTTGTCATATTCCAAAATTGACTATTAATGTCCTGACGACGAGCGATAGAAATTTTTTTGTTGCACTTTTTTTTGCAATTTAAACAGGTTCCAGTTATTTTATGCTTACTCATAACTTTTTGTTTTTTAATTGTACTTCTTTCAGTCACACTTCTATCATTTTTTTTTCGCTTTCTCAGCTCTCCTTTTTTTGTATAGAGTTTTCTATCAGATAAATTCATTGCATCCGACACTAAAGTCTCAATTATTTGTTCAATAATATAATTGTTATAATCCGCAACGTTTTCGTCTGGAGTACAATTATTATAATTAGTATCAAAATTATAAGTCTGATCAGAACTAGCACCTGATGTACTTGGTATTGAAGGTTCTTTGATCACAATATTACTAATGATATTTATCTTGTAATTACTATTAGACACATGTTTGCTGTAACTTGGCGTATTTTTTTCAGAATCGAAGCTAGATACCGAACTTTGTGATGAAGGAACGTAATTATCATCCTTATCATCTGATACGTTTGATTCTATATCTGATTCCTTATCTTTAGACAAATTTCTTGTTTGATTTAAAGCAAGATTTACCAATAATTTACCGCGTCGGCAAATGTAGGGATTCCCTAAAGAGAGATATATTTATGTCAATACATGAAATTACATAAAACCGAACATTTTTAAGCGCCGTAAATATATACGAATTTATGAATTAGTGTTACTTACCATTTTTCGTATTAATTAACTTTTCCATGTTTGTTGCTTTCCTTTAAATTGTTTCACAACACATAATTACAACACTGCAGTCACAAACGTAAAAATGATTATGGTTAAAAAGTAAGGTTAGAATCTTTTATTCTCACGGTACATCTAGTGGCAGTAAGTAAAAGTTTAATCATGGGATATTAGGTGAAAGAGCCGTAACTGCAAAATGGTCTGTAGTTACGGCTTTTAACACTAATATTTGCAGATACTGCTATCTAAACTAACAAATCAGCATCGATTTCAGATACGCCCGAATTGCAAATCCCTATATCTCCCGTTTGGATGCAGATACGACTTTCTTACTTTGCAGGCATGTAAATAACTTATTCTAGTGCTACCTAGTGGCAATATCTCAATTTACAGGAAATTTGCAGATACGCCCTTTAGAATTAACACGGCAGAATAAGTAAAAATATTAGTTTTTTAATCGCAATATTTTGGTGATACCTATAACATATTCCTGTGCAAAAATGACCGTGTATAACAAGAAAAGATTCTGATCAAATATGACAGATGTGCCATTTTATTCTTTTTATTTCAATACAATCTCTTGGGACATTGTTAAAAAATTTGTTATCAAAGCAGAAATGTGTAGTTCTCTTATAAAAACACATATGGCTTTTGCTCTCTATTCTATTTTTTTTTTGTTCGAAAAAGAGTAACAATGAAAAACGAAAAAAATGGAAAGTATTATACTTTTACGCTTCTCGTTATTTTCAATATAATTTTTTCATTAAAATCGATTTATCTTAATTACCACCAAGAAGATAAATTAGTTTTACAAGAGAAAAATGTTATCATTAATTAATAATAAATAATCATTGGATTGCGCAGAACAATGCACGTTACTTCAAAAGTAATTCATATCTTAGATTAACGTCTAAATAGAACTCTTCAAATAAATAAAATTATCGATCAATTTTTTCAGACAGTATATTGACAAAAAATTATAAAATTATAATTCAGTAATTTAATAGATGAAGTTTCGGTCTGAATTTTTTTTTTCTTTTTGGGTACTTAGATATCCATGACTACTTAAGTACTTATTAAAAGTTTGTTATCAATTTTTCATTAATATTTCAAAAACAAAAAATACAGTCTTAATTCTATTAGAAAATAATTAGATACCAATTCATTTTTATATTTTTTAGATTATTTCTGAAGAAGATCCAAATCCGGATCGAAACGTCATCTATTGAATTATTGAATTAGGTATAATTTTATAAATTTTTGTCAATATACAGTCTGAAAAAATTGATCGATAATTTTATTTATTGTAAAAGTAATTCATATTCATTAGATTCTGTAAAACACTAATAAATAAAAAACAAACTTAAGATGCGTGGTTTTTCTCAATGTTTTTTAGGGTTCCGTACCTCAAAAGGAAAAAACGAACCCTTATTGGATCACTTTGTTGTTCTCTATCTGTCCAGAATTCTTGGGAATCAAAACCTCTAGGTTAGTTTCCGTTGACCTAGAATCATGAAATTTGGCAAGAAGCAATGTTTTATAGCACAAGTAAAGGAAAAAAATCCGAAAACCGTAAATTTGTAGTTATAAGAAAAAAAAATGTTTTTAAACCGCAAGAACATGCTACACAAGTACACAGTAACAGTTCTATTCTAATACAAAACAAGCGTCCGCTATCTGTGCGTTTATACAGCACAATATAAGAACTCTGACATACAACACGGTACGACATTTAGGCTATCAGATATAGCCATGATATACAATACAGTTTATGTGTACTCATTGAAATTACACGCTTAGTTGGCAGACTGGTCGCGACCTTTGGCGATGTATGGGAACAACAGTTTTCCAATGACTAAGCGGGAAAAATTTTCGATACTCGTCACTCGATTCCCGTAATGGACGAACTATTAATTACATACGTACAAGTTTGTACAGAACCCTCGGTACGCAAGTCCCATTCGCACAATATCTGAGAATTCAATCCAGCAATTATATTTTTTAAATATTTTGGAATCATTTACTTTAGAGCTAACGTAGGCAAGCTAATTTTTGTACGACTATTGTGTGATTAAGTGGCTTTAGAAAGTCGGTTGCTGTAACAACACGATCATACGCGACTCATGTATCAAATTGGAAACAAACGCATCGATCGGACGGGATATTTAGAATAGCTGAGTAACAATGAAAACGCAATGCAGTTGATAAATCGCACATTTTCGATACAATAAAGGCCGCTGCACACGAGGCTAGAAACGCTGCTAGATTCCTTGCTATATTTGCCTACTAGCTTTCTAGCGCAGGTTTCCTTGATTGCTGTTAAGTGCTCGCTTCACACGAGACTATCTTTCAAGCTTGTTTTGTAGATAGATCTGGTGCGCGCGCAGTAAGAGCTCGAATATAAACACAGAGCAAAACGTGTCTGTTGTCTGACTCTGAGCAGAATGACGCCATGTTGGTTTGTGGGCGTTTGTTCAAGTGCCCACGTGGCAAAATACTGCTTCCTGATTGGTTCTTGCTCATACCTAGCAGCAGATCTAACAGGGAAAATATCCCCTGTTCTAATTTTAAAACTATCTCTTTGAGCAAGCAGTGACGTCATTTCCAGCTTCGTACTCAGCCTATCGGCTAGCAGAACTCCTAGCAGCGTTTCTAGCCTCGTGTGCAGCGGCCTTAAGTTGCGTTCTTTTACTAATTCGTTTTGAAAATTCAACCTGTCCAAAGAATAAATTATTATGAAATAATTAAAGTAGGTACTGACGTCTGTTAAAATTTTGTATTGTACGTTTGTAATGTTCGCCTTTAAAGGTTATTTATTTAAAGAGATTAAAAATTAATCGTGAGTTAATGCATATTAAATTGGTCTTTGGGGAAATAGCGCTAAATAAAGTTTTTATCTTGAGTAGATTTTGACTGTAATTTACATTCTTGTGCGTTATTTTTCAAAATGAATGATGGCAAGTTTTATGCTTTGGTACTTCAATAGAAAACAAGATTACGCATTTGGAATATAAAGTGTGGCTTAAACTTTTCTTATTTTCCGCACTTTTATATATATATATAACAAAATGCATAGATGGAAATTCACAGTTGAAATATGTAGTTATACTATTTATAATACCAAAAAAAGCACGAAAAGTTTCAAACTTTCAGAGAACAGTCATAGGCCCAACAATAAGACAATCGAGAAATTTCGTTGGCTTTATAATTTTTTTAATATATAGTGTAAACTGAGAGTTTTTGTTAAGCGGAGAGTGAAAGAAGACACTATAATTTTACGAATAAATGGTTTTAAATTTGAGTAAAAAATTATATAACAAAATTGTAACTTTGTCGTTTTTTATAGTACAATAAGTAAACATGTGCTAGGCAATTACAACAAACAAATGAACACATTTCTAAGAATCCCATGGTTGGGGTCTAAATAATGACGTATTGTTTCGCTATTGAGAGTGGTTGTTAAGTTATATAGAGTTTTTCAAAATATGGATAACATTGTAAATTAAACAAACCTTTTAGCCATTTCTACGTTTTAAGGAGTGTTTCGTTACATAGCAGTTTGATATATAGACTTAAAACTGCATATGCTTTTCTCATGTCCATTGAAAACATGTCCATATGGACTATTTAAGCATAATTTGTAAAAATTTTGAAACCATGGCTTAGGAAAAAAGCTTTTGAATAACTTTCATTTCACAATTGGAATTGAAAAACTAGACGTCCATTTCGGAAGATGATAATTTTTCAACCATGCCAATTATTGGAGAAAAATGTGTTTCATTTTTTAAATGTAAATACAACTGAAAGCTCACATATAATTTTTTTGTAACTGAGAGCTTCAGCAGAATACCGACGTCTCATGAGTAGCTTTGACATAGCAGTTTTTTTTTCTAATTTAATTTAGTTTAGATACATTACGTGTTTAAATTCATAATGTTTCTAGTTATTCTAAACTTGTTTTTAAGTTTTGAAATTATTATTTTATCTTTTTTTCGACAAAAACATCGCAGAAAAATTATTTTCAAAAATATTTTCTTACAAATAATATATTTCTATTTCAAATCTAAGAAAGATAATTATTACAAGCGTAAAATTATGTATATAAATTACAATATTACAATGGATATAATATTATAATGTCAAGATTGCTGATAATAATGCTATTAACTTTCAAACTTCCTAACTTTGTCGTAAAATTGAGAAAGATTTGAAGATATCATTTTCAATAGATGAAATACATTAATAAACAGCATATCAGTTTTACTGCTTATTCAATCTAGCAGGGTTTCTAACTTTGTTCCGTTCTTTGATTATTATGCAATATAATATTGTAACGAGACGCCACTGAAGGCGGCAGTAGTGCATTGTTGTCAGAGCCGCGTAGACAACAATATTTGCATGGTTGTCGGATCCGCATAGGAAACAATGCGCGTATTGTTACATTCATTGTTGTCGGAACCACATGGAAGAATGCCGAAGAATGTTCCAGCACGCGATGAACAGCGCTAGCGTGGAAGTCAGGCAGTCAGTGTCAGTGACATTAAACAAGTAACAGCAATGAACGACATAAATAAGTGTTCCAAATAAATATAGAGATAAATAGACATCTGTGAGATATAAATATTCTGTGTACATTGTAGTTTAGTGTTATAATTGTTGTTTTAAGAATTCGTTTGATTTTCGTTATTTATTTTATTATTTCCGTTTTTTTGCATTATTATGGAGAAGTACTTTTAGTTTGTTATTGTTAACGTTCTTTTTTCAAATAATTATTTTTAACCATCAAGTTCAGAACAGTTTTGTCAGTTTTGTTACAAATATAAAATATTCTTAGCTCCTCCTGGTTGTCGTATTTAAAAATCTGCTAAAATTATCCACGCTTACGAAATTAACATTACATTTTTTTTTATTTTTAATTATTTCTAATTAGAGTTTTCCTAACATTAGAAACTGAAAAAAGAAGGTTTTGAATGACAAGCCATACGTAAAGAAATAAGCATAAAAAAAGAAAATAATTCTAATGCCTTGTAAGTGATATTAATTACTAAAACAAAGAAAAGAAAATTAAAAAAGTAATTTGCCTACAAAGAACATTTCTAAATATAAAGGGGTGCCTAATTGCAGCACACAAGAAGAAAATGATTCATGTTGAATTAATCTTTTATCAGATACCTTTGGTGTAATTTCCCTGTAAACAATCTTTATATATGTGTGATTTTTGAACTTATTGCACAAGGGGAAGATACGTTAACACTCTCAGAAAAATATAGTATCTTTAAAGTAAGTGTTTGTATTTTTTTACGTTGTACTTAGTACCTAATACTTAAACGGGTAAAAACCTTGAATAAATAAAATATTAAAATATGTTGTAAAATATTTATGCAAAAATGAAATTATTTGATTAAAAAGAATTGCAATAATAAAGTACAGACACGCGGTGAACATCTGGGTATTACAAAATAAAAAAAAAAGTATTGAAACTGAAAATTACTTTTTCTTGTAATATTATTATAGAATTAAATAAACTGCAATTTAAATACGCAGAGTTTTTAGATATACAGAAACTTCATCTTTCAGAGCAAAAAATGTGACGTTTGGAGTTAGTTCAGTTATTTTCAGCGTTGAAGGTTTAAACAAAAAGTTTCTCGATTCACAAACTAAAACATGGAAATCTATTCGTTCATTGCAAAGATGGAAAGCTTTAAACATTGAGATTTTTATTCGTCGTTGCATTAAGTTTAACGCTGTTTTCCTTTTTTTGTGTCTCTGAAATTTAACACAGCGTTTCCTTATAATACTTACTACTCTTTGCGAAGAAGATTTTTTTTACTTTGATTTAATTTTCATCAATCCTAAGATTAAAGTGCATCAATTTCAAATTGAATTCTTAGATGTAATTTTGAATTCTATTTACAGGAATTCCTCCCATAGCTCTGATACCAAATCCCATGTAAATTGACTATCAACTAACACACTCCTGAATGTTTTAAATTTCAATAGCTCTCGACACAAAAATGCATACCTTTGAAAATTAAAAAAATCATTCTCTTCATACCTTGGTCGAAAGTACGTAAGTACTTCCGGCAGCAATTTTAAGGCAGAAAGTCTAACATTTATACATTACTGATGCCGGAATACGTACTTTCAACCGGCTGTAAAGAAAACTAGTTATCATGTTCACCGCTCCATGAGACTGCCGCTACTACCGCCAGCCAATAGTCGCGAACAGCTGGTATTCATATAACTCAAAGCTGTTTGTTTGAAATCGCCTGGCCATCATGACGCGCACTTCAAGGCTCTCAAACCTTCTGCCCTTGTGGTGTAATATACCTACTATATTGCTACTACATCTAATCTTAATGCTGAATCCAATGAGACCATCCATAACTCTGCATCTCTTTTGGTTTATGAGTTAGACGCCTTTTTATAATTTTTTCTTGAAAAAATTAAAAACGTTATAACTTGAAAACTCCAAAAGCTACTTATAGGTACGCTCATTCGATTCAGCATGATATTTTGCATAGGACTAAGTCATTTTCAACCATATATTTTATACATATATATATATTTGAAAATGAAAATTTGTAAATCGGCACCGCCCTGCAAAGAAAATTGCAACATTTTCAAAATTACAATCTTTTATAACGGGTTACCTAAGGTTACCTGGTAGAATTCAATGAGTACAGGCGCATCTCTGTATCAGATATACACACATTTGATTACGTATAGTAACTAAAAAGCTTCCTTTAATCAATTGTTTCAATATTTCCAGGTTTAAAATATACAACAGTAATATTATAAATCTATCCTCATCATGTACCAGCCTCAATGCATATCCGATTTTTACATAACCATGGAACCAGATCCCAAACTCAGTATACGGTCCAACCACTTAAAGCCCTTAAACCCCCTTAAAGGCGTTTTGCCAAAAATATGCACTACCTTGCTCTCAAAATTTACAACCAAATTCCCGTAGAATTCAAGAAATACACTAATAAGAAAGAATTTAACGAAATGGATAGTTACAGACGAAGCTCAAAGAGTTATTAATGCTCTAATAATATTTGAGTGTCACACACATAAACACACATTTCTGCACATACGATCAAGCACGGGCTATGCAAAGTTGGGTGGATTTATTTCAAATATAATACAGCAAAACCTATATTAACAGTATATTACATTGAAATATTTTTATAATAATAATAATAATAATAATAATAATAATAATAATAATAATAATAATAATAATAATAATAATAATAATAATTATTATTATTATTATTATATATTATTTGGGTTTGTAATTCTGTGCAAACTCGTTACGGAAAAAGGAGTTTGTTGTTCTGTACCCTCATGTGCAATGTGCATTTGTTACCTAACAATTTTATGTGATTAAATAAGATTACTCCGTTGAAGACTAGGGTGGAATAAAATAAAATAGTTGGCAAAACCAAAAGTGCACATCCTGCAAGTTTTCCACTGTATAATAATAATTGAAAATTAAGAAAAATTAAAATTGAAAGAAAAATTTAAAAAAATATGAAAAATACATGAGAAATATATATAAAATATATAATTATCAAGTAGAATAAAATGAAACAGAAAAAAATATAAAATTCAATTTTGTCGACAGGGATCGAACCTGAGACGTTGTCACTACTAGACGAAGGTTTTAATCACAAGACCATGACAAACTTCTGTACCGCTGTTATGTTGGTATGAATTATAACACTTATTCTAGGTTATTTACTGCAGTAATATGTTTTTTTTAACTACAATCTGTCAAAAATAATAAAAAACAAAACTGTTAATAAAAATTAAACTACTGAATTTAAATAGGGTTCTGGTCTGATAGTAAACAAAGTGAATAAAATATAAATAGGGCACATACCGCTAGCAAAATTGCAATCTGTAGAGCCAGGACGTACATATACGTACGTACAGACCAAGCGATTTTCAATTACAATTTTAGTAGTATTTATGAACTTGAATTTATCTAAAAATGGTTCTGTTTCTTAGAACAGAATATCCTCCTTTCAAAAAGCTACCATTTGAATGGATTTCGTGCAAAATTAATTTAGATATAACTCCTTGTATAAACGAAAGTCAGCTCTGACACCCAAAGCGATAATAGAGCACATACCGCTAGGTGACATTTAAAATCGCACCTTGTGTTAAAATCCGAGAAAATGTTTAACTTTTAATATTCATTTCATGCAACAACAAAACGATACCTAGAGCTTGAAACAATATTCCAACATAGCTATTTCATGTTATTCAGTAATACGAAAATTCTTACAGTGTCTTGTTATGTAATTATGTACGTCACTCTGAAGTTTGCACATAATTAAGTGAAAATAACAATCAGCATCTACACGCACAAGGAATGGGAGAGCGGTGAGATGGAAGGGAACGGATCAGACAAACGATAGCGGTTAATGATATTTATCTTTGTGTTGTATTGTGTTTCGTCTTCTTTCATATTATAGTCATGTTCGCTTTCTTCTTTCTTCGTTCATTCATTCCTTCTGTATAACATAATAGCTTTGTTCCTGAGTTCAAAACTAATACTGACTGTTTTTAGTTTAGCGCATGCGAACAGATATTTAGCTGCCGATTAGTTCAGTACTGGTTTCAGTTTGTTTTAATAAGCGCAGTATCTGATCTTTATCAACTTAATACAGAGGACGGTGCGTTTAAGGACGTAGTCTGGTGTTCGGGTTTTGAAAAAACGAATTTATTTTTTTTACATTTTTAATAAGTATAATATATTGAGAAAATACTGTAAAAATTTTAGACCGAAATATTAAATATTTACAAAGCTATAGCATATAGTCGAGAGCAGCAACGGTCTTACGGTGAGACTCTTACCTGCTCTTACCTCTTAATTGTTATCACGTTACCCTTATACTCTCGCAGAGTAGAGCAAACAAATTAGCAGAAAACGATGCCTTTGAAGAAACGGAAGGTTTACTATACACCAGGCATAGCTGATTAGTGTAAATATTCATTTTTATTTTTTTGTTAAATCTGAAATTAAAACTTTAAACGCGTTTTTTTCAAAACTACGTTTTTCTAAGCGGCGCGGGTGATTGAAACAATTGTATACAACCGATTGCTTTCAGTTTTGTACAGGGTATTCTACACAACAATAGCTCCGTCCGGTACTAGAATTACTTAATTATAAAAATTATTTCTATTTTTTTTAACCGATTTTCAACGAAAAAATCACGATTTTCTCGTTGTTTTTTTTTCTAAAACCCGCCATTTTGTTATTTATCAATAAAAATGTTTATTTCTAGTACGGGATAGTCACAAGTCTACGAAACAATAACCAATTTAATTTTTATAATTCAGTTGACTCCAAGTGACGTTATCACCCGCGCAACCCACCTCCCTCCATTTAAAGTTGTCTACTTTAGGTTAAAAAAACAATTATAAAATGGCGTAAAATTAAGCAAAAAAAATTTTTTTTCTTAGTTTACGATGTCAGTAAAAACATGTAACAAAATTGAAAACATCGTACATTATTTTGATATTAAAAAAAAATTCAGAAATAACGGTTGAAAACGAGCCTGAACATAGGACTACGTCATTAATAAGCGCAGTATCCGATCTTTATCAACTTAATACGGAGGACGGTGCGTTTAAACGAGGCGAGAGCGCGACTCAATCGTATTCGCTATGCGCAACATCAAAGTCGCGACATCTAGCGCTATTGACTGGCAAACCCACTGCCATTTTTATATATTATGTAAAATGGGACAACTAGTAAAAAGTGATTTGGAATTAATGTGCAACATCAAAGTTGCGACATCTAGCACCATTAACCGGCGAACTCACTGCCACTATTGTGCATCATGTCAAATGGGACAACTAGTAAAAAGTGAATTAAAATTAAAATTCATGTTCAACATCAAAGTTTCAAACCAAATGTGAAAAAAGAAAAATTAAAGTTTATGAAAATTGTGGTCAAATAGTTCAATAATAATAGCTGACATCACTGTTTTTTTTATGTATTATTACAGTTAATAATGCAACATTTGCGAATTGTCATTTTTTACCTTTGATCTTATAACAAGGTAGCTGCAGCGTATCACTTTACTACCACTAACGCTAGCTTTACCCTTCCTAATTCCTTCTCAGTCTACTCAGCAGAGCTATATGCCATCCTCATGGCCATACGCAAAACTCACAGCCTCCCACCCAATAACTATACCATTTGCACCGACTCAAGTAGCGCAATACAGGCCTTAAAGAACGGATTAAGAATGAGCAACCCTTTACTAATAAACATTCTAAATGTATTTTACATATTGCACTCTAAATACAGAATAGTTTTTATATGGACTCCTGGGCATAGCGGTATTCCTGGGAACGAGCTTGTCGACGATTTAGCAAAACAGGAAACGCACTCCAACCACGATGCAGCAATAACTGAAATCATTGCAGATGACGCTAAAATTATCTACGAGTCATTAATCAACCAAGACAGACAAAACCTTTGGCTAAACATCGTAAATAACAAGCTTCAAACCTTAAAATAAGATACCAAAAAGCGGCTTACCTCATCACAATCTCAACGGCGATCTGAGACAACCATAACCAAATTGAGAATCGGACACACAGCTCTGACCCATTCGTACATCTTGAAAAAAGATCTTTCTCCAATGTGCGATACCTGCAATTAACAAATTACAGTGGAACATATTCTGTCTACTTGCACCAAATACAACCAAGAACGGATCTCTTCTAGCTTACCGACATCTCTAAAGGACATTCTTCAGGATGACGAAGGAACTTTCTTGAAGGTTCGACGATTTATTGAACTCACTAGCCTAAAAAATAAAATTTAACGAGTTCAATATAAACTATTACAAAATAGACATAATATAATATTTACCAATCTGTAAGAAACAATCATACCTACTAAGTATGAGGCGTGAGTTTGGCCGCTCCTTAGCCACAACTACTGTTGTGGTCAGGGGGCGTCCGGGCTCGCGTCTCATAATTGATGTAAACCTTGGTGTTCTTGATATTCATATCATACTTACATTTATCATACTTACTTTTAATTGATCTTATGTTTACGCATAGTTGCTGAGCGTTTTATATTTAAATTAAAAAAAATTATATCAGTACACGTGCCGTAAAAATGTCAGCTTTCGCCGCTAAGCGCGCTTGTTCGTTCAGCGTCTCCCTTCCAAGCAGCTGCACATAGCGACAGTAAGTAAATGCTGGTGGGCTTCACGAGGCTGGTTGTGCCGCTAGATTTTTTGCTATATTTCAAGCACGCTGTGGCGCTGGTGATGGTTTTTATGTGTTCGCTTCACACGATGCGTGTATTGAAGCTGGCTTTGTATAGATGGGCTTGGTGCTAGCAAAGATCGGGAGAAAGACTTAAACACTACGATGCAGACTTTTATACGTCTGTCTCACTTATTACATTCTGAGTTTCATGCGCATGGATGCGCGTCAGTTTGGAACTAAGCTGTAAAAGGGAGGTGGCTTCCTCTATTCCACTTACGAATTGCCCCACTACAGACGCGACACTTGTGCACAACGGGTCAAGTAAAAAGAAATAGATGGAAAACAGTCATTTCCTGTTTCACTTCATGGACCACGCTTCCACTTACGGCCACTAGCAATATAGAAGTTATTAAATATATGATTGTCTCTGAACAGAACACACGCTATGACGCCGTGCTTGTTTGTGGGCGTATATCCATATCGCCCACGTAACAAGATACTGTTTCCTAATTGGTTTTTGCTCAAAACAAGCAAATCCTCGCCAACCAGTATGCCCAGCAGTGATGATTGCTGCAAATCCAGCGGCCTTTAGACACTTCTGGATGCACTCTGTGTATTCTGTTCGAACCAAGGGATTGTCATGTGTCGACGACTCGGTTTTTGGCCGTGTCGCAGGCCGGCAGTTAAATTAGCCAGTTAATTTGACAGCTATCGCGTTAGTTCAACGCCGGCGCTTCACTGTATGTATGTAAAGAAAACTTACACAAATCGCTGAACATAACATTTAGTAAAAAGGCTGAGTAATGCTTAGCCTTCTGATCATACGAAATTATTGCAAATTGCGAGGGTGATTCTGAATTTGGTGGATTAAGGTTAGCCTCTTAGTCGAGGAAAACAATATTGATAATTATGAGCCGTGTGACAGCATTAACTAGAAATAAAATAAGAAAGTATAAGAAAAACTGCTTTTTATATACCTACGTAAATATTTTTTTTATTTAAAAATTTTGACATAGTGTTGACTTATATTTTTTTATATTATTAATTTTACTGTAATTCATTGCAGTTGGTCAATTTATATAAAAAAATTCCAGTCAATTGGGCGACAGCACCATTCCAACTTCAAAAATATTTACATTTGATATAGTATAATAAAGAAAATATAATTTTATTTTGCGTGAGATGACGCGGGTAATGGCTAGTAGGCAATATGATATTTGCTATTCGTTGCCATGGTTACCTACATATGCTCTACGTCATGTAAAAATTAATCAAAGCATACTTAACTAGTTTATTTCTGACTGATCTACAAAACAAAAGAACTGCCGATTTTTATTCATTTTCAAAATATTCCCGAAACTATAAAGTTTAGAAAAAAAATGTTTTAACAAAACTTTCTTGAAATAATAAATAGAATAATAAGCCGTCATGAAAAGTATACCATTATCATATAAGAAACATTGTTATAGCATATATCTCTTCTGCGCATACGCCAATTTTCTTCAAAAACAATAAGACTCTTCATATTTGCATACCAATCATCCTCCCAAAATTTGGTTTCAATTCGTTCATCCGTTTGACCTATACCGTACTCACAGACAAACAGATACAGACGCACACACTTTTTCCAAAAATATTTTTTTTGGATTCAAAACGAATAAATATTGTAAAATTTTTGAAAAGAGAATTTTGACCTAAACTTGTACCATAATTTGCACTGATTTTTCACTTGGCACTTGGTAGAACATGATTAATATTAAATAAATAATAAAACGCTTGAAAATTCCACAAATATTTTCTTTCTCGACGATCGTTTCGGACAGACGTATACTGAATTTTTTTTTTGAAATTCAAAAAAAAATTCAGTATACGTCTGAACTCCTGAAGATGGACTTATTGTCCGAAACGATAATCGAGAAAAAACATATTTGTGTAATTTTCAAGTGTTTTATTATTTATTTAAACTTGTACCATTCCCCACAAGTGGGTTGGAATGGTAAAAATAAGTGTTTAATTAGTAGACTACAAAAATATTTTATTTTTTAACGAAAAAACCGCATATTTTACCATTCCAACCCACAAGTGGTAATAGTTTAGGTCAAAAATCACTTTTCAAAATTTTACAATATCTATTCGTTTTGAGGTCTTTCGAATCCAAAAAACACATTTTTGGAAAAACTGTGCGTCTGTTTGGCTGTTAGTCTGTCAGCATGATACAGATCAAACGTATGAACGAATTGAAATCAAATTTTGTTTGATACGCAAATATGAAGAGCCCTATTGTTTTTTGGGGAATATCGGCGCATGCGCAAAAGAGATATATACCATAATGTTGTTTTTTATATAATAATGGTAATGGTATACTTTTCATAACGGTTTATTATTCTATTTGTTTTGATCAAGAAAGTTTTGTTGTCAAAAATTTTTATTCTAAAAAATTTCGGAAATATTATGAAAATAAAAGAAATCAGCTATTCTTTTATTTTGTAGATCTGTCAGAAATAAACTATTTAGTTATGTATGCTTTGATTAATTTTTACATGTCGTGCAACATATTATGTATAGGTAACCATCGCAACGAATTTCAAATATCATATTGAATATTAGCCATTACCCGCGTCACCTCACGCGATATCAGAAATTTTATTTTATTATACTATATCAAATGTCAACATTTTGAAGTTGGGATGGTCCCGTTGCCTAATTGGCTAGAATTGTTTTGACAAATTTTGTTTTATCTTGCCAACACTACCCAGCATTTTACACTTCAATTAGTCGAGGCAGTACCGTTTAAGAAGTTGTACTTGAAAAAAACTGAATTTTTACATAATGCCGGATTTTGATTAGCCGTATCTAAAGAGCTAGCTTTCGGTCAGGTCAAATTAATATGTTAAATGTCATATTATGCTCATAATATGTTATTTGAAAAATAAGGCTAGGCATCAAGTAAAATGCTGATGTTTAACTAAAGGTGAGCTCTCTTGGTGAGAATTTAATTGATCAATGATCTTGCTTTGAATAAATTTTCGTTCACACGTTTCAACTTCAAAATTGCGTCAAGCGCAGTATTCCGTGCAGATCTGCATATTATATTGTTAAGAGAAGAACTATGAAAACTTACTATTAAATGTGTAACAAGTAGAGAAAACATAAAACCAGCAATAATCATAAAATTGAAATGTGACAGCGCTGAACATTCGAATCGTTCAATCGCTTGAAGTTGAGTTACTATAGTTCACAAGTTTTAAACGTGTTTTAATCACAGTTTCAACCAGTCTGAAGTTGAACTGTGTCTCGTACTTGAACGATAAAGTTAGACCCAGTCCAAGTTTTGTGGAATCAACTAAAATTGATGAACAAAAATTGAAGGATAGGTTCGCATGGTCATTTTCGTTAAGTGTTAGTTGATCAACGAAAGTGGATCGACTAAATTCGCATCCTATGCCTTGCGGTGAGGTGTTTATTAGGAGATTGATTTAATTTCGCCCTGGATACTATAATAGAATTATACTAAACTTTATCATTTTTTTCCTTATTATTCTCGTTTGTATACGGTACAGTAAAAAATAATAAAATAAATTAAAAAAAAATTAATGTATCACTTTTTTTAAAACGAACTAAAAAGTATAAAATAATGTTTTTAATTTGTAGGATTTGAAACGAAAATCGTGAGGCGCATTTTTCGTTTTATCTCATAGATTTTTTCATTGATAGCTACTCTCTACATTTCTTATAAGTATAGCTGTCGCATGCGCCCCACGTTTTTCGTTTCAAATCCTTCAAGTTAAAAAAAATATTTTATACTTTTTAGTTCGTTTTGAAACGTCGTATAAAATGTTTTTTTTTAAATTTATTTTATTATTTTCTTCTTTTTTTAGTATTTTCTCGTATTGTCATCTAAGTCTGAGTTATGTTAAGAATTTCAAGTCTCTATCTCTTCAGGAACTTAGTTTAAAATCAATTACAAAGTTCCGCCCGACATACACGCAAAGCAAGTTAATATAAACGTGCTAAAATACGTTTATTATGAGTAGACGGATAATCTGTTATAATGAATATTAGAACCATACGTTTTAGTGTTTCAAAAGTTAAATTTCAAAACGTAAAAGAAAATGAAATATTTTGGTATAAAATAGTTAGAGTTCCAAAATGCAAGAGTGTGAATTGATTCGATCCCACCCTGTTTAAACAAGCAAACTGTCCATTCTGCTTTCCATCAGTCGTGAGACGCACTTGAACCATCTAGCGCCAGCTTACCACACCACCTTCTCTGTACGAAAGGCAAAACTCTGCAGCAGAAGACGTGATCGGGATAGTTTCTGCTCAAAGCTATAAAACGAGAAACAATTTCGCGTAATTGCGAATGTAACCCTTTTTGTTGGTGTGACGAGAGAGCCTGTGCAAGCTCACTGTTATATCGGCCGAGCGACCGGCCAGCCAGTCTACTAGTTCCCACTTAAACCAGGGTTGGTTAATGTAAGGTAGATGTAAGTGTAATGTTTCAGAAATAAAGCTTGAAATTTCTTTGTAAATCAAGTTTTTATTAAAATATACTAAAAAGAAGAACCATCTCAATAGGTATCCGCTCTCCGACCTCTAAAATGAGGTCGAAGAAATGAAAATATTGTTACACGTCCCCCCCCCCCCCAGCTGAGCCGGCACTGCTTTCTATAGAATGTTCCCGATGACGACAACAATAACGCACTCAGGTATAAGAGTTTTTGAGGCACAAACTTGTAACAACAATGAATGTAGGTATAAGAAAGGATCGGAACATTCCCGAAATCGCTGGAAAGCATACCCAGCGCATATAAATAAAACCAGGCAAGCTCGGGGAGTCAGTCAGTCAGAGAGACAGTGAGATTTCGTGTGTGAGTGAGCTCTAAATCAAAACACGTGTGCAAAATAAATAACTAGGAAATAAATACTAGTGCGGAGTGCAGTATAATAGACCGTTGATTTCAATCATATAAAATCTGGTTTAATATAATTAATAATCTCTTGTATATAGTCAATAGATAAGTGTGCTAAACAAACTTTAGTGTGTTTATGTTTTGTAAATATTTAGTGTACAGTGACTTATATTCTTTATTACTTATTATTTTATTTTATTAGTAAGAATTTGCTATTTAGTTTCTATTACATTAGAGAAGTACTTTTCGTTTGTGTGTTTAACTGTTTTGTTAAACGTTTGTTATCTATACTAATTTATAAAGCTGAAGAGTTTGTTTGGTTGTTTGTTTGCTTGAACGCGCTAATCTCAGGAACTACTGGTTCAATTTGAAAAAAAAAATTTTGTTGGATAGCCCATTTATCGAGGAAGGCTATAGGCTATATAAAATCAGGCTACGACCATAAGGAGCGGAACATTAATGAAAAATGTTGCAAAATGTATCTCAAAAATAAGCTTCTATTCAGGTGAAATGCACCAACTAAATATACTCATATTAGCGTTGCCAGAATACAACGCCGGCTAGCTCAATCAGTAGAGCACACGACTGTGAATATCAGGGTCGTGAGTTCGAGCCCTACGTTGGACGAATATATTTTTATTTTTTTTTTTATTTTCTACATTGCTTTCTTCTAAGGCTTACATTTAAATTTATTTTAATTTTATATAATTAATTTAAAAAAAATTATTAGTTAAAAAAAGTATAAATACTAGGCTTTTTATCGACTAAAACTTCTGAACGGTAACTCCGATCATCATGAAATTTGGATATAACATTCATCTCGGTAAACTAAGATGAATGTGTGTACTCATGTTCCTCCCTTCCCCATTCGTTCTTTTACACCCGGGTGAAACCGGGCGGGACCGCTAGTTGTAAATAAATAGTTTCCACAATGAACTAGAACAGATTTGTTATCGAAATATATTAGATATAGGGATATCCATTGAATTCACAATCTTAAAAAATCCAAAGCACTAGAAGTATGTTTTCAAATGCGTTGAATCCGAATATGACATTATTATTTTATACAGGGTGACACGTTCCAACATCACCTAGTTTTCGACTATTTTTCTTGTTCTAAAGAAATCACAAAACTTGAACATGGAACATGTTTGTGAATTCAATGGATATCCTCATATCTAAAATCGGGCTAAACATATTATCTGTAACTAAAAATCTATTGGTTTTTCGGCTATGTGCTCATAGACACTTTTTCTTAGTGACCTTTAAACTATAGAATAAAACCATTTTCGATCAATTTAACCGCTAACCAAATATTAACGGAGTCTGGAGATAACATAACTCTATCTACACAGGCGAATCAAATGAAGGAGAATCTTTCCAATAATGAAAATTACAGTAAAATAATTTTTATTACAACTCAGTCAATTTAGATTTTAAAAACCGAATAATTTCAAAAAATATAAAGCACTACAATTTGAACAAAAATTGTATTTTTGCCAATAATTAATTTGAGTGTCTGAGATATGGAGACTGAAAATTCATATTAGTAGAAAAATGCGAAAAATTTTATACCTATTTAGATAACGCAATACATCAACTTAGGTACTTTATTTTACAATTTTCCGTAATGAACATAATTCGATTATTATTAAAATGTTCTACATTTTGAGAAAATCTTAACGTTCAAGTCAATGTACGTATCTTTTAAAAATTAAGAAAATTTAAAAGACGAATTTCAGCACTGTACAGCCCTGTCACGAGTATTTTCTCTTTCTTGTGTGACGGTTGAGAGAAGAACGCAGAAGTATTTGTGCCCGGGGAGTAAAGCCTCGTTCGGTTCGTTCTCTCAGTGTGCTATTGATTCCATGAATCTCGCATAATACACATTTTCAGGTGCTGGCGAATCACCTCAACTAATGCACAATATTATTGGCAAAGCAGTAATGCCTGTGTAAGATCTCTTTTTTCCTAATCATCCTACTAATCTAACATACTCAAAATTGTTACAAATTACAATAATTAATATTTTTAGGTACTTTAAAAACATTCATAAAATTATTCATATTAATAGTTTGCTTTTATTGTAAAAAAAGGGTGTGTGTGTCAGCTCCGACGCACGACTGGAGTTTACTCATTAGTTACGCTGTGTAATGTATTCCATCTCATTCTTTCGCACGTTAAATCCTACATATGTTTTGAGCGGACGAACGTAACACCACACGCGTAACGCCGCACCAATTGATTTTACTACTCATAAAATTTCCATACCCAGCCTTATAACTCAAAATCGTTTCTTAAGGAGTAAACTCTAAAAACATTTATTATTGTCAAATTTGTGGAACGAATACTCAAGGCTATAAAAACTTCAGTATTTTTGTAATATTGTAATGTTAACCGAACCGAATTTTCTATATAAACTAATATGAATTAGGCTAGGTTTACACGAGAGGCGTTAAACGCGCGTTAGCCAAACGCGCGCGTTTACAATTTCAATACAATTGCATATAACTGTACATATGACAACGCGCGTTGGTGGGCGATGCGCGTTCAACGCCACGATAACGCAAATACTCTGTCTACGCGTGTCAATGCGCGTTTAGATTAATATGTCTAACTAAACATTGATTAGCATTGATGTGTTCAGTTGCAACGCGCGATTTGAAACGATAGGTTCCTGCTGTCCAATATTTTCGATTATTTTTTCTAAAAAGTTTTCTTTAAAATAAAAAATGCATGGAGAAGAATTTGATTATGATCTATTCATAGACGAAATAGTAGTTGAAAAATTTAGGTTCATAAACTGAGACTCGGATAAAGTGTAATGTACAAGCTTGAGGTAAGTCTATTTCGTAAAATCGGATGAACCCAATATTTTCAATTTTTTTTTGACGCTGTCTTTTTCGATATAACATCCATAAACAGATTGCATCTGCATTGTCCATCTTCGACAGAATACAGCGTAGAAACGCGTAAAATCGGTGATCATGTGAACAGTGGTATAAATGTCAACGCGCGATTAACGCTCTTCATGTGAGCTAGCCCTTAGGGATCGTATACTTATTTCGTTATATCTGAAATCGTTTAACGGGGGCCCGCTAATGCTTTGCAGGTGCATAGAGTCATTGTGTTGAAGGCTATTTGACTATTATATTTTACATGATAGTTACGCACGTCAAAGACAATTTTCTAGATCCGGCTATGCTTTCAGGTGCTGAAGAATCGCTTCAAGCAATTCACACAAAAATATCTTAGTAAGATTTCGTTCAATTTGCTGTTGATTTAATTAATCTCCCAATATGCTCGGGTACTTTTGAAGCTCTTAAAACAACTGACAATGTTAAAAAAATGTACTGAATTTTTTTAACTCTCTTTTTTCATGTTAAATTTTGCAACGTAGGCCGACGAAAAACGGTTGCAAACTACAAATTTGTGCGAAACCGGTCCGGAATACTAGTAAGTTATAAACAAGGAACTGAGCATTGACAAAAATACGTGTTATAACGAGATTTAATATAGTTTTTGAGCATTCAGTATAATATTTCGCATCGAGAAATGTCGAGGTCCAATAATTTGTAACAAGTTTTAGTAACATCGAGTTTAATCCATTTTCATACGATATACATACTGCAGAACAGTCTTTGCGTAACCCACTAGGTCGAAATCGATGTTATTCGATAAGCTACAATAGCTATAGTTGAAATCATACAACATTTCACAATAGACATCAAATAATGAATCGTACCACATTTCTTTTTATTGAAATCTGCATTAGAATGGGATGATAGGTGTAATTTTTTTCATGTTTGCTGAGCCATAACATTTAGAAGGGTAGAAACATTTAGAAAAAAATCGACACCATTTTGTTTAAAATGATTATGGAATGACCAATTTTTCAAAAAATTATATTGAAAAAAATATGTAATTATATTTCAATAAACTAGTCGATAATTTTATTTATTGATGAGTACTAATCAGACGTTATTCAAAGATTTGAATATGAGATGATCCTTCACAATTTTCTTAAAAATTGGTCATTTTAGCTGAAAATTAGGTTTTTTAATATAGTCACCATTTGTAAACTGATTTTGATGATTCTTTTTCTATTAATGAGAATACATTCAGAGTCGTCTCACAAAAATTTAACATAAACCGCTTCAGTAGTTTTACTATTCCAAAAAAATATGAAGAGCACTATTGTTTTTGGGGACAATCGGCGCATGCGCAGAAGAGATATCTGCTATAACGATGTTTTGTATATAATAATGGTATACTTTTCATAGCGGCTTATTATTCTATTTATTTTTTCAAGAAAGTTTCGTTAAAATTTTTTTTTTAACTTTATAGTTTCGGAAATATTTTGAAAATAAAAAAAATCAGCCGCTGTTTTGTTTTATGGATCTGTCAGAAATAAACTAGTTCGGCATGCTTTGATTAATTTTTACATGACGTGGAACATATTATGTAGGTAACCATGGCAACGTATAGCAAATATCATATTGAATACTAGCCATTACCCGCGTCACCTCACACGATATCAGAAATTTGGGGGCACGGCAGTGCCCCCGCCAAGTCGAGCGCGAAGCAAACACTGCCGTACCATCCTTTACTGGAACCATTTCTCCGCATTTTCAGGCCGCTATTTGAGAACCTCTGGATAAGACCAGAACGCAGAAATTTTCGTCATCCAGTTAGCTATAATCACATACTTAAAATCCAAAATTTCAAGTCGGCAGGTCATTTAGTTCCGAAGTTAAACGAAAGCAAAGTTACGCATTTATGACACTCATTCATACACTCACTCACTCATGATCATCAAAATAGAACTAGTACTTCCCATAAACTCAGAGAGCTGAAATTTGGTACAGAGCTAGGGTTTAATGGCCACATAAAGGGAAAACTATAAAAACTAGGATAATCGAAGATTATGAAAATGTCCTCAGTTGAGAGAGAGAGAGTGCGGCAGAAATTCCATAAAACCAAATATTTGTTTAGTCAAATCAGCATTGTTTTGTATCATTAGTTACCATAGAGATAAGGAACTATTCTCTGTCTGAATTGCACACTTTCAAGGTTTACACACATATAAAGAAAAGAAAGATTTGTAATAATAAAAAAACTACTCCTAAAAAGAAAAAAACTGTGTCAAATAAGAAAATCTAAAAAAATAAATCAAAATGCCCACGTTTCTACAAAAAGAAGTGAAATACCACCATTCTGTAAAAAACTAGCCAAGTCTCGATGGAGCTGCTTGTTTATCTCTAAAAAGTAATGAAATCTAGACAAAGTCGTGCCAAGTCTAAGGTTCCTTACTGCGATTTCTTTATTATTATAGTAAATGTTGTGTGACTTGGCCGGTTCTTCTACCGGTTCTGGCGACAGATTGGTGCAATGGTGTCATGGAGCACCTGGTTTTGTACCCTTGTGTACCCTTCAACGGCCAAGTCACACAACATTTACTATAATAATAAAGAAATCGCAGTAAGGAATCTTAGACTTGGCACGACTTTGTCTAGATTTCATTACTTTTTAGAGATAAACAAGCAGCTCCATCGAGACTTGGCTAGTTTTTACAGAATGTTTTTGGTGGGATTTTATTTTCTTTATTATAATCAATTGTCAAACTTTTTTAAGCTGGAATGGTCCCGTCCGCGTCTCCCAATTGGCTGGAATTTTTTATTCTAGTTTAGTAATAAAATGTTAATGACTCATTTTAATTCATTTGCAAGATGTTTTCACACTTAAAGTTTGCGGCACAGCTGTGCCATTTTTTTCAATAGAATTTTAAACATAGTATTCAAACTCGGGCTGTACAAAAGTCAACTGATCAACACAACTAAAATTTTGTTCTTGAATTTAACAATTATGAAAAACATCAAATTGGCGGCAGACTAATTCAATTTAATGTAATGTTTACACATATTGGTGACAAATATCAATTATTTTAAACGGCGCATCAGCCAGGCCTCGGTACATGAATGGAAACTGGTTTTATTTCGGTATACAAAGATCATGAAAATCTTATCCTCAAATTTTTTCCCTATCACAAAACTTTCTTCACTCCGAATTCCGATGTTTACTCAAAAGTAATAAAATATTACACCACAGGGCCGAAAGTTATTCTTGCTCAGCGCGTCATGATGCCCGAGGCGGCCGAGGGCATCATGACGCATAGTGCAAGAGGATATCTAACTTTCGGCCAGTGTAGTGTATACTATTGTTCTTCATACCTCGGTCGCAAGTATGCTTATTAAATACATTATAAACTAATTAGGTACTTATTAATTACATAAAAACACAGGTAAATTCCAAGCAAGCAGCTTTGAGGTTATACGGTCGCGACTATTAGCTAAAATGTAATAATATGGAAACGAAATCTAAGCAACAGTTGATAGGTTATTTTTCCTTTACTGCCGCCCGAATGTACGTAATTCCCGCATCAAAGCGTGTAATTCCATAAAATGCGTAAATGTTAGACTTTCTGCCTTACAATTGATGCCGAAAGAATGTACTTTCGATCGAGGTATGAAGGAAAAGATTTTTAAGAGTTAATGTTACTTTACATTACACTAACTGTAGGTCCCGAGCAAACCTTATACTACCCACAATTCCTTGAGTGAACCCCGCGTGCGCTACATTCTCCCACGACCGTTTGCACCCTTACAGAATGAGTTGTGTTGAGGAACAGCTATGATGATGAATTCTCGCTCACTGCTGTAAGACTTTTTACGCGAATATAAGGTGTGTAACCACCTATCTACTTCTCTTACGGAAGTAAGATTTATTCCTTACCAAGTGTTTCGCTTGCTTGGGTGTTATTTTTTTTTGCAAAATAGGCAAAAATATTCTTAACAGAAATTAAGTATTAATCTAGGTCTCGGCTCAATTAGAGGTGTGAAAACTCTCAGAGAGAGAGGTTGGTGTAGGTAAAGAATTATTTCAAGAGCATCCTACCATTAAAACACATTCAAAGGATCCCGTACAAACCTTATGGGATTTGGCTCTCGATTAAATTGATTAAAAATGGTTTTATTTTATAGTTTAAAAATCACTAAGAAAAAGTATTCATGGGCGCACAGCCTAAAAACCAATAGATTTTCAGCTACAGATATGTTAATTGTTAAAGATTTTAGATATAGGGATATCCATTGAAGTCACAATCTTAAAAATCCTGAGCTTTAGAAATAGGTTTTCAAGTGCGCTGAATCTGAATATGACATTATTATTTTATACAGGGTGACACCTTCCAACATTACCTAGTTTTCGACTATTTCTATACAAAAAAGCACAGAAGTTGAACATGGCACATATTTGTGAATTCAATGGATATCCCTATATCTGAAATCTCGCTAAACATATCTGTAGCTTAAATCTATAATGTTCTAGGCTATGCGCTCATGGCCACTTTTTCTTAGTGACCTTTAAACTTTAAAATAAAACCATCATAGATCAATTTCACCTAGAAACGGGTCTTTTGACACTAATCTTAATTCTAACGTAGCCAGAAGTACCTTGTACTTTAAATCATCAAAATCGGTTCAGTCGTTCCAGAGTATTGCTGGTATAAAAAATTTTTGTTTATCTGAAAAATGTTAAGCTAATGAGGTACCTCATTTTACAATTCTTCAACAGACATCAAATTAGAAACGGTTTCATTGTCTCTCGATAGCGTGACTGTTTCTTAAGTTTACATTTGATATTGTAATCAAGTTTGTTATCATTGTTGTACTAATCGTATATTGTGTACACGTTTTACAAAATTTCCCTGAAATAAAAGAAGATTATAATCAACAAATCGAAAATCAGGACTGCAATATTATTGTTAATATTATAATTTTTTTGGGATTTTTCTTCAGCAAACACAGTACTAATTGATTCTCGAGTGTGACTCAGGCGCAGATCCAGTCCTCAAAAAAGGTTGTAGGCACGGCCACCCGAAAATTGACCAAAAGAGAGTCGGACTACTGACATTCGCATTCCTACAATGGAGTTTATAAAATATATAAAGCCCTTGCCAAAACCTTGTTCAAGACCTATTTCCACGCGGACAAAACTGCGGGGCGGAACACTAAGTAAACTAATAAACCTGTAAAATGTTATTCTGTTTGCTCACGAGAATTACAAAAGTAAATGTGTGTTGGTTTGTACATCACAATATCACATCTAGACTCTTAGACTCTAAACCACTAAACCGATTTTGATGAAACTTTTACAGCTTGAAATCATATTAGGTTTTAGATTTAATTAAAAGTACACATAATTTTATATGGGTACTTACTTGAGTAACAAATTCAAGGTAACGTTTCTTTTTCGCGATAACGTTGATAATTTCATCGATATCCAGGCTCACATCTTTGTGTATATTTAGGAGAGCTAGCCCGGATAATTTTTGCTGTGCCATTGAGGCACGCAACTAGGATTGTCCTCTGCGTAGAGTAGATAACAAAAAAAAAATAATATTTGCGTTCCGAAACCCGCATGGTACGTCTTTTTTAATTTTATTAAGGCATATCAGTCTATCGACCTTATTTAGGGTTGTGGACATGCCCACCATGTCCACATGGATGGATCCGCGCCTGAAGTGTGTACAATTTTTGATTGTTTCATGAAACCTTCTTCGATTTTGAGAATCAATAACAGAGATAACAGAAATGACGTAGCCGTTTCCAAATTTTTATAATTTTTAAAAAATTTGGGAAGTAAGGTCAATTTATCTTGTACAATTTGTAGTGAAGTGACGTAATTTTGAAGTAGTTAATATTCCGTTTCAGAAATGCAATACATCTTATATTAATTACTGACTCAATAATATAGCTATCAATTAGGGTGAATATTAGTTTTGTTAGTGTGTTTACCGGAAGATACTATGTAACATAATATCAATTACATTCCAAATGCAATAATACCTATACTATATGAATTAATATTCTGCTGTATTTACTGTGTTTACATACAAGGTGTAAATAAAAATTGAAAAATTATCTTGTTCTTACCAAAATGGTTCAGAATTATATTTTGGACATCCCCCCTAAAAAATAGTTGCTTTCCATACCTGTATATCAGTATAGTAAAATTACTTATGACGCACTCGTGCTTAAAATTAAAAGAAATACGTTTTTTTGTTTTTGTTTTAAGGTGATTGTTCAGCAGCTGTTCAATATGAGCTCTTATTCACCCGTATAGATTTATATTACGAGTATTTGAATGTGTGCATACAAAATTCACTACCACACAATATGAAAAAGAGCTTTGGAAATCTATATCTAATTTCTATGAAAAACTTTATTCATACTTATATTTTAAGAGTATTCGTCCCTGCAAACACCCCCTGCACCCTTCATCTCAAATCTTTTTCCCTCGCCTAAAAACGGTTCGCGCTCTCCCGACGCTATTTTTAAAGCTAGAGGGTTCTGGTAAACGCCAAATGAAAGACAAAGAATTAGACTACAGATCCTTCAGGCGAATTTTTTTAAAAAAAGTTTCGTCTACGTGTGAAATATTACGTAACTTATTATTTTTTTCAAAAGGTTGTAAGTTTTTTCAGAAATTTTTTTTTCAAAAAATTCGCCTGAAGGATCTATAGTCCGATTCTTTGTCTTTCATTTGGCGTTTACCAGAACCCTCTAGCTTTAAAAATAGCGTCGGGAGAGCGCGAACCGTTTTTAGGCGAGGGGAAAAGATTTGAGATGAAGGGTGCAGGGGGTATTTGCAGGGACGAATACTCTTAATGCTTGAAAAATAATCTAGAACTATGTATCATTCATTCTATGACCTTGAGTCAGATTTATAAATATATTATTTGATCAAAATAAATGATTTAAAATTAATAAAAAATGACAAGAAAAGCCTAATATTTTTACAAAACTCAGTTATTTTACGCTTTTTAGTGACTTTGTTTGAAAGAGGTTTCATTTTTTTGAAAGTTTTTTATTTTAAATTTTTAGTGGTCTTTTTTAGTGTCTAATGAAACCGAAGAGTAACGTTCACACCACCAACTACAACTTTTGTAATATTTTTTTGATATTTGTTGATTGTCTTAAAAGTTATAAAACCGTTTTTGCTAATATTTATATGGGACTATATCGAGTAAAAAAATAATCATCGAAATCGGTACACAGCCGGCGAAGATATCGACGGACACAATATTATAGGTACAAAAAAAAATCGAATTGAACCTCTTCCTTTTTTGGAGTCGGTTAAAAAGGAGAGTTTTTTATATGTTACCTCAAGTCTCCCGCATTTGTAAATCGACTTTTATGAAACTTTTTAAATTTAAACTTCTTTAGGCACGCTTGACTTGGTGAGTAAGCTGGTAAATGCCTAACGAAATCGTTTACGGAAGTGCATCATCGCGATGCCTGACGAAATCGTTTACGGTAGTGCATCATATCACGATGCCTAATGAAATCGTTTACGGAAGTGCATCATCGGAGTTGAGAGGGAGATATAAGTTAGTGAGTGCGACAAAAACGGAGCATTAATACAACTATTTGATGTTTAAAATGAAAACAACTGTTTTTTTGTATCAAAAATACATTTCATCGAATTTTGCTGCATTTTGTAACGGGAAAGAATTTAGGTTAGTTAATAAATCCTTTTAAATGTATTATTAATTATGCTAATAAATATATATATACATATTTTGAAATCTTTGATTAACGTCTGATTAGAACTCTTCAATAAATAAAATTATCGACCAATTTTTCAGACAATTGGTCGATAATTTTATTTATACATATTTTTTGCCTGTTATTTAATCAAAAATTATATTTTGTAGATATGTGCTAAAGAGTGAGCTTATATTTTTTTTTTATTTTAAAAAGATAAAAAAACAAAACATTATGTGTTTCAATCTCTAGGATTATTAGCACTACCTAATCAAATATATAAATACATATAATGTTAAATAATAGTAAGAAGGTTATATTGTGTTCGATAAACTTTGAGACGAACCGACTGCACATTATTGTTCGTTTATGAGTTTAACATGAGTAAATTTGAGGTATTTACGCATTATTCTTTATAAATATATTTAAAATAATTATGGCAGTAAGAAGTTTTACGCGTCGTGTCGTCTAAAGCACACTCGCTTTTTTCTATTTAACATACCGTTTTTATTTTAGTGTAGTATTATATTATTACGGAAGAAGGCAATTATTAACGTGCAAACTACATATTGCAAAGTCACCATAAAATAAAAAACTTTAAAAAAATTAAACCTCCTTCAAAACGAGTCACTAAAAATGTAAAATAACAAAGTTTTGAGATCGTCACCAATTAAATATAGGTAGGTACATAAAACGTGATAGTAATTAAATAGACGCCGACCTTAAAACCTTGTTTTTTTATGCTTTTTTAGTGACCCGCTTTGAAGGAGTCTCATTTCTGTAGTGTGTACTGTATATGACGTTTCATTTTTTGTGCACATTTTGGGAAGTAATATCTGGTTATGAATAAATTGTAACATAGCTCTTCGAATTTTGCATCATTATCAGAGCATGTATGTGTAATGTGTATACTGTAGGTATATACAGGCTGATTCCAAAGTTGTCGGTATTCTTTTACCAGCAAATAGGGCTTCAACTAATAAGATATTTTTCCTTTGGCGTTTTTTCGAAATATCAACATCAACGGAGATACAGGGTGTCAAAGTTGACTGGTTGGGCGCGTAGAAAAAAGCTGTTTAATTTTTTTTAAGAAAAAAATACTACGCCACTGATTTTTATTAAAATAAAAATTGTTATTGAATTCCTTGTTCAATTCTAAAATAAAAGCTTTTTTATTATTTTTTGGTGCGGCGCACCGTTTTCGAGTAAAAAAATAAAATATGTATGTATTTAAAACTCCATTTAACTTAAATAACATGTTCAAATTAAAACAGCATTTGTAACAAACTATTATAATTTGTAACAATTATTATCATTTTATTTACCATATTTATTAAACGTAAGTTTATACATGAATATTATCTAATTTATTATAGTTATTAACGTAAGTTTGTGACATGAATATTAATTATTTCAATATATTTATTAATTTTAAGTTTTATAACACGAACACTACTTTCGAGTACACATGGTCCGCTGCCATCTTGCTTCTGTCTCTCTACCTTACCACCAGGGTACACCAGTGGCGGCATGGCTTTTTAAGACGTGGTGTTACACATTTAATTAATTAGGTGCGCATTAAAACGTTTTTTATTGTTTTACTCAAAAACGGTGCGCCGTACCAAAGAATAATAATAGAGCTTTTCTTTTTAGAATTGAACAAGGAATTCAATAACAATTTTCATTTTTAGAAAAATCAGTAGCGTACCATATTTTTTCTTAAAAACATTAAACAACTTTTTTCTACGCGCGCCACTGGTCAACCCAAAAATATTTTATTTATTGAATAATTTCCCTCCCACATAGCTATTGACACCTACAAAATTTTTCTTAAATATTTCAAGTGGTTTGGCAGTTATTAATAAATTTTATTTTTTTAAATAAAACTTTGACACCCTGTCTCTCCGTTGATGTTGATATTTTGAAAAAGCGTCAAAGGAAAAAAATCTTATTTGTTGAAGCCCTATTCGCTGGTGAAAGGATAACGTAAACTTTGGAATTATTCTGTATATTTATTTGAATATTGTTTTATATTGTATCTCTGACGCAACCTATTTGACTCGTTATTTTAATGATACAAATATCTGGAATTCGTTGGAATTATACTTTTTCCGATACGAAATTATATTATGTATATAGACATATAGACATAATATCAGCTAATGAGTCGTGGGATAAATGAGAACCAAATCTATACTTCAAATAATATAATATTTTGAAATCTCTAATAATGTCTTTTTTCGGAAGCTTGAGACGTAAATTTTGAAAAACAAACAAATTCTATTGTTTCAAGTTTTCTCTAGTATTTTGTTGGTTGATTATAATGTAATGACAAAAAAAAAACGCTGAAGAAAGACACAAAATGTTTAGAAGGTAGACCTATAGAGATAGTCACAATTCACTACCGCACATTATCAAACTTGTACTAAAATTTGCTGGTTTGTGCAGATTTGTGCTGAATTAGTGTGCAGATTGCAGGTTTGTGCTTCCTAACCAAGATACAGGTTAATGTTATATAGCACCTGTGGTACCTTAGAATTTATAATGAAACGAACTTGTTCACTCTATAATAACAACTGAACTTTTTATTCTCAAAAATGTACAAAATAAATGAATCGTATTACATTATGCATAGTCTTATATAAGTATCCTTCACACCGGTCTCCACATTCCCTCCTTTTTCCTCAGCTTTAGCGGTGAAACTTCTTGTCTTGGTGGGGCGTTCTCTTCTTTGTCCGGGGCCTGTTCTTCCGCCGGGGTTGGGTTCCGGTTGGCATCCTCTGTTGGCTTGGCGGGAACTGTGGTTGATAATGATAGCTCTGGTTCCTCCGGTAATTTCTTGACATGAGTAGTGTGTCGTTTGAATACTTGTCCGTCTTTTCTAATGGTAACTTCATTTCCTTGTTTGTCTATTACTTCATATTCTTCGTTTCCAAATCTGCTTTCTAGTTTATTTGAAGTATTCATGTTTTGTGCTATGACTCTGTCTCCGGGTTTTATGTTACTGTCTTTTGACCTCCTTGTCCTGTCTTCTCTATCTTTTCCTTTTTGTTTGTTTATAATGTCATTGTCTTTTGCTTCTTCGTCACCATCGTTACATGTGAGATCGGTTATAGATGGAATTTTGTCGCGGATGTTTCTACCGAACAATAGTTCGGATGGTGATTTTCCAGTTGTGCCATGCGGTGTAACATTGTACATTAAAATAAACTTTTGTAACTCAGTTTGGTAGTCGATTTTATTCGCGTGGGCGATCTGTAGGCGTTTTAGTATCGATTTGTTCATATTTTCCACTTCTCCGTTGGCCTGGGGCCAATAAGGTGGTGTTCGTATTAGTTCGATATTGTGGTTAATGCAAAATTGTTTGAATTCGTTGCTGACAAATTGTCTACCGTTGTCAGTTCGTATGCTTCTGGGAAAACCGAGCCGTGAGAATATTTCGCTTAAATACTCAATTATGGCGGATGATGTTGTCGTTTTCAGAAATTTTATTTCTTGGTATCTTGAGTAATAGTCAATTGTCACTAACACCATGTCCTTGTTAGGTAGCGGTCCCATCAAGTCTATGGCAATGCATTGCCACGGCCCGTCTGGAAATTTATGTCTTGACATTGGTGGTGGTTTGTTTGGTTGTGATACCAGCAAACAGTCTCGGCAATTTTTGACAAATTTTTCCGCCTGTCTATCTATCATAGGCCACCAAACTTTTGCTCGTAAGCGCCTTTTCATTACCGTCTCTCCGGGATGCCCTTCATGAGCTAATTCCAATACCTGTTTTGCTAATGACGGAGGTATGACAATTCGATTACCTCTGAGTAACACTGGACCCATAGCGGATAGTTCTGCTCTAAAAGGGAAGTATATGCTTTTGTCTGTCGCGCTCCACGAATCGTTATTAGTTTTGTTTACTGCCTCTTTTATATCTTTGTCTGTTTTGCTTTCTGAAATAATTTGTGATATTTTCATTGCTTTGGGTGTATTTCTTTCTACAATTGTGAAGACGTGCTGCTCACCTCCCAAGTCAAATGATTTTTCAACTTGTAATTTACATAGCCTCGATACTGAATCTGCGATGTTAAACTTCCCTGACTGGAATATGACTTTGAACTTGAAGGCTTGCAATCTAAGTAACCATCTCTCGATGCGTGCGGGTGGTTTCGAGGTGGGTTTAAATATTGCTTCTAACGGCTTGTGATCTGTCACGAGCTCGAATTCTAATCCCGCTACGTAGAAGTAGAATCTTTCTACAGCCCATACTAGAGCTAGGCTCTCTTTTTCTGTTTGAGAGTAGCGTTTCTCTACATTTGACAAACTCTTACTCGCAAAGGAAATAACTTTGGGGTTGTCCTGGTCGTCGAATTGTAGTAATACTGCCCCTAGTGCAACCGGACTAGCGTCTGCGACCAGTCGGGTTCGCCGTTGTGGATCAAAGTATGCTAGAGTTGGAAGCTTGGCTAACGATTTTTTAAGTTGGTTGAAATGGCGTTGGTGGTTTTCAGCCCACACGAATTTTTCATTTATTTTGGTTAGTTGACGTAAAGGCTCTGTAGTGGTTCCCAAATCAGGAATGAATTTTCCTAGATATGTTACCAGGCCTAAGAAACTACGGGTTTCCTCTTTATTTTCTGGCGCACGAAAATCCAGAATGGTTTTTATTTTTCTTTGATCTGCTTCTATTCCCTGGTCGGATAATTTATGACCTAAGAATTCTAGTTCCTGAACGTTCAAGGTGCATTTTGTTTTGTTTAGCAGAACTTTATTTTCGTTCAAGACCTCCATGACTGTGCTGAGACACGCGTTGTGTTCCGATTCAGAGGAGCCATATACGATTATATCGTCTAGGTAATTTAGACAATTCTTGCATGATGCTAACAATGCTTCAAAAATTCTTTGAAATATTTCGGGAGCCGAGTTGACTCCAAACATAAGGCGTTTGTATCGAAACATACCCTTGTGCGTGATGAATGTAGTGATGGGGCGGCTGTCTTCATCCAGTTCTAGCTGATGATAAGCGCTCATTAAATCTAAACGAGAGAAGTATTTCGCATTCCTTAATTTAGTCATAAAGGAATCAAATGTTGGTAGAGGGTAGTTTTCTCTCAAAATGGCTTCATTTGCTCTTCGCATGTCAACACAGATGCGAATATCACCAGTAGGTTTAAAAATTACTACAATGGGTGATATCCAAGCACTAGGTTCTGTCACTTTTTCTATTATGTCATTTTGCAATGCTTCGTTCAATTTATCTTCGACTAGTGATTCTACTGATATTGGAACTCTTCTTAAAGGTTGTCGTACTGGCTTTACGTAAGGATCTATGGACAATCTCACGATAACATTTTTGACTTTAGGAAAAGGGGTTATTTTTTCGACTCTATTCACGTCTAGTCCCAACTTCAAAATTCTTAACTGTTTAGCTGTATCCTTTCCTATTAATGAAATGTCTCCGTTTACTACCACAAAAAAAGACGTAATGATCTCGTTGTTACCTGGAATGTTGATTGTTGTTAAGAATTTATGTTTAATTTCAAGTGGACTTCCAGATGCATATGACTTCAAGATATTCTTGTTTTCTGTAGTAATATCCCAGACTACTGCTCCATTCTCAGAAAGTAATTCCCAGTCTTTGCCTTTAATTATGTTGGCCTTTGATCCTGAATCAATAAGTACTGTTAATCGTACTCCGCCTATTAAACATTCAATAAGGTCGTCGGAAAGATTCTCGTGTTTAGGTTGTTCAGTATTATCGATCTTAAAACAATCGAAATTCTTAATATTATTTTCCTGTAATTCAGTTTCTGAATCTTTTTCGTCAACAAAATTTATGTCAGATCTAAATCGTTTGCGATTTTGAGTAGATGTGGAAGCAAACGATCTCTTTCCTAACTGTCGGGTTTTACAATATGCAGCAAAATGTCCTTGGAGACCACACTTTCGACATTTTGCATCCTTAGCTGGACAAGCCTTGATATTTCCTGCATGACCGGATCTTCCGCATCTTAAACAATGATTAGACTGTCTATTGCGCTGTATTCCGACTTTGTTCACTGCAACTGACGATGTACTTGACTCGCATACTGTTTTATTCATTGCTGTCGATTGGTTTCCTATTTGTTCGTAAGCCTGACATATCTCAATGATTTCAACCAGAGTTCGTTCTTTTTCAAGAAGCTTTTTCTTTAAGTCTACTGGTGCCCAGCTATCGATAATTTTGTCTTTCATGTTTATTTCTGCGGCTTCTTTTTCAGTTCCACCAAATGAACAACGTTTCGCGTGTTGTCTAATTTTTAATAAAAATTTGTTGAAATTTTCTCCTTCTTCTTGCCTTATATTTCGAAACACGTGTCGTTCAAATGTAGAATTCTGTTTAGGAGAGAAGTATTCGGACAACTTATCGACAAGTGTTTTGAAAACATCGTTCTTTTCTTCCTCATTAAATGGTTCTAGTGCTTCAGGTAAACTATAGGCCACTTCCTGTAACTGTGTGCCACCTAAGTGTAAAAGCTTGTTCTTTTTCTTTACAACATCAGTGATATCTTCTGACGCAAGATACAGTTCTAACGATCTAAGCCATTTTTCCCAATCTCCTCTAATCAGTGCTTTATCAATGGTGTCGCACAGGAATGGCCTGATCCCAGTATCTGCCATACTTCTCTATAAGAAAGAAAAGATGTATCATTTTAGTTGAAGATGTGTTAACAAATAAGATATTAGACGCAATAGTTAAAAAAAATGTTTAAATCTATGAATTTAACTTAATTTTCAAATGCAGAGAAAGAAAAAAAAAGTAAAAATCGTTAGTGTATATGGGACTTTATAATCGTTTTTTTTTTTTTTTTTTTTTTTTTTTTTTTTTTTTTTTTTTAGACATGCATGTGTGCCATGAAATGTAACCTTACATACCTAATATAGAACGAACGATGGCTTTTACAAAAATTTACTTTAGTTAAAATAGTATAGCGCCTTGAAAAAGATTGGATCTAAGTCGAAACGTTGGCAAATAAAATGTATTTGATAATTGCGCTGTATTATAAGTATATTGTTCCCAAGAGAGAAAAAAAATTTTCAATTAAAATTTATAGGCAGATTATTCAAACATTACTTACAAATATTTTGTTTCTGTTGTTTGTAGTTGTGAATGCACTCGTATTTTAACAAAAAAAAAAAACTTGATTCTGTCACTTGCTGTTGTCAGCCATTTTTTTCTTATGGGTGACGTTCAAGTAACAAAGATATTATTACTATATCTATGGTGCGTGTACTCGTAGGGTACGTTCACTTCACCGATGTTTGGCGCTCACAGCCCGTCTTTGGTGCTCTCAGCCCTGGGTGCTCACAGCCCCTATTTTTAGTGCTCTCAGCCCTGGGTGCTCACAGCCCCTATTTTTGGTGCTCTCAGCCCTTCAGTTATCAGCTCACAGCTGGCCCTCGATACCTGTACAGGTTATCGGAATACAATGTTACAATGTACATTATGTATAATTATATGACAATGTCATAGTTATTATAAAAAAAAATATGAATCTGTTTTAACTAGCTAACCTAGTACTTGTATTCTCTTACCTCTAATAATGTTTGAGGGGTTCGAAATAATCCTCGTCGCCAATTTGTGGTACCTTAGAATTTATAATGAAACGAACTTGTTCACTCTATAATAACAACTGAACTTTTTATTCTCAAAAATGTACA
The DNA here is from genome assembly GCA_963575645.1 of Xanthostigma xanthostigma. Classification (NCBI taxonomy): domain Eukaryota; kingdom Metazoa; phylum Arthropoda; class Insecta; order Raphidioptera; family Raphidiidae; genus Xanthostigma; species Xanthostigma xanthostigma. The sequence goes on from OY754465.1 coordinate 20,309,378, forward strand.
AAATAAATGAATCGTATTACATTATGCATAGTCTTATATAAGTATCCTTCACACCGGTCTCCACAGCACCCTATTTAATTTTTAAAGAGATATTTATTTTGTGCGCGACTGAAAAAAGTAGTGTTGTGTCCACATGACTTTTTATTGGGAGATTCTGTACGCTCCGCTCACTAAAAAGAGTCGCTCAGAGCGAGTCGTTCAAAGGAGCGACACTATACAGTACGCACTACACAAGTGTGCAGACTGCAGAGGTGTGAACTTTCATCATGCATGCTCAGGAGTCATGTAGCATTGCACAGCACAATACACACACTCAGCTCTGAGCTCATTTTAATATGATTCTGATCTTATATTATCCGCATTTTGGATAAAGTATAATAAAAGCTGAACAATAATAATGCTTATTCAATAAATAAAATTATCGACCAATTTTTCAGACAATACATTAACAAAATTAATACATTAACGTTTCGATCCGGATTTGGATTGGTCGATAATTTTATTTATTGAAGAGTTCTAATCAGACGTTAATCAAAGATTTGAATAATGTTTATTGTTACAATAATATATCTTTGTCAACGACGTCACTGTAAGCTTAGTACTATTAAACTTACAGTGTGTCATTCAACATTAAATGACTCATGATAACTCCGTACGTGCAAAATTCACTAGTGCCTCTGTAGCGCGTGCGAATGCAACGGTACAGAACAGCTTAGCACAGAGTAGTAGCGCTCGGAGTGAGTCATTCACAAAAAAAAGAGCGACTCGCTCCGCTCCGAGAAGGGAGTCGTTCATTATGAACGACTCGCTCAGGAGCGACACATTCTATTGATTCTTGGAAAATAAAAAATTAAAAATAAGCGATTACCAATAATAAAATTATTTAACATAAAATAGTTTGTATAGCACCCAAATCATATATTAAATCGTTCTAAGTCAGCTTTCAAAATTGTTTAAGATTAAATTATATAACTGTCATCGTATACGAGTTGGAATGCATTGGCTCTCACTATCTTTTTTATTTATTTTTGACGTGATAATGTCTTATAAATTGATGAAACACCGGCTGCACGCACGAAAAAGTGTCACGTTCCGCCTGAGCCTGAGCGTGCAAGCGAGAGCGCGGTATAAGTGATAGAGAGGCACGATCGGCCCAAAAGTCGGCTTGTACGCATTTCTCTCTCTTCTCGCGTGACGTCAGAGAGTTCATCAATGTTTCTTTGTGACGTTATCACGTAAAACTATCGTCCGTAAACCGACTTTACAGACAACCAATTTTTTTTTTAATTACGTTGACAATTTATTTATTCATAAATAATAAACATAATAAAGGAGGTCATAGATTGCGAATGATTCAAACATAAAAGCTTTAAATGAATTTAGCCCTTCAAGTAAATAAGTTTATATATATAGCGAGATCTCTCCATCTTTATCCCTGCTCTGCACACGTTTATGCCGGAAGTGAACAGAACATAATTTCTAAGAGACGTAATTGCCTCCAAGAAGCCGGAAACCGAACACTGCCATTGTGAGACAATTTCCGCTTCTGTTGCAGGAATATAACAGTTCAATACTTCAGTTTGTTATTACATTTTTCCGCTGTATTGTTACAGGTGATTCAATTTGATTTGGCGTCTCATCTCTTGCTGTAAACAATGTTTTCATCAGAATAAGTATTTAAATTTAAATATTCACGAAATAAAAAAAAAATAATTAGAAATAATGCAATTTTCAAAAAGAGGTTTCCAATATCGCCAGTAAATTAATTTTGAAAATTAACTAGCTATTTTATAGACGACATGTGCAAAAAACACTATATACAGAGAGATTTTTCAATTGATTCTTTTTTGAACAGCGTGTAGCAATCAAATAGACGAACAAATATCTTAAGTAACTTTTTTATCAAAACTCCAAAATGAAAGAGGAACATGCTTTTATTAAATTTTATCAAATTTTGAGGTCGGTCCTGGCGTTATGTTATGTCACTATGGAAATATGTTATATCATTATTAAGTATTGACAGAAATTGTCCCCGTTTTGTTGGACACAAAGATGCGTGCGTCGTAGCCATGCTTCTTTACATGCTTGTAGTAGTGATACGAGCCTTCGGAGAATTATTTGGGATGCATATCCGATTCGTGCTATAATCGGTCTTTTGAATTAATTAAATATAATTTAAAAAAAATCAATTAAACTTTGAACAGCTGTTTCTTTCTTATTTTTGAGTTTGTTAAAAAAGTTACTTAAAATATTCGTTCGTCTATTTGATTTTTACTAGTGATGTGCCCGATATCCGTATCCGTATCCGCGGATATTCAAGGGAGAAGAAAGATTCGTATCCGTATCCATATCCGTTAGTTTTTGGCGGATCTTTTACCTTATTAATTTTCAATTCATAGATGAAATTTTATATATATAGGTGATAAGGTAATAATGAAGAACTGTTAAATTCCATTCAGATTATTTTTATTTTTTTTTAAATCGTATTTGGCACCTTTATATTGCAAACATTTATCGTAGTGAGTAGCATAGCAATAGTACATAACTCAAAGGTACTAAAAAACTATCTTTATAATGAGATATTGTACATCGATCTTTGGAAAGAGACAATCTGTTATGAGAGTTAACTCTTAAAGAGGTCAATAACTTTTTCCCATAACAGATAGTCTCTTTCCAAAGGTCGATGTGCAATATTTACCGCCGCGTACTCTAAGAAAGTTAAGATCCGTATCCGTATCCGCGGATCTTGAAAACAAATATCCGTATTCAGATCCGTATCCGCGGATATACATTTTTAACGATCTGGCACATCACTAATTTCTACACGATGTTAAAAGAGAAGAATTAACTTAGAAATCATCCAGTACTTATATCTCGTGCGTAATTATATTATTTACGCACTCGATACACAACCTACATAATTCAAAATTCATCTTCTACCCGGCTGATACTATAAATTAATTTAGTAATTGAAATAAAGCTAGTCTTAAAATAAAAGTTAACTATTTGTAATCAATTTCAATTTCTTATCCGTATACAATTTATTTTACACTTCAATAAGTGTTAATACTGAAAAATGTTAAGAGAAAATAAAATAATTAATCTTTCTAATTTGAAAACAATAAATCTTCATTTTAAGTAAGGTCAAAGAGATAAAACGGATTTATAACAGTTTTTACCGCTTTCACTCTGTCCCAGTGAAATAATAGGACATAGTCGTTAAGACCATTATTTGGTCATTAATCTTCCGAAAATCGATTTGCAATAATAATATATAAGTATACAACTCCGCCCGGAACGATAAATGTTAAAACAATGCATAAATTTGACACTATGTAATAAATTGCGCTTGGAAAAAATGTTTTCCTTTTCTCTCTGTGTCATACATTTATGTGTATTGTCAAAACAATTATGAACAAATACATCTATAATCTTATAAAGGAGATCAAGTTTTTTTTGTGTTTATCTGTACTAATCTAAGAAACTGTTACCCCAATCCGGAAATTCTCAGTGTGTTTAATAAAAGCCTAATTTCTGTATATTATCTTAACGCACAAGTCCGTAGGCCAAGTTCTTTGCACTGTATTTACACCAGTGATACCCAAAGTGATCTATATCGACCCCAGGGGTCGACTACGACCTGCAAGGGGTCCTTTTCAGCGGAAAAAATCACTAATCGAGGAGAATAGATGCCAAATGTTAAAAACTTGTTATTAAAGCATCAGATTCACCCCTCGCACTATTTTTTGCTTAGTTATTTCTTGTAACAGATACTAGATTTTAATTCGGTTCATTTTAATTAAATGCATTTTAAAACTTAATATGTGTTTTTCTAAGTTTTCCACACTATTTGAAATGTAAATTTTTCAAAGAGAGTTGCACTATACCAGCTGTCAAAAAAAGCCAAAATCGATAAACTTAGAAGTGGTCTACGAGCCAAAAAATATTTGGGGACCTTTGATTTACACAAATGGTTTCGAACGTCATAATTTTGAAAAATTTCAATTCTCATTTTTTCGAGATTTATTCCGCAGTTATATTAATACTACTGTTTTTAGTTTTTTCGTTTTATTTAACGGAACATATGAATTTGTATTTTTAAGTTAAATGATATTAATGCAAACAACTACACAAATCTTATAAATCCACAAAAAAAAAATGTTAAGAATTTTTTTTTATAATTTAAAATGCATTTAAGAAAAATGTTTTTTTTACTTTTCCATTGCCGCCAATCAGTGCCGGATTAAGACTCCTTGATGCCCCCAGCATTTCTTGACTATGGGCATTTATCTCTAACAGCAGTCTAAAAAAATTCTGATATGATCTGTGTCTGTCATGTTAAGTTTATAATTTTTTTTCAAATTGTCAATGTCATAACCTTAAAATTGATAGAAAAAAATTACATTAAAAAGTTACATTAAAACTTTATAGCTAAAAAATTTTGTCTTCACTTTCAAAAATAAACTATTATTTATTTTTAACTTCTATAATTTGTATTTCAAAAGACAGCTTTATATCAGTACATCAAATTTTTGTGAACATGACAAAATGAAAAAAAATGATCTCTAGTTATGATTTTTGGTGCCCCCTGAGACGTGATGCCCTAAGCAATTGCTTACTTTGCCTATAGGTTAATCCGGCACTGCCGCCAATATAAAACTGTGAGCAATAAAACCGTTAAAATAATTTTTAAATAGGTAGGTACACATTTTTTCAGTATGCCTTACAGCTTCAATGTATAATATTTAAACCGTCTCGACGTTACAAAGTATGTTTTTTTGTCCTTTTTGTTTGAAAGTCTTTTATATAGAGCTCACGTCAATTGCAGTGTAGTGGTGACATTTTTAAAATTTAACAAGTTTCAAAAGAAACAATAAAATTGCAGCCTTTGTACTCCATAACAGTATTGTACAGATATAAAATGTACGTGATTTTTTCGGGTCGTGTCCGACGAGAGTCTGAATATTTCATATAGACCAAACGAGAATGTATGTGATTTGCAATGAGGAGCTCCGAATCCGATTTACAAAGGAATGTCCTGTACTAATAAAAAATATCTGAGTCTCACCAATACACCCATTATACCTTGCTTTACGGCCTAGATACGTTCCACGAAACTTGGCCGCAAAGCGAAAATCCGTATAAGGAATCAATTATATTAATTCAATTATACAAACTCAATGAGACCGGTTCCAAATTTGTTAAATATGGTTTATCATTCAAAATGCATTTTATCTTTTTATTTCATTTAAATCAAAAATACATACATAACAAGTAAGTACATACATTTGTACATAAAATAATAATAATAATAATAATAATAATAATAATAATAATAAATTTATTAACCTTTATAAATAACATGCAAACCGCAGGAAGGTTCGTCAATTCATAACACAAAGTAAATAAATAAGTAAAAATAAACAATAACAGACAATTGATAAAAAATATTAAAATATATATGTTACCGGACAAACCCGATTTCAGGACAAACTAGTTTGGCCTAGGCCAAACTAGTTCTATAAACCAGTTTGGCCTAGACCAAACTAGTTTGTCCTAGTATGAATAGTAGGCCAAACTAGTTTGTCCTGAAATCGGGTTTGGCCGGTAACATATTGACATCATCATATAAAAATTAATTTAAAAAAGTGAGCATTCTAAGTATTCGTGAGCACTGTAGAAAGCGTGCTCATTTAATAACAATTTTACTGCCTTATTAAACCTGTTGATATTATTGATATTTTTTATTTGTTGTATAATTTAACGCAACTGTATGAAGCACTTTTTTCATAGAGCGTGGATTTATGTTTGGGTATACAAATGTTGTGTTTCCACCTGGTATTGATACTATGAACCTCTTCTCTTTTTAAAAACATTTCTGGATTTTTTTTACCAAATTTTAGGCATTCATAAATAAATAGACAAGGAATAGTTAAAATATTTAGACTTTTAAACAGAGGTCTGCAGGGAGTCAACATATTTGATCGAAAATAATAACAGACTCCAAAAACCAACAATAATCTATACCTAAACAAAAATGAAACAACTTCATGTTACATAAAATATGTGTATGTATACATGCATAATTTGTTTTAAAATGGCTTTAATCTGAAGACGATGAAGAAATGGTAACCTGCAGATCACTGTCGTCATCATTTTTCGCTGGTAAGGATGGGCCTGACTTAATTAAATTATCCAACGAGATTGCGCTTGCGCAAGATTGGCAGCATGTAGATACATCGACATCGAAAAAAAGTTTTTTTTGCCATTAGAGCGAAACATTTTAGGCCGTAAATCGAAAACGTTCCTTAATTGAAGAGGGCCGTTATAGCGAAATGCCGTATAAAGAGCGGCCGTATAGAGAGGTATGGGTGTATAAGCTCACGGGGGAAGTGAAACATCTTTCGACATTTTACTACTTCAGCTGAATGACCTGGTTGATGCGCTGACTGTCAATGAAGTACACACATTTATAATCATTTATAAATTAATAATATAGCGTTTTGACAGTTATAAAATTTAAAATACACGCGGAACTACTGAATAAATCTAACTTGCCACACAGATTATACACGTGTAAATGTGTATATGTATACAGTTGCCCCTTACTTTCACTCGCTCTAGCTATTGCAACGCAAATTATAAAGTAAAATTTTACTAATAGAATATCTTTGGTTGTAAAATGTATGTTCGTAATTCTTCTCCTCCCTAGAAAGCTTCACTGATTTCGATGAAATTTTTTGAGTACTTATGGAATCACCTGGATGATTCTTAGCTATAGTTGAACCCGGCGCTGTTATCGAGATCAAGAAATTTTGTTTCAATGTTATGGTCTATTTATATATATATTTTAAAGAACTCCCCCCAAGCGCCTTTCCCTTTTCGCTGCGCAAAAAAAACGCCATCGCATCGTCACGACCCTGTAATTGTTTTTTAAAAAACTTCCCCCAAACGCCTCTTCTCCTTTTCACTGCGCATTATAACAATTATTTTCTACGGTTAAAACGGCTAATAACACTGTCATAATATGTTATATAAAATAATAATTGTGTATTTCCAGTAGATATTAATTTGCACATAGAGTTATCGTACTCTAACTGTAATGTAATAAAATTGTAATAGTAATCAATGAAGCGCTAAAACTTACCTATGTAGGTCGCTAGTAGACTGTAAATAACTCCAGATAAACGAGCGAAATATCCCAGTCTAGTACTAGGTACCTGAGAAAAATTTTTCGAGCAGTATTTGAATAATTTTGCACTTAAAGACAAGATACTACACAAAAAATAGCTTATTTTAAGATAACCACAATAACTCTATAAACTACAAAACATTACACAAATTATAAACGCAAATATTGTTTTTAAGTACTTATTACAGAAACTAAAAAATAATCAAAAATATAGCTCAATTTTATGAGCGAATCAACATCAAATTGAACATATATGCGCGGATCTGTTCACTACGGCATTTTCGATACAACTGCTCATTCCTGTTAAAAAACGTAAGCCTTTCATTTAATTACGTAATATCTTGCAAAGACGAGCAAAATTTAATTGCTATTTAAAGTGATTTAGACGTAGGCAACTTTACCTACCCTTTGGGTTACTAGCATACGCATTTTGTTATCACCTGATTTTATTAAAACTAGCTGTACCCGCGGCTGCGCTCTCATAAATTGTGTTCTGCTGATGAATTATTTTTGACATATTATAATTATCGGAACTGCATAGAAGCTTGCCGAAGAATGTTTCACAATGCGGCTGAAGAACTTACATTAGCAGCCATAGTGTGGAAGGCAGGGCAGTCAGTCAGTGTTGGTAACAGTGATCAGTGCGCGACATAAATATAGTGACATAAATAACTGTTACAAGATAAATAGACATCTGTAAAGGTGGCACTTCACATGGCTATTTGTGTTCGCTATTGGGTGTTTGTTGTATTTGGCAAAATATATGACGTTCAAGACAAACATGCAAATGGAGGCAAATACGACCATCCACACATGAGAGTCAAATAGCAAACACACAAACATTTGGCAGCAGAACGCAAGGTTCAAAATTCCAGGAATTTTAGCACTGTTTCATTGTCCCAATTCATTTTCAATAGTAATTGTTCCAGTTTTTGCTCACAGCACAAACACAAAAATACTGCACGTTCGTACAGGTTCACGGCGCGTGCGCTTCTGAATATGGCCATTGTGTGGACGGTTTATTTGGGTATTTGCCTATGTGACTCCTTTGATGTGCTTTGAAAATCCGACAAGCGAATGGTAACGCGTATTTGGTATTGGCCTTATTTGTGAAATAGGCAAATAAGGCCAACACTTTGTCAAATAGTCTGTCCACACTTGGTAATTGTTTGCTAAATATGCCAAATACACAAATACAAAAAGCCATGTGAAGTGCCGGCATCAGATATAAATATTCTGTGTACATAGTGGTCTAGTGTTATTATAGTTTTAGAATTCGTTTCGTTTTTCAATATTTATTTTATTTAATTTTTCATTATTATTAGAAAAGTAGTTTTCAGTTTGTTTTTGTTAACGTTTCTTTTTGTAAATAAATATTTTAAAAACCAACTAAGAACAGTTTTGCAAGTTTCGTTACAATATGTACAGATTTTTTTATATTTTAAAGCTGGTCTTTGCTTACACTAAGATATTCATTTCTGAAGATAATGCAAGTTTTAGATGATTTAAGATTTGTGCAGAAATACAGCAATCTGCAATTATTAAAGTAAATCATATAATTCTTGTAAATATTTTGTATAACACTACATTTAACTTTTTGTTGAGAAATGTATGTATATCAAATTATATAATATCCAACTAGAAGACATAATTTTAGTGTTTATGTAAATGAAACTTAACATATTATTAACTTCCAGAATACCCTGCCTTGACACTTCATCGTCGTCAAAGCGCTATTAAATTATAATTTAACTCCGATGTTATTAACGTACCGTTAATTAACCACAAGTTTACTAATCAAGCTGAAATACGTTTATAACTTTAATATTATTCGAAGTTTTGATGTGGCTTTTATTTACTTTTAAACAACCAACAGTCCTCCAAAAATTTTCGTCTAAATATTTTAATCATCAAGTAATTATGTTCTTGTCTTCATGAAAGATGATGCATCTGGGCTAATTTAAATTATGTAAAATATAAAGAAAAAAATTATTAATACATTATTTATAGTGCAGAAAATTTTATATGCTAAAAATAAAGAATTAAAATGAATATTTTACTTCTTCTCGAATGACACAGATTATTAATTAATTATTAGCTACTACGAATGACTGACGATTAGTAACAAAAAAAAATAAGGATATAATATAATATGATGATAATATGCACGGCCGCCATTATTTCAGAATGAAACTTTTACCATAGGTAAGGGTTGTATGAAGAAGAATTTTAGACTCATATATTTAATACCCTCTACATTGCAAGCAAAGATCGTGAGAAAGACTTTAACACTACGTTGCAGACATTTATACGTCTGTCTCACTTTTTATACTCTGAGTGTCATGCGCATGTCCGTCAATGGATGCGCGTCAGTTGCAGTGTTAGGTTGCACATGGAACTAACCTGTAAAAGGGAGGTGGCTTGCTCTATCCACTACAGACGCGACACTTACGCAGTCATTTGATGTCTCACTTCATGGGCTACGCTTCCACTTACAACCGCTAGAAATATAGAAGTTTTTAAATATATGCTTAGACTAATCACTTTAATCAAGCAAAATACATAGATATTAACAATGTGAAATAAAACTAATTAAAAAATAGTAGATTGTAACGCATTAAATGCACGAGCAAGTTTTAATAGTCACACGAGTCATAAAGGCATTACAATCGAGATAGAGCTGACCAAAAAACCCAACATCGAGTTTTATAAATGCTCGATTTATTCAAGTAACAGGCACATTCATTTTTTAAAATGTTTAAAAACATCAAGCGCTTAATGAATTAAAATCAAGCATTAAGCATTTTTATATAACTTTTTAAACTTTAACTTACCACAGTACTAATGTAAATTGTGGACATGAACAATACTTCTAATTGATAGAAAATGTTGGGCTTTAATAAACAAGAAATTGATCTCTAACGTCAAACGAAGTAAGAATTATAAGAGATAAACAACACATGTTTTATTGAGTATTGAAAGTGCTTATTAAGCATTTCTAATGAAACTTTCCATACTGTAATAACATCTATTGTTTTAATGTGAGATTTGTGTATCCCGGAATGCCGCGGCTATAATATTGTCGAAATTACTGAGTTGAAGAGTTTGAAACGTGTTTCATTACCCTACGTTTATGCAAGGCGTGACGATTATTGAAATTGAATTCATTGTAGCATTGAGTCTCAGTACTCAGACGTTCTATTCATCCATTCACAAATTATATATTATGTGAGTATATATAAGTTTACGAACTTTGAGTACCACATTAACAACTCTGAAACCATAAAATCTAATAGCTTTCCATATTAAAACTATACTGCATTAAATGTAGTTGCACTAAAATGAAAGTTGTAGTCAATGTAAGAACTTGTGTATTTTATTTCAACGCTAATTAAAAAGTGTAATTTCGATAAACGATCAAACATGAAATTATTAATTATTTATTTTGATTATTTATGGTAAAATAAAAATAGCATCTATATTAATTGTGGATACCGAGCGGGGTGGTGGAGCGGTGAGAGCACTAGACTCGCATTCGTGAGGTACCGGCTTCGAATTCTGGCGGGGGCAGATGTGTTTTCCTACTGCCTCTCGCCGAAAAACAGTAATTCCTGTACCGGCCATTTTGTTGAGATTTTCCATGGTTTCCCTCAATAATTCCAGATAATTATCGAGATTGTTCCTTATTTAAGGCCATGACCGATTACCTGTCAAACTCCTATGCTCAAAATGTGCCTACCTTATCCTTAATTTCCTAAAAATTCCTTTATTCGCCCATTGCTATTAATTAAGTGGAAGTTGAAAAAATGTATAAAATAACGGGAAGTGTAATAGATGGAAAATAGTAATGGTGCGAATGGCGTCTGTTATGACATAAAGTCGAGAAACGGAAGTTAAACACATTAAGTTCGTTCCAAGCAGCCAGCGAACGGTTTCGAAACCGTCACCCGCATGCGCAATAGGTAAAACGTAGCTGTTAATGACAATTTTAGAACACGTTTTAGCTACTGCGCATGCGGGTGACGGTTACGAAACCGTTTGCTGGCTGCTTGGAACGAACCTATTATTATTATTATTATATTCATTGTGGATTATATCAAATTGTGCGGATATTATCCCTGTATAATAATTAAGAAGACAGCGTATTGGGATATTCAAAATTGATCACAAAATATCAAATAAAAAATAGTGGTCGCCCAGTGATCAAAATTCTTTAAATTTTTAAGTTTGAATGTTATTGTTATATCTACGGATTTCTCCTGAATCAATTTATTACATGTGTTCATTAGTACACATTGTGATAAAATATATATTACGAGCTTCCCCTCATAACGAAGAGTACGATGCATGTTGCATCACAATGCGTACGAATTAACACACTCAAATCGGTATCGCAAATTTTTTCCTTCCCGTATGATATCAATACGATACAAATTCATTTTACGTATTACAATAACAAACAAATCTGTAAATTGCACAAACACAATATTGTGCAATAAAGTAGCTCAATTTAAAGTTACCCGAAAAATTCCTCTTTCTCGACCCTTTTGGAGACCTATGAGTTTTATTTAAAAGCGGGTATAGTTCTTGTTTTTTGAGATATGACGAATTGAACTCACTATTTGATTCATTAAATATACTTGCTATTAAGATTCGCATCAGAAGTTAATTTATTTGTGAATTAAAAAAATAAAAAGTTAAGAAAATTGAAACAAAAAAAAGCACAAAACGAGAAAAAAGAACAAAAAAAAATTTTAATCTTTTCCTAGATTGGTACCATGACCAATATTTTGCTGACTGAGCGGTACAAAAGTATATGGGAGCAAAAATGTTCAAAACGCATGTAAAAGTGTGCAAGTGGGGGGTGGGAGGTTCTTGTGCCTATGTACGCTTTACTTTCTTTTTGTGAAATTTGGATTTTTGCCATTAAAAAATGGTAAGCAAGCCCATTGTGCGCAGAATACAAACAAGGCTGCGCAGCTTAAAGGGAATTTTGACCGTGACGTGGTGAAGAGACATATATTAGTGAAATCAGTAATAAAGTCAAACCTATTTTTTGTTTTTAGAAATTACATAAAATTTTTAATTCAAAGGTCGTCAGATACAAGGTTTGGAGTATCAATCGAGTATAAAAATACCGATTATTATCAGCAAAAATCTTGATTTTTTCCTTTAGATCGGCTATACCTCACTTGAATAACGTTTTTGATAAAATACAATGATCGATTCGAAAAAGACAGAAGATTGTACATAGAAAATAATACACTTTGCTTATTTGAGAATATTGAACATTATGAGCGAGATTGCCAAGAATGTCATCTTGCCATGAACAGGTCAACCAACAGATTAGACTCGTCAAAACTCCAAAACAAAAACTATGCCTACTTTAAAGTATCACCATAAGCTATCAACTTTTCAATTAAATTCATCACTCCCCCAAAAGTGGCAAAATTTTGTTTCTTTTTTTGAAATATTCAGCGGCAATGATGTAATGCTATCTAGAAGGTGATTGCAAAATATGGGAGCCCAAAAATGGGTTAATGTGTAGAAAAAAAATCATGGCATCGTTTTTCATATCATTTAGAAGCGTGGCACAAAATAGGCTTGACTCTAAATTCTAACTAAAAAAAATGTTAGTTGCAAGCCTCTCACTTATATGGCACGCCGTTTTACTATTTAATAGTAAAATATTTTTTCCAAAAATTTGAAAATATTTAACAATTTTAATTTCAGAAATAAAATTTTGAGTGAATTATTTTTATGTGTTGACATAATAAAAATACAATATTATTATGTGTACACATAAATTTAAATGCTTATACATAGGAAGAGATAGGAAATACGACGAATTATAATTATGTGTACACATAATAATAATGCATTTTTATTATGTCAACACATAAAAATAATTAACTCAAAATTTTTTTTCTGAAATTAAAATTGTTAAATATTTTTAAAATTTTTGGAAAAAATATTTTACTATTAAATAGTAAAACGGCGTGCCATACACTTACGTAATCAATGTGTTTTCAATTTCATGCAACGATTAATATACAAACCTAGTTTAACACAATTCCTATATGATAAAGTTTTCTTTAACAATTTACATTTTCAAATACTATTTCTGCTTATTTTCTTATTTGTTAGCCGATCTGTCCTATTTTACAACGGCTATGCACTCGGATCAACTGCCAGCTAGTCTATTATTAACTCCATAAGATAACAATGTGAAGATTCACGTTGTTGTCTTGCAACATTTATTACTAAAGAGAAGCTTTAATAGTCAATGAAAAGAGACAGAATTATACTTGTGTTCAGTACCGGCTTTAGTGGAGGACGGCATCCCAGACTCGCGAATCAATCAGTAAACAAAGAATAATGTCACCACAAAACAGGCGAAATAAACTAGGGAATTGTGATAATTTTAAATAACTATATTTTACAGTGCAAATTCAAAGTTAGATTTGCTAATTATATATAATTATAAATCAATAATACACGGGACATATTACATTTACAATTAATTTTAAAGGATACAATAATTTATGTTAATGTACAACAATTTTACGACGCTGATACGACAAGTGTTTTTTTTTGACTGAGAACACCGATTTTGTCCCGCGAAAAATGGTAGTTTTTTTTTAATAAAATGATGTACTCAGCGACAATGGTTATATCACAGAACACTGTTCTGTGGGTTATATGCACGACTCTAGAATAATTCGGGAGGTATAATATATTATATTGTAACAAAACTGCTGTAGACCGTGGGGGAAATTATTTATTTACAAGAATAAATGTTTAACAAAACGGTTAAACACACAAACGAAAGCGTACTTCTTTAACTTAACCGAAATACTAACGTTAACAGAAACAAAACTAATAGTTATAAATTATAGAATAAAAGACTAAGTAACAGAGAATATAGAGTCACTAAATTATACACACAAAATGTTTACAATAGCACAGGAACACAACACAAAGTTTAGCTAGTACAGTAGCCGATTCACACTTGTATTTACAAAAAGTTATTTAAACAGATTTATATAAATTTCACTCACTAAAGTTATAATTTATTTTCGCAATATAACTGAATTTAATGCCAGAGCACTGTGTCAACAGAACGAACAGCTCCAATAACTGACTGCCTGACTTGCTCACTCTACCCGCCTTTTATATTTTTGGTCCATGCTTCTAGAATGTTCGGGACGAATCGAGATTTCTTCTATTGTTCTCTCCAAGAGATTCTAAGAAATCGGGTCTAACTTGGCTACCTGCTTTACGCACCGAGTTCCTTTCCTTTAAATGTATGTGTGTCTCCAAGGTCTGGTGTTCTGTACCTGTTTCCATTGTTGTTGGTTCTAGTAGTTTCTACCGAATTCCATAGGCATCCCATCAGGGGCACGCAACAATATATATATTATAGGTATAAAAAATGGTAGTTAATACTAAGAAACAAAGACCTCTGCAAAATATCTCGTCCGGTACGCCCGAATGACTAGGGCCAGTGCTGTCTGTATTTCTTCGGCTCTTCGTCCGAGGAGATTTGAAATAATTCGATATTCGCAAGTACATGCAATACACTGGGTACGCGAACGTACATAATGCAACAAAACTCGCCGGAGACTTCTAGAAATATCATATGATTTGTCAACCAAGGCTTATTAAAAAATTACTTTGAGCTCAGATACGTTGGCTTTTAAAAAAATAAATTTAAAAAATCAAATAGGCACTTACGTAGTCAGTGCGATTTTTATCAGCCAACGATGTGGATCCACATTAGATCCGCATGGTGAATGGTTCCGTTTTTAGGCGCGATTAGCGTAAGCTTTGCCTTATATGTACTCGCTTTGTCTGTGAATCTGTGAGTCACGCTTTTTGTATCCAGCGTACAGCCCAAACGCCTTAACCGATTTTAAAAAACTTTTTTTTGTTCGATTCGTCTCCGGGTAACTTAAATCCTAACGTCGCCCGATTTTTGAATTTTGACCCCAGAGGGGAGCAATAAAGAAAAAACGAAGTTTTTTGCTTATAACTCACTCAATTTAAATCAGATCGGTTCGAAACCTGTCTTAAACGAAAGAGGAGAAAATTTTACATAAATTTCGTACAACAGAATTTGCCAAAACAGGTTTTTTATACTAATTTATTTAGAAATAAATTCAATTTGATATAATGGATGGCAAACATCTTTCGGTTATCTCTCTCTGTTGCACGGTTTAATATGGTAATATAAAGATTACGTTTGTTCTGTCTTAAAATAAAACGATTGCATTTGTTCAAAAACGGATGGCATTTCAAATATTTGTGAAATGCAACGCCTTCTGAGTTAACAATTTGAATAACTAATTATTAGAACATAATACTTTGACAGATGCAAACGTCATTTTTGACATTTCTTACCATTCCGACACCACGGATGAGCGGATTGAAACCAAATTTTGGGAAGAATGCAAATATGAAGTGGCCTATTGTTTTTTGGGAACTTCGGCGCATGCGTAAAAGAGTATATCTTTTATGTTGTTTTATATAATAATAATATAGTTTTTAAAAAGACTTATTATTTTATCTATTTTTACATGAAAGTTTTGTAAATTTTTTGGGGAAAATCGGCGCATGCGCAAAAGAGATATGGGCTATGACGTTGTTTCTTATATAATTATGTTTTACATTTCATAACGGTTGATTATTCTATCTGCTTTACAAGAAAGTTTTGTAATTAATTTTTGGGGAAAATCGGCGCATGCGCAAGAGATATTATGTGCTATAACGTTTTTTATATAACAATGGTATACTTTTCATAGCGGCTTATTATTCTATCTGTTTTACAAGAAATTTTTGTATTTTATTTCGGGAAAAATCGGCGCATGCGCATCAGAGATATATGTTATTACAAGAAAAATAAAATAATAATAAAAAGAAAGTTTTTATTGAAATGTACCAAAATGGAAATATAATTATTTTAATAATTTAGGGGAATAATTATAAAAAAGTTGGTTGTGACTAATTATTAATAAATTATTAAAATGATTTTTTCCTTTCTGTGTTGCAATATTTTCAACTGTAATTTTTTTCGCAGATTAAGTTAATTTAATTATATTATTAAGCTCAAAGTGTCGTTAAAAATATACAACAATTTTCAAACATTACGCCGGGGTATATTTTATAGAATTTCGCGCCTTGTAATTCTTGAATTACTTGTGTCTTCAGACAATATTTTTTTGTCGTGAAACTAAACTGTTCTCATGCGGCAGCTGACGAACAAAAAACTAGATAGGTATTAAAAAAAACATGCGTGAGACTCTCGTGCGTTAGAAGTGAAACTTCTTAGGTTCTAACATTTATTGACGATTTTATTATTTCAGGATTAGGAAATGTGAAATTTGTTAGAGAAAATGCTATGTATACATACAATATTCATTTTGCATGCGTGTAGAGTGCGTATGACTCGTTCCTCTCAACTGCTGGTTGAAGTCGGCGTTTCACTTTTTATCTAATTCAGCCTAATTTACTCCACTAGCGCGTCTAAAATAGTTTCACTTCAAAAATAAAATCCCGACAACTAATCTTTATATACAAAATTCTCGTGCCACAAATTTTGCCCGCAGTAATCTCCGAAAGCACGGAACCGATTTTAAAGAAATTTTGTAAATGTGTTTTGCTAGGTCCAACTTAGACTAAAGGATGGTTTTTATTAAAAATGATGGTGTTTTCTTAACATAAACTGTTTTGGTAACATGCAGTGACATCTGATAAAATTTGTTTAAAGTTCTTAGTTCAGAAACAAACAAAAAAAAAACTGTTTCAGTACCAAGTAGCGATATTTTATAGAATTTGCTCAAAGCTATTAGTTCAGAAGCAAATCTGGTAGAATTTGTTCAAAGCTTTTAGTTCAGATGCCGCAAACGAAATACATTTTGCAAAATGATATCTATCGCACCTGTTTGAAACCGGGAAAGACCACTAGTAAAAGTATAAAAGAAGCTTTCAGATGAAAAGCGGGTGAAAAAATGTTTAGTAGGTACACAAGCAGAAGTGTTTTTACTCGACTACTTTTCAATTGAAAGCTTGTTTTTCACTTTTGTAGATGTAATCGAGCTTTTTTTATATTATAGTTGTTTTTTTATTTGTCGTTTTCAGACGCATCTAATAATGAGTTATTGATTTTTTACTTTTACTCTTCCCTGAAGTGCACAAGTTTGTTGTAAAATTTTCCGTTACACCTTGTAAGATTTATAAAACACTCACCTATATAATTCTATATAGGAAATGTGACTGTTGAACTCAACGCGTATAGAACGGACCGTAGGGAATCAAAACATATGCCCTAGCACTCTGTAAAATTTGTCTCGGCTGAATCATTTTCATTTCAACAGTAGATATTCCACTTTCTTTCCTTTGAAGGACAGTCGCCATCTAGAATATGACATAGTTTTTCAGTAAATTCTTTTTTCTTTCCATTTAAAATTTTAAAATATAGTGCCACGGCACCTACTTAATACATTCTACAACATTGATTAATTATTATTAAAGAATACTAAAAGGAGGAGATAAACGGGCTAGTTGTAAGATGTTTTTTCTGAACGATTGTATTGCAATAAAGAATAATTGAAAATATTTATACATTTTTCCAAGAAAAAGTGCGACGTTATTAATTTGGGGCACGTTGTTGCAGGCATGGGGCAAATTGTTGCAGGCATGGGGCAAGTTTACAAATAGTCAATTGTTTATAGTTATATATTTATAGTTATATATTTATAGTTATATATTTATGAGAATAGACAATATGTTAATAACTACATCTAATGCACATGATTGTTCATGATTTTTTTTTAATAATTTATATATGTTTTCATTATATGGTAACCTACATATAATTAGGCCTTGGCCTGTTTGTAGGGTATAAATAAATAAATAAATAAACAGTTACATAGAGCTAAATTAAACTTTAAGTTTTCAGTTGGAAAAAAATTATAAATGGTATTCTTTAACATATTCATTATTTGGAATCTTTTAACCCTAAACTGACTCTGGTCACAATAAAACAACAAGGTAACAATTGTATAGGTATACACCTACGTATACATGAAATAAAAGAGTGACTATGCAAGGGGTTCATTATTTATACTTACCCTGAAATTCAGATATTACTTGCCCCATCGCGACCGTACGGTTCTGAATTTTTTGATTTATTAAAGATAATAGATTTGAACAAGGATATTCTAATACAAAAGATCGTAACGAAATTGATATGAAATACTGAGTCAAAGATTTTAAATTAATTCTGAAAAATCCTTTACTGCTTACCTCTATTAGGTACATGTAGCTTCTTGATTACTTAAAATAGTTGTAAACTAGAAAAAACTATAATTTAATAATTTTTTTGACACTTTTTTTTGACATAGCGTGGATAAATTAAGTAGTACACAAATATAAATGATTACGTTTGAACGAAGCGCGCATGTTTCTCAAATTTTGGAGCTTTGTGCATTTTGTGTATATTTTCGTTTTGCATAAATATGCGATGACAAATTCAATAGAAGTAGCCTAATAATCTTCTTGGCGTAATGTCGACACCTAAATTATAAATTATTTCCATCGTACAAAATTTGTAGATTTATCGGTTCTCAATTCGAGTTACTAATAATTTTTTTGCACAACCCCCTACAAAGTAGCTGTTTTTCATGTCTGTATAGCGTTAGAAACTGACCCATTTCAAACTAGTGCGTAAGGTAAAACAAAAGAAATGCGATTTTACCAATCCAATAGTAAGTTCTATGTCAGTTGAAATTTAAATCTATATGCTCAACAGAGACGGCGAAGTAGCTACTGTCTTCGTCAACAACTAAATCTCAAATGTCAGATATAAAAATAATATATACATATACTTAACGTGAAGTGAAAATAGGCTATTTTAGATAAGGTACTTAATAACCGATTCTATACGAGCGTCACTATTTTTGTGAACGCAGCCGGCTTTACACGGTTATTTCGTGCGAGTTATTTGCACACAATTTTTTTTATTAATTCTTTGGTCCCTAAATAATCAAAAACAAAAAAAGTTTCGGCGGTTGTATAGGGATCTATATATCTCGTACGGGATAATTTTATGACTTGTGTGACTCGTTTTATTATAATGTCCCACTGCGTTATCTATCCATATAAATATAAAATTCTCGTGTCATAATTTTGGCCGCGCTAATCTCCAAACCACCGAACCGGTTTTAATGAAATTTCGTAAATGTATCTTGCTTGATGCAACTTATATAGAATAGTTTTTTTAAAAAAACTGTTTTAGTAACATGCAGCGACATCAGATAGAATTTGTTTAAAGTTATTAGTTCAGAAGCAAATCTGGTAGAATTTGCTCAATTCAGACGCTGGGGCGCAAACGAAATACATTTAGCAGAATTATATCTATCGCACCCGGGTGAAAACGAGACGGACTGCTAGTAGAATAATATTTTTTGCACTTGATAGATAACTTATTATTTCGACACAATGTGTTTAGCAGCACCGATATTATAAAATATTTTTCAGCGTGGAATAATATCTTTGGAGTAGGCCCCTTTTCAGTGTTAACGACTTGTAATTTCTCTGAAGACAGTTTAACTGGTATAATGACATCTATTCAGCAGCACCGACATTATAAATTATCCCACCGTGCAGTGAGTACCTATGCCCTTGGAACCCCATCCTCCTTAGTCCCAACTGCTTACACTCACCATTAATATTCTTCAACGCCTTAAAACAATTTAACTCGATCTACTAGGTATAGCAGTAGAAGTAGCGTGGCATTCCAGCGACTGAAATCTTTTTCCATTTCAGTTTTAATTAAGTAGAAGTTGTGATTGAGATTTTCTTGGCCACATTGTGTAAGGTAATTAAACTTTTGTAAAGTTTTAGCCTGAAACTACGAACACTGTTGCATCTATACGTATTGAATATAGAGGTATATGTTATATAATTTTGCTGGAGGAACTTGGTGTGAGTCGCAATCATGTCGGGCATAGACGTACAACAAAAAATATTAAAGGGAGTCAACTCAGACGTAGTACTTGAGGTCTTTCCATTAACTATGTGCGTACGTCGCGAGAGAGGAAGGCATTTTTTTTAGGCGTGACAATGTGTGCCGAGCGAAAGGGATTCAGAGAATATACGTAACATCACATTATATTTCATTTCATCTTTTGAAATCAAAAATACGTATGAGCCACACCCACATGAGCTCACCGGGAATACGAAACTTTTTTCGAAAGCATTTAGTATGGCTGAAATGAACACGTAGTCGACATCACTCAACGAAATACAAAGATTTTTTTCAATTTATAAATACATGTATGTATCTTATCATATATATTAATAGGCTAAGGTTAAAGATGTTTGCCTCCCTTTTTAGAAAAAACATCACAATTTCTCCACATAAATTATATATCATTTGACAGACATCGACAACTAAAAAATTTATTATTGCTTTTGTTTTTGTAAATTAATTGAAATACAGCAACGCTGAACAACGTCTGCCATCTGACGGCTTTAATTTTGAAACAACGTCAACATTTCTATCTGTCATCTGACCTTCATGTTGTAATACAAGACACAATATTGCATACTGCCATCTGACGGTTTTAATTTTGAACCAGTGAGCAACGTTGAACACCGTCACAGCAATGCTGCATGATACCATTTGACGGCTTAGCTCAACGCTTTTGCTACTTACGCCTTTATATGACAATTTTAGTAAAATATTTCTTCGATCTGTCATCTGAGCTTCATATTGTAATACAACAAAAAAAGAACGTTATAAGCAGTGTGCAAAATTAGAAACGAATTGAATACATGCAATCATATTTAAAAAATAATTTTGTAAAGTGATAATTATTATACTTATTAAGTGCGAATAATTCGCACAGGTCACACTAGTTACACATATAAACAAAAAAAACATATAAGTGAATATATGTATACAACTGGTCCTTCCTTAAGGCCGCTACACACGAGGCTAGAAACGCTGCTGGATTCCTTGCTAGATTTGCCTACTAGTTTTCTAGCGCTGGTTTTCTTGATTGCTGTTATGTGCTCGCTTCACATGAGACTACTTTTCAAGCTTGATTTGTGGATAGATCTGGTGCGCGCGCAGTGACAGTTCGAATTTAAACACAGAGTAAAACCTGTCTGTTGTGTCTGACTGTGAGCAGAATGACGCCATGATGGTTTTTAGGCGTTTGTTCAAGTGCCCACGTGACAAGATACTGCTTCCTGATTGGTTCTTGCTCAGAGCAAGCGCATGTCCTATCAAACAAAATAGCCCCTGTTCTAATTTTAAATCCTATTTTCTGAGCTAGCAAGGCAGTCCGCGATGACGTCTTTTCCAGCTTCGTACTCAGCCTACCGGCTAGCAAAACTCCTGGCAGCAATTCTAGCAGCGTTTCTAGCCTCGTGTGCAGTAGTTTCTCTTATATTGCCCGGCTGTTTTACCATTCCAACCCACTAGTGGGGAATAGTACCTACTAGCTTAGGTCACAATTCACTTTTCAAAAATTTTATAATATTTTGTCGTTTGAGGTCCCCCGAATCCAAAAAACATATTTTTGGAAAAACTCTGTGCGTCTATTAGTCTATGAGCACGATACACAGGTCAAACGGATTAAAACCAAATTTTGGGAGGATGTTTGGTATGCAAATATGAAGAGTCCTATTGTTTTTGGGAAAAATTTCTGCATGTGCAGAAGAGATATACTATGTTATAACGGTGTTTTTTTTGTATTATAATTTTATACTTTTCATGGCGGTTTATTATTCTATTTATTTTTTCAAGCTATTTTTTTTCTAAACTTTATAGTTTCGGAAATATTTTGAAAATAAAAAAAAATCAACTGTTCTTTTGTTTTGTAGATCTGTCAGAAATAAACCAGTTAAGCATGCTTTGATTAATTTTTACATATTATGTAGGTAACCATGGCAACGAAAGCAAATATCATATCGAATATTAGTCATTACCCACGTTACCTCAGATATCAGTTAATTTATCTTTTTTATTATACTATATCAAATATCAACATTTGGAAGTTGGAATGGTTCCGTCGCCCAATTGCCTGTCATTTTTTTAACGTCGCAGTTAATTTCAAATAGACAAGTTTCACCTCAAAAATTTTTTTATGTAAATTGGGAAGGGGTACGTGACACTGTGACAATGTGACATAATATGAACGAGGGGGTCACAATATTTTAACAACGTATGATAAAAAGTATAGGCTGTATGCACTAAACCTACTAGCGCCGCTAGTGGTTAATAGAGAAGTATTGATCTCACTTTTTATGGAATTCGCGACATGTTTCTATGGTGATAAGTCAAAAACTTTAGTTGGCCATGGTGTGTCATAAATAAAATGTAATAACGAAAACTGATGTTAATTTTATATAGGTACCATAAAATTTAGATTGTAAACCATTATATAAATAGCATAACATAAAATGTATGTGAGAATTATTTAGTTATCAATTATGATGTACAATATATAAATAATTAATTTGTTTACACTGACAGCGGAACGTCAAATTATGACGCCGATGGTCTTTATTTTACTTAATTCGTCATCAGCGCAACAGCCCGGAATACATTAAGCTTTTCCAGATCGCTTGGTTTTGCCCATGTTTTCTTTGTAACTAAAAAACTTCATAAAATTATAACTATTTTCACTTTTAATAAACATTGCTCACTGACATACGGAAAATTTGAGGTTGAAGTTTCCCCTAGCTCTCGCCACAAACGCTCGCATCGAAAAATTTGTAACTTCGTCTCCTTGCACAAAGCCCATAGAGCAGGCCTGGGCAAATGGCGGCCCGCGGGCCGGATCCGGCCCGCAGCGCAATTTTATCCGGCCCGCGAAGCATTTTAGAAAAATAGTAGCGGAAATAGAATGTGAAGATTTTTTTGTCTGCAAATTTTTGGCCCGCGGTGAAATTTTCGTCAGCCATCCGGCCCGCGGTCAAATTTTCATCAGCTATGTGGCCCGCTGATCAAAAGATTTGTCCGCCCCTACCATAGAGGGAGTCGAAAATAGAGTTGGATAGTTTATGGATAGACATTTTCAATTGACTCGATCTTAATCCAGCCATGAAGCTATAGGGGAATAATCCTAATAATCACATTTCTGTTTTTGATTACAAGGGAATGGAGGTTGCATTTTTTGGCTGTGGATACATGAGTCTGAGTCAATGTCTTTTTTTAACTAGTCTGACAGAGTTCAGTATGCAATTAACTAAGGTAAAGTGACTGTTTCAATGGTTTACTTAGCACTAATCATTTAAAAAGTGCAACACATTGCAACACGAATATATTTTGAACTTTCTTTAACTTCTATTAAAAAATAAAACACCTGTATATTTATGCTTCTATAGACGTCGGTGATATAATATGTTAGGTTCAAAAGAAATCACGCTTTGACCTTTTTCGATTTTCAGAGGTTCCACAATATAAATAGAAGCCGTAGAGTTCTTTCAATATACAATTTGATTCGATATATTTTTTGTCAAAGAACATGCATTTTGTAGAATTCTTTAATTATGTGTTGTAAAAATATAAACCAATATAAAAATACTTACAACAAAATAATATCACCGCTGTTTAAATAAACGAATGCTACTTTCTTTAGAATTTTAAAACGCGTTTATTATTCCTTGTACACAAAAATATCAGCTTTTATTGATTATTAAAAATAATGCTTGTACCACTGTGCAATTCTCTACTAACATTATATTATACTCGAGGATTGCAGACTCGCTACTAGAATATTGGAAAATGTCAAAATCACTACTTAAAATTATTAAACTTAAATTTAATGAATTGCGTCGCGTAGTCAAAGTATATAACACCCATCACATGAACACGAACTGAAATTCTTCGGAAATAATCTCTATAAATTTAATTGTATAAAACCTTCAAATTATTCCTTAAACAAGACAGACAATTACGTTGATAAACAGTACAGAAATTAAATTTCTTTACACTATAAAAACTTTTTATAAAAATTCCAACTTCAAAAATATTGACATTTGATATTGTATAATAAAGAAAGAAAATAAAATTTTTGATATTTACTGAGGTGACGCGGGTGATGACTAGTAAGTATTCAATATGATATTTGTTATTCGTTGCCATGGTTACCTATGTATTACGTAGGTACGTAAGATGTTCTACGACATGTAAATATTAATCAAAAGCTAGCTTAACTGGTTTATTTCTACAGATCTATAAAACAAAATAACAGCTGATTTTTTTTATTTTCAAAACATTTCCGAAACTAAAGTTTAGAAAAAAAATGTTTAACGAAACTGTCTTGAAAAAATAATTAAAATAATATTATGTCGTTATGAAAAGTATACCATTATTATATAAAAAAACACCGTTATGGACATTCTCCCAAAATTTAGTTTCAATCCGTTCATCCGTTTGGCCTCCCGTGCTTACAGACGCACAGTTTTTCCAAAAATATGTTTTTTGGATTCGGGGGACCTCAAAACGAAAAACATTGTAAAATTTTGAAAAGTGAATTTTGACCTAAATTAGTACCATTCCTCACTTGTGGGATGGAGTGGTAAAAGAGTTTTTAAAATATAAAAAAAATGACGTGGCAATTTTACAGAACTATAACACTAAAATTATAGAATTATTCATATTTCTAATTGTGGTCTTACTAAGTAGTTTATAATATTGAAGAGAATTATATTTTGATCTTTTTAAATTGAAAACACAATAAAAGTGTTCATTAACAAGCGTAGAGATTGAGTTGATTACAGATTTTATGTCTGGTCAACAAATCACGCGAAGAAAAGCCGCAAATTTCGATCGGAATATATGGCAAACTTTTATAGAAACGGTCGTTGAGAAATGCGTGTACATTATTTTAATGAAATTGAACCGTGTTCAAATAAACCTTCCCCTATAGCAGCAAGGGGTGAGTCGAAATGATCAAGGGTAGATAGTATACAAGGGTTACATACATACAGTGCTACTGTACCCAAATCACACTTCACTGAGAAATGTTTAGAAGATCGGATTGCAGGACTGCAAACATATGAAGATGTAAAATTCAATTATTTCATTAACATATAAATACTTAATTAATTTATCATGATTTAGAAGCCTTTTCACTTTAACTATCTATATATGGTATTTTTTAATTTTCAACTGCTTTTCATTTTGTTTGCAATTTCTCATACAAGGAACAGTGAACACATAAATTGAGTTAATAGTTCAAGCGGCGAACGTAAAAAATGGTTTCGGTTTTAATTGAGGATGGAACTTTCAGAATGATAGTCTAGATAGGCTAATCTCGAGTTCCGTCCAATACCTGAGAAAAGTAACCTTTTTCTCAGGTAGGCAGGGGCGGCGGTTTATATTTTTTCACGGTATGGAGTAAGATAATGATTTGGCCTTCTGGTATATATTATATTCGTTCGTTCCCTCACACTTCGATAGCCGCCCTGGGGTGCTCTGAATCGGGAAGGTGAACAAAAATTTTTTTGAACTTATATATCACAGTATATATCTCAGAAAAAACTTATATTTTAAAGTGATTGAAAAAGGACAATGTCCAGCCCTGCGTACACTGGACATATGAGCAGAATCGAAATTCGGGGACAGTACTGTTGAAAACTTTTTCCAAAAATGTTGGTATGGAATTCCATACCACTGCTAATTCAGGGTATGGAGTGCTCCATGCCAACCATACCGCAAACGCCGCCCCTGCAGGTAGGTATACACGAGTTCCGTCCAGAGGCAATTACCTAGATTCAAAATCCGCTGTGTTACGCCCTATTTCCCTACTCTGAAATCCATGAACAGAGTAAACCAATGATAAAAAGGCTTTGGACAACTATCAAATGTACCATCAACAAAAATTGATTGTATACAGCGCATGTTTTTAGATTTGATATTATAGAAAAACTCACGACATTATTGATGAAAATGTTGATTTGTAAAAAAAATTGTGAGTCGTTCGTCACGACATTCATACTATTAACACCATCATGGAAATCAACGAATGACTGTGGAAGTTTTGAAAGGTTTGGCAGTCTGCTATGATTAATATTATTTCGTATCAAAACAACACCCTGCACACATAACTTTTGGACCTCATAGTTCTTTGTGAAAAAGTTTTGATGAAGGTGCGGAAATACAGGTAGAAAATTTGACCGCTTCCAGTACATAGAGTAACCTCAATAACTTGCTTAGGCAACCCTGCGAGAGATCCTGATTCGACAGCGGGGAAACTCCGTTTCAGGTATTCATTTTGATGTAATTACTGGTTCTATAGAGTTAGAGCCTTTAGTTTTTTTTTTAATTTACGGTCAGTAAGAGCTGTTTAGAAATATATTTGGTTGCCATCTTAAATAATGGCCAAATTTTATGACAACTCGGTTTTTTTTCATGTAATAGCATGCCTAGGCAAGTTATTGAAGTCACCATATGTAGTATCTTTTCTGAAAGTTTCGTCCTCTATAAAATCGGAATCATTTTTACGGTCTCCGCTTTCACTATAAGTTCCCTCGATATTTTATTTTAATGACTACTAGCTACAACTTATATGTTTTAAATATCTATTTCATTCTGGTCGTGCGAGATCAGTGTACAGTGAACATAGACGATCTTGTTATCGCAGAGAAATTTGTTTGGTGTCGATGACGCAGGCAGGTATTAAAATTTAAAAATTTGTATCTCCGTGCGTATTGAAACGAAATAAACGTCATTATTTTTGTGGCTATGATTTCTAATAAAAAAACAGTCTTATATTTATTTTTTTTTAACCTTACACCTATTTTATTTATTCTTTCTAATGGTTCAATAACATATTCCAAAAATGAATTGATCCAAATCTTTGAATAACGTCTGATTAGTACTCTACTACTTTTCAATAAATAAAATTATCGACCAATTTTTCAGACAATTATATAAACTAAAATATATAATTATAATTTTGCACATACCGCTAAACTAGCGGTATGTGCTTTATTATCGCTTGGTGCGTCAGAGCTGACTTTCGTTCATATAAGAAGTTATATCTAAGTTAATTTCACACGAAATCCATTCAAATTGAAGCTTTTTGAAAAGAGGAGATTCTAATCTATACAATAGAACCATTTTTAAATCAATTTGAGTTCATAAATACTATTAAAATTGTAATTGAAAATCACAAACAGCAGTTGTCGGTTGGTCTGTACGTATGTACGTACGTATGTACGTACGTATGTACGTACGTACGTATGTACGTCACGACTCTACAGATCGCAATTTTGGTCGGATTGCCTTGGGTTATATTTTATTCACTTTGTTTACTATCAGACCAGAACCCTATTTAAATTCACTAAAATGTGTTCAGTAGTTTAATTTTTATAAACAGTTTTATTTTTTATTATTTTTGACAGCTAAAAGTTTAAAAACAATTTGTAAATATAGTGTAATCCATAAAACAAGTGCTACACTTGTATACCGTGATAACACCACTTCCGTATTAGGCCGCCGTGGCGCAATGGTTATGCCGTTGGATCGCCAAGGGCAAGGTCCTGGGTTCGATTCCTTACGAAACCATTGATATATTTTTTTTCTTTTTTTTCTTTTTATTTTGTTTTATTTTATTCCACTTGATATTAATTATATATTATATTATGTATAGTTCTTAATTTTTTTTATTTTTGCAAACTTAAAAAAAAAATTTTTTCAATTTATTTCTTTAAATTTTTAAATCTTTTTAAATTTATTAAAAATATTTTTTAATTGTTATTTTTTTATCATACAGTGGAAAACTTGCGGGATGTGCACTTTTGGTTTTGCCAACTATTATAAATTTACGTTTCGGTCCGGATTTAAAACTAATTACTAATTAATTTTTATATTTTTTTAGCTCAAATCTGAAGAAATTCCAAATTCGGACCGAAACGTAAATTTATTAAATTATAGTTAGTTGTCTGAAAATTGGTCGATAATTTTATTTACTGATGTATTTGAGGTCAGTATATGTCTGCAAAGTGAAACTTTTTTAGGCATACTAGGGAGATAAATTGGTCTGGATCAGACGAAAAGTAAAACGCTTCCCTTTCTCCTAGTTCAACCGGCAGTTGAAAAGAAAGAGTGGGATGTTCGTTTCTACTCTTTCTGTCAAAGCGTCATACGCATGCGTATGTGTGCATTGTATATGTAGAATGTTCTCTAGTCGCGGTAACAAATTCTACACAAACATTTCCGAACCCTTAAATAATTAAATCGTCAACAAATGTTATAGACCCTAAGAAGTTTCACTTCTAACGCAAAGAAATCTCTTGCATACTGTTTACGCCACATAATCACAACATATAGGTATATATTGATTCACTTTCGTTTTCAGTATCAATCATTTTATTTAAATTGAAAAGTTCACAGCTGGCGTAGCAGCAGGTGTTTAGTTGCGTTTCATTTTATTGCTTGATAAACAACAATCTTCAAATCGTTTCTGTTATAGAACGTGTATTTTACAAATTCATATAAAATATCTTTGTATGTAAGTAATATAAACGATATCCTGTAAACATCAGAGTAGGGAAAGAGAAGAGAGAAGTAGAAAGATTTCGGATAGAAACGGTTTAGCAATAGCCGTAATAGTGAAAATACTCGAGGAAATGGTTCTCGGTGGTCTATTTATGTATATGTTTAGGACACAAACAACCTATACTAATGTTCTCTATGTTGCGAATATTATGGTGACACATTTTAAATTAATAACATTAATACTTTATTAACGGGACACGTCAGAAACTCTTATTACAATCTACATGCTATAGATTTTAAGATTCTGCGCGTTTTCATTGCCCGACAAAATATCCTATCAGCAAAACTGGTGTAGAATTACTGTATTATTATCTCGCTTTGTATACACGACCCCGTAATTATTTTTAAATAACTTCCCCCAAACGTACAACCCTTTTCACTGCGCTAAAAAACGCCATCGCATCGACACGACCCCATAATTGTTTTTTGAAGAATTCCCTTCAAACTCCTTCCCCTTTTCATAGCGCAAATAAAACGAAATTTTATCGACACGGCCCCGTAATTGTTTTTTTAAAGAACTCCCCCCAAACGCCTTCCCCTTTTCAATGCGCAAAAAAAACGCCATCGAATGGAATTGCCCTTAGGATATTTAGTCGGGGGATATAATGTCGAAGGATATTTATCAGGGCATCAAAACGCGCATTAGCAGATTTAAATTTGGAAACTTAAAATTATAATTTATATCTCATTAAAAACATTTCATATAAAAATGTGGCCAAGTCTCGGGTTGATATTTTACTAAAAAAATAAATGTCAAAAAAAGTTCATACTCGGTACAAAAAGAAATGAGCTCTAAAAAAGTGCCATGTTTTTACTTGGCAAGATTTCACACACGTTTCATTTATTTACATAAAAACTTGGCACTTTTTTAGATTTCAATTCTTTTTGTACCGAGTATGACGCTTTTTTTGACATGTGGAATATCAACGTGAGGCTTGGCTACATTTTTACGTGAAATTTCATGGTCATATATTCCCACCAGCTTGGCACCAAATGTAATAGTAGCTTGACTTTTAATTGACCTTGAGCAGAGTTTTACAAGGAGGCAGGTTGATATTTGATCATAGTAGCGATCACAGTAGAGAAAAATTGACAAAATTAGCTTACCAGCAATTTTTATTTATACAGGTTAAAAACACAAATCAATCATTTTACATCACACAAAAAGAAAAAAAATAAAGCACTAACTTCCTGACAAATAACACTAACTTCTTAACAAATAATATTCAACTGTCTTTTGACTGCCCGACTGACTTCCACTATTTTCCAAATATTAACTGAACTTCTGACCAACTGACTATCAACTGTCCTCTGAACTGACTTTCAACTATCTGCCCAACTGTCAACTGCCTCACGATCGATCGGTCTTTCTATTTTAATCAGGCGTGGCTGAAGCCTGGGAGCCGCAAAAACTCCTATGTCAGATTTGGACATTAGACTTCCGCCGGCTCGAACTTCAGATTCA
This sequence comes from Xanthostigma xanthostigma, assembly GCA_963575645.1. Taxonomy (NCBI): domain Eukaryota; kingdom Metazoa; phylum Arthropoda; class Insecta; order Raphidioptera; family Raphidiidae; genus Xanthostigma; species Xanthostigma xanthostigma. Next base: position 20,339,618 of record OY754465.1, read on the forward strand.
CACGCTATGTCGTCTTCACATCCGCCGTAATAAGATTGCAAAATTGACATTTTTACTGCACAGGGCGTACTATTACAGTAAGTGTTCTTTACATTCCAATAAGAATAAAGATGTGAACACATTTCTCTGTTGTGTTATATTGTGTTGCATGAAACAAAGAGCAGAAATCAGAAGGGTCACGAGCACATTTCTCCGTTGTGTTGTGTTGCAATGCAATGCGAATCCATTGATCCCAGATTTTTTGCCAAAACACAACAGAAAAACGTGTTCGTAGCTTAAACCTACTATTTATTAGAAATCAGATAGTGACGAATCTAAGCAACGTTATGCAATTCATAATTAGTTTAGTAAAAGTTGTGTCGTAATTGCGTTGTCGCGCACTCCAGAAATGTTGGGTTTAGATGACATACTAGTTATTGCAGAATTGAGAGCAACGGGTTGGTGACTTTTCCTTTAATGTTGACGAATTAGTGCTGTCAAATGTTAATGGACCATATCAACAAGAGTGCCTTGGCTGTGAGACAAACAAATGAGTTACCTAAACAGATGAATATGAAAGCACACACCTAGTGCTCAACTACGTAGGTATAGTATATAATACCCTCAGTTTACATACAAACAAACATTCAACTCGTTTGAGGATGCATGTAGATAGCAGAAACTGGGAAAACGGGTCCCCGCGGCGTGTTCCTGCGCAGCTGGTGTTCTAATGGCCTTTTTCTAGCGGTGTACGGTGAAATCTGCAAATTTAACTATTTTATCTATCCTTCTCCAAACACACAATTTATGTGTATTTAAAGTTTCAATGTAACATGTGAATTCATACGTGATCTTTGTTTTAATATTGCAGATTAATGTAGCGTAACGGTTTTTTAGTCTATTTTAGTTCTGCCAATTAGATAAAATCTTAATTTAATTTTTATTGCATCTTATTGAATGGCTCTTCAGCTATCTATCCCCGGAGGGAGCTAGCTTACCAATCGCAATCATAATTAAAAAAAGTAAATAAATTCGGTGTCGATGCAAGCCCTGCATGGAGCTTTCTTGACATATTTATGTGTTTTAAGATATGTCAATACCATTTTAAGAGACAATAAACGTTGAATTTTGTTAACATTCGAACTATCATTTATACGCACCAAGCTTATTTACAAACTCAGACAGAAGGCCAGCGTCACAGCACGCTTGAAACCAAACAAGGAATCTTCCGGGAAGGCAAGCCTTATGTGAATCGCCTTAGGGAAAATAATTAGAATGCCTTTTTTGATCAAAAATGAATAAATTACAAGTAGTCCTGAATTTTAGTTTGCTTATATTTAACCTTTCTTCACTCGTATTCAAAGTACCAAGCTCTGAACCATAAGACAATCATGTTAATTGCTGCTTGAAAAATCATTTTGCTTAGTAAATTTAAAGTTTAATATAAAGGAGTGTTTTAATTTAAGAGCAAACAGTGATGGCATTAGTTCTATGTACATATTGTTACACGCTCCCCATTGCGACGACAAACGATTTCGTGAGACAATAATCGGATCGTCAATCTAACAATGACACACAGATTGTGTGAAACAACAATCGGCTTGGCAATGATCCACGAATTGTTGTGGGGCAACAACAATCGACTTGTTGTTTTAACAATATGCATAGGTAAAAAGGGCTTTGTTGTCAAATTCCAGACAACAATGAATGCAAGAAAAGAAAGAACTATCCAGCGCATGTATAAACCACGGAATAGCTCAACAAACAGACAGTAATACACTGTGTTTTATTGAGTGAAAAATAGACATAAATGAATATTTAATAGTAAGTACCGTGAACAGTACTGAGGTAAGTGCTGAGATAAATAGATAAATGAACTGTGTAAATAAACAATGCGCGAAAAAAATAGGTTAACATAAATAATCTCTTGTATATAGTTAATAAATAGGCGTGCTAGATATTTTGTGTAGGTAAATAAATAGTGACTCTGTGTTCATTATTATTTAGTCTTTTATTTTAATAGTTAGAATTGTTGTTTTGTTTCTGTTACGTTATAGAGGAGTACTTTTGCTTGTGTGTTTAACTTTTTTGTTAACGTTTCACCATTGTAAATAAATATTTTCCACCACGAACTAGAACAGTTTTGTTACAATATTATTTGTAGTATTCGACACGTAAGTATTCCAGATATGAACATTAATATGTATTCTGTTTGTTGACGTCGATTTTTTCATTTGGATTATATAGTGTATTATTATTCGTCTACGTATCCGTATTTTTGTTAAAAGTTATAAAAAAACTGTTGATTGTCTCCGCCATTTCACATTTGTAAAACAAATTTTATGATCAGTAACAAAAGTTTTTATTTTCCTCAAGTAAATTTATGATGATAAAACCAGAGAATAAAACCGTTCGTGTTCAGGTGGAGTTTTACCTATCGTATAAAAGTTTGCAAAAATATTTTCCTACATTCTAGCAAGTGTTATTTTTAATTTGAAATGATATAACAATATATAACGGGTGTCTTCTTAGTTATAGAGATAAAACTCGTATATGCTATAGTTATAAAAGATATAGCTAAGCGATTTTCGAGTTAAGTTAGTAACGAATGCTTTCATAGTTTTTAACGTTATCTTTAATTGCTGCAATTGTCTATAATTTCTAGATTCCTTGCTAGATTTAACTGCTAGTTTTCAAGCGTTGGTATTTGTGACGACTTTTATGTGTTCGCTTGCTTGCTTTGTAGATGAATTTGGTACGCGCGCAATGACGTTTATTGTCTCTGAACAGAACACATAGCGCAGTGTTTGTTTCTGGACATTTTTCCATGTCGCCCACGTGACAAGATACTGTTTCCTGATTGGTTCTTGATCAAAACAAACAGACGTTCAAGCAAGAAAAATAGCCCCGGTTCTAATTTTGAAATCTATCTTGTGAGCTCGCAACGAGCCCGCAGTGCCGTCATTTCCATCTTCGTAACCCGCACGACAACCAATCTAAATCCCAGCAGTATTTCTAGCGGTAAAACCAGTCGTATGGCAGCGGCCTTAAATCATATTTTGAAATAAAAACAAAATATTACAACTTTACTATTGCCAGTTTTACAGTTAGACAACTTAAAAGAAAGAAACTTAGCTTAAGAGAGAGAAAAATAATGATAACGTAATTAAGGAAAATAAAGAAAATGTTGAATATCGGCCTCCAAACATTGTTAGTTGAGGACATTACAAGTTACAAAAAGTTTTCGACATTTTTTTTATTTGAATAGGATCGTGTACTATAAGGAATTATTTGGTAAGCAATATGGTATATTGGTTTTTATAGGACACGGAGATAACTGCTATATTGAACTGTTTGATCAATATTTAGAACCCTTAAATTGCTAAATATTGCTATTAACGAAATTTCGATTCAGATGTATAATTTATAGGATACATAGAGTAAGGTGCCAAAAGAGTCGAGGTTTGCCATTTATCATTGTTAGAGTACGGATCGCTTAATAGAGCGGTAAAGCACAGAAACAGTGTAAATTATATCCATCCCATGCATAAAAACTACGCCACTTATGTCGCTAGAAAAGTTTACCTAAGTGTATATTACTTAGTATGTCGAACTGTTTATAATGCTCTAAAACTATCGCAATTTTTTCGCGGTATTCTATAGTTCAACAAAATTGATAATCCGGTAATTGCGTGCTATCCTACCGGATTAGCTCGACCTTACTGTATTTGATTTTTATATAAATAATTGATATTGTTATAGTACAATAATTTTTGATGTTTAAGTTAATCCAATATTCACAGCATCCTGTCAACTAATTTATAACCAATACACATATTCTGGTGTTCGTAAATAAAATATAGAATATTGTTTTTGATTAATGAATGGCCCTACCGATAAACAAAGTGATTGATTATAATTTTATAGACATGACAGTTAAAACAAAGTTATATTCATTTTACTACTTTTTGCTCGACTGTTTTAATTGACTATGAGAAATTGACAAACTTTGGTGCTTAAGTTGACTTACTGAGTACCCGGTTCCAACTAATAAATAGTGGGACTGGTATTAAAATTTCAGAACAACAGACGCGCATCGCACGGTAAGAACAGACTGATTTACGGAGTATATTGTGACATTATATGAACGCAATAAGTAAGTGTATGGGTCTGTGATGGCCACGTCGGAAAGCTAGATGTATCATTTAAATTTGTTCCTCTTTTTCTGCTGTCTGTGTTTATTTGCAAACACCGAGCAAGGTGGCGTAGTGGTGAGAGCACTAGGCATGCATTCGGGAGGTACCGGCCGTTTCAATCCCGGCTGTGGCAGATGTGGCTGGGAAATTTTCCTGCTGCCCCTTGTCGAGAAACGGTAATTCCTGTACCAGCCATCTTGTTGAGGTTTTCCATGGTTTCCCTCAATAATTCCAGGTAAATATCAAGATGGTTCAAGGTCATGGCCGAATACCTGTCAAACTCCTAAGTTCAAAATTTTCCTACCTTATCCTAATGTCCTAAAATGACGTCATTCGCCCATTGCTATTAATTAAGTTGAAGTTTAAATGTGGAAAGTAACGGGAAGTGTTATAGATGGAAAATAGCAATGGTGCGATTGGCGTCTGTTACAATATAAAGTTGAGAAACGGACGTTAAACGTATTATTATTATTATTATATTTGAAGCTTGTTTTGTGCTTTTGTGTTAGGCGCAGTGTTCTTAAAATATTTTTTTCATTTTAAGCTTTTTAGTTTTTCGAACATTCTTAATTTAATTTAATATCCATTTCAATGAAATTTTCTGTTTTTTTCACGTTGAACACTCTAGCGCCCGGCGGCTTTAGCCGTCATAATGAAATATTCGAGATGTCATATACCTTAGGGCACTAAGAGAGGCAAGACTATTTTTAGCATAGACTGATAAATACGCTATCCTTCCTTGGCGTGCCGCAGTTGGATAAAAATCTATAGTATTTCTTTCAACAATACAGGATACGATTGTAATTAGCAGGTGTGTTTTTGTATTTTCGGTGTTAGACCGTATATTACGAGAGAGAGAGAGAGAGAGTTTTGTTCGGGCGCTGTGGTGTGTTTTGTAACCTCTAAATGATCGATGGCGAACATTAGCCCTTGAAGAACGGCATCCATCTCTAAGCGTTTAATCACGAGAGATCGTTAACGAGCACTGCATTCAACCATCGCTTTGCTAAGCTTGAAATAGCCTATCAACATTAGGTTTCAAAACTAACAACTCGCTGGTTTTTCAATTTTAATTTTGGCCTCGGAGTTGTGAACATCGAAATTCCTATGATTTAACTGAAGTAAGGTTTCCAAAATCTACTTCGCAAATTATTATTTTTTTCAAAAAAAAACAGTTTTAAAAAATAAAAACTTAACAAAATAGTACAAAACAAGTTTTCAATAAGCCTTTCGGAATATAATATTGAATTAAAGCCAAAATTTTAACGAATAAATGACCCCGCACAAACCTTATGGGATTTGGTTTTCGGTTAAATAGATCGAAAATGGTTTTATTTTATAGTTTAAAGGTCACTAAGAAAAAAGTGTCCATGGGCGCATAGCCTAAAAAAAAAATAGATTTTCAGCTACAGATATATTTTTTATCGAGATTTTAGATATAGGGATATCCATTAAATTCACAAACATGTTCCATGTTCAACTTTTGTGCTTTTTTTAGAAATAGAATAGTCGAAACTAGGTAATGTTGGAAGGTGTCACCCTGTATTTAAAATAATAAGGTCATATTCAAATTCGGCGCCCTCGAAAACGCATTTCTAAAGCTTAGGATTTTTTTAAGATTGTGAATTCAATGGATATTCCTATGTCTAAAATCTTTAACAATAAAATATCTATTGGTTTTTAGGCTATGCGCCCATGGACACTTTTTCTTAGTAACCTTTAAACATAAAATAATTTTCGATCAATTTAACCGAGAACCAAATACCATAAGGTTTGTGCGTAGTCCTTTGTTGAGTTTCGCATTTTGTTTATTAAATAGTGGTAATTTTATACAAAATCACGGTCAAAAATTTATTAGTGAGAATTTTTTGAATTTGTTGAAATTGATTGTACTAAATTTAATTGTGCATTGAAAATGTGTAATCCGCAAGGTAAACTTGTATTGCAGAAATATCAGAGGATTTATTACCAAGCAAGTTTTTTCATCAAGATGTTTATGGAAGAGAATACATTTTAAAAACTCATTACTGTTTGGCGCGGTAATATCTTTATTTCGCGTAGAAAGCTCCTAACCTAACCACTCTTCTGTTGTCCTGGAAAATGAACTCGCTAACTAACGCGTTTTTTCGTCTCAGTGGCATGTCAAAAAAAGCTCATCAGTGTCGCTAATTTTAGAATTTACAATTTTCTATTTATCAATTTTAGATAATATTTAGTACCTACGTATATATCACGAATTTTTATACAATTTTTTTTTTCAAAATAAACCATTTAAATTTATATTTTTAAAAAATCTCTTGGAAATCGAACACTGTTTTTTCTGCACGATAGTCTATAAAATAGATGCTTTTCGTGGCTACATAGCCGTAGTAAAATGAACCATTTTGCACTAGTACTCAAACTAAAAATGGAATTTTTGTTTTACAAATCCAATAGTAATTTCTCTGTTAGTGGCCATTGAAACCAGATGAGCAACAGAGACAACAAAATAGGCGTGGTTTTCGTAAAAATTCCAAACAGATTATTATTTTGCAGTACTTGAAAAAGTTTAAATAAATCTATCTAATATAATATGTTTGTCATACCTGCGATTTTTTCTTATTATTAATCCAATTTCAATACAGGCAAACCTGAAATCTCATATATATAGTCATTATGAAGTAAAAAAGAACTATTTTATCGGAGGTACGCGCAAAAAAATGTAGTATGTGTTTCGATTGTATTTTTTCATGACTCATGAGCCTGTTAAAACTCACTGGTGGCACGTTTTAACGTAGGTACATAAAATAATGAATTACAATTTAGATACGTAAGCTACCATTTAATTACAAAAATTATTTTACCGTATTAATTATTAAATTAATTATCGATAATAAATAATATTCTAAACAACATTTTCATTTATTTTTTTTTAATTTTAACAAGCCTTAAAATTCATAAAAACTAATCTGACAGCTAGACATATTGGGCCAGCTATCCCTCAGATTCAAATCGTACTTTTTTCAATGAAAAATATTGGTAAATTGTTCTACAAAAAAGATAATTATAGATTATATGTTGCCTCAAAATATAAATTTAAGCATATTGGGATTAAGTAATTAATTCAATTTTTACCTTTTCTATATTTTGAAAACTAAACCAACTAATTAATAAATTCACATATATCATAATGTAAATATAGTAATTTAATAGAATTTGTGCAGATAATAAAAACGAATTATTACATCAATCAAACTTTTAAAATATGATAAAAATATGTTTACTATAGAGATAAAATTTCTGTATATTTTTGTCACTCAGACACAAAATTTGTTACGACCAACTACTAAATTAATTGAGTGAGAAATGAAAAAAAACTATAATTTAATAACTTTGTAGAAAAAGCTTGTTAAAACTTTGCAAACTATTATTCTATTGTCTTTTGTCGACGCTACTGTGTTGTTTATTTTGTCATCTCATCCTTTTGCGACACTGAAAATATCTCTCAACTTTTCTTTTTCCGTATAAACTTTGTTACCCATAATTTATGGAAATACAAAAGTTTATTACAATATTAGGCAAGTTTTGATCGACACGGATTAACAAAATCTGTTTTTGATTGGCTTACAGTGTGGTATTTAATTATTTCACGATACTTTGCGTTAAAATTATTAATTAATTATAATAGTTTACTGTTCGAACTTTGATGTTTACATTTAAGAACAACTTTTTTAAATTTTCAAGTAGATCGAAATCATAATAATATATGAAATTATAAAACATTTTACAATAAAAATTGGTAAAAGGAATAGTACACTGTACTGCGAAATGGTTGGTAAGCCCATATTATTAAATAATAATGAAACTGTCAAAAAAAGCCATCGGATGCTCTCATTCGCACTTATATGTTTGCATAATAATATCATCGCCCTCATACAGCGAACCTTTTATTGTGTCTGCCGGGATGTTACAACCAGAGGAAATGTCTGCCGTCATAAATATAGGCTTATAATATTACTATAAATAACATAAAAATTTCAGGTTTGTTAAAATATATTGTGTTGTCATTCGGCTACTGGCTCTTAAGCTATCTATGCCAATTGGCAAATTCGTAGTCGATGGCACATAGCAGTTGGCTAATTCATACCAAGACGCATGGAAACCCTAATCGCTCAAATGCCAGTCTACTTCAAAGAAAACTAAACAACAAACACAGAGTGAACAAACGATAAAGCAATCAATTTCCTAGTGTGTAGGCTTTCACGGCCGGTGTTGATCCAAATCTTCTTGGTTTCCGGGCTTGTATGCCGTGGTTTATTGGTATTACTACCTGACGTTTCATCTACAACTGCGGTAGACATTATCAAAAGCGATGTGGTAGCGGGCGAAGTTTCCTTCTAGGCTGCACACAGGTAAGTGTGTCGACAAGTGTCATGGTACTTCCGTCTTTCCGGTAATTGCTCGTTTTCATCTCGGAAAAGAAACTATGAGCACGCTGACCATAAAAGACGGAAATACCACACTTGTCAACACACTTACCTGTGAGTAGCCTAGAAGGAAACTTTGTCCGCTACCACATCGCCTTTGATAATATCTACCGCAATTGTAGACGAAACGTCAGGTAGTAATACCAATGAACCAAGATATACAAGCCCGGAAACCAAGAAGATTTGAATCAATTTCCTGGTTATTATAAAACTAACCTTAACGCTATGTTCAATTAGAAATTTTTTACAAAATCACAATTTTTGTAAAAATAATACGCCCAAACCACTGAACGTATCCAAGCCATATTCACACTCCTGTAGGTGGTGTTGAGGTCTAAATATTACAAAAATTGTATTTAAACAGATTTGATTGCAGTTTTAACCAATCGGATATCTTGTTTCTTGAGGAAAGTTTAGGTTTTTAGACCCGGATTAGCCCGAGTGCAAATCGAATTGATTCGGATGAACGAAGCGTGTGAGTCACGTAATAAATAATTAATTATTAATTTAAGCGAACGAGTCAGCCTCGGATCTACGATTTTTTCGAACCGGGGCAGAAACTTGATAATGGAACTCTCTCTCTCCAGAGTTTGAAATACATTACTTAAAAAATCACAAATATATCATGGTTAGCATTTTTCGTGAACGAGAAACTGTTAGAAAATCGTTGGCTGAATTAATTTTTTTAAATTTTGTTTAATTAATTTTTAAGCCTGGTTAACACACGCGAAGAAATGATAGCACGAATCGGAAATGCATCCCAAAATAATTCGCGGAAGGGCCCTTATTGCTACCACAAGCATGTATTTGTACAGAAGTATGGCTACGTCGCACGCATTTTTGTGTGAATACTTGATAATGACATAACATATTTTGATAAAGACATAATATAACGCCAGGACCAATCTTAAAATTTGTTAAATTTAATAAAACTTTGAAAGCTCGTTCCTCTTTCATTTTAGATTTTTGATAAATATTTGTACGTCTATTTGATTTCTACACGCTGTTAAAAAAAGAATCAACTTAAAAATAATTATGTATGAGTTGTAAGTATTTTTTATTCCAAATAAACTCAGAGACCAAAATTTGTTTTAAATTTAGTGATTCAAATTTGAAATTAAATTAGTTCATGCAAATTGTTTTCCTGGAATTTACTTTTCAATCAGATTGGTATGAATACCAGAAAAAGCTAATTCCAATAAATCCTTAGGCAACATTGTGATACAAAATGCCAACACAGAATACAGAAGTAAATGTTTTTCATTTTTACTTGACTTTGTCATCTGGCTTTGCCATTAATGTAATACAGCGGCATTGTGTGGACGCGGCTTAAGACTGAACAATTCAGTCTAGAAAACGTCAACGGTTTTGTCGAGAAGCGAAGGCTCAGTTTGTTTGTCTTTTATTTTTGATTGATAACACACTTTTGTGTCTTTCTACAGACTATATATAAATATATTCGTTAAATGTTGACACCGATTTTATTTTACATACAGTATTATCTCAAGGCCACAAAAACGGGTTTAAAGTTAACATTTAATAAGATTTCTATAATATTATAATTTCTTAAATGCACATTTTTTTACTTTTTTATTGAAGAAGTTAACATATAATAGTAAAACGTAGACTATAAAAAGTAAAAACATTGCACATTTTGTCCTTTTTCCCACTATAAAGGGGGGGAGTAAGGTTTGTAAACTTTTTTTTTAATTTTTTCAGACGATGCAGGTAATGTTGGTTCATTTATTCAATTTCTGTATAAAAATACAAAATATGAACTATATTTTCCTAAAATTTTATTACAAGATATTGATAAAAAAGTCGTTGGCAGAAAATCTTTGAGCGCCTCGAAAAAAAGTTGTTTTACGGTATGCAAAATCTTATGCACCGATTCTTTTGAAATTTTGTACACTATTTCTAGAAATAAATCATCAGGTAACGGTTCGAGTTTTTTTTTATCGATTTTTAGGAGTAAAAAATGCGATTTTTGTAAAATAAATTTCTTATTGTAAAACTAAATATAATATTATTATAAAAAAAAAACTCAACAGCGGTGATTTATGTGTAGAAATAGTGTACAAAATTTCAAAAGAATCAGTTCATTAGATTTTGAGTTACACCGTACACCGGCTTCAAAGATAACAAGTTTCAGAAAAACGCTTTAAAATTTTGCAGGTATAGAAAACCGGCCTGTAGTAAATAATGCTCATATGCTCATAACTACGTTAATTTTGCTCCGATCTACTTGAAATTTTGATACAATATTTTTGAGATGTTATACATTCATTTAAAAAATGCAAAAAAGTTTATAAACTCCCCCCTCCCTAAAATCTATTTAAATACGATTTCATTTGGCATATCTAACAGATTTGAACATTTCCACAAATATATATTCCCGATGACGATACATGAATCAGAAGTGTATAAATAGGAAATTAAATTTAATAAATTAATGTTTTAAGTTTTAAGTTTATCGAGAAGAAAAACATGACATAGCCGCATATCTAGAAATATTTTAAGTGGTTTAGAATTACACAAAAAAAATACACTTAAAAACATAATCACAATTCTACCGATTTTTCTGCTTGTCTTCCGTATTATAGCGAAAGTTATTATTTGTTCAATATTCTGTACAGAATGTTTATAATTTAATTTGTTTCCTGGAGTACTTCAAGAAAACATAGTTTAGATGATAGACACCGCAAGGATAATTAATCGCATATTATGATAAACATTTTTGGAAAAATAATTTTTGATCACTGTCAAAAGACAGCATTTACGTTTGTAGTGCGAATTTTACAGAATAAATGCACGGAATTGTTTACATTGACTAACTGCTAAATAATTGGGTTTGGAGCTTCCATTCTTTTTCACGTTACATTAGACTCGCATTAGACTGTCTCAGATAGACTTTCGATCCATTCTTCTTTATTTTTCTAACGTGACTCAACTTCCTAATATCCTTTCTTTTTTACATAATGCTTTTTAGCTTGTCTGCTTTTTATTGGCAAAGAATGTGCTAAAAATTTAAAAATTATGTCATCAATCAAAACTAAACAAAAAATCTATAATTTTCCTCGTTATCCCCGGTATTTCCACTTAATTTTTATTATTCCACTGAACTCTCAAAGCGTTGTAGAAATTGTAAATAAAATAAAATGAAAGATATTTTTCACAAAATACTTTTGATCTTCGTGAACAGTAATTGTAACTTTAAATCAAAATATCAAAAACATTGTAACACGTTGACTGCCAACCAGTTTTCGACATTTGGTCACCTCAGGCCAAGAGTGTTTGTTGACAAATATGTTGTTAAAATGTTATAAAAGTAATCAATATGATATGTAATTGTGTTTTATTGCATTTTTTTTAGTTTTTTTGACGGTGTATCTTTAGCGAAACACCCGGCTTGAGCTGAGAATGGCCATACAATATCTCACAGATGACGAGGTAGCGCCCCGTGTTTTAACATTTTACATTAGAACCTCCATTATCTCCTTACAATAGATCTTTTTAAACGCTTTATATTAGCTTGGGTTGTAAGTAACTATGTATGTATGTCCGTAACGGAATCTTTGAGCATAATTTTCACCAATTTCCCGAAGTCTGATTAATTTGAAACTTTGCATACGTATCAAGGACCGATGACAATGCAATAATTTGATAACAGTTTCCCATTATCCTTATTAGGACCCCCAGGATTAATAAATTCTTTTATAGATCCTCAAACTAAAAAGTGAAAAATAAAATATAGTTTAAAAAAAACTAAAAAACACGCTTTATATCGGACTAAAAAGTAAAAAATAATTGTTTTAAAATAAGCTTAAAAAGCGTGGGGCGCTTTGTTCCACATTTTCGTACATCGAGCGCCCAACGCTTTTTAAGCTTATTTTAAAACAATTATTTTTTACTTTTTAGTCCGATATAAAGCGTGTTTTTTAGTTTTTTTTAAACTATATTTTATTTGTACCATTTTTTTCTGTTTTCAATTATCGTAAATATTTTTATGATATTTAGATTTTTCTTAGGAATCACATTAATTCTTTATTTTACATTTTGATTTATATTTGCTTTTCATTTTTATGGAGTTATTCAATAAATAATGAACGTTTTTTATTGCATTTTAGTGTTTTTTTTGTTTTATATACGTTCCTTTGTATAGCATAAAAGATACCTTGTTTTTACCTAAAATCCCTTTTCTCAGGCCAAAATTCTGTATGTCACTATGTTCGTACAAGCCAAGAGAAGCTATATCCACTATTAAACCAATATAAAAGTGAGCGCTAACGATACACCGGTGTTCGGAACAGAGACCTACTCGGTGTATCTCTATCGATACACGCGGCCTACACAAAGCACATCGGGTGTATCTCTAAAGATACACGTGGCAGCCAACGTGTTGAACAAATTTTACAATATGTTTATCCATCAAAAATAAATATAATTGGGTGATTCAAGATTTATGCTCGGTTTCTTAACGATTATCATTTTTAGTTATTTGGTTTGTAAACAAATGTCATTCTTAAATCTAATTTAAAAGCTCAACGTCATATCAGAAACTCAGAATTACTGTCTTGTAAATTACCCTATATGTGTGCATAAAAAAAAACAATAGTTTGAGTTTTCTGTTAAAATGTAAATTATGTGTTGTGAAACAAACTTAACTTCTACGATGAAGGAAGGTTTTGGTTAAGGATCATAAATAAGCTCTACCAATGTTACGATAGTGGCCAACGTTTCGAAAAATTTATTTTCAACTTCAGGGCCTTAAGCTGGTCAAAAGGTGGTAAAGTGTTCTAACAATAATAAACTCATAATAATAATGATCATGTATATTGTTAGAACAATTTACTACCTTTTGACCAGCTTGGGGCCCTGAAGTTGAAAATAAATTTTTCGAAACGTTGGCCACTAGCGTAACATTGGTAAAGCTTATTTATGATCCTCAACCAAAACCTTCCTTCATCGTAACATTCTATTGGATCAACACTACTTTATGCTGAAAACTTAACTACTGTTAGATTGTTAATGACAATTGCCATCCGAGCCTCTTGTTATTTTACATATATGTCTATTATCTATACGGTAATTGATCGGTAGTTTATGAAAATTACTGTTGATATTAGATAAATCACGTACTTTTGTTTTTCATTAGAGCACTAGTGCGGAATGGGTCAATTTACATGCCTGTATGCATGCGTGTAAAGCATTATAATAGGTGTTCTTAGCCAGGAGTTCTGGTTTAATTTGATACCAACATAATAATGACGGGGCTGCTTTTTCATTATCGCGACTGGCGCTGTTTATCTTTACATTAATGAAGAAAAGCTAATAATAACGATTATATTCTCGGATGGCCACCGCTTATACAAAAACATGGCTAATGATTTATGGCGTCTTTTGAGATATCATAATACATACAATGCGTGCTTTTGTGTTGAACTCGCGATACAGTAAAGGCGCATTCACAATTATGCAACTCCACGTTAATACGACGTATACAGCTTGACTAACCATTTGTCCACGTGACTCACATTGGTAGGCTAGCTTATATCTCCATTTGATTAACATTGAAAGTAAGCTAAATTGGAGACACTATTCATAAGAACAAAGATCCCTCTAACCTGCACGGTTGCGTGACTGCAACCGTGCAGGTTAGAGGGATGTTTAGTAAGTTTTGCAGTCGTTATTATATTTCGTGGAAAAATAACTGTATTCACCGTGGAAAAATAACTGTATTCACCGGGGACATAAGTGTGTTAACCGGGGACATAACTGTGTCCACCGTGAACAAAACTGTGCCCATCGTGAATATAACTTCGTCTACCGTAGACACAACTGTGTCAAAAATACATTCTTGGGAGTGTGTTATAAAAATGCTTTAAAATGTAATTTTCAAGAGCATTTATTAAACAGACACAGGAATGCCTCCGCCCCCCAATTGCTCACTTTTACGTACGTTTTAAACATTCTTGCTCCCATATATTTTGGTAACGCGCAGTCAGCGAAAAAATTAGCGGGAACGTTGTTGCATAATCTGATAGAAAAAATATTGCAGAAACATTTTTTTTTTCAATCTAACAACCGCTACCATGCTTCTGAATAGATTTCGGAGTAAGTCTACTATTTTCGTCAGTTTGAAACCAATGTATATCAAATGCAGGCACTATGTGGTATTACTTGGATTCTATGTACATCAAATGGAGAAATTTAACACGCAAAATCAATATGTTGAGTGAAATCAAACACGCTGAATGTACATTTACAAATATATCAGAATACATACCTACATTGCGTTCGAAATGCGTGCTTCTGTGTTGAACTCGCGATATTGTATAGGACGTTCATAACGTTTCTTGATGCCCTAAGCATTTCTTGCCTATGGGCATTCATTTTTAACAGCAGTCTAAAAAAGTTCTAATAATATTGTCTGTATCTGTCATGTTAAGTTTAGAAAAAAAATTTCAAATTGTGAATGTCATAAGCTTAAAATTGATGCAAAAAATTTAAAAAGCATAGAATTTTATGGATTTTTTTTTAAATAAAACACGCTCAGCATCTAAGGCTATTGCGTGGATATATCGTTATTAGGTAAGGTATTACAATATGAATTTATGATTACATTTGAGAAAAAAATTTAATTTTACAATTAATGCTCTCATTGAAAATTTGACTGTCTCTAAAATCGGTCCTTTATGCATTTTTATCCAGTTAATTGAAAAAAAGTTAAAAAAAAGACATTACGTTTTCAGTTTCAAAAATAAATTATTATTTATTTTTAGTTTCTGTACATCTGGAGACAATTTTATATCAGTAAATCACATTTTTGAGAACCTAACAAAAAAAATTTTTTTGTTGAAACGGTCTGGTGAGGCACCTTTCGTTTCTGAGTTGTGATTTCTGGTACCCCCTGAGAAGCGATGCCCTAAGCAATTGCTTATTTTGCTTATAGGTTAACCCAGCACTACTTCTGACTTACAAATAGCGAAGGGTTGTGGTTTCTTTTGAGATTATTATACAAAGTAGTCTGCGTTCCATGTTATTACATTTAATTAATTTTTGATAACAAATAAATAAATTTACACTAGTGACATTTAATTGTTTTTCATTTTTAGAATCACAGCACTTTTACAGTCAAGTTGCAACTATGTTCATGCGGTATAGTCCAAGAGCCACCAAACATTTTTGGGTAGGTATTTTTATAATAATAATAATAATAATGATAATAATAATATACGTGAGTGCGGCTAAGACACTACGGGTAGGTTGAAGTGTAAGCGAGTGTAAGCTAAAGAGAGAATATATGGCCTGAGTTGAAGTGTGGCGATATACTCCGATATACGCTCTCTCTTACACTTCAACCTCCCCGTAACGTTCTTTTCTCACTCACGTAAAATACACAGTTATGCAACCGCTTGGCAGACATTTATATCCCATTAAATGATCTGGCTTTTTTATTTTAATATACCTAATTTGAAAATATTAAAATTCCAAATGCGTCCAGGACTTTTTGCAATAGTATATTACACCACGAGGGCCGAAAGTGTGACATCTTGCCCTGCGTGAATGATGCCTGAGGCGAAGCCGAGGGCATCATGAAGCGCAGGGCAAGGTTATCACACCTTCGGCCACTGTGGTGTATACTATTTTTCATCATATCTGGGTCGCAAACACGCTTATTAAATACATTAATTCATTAATTAATTACGTATTAAATACATTAAAACACAGATAAATTCTAAACAAGCTTTGAATTTATACGTAAATACACAAATGACAGCTGTTTGGTTGTTTTTGCTTTAGGACAACCTGAACGTACGAACTTTCCGCATTTGGGATTGTAATCCCACCAAGGAATAAATGTTAGACTTTCTACCTTACAATTGGTGCTGAAAGTAGGCACTTTAAATTTAAAGGCAATTTAAAAATTCACGGCTTGGCTAGGCCACACTACCCTTCAACTAGGTTTTTGATTTTGTGTTCAGACATTACAAACGAAGGGTTACACAAATTTTCATGCTGTTTTAAATACCTGCCCAAAAATGTTTGATAGTTCTCCTAAACTATTAGGTTTACAGATACAACTACAACCTTTAGGTCTCTAAAATCGACCCTGTATAAAAACGAGCGACTACGTTTTATTATAGACTCATAAGATAATATTTGACCAATAAACTTATTTGTGCTACATTTTTTTACTTGTTGATTGTGTTTTTTCATATATATTAATAGAAGACGATTTGTCACCTAGAAAACTGCAGACTCTAGACCTTATTGTGATATCTCCCAAACTCTTATATCACCCAATCCAGTATCCTCGTTCCTTGTTCTAAGCATCATTTTGGAAAACAATTATTCTCTTTTTTAATTTTTTTATGCATCCAATTTTAATTAAGGTTCCTCACTTCAAGTTTCAAAAACATTTAATTTGGATTCACTGCAGGCGCGGTCCGAAGGAGGGGGTCACAGGGGCATGACCCCCCCCCCCAAATCTAAGATCAAATTGAAAAATCTCAAAAAATATTCCACATAATAAAAGGAAATTTTTAGCTATTCCCTAACAGCTCTTCTAAACATTCACCCGGAAATAGTACCAGACGTCTCAAATATTATCACCCGATTCGCAAATACAAAAAGACGACTTCCATTTGTTTTATAGGTAATGTATAAAATAAAATTGTTTCTTGTGCAATAATGTTTATTTTATTCCAGATACCTATTTCTTATTAGTGTAGTGAGTGACCCCTTCAAAATTTCAGGCTGCGACCGCGCCTGAATTTCACTGATACTTTTTCACAAGAGTATATCAAAAAAAATTTGAAATATATTGGGTATGATTGTTGGGTTATTTGTATCGTGTGAATGTAGGAAAACATAAGTTGTTTGTTTTATGTTGTGAGAACTAAGCTTTATACTGACTCTTGATGATTATCTGTTTTTCATTTCCATTTTTATAACGTCTTTGACGAGATTTTTTTATGAGAAAGTCTTTTGATAAAAAGCTTCGCTATATTTCATGTCCCTTATCATTTAACAAGTTTATTCAACAGAATTTTTTACGTTTTTTTTAACTTTTAAATTCACAATAATAAGAAAAACACATTTTCTCACAGGTTAATTAAATAATTAATCTCAAAGTTTATATTTAATATTTATTAATTTGTATTAATGAAGAAAATGTTTACTATTATGTATTTAAAATAATATATTATAATAATGGATTTCAAAAACTCTAAATGATCATTATGAATTAAATTCTCATGAAATATTTATTATGTCTCTGCATGTCACAATTCGCAAATTTTAATTGAATTAACTTTTGAAAATTTCATAATTCTTAAAACAAATTTTTCTCAATTATTTTTTTTCTTTTATTAAATAAATAAAATCGTTACCCATGCCAATTTTGCCTTGGGATCTGTTTGCTCTGTTCTGTAACCTATAAGTAAAAACAGCAGAAAATGAATGTAGAATTTTTAATTTTTAAACTTAAAAGAGAATTATCCTTAATAATGAGTGGTATTTTCTTTTCCGTAATATTTCTTTTAAAATTAGCAAAACTAAATATTCGCTGAGTACTGTATGTCTTCTTCAGAGTAGCTATTTTGCAAAAAGTAGTTTTGTGTTTATGTCTTAAAAAGTTGTTTGAAAATAATGTTAAAAGTTTGATATAGCACCATAAACATTGACGCAGCACCAATATTTCCGATCGTACGAGAAGCTGAGGTACATATTATATGCGTTCAAGCTAAAGTTTACCACGGTACTATATAGATAGTTCACTTAGCAATAGAGCCAGCTGACGATAAAAGTGTTAGTCTCTGATATACTGTTGGTTTTGAAACCCATCTCCGAGTTGCATCAAAAAGTTATTAAATCATTTTGAATTATTCATATATCCATCAAGTTTGTATAAACTACACAAGCATTAAAATGCTTGTAAAATTCGCAAAAAAAAAGTTATTTTCTAAATAATATTAAAATAAAATAATACTCATCTTCATTATAATGTTACAATCTCCCCGTTGGGACAACAAAAAATTTTGTGAGACGACAAACAGCTAGGCAATCTAACAATGAGACATATTGTTGTGGGGGCAAACAATCGACATGATTGTTGTTCTAACAATATGCGTAGGTAAAAAGGGCTTTGTTGCCAAATTCCAGACAACAATGAAAGCAATAAAGGAAAGGACGACCCAGCGCCTATATAACCGAAGAGATAGCTCATGATGGGGACAGTCATCAACAGTCAGTCATGATACGACAGTGATACGGGAATAGTGATACATTGTGAAGAATTGACATAAATTAACAGTCAGTGAACAGTGCTGATTTCTTCTCATCACTTTTTTTAAAGAACGAACGGTGTCAATCGTACGTGTTCTATAGTAGGCAGACAGTTTTGCATTGATATATAGGCCAATAAATCTGAGTCGAAATCGTTCATACTTACCTCTGCACAATATACTGGGTCTTCTGTTACATATGCAATACATTCAAACCCATATATTACCTATATTTACACATACAAACACATATGGAAATATTTCTTAACGTTATTGATTTAAGCAAATTGGAAATGTTCGCAGTTTTGAAACCTATGTCTTTACAGCGATCGCTTCTAAAAAAATAATTCAGGTAAAAAGTAAATTGCATCTGCTACTCTAATTGTACATTAAAGCTAGTCTTTTCGCTCATCTAAATCGGCCCAGTTGTACGCAGTGATAAATAATCGTAAAAGCTCCTTTATTACTATTGTTACTTTCGAGGCTAAAAAAATTAATTCGATATTTAAGTGGGTTTAGATGTCTCTAAAAATCAAAAAAGCTAATTTTAGATGTTCGTCCAAATATACAAAGGCCTGCTGACGTCTAATCTTACACTTCAGATTCCTCGAGTGTTTTTTAAGGATAGTTTTCTAATGGAACGAATTTCGACGGTTGGTAAAGTTAAGCAAACAAATTAAAGTGATTAAGAGGCAGGTATTATTAATTATTATAATCAAATTTTTTTTATACTCTAGGAACACTGCCCCAGAACCTTTCTCTTATCATTTCATAAGAAGAAATAGTCATACTGAAGAGACTATCTATTATCAAAATTATTAAAACCGTTTTCGATCGACATATATTTTCATTTTGTTACCAGTTTGTAGAAGATCGCTTTTCTCACATCAGAGCTAGGATCGCTTCTTCGATTTTACCTCGAGACGGTGACCACCCAGAAAACATGCATTTAAAATTTGAGCAAAACCGATTTGGTGTGTTAGACTTTAAATTCAGTTACAGAGAGACAAAATACATTCTTTTTAAACCACATTTTTGAGATTAAAACGTCTTAAAATATGTAAATTCGTCACAAATCCAAAATCGAAGAAGAATTTTGCAATAGACATTACTCCAAATATAAGAAAACATTAAACTAAATTTCATTTGCTACGATTATAAACACGGAGGGCAAAAACAATCCTATCATTCATTAATTGAAGTAATAACAGCTACTTCATTAGCGCATTGTTAATACTCATTGGACATTATTTCTAGCTACTGAGTTTAATTCAAAATCGTAGTTCGTGTTAAACCGTTAGTATGGAATACTTTCTGAACAAAAATATATCTACGAAGAGATTTACAGGAACATATTTCATTACTTTGTACTGATGGTGCATAATAATATATTACCGTTTTAAAACAGAACTTTCAGAAACCCTAATCATCAAAGGTTCTATAATGTTTCCTGCAAAGTTAGATTTTGTAACAATAACTGATACAGTGGAAATTCGACTTTCGTGGATGAGATTATTTGTAAATTTGGTACCGACAACTTTTTAGTGTATTGGCCATATTGCACATATAGATACTATTGGCGTCGGTCGGATCAAAATTTATCGTCATTTTTAGAAATGTCTTTATTTATGTATGGGCAATAACTAAATTGATTTTAACGAAATTTATTGAAATTTATCACCGCACCCATTTTAAGGGTAGTTTTTAGGGATTGAAAAATATTTTTGCTTCAAAATAGAATTTCATCCACCAGCAAAGATTAAAATTTTAATAAACCGAGCTGACAGGATCGGACTTTTTGAAAACGTTGATTGGCAGATAGTGAATTACTTACTGGATGATGTAATAAATTTGATGCAGATGTTGAATAATTGAGACTATTGTTGGCAGAGTTTGACACTGTGATCCGAGTTTTGCGGACTATTGCGTAAAATCACAGTCAACGTACGAAGACTAGAAAAAACAAAAAAACACTTGATTAAGTTTTTGATTATAAATGCAAAAATAGAGTATGGGTTTAACAAGCCATGCACGGTACGATTGTTTATATCATTTATGAAATAATCCATAAATTATGTTTTATTAGAGTAATTTTGTTATCAAGGATTTGTGCGGTACTAGCCGCAAGGATGTATTTGGTCGTCATGAATTAGAAAGTCCTCGTAAGTAAAATATTTAATCACTCGTGGAAGTTGGATTTGTCCAAAAGTTGAAGCGATTCAGTTTAGATCATTGATCTTACGGTACCTAACCAGATATTATATATTCCCATATATGTAGACATACAAAACAGGACAAAAAAGATACATTGTCCTGGAAATATTTTTATTGCATTTTCTGTCGAAGCATTGTATTTATGTATATCTATATTACGTGTACATATAGGTACGAAAAGCAATTTTCCTGTTGAGGATATTTCCAAGTCAAAGAAATAATTTATGTTTTTCTTCTTTTTTTTTAAATAAATGTATTATTCCTTACAAATATATAAGTGGGTCACGTAAATAAATGCAGGTTTCATAGGATTTATTTTCGGCGACAGATTCTCTACTTGCCATGTGATGTATTTTTTTTTAATTTTGAATACTAAACGGAAGTAATATTACATATATCTTAATAACTTCATAACTGATGCATAAACATTTCATTGGAGAAAGTTTTAAAAAAATCCGTGGCAAATGGATCAATAAAAAGCAACACTGAATTATCAAAATTGCATTTATCACTAACGTTTCGGTACACTTTGTACCATCTTCAGAGTTTCTGAAAAATATTCTTTTTATTGCAATTTTTTTAAAATTATAATTATAAATAAAGTAAACAAAAGGAACTCATTAAATGCTATCACATCACATCAGTATATTGTCGTAGAAGAGTTGTGAATATAGTATCACTAATATTAATTGTTAAAATTGATTAATTTTTACTGGTTAAGTTAATAACTAAAATTGATGGTTTATTTTGGAATTATTGTCTTAAATTAAAATAATGATGGTAACTTTTCTAGGTTTGTATTATGAATAAGAATGAACGAATAAAGATAATTCCTTCTTTAACAGGAATAGATATATATTATTGTACAACGTTATATTTAGTCAATTAATTTGCTATCCTTATATCTAACAAATAACTATTTTATATTTAATCTATTTAAATACTATTAATATTGAAGTGTGTATTCATTATTTAACTTTGAAACTTGTAAATTTCAGAATAATGAGTATAGAAGTATTTATTTCTTGTTTCAGATTAACCTTCCAGAGCTCTTACCACTATACTTGAATCTCTCTGTATAGTGTATAGTCAGATTTATGAATAAATAGCTTACACAAAGAATGAATTCATAGTGGAAGTCTCGGACCGGATTCGATATAACGATTTACGCCTAGTTTGATTTGAGGAAGCGACTGATAGCGAGATTTCACTGGCTCTTTTATATTATATCTAATGAAGTGTTCAAATGTGCTACTTACGTTGATCAGTGAACATTTTTTGGATCGAAATAAACATATTCTTTGAAATGCGAACTACAAATAAACCGTCCCCTTCATTTATGACAATGCACCGTCATGCAGTGTTAAACAGAATTTTAAAAATAATGATCACAAATACACAGCGAGTACTCGATATCCTCAAAAGATGTGTGCACATGAGTAAGAAAATAAATGAACAGTGACGAATGTACACCGATAAATAGTAAATATAAAACCCTTTTAAACTATATTTTAAAATCATTATCGTCATAAAATAACGAAGTTCAACTGTAAACGAAAATACATAAATTATATAGGTCATATTATAAACCTCTAAATAAAATGACAATCTTTTTTTTTATTTTTTATTGAATTAAATTATATTTAACTAGTGACCCGGTCTAGCTTCACGTGGATTTGTAGATTGCCTATAAAAGATAGATTATTATATGATGAAATTAGCAGGATACAAGGCTAAATATAAAAAATTGTTTTTATATTTACCCTTGTATCCCGTTAATTTCATCATACCATAATACCAAGGTGTCTTATTTTATTTTATAGATTATTTTTAATTATTAATAGCCGTATTTGCAGAGTGTTGTCATATATTTTGCACGCGATTAAGCCGAAACACTCTTGTCTCACGAGGCCGCGTCTCGTTCGGCTGCAACAACACTAGTACAGCCACCGTAACCCGTATTACAAGGCTCGCCTCACGGGGCTGCGCCCCGCTCAGCAGCGACAATAATGGACCATATTCTGAGTGTATATTCCACTTTTTCTTTCCACAAAAATCTTATCGGAACTATCATGAGCAAATACAAAAAATTTCGAATTCTTCGATTTTTCGGCTATTCCTATGGGTTTTTATTAATAAACCACCCCTGTATTCAGGCGAACAAAGAAAAAAAATATTCAAATCAGTTGAGTCATTTTCGAGTTTTTGCCAATGCGATATTTAGTACGAAATATTTAAAAATTATATATACAAACCTGCCTCGTTTAACGCTCTTTCTACTAGTGAAAACCGTTTCAAAATCCGTTGCGTGGTTTTAGAAGAAGTAAGTGGACAAACAGACAAAGACAGACAGCGACTTTTTTCTATACTATGTAGTGATAGTGCTTTTTGACAAAACACCCTCTTAGTTCAGCCATATTTAGTACAAAATATTTACACATTATATATACAAACCTTTCTTGTTTATTGCTCTTTATGTTAGTGAAAACCGTTTCAAAATCCGTTGTGTGGTTTAGAAGAAGTAAGTGGACAAACAGACAAAGACAGACGGCGATTATTTTTCTGTATTATGTAATGCTGCTGCTTTTTGACAACATTCTCATAGTTGAGCTATATTTTGTACAAAATAATTACAAATTATATATACAAACCTTCCTGGTTTATCGCTCCTTCTATTAGTGATAACCGTTTCAAAATCTGTTTAGAAGAATAACGCGGAGAAACACACATAGGGAATCAGCGACTTTATTTTATACTATGTAATGATTTACAAAAAAAGCGTGAATCTGATTGAAAACACTGTAATATAAACGAAATAGTTTGAAAAATGATACACCCTAAGGAAACATTAAGACGTGCCCAATAATTTTTACCAAAACTGCACTGATAGTCGGATTTATTAAAACACTGGTTTCCAGATAATGAATATTTCCCAATGGATACAATTTCGTACAGATGTTAAATTGACAAAATGCTTGGGCACAATATTCGAACTGAAAAAATCATTTCCGTAAATTTCTTAGGGGATTAAACTTTTTATTTTATCTAGAAAAACACATAATGGCGCATTTAAATATAAAAAAATCAGCTAATTTTGTATCTCGTCGGTAAGTTCGGCATTTTTTTATCAAATAGCTTTTGCAAAATTAATCTTGCACGTTACTTTTACGTATCTATTTTCATTGATTACACTATACTATTTGAAGACAATTTATAAGTAATTATTGCTATAGCTATTCGTGTTTTAGATGTTTGTGAAGTTTGCTTACTAAACTTCCGCAACAATATTATTTACCAGTAGGTAGTTACAGAAACCTCCTTCGTTCATTGTATCCTGTTACAGTAAGAAAACCGTCTACCGACTGATAATAGTCTCATACTCATACTACTGATACAGTAGAAGACACAGAGAGAAAGAGAGACTAATATAGTGAGAGAGACAGTCGACACGGATTTGCACACGATCACTCCGACCAGCGATCCGCGCTCAATAAATCACCGGCTCTCGGACCGGTTGGTGAACACGCGCACACGCCGAGATGAATGACGACCATCGAGCACCAACCGACGCGACGAGAATCTTTAATTCTTCTAGTTCTTTCTTTTTCTCAACTCAACTCAATAGCTTAATAACGTTTGCCAGTCTTTATAGTTACATTACGTCTGTGGCTACAAGGCAAAATTGCGTATGTCGTTGATTGAGAACTAAAAAAAATTCCAGCCAATTGGGCAACGAGACCATTACAACTTCAAAAATATTGGAATTAGATATAGTAGTTTTCAGTATGATAGATATTTGGTATTCGTTGCCATGATTTACCTACATAATCACTAGACCTTATGTGTTTTCCAAATGGATTTCTTTCTGGCGCACGCGAGATAGTGCTGTTATAGTCTAGGAGCCAGCGACAGGTTTTTATTACCAATTTCCTTATGGCTCAAATGACTCGTAAAATGCTCTAGACAGTTGTACTATGTAGCATCGTGGCCGTCAGCTGCGTCACTATCGGTGGAATAGACAACTGAAGCCTCCCACGCACGGTAAAAAAGCTAATATTTTTTATCATTACCTATCGATTGAAAATTTGTCAAACGATGGTTATTAATGATCTTTTATAAAAAAACTAGCGGTCCCGTCCGGTTTACCCGGCTGCAAAAGAACGAACGGGGAAGGGAGGGACATGAGTACGCATATTCATCTTAGTTTACCGAGATGAATTTTGTGTCCAAATATGATGAATTTATACACCTTAACGATCATCATTCAAATATGTTAAAGCCTGCAGACACATTCGCCGAGCGCCCTCGCCGAGAAGTCGTGGCTCGGCTTCACTGTCCATTTAAACGTCGCAGTTAAATGGATGTAGACGTTGTTTGTTTTGCTGCTGTTGCAGTTTATTGTTCATATAGCTATTACAAATATATTTATTTATATAATAAAAAAAAAATCAAAAAGTCCTGGAAGGCAAGAAGATGGTGGTTGGATTATTTTGGCCATGTTCTTAGAAATCAATTACTGTGTCATGGGTCCAGTTCGCCATAATTTTTTTATCATTAAAAGTTACACATTACCCGACAAAAGTGAGAACTTAAGTACAATTAAATTCGCACGAGGCGACGAGTGTGTCTGACTGTGCTCGTGCTCGCCACTCGGTTTCTTTTACTCGCGGTAGAAAAACTGACTTTATACGGAGCGCTGGCGAGGCGAGACAGTGTGCTACGAGATCAGGCGAGCGTTCCCAGTACGTGTTCTCTTAGTTTCGGTATCCCTCGGTGAATGTGTACTGCAGGTTAATAGTTCCATCACGAATATAAATCAAACAAGCACGACCACGAAAGCAATATAAGACACGAATGACAATCTTATTTCATAATTTTGAACATGCATAATAATAAGTAATGGCCTTTTTAAGCACTTTTTAAATTCTACCTAGGAGGGCCCTGTTTTATTTCTTGCCCCGGACCCCCCGAAATTCTAGTTACGGCCCTGTAACGTTCTCAATAACTTCTTCAGAAAATGTTTGATTTGAATATTTTTTCACCCAGTAAGACTCCGGGTGTACTAATATTGAAGCCGCACAATGTTTTTTTTAAATATACGCAACTTTGTGCCGTCTAAGGATTTTCTGATTAATTCCACTGAAATTTTTCGTATAAAATTGTTATATGGTTCTCCGTACCGATTTTTTATTATTTTTTTTTTAAACCGCAACCATTCTACTCTGATGCTAATTATTTTAATAAAGGATAATAAACGGTGCGATAAAACAATTTAATGTAACAATTTCTGAACTGGAGCTGTTAAATGACTTCATATTTGCGGTTAACCAGTAGAGTTGAGAGACATGTTGTAATGTGCAAGTATTAAAACTATGTGTGTGTCGAATTCCATCCCAGAGAAGGTTATTAATACTCAGTTCAAGAAATAATTCATTACATCTACTTAAAGGCGCTGCACACGAGCCTGGAAACACTGCTGGGTCTTCTGCTGGCCGGCAGGCTGGCGACGAAGCAGGTAATGACGTCACTGCGGGCTCGCCTGCTAGCCCACAAGATGGTTTTTAAAGTTAGAACAGGGTCTATTTTTCTTGCTTGGCTCTCTGCTTGCTCTGAGCAAGAACCAATCAGGAGACAGTATCAGGAGACAGTATTGTTACGTGGGCGACATGAACAAACGCCCACAAACAAACACTGTGCCATGGTGTGTGTTCTGTTTAAAGACAATAAACGTCTACTTTTGTTATCTTTCTATCACTACGCGAGCACCGAACTTACCTACAAAACAAGACGTCTCATGTGAAGCGAGTACATAAGAAAACCAGTGCTAGAAAAGTAGTAGTCAAATTTAGCAAGGAATCTAGCGGCAAATCTAGCCTCGTGTGCAGCGGCCTTTATAGATGCGTGTATGATTAACAATATCGAGCACATTTGTCAAGTATAATGTCGCTCACTAGATCAACATAAACCAGCACAGACCAGCACAAACCAGAAAATTTTAGTGCAGCTTTTGTAATGTGCGGCAGATATTTTGCAGTTTTCAAGTAGTTTTATCAATGCAAATTAATTAATGAAAATTACACATCACTAACAACACTACATCGGCTGAGCACGGCTAGACAAAAATTGCAATCGACCGACTGACAATCATTGCAGGCTGCTGATGCAGGTCTAATGTACGCTACTTCGTTAAATATCATAGGTACTTTCACGAACAGGCGTTTTTTTGCTCCGTGGTGTACAGGTCATGCTTGACAAGTGTGCGCGGTTATTTATACGTAGCTTCATTGAATTTTAATGCTGTAGATAAAACATTTCCGTCGTTATTATAACAATAGACCAAAACAATAATCTAATTTTTACTGATTTTTCACTCGGCACTTGGTAGAACATGATTAATAACAAATATTAAAAACAGAAAATGCGTGAAAATTCTGCAAAATATTTTCTCTTCTCAACGACCTTTTCGGAAATTCAGTCCATCATCTGGAGTACAGATAAAATAGTATACATATGTATTTGTCTGTACTCCTGATGGACTGAATGTCCGAAACGATCGTTGAGAAGAAAAAATATTTTGTGGTGTTTTCACGTGTTTTTTTGTTTTTACTATATTTGAAAACAATAATCTTTAAACTTCTTAATGGCGTAAAAATTCATGACAAAATAAAAATAAGCCATGTATATAAATATCGGATATCTTTACAGGAAATGAATATTATTAAATAAACAGATAAAACAAAAAATGTTTTTTAATTTTTGATCATAAAACGTGACCGCATTTTCTTCAAAATGTTTTTATGAATATCAAATAATTTCACAGAAATGATTTATTTTTATACTCTTAAAGTCAGTACCTATGGATGAAGTAAATTTGGATTCTCAGTTTTTGATAGTTAATTTTGTTTTAAGTAGGTGCACTAGAGAGTTCTCAAAAAATGTTTTTCGTTAATTTTGGTGACCTGAATTGAAAAAACTTGTCACGTTTGTTTTTTTCATTCCTGTCTCTAATGCTTTTTGTGAGTGCGTATTCAGCATGGAGTAAGGAAAGAAACCGAGTGAATATTTCTTTACTAAAAGCAGAGTTACAAGTACTAAAAAACTTCGATTTTTTATGAAAAAACTTTTATGATTTTGTGATAAAAACCGTCAAATATTAGATCCTGCTCGAAAGAAAACTAAATATAAATTTAAAAATTAATAAATGAGATTTTCTTTCAACCCCTTCCCCCCTATTCGATTTCTTAAAATTCTCCCGGGTTGTTCCTTTCGAGAACTGGCAACGCTAACTACAACTGATACTACTCGTAGTCGATATTATTGAAAGACTGTATTTCTGAAACAGAGCGTAGGAATGTACTTAATGTTTATAGAATAGGGGTTGAATGTTCACATATTATCAGTGCTGTGTCCTTCCAATAGGTGATCCAGGTATGCGGAATACACATTGCATACCAAATCAAGACGGTATGTTAATTATTATTCCGTACTTACATACATCAGATCACGTATTATATAATACTCCCTAAATATTAATGTGATGAGTAAAAAAACACTAGGTAAAATGAAAATATGAAAACCGGTTGGCCTGCGGACCAATTCTAAAACTTTCGGCTATGTGTTAAATAAATAAATTGATACTTACTATTTTATTTAAATAACTCTTTAAAAGTTATTAAAAAAATGGTTAGGAATTTCAGTCATAAAAAATAAGAAAAAAATTGATGATAATTACCATATAAACACGTACCGTATTTTCCGGACGATAAGACGCACCTCAAATTTATAACATGATTTTTGGAAAAATATATTTTAATGTTACTTTCGGACCATAATAAGCAGCTAATACTAGCTATCGATAACCATAGACAAAGAGTGTAGGTAAATCGGTGATTTCCCACTTGTTTCGAGATAACTTGCGTCATACCTACCTTCAGACGTACCTCAAATTTAGAGACGATTTATTGAAAAAAATATATTAAGTTATCGTACGACATATGTTTTTTACACATACACACACATACATACGTACACTACACACGCGGACGGCAATCTAAATATAGTCAGAATAGTTTCTCAGGACCCCAAAACGTTGAGATCTGATGGAAACTCGTTTTATTAATATTTGCCCGAAACCAATAACTTCCCCTTCTTTTAAATTTCTAATAGTGTTGGTGTTAACCGGCAGGCTCGCCATGTAGTGTTGGTGGTTGATCAGGTTCTTTTGTGTTAGTAATAACTTCGATTTGATTAAATTATCTTTATTTACAACACCAACTCCAATATGTATCAGCTAGCGCTGGCACATTGCAGTTTTACATTTCATACGTAACTATAGCCTACTTACTGATGTATCAACTATAGCGGGTAGTTAAAAAATTGAAGTCTTGTGAGTGTCCAGAAATATGATTTGGTAGTTTTTAAACAAACTCTAAAAGTCATATTTTTTTAATATCAAGTATTAATGTGGAAAACCCAAAAACCTAACAAAAACAGGGTAATTTTTTTCTCTCGCAATAACGGTTCTAATGATTTTGATCAAATTTTATACATGGATACTCCCTTGTATGAGATGTCATGAGTAGATCGTCTTGAAAAAAAAAACAGTGTGAGGATTTGAAGGATATTTTTGCCGTGAACTAAATTTTTCTTTTCAAATTTAAACACAGTTTCCCTAAAATATTTTGGAAAGGCATTGTAGAACTTAAAAAGATTTTGAAAAAGAGAGAATTACACAACATTCCAGTGAAATTTTAACTTAACCAACAATTCTGAACAAACTACTTAACTTTGCACTAGAACTGAAGTCTCATGCTCATCCGTGGCGGCATTTTTGTATAAAATTTTATAAAACATCTAATTTTCCCTAAACATTTCCTTCCCTAAGGTCCCTACCTCATCGGAATGCAATGAAAGCGCAACTGGTTGTTCTATGTTTCTCTAGACTTATAACAAAGCTACCAAAAGAAACACCAGAGAGGACACACTTAAAAAAAAAACAATTTTACATTAATATTATTTTTAAATTATTTTGAAATTCGATAAAATTAACAGTTTTATGTTAAAACATCTATCTTATGGCAAAAAAGTGTAATAAATTAAAGTTGGTTTTTTCTTAAATATTTTTTTTATATTTTATTGATTTAACTTGGTAAATGATTTTTTGTTTTAAACTTGCTTGTAATTAATTAAAATTAGATAACTTTCAGCAAAAAATTAATTTTCTCAGGAATTAGGCAGCGAGTGGAAAAACCAAAATGATTATCTGGTAGCGCGGCTTGCGGCTGGGTAAATGAGGCACCTAAAACGCTGTGCATTTAATTGATACTCACGACTCAACCAGCACGGCTGAGCTGCCAGTAATAAATATTTGACGTGTCGATGTCGGCCAACCAAATTCGTCGCCGAAGCGGAAGCCAGATGTGGAACCTTTCACAGAACTACATACATTATGTTGGCAATTCAACCACTGGCGTTGCCTTGGCAATCCGATCATCCAGGGCCAAGACCCTGAAACTATTAGATTCTACTTTTAGATTGATAATCCCCGGGACCGCTGAATTCGATCTGAACTTTGAAAATATTAACATTCATATTGAGATTTATATTCGTCGTTTTGTGTCCCCGAGAATTACTTCATTTCAAAACCATCCCACAACATGCAATATAGCGAAAGCAGGTACACGTAGAAGTACAGAACATGCAAAGCTTTAAGTGCTGCGTACATACGGTGTTCTGTAGCATCAAACGGTTAATTAAACGATGCGGTTAGCCTTGCTCATTAACTATTGTTATGTGGTTATACTGTTAAGTTCAGAAGATCATGCAAATCTAATATACGCCTACACACGCGCGAATATACATTTATTATTCCTATTATATTGATTGCTTCACACTTGCGTTATCTTGTGGTTTCAATGATTTGGTTTGAGATGACAACATCCACGTTCTGAATCATTGAAACAAATCAGTTTGTTCACCTAGAACAGTATTTCTCAAACGGTGCTATGAGTTGTTATTACTCGTAACAACGTTTGGGAAATACTGCAAGTGAAATATTTTGTGTATTATTTGGCAGACAAAGTGTTTTAAAACAATATCTTCTAATAATCTTTATTTTCAAAACTATATGTTTGTACGCAATTCTATATATTTTAAGGTTAAACATGAGTTCATGTCATTAATGAGAAAGATGCATACTTAATGGCCATTTAAAACAGATAAACAAAGTAAGCGCTCACTTTGTTTATAAAATAAAGAAACTATTTTTGTTTACGGATATTTCTAAGTCACTTCGTAATAAGTATAATCATAATACCAATCTAACCCACAAGTGGGGAATCGTACCTACTAGCTTAGGTCAAAAATAATTTTTCAAAACTTTACAATATCTTTTCATTTTAAGGTTTCCCGAATCCAAAAACATATTTTTGGAAAAACTCTATGCGTCTGCTAGTCTGTTTGTCTGTTAGTCTTTTAGTCTGTTAGTCTGTGAGCACGATCCTCCCAAAATTTGGTTTCAATCCGCTCATCCGTTTGGCCTGTATCGTGTTCACAGACAAACAGACTAACAGACTTACGGACTAACAGACTAACAGACAAACAGACTAATAGAGTTTTTTTTTTAAATATGTTTTTTGGATTCGGGGGACCTCAAAACGGAAAGATATTATAAAATTTTTGAAAAGTGATTTTTTACCTAAACTAGTACCATTCCCCACTTGTGGGTTGGAATGATAAAAGTCATGTTTTGAGGTAAACAATCGCTAAAACTCAAAGAGTCGACTGACTTTGCAATCCTAGAGTTAACTGTTCAAAAATCAACAAACGTACAAGTATACTCAGCACCAACCATCTGTCACACCCTGTATACAGAATTGGGACTAATGCTTCGGGCATATCTAAACTCCCCTTTACATATATACATACAGGCATACATACATATGAACAGAGATGGATCCATTGTTGCTACATGTCGAATCTCTGGAGACAGCGCGCTGGTGGCGCAATTTGCCACAAACTTTTCAACAGGGCATCTTAGGCTTTTAGTTCTCTCAACGTTACGTGGATTGCTTACGAAAACTCAGGTGTAACCGATCTGGCTTGTTGCTAAAGCTCGATTAGCATTCGTATTTGTAAAGTTAAATGATTGAAGCAGTATTGACAGACACCCGAACTTCCACCATGTCAACCCGTACCTCCACCATATCTGTTGGCATTACATGATGAGGGCTCCGTGAAACCAGCCGCAACTTTGTTAGCCGCATGGACCAAAATGGGTGGGCTGGTTTGTGCTTCGTTTGTGCCCTTTCCTGCTTTAAAAATTTTCGTTCCTGCTTTTAGCGTTTCCGAGAAAATCGAAAATTTTATAACTGCGGCCAGGATCACGCCAGCCGCAACTTTTTTGATTTTGTAATTTTTTTACTTGCGGCTGGTTTGTGCTTCGTTTGTGCCCTTTCCTGCTCCAAAAAAATTCGTTCCTGCTTTTCGCGTTTCCGAGAAAATCGAAGAAATTTTAGCTGCGGCCAGGTTCACGCTAGCCGCAACTTTTTGGAATTTGTACATTTTTTACTTGCGGCTGGTTTGTGCTTCGTTTGTGCCTTTTCCTGCTTAAAAAAATTTCGTTCCTGCTTTTCCCGTTCTCGAGAAAATCAAAAAAGAAAATTCGGTAAGCGTGAAGTTAGCCGCAACTTTGTTAGCCGCACGGACCAAAATAGGTGGGATGGATTGAGCTTCGTTTGTGCCTTTTCCTGCTTAAAAAATTTTCGTTCCTGCTTTACGAGTTTCCGAGAAAAATACGAAAAAAGAAAATGCAATTCTACACTGACCGGCACAAAAAACGCAACACCTAAAATGATGACCAGTTTAGAATTGCAATAACTTTTAAACGTATCGCTCGACTTGAATGAGTTTTTTTTTATTTGAAAGGTCTATGCTTTGTCAATATTTCTGTAAGTGCTCTGCTCATTTTGGCGCTCTTCCATTTCGGCTGTAAAGAATAACGCTAATGCTCGTTTTCCCCATACACATTGAAATCTGTGTTTTTGCATATTCTCTACTTGCAGCTCGAAAAACTGTTTAGAACTGCTAAAGTAATATGATGCGGCTGATTAGTGCCTACTATGGAAAGTTTCCTGCCTTCATAATATGTTCGAAGTATTTAACCCTTTCTAGAGAAAATCGACATATTCTAATATATCTGTGTTTTCACGTATTCTTGACGTGCGGCTCGAGAAACTGTTTGGAACTGCTGAAATATTATGATGCGGATGATTAGTGCCTACTATGGAAAGATTCCTGCCTCCATAATATGTTCGGAATATTTAACCCTTTCTAAAGAAAATCGACATATTCTAATATATCTGTGTTTTTACTTATTCTGGACGTGCGGCTCGAGAAACTGTTTGGAACTGCTGATGTATTATGACGCGGCTGATTAGTGCCTACTGTGGAAAGATTCCTGCCTTAATAATATGTTCGGAAAACTTAACCCTCTCTGGAGAAAATCGACATATTCTAATATATCTGTGTTTTTACTTATTCTGGACGTGCGGCTCGAGAAACTGTTTGGAACTGCTGATGTATTATGACGCGGCTGATTAGTGCCTACTATGGAAAGATTCCTGCCTTCATAATATGTTCGGAAAATTTAACCCTTTCTAGAGAAAATCGACATATTCTCATATATCTGTGTTTTTACGTATTCTGGACGTGCGGCTCGAAAAACTGTTTGGAACTGCTGAAGTATTATGTTGCGGCTGATTAGTACCTACTATGGAAAGATTCCTGCCTTCATAATATGTTCGGAAAATTTAACCCTTTCTAAAGAAAATCGACATATTCTAATATATCTTTGTTTTTACTTATTCTGGACGTGCGGCTCGAGAAACTGTTTGGAACTGCTGATGTATTATGACGCGGCTGATTAGTGCCTACTGTGGAAAGATTCCTGCCTTAATAATATGTTCGGAAAACTTAACCCTTTCTAGAGAAAATCGACATATTCTAATATATCTGTGTTTTTACTTATTCTGGACGTGCGGCTCGAGAAATTGTTTGGAACTGCTGATGTATTATGACGCGGCTAATTAGTGCCTACTATAGAAAGATTCCTGCCTCCATAATATGTTCGGAAAATTTAACCCTTTCTAGAGAAAATCGACATATTCTAATATATCTGTGTTTTTGCTTATTCTGGACGTGCGGCTCGAGAAACTGTTTGGAACTGCTAATGTATTATGACGCGGCTGATTAGTGCCTACTATGGAAAGATTCCTGCCTTCATAATATGTTCGGAAAACTTAACCCTCTCTGGAGAAAATCGACATATTCTAATATATCTGTGTTTTTACTTATTCTGGACGTGCGGCTCGAGAAACTGTTTGGAACTGCTGAAGTATTATGACGTGGCTGATTAGTGCCTACTATGGAAAGATTCCTGCTTTCATAATATGTTCGGAAAATTTAACCCTTTATAGAGAAAATCGACATATTCTAATATATCTGTGTTTTTACGTATTCTGGACATGCGGCTCGACAAACTGTTTGGAACTGCTGAAGTATTATGACGTGGCTGATTAGTGCCTACTATGGAAAGATTCCTGCCTTCATAATATGTTCGGAAAATCTAACCCTTTTTGGAGAAAATCGACATATTCTAATATATCTTTGTTTTTACTTATTCTGGACGTGCGGCTCGAGAAACTGTTTGGAACTGCTGATGTATTATGACGCGGCTGATTAGTGCCTACTATGGAAAGATTCCTGCCTTCATAATATGTTCGGAAAATTTAACCCTTTCTAGAGAAAATCGACATATTCTCATATATCTGTGTTTTTACGTATTCTGGACGTGCGGCTCGAAAAACTGTTTGGAACTGCTGAAGTATTATGTTGCGGCTGATTAGTACCTACTATGGAAAGATTCCTGCCTTCATAATATGTTCGGAAAATTTAACCCTTTCTAAAGAAAATCGACATATTCTAATATATCTTTGTTTTTACTTATTCTGGACGTGCGGCTCGAGAAACTGTTTGGAACTGCTGATGTATTATGACGCGGCTGATTAGTGCCTACTGTGGAAAGATTCCTGCCTTAATAATATGTTCGGAAAACTTAACCCTTTCTAGAGAAAATCGACATATTCTAATATATCTGTGTTTTTACTTATTCTGGACGTGCGGCTCGAGAAATTGTTTGGAACTTGTTATGTACTGGGATAAATAAAGAACTACATTGTGATTAAATGTTTTATTGTTGAAGTCCCAATACATACTGATTAACACTGGTAGCGTTGTTAGGATGCACGCCTTTTCGATCCAGTGTTGCCAAACCATATAACCAATATTACCAACACAACATCTCCCTTCTTAAAAAAAGGATTGAACTTAAATAAACTTACACTGAAACTCAAAATGAAACCTTAATTATACAGAAACTTAAAATAAAACCTTAATTATAATTCAATCGGTCAGGCGGTTTTCTAATTCTAGTAGAACGTCTAACCACCATATTATTCTTTTGATTAACATCAGAGTTCATACCATTATGAATATCATCATGCGTATCACTATGCGTATCATTATGCGTATCATTATGCTTATTATTATGCGTATCCGGAGTAACAATACTTTTTGAATATTCAAGAGTCAGGGGATCATTGTGCGTTTTTAACTCAGTTCCCGGGTGAACCTCATCATTTAATTCTGAGTTTCTAAGATGATCGGAATGCACAAACTTTACTGTATTGTTGACATTTACCAGATATGTAACCGAACTAATTACTTTCATAATTGTACCCGGAACCCATTTCACTTCTTCCCCTGCTAGAGTTTTAACCAAAACTTTATCACCATGTGCAAATGTTCTACAGGTTTGTGTAACACGCGCTTGAAACCTATTTTCATCTTGTGACACTGATAGATCAGGTTTCAATAAATCAAGTATGGTTCTTGGCTTTTGTTTAATCAATAATTCGGCTGGAGACACCCTTGTAACTGATGAGGGTGTGTTCCGATAAGAAAACAAAAAATTTTGCAAACGGTACTGTAACGATAATTTTTGTCTATTTTTTGAGACTTGTTCAAATACTTGTTTCTTTAACGCTTGCTTCACCACCTGAACACCTCTTTCTGCTAATCCGTTTGATGGTGGGTGATACGGTGGACTCTTTGTGCATTTTATGCCATTACTTTGACAAAACTTAATGAATTCAACAGAATTAAAAGGCGGGCCATTATCTGATACAATTTCATAAGGCAACCCAAAAACTGCAAATGAATCCCTAAGCTTACTTATAGTTTCATACGCTGTAGTGTTCTTCATGATATATACATCGATCCATTTTGTTCTGCTATCTACCAAAATTAAAAACACATTATTCTCATAATGAAAAAAATCAACATGCAGCCTCTGCCAATTTTTAATCGCAATAGGCCAATACGACCTTGATGCCTGTGGAGGTGCGTTTAACATTCTTTGACAAACCTCACACGATACTATCATCTGTTCGATATCATTGTCCAATCCCGGCCACCACACTACTGACCGAGCTAACATTTTGCTTCTAACGATTCCAATATGTTCACTGTGGATTAGTTTTAAAATTGAGTGTCTTAGTGAATTTGGAATAATTATTCTATTGCCCCAAAACACACACGACTGGTCCACTGATAGTTCATTTCGTTTATAAAAATACGTCTTTAGGTTGACGTCATCAGTTACATTCGGCCACCCACGCAGTGTCAAATCATACACCTTGGACAAAACAATATCACGCATTGTTTCTTTAGCGATTAATTTATAGTTTATCGGTAAAATGTCCTCGACAGCAAAATGACATATGTATCTTTCCTGAGTAGACTCATTTAAAGGTAACCTTGATAACGCGTCCGCCACACAATTCTCTGAACCTTTCCTATATTTTATATCGTATGTATACATACTCAGTAACAATGCCCATCGTTGTATTTTTGATGCAGTCAATGTAGGTATGTTTTTATGTGGCCCAAAAATATATTTTAACGGTTGGTGGTCCGTCAAAATTGTAAACTGTTTACCGTAAATGTAATTATGAAAACGTTTTACTGCAAAAATTATAGCCAAAGCTTCGCGTTCTATTTGTGCGTAATTTCGCTCTGCTTTTGACAACGAACAAGAAGCAAACAAAACAGGACGTTCTTCCTTACCTATGACATGAGACAAAACTGCGCCAAGACCGTACTCACTAGCGTCACAGCTTATAACAATTGGTTTTTCAGGATCATAATGAACCAGTACATTGTATTCAACTAACAGCTGTTTACTTAGCTGAAATGCCCTTTCACAGTGCTTGTCCCATACAAACTCTACACCTTTTTCCTGTAACCGGTATAATGGACGTAGTCTATTTGATAACATGGGTATAAATTTATTATAAAAATTTAACATCCCAACGTAAGACTTAAGTTGCTTTAAATTTTCCGGTTGTGGTGCATTTAAAATAGCTTTGACTTTTTCCCCTGTTGGATATATCCCTTTAGCATCTATTTTATGCCCTAAATATTCCACGGACCTCTCAAAAAATTTGCATTTAGACAAATTCACCCGAACTGAATACTCGTTTAATCTCTGCAAGGTTTTATAAACATTATTTTTACACTCCTCCAAGTCTTTTCCTGAAATTAGAATGTCATCTAAATAACACATTACCTTTGGTAATCCATTCAATATTTCATCCATGCAACTTTGAAAAATCATAGGTGCGCTCGCTATCCCGTACGTTAGTCTGGTATACCTAAATAACCCCCAGTGAGTATTTATAGTTAGATATTTTGCTGAATCATCATGAATTTTTAATTGTTGATACGCCCCTGATAAATCTAAAACGGTGAAATATTCATTCCCACTTAATGACGCGAATATATCCTCCAATTTGGGAAGCGGATAATGCTCTGTTACTAATAATCTATTTAGTGTCGCTTTAAAATCAACACATATTCTTATATCATTATTTTTCTTTGGAATTAAAACAATCGGACTTGCCCATTCACTATGTTTAATAGGCGTTATTATACCTGACTCTTGCATATTTTTTAATTCTTTAGCAACTTTTTCTTTGAGTGCGTACGGCACTGAATACGCTTTGTGAAATACAGGTGTAACATTTTCTTTTATTTTTATATTAGCCTGAAATTTACTTATATAATTTTTTCCATCATTACTAAAGACATTTGGAAACCTCGCCTTTACCTCATTTACCATGTTTTCAACGTTTTCTGACTCATTTTTCTGAACTGAAAAGACATTTTTCCATTCCGGATTTAAAATGTTTAGCCATGATCTTCCTAGTAGAGGCAAAAACTCAATATCCGACATGACAATGACCAATTCTAAATTAAACTTTTGCTTTTCTTTATTGACTTCAACAAACACTTTTCCCAACGGTTTTATTCTTTGACCTGTTACACTTTTGAATTTATAGTTACATTGTTGTAACTTTTTATTAGAAAAATGTTTGTTGTAATCGTTTTCTGACATAATTGACATACTAGCACCTGAATCTATTTCAAATTGAATTTTCTTACTTTCGACTACTAACCATACTGTTAAAGGACTTTCCTTGCTATCGACCTTATTTATATGACCTAATACCTCGTTATCACCTTCAGAGTCGTATGAATTTGATTACCGATTAATGTTATAAACAAAGCCACTTTGTTTTCAGTGACTGAGTTAACAATGAAAAATTGATCCATCCGCTCGGCGTATGAATCAAAATCCGATTTTGCGGGATCGAACGGTTCAATATTTCCTACCAACGACATTTTTTTTTTTTTTTTTTTGACTTATGACACTTTTAACTACTTTTACACTTTATTTTACGACTTTTGACTTTATAACGATTTGTGACGACTTTTTGACTTTACAATGCCTTACGACGCGACTTTGACTTTACTGAAGCAACCTAAGACTTTTTGATTGACTCCATTTCCTCGTCGCCAATTTATGTTATGTACTGGGATAAATAAAGAACTACATTGTGATTAAATGTTTTATTGTTGAAGTCCCAATACATACTGATTAACACTGGTAGCGTTGTTAGGATGCACGCCTTTTCGATCCAGTGTTGCCAAACCATATAACCAATATTACCAACACAACAGAACTGCTGATGTATTATGACGCGGCTGATTAGTGCCTACTATAGAAAGATTCCTGCCTCCATAATATGTTCGGAAAATTTAACCCTTTCTAGAGAAAATCGACATATTCTAATATATCTGTGTTTTTGCTTATTCTGGACGTGCGGCTCGAGAAACTGTTTGGAACTGCTGATGTATTATGACGCGGCTGATTAGTGCCTACTATGGAAAGATTCCTGCCTTCATAATATGTTCGGAAAACTTAACCCTCTCTGGAGAAAATCGACATATTCTAATATATCTGTGTTTTTACTTATTCTGGACGTGCGGCTCGAGAAACTGTTTGGAACTGCTGAAGTATTATGACGTGGCTGATTAGTGCCTACTATGGAAAGATTCCTGCTTTCATAATATGTTCGGAAAATTTAACCCTTTATAGAGAAAATCGACATATTCTAATATATCTGTGTTTTTACGTATTCTGGACGTGCGGCTCGACAAACTGTTTGGAACTGCTGAAGTATTATGACGTGGCTGATTAGTGCCTACTATGGAAAGATTCCTGCCTTCATAATATGTTCGGAAAATCTAACCCTTTTTGGAGAAAATCGACATATTCTAATATATCTATGTTTTTACGTATTCTGGACGTGCGGCTCGACAAACTGTTTGGAACTGCTGAAGTATTATGACGCGGCTGATTAGTGCCTACTATGGAAAGATTCCTGCCTTCATAATATGTTCGGAAAATTTAACCCTTTTTGGAGAAAATCGACATATTCTAATATATCTATGTTTTTACGTATTCTGGACGTGCGGCTTGACAAACTGTTTGGAACTGCTGAATTATTATGATGCGGATGATTAGTGCCTACTATGGAAAGATTCCTGCCTCCATAATATGTTCGGAATATTTAACCCTTTCTAAAGAAAAACGACATATTCTAATATATCTGTGTTTTTACGTATTCTGGACGTGCGGCTCGACAAACTGTTTGGAACTGCTGAAGTATTATGACGTGGCTGATTAGTGCCTACTATGGAAAGATTCCTGCCTTCATAATATGTTCGGAATATTTAACCCTTTCTAAAGAAAATCGACATATTCTAATATATCTGTGTTTTTACTTATTCTGGACGTGCGGCTCGAGAAACTGTTTGGAACTGCTAAAGTATTATGACGCGGCTGATTAGTGCCTACTATGGAAAGATTCCTGCCTCCATAATATGTTCGGAATATTTAACCCTTTCTAAAGAAAATCGACATATTCTAATATATCTGTGTTTTTACTTATTCTGGACGTGCGGCTCGAGAAACTGTTTGGAACTGCTGAAGTATTATGACGCGGCTGATTAGTGCCTACTATGGAAAGATTCCTGCCTTCATAATATGTTCGGAAAATTTAACCCTTTATAGAGAAAATCGACATATTCTCATATATCTGTGTTTTTACGTATTCTGGACGTGCGGCTCGAAAAACTGTTTGGAACTGCTGAAGTATTATGTTGCGGCTGATTAGTACCTACTATGGAAAGATTCCTGCCTTCTTAATATGTTCGGAAAATTTAACCCTTTTTGGAGAAAATCGACATATTCTAATATATCTATGTTTTTACGTATTCTGGACGTGCGGCTCGACAAACTGTTTGGAACTGCTGATGTATTATGACTCGGCTGATTAGTGCCTACTATGGAAAGATTCCTGCCTTCATAATATGTTCGGAAAATTTAACCCTTTATAGAGAAAATCGACATATTCTAATATATCTGTGTTTTTACGTATTCTGGACGTGCGGCTCGACAAACTGTTTGGAACTGCTGAAGTATTATGACGTGGCTGATTAGTGCCTACTATGGAAAGATTCCTGCCTTCATAATATGTTCGGAAAATCTAACCCTTTTTGGAGAAAATCGACATATTCTAATATATCTATGTTTTTACGTATTCTGGACGTGCGGCTCGACAAACTGTTTGGAACTGCTGATGTATTATGACTCGGCTGATTAGTGCCTACTATGGAAAGATTCCTGCCTTCATAATATGTTCGGAAAATTTAACCCTTTATAGAGAAAATCGACATATTCTAATATATCTGTGTTTTTACGTATTCTGGACGTGCGGCTCGACAAACTGTTTGGAACTGCTGAAGTATTATGACGTGGCTGATTAGTGCCTACTATGGAAAGATTCCTGCCTTCATAATATGTTCGGAAAATCTAACCCTTTTTGGAGAAAATCGACATATTCTAATATATCTATGTTTTTACGTATTCTGGACGTGCGGCTCGACAAACTGTTTGGAACTGCTGATGTATTATGACTCGGCTGAATAGTGCCTACTATGGAAAGATTCCTGCCTTCA
The DNA here is from genome assembly GCA_963575645.1 of Xanthostigma xanthostigma. NCBI lineage: Eukaryota > Metazoa > Arthropoda > Insecta > Raphidioptera > Raphidiidae > Xanthostigma > Xanthostigma xanthostigma. The sequence continues at coordinate 20,381,246 of OY754465.1, forward strand.
TAATATGTTCGGAAAATTTAACCCTTTCTAGAGAAAATCGACATATTCTAATATATCTGTGTTTTTGCTTATTCTGGACGTGCGGCTCGAGAAACTGTTTGGAACTGCTGATGTATTATGACGCGGCTGATTAGTGCCTACTATGGAAAGATTCCTGCCTCCATAATATGTTCGGAAAATTTAACCCTTTTTGGAGAAAATCGACATATTCTAATATATCTATGTTTTTACGTACCGTAAAATGGGGTGACTTTGACCACTGGGGTGAAGTTGACCAAAAACTAAAAAAATGTTTCAGTGCTAAATACTTTCCGTATTGATATAATTATTCGGAAGTTTTATTGCTTAAATATTAAGCTAATATATTGTCAAAAGTTTTCATGTAAACAAAATGTTTTAATTTTTATCTATACATGATACATACGAAGCCAAAGTCATATATGAAAGTTAATGAAAATTCGTAGTGCTCAAACTATCATTAATATTTGCAAAACCAGAAACTTTACGACTAATATGTTTCGTTATTTTAATAACGTGATTTTTCTGTGTCAACACTTTATTATCATATTTTACATAACTTTAATAACTGGATCGCAGTATTCTAAATATTCAACTTTGACAATATTTTTACGATTTTGGGGTTAACTTGACCGCCTGGGTGAAGTTGACTAGCTTGCAGAGTCTTGCAAAAACTTGCAGTCTTGTGTGTCTGTGCTGTTCTAGCAACGCGGTTTGTTCTGATGAATGAATGTGAGTGGTTGTAAAATTGAGTTCTTAATTATTTAAAAGTGTAATTTGACGATATGCCGAGAATATATTTAGGTGCTCGAGTTTTTAAAGGTTATAGTGAAGAAACATTAGAAAAATGCTTAGAAGAGGTTTTAGAAGGAAAGATAAGTGCAACTCAGGCTTCTAAAAAAATATTAATAAATACCTACATATTAATTAATATTAATTGTACGAACCCAAAACCGGTCGCAGAGGGGAATTTTTGTTTAATTTGGACCTTTCGGCGTTTAATTTTAGCTAAAATGTTTTTTTTATATTTGAAAGTAGTTTTAGTGATATTTATATACATTTTTGTTGACGTAAACTGCTTAATTTCAATCTGATTTAAAGTAAACTGTTTAATTTCTACTTTTTTGCATTATTTAGGTTGTTCGGACTTTAATGTTCGTTTTTTTTTTAAATAAATGTTTCATAAAATGTTCTTTTCATATTCCTGTGGACAAACTAACCCCAACTAGCTAAAATAAACAATTAGAATGAAAATTAAAGCTGTGGTCAACTTCACCCCATTTGGGGTGAAGTTGACTATTACGCCATTTTATTTTTTTTCTTGATAATGGTAAACAAACTAAAGATACTGCTTTCCCTTAACGCTAGTACTACCTAATACCCATATTGTCAAAAAACAATATCCCTGAATTTTTGTAGTCTTCACATAGAAATTTTAGTTCAAACCTAAAAATTGGTCAAAGTCACCCCATTTTACGGTATTCTGGACGTGCGGCTCGACAAACTGTTTGGAACTGCTGATGTATTATGACGCGGCTGATTAGTGCCTACTATAAAAAGATTCCTGCCTTCATAATATGTTCGGAAAATTTAACCCTTTATAGAGAAAATCGACATATTCTAATATATCTGTGTTTTTACGTATTCTGGACGTGCGGCTCGACAAACTGTTTGGAACTGCTGAAGTATTATGACGTGGCTGATTAGTGCCTACTATGGAAAGATTCCTGCCTTCATAATATGTTCGGAAAACTTAACCCTTTATAGAGAAAATCGACATATTCTAATATATCTGTGTTTTTACGTATTCTGGACGTGCGGCTCGACAAACTGTTTGGAACTGCTGAAGTATTATGACGTGGCTGATTAGTGCCTACTATGGAAAGATTCCTGCCTCCATAATATGTTCGGAATATTTAACCCTTTATAGAGAAAATCGACATATTCTAATATATCTGTGTTTTTACGTATTCTGGACGTGCAGGTCGAGAAACTGTTTGGAACTGCTGATGTATTATGACGCGGCTGATTAGTGCTTACTATGGAAAGATTCCTGCCTCCATAATATGTTCGGAATATTTAACCCTTTATAGAGAAAATTGACATATTCTAATATATCTGTGTTTTTACGTATTCTGTATTTGCGGCTCGACAAACAGTTTGGAACTGCTGAAGTATTATGACGTGGCTGATTAGTGCCTACTATGGAAAGATTCCTGCCTTCATAATATGTTCGGAAAATTTAACCCTTTATAGAGAAAATCGACATATTCTCATATATCTGTGTTTTTACGTATTCTGGACGTGCGGCTCGAAAAACTGTTTGGAACTGCTGAAGTATTATGTTGCGGCTTATTAGTACCTACTATGGAAAGATTCCTGCCTTCTTAATATGTTCGGAAAATTTAACCCTTTTTGGAGAAAATCGACATATTCTAATATATCTATGTTTTTACGTATTCTGGACGTGCGGCTCGACAAACTGTTTGGAACTGCTGATGTATTATGACTCGGCTGATTAGTGCCTACTATGGAAAGATTCCTGCCTTCATAATATGTTCGGAAAATTTAACCCTTTATAGAGAAAATCGACATATTCTAATATATCTGTGTTTTTACGTATTCTGGACGTGCGGCTCGACAAACTGTTTGGAACTGCTGAAGTATTATGACGTGGCTGATTAGTGCCTACTATGGAAAGATTCCTGCCTTCATAATATGTTCGGAAAATTTAATCCTTTCTAGAGATAATCGACATATTCTAATATATCTATGTTTTTACGTATTCTAGACGTGCGGCTCGAGAAACTGTTTGGAACTGCTGAAGTATTATGACGCGGCTGATTAGTGCCTACTATGGAAAGATTCCTGCCTTCATAATATGTTCGGAAAATCTAACCCTTTTTGGAGAAAATCGACATTTTCTAATATATCTATGTTTTTACGTATTCAGGACGTGCGGCTCGACAAACTGTTTGGAACTGCTGAAGTATTATGACGCGGCTGATTAGTGCCTACTATGGAAAGATTCCTGCCTCCATAATATGTTCGGAATATTTAACCCTTTCTAAAGAAAATCGACATATTCTAATATATCTGTGTTTTTACTTATTCTGGACGTGCGGCTCGACAAACTGTTTGGAACTGCTGAAGTATTATGACGCGGCTGATTAGTGCCTACTATGGAAAGATTCCTGCCTCCATAATATGTTCGGAATATTTAACCCTTTCTAAAGAAAATCGACATATTCTAATATATCTGTGTTTTTACTTATTCTGGACGTGCGGCTCGAGAAACTGTTTGGAACTGCTGAAGTATTATGACGCGGCTGATTAGTGCTTACTCTGGAAAGATTCCTGCCTTCATAATATGTTCGGAAAATTTAACCCTTTCTGGACAAAAATCGACATATTCTAATATATCTGTGTTTTCACGTATTCTTGACGTGCGGCTCGAAAAACTGTTTGGAACTGCTGAAGTATTATGACGCGGCTGATTAGTGCCTACTATGGAAAGATTCCTGCCTCCATAATATGTTCGGAAAATTTAACCCTTTCTAGAGAAAATCGACATATTCTCATATATCTGTGTTTTAACGTATTCTGGACGTGCGGCTCGAGAAACTGTTTGAAACTGCTGAAGTATTATGACGCGGCTGATTAGTGCCTTCTATGGAAAGATTCCTGCCTCCATAATATGTTCGGAATATTTAACCCTTTATAGAGAAAATCGACATATTCTAATATATCTGTGTTTTTGCGTATTCTCTACTTGCGGCTCGAAAAACTGTTTAGAACTGCTGAAGTATTATGATGCGGATGATTAGTGCCCACTATGGAAAGATTCCTGCCTCCATAATATGTTCGGAAAATTTAACCCTTTCTAGAGAAAATCGACATATTCTCATATATCTGTGTTTTTACGTATTCTGGACGTGCGGCTCGAAAAACTGTTTGGAACTGCTGAAGTATTATGACGCGGCTGATTAGTGCCTACTGTGGAAAGATTCCTGCCTTCATAATATGTTCGGAAAACTTAACCCTCTCTGGAGAAAATCGACATATTCTAATGTATCTGTGTTTTTACGTATTCTGGACGTGCGGCTCGAGAAACTGTTTGGAACTGCTGAAGTATTATGATGCGGATGATTAGTGCCCACTATGGAAAGATTCCTGCCTCCATAATATGTTCGGAAAATTTAACCCTTTCTAGAGAAAATCGACATATTCTCATATATCTGTGTTTTTACGTATTCTGAACGTGCGGCTCGAGAAACTGTTTGGAACTGCTGAAGTATTATGACGCGGCTGATTAGTGCCTTCTATGAAAAGATTCCTGCCTTCATAATATGTTCGGAAAATTTAATCCTTCCCAGAGAAAATCGACATATTCTCACAAATCTGTGTTTTTGCGTATTCTCTACTTGCGGCTCGAAAAACTGTTTAGAACTGCTGAAGTATTATGATGCGGCTGATTAGTGCCTTATATGGAAAGATTTCTCCCTTTCTAATATATTCGGAAAATTTAACCCTTTTTAGTGAAAATCGACATATCCTAACAAATCTGTGTTTTTACATATTCTCGACTTGTGGGCTCGAGAAACTGTTTAAACTACTGCATTATTATAAATTTCTGCAAAAAAATAGGAGAGCAAAAAAATTTTTTGAATTTTTAGTGATTTTTCAGAATGCTGTATCTCAGTTAAAATTTGTCGTATCGAGGTTTTAAAAAAAGCATTTTAAAGCGCTGAATGTCTAGTTTTTAGAATTTTTGGCTTAAAATTTTTAGGAGCGACAGTCATCGCAAAATTCTAAGAAAGTACACGAAACAATTTTTTTTTTCATTTTTTGCGTTTTTTTTCTCGGTCCACGGGCTTGGAAAAATTTTTTACTCAAAAATTATGATATGGCCTGTTCATCAGCTTTATATTCTTTTTTTAAATTTTTCTCTACGTTAATTTTTGACCCGGAGATATTCGACTACAAAAGCCTTTTTTTGACTGTAACCATCGATATTTCAGCAACTAATGATCAGACAGAAAATTGACGGGCAGTTTCAAAATCTCGAATAATTTTCCTACAAGGTTATGTAGTGTTCTTGGAAGAAGAAAATTTTCTTTCATCCTCGATATCAACTTGAAAAAAGTGAAAAAAAGTGACTTTTTGACTTGTTTTGCTAAGTCGACCTTATCTTTGCTAATATCGGTGGAAAGTCTAATGCTTGTACGAATTTTTACACCTCGATGTACCCCCAAGAGCTCCGTAAATCGGTAGATCGATCTATCGAACGGTTTTTTCCGGACCGCTTAATCAAAATTTCAGAAAAATTTAAAGGAGCAAATTCAATAAGCAAAAGATGCCCAATTGTGAAAGAATTGAAAAAAATACAAATTTATTTTTACGAACATTACAGGCTGTTCAGAATTGTAAATTTTGCTCCTTTAAATTTTTCTGAAATTTTGATTAAGCGGTCCGGAAAAACCGATCGATAGTTCGATCTGTCGATTTACGGAGCTCTTGGGGGTACAATGAGGTGTAAAAATTCGTACAAGCATTAGACTTGCCACCAATATTAGCAAATATGCGGTCAACTTAGCAAAACAAGTCAAAAAGTCACTTTTTTTCACTTTTTTCAAGTTAATATCGAGGATGAAAGAAAATTTTTTTCTTCCAAGAACACTACATAGCCTTGTAGGAAATTTATTCGAGATTTTGAAACTGCCCGTCAATTTTCTGTCTGATCATTAGTTGCTGAGATATCGATGGTTAAAATCAAAGGATGCTTTTGTATTCGTAGTCGAATATCTCCGGGTCAAATTAACGTAGAGAAAAATTTAAAAAAAGAAATTAAAGCTGAATGAACAGGCTATCAAGTCCACATCATGATTTTTGTGAAAAAAATTTTTCCAAGCCCGTGGACCGAGAAAAAAAGGCAAAAAAAATTTTTTTGTGTTCTTTCTTACAATTTCGCGATGACTGTCGCTCCTAAAAATTTTAAGCTAAGAAATCTGAAAACTAGACATTCAGCGCTTTAAAATGCTTTTTTTAAAATCTCAATGCGACTAATTTTAACTGAGATACAGCTTTCTGAAAAATCACTAAAAATTCGAAAAATTTTTTTGCTCCCTTAATTTTTTGCAGAAATGTAGCAGACATAGTGCATTCTTTAAATATACGGAATGTTTCGTAATAGCACGGAGCCATAAGTACCTATGTATTTTCTTACAAATAATTGCCAAAAAAAAAAAAAAAAAAAAAACCTATAAATTTAGAGGTAAATTAATTTTTATAACTAAGTCATTAAGAAATACAGATATTTTTTGACCATACAACTTTCAGAGTATTAATTCGAAATATCTACCCCTATCTTGTTGTTTTCTTGGGTTAATTAAAAATTAAAATTTTTAATTTAAGGGGGTACTCGCTCGAATTTTTGGAAAAAATCATACATTTTTGAACGGGTCTCAAAGAAAGAGGGAGGCAGATAGAAAATTGATTTTTTTTATTTTACATAATCTTCATTTTACATATCCTTCTACCATATGTTCATTTTTTTTGACGCGCACGCCCCACGCGCATGCGCACAGCTGTCTGTATATCAAGAGACCTTTAAAAAAAGCGGGTTCGATCAGCGCTTTCGAGAACATCCTAGAACAAAAAAAAAAAATTATTCTTAAAGTAGAAGAGTCAAACTTCGCATTGACGGATGGAAATTAAAAAAAAATCGATTTTAGAGAAATGGCGAATCTACGAAAAAAACCTCGGAAACGCTAGAAAATTTGAGGAAAAAACGGTTACTGAATCGCGAAATTTTTTTTATCAGAATTTCCATCCGTCAACGCGAAGTTGGACTCTTCTACTTTAAGAATACATTTTTTTTGTTGTTCTAGGATGTTCTGGAAAGCGCTGATCGGGCCCGCCGTTTTTTCATTGTTTCCTGAGATACAGACAGCTGTGCGCAAGCGCGTGGAGCGCGCGCGTCAAAAAAAATGGGCATATGGTAGAAGGATATGTAAATAAAATTTAAAAAAAATCAATTCTCTATCTGCCTTCCTCTTTCTTTGACACTCGTTCAAAAATGTATGATTTTTTCCGAAAATTCGAGCGAGTACCCCCTTAAATGATTGTTTTTGCTTTTTCACTTAATTTCGTATCTTAATTATTCAAATGACTTTAAAAGTTAAATGTGTCAGTACGCTCGCAAAGATAATCTATTTAGTATAAGTCGATCATTTTTGTAAAATTAATCCCATCAAAAACATAAATGTGAAAACGGGAGCCAAGTTTAATAATCAATAAATAAGGAATTGAGATCTAAAAAGGTGTCAAATTTTCACCAAGCAAGTGTTCGTTTATTATGATTTATACCTAAACTTCATGTTTATTTGTGTGAAAACTTGCCAATTAAAAACTTAGCACCTTTTTAGAACTCTTTTGCATTGAATTTTTACGCTTATGTTTTTGATGGGATTTCATTACTTTCTGTAAACAAATTATTATTATTTATCAGTCAAAAGTGATTTTTGAGAATATGTCGATTTTCTCTGGGAAGAATAAAATTTTCCGAACATATTATTATAAAGGCAGGAATCTTTCCATAGTAGGCACTAATCAGCCGCGTCATAATACATCAGCAGTTCCAAACAGTTTCTCGAACCGCACGTCCAGAATACGTAAAAACACAGACATATGAGAATATGTCGATTTTCTCTAGAAAGGGTTAAATTTTCCGAACATATTATGGAGGCAGGAATCTTTCCATAGTAGGCACTAATCAGCCGCGTCATAATACTTCAGCAGTTCCAAACAGTTTTTCGAGCCGCACGTCCAGAATACGTAAAAACACAGATATATGAGAATATGTCGATTTTCTCTAGAAAGGGTTAAATTTTCCGATTATATTATGAAGGCAGGAATCTTTCCATAGTAGGCACTAATCAGCCACGTCATAATACTTCAGCAGTTCCAAACAGTTTCTCGAGCCGCACGTCCAGAATAAGTAAAAACACAGATATATTAGAATATGTCTATTTTCTCTAGAAAGGGTTAAATATTCCGAACATATTATGGAGGCAGGAATCTTTCCATAGTAGGCACTATTCAGCCGCGTTATAATACTTCAGCAGTTCCAAACAGTTTGTCGAGCCGCACGTCCAGAATACGTAAAAACACAGATATATGAGAATATGTCGATTTTCTCTAGAAAGGGTTAAATTTTCCGAACATATTATGAAGGCAGGAATCTTTCCATAGTAGGCACTAATCAGCCACGTCATAATACATCAGCAGTTCCAAACAGTTTCTCGAGCCGCACGTCCAGAATAAGTAAAAACACAGATATATTAGAATATGTCGATTTTCTCTAGAAAGGGTTAAATATTCCGAACATATTATGGAGGCAGGAATCTTTCCATAGTAGGCACTAATCAGCCGCGTCATAATACATCAGCAGTTCCAAACAGTTTCTCGAGCCGCACGTCCAGAATACGTAAAAACACAGATATATTAGAATATGTCGATTTTCTTTAGAAAGGGTTAAATATTCCGAACATATTATGGAGGCAGGAATCTTTCCATAGTAGGCACTAATCATCCGCATCATAATACTTCAGCAGTTCCAAACAGTTTTTCGAGCCGCACGTCCAGAATACGTAAAATAATAGATATATTAGAATATGTCGATTTTCTCCAGAAAGGGTTAAATTTTCCGAACATATTATGAAGGCAGGAATCTTTCCATAGTAGGCACTAATCAGCCACGTCATAATACTTCAGCAGTTCCAAACTGTTTGTCGAGCCGCAAATACAGAATACGTAAAAACACAGATATATTAGAATATGTCAATTTTCTCTATAAAGGGTTAAATATTCCGAACATATTATGGAGGCAGGAATCTTTCCATAGTAGGCACTAATTAGCCGCGTCATAATACATCAGCAGTTCCAAACAGTTTCTCGAGCCGCACGTCCAGAATAAGTAAAAACACAGATATATTAGAATATGTCGATTTTCTCTAGAAAGGGTTAAATATTCCGAACATATTATGGAGGCAGGAATCTTTCCATAGTAGGCACTAATCAGCCGCGTCATAATACATCAGCAGTTCCAAACAGTTTCTCGAGCCGCACGTCCAGAATACGTAAAAACACAGATATATTAGAATATGTCGATTTTCTCTATAAAGGGTTAAATTTTCCGAACATATTATGAAGGCAGGAATCTTTCCATAGTAGGCACTAATCAGCCACGTCATAATACTTCAGCAGTTCCAAACAGTTTGTCGAGCCGCAAATCCAGAATACGTAAAAACACAGATATATTAGAATATGTCGATTTTCTCTATAAAGGGTTAAATATTCCGAACATATTATGGAAGCAGGAATCTTTCCATAGTAGGCACTAATCAGCCGCGTCATAATACTTCAGCAGTTCCAAACAGTTTCTCGAGCCGCACGTCCAGAATACGTAAAAACATAGTTATATTAGAATATGTCGATTTTCTCTAGAAAGGGTTAAATTTTCCGAACATATTATGGAGGCAGGAATCTTTCCATAGTAGGCACTCATCAGCCGCGTCATAATACTTCAGCAGTTCCAAACAGTTTTTCGAGCCGCACGTCCAGAATACGTAAAAACACAGATATATTAGAATATGTCGATTTTCTCTATAAAGGGTTAAATTTTCCGAACATATTATGGAGGCAGGAATCTTTCCATAGTAGGCACTAATCAGCCGCGTCATAATACATCAGCAGTTCCAAACAGTTTCTCGAGCCGCACGTCCAGAGTAAGTAAAAACACAGATATATTAGAATATGTCGATTTTCTTTAGAAAGGGTTAAATATTCCGAACATATTATGGAGGCAGGAATCTTTCCATAGTAGGCACTCATCAGCCGGGTCATAATACTTCAGCAGTTCCAAACAGTTTTTCGAGCCGCACGTCCAGAATACGTAAAAACACAGATATATTAGAATATGTCGATTTTCTCTATAAAGGGTTAAATTTTCCGAACATATTATGGAGGCAGGAATCTTTCCATAGTAGGCACTAATCAGCCGCGTCATAATACATCAGCAGTTCCAAACAGTTTCTCGAGCCGCACGTCCAGAGTAAGTAAAAACACAGATATATTAGAATATGTCGATTTTCTCTAGAAAGGGTTAAATATTCCGAACATATTATGGAGGCAGGAATCTTTCCATAGTAGGCACTAATCAGCCGCGTCATAATACATCAGCAGTTCCAAACAGTTTCTCGAGCCGCACGTCCAGAGTAAGTAAAAACACAGATATATTAGAATATGTCGATTTTCTTTAGAAAGGGTTAAATATTCCGAACATATTATGGAGGCAGGAATCTTTCCATAGTAGGCACTAATCATCCGCATCATAATACTTAAGCAGTTCCAAACAGTTTCTCGAGCGCACGTCCAGAATAAGTAAAAACACAGATATATTAGAATATGTCGATTTTCTTTAGAAAGGGTTAAATATTCCGAACATATTATGGAGGCAGGAATCTTTCCATAGTAGGCACTAATCATCCGCATCATAATACTTAAGCAGTTCCAAACAGTTTTTCGAGCCGCACGTCCAGAATACGTAAAAACACAGATATATTAGAATATGTCGATTTTCTCTATAAAGGGTTAAATTTTCCGAACATATTATGGAGGCAGGAATCTTTCCATAGTAAGCACTAATCAGCCGCGTCATAATACATCAGCAGTTCCAAACAGTTTCTCGAGCGCACGTCCAGAATAAGTAAAAACACAGATATATTAGAATATGTCGATTTTCTTTACAAGGGTTAAATATTCCGAACATATTATGGAGGCAGGAATCTTTCCATAGTAAGCACTAATCAGCCGCGTCATAATACATCAGCAGTTCCAAACAGTTTCTCGAGCCGCACGTCCAGAATAAGTAAAAACACAGATATATTAGAATATGTCGATTTTCTCTAGAAAGGGTTAAATATTCCGAACATATTATGGAGGCAGGAATCTTTCCATAGTAGGCACTAATCAGCCGCGTCATAATACATCAGCAGTTTCAAACAGTTTCTCGACCTGCACGTCCAGAATACGTAAAAACACAGATATATTAGAATATGTCGATTTTCTCTAGAAAGGGTTAAATTTTCCGAACATATTATGGAGGCAGGAATCTTTCCATAGTGGGCACTAATCAGCTGCGTTATAATACTTCAGCAGTTCCAAACAGTTTTTCGAGCCGCACGTCAAGAATACGTGAAAACACAGATATATTAGAATATGTCGATTTTCTTTAGAAAGGGTTAAATATTCCGAACATATTATGGAGGCAGGAATCTTTCCATAGTAGGCACTAATCAGCTGCGTTATAATACTTCAGCAGTTCCAAACAGTTTTTCGAGCCGCACGTCCAGAATAAGTAAAAACACAGATATATTAGAATATGTCGATTTTCTCTAGAAAGGGTTAAATTTTCCGAACATATTATGGAGGCAGGAATCTTTCCATAGTGGGCACTAATCAGCTGCGTTATAATACTTCAGCAGTTCCAAACAGTTTTTCGAGCCGCACGTCAAGAATACGTGAAAACACAGATATATTAGAATATGTCGATTTTCTCTAGAAAGGGTTAAATTTTCCGAACATATTATGGAGGCAGGAATCTTTCCATAGTGGGCACTAATCAGCCACGTCATAATACTTCAGCAGTTCCAAACTGTTTGTCGAGCCGCAAATACAGAATACGTAAAAACACAGATATATTAGAATATGTCGATTTTCTCTATAAAGGGTTAAATATTCCGAACATATTATGGAGGCAGGAATCTTTCCATAGTAGGCACTAATTAGCCGCGTCATAATACATCAGCAGTTCCAAACAGTTTCTCGAGCCGCACGTCCAGAATAAGTAAAAACACAGATATATTAGAATATGTCGATTTTCTCTAGAAAGGGTTAAATTTTCCGAACATATTATGGAGGCAGGAATCTTTCCATAGTGGGCACTAATCAGCTGCGTTATAATACTTCAGCAGTTCCAAACAGTTTTTCGAGCCGCACGTCAAGAATACGTGAAAACACAGATATATTAGAATATGTCGATTTTCTTTAGAAAGGGTTAAATTTTCCGAACATATTATGGAGGCAGGAATCTTTCCATAGTAGGCACTAATCAGCCACGTCATAATACTTCAGCAGTTCCAAACTGTTTGTCGAGCCGCAAATACAGAATACGTAAAAACACAGATATATTAGAATATGTCAATTTTCTCTATAAAGGGTTAAATATTCCGAACATATTATGGAGGCAGGAATCTTTCCATAGTAGGCACTAATTAGCCGCGTCATAATACATCAGCAGTTCCAAACAGTTTCTCGAGCCGCACGTCCAGAATAAGTAAAAACACAGATATATTAGAATATGTCGATTTTCTCTAGAAAGGGTTAAATTTTCCGAACATATTATGGAGGCAGGAATCTTTCCATAGTGGGCACTAATCAGCTGCGTTATAATACTTCAGCAGTTCCAAACAGTTTCTCGAGCCGCACGTCCAGAATAAGTAAAAACACAGATATATTAGAATATGTCGATTTTCTCTAGAAAGGGTTAAATTTTCCGAACATATTATGGAGGCAGGAATCTTTCCATAGTGGGCACTAATCAGCTGCGTTATAATACTTCAGCAGTTCCAAACAGTTTTTCGAGCCGCACGTCAAGAATACGTGAAAACACAGATATATTAGAATATGTCGATTTTCTTTAGAAAGGGTTAAATATTCCGAACATATTATGGAGGCAGGAATCTTTCCATAGTAGGCACTAATCATCCGCATCATAATACTTAAGCAGTTCCAAACAGTTTCTCGAGCGCACGTCCAGAATAAGTAAAAACACAGATATATTAGAATATGTCGATTTTCTTTAGAAAGGGTTAAATATTCCGAACATATTATGGAGGCAGGAATCTTTCCATAGTAGGCACTAATCATCCGCATCATAATACTTAAGCAGTTCCAAACAGTTTTTCGAGCCGCACGTCCAGAATACGTAAAAACACAGATATATTAGAATATGTCGATTTTCTCTATAAAGGGTTAAATTTTCCGAACATATTATGGAGGCAGGAATCTTTCCATAGTAAGCACTAATCAGCCGCGTCATAATACATCAGCAGTTCCAAACAGTTTCTCGAGCGCACGTCCAGAATAAGTAAAAACACAGATATATTAGAATATGTCGATTTTCTTTACAAGGGTTAAATATTCCGAACATATTATGGAGGCAGGAATCTTTCCATAGTAAGCACTAATCAGCCGCGTCATAATACATCAGCAGTTCCAAACAGTTTCTCGAGCCGCACGTCCAGAATAAGTAAAAACACAGATATATTAGAATATGTCGATTTTCTCTAGAAAGGGTTAAATATTCCGAACATATTATGGAGGCAGGAATCTTTCCATAGTAGGCACTAATCAGCCACGTCATAATACTTCAGCAGTTCCAAACTGTTTGTCGAGCCGCAAATACAGAATACGTAAAAACACAGATATATTAGAATATGTCAATTTTCTCTATAAAGGGTTAAATATTCCGAACATATTATGGAGGCAGGAATCTTTCCATAGTAGGCACTAATTAGCCGCGTCATAATACATCAGCAGTTCCAAACAGTTTCTCGAGCCGCACGTCCAGAATAAGTAAAAACACAGATATATTAGAATATGTCGATTTTCTCTAGAAAGGGTTAAATATTCCGAACATATTATGGAGGCAGGAATCTTTCCATAGTAGGCACTAATCAGCCGCGTCATAATACATCAGCAGTTTCAAACAGTTTCTCGACCTGCACGTCCAGAATACGTAAAAACACAGATATATTAGAATATGTCGATTTTCTCTAGAAAGGGTTAAATTTTCCGAACATATTATGGAGGCAGGAATCTTTCCATAGTGGGCACTAATCAGCTGCGTTATAATACTTCAGCAGTTCCAAACAGTTTTTCGAGCCGCACGTCAAGAATACGTGAAAACACAGATATATTAGAATATGTCGATTTTTGTCCAGAAAGGGTTAAATTTTCCGAACATATTATGAAGGCAGGAATCTTTCCAGAGTAAGCACTAATCAGCCGCGTCATAATACTTCAGCAGTTCCAAACAGTTTCTCGAGCCGCACGTCCAGAATAAGTAAAAACACAGATATATTAGAATATGTCGATTTTCTTTAGAAAGGGTTAAATATTCCGAACATATTATGGAGGCAGGAATCTTTCCATAGTAGGCACTAATCAGCCGCGTCATAATACTTCAGCAGTTCCAAACAGTTTGTCGAGCCGCACGTCCAGAATAAGTAAAAACACAGATATATTAGAATATGTCGATTTTCTTTAGAAAGGGTTAAATATTCCGAACATATTATGGAGGCAGGAATCTTTCCATAGTAGGCACTAATCAGCCGCGTCATAATACTTCAGCAGTTCCAAACAGTTTCTCGAGCCGCACGTCCAGAATACGTAAAAACACAGATATATTAGAATATGTCGATTTTCTCTATAAAGGGTTAAATTTTCCGAACATATTATGAAGGCAGGAATCTTTCCATAGTAGGCACTAATCAGCCACGTCATAATACTTCAGCAGTTCCAAACTGTTTGTCGAGCCGCAAATACAGAATACGTAAAAACACAGATATATTAGAATATGTCAATTTTCTCTATAAAGGGTTAAATATTCCGAACATATTATGGAGGCAGGAATCTTTCCATAGTAAGCACTAATCAGCCGCGTCATAATACATCAGCAGTTCCAAACAGTTTCTCGAGCCGCACGTCCAGAATAAGTAAAAACACAGATATATTAGAATATGTCGATTTTCTCTAGAAAGGGTTAAATATTCCGAACATATTATGGAGGCAGGAATCTTTCCATAGTAGGCACTAATCAGCCGCGTCATAATACATCAGCAGTTTCAAACAGTTTCTCGACCTGCACGTCCAGAATACGTAAAAACACAGATATATTAGAATATGTCGATTTTCTCTAGAAAGGGTTAAATTTTCCGAACATATTATGGAGGCAGGAATCTTTCCATAGTGGGCACTAATCAGCTGCGTTATAATACTTCAGCAGTTCCAAACAGTTTTTCGAGCCGCACGTCAAGAATACGTGAAAACACAGATATATTAGAATATGTCGATTTTTGTCCAGAAAGGGTTAAATTTTCCGAACATATTATGAAGGCAGGAATCTTTCCAGAGTAAGCACTAATCAGCCGCGTCATAATACTTCAGCAGTTCCAAACAGTTTCTCGAGCCGCACGTCCAGAATAAGTAAAAACACAGATATATTAGAATATGTCGATTTTCTTTAGAAAGGGTTAAATATTCCGAACATATTATGGAGGCAGGAATCTTTCCATAGTAGGCACTAATCAGCCGCGTCATAATACTTCAGCAGTTCCAAACAGTTTGTCGAGCCGCACGTCCAGAATAAGTAAAAACACAGATATATTAGAATATGTCGATTTTCTTTAGAAAGGGTTAAATATTCCGAACATATTATGGAGGCAGGAATCTTTCCATAGTAGGCACTAATCAGCCGCGTCATAATACTTCAGCAGTTCCAAACAGTTTGTCGAGCCGCACGTCCTGAATACGTAAAAACATAGATATATTAGAAAATGTCGATTTTCTCCAAAAAGGGTTAGATTTTCCGAACATATTATGAAGGCAGGAATCTTTCCATAGTAGGCACTAATCAGCCGCGTCATAATACTTCAGCAGTTCCAAACAGTTTCTCGAGCCGCACGTCTAGAATACGTAAAAACATAGATATATTAGAATATGTCGATTATCTCTAGAAAGGGTTAAATTTTCCGAACATATTATGAAGGCAGGAATCTTTCCATAGTAGGCACTAATCAGCCACGTCATAATACTTCAGCAGTTCCAAACAGTTTTTCGAGCCGCACGTCCAGAATACGTAAAAACACAGATATATGAGAATATGTCGATTTTCTCTATAAAGGGTTAAATTTTCCGAACATATTATGAAGGCAGGAATCTTTCCATAGTAGGCACTAATCAGCCACGTCATAATACTTCAGCAGTTCCAAACAGTTTTTCGAGCCGCACGTCCAGAATACGTAAAAACACAGATATATGAGAATATGTCGATTTTCTCTATAAAGGGTTAAATTTTCCGAACATATTATGAAGGCAGGAATCTTTCCATAGTAGGCACTAATCAGCCGCGTCATAATACTTCAGCAGTTCCAAACAGTTTCTCGAGCCGCACGTCCAGAATAAGTAAAAACACAGATATATTAGAATATGTCGATTTTCTTTAGAAAGGGTTAAATATTCCGAACATATTATGGAGGCAGGAATCTTTCCATAGTAGGCACTAATCAGCCGCGTCATAATACTTTAGCAGTTCCAAACAGTTTCTCGAGCCGCACGTCCAGAATAAGTAAAAACACAGATATATTAGAATATGTCGATTTTCTTTAGAAAGGGTTAAATATTCCGAACATATTATGAAGGCAGGAATCTTTCCATAGTAGGCACTAATCAGCCACGTCATAATACTTCAGCAGTTCCAAACAGTTTGTCGAGCCGCACGTCCAGAATACGTAAAAACACAGATATATTAGAATATGTCGTTTTTCTTTAGAAAGGGTTAAATATTCCGAACATATTATGGAGGCAGGAATCTTTCCATAGTAGGCACTAATCAGCCGCGTCATAATACTTTAGCAGTTCCAAACAGTTTCTCGAGCCGCACGTCCAGAATAAGTAAAAACACAGATATATTAGAATATGTCGATTTTCTCCAAAAAGGGTTAAATTTTCCGAACATATTATGAAGGCAGGAATCTTTCCATAGTAGGCACTAATCAGCCACGTCATAATACTTCAGCAGTTCCAAACAGTTTGTCGAGCCGCACGTCCAGAATACGTAAAAACATAGATATATTAGAATATGTCGATTTTCTCCAAAAAGGGTTAGATTTTCCGAACATATTATGAAGGCAGGAATCTTTCCATAGTAGGCACTAATCAGCCACGTCATAATACTTCAGCAGTTCCAAACAGTTTGTCGAGCCGCACGTCCAGAATACGTAAAAACACAGATATATTAGAATATGTCGATTTTCTCTATAAAGGGTTAAATTTTCCGAACATATTATGAAAGCAGGAATCTTTCCATAGTAGGCACTAATCAGCCACGTCATAATACTTCAGCAGTTCCAAACAGTTTCTCGAGCCGCACGTCCAGAATAAGTAAAAACACAGATATATTAGAATATGTCGATTTTCTCCAGAGAGGGTTAAGTTTTCCGAACATATTATGAAGGCAGGAATCTTTCCATAGTAGGCACTAATCAGCCGCGTCATAATACATCAGCAGTTCCAAACAGTTTCTCGAGCCGCACGTCCAGAATAAGCAAAAACACAGATATATTAGAATATGTCGATTTTCTCTAGAAAGGGTTAAATTTTCCGAACATATTATGGAGGCAGGAATCTTTCTATAGTAGGCACTAATCAGCCGCGTCATAATACATCAGCAGTTCCAAACAATTTCTCGAGCCGCACGTCCAGAATAAGTAAAAACACAGATATATTAGAATATGTCGATTTTCTCTAGAAAGGGTTAAGTTTTCCGAACATATTATTAAGGCAGGAATCTTTCCACAGTAGGCACTAATCAGCCGCGTCATAATACATCAGCAGTTCCAAACAGTTTCTCGAGCCGCACGTCCAGAATAAGTAAAAACAAAGATATATTAGAATATGTCGATTTTCTTTAGAAAGGGTTAAATTTTCCGAACATATTATGAAGGCAGGAATCTTTCCATAGTAGGTACTAATCAGCCGCAACATAATACTTCAGCAGTTCCAAACAGTTTTTCGAGCCGCACGTCCAGAATACGTAAAAACACAGATATATGAGAATATGTCGATTTTCTCTAGAAAGGGTTAAATTTTCCGAACATATTATGAAGGCAGGAATCTTTCCATAGTAGGCACTAATCAGCCGCGTCATAATACATCAGCAGTTCCAAACAGTTTCTCGAGCCGCACGTCCAGAATAAGTAAAAACAAAGATATATTAGAATATGTCGATTTTCTCCAAAAAGGGTTAGATTTTCCGAACATATTATGAAGGCAGGAATCTTTCCATAGTAGGCACTAATCAGCCACGTCATAATACTTCAGCAGTTCCAAACAGTTTGTCGAGCCGCATGTCCAGAATACGTAAAAACACAGATATATTAGAATATGTCGATTTTCTCTATAAAGGGTTAAATTTTCCGAACATATTATGAAAGCAGGAATCTTTCCATAGTAGGCACTAATCAGCCACGTCATAATACTTCAGCAGTTCCAAACAGTTTCTCGAGCCGCACGTCCAGAATAAGTAAAAACACAGATATATTAGAATATGTCGATTTTCTCCAGAGAGGGTTAAGTTTTCCGAACATATTATGAAGGCAGGAATCTTTCCATAGTAGGCACTAATCAGCCGCGTCATAATACATCAGCAGTTCCAAACAGTTTCTCGAGCCGCACGTCCAGAATAAGCAAAAACACAGATATATTAGAATATGTCGATTTTCTCTAGAAAGGGTTAAATTTTCCGAACATATTATGGAGGCAGGAATCTTTCTATAGTAGGCACTAATTAGCCGCGTCATAATACATCAGCAGTTCCAAACAATTTCTCGAGCCGCACGTCCAGAATAAGTAAAAACACAGATATATTAGAATATGTCGATTTTCTCTAGAAAGGGTTAAGTTTTCCGAACATATTATTAAGGCAGGAATCTTTCCACAGTAGGCACTAATCAGCCGCGTCATAATACATCAGCAGTTCCAAACAGTTTCTCGAGCCGCACGTCCAGAATAAGTAAAAACAAAGATATATTAGAATATGTCGATTTTCTTTAGAAAGGGTTAAATTTTCCGAACATATTATGAAGGCAGGAATCTTTCCATAGTAGGTACTAATCAGCCGCAACATAATACTTCAGCAGTTCCAAACAGTTTTTCGAGCCGCACGTCCAGAATACGTAAAAACACAGATATATGAGAATATGTCGATTTTCTCTAGAAAGGGTTAAATTTTCCGAACATATTATGAAGGCAGGAATCTTTCCATAGTAGGCACTAATCAGCCGCGTCATAATACATCAGCAGTTCCAAACAGTTTCTCGAGCCGCACGTCCAGAATAAGTAAAAACACAGATATATTAGAATATGTCGATTTTCTCCAGAGAGGGTTAAGGTTTCCGAACATATTATTAAGGCAGGAATCTTTCCACAGTAGGCACTAATCAGCCGCGTCATAATACATCAGCAGTTCCAAACAGTTTCTCGAGCCGCACGTCCAGAATAAGTAAAAACACAGATATATTAGAATATGTCGATTTTCTTTAGAAAGGGTTAAATATTCCGAACATATTATGGAGGCAGGAATCTTTCCATAGTAGGCACTAATCATCCGCATCATAATATTTCAGCAGTTCCAAACAGTTTCTCGAGCCGCACGTCAAGAATACGTGAAAACACAGATATATTAGAATATGTCGATTTTCTCTAGAAAGGGTTAAATACTTCGAACATATTATGAAGGCAGGAAACTTTCCATAGTAGGCACTAATCAGCCGCATCATATTACTTTAGCAGTTCTAAACAGTTTTTCGAGCTGCAAGTAGAGAATATGCAAAAACACAGATTTCAATGTGTATGGGGAAAACGAGCATTAGCGTTATTCTTTACAGCCGAAATGGAAGAGCGCCAAAATGAGCAGAGCACTTACAGAAATATTGACAAAGCATAGACCTTTCAAATAAAAAAAAACTCATTCAAGTCGAGCGATACGTTTAAAAGTTATTGCAATTCTAAACTGGTCATCATTTTAGGTGTTGCGTTTTTTGTGCCGGTCAGTGTAGAATTGCATTTTCTTTTTTCGTATTTTTCTCGGAAACTCGTAAAGCAGGAACGAAAATTTTTTAAGCAGGAAAAGGCACAAACGAAGCTCAATCCATCCCACCTATTTTGGTCCGTGCGGCTAACAAAGTTGCGGCTAACTTCACGCTTACCGAATTTTCTTTTTTGATTTTCTCGAGAACGGGAAAAGCAGGAACGAAATTTTTTTAAGCAGGAAAAGGCACAAACGAAGCACAAACCAGCCGCAAGTAAAAAATGTACAAATTCCAAAAAGTTGCGGCTAGCGTGAACCTGGCCGCAGCTAAAATTTCTTCGATTTTCTCGGAAACGCGAAAAGCAGGAACGAATTTTTTTGGAGCAGGAAAGGGCACAAACGAAGCACAAACCAGCCGCAAGTAAAAAAATTACAAAATCAAAAAAGTTGCGGCTGGCGTGATCCTGGCCGCAGTTATAAAATTTTCGATTTTCTCGGAAACGCTAAAAGCAGGAACGAAAATTTTTAAAGCAGGAAAGGGCACAAACGAAGCACAAACCAGCCCACCCATTTTGGTCCATGCGGCTAACAAAGTTGCGGCTGGTTTCACGGAGCCCATGATGAGGTAGCTTATTAGTCAGGGTGTTGACGCGTAAAAAAAGCATGTCGTCCCAATCTTCTGCCGCTTGGTACTTAAGCTATTTAAGTAGTTTAGAGCATTTTTTCTTCTATGATATATAGGTGGAATCTGGACTCATTTTAAGATAGGGGGGATAAAAAATTTCAAAGGGGGTAAAAAAGGTTAAAATTTAAATAAAATTCTGCCGCTTCGTTTTTAGTTTCTGTTGGAGCCAAATAACCGAGAAATACTAACGCCAGAAGTTTTTGACCAATTGCACCCTCCCCAAGCGACTCCGAAAAAACTGGATTTATGATTCATTAATCCACTTTCTTAGGAGTGGCTTGGAGAGGGTGTAAAAAATGCTCTAAATTACTTAAATAGATTATGTACCAAGCGGAAGAAGATTGGGACGACATGCTTTTTTTAAGCGTTAAAATCCTGACTATTAAGCTACCTCATCATGTAATGCCAACAGATATGGTGGAGGTACGGGTTGACATGGTGGAAGTTCGGGTGTCTGTCAATACTGCTTCAATCATTTAACTTTACAAATACAGGTCCCTGACTATAAGTTATTTATGAACATCTCGTATATTCAAGTATTTTTTTAAATGTTGAGCAACTTGTTTTCATAGTAAATGAGAGGTTCGCCGAATCTGCACATTATCATTAAAATTAATAAGTTTTTAAGATAGGTATAGCAAAAATTGAAAGAAAAAACTTTCACGTGTGGTTTCTAAATAAAATTGATTTTAAGTAATGAAAAACTTTCCAAGCAACTGTCAAACAAGTTGGCAACCATGTCTCTGCCATATGCATTATACGGCTGTTTCAGTCAAAATGTAGATAACTAGCTGCTCCGCCCGCGATTGAAATGAAACTCGACAAAATGTTTGTTCAATGCCCAAAGTTTACGAAAGTAATTCCCTATCTTTTTTGCCTAAGTAATTTCTTATAACATTAGCTACCGGCCAGTGAAAGTCCCGTCAAAATCTGTCCAGTTGTTTCGGAGATTAGCCAGAACAAACAGACAGGCAGACAAAAACTTTAAAAATTGTTTTTTTTTGTTATATAAGTACCGTTTATACTTTCATATGCATTTAGTAAAAACCTGTTATTTTGAAATTACAAGCAGACACTTCAATTTTGCTTACCTATACATAATATAAACGTAAAATATTTTATTATTGTAAATTAGAAATTTTTAAAGAAAAACTATTCCAAATTATTTAATGTAAAATTAAAATAGTTTAGAATTTTAAAATTTTACCAATAAATAATAATTTATGAAGTCATATAAAAACTTTCCATCAAAACAAAATGAGATGCAATATTACTAGTAGTAGGGTGGCAGGTTATTGACCTTAAACCGACAACATGTGATTACAGCAGGCTAGTAATTTGTTTATTTATACTAGAAAAAAAAATTACTCTCCACGACTTGTCATAATACGAGGGCGGGGTGAAAAGTTTCCGGCCTGACCAGGAAAAACGATGTTTTAAAATTTTTTTCTTGCTTTATTTCTCAACATAATCTCCATTAAGACTGATACATTTCTCATAACGGTGTTCTAATTTAGTTATACCAGTTAAAAACGCAGATTCGTCAAGCTCCTCAAAATACTGATTTACAGATTCGATTACTTCTTCATTGCTCTCAAATCTCTTACCGCCAAACCATTTTTTGAGGTTAGGAAACAGATAATAGTCGCTGGGGGCTAGGTCTGGAGAATAGGGAGGATGCGGCATCAATTCGATGATTTTAGCCATGGCAACAATCGACGAATGCGCTGGTGCGTTATCGTGCGTTTTTGGTCGACTATTAGCCAACGCGGCACCCATCTTGCACACAGCTTTTCCAGGCCCAAATGGTTGTGTAAAATATTTCGCAGATGTTCAGCTGACATCTTACAGATCTCAGCTATCTCATCCACTTTCAACCTGCGGTCTTCCAACACTATTTTATGGATTTTTTCGATCATTTATGCTTTCATTTTAGTAATCCTCAATAGAATAATTATTTATTAAGTACTCGTGGTTTTATGGAAAGATTTAATGGGAAATCTATATGAAATTCGGATATAATAACGACCTAAAAATTTTGTTTAATTCAGTAACTGTCTGCTACTTATTCTAATTCGAGAAATGAAATATGGTCAGAACGAAAATAGACGCTGATTTTTTTTTTAAATAAAACATCTTTTGCCACGCTTGACTTGGAGAGCAAGCTGATAAATGCCTGACGAAAGCGTTTACGGAAGTGCATCATCGGACGAGGCGAACGGTGCGTGATCGTTCGAAGCAAATGGTAGTTGAGAGGGAGATATAAGTTAGCAAAGATAGTAAGAGACAGAGTTACGTTTCGTATATTGGAAGTTGAGAGGGAGATATAAGGTAGTGAGTGTGACAAAGATGGAGCATTAATCAAAATTCTTCTCTTTTTTTGACAACTATTTGACGTTTAAAATGAAAACAATTGTTTTTGTATCAAAAATACATTTCATCGAATTTTGCTGCATTTTGTAACGGGAAATAATGTAGGTTAGCTAATAAATTCTTTTAAATGTATTATAAATTATGCCAATAAATATATATAAATATTTTGCTTATTAATTAATCAAAAATTATATTTTAAACATTTCGTTTTTGTAGATATGTGCTGCAGAGTGAGGTTATATTGTGTCGTTAAATCAGGATGGCTAATCAAAATATGGTGATAGATTATCGAAGATTATTATATCATTATTATATATTATATATGGCAGGAAGAAGTTTTACTTTAGTCGCGTGGTCTAAGCACACTCACTTTTTTTTGCTCTTCAACTTTAATAAACTGTTATTGCCATTCCACAAATAATTTAACGATGATTCAAATTGACGTACCTACATTTTCATTCTTAATATTAAAAATTCAATAAAAAAATTTAGGAAGTAACTTATTAAATATCTTCAAATAAACCGGCTTTCGTATCAAGTAAAAAACAGAACTAAATTGTACTCAATAAAAATCGAGGTTTTCCCTGTATTAACAAAAAAAGTTACCAAAAATTTGTAATAAAAACAAAGAGTTCTGTGAGACATATTGATATTGTGAATCAGTTCGTAGGCCAGTCAGAGACGAACGTTAGAGCATTTAGCCGCGAGGCAGCACAGAACAAGTTTGCAGAGAAACATTTAAGCAAATGTTTGCAGCTGATACGACAGTTTGCTGTACACACGCACGTGTTAAGTTACATGTGTCAGACAAAGATAGACCTATTTACGTACACGTGTCTACATGTGCATCGACATTACAAAGGAAAATTGTCGTAAAATTATTCATTCCTACACAAATTCAACACTTACAACGTCGGGTTCGTTACACCTACATAATATGCATAAAACGTAAAATATTCTTATTTGCAATGCACCGGCGTAGCTCTTTTTTGCTCTAATCTAATTTTCTATAAGATGTGATAGAGTAAAACTGATAGAGTGGGGAATAATCGACGATTATAATATTCGAAAGGTTGCTCTTCGAATGATTTTGAGAACCGGATGATTCATTCGAAATGATTCCTCGCATGATGTATGATAATAATAGGAGGTGTGAATGAATGAATGTTTCAACTCTCGAACGAATTTTCTCTCGATTTTGATTATCACCTATATGCATTACTTCATATCAAAGACGCAAATAACAAACGTAAGTAATCGTATTCAATACTGTGCAATGCAATAGTATCTTGAATGGCAAAGCACTATGCGAAATTCATTCTATCGATCTATGCATTCGAAATGATTATAATTGAATTCTAGTTTTCGATTGTGAGATTTGAAAGAGTCACTTGCAGTGATTCATAGAACAAAAACAGAAAAAAAGACTAAGTAATCGTATTCTTTACAATCTGAGAAAAACAATTACATGGAGTGTTTTAAAGAGTAAGGAAACAGCGTAGTATAAAAATTTATTACTGGAGATTTGGTAACTCGTAAATATAAAAATCATTCGAATGTTTTTGAATGACGTGTTGGGGCATTTGGAGATATTTTAATAATCGAATATTTTGACAGTTTTTACTCAGCATATCCTATTTCCAAAAACTGTTTTTAAATAGAGAGTTCATTTTCATATGATTAACTGTACTAAAACAATAAATTCTGTAAAGTTTGTTTAAATTTTCATTGCAAAAAGTACAGGTTTGACAACTCGAAGCAATTGGGAAGTCGCATGATTCGTTATGTAAAATCTGATAGTCGTTGAAATTTAAATTAAAATTTCTTGAAATATGAATTTTCAAAAGAAATCATGTGATCATAAACAATGTGTGACGTCAAACCTGGCTGTCATAGCTTAGGTTAGGTACAATCAAATATTCTTAAACAGTCTGGTTTTTGTTAGCAATAGTAGGCAATATAAACGCACATTTAAATTATGACGTTTTGACTTGATATAAGTAAAAATATTTTTATTGTGCGGGGTTCACAAACACATTTCAAAGATTATATTTAAAGTTTTTAAGGTGTTATTTGGTTCAAAATTTCTTGTCTATATATTTGAAGAAATCGTCCTTTTGTGGTTAATAATAAAACAATGAAATTTAATGAAATAAACGGTAATGTCAACAATTCCATAGTGTGGTAGTGTTTTTATTTATGGAAAATTTATATGCCATAACTTGTGTACTATAATAATAATAATAATAATAATAATAATAATATTAGCCCATTCAAATCCCTATCTGGGCAAAGGCCTCCCCCATTTTTCTCCATTTGAATCTGTCAAATGCTACTTGGTGATACTTTTTTCCTATGAATTTTTCTATATCGTCTCGCCAACGTGTTTTTTGTCTTCCGGCTTGTCTTTTCCTATCTCTAGGAATCCATTCTAGCGTTCTCTTAGCCCATCTATCATCAGCCATCCTTATTACGTGTCCTGCCCAGTTCCATTTGTTTAATAGAATCGTATTTTTAACGTCTCTTAAATTTGTTTCCTTTCTGTCCTTAAGACTTATTCCAAGCATGTTCCTTTCCATTCTTCTTTGGCATACTTCTAAACGTTTCGTTTGTTTTTTGGTTAGCGACCATACTTGTGAGCCATATGTGAGTGTAGGGAGGATGCACATATTAAAGACTTTTGTTTTTAGTTTTATCGAAATTCTATCTTTGAAAATATTTTTCAGTTTCCAATAGCTACTCCATGCTGATCCTATTCGGCTGCTTAGTTCCTTGTCTTGTCTGTCCGTGAATGATATACTTTGTCCTTAGTATCTGTAGTCTTCTACTTGTTTTATTTCTGTGTCCTGTATGTGTACCTAAATTACAATTTTTAATATTTGTCATAACTTGCGTTTTTTCTGTATTTATTTCCAAGCCCGCTTTTCTGCTTTCATTTTGTAGTTCCTTATACATTTCTTCAAGTTCTGTTTTTTTTTCCGAAAATAATATTAAATCGTCTGCAAATCTTAGGTTTGATAGTTTTGTGCCGTTTATATTAATGCCTTTTTTTCCCAATCTAATTTTCTTATTATATGTTCAAGAACACGGTTAAAGAGGTTTGGTGAGAGTGGATCTCCTTGTCTTACTCCTTTTTCTATTTTAAAGGTTGGACCTATTTTATCTAATTTTATTTTCGTTGTCATATTTTCGTATATATTGATAAGTAAATTTATATATTTTTTCTCTATTCCTTGGGAGATCAGTTGTGTACTATACTAACATTAATATAAACGCATTAAACTGGATGACATTATTTTTTTTATTAAATAATAATTAGTCTTAGGGGATATAGTTGTCAGACGTAAAATAACCATACAAAATATGTAAAAAAGTAAAAAGTTCAAAGGCCAAGATGAATTGTGAAGAAAAGTCGTTTGGGAATAACACAAATAATTTTATAATAGACAAGCGGTCCCGTCCGGTTTCACGCGGGTGCAAAAGAACGAATGGGGAAGGGAGGGACATGAGTACGCACATTCACCTTAGTTTACCGAGATGAATGTCATGATGATCAGAATTACCGTTCAAAAGTTTTTGTCGATAAAAAGCAGTATACGACCTAATATTGATATAATATGTAGTTACGGCATTTCATCTGAATAGAAGTACAGTACCCAAACATTCTGAATAGTTTGAAGCTTCACCACTAGCTTCTTTCAATAACGCTTTTTATTTGTGATCTTTTTATAAGTCTTTTATTAAAGTCAAGTTTAAAAAATAAACTTTACCATAGCATTATAAACACTACAATGAAAATATGTTACAATGTAAGTAAAGGCAGCGGTCAAAAATTATAATACGAAAAATCTATTACTGAAACTCTGTTATAAGACGAACGACATTAAACTAATCGCATAATTGGGCTTTTTCCAAGGGTAACGCAATAAAATAAAATAAAAGGCGCAACAAACTGTGAAATAATAAATTTGAAAAAATTGAAGTGACAAAAAAAAAGGATCAGAATGTTCTTTAAAAGTATAACCTTGACTTTGTTTTACAATCACCTTCCCTATCTAAATATAATTGTGCCGACTAGACGATTATTATCTGTAAAAATGGTTGTTGCGAAACGAAAGAAAAATTATTATACCAATTTTAAAGGCACCTCAAATTATAATTAATCTTACATTATTTTTAGAGTAAAGTTTATATTTTCCTTGTAAACAGTATCTCTTATTAAGAGATAATAAAAAAATAAGTTCAAAAACTAAAACCCGACTACCAAACAGTATGAAACAAGAAAATATTCTCATCTGAGGATAGCCGTGGTCATATGTCACTTACAACAAAACATTACATTTTAACGGTAGTAAGCGATCATAAGCTCTAGGCTAGGGCAAAGTGCATCACGCTATACATCTAGAGGGGCATCATATATATGAGATAGAACACGACCACGGCTATCCTCAGATGAGAATTTTTTTTTCATACTTTTCAGTAGTCGGGTTTTAGTTTTATTTTATTTTATTTTCAATTTTTTTTTGAACTTATTTTTTATTTGTTTTCAATTTGCTTTCCACTGGGACCAAAATTCAAAAATAAATGTAGCCTATGTTACCCGGGCCATAATAACGAATCGATTGACAGCTTATTTATCAAAATCGGATGAATAGCATAGGCGCTACGGTGGAACATCCGTAAATACACACATATATAGTGTAACGTTTTACAACCTTAGGCCATTTTGTCTTGAGTAAATATTATAGAAATAATATGTGAATTATTAAAAGTAATTTAAATTTGCAAAAAGTGTTACAATGAGTGCGAGCGAGAGAGGCGAAAAAGCCATGAGTTAAAATAGTACGACACGATGCATGCCTACACATAGCGACGTAAGATTGTTCGGACTTGAGCTGTAGTCGGCGTGCGAGAGTGTCTGTTTGGTTTGAACTGGTCTCGAGCTCATTGGCCGGCGTGCCTTTGGCACGCGAACATCGTATTGTTTGAGACAGATTTTGATGTGAGTTTGATATTGTGTTTGACTATTATTTTGGTGGCGAATCTTCGTAGGCATTTTGTGACTAGGTTTTAGTGTTTGATAACTTCTAGTTTCGTTGGCGATTTAGGGCATTCCTCCGCGAATCCTTTTTTTAACACAGAGAATTTGGTTCCGCGCAGAGCGGTTCCAAATTTTAGGTTCCTTCCCACCTGTTGGATGTTAGTTTCTGCTTTTCTGCTGTTTAGGATTAGCGTTGAGATAGTTGTTGTGGATCAGGATTCATTCCTGGAATTCTGGAATAATTCAGTTCAGAAATTGTGAGTTGTCGTAATTACGTCGCCACGTATCAGCTACGCCTTATGAATTACTGCGTCAGTAAATGTCAAATGCAAATATTATGCGCCGATGCGGCCAATCATTTAATGTTGTTGATGTTTGGAGATTATTATGGGCCTTAGTCGTGTTGTTAATTTGGTTTTGAGGTTGGCGCGACACTCCGCCTCATTGTATTGAAGTCGATGCGACAACTTTGATTTAATTTGAGTTTGTCGACTGATTGTTGTACGCGTCGAGGTTGTAGATTAAGTTGACACTGAATTTAGTCAGTGTTGTTGAGTTATTTGTTGAATAATTGTTACGTGCGGCTGTTGAGTTGCTTAATTGGTTGTTTGTTGTGAATTAAGCTTGGTTATTTGTTTTGGGCTGAGTTGGTTGACGTTAGATTTTGTTGTCGTTATTGGTGGCGATCCATCATGTTAAGTGGATCGTCGTTGTTGTTGTTGTTGTTGTTTGGCAAACGTTTTGGGAAACGGTTTTGGGCGTGTTATTTTTCGTGTTGTCAGCGTGGCACGATAATCCAGGGGTGGACTCCCTGGATACTCTTATAGTGTGGCCCTTGTGTCCTGGCGCCCTTTTCACCTTTGGTCGGTGGGCCCACACTACTTTAGTTTTCACAGTCACGTGACAACGTTTGTTGTTGATATTGTGTCGTCCTTGATTTAATTTTAAGCTTTTAATTGAAGTTATTTTACCATTAATTATTTTACGTGTAAGTGGTCGGTGGTTGGATACTTACAGCCTTTCTGGCATTTCCCATCAAGATATTCTCTCATCTCTTATTGGCTTCGCCCACGCCCCTCGCGCCGCCTGAACTACGCTAGCCGCGGATTCTCCTCAGTTGAGGTTACAATACATAGACTACTAAACTCATAACCCTTCCTTTTGGCATCTCCATAGTTGGGTAAAAATAATATTAATGTCGGAAATAAGGCACTTTATAATTAGAACATTTGTATCTCTGCTTGGTTCTACTTATTCTTTTTTAAATACAGTCCATTTATCAACTTCCGCCATCCAATGCTTAAGTGAATATAATATTAATAACAAAGTCTCTCCGTTGCAAAAATGTGATGCGATAATCTAGTCAAGAGAAGGCATTAGGTAACAAGCACCCGGTCGGGCGGTTGGCGTTCATGGCGTTCTACTGTCCGATAGTCCACTGTCGTGTCCCCCAATATAACGGTGGGTTAGCTAGTCAGCTAGCTGAAGCACAAGAGATGCTCACAGAACATCGCGTCATGGATAATGTATGAGTTTGTCTCTACTTGACTCACAACTTCACCAGCAGCCTTGATGAGACTGTACAAGCTACATTGACAGTAATACGAGGGACCGCCAAGTTTTTAGGGTTCCGCAGTCAAACAGCAAAAAACGGAATCCTTATAATTGTATGTCCGTCCGTATATTGTCAAAAAACTATAACATCTATATATCTCCATCGATTCGAATGAAATTTTATACACAGCTGGTATCTTATGTGAACCGACATACAACTGTGCAATAAAATTACAAAAAAAATAGTTTTGTATTTTCGCCCACCCCTTTGCCTGGGGTTATAGAAAACGTCATCATCATTTAGCAATGATCCTAGATTGACAATTTCAGTTTTTATACATGTATCATGTAAAAAACACGAAAACAAATAATTGATCTGCACAGAAAAATATGACTTTTCAAATTAAATTTAAATCAATAAGTAGAAACTGTATAAATATATTATGCATGTACAGGTCCGCCAAAGGAACCTGACGTTTTTATAATGAATAGTACAAAGCCGTTAGATTACGTAGAACAGCGGTTACAGTGGGAAAGATATCGGTACTAGATGCCATTTCAGTACAGTGTTTCCAGTCTAGTACAATTGTACTAGATACAGTAGAGACGCGTTAATCCGAACCTTCATAATCCGGATTCTTTGGTAATTCGGACAGTCGTTTGATAGTATTATGTACATTGTAGTCCGGATTTTTCCAGTTTCAGTAATCCGGATCATGATAATTAGTTATTGAGTAGCTGTACCGGCACTATTTGCGTCAACACTATTGGCCGGCGGTGTGTTACAAACAGTTACATACATATTTGTTGCCGGAGAAGTGAGAGAAGTTAGGTGGTTTTAGTATGTATGTAGTCGTTGTCAAACTCAGATAGAAATACATAGAGAACGCACTATGGCGCCGCGTAAACGATCACACGTTACTTTATCACTGCAAGTAAAAAACGAAATTCTTGACAAATTAAAAAAGAGAGCCTCAAATAAACAGTTAGCCGCAAAATATGAGCATTTTAGTTTGTTTCCTTGATAATTAAAATTACATCCAGTAATCCGGACATTTTGATAATCCGGATCAGCTGTGTTTTAATTAGTCCGGATTATCGCGTCTCTACTGTATAGTACTTTTTTGTCATTTTCTGTACGCTGAAGCAAAAATCTAGTAGGTACTTTTTAATAAATCTAGTATTTTTTAATACCCAATGTCCACACACCCACCACATTAAACGAAAAATCTAGTACTTTTTAATACCCAATTTCCACACACCCACCACAACATACGAAAAAAGGGAAATTACCAAAAAAAGACTTTTTTGTTGTGGAAATGAAAGAATCTTTTTTTTTTCGCTCTCCTACATTGTGCCCATATACGATAAAATTTGTGAAATTAGGTTGTTAAACGGGACCAAGGACCATTGAAGAATTGAAAGAAAACATTCGCAATGAAATTAACGCAATTCCGATGGACATGCTACAGCGCGTAATGGGGAATTTGCGAAACCGTTTGGAACAGTGTGTCCGCAGTGAAGGACGTCATTTGAGCGAAATTATTTTCCATAAATAAAATGCCATTTAATACACTTTCGATTACTTGTATGTGAAAATAAACGTCTTGAAAGATACATTTGTATTTACATATTAAAACTCGTCCCTGTCTATTTAAAACCATTTCATAAACTGCTCTATAAAACAATTTTTTTAAAATTTCTCTTCAACTTTCCTTGTACACTAATTCCAAGAAAGTCTGTTTTTAAAACCTTATATTTTTTAAGGCGATATGTCAATACATTAACGCAGTTCCAAGTATATTCTGAAATTGTAAGCATACCACATTTTTACCTTTTCATTTAGCCTTCATTTTATGCTTCCATACTGAAATTTTTATTGGAACATTTCTCAGTTTTCACAGTGTACCTTGGTTTTCGCTAAAAGCATTTTATATTTCCAAGCATTACTAAATCCTAAGCCATATACTTTTAAATTTTCATTTTGCACAGTCAATGCAAGTATAAAAGTCGCTTGTTTATGCACATCAAGACAATATAAACATATATAAAATGTTGAAATGTACCTCATATACGTCCTTAACTACGTGTCTCAATGTCCCCTCGCAACTTCTGTAGTGACGAGTTGTCCGTGGGTCTGTCCGGCAGCACAATATTGTAGATATAAGATACTACCTGTGATGCTCGTACATATGGTTCGTATTTAGTATCTCAAGGATGGCCGGTATAAGTATTTCAATCTGACCGCATTTTATTTCCTACCACAACCGGGATTTGACGGGCACACGAAAGTTTGTTGTCATGCGTGTGTTTTTTCAGTGATTAGAAAATTCGATTTAAATCGTGTGGAATGATGACGTCATGTTGTCCTAAGTTCATCCATATAGGCTCTAGTTTGGTCAATGAGTGCCCATAAGGGGAATGTAGATGGAAAAGTCGAAAGCACAACGTTTGACTTAGGAACTTTGTTTGGACTAGTTAGGAGATAAGCATACTAAAAGTCCTTACCCCTCCGAGGTACGCCCGAAGGGGGGGAGCACAAAGAAGGTCTCGTTTTTTGGTTTTTTGCTTTCATCTCGAAAACGGTACGTCGTACAAAATTTTGTTGTAATACATATTGAAAGATGATAAAATTCTCTACAACTTTAGTTTTCACACTTTTTATCTATCTCCAATCTTTGCCTAGCTATGAGCTCCGAAAAATTAAGTATATGAAAAACTAGTTCAATGATGATTTTTGTTTTAAACAGTTTAGGTACTTAGTATACCATTAAATTGCAGTTTTATATATTTAAATTTACCTTAACATGCTGAAATCGAAAAGCCTGATTTTCGGGCGAGAATAGAGTAGCGTCGCGCATACAAAAGCTAAGAAGCAAATAGGTGTTCTAATCAGTCATTCGAAATAAATATGTTTTTCGGTAATGAATATCAATTATCGTTTGTTGATCTGGCAGGAACTAGGGGGTGCCTATCGATCGCGGGGCCCTGGGCACGTGCCCAGAGTGCCCAGTGGGAAAGAGGGCTCTGCGTAGAGGTACTCCCAGCTTATGTTATTTTTTAATAGTGTGTGGGTGTTTTTAATAGTGTGGATAAGCAATACGAAATGATTTTGACAAATTCGTATTGTTACAATGTGCTAAAGAGAATTTAACACATTTTTGAAAATTGACCATTTTTCGGAGCTCATAGCTAGGCAAAGATTGGAGATAGATAAAAAGTGTGATAGCTAAAGTTGTAGAGAATTTTATCAGCTTTCATTTTGTAATACAACAAAATTTCGTACGACGTACCGTTTTCGAGATGAAAGCAAAAAACCAAAAAACGGGACCTTCTTTGTGCTCCCCCCCTTCGGGCGTACCTCGGAGGGGTAAGGACTTTTAGTATGTTTATCTCCTAACTAGTACAAACAAAGTTCCTAAGTCAAATGTTCTGCTTTCAACTTTTCCATCTAGAAACTATTCGTTGCTTAAGCTACTCACAATTTTTCAGAATGTTATATATGAATAAAATTCACAATATTACCACCAATGTTGTTAATCTTTAAGGTATTTATCATTTTTGTTAATGAAATTTATTATATACAGAGTATCCCACGACATGACTGCCATAGTCTGGGACTGTGTTGCTGGGGTGATTTCAAGTAAAAAATGTCTAATGAACATATACCCGGAACGCTATACTGAGTTAGAATCATTTAAAATTTTAAATAAGTAAGCCTACTAATGCAAGTATTAGGTTCGGCTGTTGGTTTTGTAATTTTTAAAAAGAACAGGTGGCTGTAAATCACCATTAGTATTTACTAATAGTGATCCTGAGACTCTTCGCAGAGCTACCACTTCAATTCTAAGAAGAGCTAGACTATGATACAGCAACTGGATGGACATTTTGAGCAACTAATTCAATAAAGCGATTTATTTTTAAATAGATTTGAAATTAGTAGGGAATTCCTACTACTACTTATCTAAAATTTCAAATGCTTCTAACTCAGTTAGGATAGCGTTCCGAGTATATGTTCATTAGACACTTTTGACTTGAAATCACCCCAGCAACACAGTCCCAGACTATGGCAGTCATGTCGTGGGACACCCTGTATGTATTTATTGTATTTTAATTTGTGTTATGTATTTTTGTAGAGCCAGAGGAAATTTTAAAAATTAAAACGAAACGTAGCTATTAAAAATATTGCCTAACGACATTTTAATTATTGATCCATTATCCTCTTAAAAAATAATAGTTATATATTATGAAGTTATACATATTAGGTCATTTTCTGCGATTGACCATGTTCAAAATTTTATGCTTATTAAGGTATGGCGTGATAATGTTCTCTATAAAGAATTCCATAAACAAAACGCATACACGAGTTTTGTGCTGTATTTTTTGTTTACAAACATAATCAATTAATTCACCATAAACAACATCACCATAATCAAATAAAGATAATAATAAGGACTCCACTAATTTGAGTTTGCAAGTAATTGACATTCTTTGCTTTAGTACAATATTTTTAGTCGCCTAATAGCAGTTCTTTTACTAATAACATGCTCTGTAAATTTTTGTGTCAAACATTATGCCAAGATTCTTTGTGAATTTGACATTAGGTATAGTAACATCGTTGTACAATATCAGGATTAGAATTTAAAACACTATTTACTGTGGTTGTAGTACCTATGAAAAGAGTTAACGATTTACTGGAGTCGTCATTAATTAAAATTGCACCATCAGTATCATTTATTTATTTATTGTCAACTGACATTTATTGTTATTCTCAAAGTTACTCCAATTTTTTGTCTGTAATTTCGAGCCTAAAATATTTATGATTGAGGGTTCGCCCATCCATAGACGTTCACAGTAAATAGTACAGCAGTGATGCTGGCAGTAAACCACTGCCTGATACAACCCCACACTGTTCTTGAATTATGCATAGACATCCTGTTATGTGTCTGTCCTTACACACTGTTACCAATCTGCACAAAAATCGCCGAGATTTTTTTCTTCCTTTTTTGTAGTATTTTTTTCATTCTTTATTTTAACTACTTTATTAGAAAGTATTACCATTCCAACCCACAAGTGGGGAATGGTACTAGTTTAGGTCAAAAATCACTTTTCAAAAATTTTACAATATCTTTCCGTTTTGAGGTCCCCCAAATCCAAAAAATATATTTTTGGAAAATCTTTGTGCACCTGTTTGTTTGTGTATCTGTTTTCTGTTTGTCAGTTAATCTGTTAGTCTGTGAACACGATACAGGTCAAACGGATGAGCTGATTGAAACCAAATTTTGGGAGGATGTTTGGTAGGCAAATATGAAGAGCCCTATTGTTTTTGGGGAAAATCGGCGTATGCCCAGAAGAGATATATGCTAAAACAACGTTTTTTATATAACAATGGTATACTTTTCATAACGGCCTGTTATTCTATTTATTTTTTCAAGAAAGTTTCGTCAACATTTTTTTTTTGTAAACTTTATAGTTTCGGAAATATTTTGAAAATAAAAAAAAATCAGCCGATCTTTTGTTTTATAAATCTGTCAGAAATAAACTAGTTCGGCATGCTTTGATTAATTTTTACATGACGTGGAGCATATTATGTAGGTAACCATGGCAACGAACAGCAAATATCATATTGAATACTAGCCATTACCCGCGTCACCTCACGCGATATCAGAAATTTTATTTCCTTTATTATAATCAATGGATTGGTCTTGTCGCCCAATTGGCTGGAATGCCTTTTCTCCATACCTCGATCGAAAGTGCATACTTTCGCCATCAGAAGGCAAAAAGTCTAACATTTTTACTCCTTGGTGGGATTACACGCTCCAGTGCGGGTGTAGTGGATGCATACCTTAAGTAAGCATTAAGGAAGTTAATTACGTATATCAAATGAATTGCAATTATGCTAAATGAAACAATTAACAATAACTAACAATAATGCAATAACTGCAGTTCTTTTGATATATAAATATATGGACAATGATACGAAAGGGGAGTGATGTAGTGGACACGAGGAGCTGTTGGCTATGCCAGCGTAAAGCTGACATACCTTGACTTTGGTGTAGTAAATAAATTATTATTAAAATCAAATTCGAAGTTATTATTACCAAAAAGAACCTGATCAAAAAACCAACACTACATGGCGACCCTGCCAGTCAATCCAACACTACACGGGAAATTCGTACGTTCGTAGGGTAGTATAGCAAAAACAACCAATCAACTGTTGTTTAGGTGTCGTTTCCATAGCAACCCAATACATTTTAGCTAATAGTCGCGAACAGCTGTCATTCGTGTTTTTACGTATAACCTCAAAGCTTCTTGCTTGTAATTTATCTGTGTTTTCATGTAATTATTAAGTAATTAATAAATTAATGTATTTAATAAGCGTGCTTATGACCGAGATATGTAGAAAAATAGTATACACCGCACTGGCCGAAAGTGCGATAACTTCGCCTCAGACATCATGGCGCGCAGGGCAACACTTTCGGCCCTTGTGGTGTAATATACTATTTTAAAACACAATAATGACGTCAGCATAGTGTAATGTAGTCTACAACATTATTTATTGAGAAACTAATTAAATCTAATGAAATTGTTTAGCAATAAAACTGTCTCATTTCGTTTTTAAAAGGGGCTTTTTTATTATTGTCTATGTTTTGTATATTCTGAGGCAGAATATTACGAATTCGAATAATTGCAATTGCGTGCTCCACGACTCGTCAGTTCCAAATTATGTTGATAGCTATACGTCTGCGTTGAATGTTATGAAATAAATTAAATAACAATGTTTTTAAGTTAATTTAACAAAATAATAAATTAACATACTAGTACAACAACATATTAGAGTTATTAATAAATAAAAATTTAATGCATCTGTGAAAAAATACCTTACAAACAATACATTTTACAACTTATAAAACTTAATTTAATCAAGATTTTATTGCTATTTTTAATTTTCTTACAGATATTTTATGTTCTTTAGGACTTCTTGGTCCATTATAAAAAAACAGTCAGATATCTCGTTAACGATAAAATGTTTTACACAGAAGCTGTCGAGCGTGAAAGGGGAAAGAACATGCCGATATCAGATATAAGCTAATCGGGTAACAGTATTTTGTCACGTGGGCAAACGCCTAAAAACAAACATGACGTCACAGTGTGTGTTCTGTTCAGAGACGATAAACGTTCACTTTCACATTCGAACTGTTACTGCGCGCGCACTGATCCCATCTATAAAGCTAGCTCAAAACAAGCATCGTGTGAAGCGAAAACATAAAAACCATCACAAAACTATGCGCTATAGCACGCTTGAAACATAGCAGTCAAATTTTACAAGGAACCTAGCAGCAAAACCAATCTTGTGTGCAGCGGCTTTTATAATTAGATAGATAGATAGATATTTTGTCAGTCGAGATATACAAAATCTGTTTGACACGTCAACAAAATATTAAACATTATTATAAATTACACAATATAAAATATTACAAAATAAAATTATTGGCAACATAAAAATTCATCTACGCTATAAAAAACCCGTTCTAATAAAAATGTTTTTACATTCCTTTTAAAAATTGAATATGTATTATTTTTACACCTTTCAGGTAGTCTATTGTATATATAGGCTGCGTAATTTTCTGGGCAATACTTAAAAACGTCTTTCGTCGCTAGGGGAATTTTAATTGATTTTTTCCTCGATTATGACCATGTCCATCCTGTGCCAAGGCATAGTTTGCCATATTTTTGTTGTTATTAATGTTGACGCTGCCAAGCAAACGGACACGAAGCCGTCACCGTCATGCGCAGGTAGCTAAAACGTGTTCCAAAACCGATACAAACTGTTTTGTTTTAGCTATTGCGCATGCGGGTGACGGTTTCGTGTCCGTTTCCCGGCTGCTTGGAACATACTTATTAATAAAATAATCGGAACTCACATTCGCCTGACCTTGGCGGCGTCAACAATTATAAAGACCGCTGAACACGAGGCTGGTTTTGCCACTAGGTTCCTTGCTAAATTAGTCGTATTCTGAAATAAAAATACACTATTACAACAATTATTGTTGTAATAATGTTCTTTTATTCCAGAATACGATTAATTAACAGTGAACAAAACAGTTTTTAGGTATATAATATGATAGCCACTTTTTCTTAAGGAGATCGACCTAGTAAACATTTATGACTAAGAGATCGACATTTTAATCGTTTAACCCACCAAATATTTAACAAGAAAAAAATTTGCATAAGTAAAACTATATTGGGTGCAAAGTGTCAAATCTGTATTAAATTAATCATCCAATATTACAAAAAGAAATTCAAATATTAGTGGTACAATATTAAAAATGAAAAACTATCATGACATTGGTGGTCTTCCGCAAAATGTTCGTAGTTAGGAATATTCTCAATTAAAGCTAGACGCGAGTAGGCTGTCAAGTGGTCATTTGTGAGACGAGTACGATATTTTGAATTTATTACTTTCATATGAAAAAACGCAGACTCGCACAGATATGTCGATGCAAAGAACGCAGTTATTTGCAGTGCTATTTGCTTTATTAACGGATATTTCATTTCGGGTATAGATGACCAGCAAAGATTACTGTCGCCAGCTCTAGCTTTTAAGTTGATATTCGAAATCAGCTTCAAGATAGCAAAAAGCTACAGTTTTAAGGTCGATGACTGATAATTTTAGGTATCCTCGGCGATCGACCTTAAAACCTCTCGCGATCGATCGTATGAGCACCTCTGTAATATAAGCTAAAGTGGAATAGACATTCAGATATTTAGGAATTAAATGACAAACTTAAAAAATACATCTAAAGGCAATAAAATAATTGTTCTCTTATCACCTACTCTGCCTACATTTAAATTAAAGTCTATTATTAGTAGGTAACGAAATCGTAAACAGAACGAATGAAAGTACGTTCGTTGAAAGCAAAAATTTTATAGCTAATTAATATTCAACAATCATTCGCTTTAAATTGTTCATGTACTAATAATTCCAGTCACAATAAGTTGGCAGTAACGTGGCATTATAGTACAGGAGACAATAAAAAAGAAAAACAACGCGAATAAATGCAACTGTAAATTTACTGTAGTCAATAGTAGCGAGTCCTAACTGTTGGCTTGCGAACTTATAAAGAATAGCGATTTTCGCTAAAAATAAACTGTAATTACATTTATTTCAGTTTTTTGAATAACACAATAATCACCAGAAGAAAAGATTTACTGGATTTAGTCAAAAAGTAAACCGAAATACTTGTGGCAAAATACTACTGAGCATGAGATGGATCAGAATAGTCCAGTCAACATTTCATGTCACTGTAATTCGGCATAGAGCTGAAAATTGTACGGGTCTTAAGTACACTATTACAAATAAAATATCAAAAGTCCCTGCCGATCCCAAATCTGCTCCAAAATTTATTTAAGGTTAAAAGTATCGGTTTTTTGCACTTTTCTCGTAAATGGTAAATGTTATCTAAAAATAGGTCAAACAAAAGTTATAGATCATGCAATTGTCTACAAAAACTGTTCTTAATTTTTTTTCTACGAATACTATTCCTGAGATATGGTACCAAAATGTCTATGTACGTACTGTATTAGAATTATCGATGTATGATATCACCATTTCAAAAGAATGGTGATTCGTAGAAAAAAATAGTATAAGAACAATTCTTGTAGACAATTGCAAGGTCTGCAACTTTTGTCTGACCTATTTTTAGATAACATTTACCATTTGCAAAAAAGTAAAAAAATCGGTACCTACTTTTAACCTTTGATATTGAATACATATTTTTAGTAGATGTAGGATCGGTGGAGAATTTTTTTATTTCATTAGTAGGTAATAGTGTACCTAAGATCTGTACCAATTTTCAGCCCTATGCGAACTATTGTAAACCTACCACTATTTTTTTGTCATTTTTGACCGGACTAAGAAGTGATCAAAAAGAAATTGAAGTGAAAATCTTTTTACCAATTGAACCCTAAGCAAATGATGTCCGTCACTTTTTGATACACTAATCTATTTATGTTTTTGTGGCACTGCCCATGGAGGATAGAGTGAAAGAATTCTAATCTCCGTGCATTCGCCATTGTTGAAAATAACGGTTCTCATTCCGACCGTAGAGACGCTGAAGCTATTAAACTTCAAGTAGAGTATAGGAACTGAGAGATTTGTATACTGTTTTTTTGCGAAATGAAAATAAATCAAAACTAAAAAATTATCGATTAGGTCAGGTGACAGTAAACAATACCAAGGGTTCGTTCAGAGAGTCGTGAAGACTGATCCCATGTGACACGATATTTCGGGATCTCGTGAACTTCGCATTACTTTAAAAGATTAGCTGATCAAAAAATATTGAAAAACACTGGTTTCTACTCTATTGTGTATCACTATAGGTATGTAATATTGTAATAGGTAGCACTGAATCTGCAAAATAGATGCACCGTAAAATAATTGCCAGTAAAATAATAAGACTCGTTTAGTTGTTACTGAGCTTACAAGCTGTAATATTGTGCAGTCCTCTTTTTCCTAAAAACGCAAATTGCAAATATAATGAAAAAAAATTATATATAGATAGGCACATTCTGAAAATCTAATAGATACTATGAAAATAGTGGACAAAGCCAAAAGTGCGAAACCCGCTAAGTTTTCACTTTATGTAAAAATTAAAAAGAAATAATTAAAAAAAAGGCTGCATCTATTTGTACGGTTACCGTATGAATAATATATAATTTTTCGTACGAGTACTGTATGAATAATATATAATTATTCGTACGGGTACTGTAATAATTTTATTTCAAGAAAAAAAATTGTCAAAGGTCAAAATAATTAACATTTAGGCACCAGATTGTATTGCACTAAACAGTAACCACACTAATGTTTTATTACACTGTGACATAGAAATACAATTATTTTTACGACGTTGTCTTATCTCTTATAATGAAATAAACAAAAAACAACATTAAAGCTGGGTGGTATTTAGATATTTATTATGGGTATTTTTTTACACCACCCCGTTATTGTTTTTTTAAAACTCCCCTCAAACGCCCTCCCCTTTTCACTGCGCAAAAAATACTCGGTAACGTTTTACAGAATAGACACCTACGATTTATACAAAATTGTTCTTTAGGAACTCCCCATTTCCCCCTCCTAGTTTCACTGCGAAACAATTCGCATACCCCGTTATTGTTCACCGCGGAATTGATTTTAAGGAACTCCCCATTTCCCCCTTCCCGTTTCACTGCGAACCAATTCGTATACCCCGTTATTGTTCACCACGGAATTGTTTTTAA
This sequence comes from Xanthostigma xanthostigma, assembly GCA_963575645.1. Taxonomy (NCBI): domain Eukaryota; kingdom Metazoa; phylum Arthropoda; class Insecta; order Raphidioptera; family Raphidiidae; genus Xanthostigma; species Xanthostigma xanthostigma. The sequence goes on from OY754465.1 coordinate 20,422,130, forward strand.
GGAACTCCCCATTTCCCCCTTTCCGTTTCACTGCGAACCAATTCGCATAACCCGTTATTGTTCACCGCGGAATTGTTTTTAAGGAACTCCCTCTTTCCCTCTTCCCGTGTCACTGTGAACAAATTCGCATACCACGTTATTGTTCACCGCGGAATTGTTTTTAAGGAACTCCCCATTTCCCCCTTCCCGTTTCACTGCGAACCAATTCGCATACCCCGTTATTGTTCACCACGGAATTGTTTTTAAGGAACTCCCCATTTCCCCCTTCCCGTTTCAATGCGAACCAATTCGCATACCCCGTTATTGTTCACCACGGAATTGTTTTTAAGGAACTCCCCATTTCCCCCTTCCCGTTTCACTGCGAACCAATTCGCATACTCCGTTATTGTTCACTGCGGAATTGTTTTTAAGGAACTCCCCATTTCCCCCTTCCCGTTTCACTGCGAACCAATTCGCATACCCCGTTATTGTTCACCACGGAATTGTTTTTAAGGAACTCCCCATTTCCCCCTTCCCGTTTCACTGCGAACCAATTCGCATACCCCGTTATTGTTCACCGCGGAATTGTTTTTAAGAAACTCCCCATTTCCCCCTTCCCGTTTCACTGCGAACCAATTCGCATACCCCGTTATTGTTCACCGCGGAATTGTTTTTAAGGAACTCCCTCTTTCCCTCTTCCCGTGTCACTGTGAACAAATTCGCATACCACGTTATTGTTCACCGCGGAATTGTTTTTAAGGAACTCCCCATTTCCCCCTTCCCGTTTCACTGCGAACCAATTCGCATACCCCGTTATTGTTCACCACGGAATTGTTTTTAAGGAACTCCCCATTTCCCCCTTCCCGTTTCACTGCGAACCAATTCGCATACACCGTTATTGTTCACCACGGAATTGTTTTTAAGGAACTCCCCATTTCCCCCTTCCCGTTTCACTGCGAACCAATTCGCATACCCCGTTATTGTTCACCGCGGAATTGTTTTTAAGGAACTCCCCATTTCCCCCTTCCCGTTTCACTGCGAACCAATTCGCATACCCCGTTATTGTTCACCACGGAATTGTTTTTAAGGAACTCCCCATTTCCCCCTTTCCGTTTCACTGCGAACCAATTCGCATACCCCGTTATTGTTCACCACGGAATTGTTTTTAAGGAACTCCCTCTTTCCCTCTTCCCGTGTCACTGTGAACAAATTCGCATACCACGTTATTGTTCACCGCGGAAATGTTTTTTAGGATCTCTCCCTTTCCACCTTACCGTTACACTGCGAAACCGTACGAATAATTATATACTATCATTCATACAGTCGCTGTACGAATAGTCAACCGTAAAAAAAATTGAAAAATATTTTAAAAAATTAAAATATAAAAAAAAATAGTTGTCGTTTACCTTAGATTGCAATCATATAATTACAGTTTTCATACATCAAGTGCAGTCTAATATTGCATTCAAACTCACTGTCATCTAGATTCTAGAACATTAGGTACTCACACAAAAATAAATGATTATTCTGCATAGAAAAAAAAAACACTTTTCAAGCTAAATTTTGATCAAAGTGCGTAGAAAAACATTGTTTCGAAGTGGAAACTGTGCAAAAAGCGGTACTAAATATATGAATACAGATTTTAAGAAAAATGTCATTTCAAACGATCAATTAATTTTTATTTTTTGAGAAGAATTGACTTGAATCTCTACTATGCTTTCTATATGGAAAAATGTGTGTTCACAATCTAGGGTCACTGTCAAATCAGATTTTTTAACAATCCTTTCGGTAACACGACATTAATGTACGCAAAGAGAACAGACACTATAACTACTAGTAAGTACTGTTGGACAAGATCGTTGTATAAAGGTATTTTTTAGCTGTTTTTTAAATTTCTTGTTATCTTGTTGTTTAATATTAGGTTCTATATTATTAGTTATATATTCGTATCATAGCATTTCTAACTCCTTTTTGAACGACAGTCAGAGAGAACATGTCGGTTTTAAAATTTTCTTTTTTACTTGTGGGTATTTATGATTAGATGTGTTATTGTCAAATAAATGTTGATTTCTATGAACATAAGTAGCGTATTCTAATTTATATATATCGTAAATCGTTAGTATGTTCAATTTCTTAAAATATTCATGGCAGCTCTCTCTAGGAGCTAGACCTGCTATGATACGTATACATTTTTTTTGTAAAATTAAAATTTTATTTGTATGGGCAGAGTTACCCCAAAAAATATTCCCAAAACCTATAATTTAATTTTATGCGTTTAATATCTTAATGGATTAAGGGACCAAAAAATACTCTCCAAAATTAATTATTTCCGTTTTGGATTCATTGATTTTGATGCTGTTATCATTAAACCGTATGTTTAATTGATTGATGTAACTTTGGACTGTGGGGATAAGCGAGCCTTGATCTTCTGTCTCACATATAACAGAGATGCCGTCGGCAAATACAAAAATACTATCTTTGACCTCTTTAGATAGGTCGCTTATAAACATTATGAATCATATTGGACATAGTACGCTACCTTGAGGAACACCACGTTTAATTGTGCTCCAGTTAGATAAAAATTCATTGTCAGATGTTTTAATTTTAACATATTGTTTCCTATCTGTAAAGCTTTCCCTTTTATTCCGTTGCGTTCCAGTTTATGGGTCAATAGTGAAATATCGATACTGTCGAATTGCTCAGAAAGGTCAACTGTGACCATTGCTGTAAATTTTTTATTGTTACACGATTTTAATATTGTATCTATGACTTTAAATATAGCTGAATTTTCATCTATCGTTCGTAAAACATTCCGTATAATAAGTTGAATATTTAAAAGGTATTAAAAGTACTTTTGAATATAATTACCAACTAAAAGTTGGGTATTTGCACATTGTTAACAGATTTTCTAATGCATCAGAACATGCAGCGTACCGTGCTATTGGGAAGTTTTTGTTTGACTTACACCTTCACAAAAATATACATATTGCATTTCTACCAGGCGCTCGATTGATCTTCGTACCTATATTGTAACTACGTTTCGCTGCTTTGTTTAAATTTGATAAAAAATGAACGAATCGTATGCGCTGAATGTCACGAATACTATATTATACCACAAAAGCAGAAAGTTTGAGTTTCTTGCACTCTCGCCTTGGCGGGCATCATGACGCGCAGTTTAAAGCTCTCAAACCTTCTGCCCTACTACTATTTTTTTTCATACCTCGGTCAAACGTACCCTTTTTAATTACATATTAATTAATTACTTAATAACTACATGAAAACGCAGAAAAATTCCAAGCAAGTAGTTTTGCGACTATTGGCTGGCGACAGTAGTGGCAGTCTCATGGAGCGGTGTACACGATAACTATTTTTCTTTGTAGCCGGTCGAATGTACGTACTCCCGGCATCAGTGCGTGTAATCCCACCAATGCATAAATGAACTTTCTGCCTTAAAATTGATGTCGAAAGTACGTACTTTCGACCGAGATATGAAGAAAATATTTTATGTACATTCATTGACGGCACTTATGTCAACAGTCGGAGTTATCACAGCATTAATTTTAGGTAAAATTATATAAATATTAAAATTCCAGCCAATTGGGCGACGAAACCATTCCAATTTGAAAAATGTTGACATTTGATTATAATAAAGAAAATAAAATTTCTGATATCGCGTGAGGTGACGCTGGTAATGACTAGTATTCAATATGATCTTTGTTATTCGTTGCCATGGTTACCTAGTACCTACATAATATTATGTTCCACATCATGTAAAGATTAATCAAAGCGTGCCGAACTGACAGATCCATAAAACAAAGAAGCGGCTGATTTTTTTTATTTTCAAAATATTTCCGAAACTATAAAGTTGAGAAAAAAAATTGTTTAACGAAACTTTCTTGAAAAAATAAATAGAATAATAAGCCGTTATGAAAAGTATACCATCATTAAATAAAAAACACCGTTTTAGCATATATCTCTTCTGCGCATGAACCGATTTTCCCCAAAACCAATAGAGCTCTTCATATTTGCAAAACAAACATCCTCAAAAAATTTGGTTTTAATCCGCTTATCCGTTTAACCTGTATCGTGTTCATAGACTAACAGACAAACAGAGTTTTTCCAAAAATATGTTTTTTGGATTCGGGGGACCTCAAAACGGAAAGATATTGTAAAATTATTGAAAAGTGATTTTTGACCTAAACTAGTAACAAAGACGAAGTTGGTCCCAGGGTAAAACCTAAGTAAAATTTTTGTCAATGGCTTCATACGGATACTTTAATTTATCCGTGTTGATGTATTTATAAATTATTTTTAAAAAAAATTTCAATTACGGAAAGGAATTTTATTAAACGTCAAAACTTTGTGAAACTAAATTGAACAATTTTTATTTTTTTAAATTCAAAACAGGTAAAGAAATTTCAATGTCATAGACAGAGCATGTTATCTCACATTTCAGGAAGTCTTAGAACTAAACCACACGAAGCCTATTTTATTTTCTCTTTCAGTTTTCGACCGCCAACAAAGTTCATAGTAGCGGAAACTTTACGTGAAATAAGCTCATACATTTTTCCAATTGATTTATTTTAAGACACCGTTAACAAACCATCTACCACCAATATTATCATCGTACCAACATAACGATGATGGTTATTACTTTATTAGTTACTTATTAAGTAGGTGTGCGAGATGACGATTCATATAACCTTATAATAACCTTATGTCTCCATTTTCTCGTTACCTCGACTGACGACAAATCGCTGTTTGAGACCCGTGAAAGTGACAGCGCTCTAGGGGACCATAATGCAGCTTTGCCCTTGTTAAAATCATTTCATACACGCGTTTTACGTATTACAAGATTGTAAAATGTAAATGTTTTTGTTATAATATTTCTAATATTAAGCAATATGGCAGTTGAAATTTATAATTAAGGATCAAATAAACACGAAATAAAAAATCTTCACTTTTCAACCTAATGCAACTTTGCGAAGAAAATTGTAACAATGTTTCGAATACAGAATTTTGAAAAGAAAGGTTTCGGTCTGAAAGTCTCTTACATTCAATTTTCATGACGTCATTTCTGTGCGTCGTTTCATCTCTTCCAAACAAACCGGACAAAAACTGACAAAAATTGTTAACTTTGAGTGCACCCACGGGCGTGCAATTTTTCTTGCAACTATAATATAATAATTATAGCATGAAAGATTAAAGTTGCAACTTTCAATCCTGGTAATGCCCCGATTTTCCAGAAAACAATAGAGCTCTTCATATTTGCATACCAAACATCCTCCCAAAATTTGGTTTCAATCCGCTCAACCGTTTGTCTTGTATCGTGTTCACAGACAAACAGACTAACAGACGCACAGAGTTTTTCCAAAAATATGTTTTTTTGGATTCAGGGGACCTCAAAACGGAAAGATATTGTAAAATTTTTGAAAAGTGATTTTTGATCCAAACTACTACCATTCCCCACTTGTGGGTTGGAATGCTAATTTAATATTCAATAAGTGGATACATGGATACGGAGAGAAAAAGATTTAAAGTTGATATGAATTTCTAGCGATACATACACAAATATTACATTATCTACAATTAAAACATCAAAAGATTGAAAACAACCGCAACACATGATTGCGTTGTTATGACGTTATCCCGCATATTTATTAGAGAAATGGAGTAATGGAAATGGAAGGCAATGTGAAATGTTTGCATACGAACTAATGCGCCTGGACAATGTTTGACAGCGGTTGGTCTGTATGGACAATGATGGTTGTGTAATGATGAGTGCTTAGTGTACAAATGTTTATAGGGAAATCTGACGAATGTCTGCTATTGTACAGTGAAATTCTAGGTTTAAACTGTACAGCGTGTTCTAAAATTGTCATACACGTATTAAATCAGTGAATTACGTGTTCTATAGTGAATTCGTACAATTTTGAACTGGATGAAAGATTGTAGTTGTGGCCGGCAGAATAATAAATCAAACATCAACACTGTAATGCTAGGTTGCAGAAAAAATTCTCAAAAAATCTTATTTGAGAATAAAATTAGAATGTAATTATGTAATTTCAATTTTAATTAATGCATAAAAAGCAAGTTACTGATCTACATACAAATGAAGATTTTTCAGGCTAAATTTTTATATAAAAGCGTAGAGAAATATTTTTTCGAAGTGGAAATTGTACAAAAAAATGTTAAATATATTGTAACAAAACTGTTCCAGTTCGTGGAGGAAAATAAACACACAAACAAAAGTACTTCTCTAAAACAAAACAACAATTCTAACTAATAAAATAAAAGATAAGTAATAGTGAATACAGAGTCACTATTTATGTACACAAATTATTTACAACATATAAACACACCAAAGTTGATTAAGCACGCTTATTTATTAACTATATACAAGAGATTGTTAAACTATTTATTTCGCTCACTGTTTATTTACACAGTTTATTTATCCATTATCTCAGCAGTTACCTCAGTACTGTTCACGGTACTGACTGTCAATTTATGTCACCACTATTTGTCGATTTTTAAATCGATGAAGCACAATGTATGACTGCCTTCACTGAGCCTCCACCGGTTTAACTTACGTGCAGTCTATTTTTGTCATCGCAGGTATTATGTTTTAAATAAAAAACGAATATCACCTTACATTATATAGGTACTTACCTTATACTCTGATAACACACCTCTTGTTATCACAGTGAAAATAGCCTTCATTGTTAAAAAAAACGAATAAGTAAAGAAAATGGAAAGTAATAACTCATTACGCTATCGGCTATCATAACAGGCGACTGTTATTCACAGGATCAAAAAAATAGCTGAGCAACAGTTCGAAATATATGCGAGCAAAGCAGTGGGTAACTGTATTATAAGTATTATGTTTTAAACAAGAAACGTTACACCATTCGACGTTAACATTGCCTAATATTTTCCCTCTTCAAGTAGAATATGTGAGGAAGTTCTTATTAATGTGAATATTACGTTTCAGTTCGCATTTCTCACCCACTTTGCTTGGCACATCATGAACACAGTTTTTATAATAAATTTTCCTCTGAGGATCATTCTCGACGGTTCAATTTGGGTCATATTATTCCAACTTAGTCTATCTCCAACATATAAACTTTACTTCTATATATCTTCACTCTATATTATTGAACCAATGCCATAGACGTTCAAAAGGAACATTTAAAAAGTTTTATTTATTCATCTTGAAATTTTTTGCCTAATGTGAAAAAATGTAAAGGAGAAATAAAGGAATTTCGTTATTATCAAGGTCTAAATAATAAATAAAATAAAATTATCGACCAATTTTTAATATTATGTTAACAAAAAATATAAAAATTAATACATTAACGTTTCGGTCCGGATTTTGAGCTTCTTCAAAACTGATCTAAAACATATAAAATTTAATTAATAATTAGTTTCTAATTGGTGTTTGAAAAAATTTGCTTTAAGTTTGTAATTATCAAACATTGAAAAAATAATAAATTCAGACCGAAACGTTAATGTATTAATTTTTATATTTTTTGTTAATATATTTGTCTAAAAAATTGGTCGATAATTTTATTTATTGAAGAGTTCTAATCAGACGTTAATCAAAGATTTGAAATTATAATTAAATTCTATGATCATAATGGGCTCGACTCAGATTTGGAACCTACATTGCAGATTTTAGTTCACATATTTCTTTTTGATGAATTCCAGTCCTCTTCACTGAAAATTATGATCATGGTGTTATTCGAATTGGAATGACATCTAGAAACTTTTTTGAAAAAATTGAACAGGGGGACGAAAAAATTGAGAAAAGTAAAAGAAGAAAGAGGGGTTTGGTTTTTTGCGAATATCTCAAAAACTATTGCAAATATCTGAAATTACAAAAAAATTCTGTAAGCGCAGGAAATTTCATACAAAAAAGTCCAATCTCCTGGACCTCTACCACCAATTTAATTTAGAGGTGAAAATAGAGCTAACATTTTTTTCTCTATTTTTTATACGACAAGCTAAAAGACACAAAAATATTGAAAATTACATAATAAATAGAAAAAAAATTTAGATTTATTTTTACCTTTAAATTAAATTGGTGGTAAAGTTCCGGGAGATTGAACTTTTCTGTAGGAAATTTCCTGCTTTTTCAAAATATTTTTTGTGATTTCAGATATCTGCAATAGTTTTTGAGATATACGCAAAAAACCAAACCCCTATTTTTTCACTTTTCTAAAATGTTTATAACTTTTCTCAATTGTTTTCGTCGTCTACTTCAATTTTTTTAAAGTTTCTAGACAAGATAAGATAAGATTTTATTGTCACATTATAAAAATAAGTTACAATTTTTATTTTTTTATATACTGGTTCCTTATTAATTAATTACCCAGTGGAATAAGCTTAATGCTAAATTGAATGTTGTTTATTAGTAGTCTTCTGCGTTATCATTATTATTATTTTTTTGTATAAGTTTCTAGATGTCATTCCGAATCGAATGACACCATGATCATAATTTTCGGTGAAGGAGGACTGGAATTCATCAAAAAGGTACATGTGAACTAGACTATAGATGATAAATTTATTTCGTTGGGATATTTTAAGAAGCTCTTTCTACAAGAAAAAAATTCCCAAGCAACTTTATTTGTTGCTTCATTTTCTAGTTTACCATCATCATCACGGTACCTTTGACAAAACAACACGCTACTCAAACAACTGAATAAGATAGAGAGAACTAATATGACTCCACCTGCAACGGAAGCATCAATGTCAGCTTCAAGATTACTCTCATTCTCCCTCTCCTCGATAATCACCACACAAATAAAGTTATTGGTTAAAACCATGCAAAAGACAACTTACACAAGAAAAAATATCATATCTACTCTGCAAAGGACCCCGCACAAACCTTATAGGATTTGGTTCTCGGTTAAATTGATCGAACATGGTTTTATTTTATAGCTTAAAGGTCACTAAGAAAAAGTGTCCATAGCATAGCATAAAAACCAATAGATTTTTAGCTACAGATATTTTTAGCAAAATTTTAAATATTTTTAGATCAATTTTTGTGATTTTTTTTAGAGATAGAAAAATAGTCGAACACTAGGTAATTTTGGAAGGTGTCACCCTGTATAAAATAATAATGTCGTATTCGAATTCAGCGCACTCAGAAACATATTTCTAGAGCATAGGAATTTTTAAGATTGTGAATTCAATATAATATATTATAAATCTAAAATCCCGCCTAAAATATTATGTAGCTAAAAATATATTGGTATTTAGGCTATGTGACCATGGGCACTTTTTCTTAGTGACCTTCAAACTATAAAATAAAACCATTTTTGATCAATTTAACCGAAAACCAAACCCCATAAGGTTTATGCGGTGTCCTTTTAATTGAGCACTCTAGATTTACATTTAAAAACAAGTTAAAATCCACGCCTCTGAATTTTTGCGCTTGAACAAAGAATATATAGAAGTAAAAGTGAGTTTGTGGAATGCGAGAAGGAACATTGTCGGGACGAGGGGGGAAGGGGACAATCGTGTCGGCGAGAGAGGAGAGGTGGGAATATCTACCTATACAGGTGTGGCTCGTTCTGATACATAGGTACAGTTGCCTCAACGCTACGTATAAGATGCCTTTATATGCTCTTATAGAGAGAGCAAATCCTGGTTTTCGCGTGGTTTTTATGAATTCCATTCTCGTTCGTAAATTATCACAGTAACCGCACCTCTCCCGTTCTTTCCATCGCCGCGGATACGAACTAACACACATATAAATCCACACACACTTCTACACACACATACATGCAAGAGCCGATACCATGCTAATGCATGCATCTGGGATACTTGTATACGAACTGGCTCAAAATTCAACTAGTCAACTTTGCACATTATTGAACTACAGATCGAGTACAGTTTTTCGAGTGTTTAAATCATACAAGCTGATTTGTTAGGTCACCGGCAAATTTTGACAGATGAAAGCTCATATAATGTTCAATGAAAATTAAAAAAAGGAATAAAAAGAAAACAACGAATGTTTTGTTGTCAACAAGTAAAAATAGTTGGCAAAACCAAAAGTGCACATCCCGCAAGTTTTCCACTGTATGATAAAAAAATAACAATTAAAAAATATTTTTAATAAATTTAAAAAGATTTAAAAATTTAAAGAAATAAATAATTAAAAATTGAAAAAATATTTTTTTTAAGTTTGCAAAAATAAAAAAAATTAAGAACTATACCTACATAATATAATATATAATTAATATCAAGTGGAATAAAATAAAACAAAAAGAAAAAGAAAAAAAAAAGAAAAAAATCAAAGATTTCGTAAGGAATCGAACCCAGGACCTTGCCCTTGGGGATCCAACGGCATAACCATTACGCCACGGCGGCCTAATACGTCTAGTGGTGTTATCACGGTATAGAAGTGTAGCACTTGTTTTATGGATTACACTATATTTACACAGCAATTATTATATTGTTTTTTTAAACTATTAGCTGTCAAAAATAATAAAATAAAACTGTTTATAAAAATTAAACTACTGAACACATTTTAGTGAATTTAAATAGGGTTCTGGTTTGATAGTAAACAAAGTGAATAAAATATAACCCAAGGCAATCCGACCAAAATTGCGATCTGTAGAGTCGTGACGTACGTACGTACATACGTACAGACCAACCGACAACTGCTGTTTGTGATTTTCAATTACAATTTTAATAGTATTTATGAACTCGAATTGATTTGAAAATGGTTCTATTTTATAGATTAGAATCTCCTCTTTTCAAAAAGCTTCAATTTGAATGGATTTCATGTGAAATTAACTTAGATATAACTTCTTATATGAACGAAAGTCAGCTCTGACGCACAAAGCGATAATAAAGCACATACCGCTAGTTTAGCGGTATGTGCAATAATGAACAGGTCGTATCCTTAAATACTTTAAATTAACTAAACTAGACATAATGTTCAATTTCAGAGTAAAACGGGAAAAATCTATCTATTTGTTTTTATTATTCCCGAAAAATTACCAGAGCCAATTGAAATCGTAACAGATTAAAGGAAAATTTTGTGAAAATAGCTCTAACTAGGTGATTTTTGAACAAACAGAAATGTAATTTTATAGCTGTAATTTGTAATGAAAAAAAATGTTAGTTTCATGCTTAGTTACAGAAAGGATTGTCAAAAAATCGATTAGACAATGACCTTAGATTATAAACATACACATTTCTCCAAATGAAAGGCATTGTAGAGTTTTAAATCGATCCAAATTAATTGATCGAATGAATCGATATACAGTGTAAACTCTTTATAACGAAACTCAAGGGACCTAGCATTTTTTATCGTTATAGAGAGTTGCCGTTATATGGAGTGAAGAAAGAAAAACAACCAAATTAACAATAATTTTCAATGTACTGTATAATCTCTTTATAACGAATTTTAAGGGACCGAACATTTTTTTCGTTATAAAGAATTTTCGTTATATGGAGGGAAGAAAGAAAAATAACCAATTTTCACAAAATTAATTTATTCCAAACACATACTTATACCTATAGGTTGGCGTCAGCAAGTGCTTGTTGAATAGATGGTGATGGTTCAGAATGGTCCTCTTTATGTCTGTAAACATTTGCTGACGCCTAAATATGAACATATTTCTTCGTAATAGAGAATGGCTGTTGCGTTATAAAGAGGGTATTAATGTATAGGTTTTAAGGTAAACCAACCAAATCGTAAAAATTTCGACGTTATAGAGAGTTTTTCGTTATAACGAAGGACGTTATAAAGAGTTTACACTGTATTCCGTAAACTGTTTACACGTGTTTTTTGCATTGTTTTTTGTACAGTTTCCACTACGAAAGAACATTTTTTAACGCATTTTGATAAAAATTTAGCTTGAAAAACGATCTTTTTCTTTACAGAACTATCATTGGTTTTTGTGTGAGTGCTATCTAATGTTTTAGAATTTAGATGACAGGGAATTTGAATGCATCATTAGACACTGATGTTGATGTATGGAAACTGTAATTTAGGATTACAATCTAAGGTTAATTTTTTTTTCTGCAACCCAGCATCAATGTTATAAATAAATATACGATAAAACAGCACAAACATCAACTGAGCAATTTTTGAAACTCCAGATATTGCTAAATAACTTATCAATAAATTGTAATTTTAATTTTTATCATTATTTGAACCGACACTTCCACCCTACTATACCCGTACTTCCACCATAACTTTGCATTATAGTTTGTAGTATGTATGTCACCGTAAAATTGTAAATACCGTTAGGTTGTAATCTGTCTCGCGAGATTGTGAACTGTCGAACGATTGTGAACCTCAACGTACTGCTTAAAATTTAATGTATTATTATTACGTTGAGGTTCACAATCTTTCGACAGTTCACAATCTCGCGAGACAGATTACAACCTAACGATATTTACAATTTTACGGTGACATGTATATACAGTCGCAAGCTAGTTGAAGATTCAGCATTTATAAAAAGTGTTAGCGTTTTCGAAATAACTAAGCAAATTGCAAAATTATAGGAAAACACATTTTTTTACAATTTTTAAATCTTTCATAAAAGTTTGAATAGCTTCTCAGTTTTATTACAAACGGATCTTAAATTTGTTTGTTTTTAGAATATATGACTAACTATGTCCAGTCATTTTGTAAGTGGGTTCAACTATCCTTAAAAATTTATTTAAAAAGAAACACTTTAGGCGTTTAGTTTGAAAATTACATGTATATGACTATAATATGAAAAAAAAGATAAATTGCATTTATAATAAACCGAGATTGAAATGAAATCTTACAAGTTGTTTAACAATTTAAATTTTACATTAAGATTTTAAAATAATGTAAAGATTCAGTGTCAAGAATGAAGAACGGTTATGATGAGGGTGTAACAATGAAGAAGATGTACAAGGACGGGCATTGAAGGGCGGGAAAAACATAGTCGGCGTGTATACGTGAGGGAGTAGACGTAGCTGAGGAAGGGGAGGGGGAATAGACTGGGTGAAAGATGCTATGCCGGTGCACTCTAGTGGTGAGACGTGACCACGGGCGCTTGTGTGAGCCGTGACGCGCGAGACACGGCGTCTCCATTATACGGCCACCACTGTGATGGAATGGTTTCTATAAACTCGCATCTTATATCCGCTTACCGAAGCAGACTGTTGCTAACTACCATTTTAGTTGAAAATAAAACAATTGCGGTTCCCATTCCTGCAAACACTAGCGCTTCAAAAAGAATGTGCCTACAGAACACGTATTTTGAATATGGTTAATTTTAAGATTAGTATTTACGCTGCTATTTTCCCACGTTTATATCAACTTGCTTTTCGTGTATGTCAGGCGAAACATTGTAATTGATTTTAAACTAACTTTTTGATGAAATAGAGACTTGAAATTTTTAGCATAATTCAGAATTGGATGACGATATGAGAAAATACTAAAATAAAGAAGAACATAATTAATTATTAATTATTTTTTTATATTTTTAGATCCGTTCTGAAGAAGATCCAAATCCGGATCGAAACGTTAATGTATTATTGATATTTTTTGTTAATAATTTGTCTGAAAAATTGGTCGATAATTTTATTTATTGAATAATTAATTCTTACTTGTACACTGTTGTAAGGCACAAAGCACACAGTAGCTCTATGGCTCAGTTAGTTGGAGTGTCGTGCTAATAACGCGAAAGTCACTGAGTTCGATCCCCCATGCGACTTGTATTAATTTAATTTTTATACGGTTTATTTTTGTTTTTTTTTTAACTAAAAAGTATAAAAATAATAATAGAAATAAAAAACATTTTTAAACTACCACGATTTTAAAGCGAACTAAAAATAATAAAATAATTTGTTTACAGACAGATTTTTAACTTGTAGGATTTGAAACGAAAGTTAAAAATCTGTCTGTAAAGAAATTATTTGATTCATTTTAGTTTGCTTTAAAAGCGTGGTGTATTAAAAATGTTTTTTTTATTTGTACTATTTATAAGATAAACTTTTTTCAACTAATTAGAATTTTGCACCTCTTAAATGAATATACATATTAAATTTATTTATCTCCTTTCCTATTGACATTAAAGAAAAAGACTTTCTTAAATTCTAATTTGCGCCATTTTTAATATCCTCACGATATGTTTCAACTTTAAAGTGAAAGACAAACACTAGGTTTAAAAAAATATTTAACAAAAAATAGTCCAAGCGGTAAGGTACAATCGTGAAACGAACCGCCATACAAATTCCAGCCAATTGGGCCACGGGAGCGTTCAAACAAAACAATAGGTATATAGACATTTGATATAATATTGTATAAAACAAAAACAAAATTGTTGTTATCGTGTTCCTTGACGCGGGTAACGGCTAGTATTAAATGTTATATACTGTAACGGGTTAGCTTTAGTCGTAAGAACGAGGTCCGGACGACCCCTAAGCGTAGCGACCACTCCCGTGAACCTACAACGTCAAATGGCGGTAAAAAGTCCCCAACAAAATTTTGAGTGTGTGTGGACCCCTTTACCCGATTGATTCTGGCGAATAGTTATAAAACATGTTGTGTCCGGTTAGGTTCAATGTCGACTAGTAAAGATTTTTTTGAATAGCGAGATGCGAGATTCGGCTGCCGGCAAGCGTTGTGAGAGTATCGTATTGTATTGCCGTTGTGTTTTTTTTGAGTTTTGATCGTTGGTTTCGAAATTATTGAGTACGGTGGCTATGAAATTGAAGCCATCCTGTTATTTTTCTGTTGGGAAAAGCTTTTAGTGAATTGCGTATTGTTATCGTGTTTGGAGTTGTACCTGATTAGCACGTGGCGTCCGTTCAGCATAAAAAACGCTGTGATTCTACTACCATTGACAAGAACCACTGTAACGAGGCTTGGAGCGTTGCTGGGTCGATCACTTCAGCTAACTGAATCCAGTCCAGTTGTCTTGGAAAAGGGCTACGAGTCCTGGAAAGCCTTCATTGCATCCTACAGGTAGTGTGATAACGTTTTGTGCTATATTACGTAACTGTTCAATTTAAAATCATAATTTGCGTTTGACTTTTAAAATTCTTTATCAAACGTACGTCGCATCTTAAATTCAACTTTAAATAAAATGCACGTTTTTGATTGACGTACGTCGTTACTGTGAAATAAGTTTGCGCGCGCTAGCACCCGTCACTACGTTGCCTTCATGCTGCCATGCCGCCTTATGCGAACATTTCATCAATAAATTCTCACGGTCTGAAATAATTATTTTGTTATTTTGTTTCGTGAACCTGTGCTTAGACTGCGTTGTATCATAGTTTCCATCATAGAGAAATTGCATTTGTTGATAAAGCCTAATATTGTGTTATGTCAATTCGCCAGTGGCGTGCTAAACTTAAATGAATTTCATACTTACAGTGTTTTGACGGCCATTCAGGCTAAATTAAAGCTTAATATTGTGTATGTCAATTTGTCAGTGGCGTGCTGAACTTAACTGAATTTTAGATTACAGTGTTTGATGGCCCTTCCGGCAGAACTATTTTTGACTGTTGTGATATTGTGAACGGATAGCGCTGTTCCAAAGAAAAGTTCATTTCACACTGCGCTTGTCGGTTTGTTAACATTTGGTTAAATAAAGTTAGCAACGTTTAATTAAAATATTTCGACATTGTATTTGTAACTATTTTAACGTGTTGTAATTTGTATTTTGAGTTGTTGAGATAAGTTTTTAGCTTACGAATGAGGTTTTTCCTATCGTTGCTGTTAGTGTCGCGTTACGTTTGTGTTGCCGGTTTTGGTTGTAGTTTTGACGGATCGATTGTTGGACTTTGAACCTCATCCGTAGGCGATTTGAATTATAGATTTTTTAGTAGATAAATTGTTACCATTATTACGTTTATTGTGTATTCCCTTGTATTTTTACATGGAAACTAATGATCACCGCTTCACGGTACTGAAGTAAGAATTTATATTGTCGCTAATTGAAGCAGTAGCGTACGGATCTGGCGCCCATTTTGAACATCTTTCCCTTTCCCTACAGCTTAGTAGTTGGGTGGCCTTGGCTTCGCTAACATCTCTTAAGGTAAGTGCCCTGCCACGTCAGTTCCGACCCACGCCCAGCGCCGCTGAATAGAGCTAGCCATTATAATACATAATAGTATGTTTCACGTCATGTAGAAATTAATCAAAGCATGCTTAATTCATTTCTTTCTGACAGGTCTGCAGAGCAAGAGACAGCTGATTTTTTTTATTTTCAAAATATTTTCGGTACTGTAAAGTTTAGAAAAACTATTTTTTGCGAAACTTTTTTTGTAAAAATAAATAAAATAATAAACCGTTATGAAAAGTGTACCATCGTTATATAAAAAAACAACGTTATAGCATATATCTGTTTTGCGCAAGCACCGATTTTCCCCAAACACAATAGGGCTCTTTATTTTCATATCAAACATCCTTCCAAAATTTGGTTTCAATTCGCCCATACGTTTGACCTGTATACAGATAACAGATGCACAGATTTTTTCCAAAAAAATTTTTTTTTTTTTTTGATTCAGAGGACCTCAAATAAAAAGATATTGTAAAATTTTGAAAAGTGAATTTTGACCTAAATTAGTATCATTCCACATTTATGATGTTGGAATGGTAAAATATTGAACGGCGAAGTTAAAATTCAAGCTTCCGGCTGGATTCAATTGCTAAGCAAACAATATAGACGGAGAGCTAGCTACGGAAATAGGTTTGCAATTTATAGAGCAACGAAATCCATCTAGTTAGTGTGCCATACTATCATTATTAATTAATCCGGGCGCCTGGCAGCTGTTCAGCGGTAGGTGTGAGAGTGGATGGGCAACAAAGGGGTTGTAAAATCAATTGAAGGTGTGCAATTTATAGAGCTCTGTGTTTGGTGTGATATTATAGCTAATTATGTATTTAATTCGAATATAACATTGCCAGGCGTTTTAATTGGGGGAAAAGTAGTGCCAGGTAACATCCAAGGTGCGGGAAAAAGTGCCAAAGTCGTCTCATTTATAGAAGACTGGGCCTATACTTTTTCATTAGAGTGGACCTTCAGAATCGTGTGTGCAAAAATACAGGCGCGAATATTCAGTCCATCACCCCGCCAGGCGACGACAAAGAGCAACTGGCTCCAACTCGCGCCGCCCGGGTTGCACACGACGTCTGCGCTGCCCCCGCCTACATTAATTCTCTCTCTCACTCTTATGTTATTTTTTATCAAAATTAGTTTTCCTTAGCTACGCAGGAAAAATGAATGTTGTTATTAATTCTGAAAAAATCATTATTCTCATTACATCTTGAGAAACAATTTATTACGAATTGCCACTTTTTCCCGCACCTTGGATATCACCTGGCACTACTTTTCCCCCAATTAAAACGCCTGGCATTGTTATATTCGAATTAAATACATAATTAGCTATAATATCACACCAAAAACAAAGCTCTATAAATTGAACACCTTCAATTGATTTTACAACCCCTTTGTTGCCCATCCACTCTCACACCCACCGCTGAACAGCTACCAGGCGCCCGGATTAATTAATAATGATAGTATGGCACACTTACTAGAGGGATTTCGTTGCTCTATAAATTGCAAACCTATTTCCGTAGCTAGCTCTTGGACTAATAGTCCACATGCCTTATTTATGTATCGATACAGTATTTCATATTCAAGCGCTTACAGGGCCACTTAATGGTGGTTTATGTTTAAAAATTCAACTGAAGTCAACCGGTGTGTAACCTCAAAGGTGCTGTCAGCCCACCACTTCACTACCTCGGCCTCCAACACACAAGCTGTTGTCTCGTAAACCACTTGATTTTCTCACAGCGACATTATTATGATGAAATATATATTGTACGCTTTATACTAAAAACTGACAACATATATAAAAATACAAAAAAATGTTAAATATAATATAAATATAAAAATTACTCACACCCTTTGTTATCTCAAACAACGACATGTATTTTTATTAAAAAAGTTTATTTAATTCATAAGCATCGCCTGACTTAATTTTTTTAATTTATTTAGATTACATAATGTGTCATATAATTTTAAAACACAAAATTTATATTAAAACAGACTAAAGTCGTGCTTAAACAACGGGTGTATTGGACAATTAAAATTCGTTACTTGCCGTGTCGTATATGAATTGTCCACTTGTGCAATTTATTCGCCACTTGTCTTTTTATCACCGTCCGTCACGAAATACGGTACAAGTCAAGGGATTACAAGTTTCTGTAGATTGATAAGTTTAGGTTAAGCATAAATTATGGTGGTGTTCAAGCGACTCGACACAGCTTTTCATTGTATTTTACAAGCTTTTATTTAGTTTCACCTGTCCCGGCATCTGTCTGTAATCGAATCTTGCAAGTTAAATTTGACCCACTTTCTGTTATCCAATTGAGCTGAAATTTTGCATACGCATGTAGTTCCGTGAACAATACATTATTATAATAACTAACTGACCGTTCCAGATTTTGCCCAGTTACAAATCGCACTTTAAACTACTTCCCGTTATTCGATGAAGTTAAAATTTTTTATAACAATATAATATAATAATAACTAACTTACCGGTTCAGCTTTTCTCCGGATGCAAATCGCACTTTTAATAAAACACACTAAAGACTTAAAAATAAATGTGTGAAATAAAATTTTGAAAACAAGCTTTTATTAGTTGTTAACAAAAATGAACTACAAACTAAAAAATAATTTTATTCTGACTAGAAATAAGTCGTTTTATACGTACTTATCACAGTCTCATGTTTTCAAATAAAAGACTGTTACATTTTAATAACAAGAGAGATCAAAAAGACGGTGTAACACGCTTTTATTTGGAAATTTGAGACTGTGATAACTGTGTATAAAACGAGTAATTTCTAATCGGAATAAAACTGTTTTTAATTTTATAGTTGATTTTTATTAACAACAAATAAAAGCTTGTTTTTAAAATTTTTGTGTTTGTAGAAGTACTAAAAGTATAGTTAAAGCAACGACTTTTTTTAACCAACTATTAATGATAAAAACTACCTTTAAGACTAAAAAAAATAAAGTTACGTCTAGGTAACATACATACCTACTGTGTATTGTTACATTGATAGTTTTCAAAAGCACGAATAATGGCGTATTTGTCGAACAAACCTCATTAATTAAGCTCGTACATCTGTTGGAGAAAATTTAACTCTAAATTACACGAATAAAAATGTGAATAAAGTATAAGTAAAATGAAAATAATACGTGATAAATATATTATTAAATACATCTGGTATAAAATTGTCTGTAAATGAGTTGTGATTTAGATTATAAATATTACTAACAAAAACAAAAATAAACAACTCTACCCAACTCAAACTTACTTTCACATTATATATTGCTAGACGCTACTCGCAGCGACAACAATAGAGAAGCCTTGGGCTCCGTCGTTTTACAGTCTTGTGACAACAGTAGTCAGTTTTAAACAAAGATTTTTTATATACCCGTACTTCCACCATAAGATTAGTGCACTTCCACCATGTATCTAAATTTAGCAAAATGTATCTATTTTTTATCAAAATAAATAATACTCAAGGATAGTGTAGCTTTTAATTAGTGAAGGAATTCTTAGAATCGGTTCAGCAGCTTCACAGATTAGCCCTTACGTACAAACGCACAAACAAATTTTACCTCTTTATCAATATAGTAGGTATAGATATAACCTATATATTTTATGGACACAGTCATTAAATCAATCATTTGTGTAGACTCTGTCGAACATTTCCTGCGCACTGGCGACTCTGTACGCTGGAGATGAAACGAATGTCAATTTTAAGACATTCACGAGTGCGATTATTCAAATCAAATCTATTAATCCAAGTTAAAATTTGACAAATGATTGACCGCGCAAGTCGCACACACACTTGTAGTGGTTCTGGGTACTAGGTTGATTATTAATACTTAGTCTTAAGTTTTATTATTTAACGTTAAAGTAAAGGCTGGTAAAAGATATGATTTCAAGGTAACCTTAGCGAAAAAACGTAGGTAAGCTTTTTTTAAAAAAAATTGGTTGTCTGTAAAGTCGGTTTACGGACGATAGTTTTACGTGATAACGTATTCCGTAATACATAACCTAAATTTATATAATAATTATAATAATTCGAATCTATAATATTGCATCTTTCGCTTCAAATTTAGGTTAATTTTATTTATTTAAATTACTCACCATATAATATAATTGTTTTTTTTAACTTTCTTTCTTTCGTATTTATTTTAAGTCTCTAAGATTAGTTGTCATAATATTTATAAAACAATTGTTTCACTGTTTATAATATAAAATTCCAAAACCTACTTACAATATTTAAGTATTTTCATACGTCAAAAAATTGATTTTTTTAATGATAAAATTTGTAAGAAAACGATTTTTTCGAGAGATGAGACCTAGCTTAAACGATTTTTTGCCCCCCAAAATCCCTTTTCAGTAAATTTCATCCAAATCGTTAGGGCCGTTTTCGAAAAAAAGAACGCACAGGGTCAGGCGGAACGTTACGCGTTACGCGTTACGAACGTTAGGAACGTTACGTTAGGAACGTTACACTTTTTCGTGCATGCAGCCGGTGTTTTATCAATTTATAAGATTGGTGATTCATCAATTTATAAGACGTTATCACGTCAAAATAACTAGTCATATTATCTTACTTATGGAATAAAATTTCGTCAAAATATTTAGTTATTTTCGAGAACAAAATATATTTTCTTGTTTTTTAGCCCGTTTTATCGGTTTTTAGGTAACCACTTCTCCTAAAGTTGAGCCAGGATCGATTTAAAGTGATTTGAGCTCTAGCTAAACAAACCACAGAAAAACAAATTTTGTCAATCAAGGGACTTAAAAACGTATAAATTCTACAAAATTGCAGTATTGTATTTGTTTACAGTGCTTCATGTATGGCAAAGTAAAAATCTAACTTGTCAAAATAAGCAAGTAATGCAAGAACTGTAAATACAAAACAGTTCCCCAGTAAATTTTGGCAATAGTTTTTAAATTTTATATCCAAATATGTGTAAAAATGTGCACATTTTTGGAAAATAAATATTCACTAATTATGAACACTGGGCATCTGGTTTTTATTTATGACAATTTTTAAAACATCTGCTGACAGTTATTTTTTTTTGTCTGAAACTGAATACACTAAGCTTTCAATAATGTAAATACCTGAAGTAAATTCAACTGCATAAAGTAAATACTAGTAGACTGCATTTCAAATGAATACATCCATACAGTGCACATTTTTATGCGAACACCAAAGCTTTCCAGTAATAAGATTCTACTAAAGAGGTTTAGTTTAGAGTTGGCATAGAAAATAAACAAAAATGAATGCTACTTACAGATTTTGTGCTGAAATACCTATTTCTTAACTCTTTCATAAAAGTACGATATGTGCACACGGAATTTTTATTTTGAAAAATCTTTCTATTACAGACAAAAGAAATAATAAAAAAAGTGGTGGGTGCTTCACCCACATAAAGTGAAACTGATTACGTCATCGTCAGCCACAAAAATAGGAATTTTTAATATATCATGAAAAGGGTCTAGCCGACTTGCCATATGGAAATTGCACTGACGTCTTATGAACATAGTTTCACCTTTGAAATATTACTTTTTTGCTTAAAGTACTGATACTGTGATTTTAGATCTCTGCTTTCACTCATAAGGGAGATATGAGGGTAACAACCCCTAACGACATCTTTTTTTTTCTCAGAAACTATGACAGATATTTGAATGAATCCAACGCGAAAATATAGGTATCAATTAGTTCTATATTTGGTATTTTTTTTATATTTTTAGTTTAATTTTCAGAAGTGCAAAACGCAAAATTTATTTTTTGAGGGTGGTTTTTTATGTGAACTACTGGAGATACACCAACCAAATAAATATCATGTAATCATCTAAGAGTCTACTGTAATATATCATAAATACAAAACTTTGCGTTTGGTGGAACATAGTTAAAAAAAAAAAACGATAGCGCATGAACTACATATTATAGATAATATACCAGTGCACTGTATAGCATTTTGCTATTTTACAAGTACCTAGTAAGTTACATCGAAATCTGTTTCCTTGCTTGCGTCATGGTCACGCTCTACGCAAAAGTAGCTACTGTCTTTTATTATTTATTAATTATTATTATTATTTATTATTATTATTTATTATTATTATTTAAAAATAGCTATTGTGCGTTAGTTTTTATTTAATTCGTTTAAGAACTGTTATTTAATGAAGGATGGAGTCCAATGAAGATAGGGGAAATGCAAAGGAAGTGTGTTAATTGTAACTTAAGTATAAAAAAAAGTAAACAAAGTTACTACAGAGGAAGAAATACGTAAATATTAGACATACTGTAAAAATACCGTATGTTTGTATATTACTATTAATTTATTAAGCTGCGTTTATTACAGAATATCGAACCAGTCTTTACTGTATTTTTACAGTATGCCTGATATTTACGTATTTCTTCGTCTGTATAGTAACTATATTTGATTTTTTTTTTTTAAATAAGTTACAATTAACCAAGGGCGTAGATGTGGGGGGGTACAGGGGGTAATTACCCCCCCAGGATCCCAGCCACAACAAACGAAAAAATACTTTTTTGTTGCGGAAATGAAAGGACCTTTTTTTTGCTCTTCTATTGTGCCGACACACGATAAAATTTTAGTTAGGTTGCTAAAAAAGGTTTTCGATTTTATTTTCGAGGTTAGGAATCTTTAAAAAATATTGATTTTGTCGCTTTAGCCCTCCCCCCAACCTCAGAAAAAAAAATATCTACGCCCTTACTAGGTACTTGTAAAATAGCAAAATGCTATACAGTGCACTGGTATATTTATAATATGTAGTTCATGCGCTATCGTTTTTTTTTTTTTTAACTATGTTCCACCAAACGCAAAGTTTTGTATTTATGATATATTACAGTAGACTCTTAGATGATTACATGATATTTATTTGGTTGGTGTATCTCCAGTAGTTCACATAAAAAACCACCCTCAAAAAATAAATTTTGCGTTTTGCACTTCTGAAAATTAGACTAAAAATATAAAAAAAATACCAAATATAGAACTAATTGATACCTATATTTTCGCGTTGGATTCATTCAAATATCTGTTATAGTTTCTGAGAAAAAAAAAGATGTCGTTAGGGGTTGTTACCCTCATATCTCCCTTATGAGTGAAAGCAGAGATCTAAAATCACAGTATCAGTACTTTAGGCAAAAAAGTAATATTTCAAAGGTGAAACTATGTTCATAGACGTCAGTGCAATTTCCATATGGCAAGTCGGCTAGACCCTTTATAAAGTTTCCCGTGAATAAAAGTTTGTTTTAAGCTATGGAAATGTCATATAGATCCTATCAATATATCAATAAATCCTTAGATCAGTCGGGAAACTGACGATTAAATCAATTGGAAATAAATATAAAATATTTTAAAAGAATAAATCTCCGTCCCTATGAAGTATTAAAATTCATTTTTGTAGCGGTTTTCCTAAGGATCTTGATACAGTTTAACCTCCAATGGACACGATGAAAAATTTTGGAAAGACAATATTAAAGTAAATTATAAACGAAGACCAATTCCAAAAGTAGATAATTGTTCCGATTTGTATCATTATATATCTTTATAGCCTTTATTAGATGTTGAAGATCCGCTTTCGTGAAATATTTACATCTTCAGATCAACTATATTAACAAAAGTATTTTTAAATAAAATTAAAAAATGATTTTTTTCGTTAATGCAATTTGCAGTTTATGTGAAGATATATATTATATTTTACAAAATTATTTACTTTCAAAATTGGTTTTCTTCTATAACTTACTTTGATATTGATACTGTTTATTTTAAGATAAAGTTTGTGTAAATCGATATAGATTTAAATTAATTATTATACCAATTCCGTCGTCGTCAATTTTTTATAAGTTGGCGGATGCTATTGATTCTTATCGCTGCGTCTTAAATAAAGTTTAAAACATAAAAATTTGATTTGTTTCATTCATTAATACCTACATGGATAACTCCGGTACCACAATATGTAGTTAACTATAAATAAGCATTGCAGCAGATTTTAGTTGAGGAAGAAAAAGTTGATTTATAGGAGCCCAATTTATTTTTCATTCAAATCAAACGTACTGTGAGATCTAAACTACTGCACTTTCGTCACGACATACAGAAGTGAGAACTTGTAACGGTTGAAAACAATAAGGCGCATGACGGAAAGAAATGATAATTAAAGAGAGTGGTTGTTTTTTTCAAAAATATATTTGAACCCGTCGCTGCTTGAGTGGTTTCCAATAAAAATTCAGTTGTTTGTGGTGTAGTCTTATTGAATTTTATAATATATTTACGATTGAAATAGACAGGTGTGCATAATAACAAAACAGCTTGAGAAAAACGAAAGAAAAACTTAATAATAAAAATATTGAAATAGAAAAACCTCTCCATATATGTATAACATCAAATGCTTTTATCTTAAAATTTTCCTTTACGTTGCACCCCACTGATATAAAAGAACGAAAAGTAGAGTTGAAAGATATAGACAGAGATATGTTATAAGATGAAGTGAAACGGAGTTATAAAAGAAAAAGAAAGATAGGTGTACAGTACATGCTTGTGCCTCCTGCAGTCTTTCCGTGGAGATAGCGTGAAATTGCCACAGAAATGATGCCCCAGGTCTAGGATAGTGACATACATAAAACCCTTGCATTACACGTTCAGGGTTAATCAATTTCATGATTTTTTATTTAAAACTATGCAGGGTTAAATTTTCAAACTAAATAAAAACTAAATTAGTACACCACAGACGTCATGTAAGTTACCTATTCTGCCCGTGGACTTAGGATTCACGACTTGACCTGATTTTCAAACTACTTGATTATATTTGACAAGTCAAGTCAAGTAGTTATAGAGGTATGCAAAGTATTAAGTAACTTGAAAAAAATCATTCTACTTTGAAAAAATGTTAACAAAAAAATACTGCAAAAACAAAAAAAAATACAAATAAACTAAAATAAATAACACAATTAAGTTAAAAAAGATTTTCACTTTAATTATAAAAATATGACCATTGTTTCGCTGTCACAGCAGCTTCATCAGATATATCAGGTATATCTGATGAAGCTGCTGTGACAGCGAAACAATGGTCATATTTTTATAATTAAAGTGAAAATCTTTTTTAACTTAATTGTGTTATTTATTTTATTTTATAATGGATTTTGATCAAGTAAAGGCAGAAACTATTAGATTACAAATAAACTGTTTGTAATGCATATCAACGTAATATAGGTACTATTTTTATTAACAACACAGTAAAAATAATTTTTGAGCTTAGGGGTCATGCATCTTATTTTTATAAATGTGCACATACGCTTACGGAAATGTTTCGCGCATTTCCGTACATAATCGGCTCATAATCAAGTTATATCAAGTAACTTGAAATTAAGTCAAGTCAAGTAGTAATGATAGAAAATAGAATCAAGTCTTGAATTTTTAAAAGAGTTGATTTTCAAGTCAAGTGAAATATTTTGTATAAACGTCAAGCTACTTGATTTCATGAATTTCTATCCGTGATATAGGTATCCTCTACAATAATTTTTAACAAAAATAACAGCAAATTTGTCATTGATAACGATACTCTAACAAGCCTACTTTTGTTTTCAAAAAAAAAAATATAAAATCGATTTTGAATTTTGTAAAAATGGGGATGTATTAAACAACGCTTTAAAACAAGAAATAGCTGATAAGTGCTTACTGAGTTGTCCCAAAAACAATTTTAAAATTAACATTTATTTGTAACATTTCTGTACCTTATACGGATATTGCAGAACGCGAATAAAATATTGTCAACCCTTTGATATAAGAAACATTGTGTAAGACAGACTCCTCACTTCGTATCTAGGCTTGTGTTCCTCTCGTATCCCACGGGACTCTAATGCTCGTGCAGACTCGTGGCTTTTTGGTAGGATCATAGTAGCCTTTTACAATCCCTCAAACGCAATAAACATTAGTAAGTGCGAAAGTTTTATAACTACACAAGAGGAGTAATCATAGCTACACTTAAGCACTAGCAATTTAACCGAGAAACTAAGAACGAATTACTGAGATTGTCGAATCTAAATATACTTGATAGGCACCTCCGCTAAAGTCATTTAACAAAATTCTTAAGAATACTGTTTGGTTTCTGTCGTGTAAAATTTTACTGCGGTCCTTTGAAAATTGCATGACATTGCACTTCTTCTGAGTGTCACGATGCAAATTTTTTTCTGGCTGCAGTTATTTTAAGGGGTCTACTGAACGCATAAATAACGTAATTTTATGATATTTTTAGGGTATATAAAGTTAATAATTAAATAAAATAGAAATGGCATGTTTATATTGATCACGTACATTGGAATAATAATTAAAGAAAAATGTTTTAAAAAGAAATATATTAGGTATATTATAAATTGTAATTTTTAGAGGGTCCTGTTCCCGGTCTGAAAACTGCTCTAAATATTGATGAAACTGAAACACTCAAAAAGATTATTGTAAATTAGGGTCACCTATATCGCGTGTGGAGGTATTTTTCAATATTCTGTTGACGAATTTCTTTACATACAACTAAACACCAAAATATTGCTCGAAAAAAATTGTTACTTAAATTTTAATATCAGAGATATAATTAGAAAAATTTTCAATAAAATACTTTGCAAAATATAAGAAAACTATATAGATTTTAAATTATTAGATTTAAAGAAAAACTACGACATATTATATTGTACGAACCAATTATAAAGAAAACCATTAATTTAATTAAAATAATAATAACTATTCTTGAAATTGATAATTCCTATTTCTATTATAAAAAACAACAAAATGTATTATTCATTAAAATATAATGTACCATTTTTCATTGTTAACTTTATACACACTAAAAAAATGCCTAAAAAATTTTCATTTTAAATGCGTTCAGGTATAGACCTCCTTCAAAAAAATACACATATTGCATTTAATTCTTGTTAAAAAAATGAAATTAATCACTGCATAATATACTATGTATATCTATTTGTACAATGACGGTGTTCTGCATCTATATAGTCGTGTCTAGGTCTGGGGTTAGGTTTTTATACCGTCTTTAATGCTCAACAAATTGGTCTCTTTAATCCTATATTAGAAAACTGAATTTGCTATAGGTACCGACACCTACAACCAGTAAACCCTAATAGAAAACCTTTCTCTAAAATTAAATCTCGTCTTTTCGAAGATTAGATCACTATTTTTACACTACATAACGTATGTACGGAATCTGATTTTATAAAAATAAATTCTACTTATTTAGATTTAATTTCTACGTGAAGTGATAAAAAACTAGTATTTTTAACTCTATCCATGAAAAATAAGGAAATAATGTGTTAAATTTAAATTGTTTTATGAGTAGAGATGGCGAATTATGGCGTGAAGAATTAAGAATATATGTAAGTGACAAACGAAGAATAGTAGGAGAGACAATTACTGATTTATCGAATACCGACTTATTGAGAAGATATTACAGGGGGCACGCAAGGGGACGGACGAAACGTCCAGACCGTTTTCAAATTTTGGTTATATGTGGTACTTACGTAAAAAAATATTTTAATTGGGAAAGCTCGGCGCATGCGCAAAGGCTATATGCCGCAACTTTAATTTTTTTATTACACCTAATTATTATTCTAATGAATTTTGTAACAATGTCTTAAAAAATTTGTATGTATGGACGTGTGTGTAACCAGTTTAACTTCTGTAGTGTGTAGTGGAAAACCGCAGTCACTTTTTAATCACTCTAAGATTACAATAATTATTTCTTTCAGTTTGCCACGTTAATTATCATACGATGTTTTCTTTAGAAGGAAAAAATCAGCATGTAATCTAAATATATAAAAGGAAACCGTGACTGACTGACTGACTGACAGCTCAAACCACTAGACGGATGGAGCTGAAATTTGGCACACAGATAGTTATTTTGACGTAGACATCCGTTATGAACGGATTTTTGAAAACTCAACCCTTAAGAGGGTTTAACGGGGATTCAGAATTTGCATGGAGAATCTACGCACAGCTCAAACCACTGGACGGATTGGGCTGAAATTTGGCACACAGATAGTTATTATGACATAGACATCCGCTAAGAACGGTTTTTTGAAAATTCAACGCCTAAAGGGTTTAGCGGGGATTCGAAATCTGCATGAAGAAATCATATAAGATAGACGTATCAATTCGAAAATGCGCAGGATAACTCCTGTCAACAAATGAATAAACACGAGTTTCATGCTTTTTCAAAAAAAATTGGTTGTCTGTAAAGTCGGTTTACGGACGACAGTTTTACGTGATAACGTATTCCGCTCGAATATCATATTTAATAATCACGCACAGGGTCAGGCGGAACGTTAGGAACGTTACACTTTTTCGTACATGCAGCCGGTGTTTCATCTTTTTATATTGACGTGATTCATCAATTTATAAGACGTTATCACGTCAATAATTTATGTTCTATTTCTCCTATCTTCTACATATAATAATTATAATAATTCGAATCTATGATATTGCATCTTTCGCTTCAAATTTAGGTTAATTTTATTTATTAAAATTACTCACCACCTATAATAATAATTGTTTTTTTTAACTTTCTTTCTTTCGTATTTATTTTAAGTCTCAAAGATTAACTGTCATAATATTTTGAAAACAATTGTTTCATTGTTTATATAAAATTCCAAAACCTACTTACAATATTTAAGTATTTTCAACGTCAAAAAATTGATTTTTATAATGATAAAATTTGTAAGAAAACGATTTTTTCGAGAGATGAGACCTAGCTAAAACGATTTTTTGCCCCCCAAAATCCCTTTTCAGTAAATTTCATCCAAATCGTTAGGGCCGTTTTCGAGAAAAGCACGCACAGGGTCAGGCGGAACGTTAGGAACGTTACACTTTTTCGTGCATGCAGCCGGTGTTTCATCAATTTATAAGATTGGTGATTCATCAATAATTTATAAGACGTTATCACGTCAAAAAACCCTTCAGAGGGTAAAAAGAGGTAAATAGTCCAAAAATCAAGGTTTGTCAGGACGTCGGTCACGTGAATGTCATCAATTTTGAAATTTATCAGGGGGGTCTACGTCGAGAAAGGAGTAACTATGCCAAATAATGAGAATGCATCCGTGTTTCGTCTTAATCGCGATCGAAGCCGCGTGTAAGAGCTAGTAATTAATAAATATTGACAGAATAAATTATTTTTGGAATATGTAAATGTATAGGTTAGGTTGCGTCGCTGTTGTGGATAGACGTTAACGTCGAGTAGAGAAAGCGACGCGTCCGTCTGAGAATGGCACACAAACGCCAACGTAATGATTTACTGTACTTAATTATCGTTGTCAGTTTATCAGATATGCCACGATACTGTACATAAAGTGTGTTATAATTAATAATCGACTCTGATTGCATCTACTTGGCAGCAACTTGAGCACTAAACTTATTTATTATAACTTTGTCATAGTTTATCAAAACTCGAACTTTCCAAGGAACTGAATTTATAACTAAATTAAAGTTATAGTCAGATTATAATGACTATCGACACTTACTGTGCAATCGTGATTCTGCATTCAGTTTTTACTTGAATATTATTTTAGTTTCTTTCATAGATTCACGGGTGACAACCGGGCATTAGATTTAACTCAAACGTACCACTTTCCGACTACATTAGAACCACAATAAAGTGGTCGATGGTTAAGAGTATGGCATTAGTATGTAATGTCGTGATAGCGCTCACACAAACAACAAATTGTGATCGGTGTCAACAACAACTGTTGTGTGTTAGTGATATCGCCCACAAACAAACCGGCCGATGCTGGTCAACCCCGCTCACACGTGCAACTCGCCGACCACTAACCGACCACAGACTGAACAGACGTACAAATAATCGAAAGTACTTTTGCTCCTTCGAAAATAATAAAAAAATTTGTTATCGTCTTAAACGATGATAAAGTTGTTGAAATTGACTCTTGTTTCCATTCTCAAAAATTGGATAAACCCAATAAATTCTATTAATAAATCCATCGCTTACTGTCTGTTCTGTGTGGTTCATTTGTGGTTGTACCAACGTTTGCGTGACCACAAAATTGTTGTTGGAAAGTGGTTGAGTTCAATCACATTAGGATCACTTTTTTGTGGTCGGAAAGTGGTACGTGTGAGTGAAGCCTTAGTGTTAAACTAGAAACTGAAAATGCTTTTATCATTATGCAAAACAAAAAACTTATGGAATCACTTCAGTGCCCGTCCGTTCATCTGTCACAGACAAATTTCTTTGAAATTATTTGATGTAAAAATTTGAAATTTAGGGCAGAGATAGAATGTGGTGGTCCTAATACAAATGTTAAGAATCAAAAGTGGACATGGTTAATTTCAGGGAGTGAATTAAGAAATAAAATAGAATAATTTTTTCAGTGACATCGTGTCGGATGTCAAATAAAAGCGTATTAAAACACGAATTCAACAATAAATAAGATGTATTTTTTCATTTTTTTACATTTTTCGAGAAGAACGCTTAAAATTACTGTCCTTCACCTTTATTACTAAAAGGGTTGCTTAGAAAAAATTGAAAAAAAAATGAACATTGAAAATTAGGTGAAGATGTAATGAAAATTATCACGATTGATTAATTCTAGCGTGATCAATTGTTATAGACAATTTAATTAACACTATATTTCCAATTAATTATTAATGAATGTACGTCAAACTAGTACATAGTAATATCAAGCGATATACTCACAAGAAATAAATTAGCTCCATGGTACAGTATTATGCTTCATAACTGCAGGGCCGTTAGTTCGAGTACCATGTTCGTTGAGTATATATTTTTGTTTTTCTTTTATATGAATTTAGTAGAAATTTGAATATCTGGATTGAAAAATTCTAAGGTGGTCTATTGTTATAAACAACTAGACTGTTTATTTTTTTTATAACCGTAGAAGCAAAATGGGGCTATAGAACACAAAACTGGAACACTAATTGTGCAAGTATAGTGTGCTTTTGACCGTTCTTTTTTCATTCTTAACTTTTACGCAAATCAGCAATAAACGTATTATTTAAAAATTTAAAAAACATGCCTTATTTCTACTTAAATATTATATCGTTCTCCAAGTTGGGCAAGAAATCCTTTAAATTATAATAATGCATAAATGTACTGATTATATAAAATTTTGAGGAATAAATAAACTAAAAAATATAAAGCGCTTGGTGTTTCCATTCACTAAGATAACAGTAGACAAAAAATACAGACCTTATTGTACATAAAGCTTTTGGTTTTTTTAACGTGTAATTTAGCTGAAACGAATAGGGATTATTCAGTTAAATAAAATCCCGAACTTTAATTCGTTAAAAAATTTAAAAGCCACGAACACATTTGCACCATAACAAAACAATAGCGATACACTAAGATTGTTTACATTGTCGCTCGGCGTCAGTTTAAGTGACGCTTTACACCGAGCCAGTGTTTAAAACAAGAAGACAATGCATGTATCTGAGTTATATCAGATTAACTGTAAGACTCAGTAGGACGATAAAACTTGCAAGATGTAACAGCTTCGAGGCAAATTGTAGAATTCTTCGGGTTACCAAGCTGAACGATTTATAATCGTTGTAAAGTTGTTGCATTTGTGTATGTGTTTGTGTGTGAAGATGAATTATTGTTAAAAGATTTTGCTGCCATCATTATAAAGCGATATCTTCAATTACATAAAGTGTTTTCTTTTCTCACACAATTTTCCGCACTTACAATTCTCTGAATCAGTCTCAACCTAAGAGAATTGTCTATTCAGGTGTTTCTAGTGTTCCGTTCTAAACGGAACACTTATGGAATTACTTCGATGTTCGTCCGTCTGTCACAGGCATTTTAAAATTTGAAATTTGACACAGAAATAGAGTGTAGTGACCCAGATACAGACGTTAATTATAAAAAGTTAAATTTTGAGTCTGGAGGTTAATTTCAGGGCGTAAATTGGATAATGGAAACTATGTTTTTCAAGGGCATCGTATTGCGTTTTCGACACCTAATACGATGCCCATGAAAAACATTTTTTTGAAGCACAAATTCATTAATATAAATGATTTTTTTTCATTTATGAAAAACATCTTTTGATAAAAACGTTCTAAAATCGCTGTCCCCTAGCCTTAACACCAAAAAGATTGCTCAGAAAAATCTGAAAAAAATCATGAACATTAAAATTAATTGTTGCTGACTGAATGAAAATTATCAGAGTTGAAAATCTCAAGCGCAATTGGTTGTTATACACATGATATATTTCAAATGAATGAATAAATGTCAAACTGCTATATATATTATGATAATAGCGGTCTCGCCCGGTTTCACCCGGGTGCAAAAGAACGAATGGGGAAGGAAGGGACATGAATACGCATATTCATCTTAGTTTACCGAGATGAATGTGTCCAAACTTCATAATGATTGGAGTTACCGTACAAAAGTTTTTGTCGTTAAAAAGCAGTATTTATACTTTTTTTAAGTAATAAATTTCTTTTAGTAGAATAAATATTTAATTGAAATTATTTTTATATAAGTACCTATAGTTGTAACAGTTTTCAAATAAGCTATTAATTAGATTTATTTTTACCTACATTGTATCTACTTACCTTATTTTTATAGACTCGTGCATATAGCCTTAGCTGCTGCGCACGTTAATAATATAAAAAAAAAAAAAAAAAAAAATTAGATTTATTTAATTTTAATTAGTAGTAATAAAATTTTAAAAAATTGAAATATAAGCCTTAGAAGAAAGCAATGTAGAAAATAAAAAAAAAGATATATTCGCCGACGTGGGGCTTGAACCCAAGACCCTGGCATTGAGAGTCTTACGCTCAACCGAATGAGCTATCCGGTCTTGTGAACGGACGCGCTATTATTGCAATGTTTAGTTAAGGCATTTCTCCTGATAATAATATAATATGTCGAACGGACTAATTTTGAGATACATCTTGCAACATTTTTCATTGATGTTCCGCTCCAATTGGTCGTAGCGTAATATTATATAGCCTATAGCCTTCCTCAATAAATGGGCTATCCAACAAAAAAAAATTTCAATTCGAACCAGTAGTTTCTGAGATTAGTGCGTTCAACCAAACAAACAAACAAACTCTTCAGCTTTATACTCGTATATTAGTATAGATAATATTATTAACGCGCGATTTGTGCAAGCTAGTTCGATTCTAGCGAGAGTCATAATAGTCGCATGTTTATGGGTTTGAACCCCACGCTAAGCAATAATGCAAATATATCCTTTTTACAAATAAAATTTGAAAGCCTCAAAAGAAGTTTAACTATAGAACAACACGGAACATTAATTGTGCATATAACTTGCACTTTGATTTTTTGCAGTTATATAGTCAAATTCATGGACCAATAAACGCGGTCGAGTTAAAATGGCCATTTACTTGTTCTGCTCTCGTGATCGGATAAGGTTATTTGAAATATATTTTCGTGAGATACTAGTGTGCGACGCTTGAGGTCTACACAATCGGGTTCCCAGTATGGAGAATATTGTATACGAATATCAATAATAATAATTACACAGAAAAGTAAGCATTTTCATTGATTAATTAGTTAATATATTTAATTTTATCGATCCATATATTTGATTAATTTGTATACTAAATTATTTGTGTGAAATGGTATTATTGTTTTAATTTTAACATGAAAATTACCTACACTAAAATATATATAAACTTTTTGCTTAAACAAAACAAATCTAGATCGATTTTAATAAAATTTCGGAACGTATACGCTTCAATTGGCACTCTAACGAAATCGATATAATTTTTATATATAAAATTTCATGCCAGAAAAGTATGACCTCGTGTACGTACGTACGGCCAAACACAAATTCTTCTTTTCAAAAATTCTGTAAAACACTATATTGACCTTGAAACAAAAAAATATATTGAAATATTGGATTCCTATTATAACTTCCCTGTGTAGGTACTGGGAAGTTAATAATTATCAAAACGAGTGAGCGAATTATATATATCAAAACGAACCTTTTTAATCATGGCCGTTGCACGGTGACCGGGTGACAAGGCTTCAATATTCATATACAGAACAATTTTAAATAAAATTTCAATATTCAGACAATTTCGTTAATAAATTAGTAATTTTCACTTATTCAACAATATGATAAAAATTTCAAAATATAAATACGAAATGGTTTATTTTTAAAAAATGAGAATTTAATGCGAACTTTTCATAATGAAAATAGATATATTATAAAAATTTGATATATTAATTAGATCTGAAGATGTAATGTATTACGAAAGCGGCTTATCAAGGAATTAAATTTTTATGAAAATTTTAATAAAGAACGGATTTTTGGAGTGGTTTTCAATTCATATTGATGCTTCTCCAAAAAATCTTGGCGGACAGTTTCAATCAAAAAACGAACTTAAATTACAAAGATTCTAAACCGCAGCTGTTCAAAGTCTATATAAGCATCACACGGACTCATAGCATGTTAATAAAACGAATTTCCATAAACTGCTTACATTCAGTAGTTTTCTCGTAAAGTGAAAAGAGATAAAAGCGAAAGAAAAACCTGTTTTGTGAGCGCAAATACTTTAGTTAGACCATATAAAGCTGTAGAAGAAGCTTTTCCGGGGCCGCAGGTGCTACTTGCTAAGATTAAACCAATTTTCCTCGGCAATGCCGATATTTGTCTCTGGGCGCAACTATGTTAACATTTGCACCAGAAGTTAAAGCGCACCCCTACGGCTACCTCCAGAGCTCCATAATTCATATTGACAATGTTTTACATCTCCCCTTTTTTGTTCTATCATCTTATATTTATTTATGCTTGCACTAATCGTCAATTTCTTCTTTATTAAACCATTCATTTAAACAACATTAAGTATAATTTAGCTTGAATTAATGAACAATTTGTTAAAAATAATCTCGATTATTAGGGGGTTATACGTAGTTATAAATATAAAAAAAAAATTTTTTATTGTACTTTGGGAATGTACATATATTTGAGTATATTCTCTGAAAATTTCAAATCGATCCGGCGAATATTCTTGGAGATTCACCCATATTTTTAAGGACGTTTGGAGCGTTACAAAGTGGGCGCCGTAAAGACCAGAGTAGCAGTTATGGCGCGCAATACCTGTGTTGACGTTGCAAGCGGCAACAACAACTCGGAATATTAGAAGCTGCTGATGATGCAGAGGTTCATCTAATGGCCCTGACATATATGACTCCATGTAAGTTAGACAAAACAAGATTTCTCAAAAACGACTGAACCGATTGATCTGAAATGTTAACAGAACCTTCTCAGATATATTCATCAGGTATTAATCGAAGGAATAAGATTTCCGATAACCATTTTTATTTTATTAAACAATTTAACAAAACAATTTGGGTTGAAAATCGGATTTTTTTTCTTTTCGGAGCTGCCATTTTGTCAAAAATCAAAATTTCGTCTATTCTTTCGAGTAATACCTAGATTTATCTATCCACTAATAGAATCTTCTGTTTTTTTTACACACCGCCAGACACCTTTTTTGAAGGACTTCCAGGAGACCGTCTACAGGAGCAGTGTAAATCAATATCTTTAAAAATAAAAAATTCCGAAATAAAGCTAAAAGTTATTATTAAGTTATTAATACTTCTTGTATTTGAAAAAAGAAAGAAAACCCCTCTTCAGAAAAAAAAACTTGCAACTGCATATAACCTCTTAATAGTCATTCACAAACAATATAATATACATATTTGTACAGCTGTAAATAAACTTGTACTTGTACAAAATTGACCAAATTACGTGAAATTTAATTTTAAAAAGATATCTTTCAAAATTAACATGTAAGTTAAAACGGCACAATCCCTTTTGTCATTTAGATTATAATTTACTGCGTAATGAATATAACACAAACAAATTATAATATAAATACGCAAAAAAAAACTTGATGTATCACCGTAATATCTTTGGAATTGTATTTTTAGGAGGAGCTCACTTGCTGCCTCATGGGTGAAAATTGTCTAAATTCTAGGGTTGCCGAAATCGTACATTTTCCCCTAGAATATTTTCCATTGCAACGAAAAGATGCAGCACTGTCGATGACAATCCTCGAGGTAGTTTTCTACCACTCTCGGTTTGCGAGCGTCCAGTCGAATAACAGTTTTCGCAATGTAAAATAAAATTTATTTTCTACTGCTAGTTGATTTTAATTCAGTTAACTTTACAATGAATATCTACTAATAACTTTCAACAAATACAGTGAAGTAATGTTGTCTGTTGCATTAGTGTGGCGCGCATTTTTTAACTGAATGTAGTGCACAAAGAGCAAACAATACTTTAGGTATGTAAAGTATATATATCGATGGTGTGAAGGAAAGAGTGCGTCAAACCTATCTAAATTCTAAAAGATGTATTAGTTTGGGAGTAATCTGGGACCTTATCCCTAAGACCATGCGACATCAACATCCTATCCGCTGAAATTATTGTTAGTAGCGTTACCATAGTATTCTAAAAATTGTGGTCAGAAAAGATTTAGTGTATTATGAAGATACACATACAGTGGAAAATAAACTTCACATGTACCTAACACTATTTCTTTTAAACGGCAATTTACACTTTAAAGCAGGCGTTCTCAGCATTTTTTAGTGCATTACCTATACACTTAACGAGACAATTTAAGTCTAAAGGCCGCTGCACATGAGACTACAAACGCTGCTAGGAGTTCTGCTAGCCGGTAGGCTGGATACGATGCTAGAAATAACGTCACTGCGGACTGGCCTGCTAGCTCACAAGACAGGTTTTAAAATTAGAACAAGAGCTATTTTCCTTGCGAGATTTGCTATGATTGACCAAGAACCAATCAGGAAGCAGTATCGTGTCACGTGAGGACTTGAACAAACACCCAAAACCAACATGGTGTCGCATTCTGTTCAGAGTCAGACAACAGACACGTTTTGCTCTGTGTTTATATTCGAACTGTCACTACGCGCGCACCAGATCTATCCACAAAGCTTGAAAAGTAGTCTCGTGTGAAGGGAGCACTTAACAGCAATCAAGAAAACCAGCGCTAGAAAACTAGTATGCAAATCTAGCGGCGTTTCTAGCTTCGTGTGCAGCGGCCTTAACTTTACTTTAAATAATAAAACTTTATTTTGTGTAGATATACAGTTCGGTATACCATACTTTTGGCGTTTTGATATTTTGCTCTTCCCCCTTGATATTATTTCTAGCATTGTATACTTAATATCTATTTTGGTAGTTTCTGTAGGTAGAAGTGTTTTCCACGAAGAGAGACAGCAACTGCATACTTCTGTCTCACTCATTTATACACGATCTGTTATGCGCAAGTGGGCAAGTGCATGCTCCATTCTCGAACATGCGCATAACATTTGAGATGTAAATGACGGAGACAGACGTTGGGTCGTCATCCTTTTCCAGACCCCTACTAGCAATTTAGGAGTATCACTACATATTATGAAACAAAGTCCCTTGTCGCGTCTTTCAGTCTGTCTGAACGCGATAAACTCAAAAACTGCCGAACGGATTTTCATACGGTTTTCAACAATGGACGGAGTGATTCTAGAGAAAAGTTTAAGTGTATAATTAACTAATATTTTGTGTAAATTGATTTAAATATGTTGGAAAAAAACAAACCGACTGGGAGCTTTTATCGAAAACGCAGTTTAATCCCTTTGAGATATAAAAAAAGAATGCATAGTGGAATTGTTCCTCTTTTATAGGTCTACAGAAAAGTCTGTATTATTAAGTGCTTTTCGTGGATATCAATTTTGCAAAGTAAGTCGACGAAAAAACGGTGGCAATCTACAAATTCCAGCGAAACCGAACCGGGTCGCTAGTCTATATCACTATACTTATATTATAAGGAGAAAAGATTTGTTTTTTTTTTGTAATTAATAAACTCAAAAACTACTGAACCGATTTTAAAAATTTTTTCACTAATAGAATGTTATATTGTCACTGAGTTACATAGGCTGTATTGTTAATCGAGTTAAATTAGGGATCCCTACGAAAATAAAATTTTATTTAAAAAAATAT
Source organism: Xanthostigma xanthostigma (assembly GCA_963575645.1). Lineage (NCBI taxonomy): Eukaryota > Metazoa > Arthropoda > Insecta > Raphidioptera > Raphidiidae > Xanthostigma > Xanthostigma xanthostigma. Next base: position 20,460,180 of record OY754465.1, read on the forward strand.
ATATTATGTAGGTACCTAATATAAAACTCAAAATTTGTCCGTCCGACAAAACCATTTCAATGGTAACTCCCATCATCATAACTTTTGGACACAACATTCATCTCGGTAAAATAAGATGAACGTGCGTACTCATGTCCCTCCCCTCATTCGTTCTTTTGCACCCGGGTATAACCGAGACAGATCGCTATTTAAGTATATGATTTCTAGTGTGTAAACAAAAAGGGGCATGTCGATCGAGTTTCCTCCTCAACATACTAACAATCTCGATCGGTGCCCCGCCGAACTGAATTACTCTCATCAAAATTTAAAAAAGTTATAGATACTTTAATCAACCGAAGTCTGGTTTCGATATTGATCGAACTCTATAGATTATTGGTGATGTACGTATCCTTGATTTAATATTGCTTCAAAGCATTACAGGTACAGTTAGATCTCTTTGTACACGGCCTATCGATATGCAACCAACAGTAGGTACAATATGAACATATTATACATGGGAACGTTTATTATAAGTTAGTGGTCTTGCAGCCGACCTAATGTATACATATCAAGTTATCTCGGCGTAGTGTTTTAAACATACATAGAAGTATGCATATTGCATGAGGGAAAACCAAAAGCAAGTATCCCAGAGCAGGTCTGCCACGGTTTTCAGTCCAGTATCCTATACATACCTAACAATATACCTATTTGCCCGAGTAAAGGTGAAATATCTACGGCCACAAAACAAAACGTGTCACGTAAATTTATTTTTTATTTTTAACTAAAACTAATTTTGGAACGGTAAACTTGATTCGTGAAATTGAAAATGTAACGAACGTAACGCAATACTTTTAAAACCAGCTGTAGAACATTAAGTAAGATAATGGCGAGATAGAACGCTTGCCTCGTAACCTAAAGATCGTAGGTTCGATCTCGGCGGTCTGTACAATTTTTTTTTTATTTTGTTTTTTTTTTACAATATAACAAGTTTTACTTTAACAAGATAAAATAAACAGTCTTTTTTTAAATACACTTTTCTGTTACTATTTTGTGAATTGTTATTTTCGAATCATCCGCGTCGTATCTTTGATCCACAAAATTGTAGATCAACTTTTAGTCGCTGTGTTAAAAGCTATGAGTTGAATCTTTCACCCTGTGATGTAAGGTTAAGAAAAAAAATTGTTCACGCCCGTAGGTGCACTTTTTTACAACGTTTGCCAGGTCAAATTGGGAGTGGTGCAGCGACGCACGTTATCAGGAACTCTTAATGTAAGGGACTTAAACCTGAAACCTTTCTCATCAAAATATTGTCTTTTAATTATTTACGAAATTTTTTTGCAAATTAAAAGTTAGAAAATTATTGGTTTTTAAAATCTTCCGTAATTTTTTACCCGATTGCGGCGAAGCCTAAAGGAAGAGTTATGGGTTTATTACCCGACTGCGACGAAGCTGAAAGGAAGGGTTATGAGTTTAGCAGTCTATGTATGTTTGTATTTGCGGATGTTCCACCGTAGCGCCTAAACCAATCATCCGATTTTGATAAATAAGATGCCAATCTATTTGTTATTTGGCCCGGGTAACATAGGCTACATTTATTTTTGAATTTTGGTCCCAGGGGTGAGCAAATTGAAAACAAATAAAAAATAATTTCAAAAAAAATTAAATAATAAATAGGTTCAAAAACTAAAACTGAACTACTGAAAACTAAAACAAAAAAATATTCTCATCTAAGGATAGCCGTGGTCGTATGCGATCTCATATATATGAGGCTCCTCTAGATGTATAGCCTGATGCGCTTCGCTCTGGAGCTTATGATCGCTTACTACTGTTAAAATGTAATGTTTTTTAGGGTAGGTGGCATATGACCACAGCTATCTTCAGATAAGAATATTTTCTTGTTTCATACTTTTCTGCTGTCGGGTTTTAGTTTTTGAACTTATTTTTATTTGAGAAGCAATACAACTTACGCCCGACTGAAACAAACCTACACTTATTGTTTATCATATTTTATAGTGAATCACTTGTTTTGTCTCCGTCCTGGTATAGCCTTAACTAATTATGTAAAGTGTAGATTTTAAACAATTTAAAATCAATTATTGATCTCTCAGTGATATGTGAATCACCAGAAAATCATTTTCAAGAATGCCTCAATCGATAAGTTGACTATGTCTTTTATTAAATCTAAATAATCTCGTGATAATTGTGTCGTTTATTTATGTTGTTAAAAATTGAAGTCAGGAGTTGTGTTCGATTTCGACTAGTAATTTTTCGCAACATTCGTGTACTGTTGAACGAATGATGGCTGAGGTTGGGCTGTGTGAATAGACATTCAAATTACTGGATTGTTGTAAGAAGGACTTATTTTTTCAAAATTATTACCTAAACTACCCCAACTTGTGACTGCAGATATGTACATTAGTGTGTGTGTATGCGGATGGTTAGTATCCTACTTCTTCTCACATCATATCAGGGATAAGAAAACAGTTTAAGTTATAATTTGTGAAGTAACCGCTGCAACGTGATCATTAATTCTTTGTTGGCCATCAGCAACTAAATGAAAGAAGTAAGAAATGAAGAAAACAATTGCGTTTTATTTTTTCCAATTATTGTATTCACTTGCAATATTGGTGAGTAATAACTTTTATATTTATTAATTCAAAGGAACAATTGCGATTCAAACCCGGAACCCCCAGATGTTAACCATAACCTTACAGTGCCACGACATTTTTTTTTCCTGTGTGAATTTACCAACATGGTTAGCACATTCAGTATGAAACTAAAGGATGCAAGAGCAAACTTCTTTAATGATACAATTGTTTTTTGTTAAATAAAACCTTATACAAAAATTTATACGTTTATAAACATTTAAATATCCTAGGGTGTTAATTGTTGAAATAATAATTTCTTGTTTTGCAGTATAATACTGTGCAGTGATAAGATTTAAAAAAAGTGTGTGTGATGTCAGCTCCGACGCACGACTGGAGTTTGCTCCTTAGATACGCTCTGTAATGTATTTCATCTTATTCTTTCACACGTTAAATCTACAGCTATATATGTATACAGTATACATATATACAAGTTAAGAGTAATCGTCCCAGCAAACACCCCCTGCACCCTTCATCTCAAATCTTTTCCCCTCGCCTAAAAACGGTTTGCGCTCTCCCGACGCTATTTTTAAAGCTAGAGGGTTCTGGTAAACGCCAAATGAAAGACAAAGAAATAGACTACAGATCCTTCAGGCGAATTTTTTGAAAAAAAGTTTCGTCTACGTGTGAAATATTACGTAACTTATTATTTTTTTCAAAAGGTTGTAAGTTTTTTCAGAAATTTTTTTTTCAAACAATTCGCCTGAAGGTTCTGTAGTTTGATTCTTTGTCTTTCATTTGGCGTTTACCAGAACCCTCTAGCTTTAAAAATAGCGTCGGGAGAGCGCGAACCGTTTTTAGGCGGGGGGAAAAGATTTGAGATGAAGGGTGCAGGGGGTATTTGCAGAGACGAATACTCTTAAGTCTAGCATCGCACAAATGTAATGTATTCCATCTCATTCTTTCGCACGTTAAATTCTACAGATATATAATATGTTTGTCTCTTTTGAAGCGGACGAGCGTAACGCCACACTTGAAGCGGTGAAACGTGACGTAACAAATGATTTTACTACTCATAAAATTTCCGTACCGGGCCTTATAATTCAAAATCGTTTCTTAAGGAGTAGACTGCAATAAACTCCAAAAAACATGTATTGACAATTAGTTAATTTATGAACAGTTACTAGCCACATTTACACGGCTTTGCCCGGGAATAGCATCTGTTATGATAGCGTAATGAAATATAATATAAAACTTTTCTTTATATTTTATCTCGATATTTGTGACAAATAACATAAAAATTGGTAGAATAATTTCTAAGATTATCGCAGTTAGACAGAAAAAATAAACAAATATATTATAGCTTTTGTCAGTGGCTTCATCCGTGTAGACATAAGAGCGTCTAAAACTTCAAAAAATGATTATATAGGCAGATACCGCAAGGTGTGATTCAGGAAGAATGGGTTTTTCATTACGGTTTTTTAAGTTATGAGGGAAAGCCAATTTCACTGTGATATAATCCAGCACCACGAAAAAGGTGGATTTCCTCGGAAACTACTGATCCTGATAAAAAGTAGCTTATGTGTTAATCCGGGTCATACATTACCTAAAAGCAAAATTTCTTTCAAATCCGTACAGCCATTACGACGTGAAAGATTAGCAAATATATTCATGCAAACTTACGCTTTTATAATATTTGTGGAATATAGAATAACAACAATCAAATAGTAAAACAAATTGAAAAAAATATATCCTGACCGCGTATACAAATAATAAAAAAGGTATTTCTGTTGCATCATAAAGTACGCAGTCTGAATAAAAATATATGGACGAGTCCATTATGAGAAGGCGGAATTATTCTTTAAAAATATGGTGGGAGGAACGGGTAGAGAAACACACTTTGAAACAAATTACATTTTAGCTAGTGTCACATAACGCATTTTCTTATCCCTCAGTTCTCTTTCTTGAAGGTTTAAAATGTTCCCCACTTCCTCATTCTACAGATACCTTCGCGTCGCTCTCCTTGAGCTTTCCCTGAAAACTGAAAGAAAAATAATTAAATAGTGTTTATTCACCTGCCACTTCTGTTTTTTTCCTCGGAATAAAACACGTAAAAAAGCTTCTGCTGCACGTATAAAAACTATACGCTAACGTCCACAAGGTGTTTGCTTTATTTTTAGCGACATGAAAAATATCTTTCTTGCGGAAATTTAAGTTAATTTTTTGTAATTATATAAGTGAAAACTTTTTAATAAAATAATTAATAGCCGACAACTGTTCCACTGTCATATTTTATGTGAATTTTAAAAATTAAACGACTTTTTAAAATCTTACTTCTAATGAATTTTTTTGAGATAAGTTTTAGTAAAATATTAAACCACATTTTAGTAAGGATATTAACATTAAAAAAATATGTTATTTACATTTATATCATGTTTAGATAAAATTGAGATTTATTTTCAAAGTACAAGAAAGGCAAACCATTACATTATAATTCTTGTTCGCTTTCAAAAAATGTTCATGAAAACATGAATATAAAATTGGATTGTTTCTGTTCATGATTATTTATTAAAAATATCGACGTTGCGTTCCGTATGGTAGTTTTTCCAAGATATCTGAATCCCGGTTTATAAGAAACGCAAATAATGGAATTAACTACATAGAAATTTATAAAAACAGATTGTATAATTTCGTTTCGTATTAACATTTTTGGTCAGCTATTGTATCTTAAAACATACTAAAAAGGTGTGATAGTTGAAATACTATTTCATATGTAATATATTATAATTGCCATTTTAGATTTATATAAACTATGTATAATTTATTTTAGGTCTTGATTATATTCTATTTTCTTCATAATGTTATTTGAGTCAGTAAGTAAAATTGCCTTTTAATACTTTATAAAATTAACCGCGGATGACTGTAGTGTACTGCATGAAGTTACAAAATCAACATTTTGTATATTTCATTCTTTTGTTCAAACAATGAGCAAGGTTTCGCGTAAGAGCATTGGATACCCCCTGCATTCTTCACTTCAAATCCTTTCCCCTCGCCTGTAAACGGTTACAGGTATCCAGTCGCTGTTTTTAAATTTAAAGGTTCAAGTAAAAACCAAATGAATGACCAAGAATTACCCTACAGCTTTTACATACGGAACATTGAAATAAAAATTCCTGGAAAAACTCACAACTTAAAAAAATAAATTACTTTATCAATCACATGTATCGACGGCCCACGACTCTTTAAAAAAATTACCACTAGTATATCGGTGGTTTCGCGGCAAAAGGTGCTACAGTTAAAAATATGATTTCTTCAGGAGAGCCAAAAAAAAGTTTTAAATTAAAATAAAGCAAGACTTTTTTGAAAAATTAGTTTTAATAAATAAAATAAGTTAACTGTAACATTCTTCAAACAAAAAACTCCCGTGAGTAAGCAAACACTCATTTTAACAGGTTTTTTGCTAAAAAACTACTGATAGAACTTTTTGTCATAACTAATGAGGGGTTACTAGAAGATATATCCCGTTTTAAGAATTAAAAATGTTCAAGTCTTCTTATAATACTTTTTTGACAAAACGTTAAAGAGTTCGAGGATTAGCATAAAGATGCTATATCTTTTGATAAGATTTTATGACAAAAGAATTTTTTGCAAGTAAGAAACTTTTGCTATAAAACAAATCAACAAAATTAATATATAGGTCGCCAAGCTAAAGTTAAATTATATTTAAGCAACGGCAACTAAAGCTTTCAATCTTTGCTGTAACATAGAACCATTTGTCATGTCAAAATTTGAACAAAATGATCAGGTAGCACCTTTTTCTATAAAACAACGGATATATATGTAGTGTGATTCTTGGTCCAGAATCTTTTATCTTAAAAAATAGTATCGGGAGAGCTCTAACCGCTTTTAGACAAGGAGAAAGGATACGGGATGAGGAGTGTAGGGGATGTTTATGGTAGCATATACCCTTAATGCCATCACACTCATACATACAATACACATACATTTTATAGAGAGTACATAATATTAACTTTCTTCGTTAAAGTTCGTTACGCAAAGCTATCGTCTATCTCCATTTCGTTTAACCCGTCAGCTGCGATTGTTGATTATACCGCTTGTGAAATTTGATTTGCATTTTTCATTTTCTGCCGTGATGCTTATTTGCTTGGCAGCGGCTACGCCAGTAAAACCACCTACCACTGAATCGCTTTGTGTTTATACAGGTGAACAATAAATATGTTATTATTATTAGATTAGAGCGCGTGCGGCAAACTCCGCGGACATAGCGACCTTAGTAGACCTATCGTGTTAAAACTGATTTAAAAACTGATGTTGTTTTAAAGCTGAAAGAAGCGACAGTACTGAAGAATATTGGTTTAAAATCAATATCGAATTTATTCTCTGTTCTGTATTCAATGTGTTATAATCAAGTGTTGTTTTTTTTTTTTTGCGAACAGTAAAAAACTAGCTAATTCAAACGCCAACATTTATATTAGAACATGAAATTAATATTTTTGTGACAGGCACCTTGAGGGTGACACGAGTTGTGTATTTCAGCGAAAAGTAGCCGCATCTAATGATCTGCGAGTGACTTATTCGCACAATCATGGTACAAAAAGTAGCATAGTGCGCTGACCTTAAGAATAAAGATTAAGTCATTCGCCGCGATAGTGGAAGTTTCGAGTGTTTAAGTCTGAACAGTGAGATTGTTGGAAAATAAATTTGTCTTATATGTATAGCATTTTTACTGTAACAATAGGTACGTGTTTCATACAACAACAATAGCAAACATTGGGCTATAATTTCGTATATTACTACCTTACGTTCCGTAATTAAAATTTGAAATTATAATGAGATTGGTAATATATTTATTTATTATTAATATTTATAATATTTTTCGAAGTTTATGGGCATTTATGGGCATATGGCATTTTGTATATTTTATCAGAGAGGGCATGTTGAAACGGCTTTGGCTACTCATGACCCTAAATAAAGTCGATTATTATTATTATAAAGCTCTATATACATATTCTATAACTTTTAACTGTAGTAAACAAATATGGAAAAATTTCACCTTTAATTTATACTTACAAAGTAGCTCTCGTAGCTGTCTATGAAGGTAAAAAATTAGCTCTCGCAGTATGTGCAATACGACAATATATGCTTTATTATAAGAATGGTTGATTGTTTTGAAGTGTCATTGTACACTAACGGATTAATGGTTATATTCACTGAACGTAAGTATTTATTTATTCGGTTCATTTATTCTTCAGGTAGCTATTCCTCCGAATAAATAGCGATAATTCAATTCACCAGGCATAATTATTATGTTTCCTTCAGGTATAAATCTATTCAATCCAAATACTCGGGTATAAATATTTATTTGCTTGATAAAATGATAATGGCCGCCACATAGATCATAATAAGATCATAAATAGATCATAATAAACTTGGAGCATTATCGCTACAGTTGCTTTTGTGAATTTATTTATTGTTTTTTATTAACCATTTGTAAAGTGTATAGTTGTAAAACATTAAAGTTAGTGGAAGTTTTGTGTGTAGTTGGGTTGAGATAAAACATTATTATTTTATGAAATTTTTTTTGACGTGTACACTAACGCCATTGGTCGGATTTTTGGGTGAACGATAAAATATTCAACAAAAAGAGCAAGGTGTATAGTGCAGTTTATATTTATTCTTTAACTAATTTTCATACTTTATATTTTGCTTGATGAATTTAAAGTAAATTTTATTCTAACGAATAAAGTTGTTCCAAAATTAGTAATTTCTATCCTTAAAAGTGTTCGATGAATATGGGCATAAGTCATTCGCCACGGCAGTCGAAACTCCGGACTAGATTCTCAACGATGACATATAAGTGTAACAATGTGTGTTTCATACAACAACAATAGCAAACACTGTGATATAAATTTGTGTGTTGTTTAAGAATAAAGTTTAAAAATAATTGCACCGTCCGTACATAGTTGTGTGTGTTAGCTACAACAACCAACACCGACTCGCAACGCATTGCAATGAAAAATCCAATAAATGTGAATATTCCAGTCCATTGCGTTTAGTGGAGACCTGCTTCAACACAGTACTGCTGCTTCATATCGGCAAAAATGCCAGTTTTTATATGAAACATAAAGCTTTACTCGCGTACCGCTCTATACTGTATATATGTCTATCTCTCTTGTATGATCGTTACTTCCCCTCGAATGGAATAAATCAGTCCCGCGACTGTATTTGTACTGCACTATTACAAAGAATTGGTCGCACAAATCATGGCAAAGCACACAAAACACCGTTTATCAAACATTCAATGTCACTAATAACATGTTTCACTTTCAGGAATACCGGCTGACGCAACGCAATTTTACACGGGCCTGACGTAGGTGCTACACGCGAACTGAAATTTATCCGGTGAAGTTCTACTGCGGAATTTGAAACCTTCTAGGTCAATGATGTCAATTATACGACCAGCGGGTCGCATCCGGCCCTCAAGCCATCTTACGGTCCGCGACCGGAAGCTATCCAGTGAGGATTTTAGACACCTGACATCAATGAGTTTATCTAAAATAAGAGACCTCAGCTGCCTGGATCCTCAAATTCAAGATAATTTACCCTTTTTATAACGTTTATATGAAAATTGATTTATAATAAATAAATAAAGATTTTAATTTAGTATGTGTTTCTCTTACTCTTTCTGGAGATATTATATTGACCTTCCCATTTTTTGGTTGATGTATCTCTAAAGATTTGGCCAGCGTACGACAACATCTTTTTTTTTTGACAAAACACCGTCATAGTTCCGGATTTTGTACAAAATATTTACAAATATATACACAAACCTTCCTTGTTTATCGCTCTTTCTATTAGTGAAAACCGTTTCAAAATCTGTTGGGTAGTTTAGAAGTAGTAAGCGGAGAAAAAGACAGAGTATAGCATATTTATCTAATGCGCAAATCGGAACTAGGCCTTTCTTTAGTTTTTTTTTTCGACTATATTAATTATCTGGCGACGCTAAGCCTAAAGCAGCCTCAAATTTACGAAAGGTCCGTATTATGAGTCAACTTGTATATGTAAACGCCGTCAAATGTCCATATAAAAACATTAAAGCACCGCGTTAGCGTGATAAGATAATAATCAAAAACACCCGCATATTATCCAAACACATAATGGGGCATTGTATAATGTCTTAGATAACTGTTTTGATCCCTACATTTATTTGTTTTAGTACACTGCATTGTGTACTGGAACCAGAGAATAATGTTAATGTTCACAACACTACATTTTACAACTATTACAATTTTTATTATATTCCATTTTCAAGAGTCTAAAGCGATGATTGTTTGTTTCTCTGATCCAATTGAAGTAAATCACACTCCCAAGTAGAGCCTAATTAAGGGTTAAAATGGCGTAGGCCCTACGGCAATAGGTATTAAATCGTTAGGCTTATGAACTCACAATCATTTAAGGGAATTCCCTCCGTATATCAAAATGATCATAATACAGTGAAATTGAATGTAAATGTTATAAATAGTAAGTAAAATACGTCATTAAAATATTATGATGATTCGAACCTTAGTTATTATATAAAAAAATTGAAATTTTTATTTACCTACATGGGTTCTTATGGGAAACGTCGCTTTTTTCTTCTTATTGTTCTGTGGATTATACGAGTCGTATAGATCAGATTTTGTAAATATTGAAAACTGATAGTACTTACGAACGCTCGTGCATAATGCGAACTCAATCCGGAGCTTTGGTAAAAAGATGTATTGCGATAAGTATGATGTGTACTTGTCGAGATTACGAAGAAGCTATTAGTTGGGTGAAAAGTGGCAATGTCTTAAGCGCGCTAAAATTAGAATTCAAATGTGTCCTGCGCGCGTACACTGAATGTTTTACGTTATCGATGTTACACTATTACTGAAATGAATATTATAAAAACAGAAATACTCATTACATAACTCTCAATTAATAACTTTCCAATAACTAACAGTTTACTACAGACAATTATTTTTACCGATAAAATACAATAGCTATAGTAAGATGTAGAAGTATACGAAAAGGACATAAGTACCGTATTTAGATTATATTGATTTATTCTCAGGGAAATAGTGCATCCCATTTTCCATTTTATTAAACATTCGGAAAAAATAACATTAAAATAGTTGTACAAATTACAATAATGAATACACAAAAACGTATGCCATTTCGGAATAGCTGAAACACTGAAACACACTTACACAGTAGTACCAACTGTATAATCATGAAATTTTAAACCGAGACGTTGCCACTCTAAAAACGACTACATAATACAATGATTTTTCACAGCTCAAATTTCATTAGTAATCACGTGTTAGTCCTATGCTATACAATGGAAGTTCCCCTTGCCCCGCGTACTCCTGCTCAACCAGTGGAATTTCCTTAATTTTAAATCAATATGTTTTCCTATATGTTTTAAAGTATTGTAACAAAACTGTTCTAATTCGTGGTGGAAATTATTTATTTACAATAACAAACGTTTATCAAAACAGTTAAATATCCAAACGAAAAGTACTTCTTTAACGTAACAGAAACGAAACAACAAATTCTAACTAATAAAATAAAAGAATAAATAATAACGAAGAATATAAGGTCACTAATTATGTACACAAAATATTTACAATGCAGGAACACACTACAATTTTATTTACACTTTTCTATTAGCTATATACCTACAAACGATTATTTACAAGAAGTTATTTTATGTTAAACCAGTCAGTGGTTTATTAACCGAACTGCACTATCATTTATTTACATAGTTCATTTATCGTCTATCTTTACAATTACCTCGGTATTACTATACCGACTGAACAATTTATGTCACCCTTATCTGTATCCCAGTGTACGATATGCCTGCGTATCACTGTATGATTGAATGCAACTGACTGACTGACTCACCGAGCTCGTCGTATTTGTAGGCACTAGGTAGGCATAAGCGTCCCAACGGGGAGCGCGCAACAGTATTGTAATATCTGAAAAATAATAATATTGAAAATTGATATATTCCAAAAAAAAACAATTGATATTTTTTATTTATTTATAATATGTCAATAACCATTTATATAGCGCTATCATAATGGTTTAGTTGTAGAAACTTGTTCGATTTCGACAATATTATCGTTATGTTCTAATGTTCCTCACTTCCGTTTCATACGCTGTTTCTTTTCTCCTTGACCATGTTTAGACGCGTATCGAGTCAGTCATGAATATCGCTAGAAGATTTGTTAGGTTCATAAGAAGTGATGACGTGGTAGATGCACGTGACTTGTGAAATAGGGTCTTACGTAGCAATATTGTTATTGATAAATGTGGAGGACGTTACATAAACTTTTTTTGCTAAAGGTAAAGGAGTCATTTTTTTAAAGCTACTATTTTAAGTATTCATCGAAAAATTAATTCAACATAAAAATTATAAGATTATTACATGAGAGATCATATTTTTGAATGTTACCTCTTACAGGACCTATTTGTGATAGTACGTGTATCTGTTAGTCAAAACAGATTGAAATTAGTTCAGAATAATTCACCTATCTGGATTTTTCAAGCAAAGCTCAACTGATTGTCTAATAAAATTATTAAGACAGTTATGTTCACGATGGACATAATGGTCACCGTGGGCATAATTGTGTGTGCAATTTGACACTTTTGTTCACTATAACGTGAATATTAAAATGTCAGTGTTCATAAAAATGTTGAAAAGAGTTATCAAAATTGATAGTCTAATGCGTGCAGTACACATTAGCCGAGAGATACCGAGACTAAGCGAACGGAAATGCATACTGGGAACGCTCGCCTGATCTCGTAGCGCACTGTCTCGCCTCGCCAGCGCTCCGTATAAAGTCGGTTTTTCTACCGCGAATCAAAGGAACCGAGCGGCGAACACGAGCACAGTCAGTACACACTCGTCGCCTCGTGCGAATTTAAAGTACTTCAGTTGTCATTTTTCTTAGTTAAAATGTAACTTTTAATGATAAAGAAAATTATGGCGGACTGGACACAGTAATTGATTTCTTAGAGCATTACCTAAATGAGCCATCCACCATCTTCTTGGCTTCCAGGACTTTTTGATTTTTTTTTTATTATATAAATAAATAATATATTTGTAACAGCTATATGAACAATAAGCTGCAACAGCAGCAACACAAGCAAAGTACAGATCCATTTAACTGCGCCGTTTAAATGTACAGTGAAGCCGAGCCACGCCGAGTGTGTACACAGACACATTCGTAGACGCTCGCTCTACCTAATCTCTCGGCGAGGGCGCTCGGCGGATGTGTACTGCAGGCATAAAATACGGCCTAAGTAAGTGTTAGGCAATCGACGAACAAAAAGAAATTACGAAAGCTATATTACAAACGTAAAGCTGATATATCGATTTTTATGTCACGAAGACTGGAAGTCATCAAAGAACGCGTCAACACGTCACAATACAACAAAACTAAAAACTTCATAGATTACGCTGACCCAATGCACACATTTGTGTGATATAACGGTGATCCTCGCTGATAAGAAATGTATACCTATTATGATATGTTTCGTTGATCACAAAGAAAATGCTAAACGAAGATGCAAAAAATAATGTTGTCTATGTCATGTCCAAGCAGTGCTCAACTACCCGTATTGAATATATTAAAAATTCGAAGATAAATTCTAAAAATAATTTCTCCGCATCATACAAAAATTCTATTTTATTAAACACTGTCTCATGTCTTAAAATCTAAGATTACGGTGCAATTGCCCTTGTAATTTGCAGATTGCATAATATAAGGTACACAATACCTCACAATACCGTAGGTCCATTGATATTTCTACCTGACGTTTCATCTACAACTGCGGTAGACATTATCAAAGGCGATCTGGTAGCGGGCGAAGTGTCTTTCTAGGCTGCTCACATTCGTCCACTCACGTGCCTTAACCTGGAAGGACACTTCGATCTTCGCCCGCTATCACATTGTCTTTGATAATGCCTGCCGCAGTTGTAGACTAAACGTCAGGTAGAAACACCAATGAATCACAGCCTATAATCCCGGAAACCAATAACAACTGAAAATATTACTACAAAGGTTTTAAAGACAAGCGTTTATTGAAATGTACCAAGAAGCAATAATTTTTAATAGTCTAGGTTCATAGTTATAAAAGCGAGGGTTGTGTGACTAATAAAAAATCACAGAGTTTACAACCCGCGCTTTTATAATTAAGACCCAAAATTTATAAAATTACTTCCTCCTTTTTAATAGATACATTTCAATAAAAGATTTTCATTAGTTTTTTAAATAATTTATCAATTCCACGATATTTTCAGTTTAGATACGATATTATCGATATAATATGATCGCAGTAGGTAATTACCGAATGCGTCTCCTTCTCATTAAAAATCCATGTATTATCAGCAAACTTTTATGATTTTCAACAAATTGTTAACAAATCTATTGAAACAGATGACTAGTTATCTGAAATGTATGTGGGATAAGCAATGCGAATAGATTTTCATAAAAAAAAATGTAATAGTTATCTAGGTGCGCTATCTATAAAAAAATTCTTTTTGAAAGTACAATACTACTGCACTAGTAGGTGGAGCTATGAATGAATTGAAATAAACATTCATTAACTTAAATTGAAAATACGAAGACAGGAAAGAGTTGTCATGACCTAGATTTCTGAACAACAAAATATTAGTTTTGTGATAAAACTATTTGAACCATCCTCTTGTACCACCTAACATACCGTAACGAGACGCCACTGAAGATGGCGGCAGTGCATAGAAAAATGTCGCAGCTTCTACAATGTCTAAGAATTACTTAGAATGCGTCTGAAGAACTTATATAAACAGTCAGTGTCAGTGACAATAAACAGTGCACGAACGACATAAATAAAGTGACATAAAAAACCGTTACAAGATAAACAGACATCTGTGAGATATAAATATTTTGTGTACATAGTAGATTAGTGTTATTATTGTTGTTTTAGAATTTGTTTATTTTTCGTTTTCTTATTATTACATTTTAGCATTATTATAGAGAAGTACTTTAAGTTTGTTTTTATTAACATTAAGTTTTGTATATAAATATTTTTAACCACCAAAAAAGAATATTTTTGTCAGTTTTGTTACAATACATAGTAGGAAAATAAACAGAAGTATATATATCATATAGTCCAAGACACGGCTGCAGAAAATGTGTCGTCATAAGGTGGACGAACGAAAAAATTAGAGATGATAGTTAAGACCATAATTAAGAAAGATTGCTAAGGTTGCCTGCGAAAATCCTGCCGAAACAATGTTTTTTTAATTTGTTTATCAGTTAATAGACCATTGAAGTAAGCTTTTGACAAGGACAACAGAAAACGAATGATGAGGAAGGGAAGAAACTGCCGTCAGAAATACAGAAACCAAAAATTCAAATGCGGAAAAGGCCGGAGGGCTGTGGGGGGTGCATTTTAAGGGTCAAACGCGGTTTTTCGTTATTTCCGGCGAAAGTTGCCCTCCAATCGAAAAATGTTGTATGGCCATGTTGTAGGCATTAAAAGGATCTACAACTTTTATGAATATAACTTTTTCACATAACCTTAAAGATTCAAAGATATATTGAAAAACCCGTGTTTTTCGTTTTTAATTTTTTTTTTCATGAAATTTTCAGGAGACTTACCTATGTTCTAAATAAGCTGTAATTTGCAGGAGAAAAAAATTAAAAACGAAAAATACGGTTTTTTCAATATTTCTTTGAATCTTTAAGGCTATGTGAAAAAGTTATCTTCATAAAAGTTGTAGATCCTTTTAATACCTACAACATTGCCATACAACATTTTTCGATTGGAGGTCAACTTTCGCCGGAAATAACGAAAAACCGCGTTTGACCCCTAAAATGCACCCCCCACAGCCCTCCTCTTCCCTTCCTCATCATTCGTTTTCTGTTATTAATTTTGTCCTTGTATAAAGCTAACTTCAATGGTCTATTAACTGATAAACAAATTAAAAAAACATTGTTTCGGCAGGATTTTTGCAGGCAACCTTAGCGATCTTTCTTAATTATGGTCTTAACTATCATCTCTAATTTTTTCGTTCGTCCACCTTATGACGACACATTTTCTGCAGCCGTCTCTTGGACAGATAATATATCTGTATTATACATAATACCTATGTTTTCTCTATGATACGTAACAATTTAATATCATTACGTGTTTATATGGATAATTGCTGCATCACAAACGAAATATTCTCTATACAACAAAATGTTGTTAATACATCATTTTGGGACGGTAAAAGTAAAAAATAAAAACTTTCCGACATATTCATTCAAAAAGGGAAAAAAATCTGGCTTTCACTATTGGGTTCGTTCAGAACTTCTTACTGAGCGCAAAGAGTGTGAGAACCTGGTAGTAGAGGCCAAATGATTTTTTTTAAGATTATTATTATAATGTCGAATAAAAACATATTTAACGTAAAACAAGCCGTGGCCTTTCATGTAAATCCATAGAAAATTGTCTTGTTAGGTTTTTCTTAGATTCTTTTTTACAAGAAATAACCTTGTTTTATTTATAACAATGTCAAAATAGAGATAATAATTACTTAATCACTACAATTATTATTTTTTTGGTTGATAAAAACAGCAATAAGACATCTGTGTTTTGCATGTTTTATTCTAGTTTCCAACATTCATAGGAGAGAATAATTATTAACCTCAAATCTATATTAAAAGTAAGGATTATTTTTCTCAAATATTTCTATTTGCGTAAAACGAACTATAGATGTAAAAACGATGAATGGTGTCCAAATGTTGCTTGATGTAAAGTAAAACACCGTAAAACGAAGACCGCCGGTATTTTATATAGACAAAATACATTGCACACAAACCTATTGTTGAACATTTTGTGTTTGAAGTTGAGAATAATTTATTTGTATAGGTATAATTGAAATTGCTTCAGCTGTTTATTTTCTGATAGATTGTTTAGCTTGAATTTAGATTCTACAATTAGATACGGGATAAATCAAAATGTATTGCAAATTTTAAAAAAATAAAGCAAAACGATTCCGGAAACCTAAAAAAAAATATTTTAAACAATAAACTCGAGAAATTGCTCAAAACTGTATAGTTAGCTAAAATGCATTCATAAAAAAACTTTTTAATAAAAAAATTAAACCGCCGAAAAACTGAAAAGCAAAAAATAATAAATCTTTTTATTTAACTGAGTTCTATCTAAGTAGTTGAACGTATGTGACAGTCTAGTATATCTAAGTAATTTTGAGTCGGCGTCAACAATCTTTCGCCGGAAATCTCTGAGCGTTTACGAAGTTAATGTCAGCGACAGAGCAACCCGAACGGGCACACACGTTGCGAGTGGTCGTGTGGAGAGCGCATGTTTGGAATGTTAATGTTTATCGCTGGAGATTTCACGTATCATTGTTAATTTGATTTGGTTATTTCTTTTAGTGATCTTTGTACATTGATGTTTTGACGCCGACTCAAAATTACTTAGATATACTAGACTGTCACACTTAGATAGAACTCAGTTAAATAAAAAGATTTATTATTTTTTGCTTTTCAGTTTTTCGGCGGTTTAATTTTTTTATTAAAAAGTTTTTATTTTATAATTTTTTGTGGCTATATAATTTATAATTGTAATACACAACTCAGCATGAAAATCTGAGAGTGAACTATAAATCACCCCTATTTTCCCACCCTTAGGGTAGGAGTTTTTTTTCCAAATTTATATGAGACGAGCCTCGAAGTATACCCTATCCAATAAAAAAATAATTATCAAAATTGGACCACTCTGTAAAAAGTTATGTGTGGTCATACATTACAATCAGTGAGTGAACAATCAATCATCCCCTGTTTTCCTACCCTTAGGGTTGGAATTTTTTTACCAAATTTATATGGGACCAACTTGGGGGTATACCCTTTCAAACAAAAAAATAATTATCAAAATCGGATTACTCTGTAAAAAGTTATGCGTGGTCATACATAAATAAAAAAAAAAAAAAAAAAAATAAAAAAAAAAATATACGCGTCGAATTGAGAACCTCCTCCGTTTTTGTTTTTCGTCGGTTAAAAACAATTTTAAAGAAAAGACCCCGCCCAAATCTTATGGGATTTGGTTCTCGGTTAAATTGATCGAAAATGGTTTTATTTTATAATTTAAAGTGTCCATGGGCGCATAGTCTAAAAACCAATAGATTTTTAGCTATGGTTATGTTTAGCAAGATTTTAGATATAGGGATATCCATTGAATTCACGAACATGTTCCATGTTCAATTTTTGTGCATTTTTTTAGAAATAGAAAAATAGTCGAAAAATAGGTAATGTTGGAAGATGTCAACCTGTATAAAATAATAATGTCGTATTTGGATTCAGCGCACTCGAAAAAATATTTCTAGAGCTTTTTAAGAGTTTTAGAGTTTTTAAGATTGTGAATTCAATGGATATATTTAAAAACTCGCTAAACATATCTGTAGTTAAATTGTTTTTTTAGGCTATGCGGCCATGGACATATTTTCTTAGTGACCTTTAAATTATAAAATAAAATCATTTTTAATCAATTTAACCGAGAACCAAATTCCATAAGATTTCTGCGGGGTCTTTGCCTCGCTATCAGCTCACTTATGTAACTATATAAGTTTTATCAGAATTGGACAAAAATTCTGGAAACCTGATCTTCGGTCTAAGTAAAAGTTTCGAAAATTCTGGAAAACCTGCAGTCGCAGCTCGTTACTATTTTTTTATTTTACCAACTAATATTTTTACGTTTTTTGTATTAACTACTTAAATTTAATTTTTTTCCGATTTTAAATATTTTTTATATTTTTTCCGTCATTGAAGCTGCTGATATTATATCATTAAATAAAATTATCAACCATTTTTTCAGGCAAATATATTAACAAAAAATAATAATTTACACATTAACGTTTTGTTAATATAATTGTCTGAAAAATTAGTCGATAATTTTACTTATTAAAGAATTCTAATAAGACGTTAATCAAAGATTTGCTGATATATTGTTAAAATAACTTTACTACTTAAAAAAAAATAATGTTGCCAGAATCTTACGGTAAGGAGAGTGGCCAAAATAGGGATCTGACAACAGGACTGAGACAACTGAATGAGTCAGTCGCATATGAACGCTGTGTATTTAATTGAAGCTCAATTAATGCAGCTTCAACTGCCAGTAAGATATATTTGGCGTGTCGATGCCGGCAGTTGCAATCAAGCTGCCACTCCAACCGACTGGAAGACGTGTGATTTACGCTCCACATAACTGCATGCGTTTGCTGGAAGCTCAACCAGTGTCACTGCCCGGATAGGTGTATGATGGTCTAAATTTTATTTTGTTGCTATCACTTATAGTCAGGAAGCTGACGCGTAAAAAAAGCATGTCGTCCAAACCTTCTGCCGCTTGGTACATAATCTATTTAAGTAATCTAGAGCATTTTTTCTTCTATGATATATAGGCGAAATCTGGACTCATTTTAAAAAAGGGGGATAAAAAAATTCAAAGGGGTAAAAAAGAGTTAAAATTAAAAAAAAATTCTGCCGCTTCGTTTTTAGGTTCTGTTAGAGCTAAATGAACGGGAAATACTAGCGGCAGAAATTTTTGACCAATTGCACCTTGCCTAAGCCACTCCTAAGAAAGTGAATTTATGATCATTAATCCACTTTCTTAGGAGTGGTTTGGGGAGGGTGCAGATTGTCAAAAATTTCTGCACTGGTATTTCCCGTTCATTTGGCTCTAACAGAACCTACAAACGAAGCGGCAGAATTTTTTTTAACTTTAGCTCTTTTTTACCCCCTTTGAATTTTTTTATCACTCCTATCTTAAAATGGGTCCAGATTCCGCCTATATATCATAGAAGAGAAAATGCTCTAAATTACTTATATAGCTTATGTACCAAGCGGCAGGAGTTTAGGACGACATGCTTTTTTACGCGTCAGCTCCCTGACTAGCTATTAGTAATTATCGTTTCCCAAGCTCATCGATATACAATAAAAGTAAATATTTTTTAGAGTTCTGGGCCATTTTATATGATACTAGCAATATAAAAAATTAAAAAAATTAGATGTAGCTATATCAGAAAATCTTGGTTGTTTCTTAGAAGCTACGAAGTTTTTAAATTTGCTGGATGGTAGCTGAAACACTTTGTTTCGTATGATATTATAATGTATTATATTCGACTTCTTTCAACAAATCTTATTGTATACATATTGTTTTGTTTCTTTGGTATTATTTTGCTTGTTTCATATCCAACAATATCGTAGGGGAATTGATACAAGGAGAGATAACCTCACTGTCTCATCTCTAAAACCTTCTTCCTTTGCATAATATTCAGCGGTAAATAAACGTTTCATATAGTATAGAAATAAAAAAATCGAGTCCAATAAAACAAGGCATGAAAAAGCTCACAAGGCAAATTTTAAATGATATATTTCCTTTAAAGTAGTTGAGTCAAAAATACAAAATGATTAAAATTTAAAATTTCAAAGAGATGTTCTTCTCAGTGATATACATCATATATCCTATTTTGAACATTATGGAGTCTCATTGTTGAAAAAGCAAAATTCAAAATATATTTATACTACATGCAATCAAATGGCAGTCAATGAAATAGTGACATAAAACACCCGAGAACTCATAAAATAAAATACAGGTATTTATTTTAAAAATAACTCTACTATGAAATAAGTTAATGAAAAAAAAAACTTTTCATTGAACTAGTAATGAGAAATGAATTTAAATAAAACACACAGATCCGGATTTAGTGAATTTTACATAAATCCTTAAGTAAATGGCAACCATATACCTATAAACTTAAAAGGCTTGTGTATAAGCATAGAGTTATCCCCGTACCACGTTCCCCGCACAAATATCCACCTAACCTCCATAAATAAATAATTTTGTCACCAATTTCAACATGCGATCATCACCAAGTAATACAAATCGGTAAGTAAATGCAAACAGAAGTTAGGGAAATATTAAAGGTTCAGAAGCTCATGTTGTGCGTGTGTTTAAAATAGACAGTCTCTTACAAAATCGCCTTTCGGAATTGTTTTCATTTTTTTTTTAAATTGTTTTTTTCCATATTTAATGAGCAATTAATGGTGCAATAATTCAACGGGCGTTATTAATAGCCAACTACATGAAATATGAAATGAATTTTTTAACATATTGTAACAAAACTGCTGTAGTCCGTGGCGGAAATTATTTATTTACAAGAATAAATGTTTAACAGAAATAGGAAAACACAAACGAAAGCGTATAACGTTAACAGAAACAAAACTAGTAGTTCTAAATTGTAAAATAAAAGACTAAGTAACAGAGAATAAAGAGTCACTAAATTATACACAAAATATTCACAACACACAGGAACACAACACAAAGTTTAACAGCACACTTGTCTATTCACTATAAGTCATTTATTTAAAATTTTAATTTCCACAGTATAATTTATGTAGTAACGCCAGAGCACTGTGTCGACACAACGAACAGCTCCAATAACTGACTGACCGACTTGCTCACTCTGCTTCGTCTTATATAGTTTCTCGGTCCATCTTCTAGAATATTCGGGACGAATCGAGTTCCTCTCCTCCACACACGCGTGCGGGTCTCCAAGATCGGGTGCTCGTTACCTGCATCCATTATTGTTGGCTGACCTTCGAGTATTGTATAGACTTTTCTAGAAACTCCCATAGGCGCATCACTGGGGTGGAAATACGCAACAATATAATTAATATATGTAACTTTTGACAATTTCCTTCCAGTTGTGTTTGTTTCGGAAAATAAACTTATTATCATTAATCAAAAACATAATTGATACCTATGTAGTGATTTGTTTTTGTGTATTGAAAAGCACAGAAAGAATTACTAATGAGAAAAATATTTCCGATAAAGAAAAAAAAATGTACTAACCAAAACACCGCGCTGTGCTGTAGACTGTGAAAACTGAAGTTGGTGGGTTTCATGTTGCACGCACTATCTGTAATCAATTTAAACATATTTTTCGTTACTCATACGGAAGCTATAAAAAATTCCAGCAAATGGGCGACAGGAACATTAAACTTCAAAATATTGACATTTGGTTAGAGTATTATAAAGAAAAGAAAATTTCTGATATCGCGTGAGATTACGCGGGTAATGGCTAGTATTTAATGTAATATTTTATATTCATTGCCATGGTTACCTACATAATATGTTCCACGTCATATAAAAATTAATGAAAGTATGCTTAGCTACTTTATTTCTGACAGATCTGCAAAACAAAAGAACAGCTGTTTTTTATTTATTTTCAAAATATTTCCGGAACTACCTATAAAGTTTAGAAAAAAATTGGTTGTCTGTAAAGTCGGTTTACGGATGATAGTTTTACGTGATAACGTATTCCGTAATACATAACCTAAACCTCCCAAAATTTGGTTTCAATCCGCTTATCCTTGGTGTCGGAATGATAAGAAATGTCAAAAGTGACGTTTGCAACTGTCAAAGTATTATGTTCTAATAATAATTAGTTATTCCAATACTTAACTTAGAAGGCGTTGCATTTCACAAAATACTAATGTCAAAAAATTGAATTAAACATTAGAAATGCAGCCGTTTTCATGTTAAGACAAGACATACGTTCTCTTCTAATTTCCATGTACGGCAAACAAAGACGACCGACCGCGTCGCGCCATGCATTAGACAACATTGCATTTATACAGCTATTTTTCTATATAAATTTGTATAAAAAAACTGTTTAGGCAAATTCTGTTATACGAAATCTATGTAAAATGTTCTCCTCTTTCGTTTAAGACTGGTTTCAAACCGATCTGATTTAAATTGAGCGAGAAATTAGCAAAAAGCACGCACAGGGTCAGGCGGAACGTTACGCGTTAGGAACGTTAGGAACGTTACGCGTTACGAACGTTAGGAACGTTACGCGTTAAGAACGTTACACTTTTTCGTGCATGCAGCCGGTGTTTTATCAATTTATAAGATTGGTGATTCATCAATTTATAAGACGTTATCACGTCAAAATGAATTTAACGAAACTTTCTTGATATAACAAATGGAATAATACGTCGTTATGAAAAGTATACCATTATTATATAAAAAACACAGTTATAACATATATCTCTTCTGCGCATGCACCGATTTTCCCCAAAAACAATAGTGTTCTTTATATTTGCATACCAAACGTCCGCTCATTCGTTTGACCTCTATCGTGTTCACAGACTAACTGACTCAGACCTACAGAGTTTTTCCACAAATATGTTTTTTTGGAACGAAAAAATATTGTAAAATTTATGAAAAGCAATTTTTGACTAGTGTCATTACCCACTTGTGGGTTGAAATGGTAAATTTATCAAGTTTAAGTAATTTTCTAAAACTCCCTAATTTTTGGGAAAAAAATCTTGGATAGCCAATTTTTTTCAAAATGGAAAATAAAAAGAAAATGTACGAGTGACAGAAAGATTAAAACAAAAGTAGACATACTAAATGTGCATTGTTATTATTGTGGATTTCGACTAATTTTTAAGACTTAGCTTTATTAATAATCAATTCACGTTTCAGTCCTTAATTTTAACCACCATCAAAATTTTTAATACTAAAATAATATAAAAATATATTTAAACGTTAGTAGGTAAATACTTAAAAATGTATAATTTTGCAAAGAAAATTTAATTTATGCATTTTATTTAATTTTTACACGTTCAGCTATTCTTAAAAAAAACGTCCATCTAGGGTTAATCGGCAGTTGTACTAGGAAAAGAATTGTTTGCAATCACACACTGTAACTCTCTTTGTCATTAATTCCTAGAAACAAAATGTTGACAGCCACTGTTTCACGCACTATACAGTAAACAGAGAACACACGTGTGTTGGTATGTGTGTACGTATAGGTTCATTGATATTTGAACACTGACAACAGCCTTGGGGTTTCATGTTTGCATAAACAGTGCCGCGCGCTGCTAACCAGTCAACAGTGAATCCATAGTAAAATTCATCTTCTTTCCGTCACCATCCGACGCGACCGTGCCCTGCTGAGAGACGTGAAGACCTCTTGTGGCACGGACGCCGCTCTCCTCGCTTATACTCTTCTATCGTTTATATTATACGGTGTAAAGGGCTCGACAACATTTTGTCGCCTGTTTATTTGGAAACAAAACAATTGTTTAATTTTAAGTTTCATCGCTTCACGCAAACGGTATAACAAGTGTCTATGACGCAGTAAAGATGAGAAAAAGTCTCAGCTAGCGAATAATTTTGCAAATAGAAGATTGACGTATGTTGCACTTTTTAAAATGCGCTTGCACCAAGGAAAGATATTTCTTAGAAACTAGAAGAACATACAACAATATGGGGTGGCTGTATGTTACAAGTTCGAAAGTTTTGGGTTGACAGTTGAACCCTTCAAGTGATTAACTGCTTTAACCTTCTTCAGACCCAGATTAAACAAATAATATTTTACCTTTTTTTTCTGATTGAGAGTCTAATAAAACAGAGGCTGTAATCTGTCATCTATTGAATTTTTACTGTATTATATGTCTTTGTCATGACCAGTGCCGGATTAACCTTTACGCTAACTACGCTGAAGCGTAGGGCGGCACTCGTCGGAGGGGCGGCAGGGATGGTCGCAAAAAAAATAAAATGATTTCTAACTAACGAAATGACGGTCTGTGTTGAACTTCCAATCGGAATCAGATATTACTAACTGATATAATATATACAGCACGTTATCAGGGGCGGTTATCTGGAAGACATCACTTCAAGTTCGACTCTTCGAACAGAAATACCCATATGCGATGCAAGGCCTTAGTAACTTCAATGAAAGAAAAGATAACCTACAGAAACTCGGGAAAACGGTAGTCTTAAGTGGGCGGCAAGCTTGTTTTAGCGTATAGACTATAGGCGGCACTTGGTATAATCCGGCACTGGTCATGACATTAGTAGTACTCGACACTTGATGCTTATCACCAATCTTTGTTTTGATTTTTTAAGGTGCAGATATTACGTGTACTGAGGATCTGAAGAGAATAAATTGGTTACTCTAAGCAATAAAAAAATACGTTCTAACCATTGCAACGTGTTTTAGCACGATTGGCTGAGAGAATATCACAGTTGGAAAGTTTTTGAATGTCATTGGCCATCATGGATGTGTACAAACAAAGTTTGAAGGAGGTACAATTTTTTTAAATTCAGTAGAAGTTTTCCATGCCTATCTTACAAATAATTCTTGTTAGCCCAGTTTGTGTATACTAGAAAGTCTCTAAAGAAGCGGAATTTTCGTTTAAAAATTCTATTGTATTGTATTTCTGCTGTAAGCATAAAAGTAAATTTAAATTTAAATTGTAAAAAATTCAAAAAATAAATTGTAAATTACAGACGATAAACAGTTAAGGTGATTATCGTCAACACCAACATTTTTTTAAATTATTATTGTATCACATTTTTAATGAATAACAGATTATTATTAAAAAAACCATATTATGATAATTTTGTGCCGGGTTTTTAAGTTTACTGCGTTATACCAGATCCCATCAATTATATACACTAGTAATAAAGAATAATAATAAGTCAAATCTTTGATTAACGTCTGAATAGAACTCTTCAAATGAATAAAATTTTATTTTATTTTTTTGTCAATATATTATGGTCTGAGAAAAATTGGTGGACAATTTTATTCATTTGAATAATAAGTCTTGCAAAATGCAATAAAGACTTTTATATTTCCAAAACTGTGCCCATAATATTTTTTATTTGGAAAATGTTTAACAAAAATGTACAGTGTTAAATCAAAAAAAAAAAATACAAAAGAAAAACAAATCAACATAAAATTAAAAAAAAAATAATAAAGTTCGCGGAATCCAGCATTTATTTTCATAAATGATTTGCGCATTTTCGTTTCATAATCAAGTAGGTACATAATATCAAGTGGCTTAAACTTTAATCAAGTCGGATCAAGTCAAAAAGTAAAAATTTTGTAGACTACAATTAGTACTTAAGAATAACATGGCGCCAAATTTTACAAAATAAAAGCCGACGTTAATGTTTTAAAAAATCGATATATATTTTTTAATTACATAATTTATTTTATCTGAAAAAATATAAAACTTGAAAAAATCGGTAGTTAACAATGTGACAAAAAATACAAATTTTTAACGTGAAATAAAATATTAGTGAAAAAGCTCTTAAAAATGTAGTACTAAAAAAAATAAATTTTAATAATTTAGGTTCATAATTATAAAACCGTGGGCTGCAAACTTTATGATCGTTTATTATTCACAATCCACCCTTATATAATTATAAATCTAAATTATTAAAAATTATTTTTTTTCCTTTTTAGTACATTTCAATAAAAGCATGTTTTTAAAAATTTCTTCATTTTTTTATTGACTTTTCATTGTATACATTTTTTTACATTAATTAAAAAAATTAACTGAATACAAAACAATCCAATTGTGCGTTCTAATACAAAATTAATTATATTCAAATTGACGTGTTTCGAAAATTATCTACCTACATAAAGTTGTGTATAATTTAACAAAAACAGTGCAACTTAAAGTTGTTTTCTTTATAGCAGATAACAACAGTATAATAATGCTCCGGTACACAAATGTTAAACTGTTATTATAATTAAAACAGTAAAATTCAGTTTATGTTGTTGAAAGGGAAAGAGAATTTGGATATTTTTTCAGCCCTTGTTAGCAGCTGATGCGGATCCTTTCCACACTTCTGATCCACAGCTGTTGGCATAAAGAGCTTAGTGAATCTCTAAGACTAGAGCAACAAAATCAAGACCGTGTGAATAATACGTCGACTTTACTTCTCAGAATTATACCGTCATTTCATATTTTGAACATCCGTTCTAGAAACAGACTTACAATACACACGATTCTGTGTTATATCGTCAATTTATTAATGCTTTCTTTTCTTTCACAAAGAATTCACTTACTAAATATAAAACTAGCACTAATCTATATTTAAGTAAAAAAAGATGTCGTGAAACACCCGGTTAGAACAAAGTTCTTTTCGCTATTTATTATGTATCATATATTTTTTTTACTAATTTGTCTGTGAATTATTCAAAATTTTATTTAACGAAAATTAGTCGTGTGGTTTGCAACTCTAAAAAGATAAAAACTAACATCTGTTGCCCATCTGTCGGGAATCGAACCTGGGACACCCGCATGAGTATTCTACCACTGAACCATTAACATTACTTAAATATCGCTATTTATATAGGTTTAATAACAAATCGTGTAGCTGGAAGGCGTTGCATTTCACCAAATATTAAAGTCAAAATACTAACTAATATTTGAAATGGCATCCTAGTCAGAGTGCCCGACGCCCGTCGTCAAAAATTTTACTGACAAATACTCTCTCCAAACTTTGTATATGGCTTCATTAGGTCTAGTCTGACACCTATTTCCTCTATGACTTTTCTTGATTTTGACGACATGTAAAAAATTTATAGATACTGTTTGTTTTTTAATTGGATACGTTAAAAACTTCAACCAAAACGCTAAAATAATGTTCTCTGACAAATAACAAGAACCATTTCAAATGTCTATAACACGTTGTGTAAGAGAAAAGGATAACCAATCTACGTGCGCGATGTATCAGGCAAAATCGAATTTATACAGTGTTTATTACTGCTTTTTTATGTACAAAAAAACTATTTGCTCATCTTCTGTTATACGAAATCTATGTAAAATGTTCTCCTTTTTCGAACCGATTGGATTTAAATTGAGCGAATGATAAACAAAAAACTTTTTTGTTTTCAATTTGCACCCCTCTGGGACCATAATTTAAAAATCCAACTCCGTTAGGATCTGTCTCATGCCCTATATTAGAAGTACGTCAAATTTCAAGTTTCTATGTCTACGGACATAATTTAATATAGGTATTAGATTAGGTTTTTGTTACAGATTTTCTTTACGTTTTTTTTGTAGTACTCTCCATTTATATCTATAACGTCTCAAAAGGAACTTTGTTCCAATTAAAATTCGATGAACGAAACATTCAAAATGCAGATATACATATAAATATATATAATAGTAGTTTATGGATCCAGGTTTTGATGAAATTTATTTTTGACGTGATAACGTCTTATAAATTGTTGTATCACGTCAAAATAAAAAGATAAAACACCGGCTGCATGCACGAAAAAGTGTAACGTTCCTAACGTTCCTGACGTTACTAAGTGAGCGACTAGAATGCCTTCGGTAATTTTGAAGCAGATATCATCAACCGATTGAAATGAAAATTTGTATACACGTTTAGTTTGAATGACAATGCATGGTTAGCTGTGTGACGTCACTTTAAATCCAATATGGCGGACTTCTCAAGATGGCGGACTAATTTTATTATGCTTTCCTACAATATGGGTATCAAATGAAAGGGCTTGCTGAGAATAACTCGAAAAATAAAGTGACGTCACTCTAAATCCAATATGGCGGACTTCTAAAGATGGAGGACTAATTTTATTATGCTTTCCTACCATATGGGTATCAAATGAAAGAGCTTGCTGAGAATAACTCGAAAAATAAAGTGACGTCACTCTAAATCCAATATGGCGGACTTCTAAAGATGGCGGACTAATTTTATTATGCTTTCCTACAATATGGGTATCAAATGAAAGGGCTTGCTGAGAATAACTCGAAAATAAAGTGACGTCAGTCTAAACCAATATGGCGGACTTCTAAAGATAGCGGACTAAGTTTTTGATGTGATAACGTCTTATAAATTGATGAAACACCAGCTGCACGCACGAAAAAGTGTAACGTTCCGCCTGACCCTGTGCGTGCAAGCGAGAGCGCAGTAATGTATTATTAAATGTGATATTCGAGCGGAATACGTCATCACGTAAAACTATCTTCCGTAAACCGACTTTACAGACAACCAATTTTTTTGCACACCTAATTACAAAATACGATTAAGAAGAAAAAAAAACAATAACATAACATAACATATATTTTATTGATAATGTGTTTATACAAAAGTACATATTATCATAATAATATTATAATAAGGGAAACTTTCTAATTGGCACAAAAAAACAACTTTCGAAACCGAAACAAGTAGGTAGGACGTATGTACATGTTACGGAAAAATATATGACTGAAAAAGTTGGTTTACATTATTTGTTGATGTGTCTTATTTAAAATTAGTAATTGTTGAGATGTTGGACGGTTTCATTCAATAGATATATATTCTTGTAATTTTGTCAATACGTAAATAGAATCGAAATGAAAATTTTCACTAAACGTTGTTAGGCGTTTGAACCTTCTGAAGAAGCTTCCTGTGAAGACGGGTCTCAACATTTTGTATTCGTTACCAGCTGACATTGATGTATTTTCGTGTTTCCCTTTATACACATATCTAAAGTGTGTTACCAATTGACACATAGTCTGCCCTGTGTATTTCTGCTAGTACATTATTGTATATAAGTTTTATTACAACTCCGATAGATGGTGTAATGAAATTAAAATAGCGATGAATAAAAACGTATGTCATCCATAATATTTAATAACTAGCCGTTACCCGTGGCTTCGCACACGATTGAGACGAGACATGGATGCATTCCCATTATATCCTTCTCGACGTAGACTCCCCTAATAAATTTCAAAATTAATGATGTTCACGTGATCAATGTTCTGACAAACCTTGAAAATGACACCCATGTTGATTTTTAGACTATTTATCTCTTTTCACCTTCTGAACGGGTTGTTTTTGAAAAAGCATGAAACACGTGTTTATTTATTTGTTGACAGGAGTAATCCTGCGCATTTTCGAATTGATACATCTAATATGATTTCTCCATGCAAATTTTGAAACCCCGTTACACTCTTTTAGGGGTTGAATTTTCAAAAATCCGTTCTTAGGGGATACCTACGTCGCAATAACTATCTGTGTGCTGAATTTCAGCCCAATCCGTCCAGTAGTTTTAGCTGTGCGTTGATAGATCAGTCAGTCAGTCAGTCACGGTTATCTATATTGTCACGTGGTGCCATAGCACCGCGACAATTTTTTAATATTAGCATAAAAATTATTATAATAAAATAAATAAATAAGGAAATCAAATCACTAAATTCGCGGGTATTTGCATGCGCGGTACGATTTGGATCGCGTGGCTTGGACTTATAAACATAAGTGTGTCTATCGTGTGATCCAGTCGTCTGACTCTAAATACGCGGTATCTGTGATTTTCAAAAGTGAAAAAGTGACAAACAATAGTTGTTAGGTTTGAAATAATTAAAATCAATATTTATTAGTTACGGAAAAATAACAAACATTAAGTTGTTTTCCGGGATTCGGTGTGGTCGCATGAAAAGGACGCTCATGGAATAAACCACAGAATCATCTTCAAGCTTCTTCTCCAAACCGAATTTAGACTTCATTGTACTACCATGAAGCGCCTAAATACCCGTAGTCACTCACGAATTATGTAAAGTATTCCTAGAATAAGTATTGTTCAAGTGTAAGTAAGTACTCTTCAGAAAAAGGTATGACGCTCACGCCTAGTTTTCTTTTCCTCTTTCACGTTTTATTATTTTTTTTTTAATTTAAACAACCTTATTAAATGTACTTCCCTAGATAATTAAGTGATCACCTCGTCAGGGTTCTACCCCCAGTTCCTAATTGTCAATCATGATCAAATGATATTGTTAATATTAAGAATGTACTTGTAAATCAGATTTCTTTGCTCCTTATCACCGACACATTTTTGAAGTGATTATGAAATATAATTGTTATCGACCAACTGCATATTCTTTTCTTTGTTACATTTCTGCACAAGTTTCTCAGAACAGTAGAAGAAGTGGAGCTGTACCCTCTCTGATCACTATGGGCCCAAAATAACACCGGTACAGCCCAAACAATCCACCGTTTTGAGAAATCTGTCCGTCTTTTTTCTTTTATTTATTCACAGGTGGGAATGGACCTACGTTACCAGAAATCCTTCCACTGCCGTGCTATAATTGGTAGCAAGGAGCGTAGTTAATTCCTGAGTCCTGTTCCTGTCCGATTCCACGTCTTCCAGTCGACCATGCCGCGCCATAAGTCCTGCCGCAGCCCAAAGTCTCCGCCGACACCCGGCCAAAGCAAATCTCCAGGTCCGCCTCCGACCACCGCTGAACTTCCAGACTCTCCGCCGGCGATGGACGATCCTCCAGTGCACTCACCGAGTAAGTCCGAGCCAATTCTTATTTCCGTTCCAAATCATACCGCTTCGCATGCAAATATGGGCGATATCCGGGACTTGTTGCGTAACGTACCTACCGCTACAGGTACAGATCTTGACATTTTGATACAATTCCTGTTAGAAATCGAGAACGTGAGTCAATTCGCTTTAGTTCCATTTCATATTTTGTTAAAGAGTTTAGGCACTAAGACTGACGGACCCCTCCGACAGTGGTGGAGACTTAATGTCTATTCTGAACTCGAATGGACACAGCTCAAAAATCTTATTCTAGACCATTTCACCACTTCTATAGATCGGGCTATGCTAATAGAACGCTATATCAGTAGGCGTCAGAACCTCTCTGAGAATTTTCCCGAATATGCTGAAGACGTCTTGAAATACGTCGAATTATTGGGTCCTAGCCTGTCTGAATCGGAGATAATTGCGCGCATTTGGCTTAACCAAAACGAATTCACATTTAATTATCTACAATTCAGAGATACCCCAACTTGTTTAGCTGAGCTTCACCAGCTTATAAAACATTTGAGAGTAGTTGAACGTCAACGTAAAACGTACACTCACCCCAATTCGACCGGACTTGTCGCTCCTAATTTTTCCCCTTGTTGCCGATATTGTAAACAACCAGGTCACTTTATAGCCCAGTGTCCGGTTCGTCCCCCACGTCCTTCTCCTTCTGAACCTAAGGCTATCCTGCCCGCTCAAGGGTGAGATAGCGTTGTCAAAATTTTTAGTAAACCGAAAGATGTAGAACAAATTAATGTCTTTCCCCGGTTAACCACATTAGTTAATAAGTCACCCCTTTCAAACCACCCCCCTCCAGCTAACTTGTCCTCTCCTGTAAATACGTCTATTCGATTGACTTCTCCCGTCCCGAATTATTCCTATAATTCCCCAAGTCAATCAAGTAGCTCTACGATCCCTCTAGTTTATCTCTACTTTCAACATATTCGAGCTTCGGCACTGCTTGATACCGGTTCTACCAAGAACTACATCAATTCCGAACTTGCTAATTATTTGTCATCGTTAAAAATAGGTACGATCACAAATTCGATTTCTTATGCCCAAGTAGCCAACAGTTCTATCGCGAGATCTAATTTCACGTTAACAGTAGTCATTACTATTAGTAAATTTACCTGGAAGATTGATTTCCTAGTTCTCGACGCTCTGTCGTATCCCGTCATAATAGGTTATGATTCTTTATGCAAAATGGGTGCGAACGTTAATTGTACCGAGAATAATCTTTCTTTCAAATTCGATTCCTCTCACGTCATTCCCTTTGTACCGTTACCCGCTTCGTCCAAAACCTTCTCCCTGGATCACGTTACCAGTATAGATTCAAATGCGGCCAACTTTAGTAGTTTGCTTGCAGAATTTCCACAAGTTCTTACCGAAGAACTAGGTCAAGCTAAAAATTGCAAATATTCAACTCATTTGTCTGACGATATTCCAGTCCGAAAGGCCCCGTATCCACTTTCCCCACCTCAAGCTAAAATAATGAGGGAACATATTAGTGATCTTTTGGATAAAGGCGTTATTTCACCTAGTAAATCCCCTTACGCTTCACCGGCTTTTTTTGTCAAAAAATCAAGTGGAGGTTATAGACTTTGTATTGATTATCGCCAGTTAAACAAAAAGGTTGTCATGGATAGTTTTCCTGTTCCGTCGATTGAGCACATTTTCCAGTGCTTAAAAAACGCCAAAGTTTTCACCACGTTGGATCTAAACAGCGCCTTTTACCAAGTTGAATTATCTGACAAATCAAAGAGTCTAACTTCGTTCGTCACTCCTGAAGGCCAGTGGAAATTTCATAAGGCTCCGTTCGGGCTATCTATTTCACCTAGTGCTCTAAACCGTCTGATGTTTGACATTTTTGCCGATTTAAGATACAAGTTTGTGATTGTATTTTTCGACGACTTATTAATATACAGTCCCGATATGGAATCTCATATGGTACACGTTCGAGAAACGTTAAGACGTCTAAAAGAAGCTAATCTTACCGTGAATCCGGATAAAATAAAATTCGCCCAAAGCGAACTCAACTTCCTGGGTCATCGTGTCTCAAGCAACGGTCTTTCCATGGATCCCGACAAAGTGGAAGCGATAAAGAATTTGCCAATTCCGAAGAATTTGAAACAGCTTCAAACGTTTATTGGAATGGTTGGTTATTACGCTAAGTTTATCCCCGAATACGCTCAGATAATGTCGCCACTCAATGATCTACGGAAGAAAAATGTCAAATATAATTTAACGGAAACGCATATTCAGTCTTTTCGCAAACTTCGTGAAGCTCTGTCAAGTTCACCAGTTCTACGTTTTCCCGATTTTCAACGTGAATTCATTCTGCAAACCGACGCCAGTCAAAATCATGTTGGTTGTGTTCTTTTACAATCCTTTGAAGATGGTCTACACCCGATCCAGTACGCAAGCCGACGTTTGACATCCGCCGAGAAGAAATACAGTACGTACGAACAAGAAGCTTTAGCATGTATTTGGGCTATGGAAAAAATGAAATCTTACCTCTCGCATCAAACTTTTATTCTTCAGACAGATAGTTCCTGTCTCAAATGGTTAATTCAGCACCCCCGCAACTTAGGTCGTGTAGGTAGGTGGTTACTTCGCATCAGCCGTTTCAGTTTCAAAGTCGAACATATTCGCGGTAAAGTAAATTGTACTGCCGATTGTTTATCCCGTTTGGTAGCTGAATCCGAAACTTCTGAGAAAAATGCAATACAATCAAATTTTCTCAATCCCATTACGGAAATTAAAAATCCGTTTACCGAACTTAATATCCTGCAAGATCAAGATCCTGAGTTAAACCGCCTTAAAAGTCAAATTAATCAAGGTTTACCTCAGAAAAATTTCGCTATTCACAAGAATTTCCTGGTTCGACTCGTAGGCCGCAACCGTCGTCGACGTATTGTTGTTCCGTCCGCCTCCAAGAAAGAGATATTGGAACAGTTTCATAATTCACAAATCGCCAGTCATCCCGGAGTCACGAAGACGTATCGTTCAATATCACGAAGATTTTGGTGGCCGCGCATGTTTGTTGAGGTTCGTCAATTTATTAAAGATTGTATGCTCTGTGCAACGCATAAATCAGATCAACATCCTGATAAAGTAGTTATGTCGTCTAATCCTCCACAATCTGTGTGGGATAAAATTTACATTGATCTCATGGGACCGCTTGTCAAATCACATTCCGGGAATAAATATGTTCTTCTAATTCTGGATAGTTACAGCAAGTGGTTAATAACTTACGCGATTCCTGATTCCAGTTCCACGTCGATAATAAAATGTCTGCATCAAGTCTTTACCACGTATGGTCCACCAAC
Source organism: Xanthostigma xanthostigma (assembly GCA_963575645.1). NCBI lineage: Eukaryota > Metazoa > Arthropoda > Insecta > Raphidioptera > Raphidiidae > Xanthostigma > Xanthostigma xanthostigma. The sequence goes on from OY754465.1 coordinate 20,494,298, forward strand.
TAAAATAGTTTCCGATAACGCGACTTCGTTTACGTCAAACAAGTTTAATGAATTCTGTACTTCCTGGGGTTCACGTGTCATTCACAGTTCGCCTTATCATCCTTCGTCCAATGCTGTAGAAAGAGTAATACGAAACGTTAGAGCTGCTCTGTCAATTTTACTTCAACAAAAGTTTGACGATCATCTCAGTTGGGACTTGTTATTAAATCACATAACCTTCGCCAATAATTCTTCATATCATGAAAGTATTAAAAATTTACCTTTTAAGATATTTTTGTCAAGAGAAATCAAATTTCCACTCGATTTACAATGGAATTTGTCATCTGTGTGGGAACAAGACGCCTTGCCTTCCGAAAATCAAGTTCGCCTAGCTCTGTCAAAATCACATGATCTACAAGCGAAATATTTCAATAAAAACCGTTCGTTGCAGTCGAAGTTTCAAGTCGGCGATTTTGTTGTACAAAGGTTACATTATAACAAAATGAAACCGAATTTTCACCTCAAACTTTGTCCTCGTTACAGTAATCCCCGTGTAATTTTAGAATTTACGAGTCCTGTTAGCTGCATCCTTCAAGATCCATCCTCCAAAAAGATGTTTAAATCTCATATTGAACATCTGAAGAAAATTCCGTCTGTTAACAATTGAAAAATTCACCCGAGGTCATTGCCCTCTAGTTTAATTTCAAGTTCAATGTCAGACAGCTGACATCTGTCAAACGTCAAGTGTTGTTAGGTTAGGATATTACTAACAATAAAAGTTTAAGTTATTTTTCGTACCTGAGTTATGCTTTATTTTCCTAAATAAAGAATTCTCCCTGTGTTATTTCGTTATTCTCGTCCTTTGTTTTAGATTATAAGCTTGTCCTTGTTTACATTCCGGCGCTTTCCTAAGGCCCAATTTCGTCTAACGTCTACGCTGTCTCCTTTCAGCCAGTCAGGTTACGACCCCATAATTTCCGTATTATCGGTGGTTCTTTCATCTCGTTAGATCAATTTAGATTAGTTAAATTTAATTAGAGCTTATTTATGAAGAGCACACTTCAACTGCCATAGTATGGGATATGGTAGATTGTCAAGTGATTGTTGACTTAGTTACAACAAAGATAAATTCATTGTTGTGAATTTCTTGTTGTATGTACAGTTAGTAGTATAGCGGAGTACCTCCTAATCACTAAAGAGGGGGAGCCTGTCACGTGGTGCCATAGCACCGCGACAATTTTTTAATATTAGCATAAAAATTATTATAATAAAATAAATAAATAAGGAAATCAAATCACTAAATTCGCGGGTATTTGCATGCGCGGTACGATTTGGATCGCGTGGCTTGGACTTATAAACATAAGTGTGTCTATCGTGTGATCCAGTCGTCTGACTCTAAATACGCGGTATCTGTGATTTTCAAAAGTGAAAAAGTGACAAACAATAGTTGTTAGGTTTGAAATAATTAAAATCAATATTTATTAGTTACGGAAAAATAACAAACATTAAGTTGTTTTCCGGGATTCGGTGTGGTCGCATGAAAAGGACGCTCATGGAATAAACCACAGAATCATCTTCAAGCTTCTTCTCCAAACCGAATTTAGACTTCATTGTACTACCATGAAGCGCCTAAATACCCGTAGTCACTCACGAATTATGTAAAGTATTCCTAGAATAAGTATTGTTCAAGTGTAAGTAAGTACTCTTCAGAAAAAGGTATGACGCTCACGCCTAGTTTTCTTTTCCTCTTTCACGTTTTATTATTTTTTTTTTAATTTAAACAACCTTATTAAATGTACTTCCCTAGATAATTAAGTGATCACCTCGTCAGGGTTCTACCCCCAGTTCCTAATTGTCAATCATGATCAAATGATATTGTTAATATTAAGAATGTACTTGTAAATCAGATTTCTTTGTTCCTTATCACCGACACATTTTTGAAGTGATTATGAAATATAATTGTTATCGACCAACTGCATATTCTTTTCTTTGTTACATTTCTGCACAAGTTTCTCAGAACAGTAGAAGAAGTGGAGCTGTACCCTCTCTGATCACTATGGGCCCAAAATAACACCGGTACAGCCCAAACAATCCACCGTTTTGAGAAATCTGTCCGTCTTTTTTCTTTTATTTATTCACAGGTGGGAATGGACCTACGTTACCAGAAATCCTTCCACTGCCGTGCTATAATATATATAAAAGAGTTCCGTGACTGACAGAAAACGCACCGGTCAAACCACTGAACGGATTGGGCTGAAATTTGGCACACACATAGTTATTACGACGTAGGCATCCGCTAATAACGGATTTTTGAAAATTCAACCCCTAAAAGGGTGTAACGGGGGTTCAAAATTTGCATGGAGGATCAACGCACAGCTCAAACCACTAGACGGATTGGGCTAAAATTTGGCTCACAGATAGTTATTATGACGGAGACATCTGCTAAGAACAGATTTTTGAAAATTCAACTCCTAAAAGGGTGTAACGGGGGTTTAAAATTTGCATGGAGAAATCATGTAAGATACATAATATATAAATTCGAAAATTTTGAAGTTTACGTTTTTAACGTACTTAAAATCTTATGGTTGGCGGGTTCCCATGGGCCGAAGCCCCCGCCAAAGGCGTTCAAAGTTGATTCGCAAATTAGGTATTCTTACCTCATAACCGAATAGGTTGAAATGATATTTAAATGAAAGTTTTTAACTTTAAAATCTTTTCGTAGTGGGTTGACGGGAGGTTGGCGGGCCCTTCAATGAAAAAAAAGCAATTGAATTTTTTAATGAAATTTTTTTTACATGTATCGAAAGATAACATACAAGTTTTATAGCAAAACTACGTTTATTTTATTTTTTAACCTCATAATTAAAAAGTTATATGGCATTTAAAAATACTTTTTAGCTAAGTTCCGATGACATCGTAATGTTTTTATGGCTTTGTATCCATGGTGAGTTTGATAGTAAGTATAATATACATGTACACAAAATAAACTTAGTTAAAAAGTGTTTTTAAATTCTATATAACTTTTTAATTATGAGATGAAATAATAAAATAAACGTAGTTTTGCTAAAAATTGGTTGTCTGTAAAGTTGGTTTACGGACGATAGTTTTACGTGATAACGTATTCCGTAATACATAACCTAAACCTCCCAAAATTTGGTTTCAATCCGCTTATCCTTGGTGTCGGAATGATAAGAAATGTCAAAAGTGACGTTTGCAACTTACAAAGTATTATGTTCTAATAATAATTAGTTATTCCAATAGTTAACTTAGAAGGCTTTGCAAATCACAAAATACTAATGTCAAAAAATAAACATTAGAAATGCAGCCGTTTTCATGTTAAGACAAGACATACGTTATTATTTTATAATTTCCATGTACGGCAAACAAAGACGACCGACCGCGTCGCGCGCGCGCCATGCAATAGACAACAATGCATTTATACAGCTATTTTTCTATATAAATTTGTATAAAATATTTTTCTATATAAATTTGTATAAAAAAACTGTTTAGGCAAATTCTGTTATACGAAATCTATGTAAAATGTTCTCCTCTTTCGTTTAAGACTGGTTTCAAACCGATCTGATTTAAATTGAGCGAGAAATTAGCAAAAAGCACGCACAGGGTCAGGCGGAACGTTACGCGTTATGCGTTATGCGTTACGCGTTACGAACGTTAGGAACGTTACGTTACACTTTTTCGTACATGCAGCCGGTGTTTTATCAATTTATAATATTGGTGATTCATCAATTTATAAGACGTTATCACGTCAAAAAACTGTTTAGGCAAATTCTGTTATACGAAATCTATGTAAAATGTTCTCCTCTTTCGTTTAAGACTGGTTTCAAACCGATCTGATTTAAATTGAGCGAGAAATTAGCAAAAAGCACGCACAGGGTCAGGCGGAACGTTACGCGTTATGCGTTATGCGTTATGCGTTACGCGTTACGAACGTTAGGAACGTTACGTTACACTTTTTCGTACATGCAGCCGGTGTTTTATCAATTTATAATATTGGTGATTCATCAATTTATAAGACGTTATTACGTCAAAAACTTGCTTGTAATAAAAAATGTAATTCAAACCGGAACCCGCGATCCTACTGAGTTTAAGCACGTTAAGAACGTAAACTTTAAGATAAAGTAAACATCATTCTATTCGCAGATGCATAGGATAACCGTTTTTTTTGGGTGACTGCAAGTTACTCCTTTTTCACGGTCCGGCCCACTCTAGCCTGCCAACCATTGTGTTTTTTTTTAAGCAAGGTGTAAATTTCCCAAATATCCATGAACTGGCTTATTCGGAGATCCATAGGGTTTTAGTGTTACGGGCTCTCGTTCTATAATGTTCACACTAAAATTGTACAAAAAAGATGTTTATCCAAGTATGTAGGCTCTCACGGTCGGTTGGTTTCAAATATACTTGTAACGTCACGTAGAAATATCACTGATCACGACATACAAGTCCCGAAACTAAGAAGGTTTGGAAAGTGAAGTTTATCTCAATATGAGTAACTGAAAAAGAAAACATATCCTGCTAATTACGTTAAAAATACTGAAACACTAATATTGTGCCAGTGTTTTTGAATGGTCCTGTCACCTAATAGGCAGGGATTTTTAATAAATATTTAATTATGAATCACTCAATAATTAACGACCATATTTAATCAGGATTAAATAACTTTTCAAATAAATAAAATTATCGACCAATTTTTTAAGACTATATAACTATTGATAAAAATTATAATTCAATAAATTTAGCCCAGATTTGGACCTTCTTTAGAAATAATCTAAAAAATATAACAATTAATTAGTATTTAGTTATTTTCTAATAGATTTCAATAACTTTTATTTTATAAATTACTTATAATCTGTTCGAAATTATTTTTCGGTGAGGGATTTATATTTTTTAAATATTAAAGGCTGCCTATGCACCTATTGGATTTATCCACACTATATACTATGTATTTGTAAATTGAATCCGCAATGTGATTCTCGAGTAGTCTAGTAGGCACCTGGGTATTATACGATTTCTCTATAGATTTTAACTCCAATAGGACATATTTAGATTAGAGCGAATGAGAAGCGAAACACATACTCTCACAGACGTGTGAAAACGTTGAGTAGATATATATACTTATTTCAGACTACTTTTTTATTTATTTATAAAATATAACAAAAAAAAATACAACTACAAACGACGAAAAATAAAAAAAAATAATGAAGAAGCACTTTTGCATATCAATTCTGACGGTCATTAGCACAAAAAAAAGACGGGCCAAGTGCGAGACGACTCGCTCACCCAGAGTTCCGTATGTAAATAGTTCGCGTGCTTGAAGATTTTTCCCACATAGCCGTTGGAAAACTGTTGTCGTCATACATCGACAAACGTCGCGGTCAGTTTGCTGTACCTACTAATTCAATGGATATCCCTATATCTAAAATCTCGCTAAACATATTATCTGTAACTAAAAATCTATTGGTTTTAGGCTATTTTTCTTAGTGACCTTTAAACTTTAAAATAAAACTATTTCCGACCAAATCCTATAAGTTTTGTGCCGACTTCTTCCATTATACATTGATGTTTGTGGTGGAAGCACAGTATCGTACACGGTGGAAGTAACGGGTAGACAAATGATAAAATATAAAAAAAATGAATTCCCAGATTTTAAATTTTTATAAAAAATGGTAAAGAAAGAAAAAGGCACATAATGAGAAACAGAACATTTTTTTTTTGGAAATATCTTTAGCAACTAGTACATGTTTGAAGAAGTAATTATGGAGAAACGTTATTTTTATTATTGAACAGTTTTAACAGTTTTTTTACGAAAAGAACGCAGTCGCTCTATTCTAAACAGGTCTTTATCTGTAGCGTCTGTCCATTTCAGCATAGAGGATGACCGTTGTCGAACAAATGGCTGCTGACTCTACTGGAGGCTCTATTTCTTTTATTCTCCTCGATCCTCTCATCCCATTTTTCCTTTAACCCTGTTTCACAATGACTTAGAGTTACCTCACTATTATGTTATTATCATTTGTATAAAAAATAGGCGAAAATATTTAGAAAATAATTTTCTAATCATGCCAGCTATTTTAAGAATAAAGAATAGATTGAGTCAGTATTTTTTCCCGCTTGCTGACTAAAGTCCCGTGCACACGATGTTGATTTTGCCGTAGGTCTTGTTTTCATTGCTGTAATTCAGGCGTGCTGTGGTGCTGGATGTTGTGATGGTTTATATGCGTGTTGTGTACGAAGTGAAGTTCGAATATTGACAAACATGAATGACAACGCATAAAGAGCAGAAATTGTCGTCGCAGATGAAAAGCAATTATTGCGTTTTTATTAACATAATAACTTATATAAACATTCTAAGCCACAGGTGGGGAATGGTAGTAGTTTAGGTCAAAATTCAAAATTTTAATATATTTTTTTAATTTGAGGTCCCACGAATCCAAAAAACATATTTTTGTAAAAACTCTGTGCGCCTGTTTGTCTGTTGGTCTGTTAGTCTGTGAGCACGATACATGTCAAACGGATGAGCGGATTGAAATCAAATTTTGAGAGAATATTTGGTATACAAACATGAAGAGCCCTATTGTTTTTGGGAAAAATCGGTGCATTCGCAGAAGGGATATATGTTATAACGTTATTTTTAATATAATAATGGTATATTTTTCATAACGGCTCATTATTCTATTTATTTTTTCAAGAGTTTTGTTTAAATTTTTATAGTTTTGGAAATATTTTACAATAAAATGAAATCAGCTGTTCTTTTGTTTTGTAGATCTTTCAGAAATAAACTAGTTAAGCATGCTTTGATTAATTTTTACATGAAGTTGAATATAGCATGTAGGTAACCATGGCAGCGAATAGCAAATGTCATATTGATAACTAGCCATTACCCGCGTCACCTCACGCGATAACAAAAATTTTATTTTCTTTATTATACTATATCAAATATCAACATTTTGAAGTTGGAATGGTCCCGTCGCCCAATTGGCTGGCATTTTTTTTAACTTATTAGTAATAAACTGTCACAAATGACAAAAGTATACGCTGTGATGTCATGTTTGTTTGTAATGTTCGTTAATGTCGCTCACCTGACAAAATATTGTTTTCCGTTTGGTTCTTGGTCAAAAAGAGCAGAAATGCAAGCATGAAAAATAGCTCCCGTTCTAATTCTGAAATACGGTGAGTGACCAAGCAACAAAGCCTGCATTGATTAATGTTAATGTTGATTCCATTCTTGCAACCAGCGTGACAGCAGTCAATCCAGAGGCAAAACCAGTATCGTGTGAGCGGTCTTAAGGCTAGGCAGGCTTGACTGATACGTTGTTTTCTTCAAAAAAAAAAAATTAAGTGTTTGTAAAGTGTGTTATAAAGAGATCAAACCTTATATGGTTGAATCTCGTATCTTTTCCTTTTGAAATAGAAGCAATAAACTACATTTATTTATTTAAAACAGGCAGACGAGCGAACTAGCTATCGGAGAGTAATGCCACCGACTACAAATGCAAAACTGCGCATGGACCAAAATAAATCGGCTGATTTCATGAGCACTTTTTAGGATTCCATAGCCCAAAAGGAAAAAGAGGAACCCTTATAGGATCACTTTGTTGTCCGTCTGTCTATAAGGTACTTCCCGTTGATCTAGAGTCATGAAAATGTGGCACAAGTAAAGGGCAAAATCTGACAACTGAAAATTTTTAAACTACAACACCATGCTACGCATGTACACAGTAACAGTTCTAACACAAAACATGTGTTCGCTAGCGGTGCGTTTAGACAGCACAATATAAGAACTCTCGCATACAGCACGGTTATCAAATATAGCCACGAGGTACAATACAGTTCAGTTGTCTATCTGAACTCATTGCAATTACACGCTTAGTTGGCAAAATGACCGCGGCGTTTATCGATGTATGGAGACAACAGTTTTCCAACGGCTAAGCGAGAAAAATCTTCGAGACTCATTTCCCGTGATGGACGAACTATTTACATACCTATAAGTTAATACGGGACCCTCCGTGAGCGAGTTCGACTCGCACTTGGCCGATTTTTTTATATTATGTCGTTGTCATTTCTATTCGGTTGTTCAATTAGTTTGTGCGCTATTTTTTATTTATGAACACTATCGAGAATCGATTTAAGTTTAATTATCATAAGTTCAAGGAGCATAATATAGGGTAGAAGAAATTATAGTCATTATTAATGCATTAGGTCCAGCAAAAGGAAGCATACGGTAACTATTTTTCCATACAAAACATACTTACACAATACACAACAAGAGTAAACTTAACGTGATAAGATATGTCAGAAATAAATAGCGTGTATTTGTTAGATGTAATCAATGATTTTTCGTTAAATAGATTTTTCAATTCTATAGATAGTTTTTATTATAATAATTGTGACTATACATTTTATGTGTTATTTATTTAAAAATGTGGTATATATGTATCTCGTTCGTAAATGATAAGAGGAAGTGTACATTGTGTTAAAACGAACGACATGTGAATTTTAACTGTCACTCAAGTCAATATCATCCTTATGAACGGACACCCACTAGATTTTTACACGCACCTCCTATAAAATAACTGATTTATACTTCATAATAAGTATCACTATACATATTATAAAAAAAGTTACCCCACCGCGTCTGTCTGTATGAACGCGAAAAACTCAAAACCTGCGAAACGGATTTTCACGGACGGAGTGATTTAAGAGAAAGATTTAGGCGTATAATTAATGTTTTGCGTAAAATATGACGATGATTGTTGAACATGTCGGAAAAAATTCGACTAGAAGCTTTCATCGAAAACTCTGCCTAATTAGTGGAGTTAATTGGGAATTTCAAACCGGTGTGTCTCGAATCGAAAAATGTTTCCTACAAAAAATGTAGAGTCGAACTCCCCTAACATTTTGGATCAATTTGTGACCGCAAGTCGGAGGGAGCGGCGGGAGATATGCCGCTTCAAAGTTCCAGAAAACCCGTTTTTTCCCCATAACTCGGCCATTAATATCCGGGGGGGGGGGGGAAATGTATCAACAAAAGTTGTAGAGAAAAAGAATCCGCGTAAGCTCATTCCAGACTGGATCTGATCAGAATGTCATTTAAAAAAAAGCATTGGAGCTAGAAGCTTAATTTTCTTTTTATAGCAAAGGTACTAAAGACTCCTTCTTTGCACCGGAAGCTGGACGCGGAGGGTCAATTAAAACCGGCAGGAGAGGGGGAAAACGATTTTTTTAAATCTTTCATAACTTTGGTTCTAATTGACGTATCCACCTAAACCAGACGCTATTTTTTTCGTTTTTTATCTACTTTTATGTGACAAGTGAAAAAAAAATGTCTCTCAAACACAACTGCTGGTGGGCGAAGTAAAGTATTGTTACATAAACTGTCTCTCTCTGTTATATCGTCAAAATTACTTTCCCTTAGCTACGCAGCAAAGTAACTAAGGAAAATATATTTCCGTTTTAATGTTTGATAGTATAAACTGTTCAGTTACTTAAAATATATAATATACTTAATACCCATTATATTCTAACTTTTATTACAGAAATGAATTTTATATGACAATAAAATATTTATGTATGTATTCAATAAATAAAATTATCGACCAATTTTTCAGACAATATATTAACAAACAATATAAAATTAATACATTAACGTTTCAATCCGGATTTGGACCTTCTTCAGAATTGATCTAAAAAATATAAAAATAATTAATAATTAAATATAATTCGCTTTTTTATAGATTTTTTCAAAATTAAATTATTATGATTATCAAAATAATGAAAAAATAATAACAAACAATTTTTTATTAAGTAGTCATGGAAATAATAATTTGTGAGTACCTAAAAAAGAAAGAAAAATTATTAAAAACAAAAATTATTTCAATATAATATTATATATATTACTTAAATTTTCTGTATCTAATTGAGCATTGAGAGAATTTTTATTTGATTTTATATGTAACATTTCCGAAATATTTCTTTTAAAAAAATTAGTTTCATTATCTAAAATTTTAATATTATTCCAATTAATTTTGTGGTCAAGTTCTAATTTGTGTTTAGTTATTACATTGTGTTTGTCAGGCATTAATTTGTGATTATTTAGAGCTCTTAAAACAAGAATAAAAGAGCATCAAAATAATCACAAATTAATGCCTGACAAACACAATGTAATAACTAAACACAAATTAGAACTTGACCACAAAATTAATTGGAATAATATTAAAATTTTAGATAATGAAACTAATTTTTTTAAAAGAAATATTTCGGAAATGTTACATATAAAATCAAATAAAAATTCTCTCAATGCTCAATTAGATACAGAAAATTTAAGTAATATATATAATATTATATTGAAATAATTTTTGTTTTTAATAATTTTTCTTTCTTTTTTAGGTACTCACAAATTATTATTTCCATGACTACTTAATAAAAAATTGTTTGTTATTATTTTTTCATTATTTTGATAATCATAATAATTTAATTTTGAAAAAATCTATAAAAAAGCGAATTATATTTAATTATTAATTATTTTTATATTTTTTAGATCAATTCTGAAGAAGGTCCAAATCCGGATTGAAACGTTAATGTATTAATTTTATATTGTTTGTTAATATATTGTCTGAAAAATTGGTCGATAATTTTATTTATTGAAGAGTTCTAATCAGACGTTAATCAAAGATTTGTTTATGTATGTATACTTGTTGAAAATTCATGTAAAAAAGTTTTGTGCTAGTGGCAATCTGACAAGTAATATATTATGTATATGCATCTATGTATTTCTGTTGATACATATCTCCTTTGCTTTATACAGTGTGTAGAAACATAACTAGTCCATTGAGAAATGACGAGACAATTCTCGGATAAAATGGTGTTGCAACAAACTCGGATAAAAAAGTACAGTGAAAATATTTTTTGCTCACCTCTTTATAAAACACCACCGCGTAAATTAAATCATATAAATGCTGTCTTATCAATCGAACAGTAATTTGCAAAAATGATCTGTTAACTACTATTTAAAACTATATAAGCATCAGTAGACTTTTCGTAAAAAAACCAAATAGACTGCAAAATTCCAGAATACTGAACTGAGAAATATATCAAATATAGGTACTTATTATGATGTGAAAATCAGCAATTTAATAGAAGGTACGCGCAAAATGTATATCTCTAACATAATGCCATTGTAATTCGTATGGCTGTTAAAACTCGTTTTTAACATAATGTCACTGCTCGTACATAAAACTGCCTTTACGTTCTAGATACATAAACTACGATTTTAATAGATGGTTTAAATCTAATAAACGCGGTTGCCTTACGAATGTAAAAAACCAAACGTCTTGTTTGCATGCGGCGCAGCCGGGAATAAAGGTTTCAAACTATTATATTTTTTAATGACTAATTTTGTGTTTAATTAAAAGAGAGACTGTAGATTATAGACGCTTAACAGCTGAAGTCTTCAGAGCATTTAATGAAAATCAGACGTGATTTGTTTGGGTCGAAAATAAGTAATGTAAGTATTTAGTCATAAAATGTTTTAAATTGTTCATTTTATTTTACGCAGTTCTTTGCGAAATGATGGTCGATAATAGGAAACAAGACCAAATATTTCAGAAAATAGAAAATATAAGCAACTGAAAAACAAATTTTTAACCCATTTTTCAATGATAACCTTAATAGTTGAAAGACAGAAATGCTCTCTTTCGTGTAGTTTAAGTCCCCCTCTACAATCCGCTTAGTGGAGGAGGGCTCTAGCTGGGGCACTTAAAAAAAACGGCAAAATTCCTCTACTAAATGGCAGAAAATTACTGAAAAAAATTTGGGGGGGGGGCTCTTAATTGCTGAAAAAATATTTTCTGCCAATTTACTCCCTGTATAGACTTAAAATCCTGTCAAAAAAATAAAAAAAATTGAATTTGAAATTGAAACTTGACGGAATAGTTGATTGGGTGGCGCGGAATACGAGAAAAAATTTCCGTGGCTCTAAGTGACGTCACTTCCTTTCGACAATACTTCTTCAAAATTTGCACAGGTAAAAATTCGAAAAGTCTTCGCTCGGTGGCAGAAATTTTTACCAGACTCTATTAGTACACAAAAAGTTTGAAAAAAATATTATCTGCTGACAGACAGGCGGAGAGACAGACAGACGGACGGACAGCGGAGGCTAGGGTCCTGTTGAGCACCCTTTGGGTACGAAATCCTAAAAACTAGCCACGCTATTTTCCTTTGATTTAAAAATGCTTTAACATCCTGTAAATACACACTTCATGAAAAAATTTATATATTTTTTAAGTTTGAATGACAAGAAAACTTTTTAAAAATTGTCAGATAACTTTTTATATCTTGTTATTTGCTGTATTGTGAGTACATTTTTTTCTGGTAGACAAAAACTGTTTTATTGCTACAATATTATGTTTTTGATATAAACATGGGAGATAGAAAGAAAGGAGTGTAATCTATATGCGTTCACCGTTGTCTAAAAATGAGGAAAATAAAAGTTCCTGTTCCGGTAGTAAGTATGATCTGTAAGTTCAAGTTTAAATGTCCCTTTTTTATCCACAATATAGGTAAAGTTGCAAAGTTCAGTCATATATTACCACTTCAACCCACAATAGTCGGGAATGGTACCAGTTTAGGTCAAAAATCACTTTTCAAAAATTTTACAATATCTTTGTGTTTTGAGGTCCCCCGAATCCAAAAATAGTATATTACACATCTAGGGGAAGTAAAGTAAGAAATGTCTGAGATCACATATAATTGCTGGCTTTCTTACTTTACTTCCCGTGGTGTGTATACTATTTTTTTGCTCGACGTAGGCAGGAAGAGGCAACTTCGTTTAGCGCAGCGGGACGAAAGTTGACGCTTTCTGCCCGTCGAGCAAAAAACATATTTTTGCGGCTGTTAGTCGGTTAGTCTGTGAACACGATACAGGTCAAACGGATGAGCGGATTGTTTGGTATGCAAATATGAAGAGCCCTATTGTTTTTGGGAAAAATCGGCGCATGCGCAGAAGAGATATGTGCTATAACGATGTTTTTTTATATAATAATGATATACTTTTCATAACGGCGTATTATTCTATTTATTATTTCAAGAAAGTTTTGTAAAAAACATTCTTTTCTAAACTTTATATTTTGAAAATAAAAAAAAATCAACTGTTCTTTTGTTTTACAGATCTGTCAGAAATAAACTAGTTAAGCATGCTTTGATTAATTTTTACATGACGTGGAACATATATGTAGGTGACCATTGCAACGAACTGCAAATATAATATTGAATACTAGCCATTACTCGCGTCACCTCACGCGATATCAGAAATTTTATTTTCTCTATTATACTAGGTACCTATATCAAATGTCAACATTTTGAAGTTGGAATGGTCCCGTGTCTGAATTGGCTGGATTTTTTTTTTCAAACTCATCACATCAACATTTTTGCAATTTATAAATATCAAATAAATCATAGTTTTCAAATCCCTAATCACAATACAATAATAATATTCGAATGAAAAACGCGTTTTATTTTGCATTCAAAGACGGAAAAATCATCAACCTTAATGATGAACAAACTCTTGCTTCGACAAGAATGGCAAATTCTCGGGAAAAGTCGTCGAAACAAAAGAATTTGAAAACCTTTTGTTTTCAATATTTCGATCTGACAGAGTTCTGCAAACAAAGTGCTTCAAAAGGTTCATATATATTTTTAAATCCATCTTTACAAATATTTAACAAAATTTTCATATAGCCGATCAAACAATTTTAAGAGGCTCATTAAAGCATATTGAGAAAAAGATCGTTATCTATATATACCTACCTATTGAATTTTATACTTTTTTCATAAAAATGTTAAAAACTAAGACATAATATTATTTCAACTATTTTAACGGTATATTGACTAAGTTATGAAAAAATGTTCAGAAATTGAATAGATATATACAGGGTGACCGGTAATTGCTTGTATTACTCTACGGAAAAAAAACTATGACTAATTTGGAATGATTTAACCTCTATCACTTAGGGGTCGAAAATGCGTCATTTTCGAGAAAATCTATAACAGTTTTCTTTTTACAAAAATCCGAATTTTGGAAGTTAAAAATAAAAAAAAAATCATATTTTGGCCTGAATTTTTCCATGATCAGATAGCTTGTTAATTGGCCAAACTTCCTAAATCTAAAAACCACGAAATTTACTATTAGATTTTATGTTGCGTGTTAAAACTTACAATAAATAAAAAAATAAAATAAAATAAAAATTCTTCACAGAAGTGTCATTATCATAAATGACACATTTCCAGCCTCCAAGTGATAAGGTTAAATAATTAAAAATTAGTCATAGTTTCTTTTCCCGAGAGAAAACCGCAAGCAATTACCGGTCACCTATACCTACCGGTCAATATATTTCTTTTATATTTTATACGTTTTGAAAACGATATCAGAGTTTACTTTAATATAACAAATGCAGTGCAATTTATTATTTTTACTATTTTTCACATCGTTTAATTTTATTTTAAATTAAAATTCAATAGTTTTCAAGATTAGCCGATACAGACAGACATCCAGACATAGAAAATTCTTTTTCATATTATCTCTAGATTATAGACTATAGTAAGTACCCAAAAAAATATCACAAACCATATTTAATTTAAATTAGTTTTGCATTTACCAAGTAAGCGCTTTAGTAATAAAAGCTTCCAATCTCGTTTATTCTTGTATATTAGGGCGCGCGCGCTGTTACATAAAAAAAAACTATAACAGCGGAAACAATAGGCGGTTTAAACTGTCGATACTATGTGGCAGTTGACGTGGTGCCAAAGGCAGTTCGTTAGAAATGCGACGTTGAAGCTTCAAGTATGTTCACATCTACAGTTTAAAACTAATTGTTTCCAGGTTAAATGTTAGCAAATAGTAGAAGAGCCGAACCTATAAATCGACCTTCACCGAGCTGATAATAGAATGAAGCATATTTTATCATGAATTTAGTATATTAGAAAATATATTAAAAATGGGTTTGTTAAAAAAATCCTGGACAGACTATTTTTAATTATTTTTAAAAAAATGATTTTTTAATAAATGTTGCAACATCAAGATAATTAGAAAATTTTGTCCTGACTAGAAGTATAAAACGTATAAAATGTGCAGCTGTTGGGTTGTCTATTATTTACCTGGGCGAACTCTGGGTTGTCAGGTATAAACAGGTATGTAGATGCAAGTTACTTTCACTTGATTAGATAATAGAAAAAAATTTATATCATCATAAGCGCTGTTTTATTGCGAACACGTTGATATAGGGTTGTCTGCGAAAAATTCGGTCCTATTAGGGGTTTGCGAATTTTTAAGATTCTAATTTTGACGCGCGTGGAAGTGTGTGACAGAGAGATCCGAGGTAAGTAACTGTGTAATAATAAAGGACCCAACGTCGCAGTCGCTTGTGATGGCACCCTGAATATTAGAAAGTGCTCAGTATGTAAACTTTCTAATATTCAGCAAACCCATTTTTAATATATTTTCTAATATACTAAATTCATGATAAAATATGTTTTATTCTATTATTATCAGCTCGGTGAAGGTCAATTTAGGTTCGGCTCTAAGACTAAAACAGAAAATGAAAGTATGTCTAATAATGGCGAGCATCTATAATTTATAATAGTATACCCGTTGCACTTAGCGGCGTTAATTCAAACGGCATTATTTTATGTTCATTTATTTTGTTTCACTACCTATTATGTGAAAATAAAACCGTCCATCTCTTGACTTTTATCGCGTTATGTCTTAGAACAGGGGTTACCAAATGGCGGACCGTAGTCCGGATTCCGACCGCCGACCTATTTTGTGCGGACCTAGAAGAATCTAAGAGGATCTATATAAAAATTCTCAGTAACATTTACTCTCTACAGCCCGATGATGAACGGAGCAATAAAGCTGAAAATGTTTTCAGGAGTAATAAAGTTGCACTACAGATAGAAATTATTGACTTGCTAGAAAACACTGTTTAAGAACACAAAAATTCGGAAGTTCTTTGTCAAGAATTTTGGATAAAATTTGTGTGGGGTAATAAATGCCCAGAACTAAAAAAAATGGCTTTGGAACTTTGTACAATGTTTGGATCTATGGGAGTTTCTAGAAACGTCTATACAATACTCGAAGGTCAGTCAAACAACAATGAAAGCAGGTAACGGACACCCGACCGTTGGGGACTCCCACACATGTGAAAGAAAGGAACTTAGCAGGTAGCCAAGAAATCTCGAATCGTCCAGAACATTCGAAAGTAGCGGGCGACGAAACAATATAAGGAAGCCGAGTGAGCAAGTCGAGTCAGTTGGTATTCGAGCTGGCGTTACTACATAAACTGTACTGTGGAAATAAATATAACTCTAGTGAGTGGTTTTAAATAAATGACTTATAGTGAATAGACAAGTGTGCTGTTAAACTTTGTGTTGTGTTCCTGTGTGTTGTGAATATTTTGTGTATAATTTAGTGACTCTTTATTCTCTGTTACTTAGTCTTTTATTTTATAATTTAGAACTACTAGTTTTGTTTCTGTTAACGTTATACGCTTTCGTTTGTGTTTTTCTATTTTTGTTAAACGTTTATTCTTGTAAATAAATAATTTCCGCCACGGACTACAGCATTTTTGTTACAATATAATTTTGAAACAGCGTTTTCTAAGATGAACTTTATTAAAAACTAGCGGTCCCGTCCGGTTTCACCCGGGTGTAAAGGAACGAATGGGGAAGGGAGGAACATGAGTACACACATTCATCTTAGTTTACCGAGATGAATGTTGTGTCCAAATTACATGATGACCGGAGTTACCGTTCAAAATTTTTTGTCGATAAAAAGCAGTATTTATACTTTTTTCAACTAATAATTTTTTTTAATTAAATAAATAAAATTAAAATAAATTTAAATGTAAACCTTAGAAGAAAGCAATGTTGAAAATAAAAAAAAAATATAAATATATATTCGCCCAACGTGAGGCTCGAACCCACGACCCTGGTATTGACAGCCGTGTGCTCTACCGATTGCGCTAGCCGGCGTTGTATTCTGTTTACGCTAATATGAGTATATTTAGTTAGTGCATTTCACCTGAATAGAAGCTTACTTTTGAGATACATTTTGCAACATTTTTCATTAATGCTCCGCTCCTAATGGTCGATTTTATATAGCCTATAGCCTTCCTTGATAAATGGGCTATCCAACAAAAAATTTTTTTTTCAATTTGAACCGGTAGTTCCTGAGATTAGCGCGTTCAAACAAACAAACAGACAAACTCTTCAGCTTTATATATTAGTATAGATAAATTTCGATCTCGTCTTACCGATGACTATCTCCAGGATTTAATAGCAATATCTTGCACCAACTTAACTCCAGACTACCGACAAATTTTTCAGAGTATAAAATGTCATTTTTCGCAATAATATTACGTACTTACTTTGTTATTTTTTATCCTTAATAAAAACATATTCAGAGCTCTTTTAGTTTCATTTCTTAATTGATATTATAAATATTTGTTGCTAGTCATCATCTACCAGACACACCGCGACAGATGTATATTTTTTTAAATGGACCCGTAATGAATCTAATTCGTGGTCCCTGCCCTAAAACATCGGTATAAAAGTGCGAAAATCCAAATGTTTTTGTAACGTATAAGGCCCAGGAACTAGGGAGTTGATAAAGCCGTCTTGACTGACTGTATTTTAAATATGTACGATGCAAACGCAATCCACTGTGCAATATATACAGTTGAGCACAAGTGTATGTATATTATAGGTGGTTGATAGAGGCACTGGTACCCACAGTAAGTACCAACCGTCGTCGCTTAACGAGCCGTTGTTTCAGCTGACTTATCGTTTTCTATACATGTACATAACGTATTGAACAGTCTGCTGACGCTGCTTATGTAGAACGCTTTATACAGACACACACACACACTAATATTATGTACATTACATCATAACGTGTTCATTGATCTGATAGAATTTATAAAAAATGAACCGTCGCAAAATTATGACTCTTGTGTATTAACTAAGCTGTCTTATGTACGAAAAAGAAAATGAAACCGATATAATCAGTGCAAAGTACAACACCAAAATTGGGGGGTATGTATAATGATGGAAATAATCAAGATATTTATAGATAATCAAGACATTAGTAATCGAATAATTTCAATAATCGAATGGATGCCATAATCGAATTATTTTACTAATTTGGTAGCATAAGACGGCAACACCGATTCGATATAATTGAATTTTTTGCTCTCTCTCTCCGCTACTACAGGGAACCGAGCGAGATGGATACTACTAAATTAGTAGTATATCTATCTCCAAAGTCACAACACACATTAGTAGTATCTATCTCGCTCGGTTTTCTGCAGCACAACTTGTGTGTAGTGTAGCTGCTAGCTGTTGATCGGCTACTCTGTTCTCTCTCCATTAATATTAGTAGTGATTCGTAGTGTTCCGTTCCGATACATGCTTTCAGTCGATTAATTCATTCGATTAATTATAGTAGTAATTTGATTCAGTAGTTAAGTTTTTTGTAAAATGATTCATATTCTAATGAATTAGGTACCTACTAATTGTATATTATAATCGAGATATCTCAAGATATGCTAATAATCGAATGAATCGATTATCATATCTCGACTTATTCCCATCACTAGTTATGTAGATATATCTACTGAGTGAATAATTATTATTATTACATTAGTTTTTGCCTACTCTCTTTTCCTCATATTCACCGTCATTATTTGGTTGGAGTACGATAACTCGATGTGCAAAATATACACAATATTATTATTACACAATTATTATTATTTTAAATAACGTGCGGAAAATTTATTTTTAAAAATTAATAGTTTTGCGCAGTGACAAGTGGAAGGCGTTTGGAGGTAGTTCTTTAAAAAGCAATTACGGGGTCGCGTCGAGGCGATGGCGTTTTTTTGTTGCGCAGTGAAAAGGGGATAGCGTCTGGGGGGAGTTCTTTAAGAAACAATTGCGGAGTCGTGTATACAAAGTGAGATAGTAATACAGTAATTCTACACCAGTTGTTATGACTTGTATATGTGATTTCTGATTGATAAGATACAAAAAATGATAGTGAAAGAGGAAAAGTTTTCACGTATTTTTGAGGAAATTTGTAAATAATACGCAAAGTTTTTTTTTTGGAAAGTCAAAATTTAGCGTTTTTTATGACTTAAAAAAAGTCAAAATTTGGACATATCGAGTTATCGTACTGGACCCGGATAAAGTATTTAAAAATGCTTACATTAGAAGTAAAAATAGATGTAATGAATGTGTTTGAAAAAAAATTGTCAGTAGTGAAAAAAAAAGAAAATCGTTCACAATATTTTTTAAAAATTAAATATTTTTAAACTGATAAAGTTTTCTGCACGAGCGCGCAGTCAGAACATTAAAATATCTAGACCTTTACCTATGTAAATCCGTTCCGATTTTCAATATTCCAATTGTTTTTCAACTTGAGACGAATTAAACTACTTTGAAATATGTAAAGTTAGCTTTTTTTTCTTTAAAATGTATGTAGTCTCCTTTTAAGCGAACATCTCTCATAAGCGGGCAAAATAGTTCAAACAGTTAGTGTCCGCTTAAGGGCTGTCACTGTTCTGAAACAGATTATAATTATTAAATACAAACAAGTCATCGAGCATAGAACAGTCAATATGCTGGTCCATATGTTGCTCTGTATAGCTATAGCGGTATAGAGTACATGTAATTGTATATATGTTGTTTTATTAATTACAAATTATACATTAGTTAAGGTGTACTCACTCTACAGCCTGCTTAATCACAACGCTCTACAACATTTAATCTTCAAGGTAGTTAGTCCGTGGAATGAATTTTCAAAATTTTAACGAAACTTGATTGTTTTTTAATCAAATAAAAATAATACGGTCCTATTCCGATTAAATTGACCATCCCAATTTTGAGAAACAACATTATCAAAGTTTTGCAATTTTAACATGGCCTCTTATGAAAAATAAACATTTTCAATCGATTTTTTTTAATAAAATCAAAACACTTTGATAAACATTTGATATGTTATAAAAACCAAAGTCACAGATCTTATTAAAAAAAAACACAAAATATTGATCGTCTTGTTTTTCAAAAGTAATGGGAAAAATATTCGCGAATGCGCAGTGACACGTACTGTTTGATAGTATTGTGTACATATGCGTAAATTGTAAGCAGAGAATTAGTACAGGTACAGACACATTTTTTGCCCAAAGTACTTTTGATCGTGACTATCTCGGACCAACTACCTTAAAAATTACGATAACTGCCAATCAACTAAAAACGTAAGTTTTGTGTTAACGCCTTAGAAAGACCAATGCCCGTTTTCTTTTAGCCTTTATACTTTGTCAAAGCACCTGCCTGATCGTAGCATTTCAGATAAGTATAATTATCTGAAATGGTAGATGTCAGAGCTGGTACCGGCACATTATATATATAATTATTAAAATATAACGGGATATCAATATATTATGCTGACGACGCCACCTTTATTATGAGGGCAAAGGATGTAAATGATTTAACTGAAAAAAACGCTAAATACACAAAGTCAAGCAGAACATTGGCTTACCGCTAATAGATTAACAATGAACAAAAATAAAAATCAAAATAACCGTTTCTTCAGTGAAATTGGCAACAACAGTAGCATTCAACTATTAGATCTAACAATAGATACGAAGAGCTATTGAAAGAATCATGTCGACAATTTAACGCATACGTTAGTTTGATCTTTATTTCTCCTTAGAAAAATATCCAATAATGTCAATCAGCAGGTACTAAAAATACCTTATTCGTGTTTCCACGCTAAAATTATTTGGGTAACGCCGCTGTTGCTCAAAAATATTTTTGTTACAAAAAAAGCAATAAGAATAATAAGTAATGCTAAATTTAAAGACAGCTGTAGACCTTTATTTAAAAAACATAATATATTAACCTTTGCCTGTTTGTACCTACATATATTGCTATTTAATATACATAAAAAAATATAACACAAAAATTGAACCGACTTCACATTAAAAAGTAAAAAATAATTGCGTATTGAAATGTTTTGGAGTCGGTGTCAGCCAAAATGAATTCTATTCCGACAACTACACCGACTCCAAAACATTTCAATACGCAATTATTTTTTACTTTTTAGTGTGAAGTCGGTTCAATTTTTGTGTTAAAAATATTTTATTTTTCTCTTTTTAGTGTTAATCTAACACTAAAAATCGGTGAACATACATAAAAAACATTATGCGTGTCTTTGAAATTTGAGAGTTTCCCTCGATTTCTCCGGATTCCACCATCAGATCCTGACTTGGTTCCGATGGGACGACCTCTGAGGTGCACTCTTTCGAATAAAAAAAAATTTGAAAAGAAGTTTGACCCTGCAGGCCACCCCCGTAACTATATAATAAAACATATATATAAAACATAGCAAGAAGTTTATTTTTTAGCTCTTCAAGCTCAAAAAAAAACACTGTTACGAAATTTTCGTTCACGATATCTCATGAACAAATGAACCGATTTTGATGCGATTTGCGGCAGTCGACGCAATTTTTTAACCTAAAAAAGTAATTTATTACAGAAAAATCGATCTCATAGGAATTTTACGAGCAATTTAAAAAAAACACTTTTTTACAAATTTTTCGTTCATGATATCTCGTGAACAAATAAGCCGATCTTGATGCGGTTTGCGGCGATCGACGCAGTTTTTTTAAACTAAGAAAGTAAATTATTACAAAAAAATCGGTTTGATAAGAATTTTACGAGTAATTATAAAAAATTACTTTTTTCCTAATTTTTCGTTCACGTTATCTCATGAACAAATGAACCAATTTTGATCTGGTTTGCGGCGATCGACGCAGTTTTTTTAGCCTAAGAAAGTAATTATTACAAAAAAATCGATCTGATAACAATTTTAAGAGTAATTTTAAAAAAACACTTTTTTACGATTTTTTCGTTCACGGTATCTCGTGAACAAATGAACTAATTTTGATGCGGTTTGCGGAAATCGACGCAGTTTGTTAAGGAGAAGAGCTGATTAGATTTTGGAATTAATCGGTTTAGTAGTTTAGAAAATATTTTACAAAAACAAATTTTTAAAAATTTTTGAAACTTGTTTTTTTAAGATTTCTCAAAATTTTTTGGGCCGAATCGTTTCAAATTTTCAGGAAGTCTAAGTTCACCAAGATCACGTCAGATGTCGCAAACCGCGTTTCAATCGGACACTCCGTTCAAAAGATATAAAAGGTTTACATACATACATACACACACAAACACACACACATACTGCCCTACGGACATCATCGCCAAAATAGTTTCAATAGCTTCCTAGGACCTCAAAACGTCGAGATCTGGCGAAAACTCGATTTTAGAAAATCGGGGTGAAACCAATAACTTCCCGATGTTTGAAAAAAAAATTTTTTTTTTAAGCGGGAAGTTAAAAATTTTAAAATCGGTCCATAATTGACGGAGAAATCGGTGAATATACATAAAAAAAAAAATTAAAAAAATATACAGACGAACATAGAACCTCCTCCTTTTTGTTGAAGTCGGTTAAAAATCAAAATAAATATAGAGATCACATGTCAATACATGAACAGAGTACCCGAAACAAGGAAAAAAACAAAATTAAAAATTTTGAAAAAACCCACGACGAATGTAATTAATGTTGTAATAGAAAAAGAATTTAATAAAATTCTAAAATCCCACGACTTAAGACAGATAAGTAACCAAGTAACCAAAGAAGAGTATTATTTAAAAAAATATACTATGACAAAATTCTGTAATTGTTCAAATTCATAATTAACGGGGAAAATAATTAAAAAATATTTCTACACAGACGTTAAACTAATGAAACAGGGATGAAAGTTAGAAGAAACATGTTTAAGTGATCAAGACCATGAATAGCCCGCGAATGCTGAACTGGTGTTAATGTTGAAAAAAAAGAAACCTATTCATGAACGCACGCTTTACAATTTACATTTTGTGTGTAAATCAATCTTACGACACCTGTGAATTGTGATTTGTATAGAATATCTATATAATTATGATTAGAACTCATCAATAAATAAAATTGAGCTAAAAAATACAAAAAATTAATTAATAATTATTATAAACTATTTAATTATTAATTAATAAATAAAATTATCGACCAATTTTTCAGACAATATATTAACAATTAGTTATATTTTTTGTTAATATATTGTCTGAAGAATTGATTGATAATTTTATTTATTGAAGAGTTCTAATCAGACGTTAATCAAAGATTTTATTTATTAATTAATTTTGTATTTTTTTAGCTCAATTCTGAAGAAAATTCAAATCCGGACCGAAACGTTAACGTATTGAATTATTATTACATAGTTTTGTTAATATAATTGTCTGACAAATTGGTGGATAATTTATTTATTAAATATAAAGGATGAGATTAATAACGAGACAGTTTATAACATTAACAGAAAAAAAGTTCTGGAATAATAACTTGACTTTATCTTCTTTTTTTGTGGACTAGTAGCGGCTCCATCAAGGATTTTAAATTATTGTCACTACGTAGCTCTAATAAAAGGCAACGAAACTAATGTAAATAAAAAATGTTGGTTAAATTTATATACAATAAATATAAAAGATTCAGCAACGGTTAAACATTAGTTATTATTTTTTTTTGTTTCCACTAAACGTCACATACTGTCAACACGACTTTATTAGGTATCCAAAAAAATCAATTTACGATAAAATATTGTCGAAAATCGCTAATAGTTAGCAATTTAAAATTTCCAACAATAAATTTCGCCTTATCTTTTCCTCGTAAATGTCGTCTCCTGGGAGCTGGACCCATATAAAAAAGAGCACATAAATCTAATTGGTTTCCTGTCTGATAAAATCGGAAATGCTTCATTGAATAATCTGTTAAAAATCAATAAAATAGTATGTATGGCAAAACGATAAGTGTACCAAGCTATCTCTGTGAATGCTGTTTCTGTATCACGGATAAAGGGAAAGAGAGAGACAGCAACAGTGATGCAATGTAGGACCTACGGTAAGCCCGACTCTGTATAGATAAACATTGTGTACACCGAGCCGCAGAAAATCTGATTGGGAACCTCACAAACACAACTGAAAGACAAAATTATACTTTA
The DNA here is from genome assembly GCA_963575645.1 of Xanthostigma xanthostigma. Lineage (NCBI taxonomy): Eukaryota > Metazoa > Arthropoda > Insecta > Raphidioptera > Raphidiidae > Xanthostigma > Xanthostigma xanthostigma. The sequence continues at coordinate 20,518,435 of OY754465.1, forward strand.
TAAGTGCGAACAGGACCGACGGAGCTCGTCTTAGAAAGAACCAATTCTTTAAACTTTAAAGAGTGCTCTCTAAACATGAATTAGTGAAATTTTCACTAATTGCGTAAGTGAAGCTCTATTCATTTGATAACCAGTGATTTTCACAATAAATTAGTGAATTAAATTTACTCTCTAAACCTGAAATAGTGAAAATGTCACTATTTGAAATAGTGACTTCTGGTTCACTTCCGGAAGAGTGAATTCAAGTAAAGTTCACTGTCAGAATAGTGAACTTCTGATTTTATACGTGTCGCTTGTGGCGCCTCCATACAGTTACTATAGATACTTATTATTATTCACGTAGAATGTAGATCGTTCTATAGCAAGTTCCTTGTAAACATATAAACAAAAAAGTAATATAATTTATCAAGTAAGTTAATTAGATTATTTTAATTATATTTTCATAGATTCAGTGTAAAGCATTGTGTGTATACTAATGTTTTTTTACCGATTTTAAATTATAGTCAATGACATAGGGTTATAGCTAACAATGAATTAAGGTTTTTGACGTGAATTTTCTAAACCTTAATTTTGTATTCAGTTTTTAATCGACTTGTAAAAATATAAAATAATTTTGCACTGATTTTTCACTCGGCACTTGGTAGAACATGAATAATAAAAACACACTTGAAAATTCTATAAAATATTTTCTCTCAATTTCGAACAATCAGTCTATGTTCAGGAGTACACAGAGAGAAAATATTTTGTAGAACTTTTAAGTGTGTTTTTATTATTTGTTAAAAATATAAAAGTTAATTATACCAGTGAAAAACGAATGAATAAAGATTTTAAAAAATCTGTAATCAAAAAATTGTTGATGTCAGATGACATTTAATAGTCACTTATATAATTAGTGAATTTTTATATTCACTAATTCATATTGTGAGTAGTGTTCACAAATTCTGCGTGGTACGATTCTAGCATTGACAAATAGTCAATATGCACTTGCAATTAGTGAAAAATCACTGATAGTTTAGTCAATGAGTGCTCATAAGGGGCATCTAGATGGAAAAGTCGAAAGCAGAACATTTGACTTAGGAACTTTGTTTGGACTAGTTAGGAGATAAACATACTAAAAGTCCTTGCCCCTCTGAGGTACGCCCGAAGGGGGGGAGCACAAAGAAGGTCCCGTTTTTTGGTTTTTTGCTTTCATCTCGAAAACGGTACGTCGTACGAAATTTTGTTGTAATACATAATGAAAGCTGATAAAATTCTCTACAACTTTAGCTTTCACACTTTTTATCTATCTCCAATCTTTGCCTAGCTATGAGCTCCGAAAAATGGTCGAAAAATGATCGATTTTCAAAAATGTGTTAAATTCTCTGTAGCACATTGTAACAACACGAATTTGTCAAAATCATTTCGTATCGCTCATCCAAACTATTAAAAACACCCACACACTATTAAAAAATAACATAAGCTTTAACCTATTGAAGGCCCTGGGCATATTAGGATTATGGGGCCCCTATGACCTTAACAGAGCACTATTTTGTTAGAATAGACAAAGAAAATAGATAAACTAGGTTCTAGATTCTAAGTCGAGGAATGTGATATAAAATGCATATATTTAAAAGGATCACGTTCCCAATTTTAACATGAAGGACACAAAAAAAATAAGTATATGAAAAATAGTTCACTGATGATTTTTGTTTAAAACAGTTTAGGTACTTAGTATACCATTAAACTAGGGGGTCCCTATCGATCGCGGGGCCCTGGGCACGTGCCAGAGTGCCCAGTGGGAAAGAGGGCCCTGTGTGGAGGTACTCCCAGCTTATGTTATTTTTTAATAGTGTGTGGGTGTTTTTAATAGTGTGGATGAGCGATACGAAATGATTTTGACAAATTCGTATTGTTACAATGTGCTACAGAGAATTTAACACATTTTTGAAAATCGACCATTTTTCGGAGCTCATAGCTAAGCAAAGATTGGAGATAGATAAAAAGTGTGAAAGCTAAAGTTGTAGAGAATTTTATCAGCTTTCATTATGTATTTCAACAAAATTTCGTACGACGTACCGTTTTCGAGATGAAAGCAAAATACCAAAAAACGGGACCTTCTTTGTGCTCCCCCCCTTCGGGCGTACCTCGGAGGGGTAAGGACTTTTAGTATGTTTATCTCCTAACTAGTCCAAACAAAGTTCCTAAGTCAAATGTTCTGCTTTCGACTTTTCCATCTAGAATTATTCGTTGCCTAAGCTATGATTCATGTTTAGAGAGTCTATTTCAATAAGAACTGGTACAGAACCGACGATATAATTTTTGTAAGTCCTTTCTGCAAGGCGGAATGGCTATCCGTGGAGCCGTTGACTGCACTGCCCGTCATTGGACATTGATTGTTATGGTATAAGGATCCATCTCGGTACGTCTTATCTGAAATTATTGAGGGGAACTATGGAAACACGATGGTCGATGATTGCAGTTTCTTGACGAAACGCACCAGGAAAAGTCCTAGACACATAATTCCCATTTGAACCCAATGCCTTCAAAAGTCTACAACTCTAACATCTGTTCCACTCTGTCGGATTCACATGAAAGATAACAGATAAAGGGACTCATTTTCCTGACCAAACTATCTCTGCAAAGCGTTTCCAACTAATCCAATATAAAGGTGCTTGTTTAGATGGCAGACCCGTTAAGAATTTTGTTATAACCTTACAATTTCATTTTTTTGTGATCCAAATTCGTAAAGCAATAATTCTGATAATGATGTGATGTTTTATATTCGATTTGGCTTGACAAACAACAAACAGCCTGTCTTCTTGTCGTTTCTTTAGTTCACAAATATCGTTCACCTTCGGTAATTCGATCGAACGTTAAATCAGTTCTGGACCAGATCAGCCATGTGTTCAGGGTTGGAAAGTCGAGAGTGGGTCACCCTCATCTCTCTGTATACACGTTAGTTAAATAAAACCAACCCTCTTCTTCTGTACTCTTTGCTCCGTACGAACTGACCTACTTTCTATTCCTACGACGTTCACATGCACACGGTTTGAAAAAAAAAGTCGTCGTTACTATGAAAAACTTAGTGTTGTGTTGCACGATTGCCTTGCTAAAAAACATTCGCTTTACTAGAAATTTTAAAAAGTAAACAAAAAATCCTTACAATATTTTTTTTCTGTTTTATAACACAAGTTAACAAAAGCAGGAAAAAGTATTTATGTTATGAACTAATATGACAACACCCAAATATTTTTGAATATTATTTGCCTTTGAATTTCAAAAACTATAACTGTTGGAAACATATTATAATAATCCGGAAAAGTACACACAATACCACTTGATATAGAGGGGAATCAGTTTTCGAAATGAGTTTTCAGGAAAACAAAAAAGTTCGTAACATAAAATTTGGAGAAAAGTTTAAGAAATAGCTCCTTTTCGGAGGTGTAAAATTTTGACTCCTCTCAAAATTCCCGGGAAAGTATTTTTTTATATTTTGAACAAATATGTCCGGATTAGTACGTTTTATAATTGTATCAAACAAATTTATTTAGTTCGGAGAAACACGACTGTGACAAACATACGAACGGACAGTCAAAAGGGTTTCGTTTTTCCCTTTTGATGTGCGGAACTCTAAAAGCAAAGGAATATGATTTAATTTTCTTTCAGAAATCCTTCAATGATATAACTCAAAAATTTTAAACACCAGAAGCGACTGAGAAAAATATAAGTAATTCTAAATAAAATATAATTAGATAAGTAAAAAACCTTTCAAAAAGAAGCTTTTAATAAAATGTAAAAAACCGAAGACAATAACAAATCATCAAACAAATAAAATCGTTGTTAACCTGACCAAAAAGCTTTTCTCGAGTAGTTTAAATTTAGATTTTTTTATGAATATATCTCTGGACAAGCTTTAACGTCAGGTCAACAATGAAAATAAAATGATTTTATTTGTCTGCTTGTTAATTATTTTCTTAGTGTTTGTAGATAAAAGCTTGTTTTTTATAGACCAGTAAAATGACGAACTCAGTTCCACTAATTCAAAAATTAGAATTTTTCCATGGTCAAAATATTGAATTTTGACAAGGTATAAGCAAAAAAATAATAAAATACAGTTTTTTAACTCTTTTTTTAACAAGTTCCAGTCATCGCACGAAAGTGCAATTTTGACAGATTACACATCATACTTATATAAATGTTCCCTCAAATTTGCACTCTTTTGTGATTTTCTGGAAATATTTCGGGTCAAATTATCCTCATTTTATCGGCCTATTTACTTATATTCCGTTTTTGTTATCTACTCTATAAGGACATAGCATGAATCAGAATTCAGAGACGGTACGCTTACCATAAGCTGATAAAAAGTTGCATAATCAGCTAACTATCCTGACTGAAGTTTATTGTGTCGTCGACTAAGTATGCAAATTTTCAAAGTGATAGATCAAGCCAAGGTGGTTAAAAATTGACTATTTGGCCCAAACTGACTGACTGACAAACATGTGAAGTTGAATAGAAGTTCTATCGTTAAAGCGTACCGTTTTACAACTTGCTTGGGTTTTCAAACTTGTCCACTCTACAGAGAAGATCAGCCTCCATTCCACGTGATGTGATTACGCAACAATGACTTGTTAACATATAAACTAGGGTTGGAACTTTTCTAAATATCGGTCGCTTCCAGGCCTTGGTTCGTAACCACTATGCATTGTGTGAATAAATAACACGTCATCATTTTAAACTGACTTGAAAAACAACCGATAATTTATACGTCAAGCATAGAAATATCAGCAAAATTTATAATGTAAAAAAATTTAAATTGAGACACAAAGCTTGTATTCTTTGTAGTTTTTTTTTTTCAAATTAAATTTCTTCATCCTGCCTATTCAAAATTATTAATACCTACATATGCCATTATTATTATTCCAAATTGTTCGTACAATAAAACTATTAAAATTACAAGAAATACCAATTAACATCAGGTATCGAAAACCTCTTTTCGAAAATAGAACAGAACTAGCAAGGAAATTCGTAAAACATTAATCTTAATATAGAGAGTGTTTAGCGTTTATAATCCACAATATCTCTCAAATGTTTATTACGAACTATTGTGTTCAAGAATAGTTGCCATGATAATATACACCGGTGGCACTAAAAATTAATCTAATTATTTTGCAATAAGGTACAACGATACAATTTTTTTTAATTAAAAAAAACAAGTGAATCGGTTGCTATGTCCATTATCACTACAAAATAATTATAGTTTGTTGGTTGTGGTTTTTATCACAATACTAAAAAATTACAAAATTTATAATAATGGTAATTTTACTTATTAGATAAGTAAGTATTATAATATGGATATTCAGAATGTGTCATAAATACCGGGGCGGACAATTATTTCGAATACTGCACGTTGAATTTAGAAACAAAAAAACACGTGTCCAGTATTTATAAACGTCAAACGTGACTGTTGTCTGAACAGAATGACGTCATTTTGGTTTGTTGGCGTTAGTTCATGTCGCCTACATGACAAGATACTGTTTTCTGCTTGGTTTATTCTCCGTCATATACAGCGCCATCTACTCAGAATTCGAAAAAATGTTTCAGACAAAAGTGTCATTGTAGAATACAAAAATATGTAATAACTTTTCCAAAGTTACCCACACCCCCGCCACTAGGAGGGGCGGGGGGTCAAGTTTACTGTCGCTGAATAAATATTTTAAAAATACTGGACACGTGTTTTCTTTGTTTTTTAATTCAACTTGTAGTATTCGAAATAATTGATCGCCCTGACATTTATGACACCTTATAATATTACTACTAGCGGTCCCGCCCGGTTTCACCCGGGCTGCAAAAGAACGAATGGGGGGAGAGACATGAGGATGCACGTTCATCTTAGTTTACCGAGATGAATGTTGTGTTCAAATTTTATTATGATGGGAGACTGTTACCGTTCAAAAGTTTTTGTCAGACGGACAAATTTTGAGTTACATTTTGCAACATTTCTCATTGATGCTCCGCCTCTATTGGTCGTAGCATGATATATAGCCTATAGCCTTCCTCGATAAATGGACTATCCAACAAAAGAAAATGTTTCAATTCGAAATAGTAGTTCCTGAGATTAGCGCGTTCAACCAAACAAACAAACTCTTCAGCTTTATATATTAGTATAGATTAGGGTAAGTTTAGATTGCTTTTATATAAGATACAAAATTTATTCGCTGCTAACGCCACTCGTATGCAAGTCTTTACACTCGGTCACTCTGGTAAATATTTACGCCAAAAAACAAATTCTATTTGTAGTGTTTGCTACTCGAGCTTTAAATATTGTAATCTGTAATATATAGTTATATCCAAAGCATTAATTATGACTTTAACGATCGAATTCAAAGCAGATATTTTCCGAAGATCATCTCTATAGGGAAACTGCAATGAAAACCTCGAAATTGTGAACTGGGATTTGCCACGAAAAAAAATCAACAAATACAGTCGTTGGTGCAGCGCTTCTAGTATACTGTTTTCAACCGTTACGCTTTCTCATTACTTTCTAAGATATATATAGTTTTCAGAGAGAATGTTTGGTTTGAATAATAACAGAATCTTCTTCCCCAAGAGTCCCGTAGGCGCTGACTGAAAGCCTATTGTAACTACTAAATTAAAATCTAATTGAAATCTTTGATCAACGTCTGATTAGTATAAATAAAATTATCGACCAGTTTTTCCGACAATTGTCTGAAAAATTGGTCGATAATTTTAGTTATTGTAAAATCTAATTGCTTTGGAGTAAAATTTTTTACAAAAAAAGTAAATAATTAAAAACTGCAAGCTCATAACAATTTACGTGTTTTTTTTGTATACTCTACAATACATTCTGCAAAGGTTTAGGATTTCAAAAAGTTTAGTGCATCTGTTTTAGAGGCTAGAGCTAGTTTAAAAAAAATACTGCCCGTCTTCTGAAAAGATAGGTACGTTGCGTTGCGACTGTATTGATGTTGTTACCATCGTTTAATAAATTTTGACGTACCTTTGAGGCTTGAAATAGGTAAGTCAAATGCTGAAAAAGGAGAAGTCGATAAAGTTGGAGTATATTTCGTCCAACCAAGTAGATCTGATGGCTAAGATCAATTAAGAAAACTTCAGAAAGAGATATATGTCCCAGCCACAGATATAGAGAACTGGACAGCCCGATTCATATTTAAACAATGTATTAAGAGTGGTCATCAAAAATGAAGGAGAGATGTAGCTATATAGGAAAGAGTAAAAAAGTTAAGTCAATAGACAAATGGTTAATACAAGTCTCCCCTTCTACTTTCTTATTTGACTTTCTATTCTATTGTCATACCACAACAACAAAACTAATGCTGGTGAATTTTGGTTAACCTCAAAAATAATTCAAGACTATAATATGTGCTGAACATTGAAAACTAGTGATTGTGATAAAAGAAATTGTTATAAACTATTATGAAAAACGGTTGTAGACTTAAATGATTCAAAATAAACCACCGTTTACTGATATTTAGTTACTTTTTGTTACTTTTGGTTAGTTATTTTTTTATCCAACTCAATTCCGATGATAATATTTTTTAGAATGGAATAGTATAAAAGCATTGAGTGGCAACCCGATGCCAATAGACAGAGAATTGAACAGAGCACACTATCTCTATTCAAGGGTGTAGGCTTTCACGGCCGGTGTTGATCCCAATCTTCTTGGTTTCCGGACTTGTATGCCGTGGTCCATTGGTATTTTTACCTGACGTTTCGTCTACAAAGGCGATGTGGTAGCGAGCGAAGTAAGCAGCCTAGAAGGACATTTCGCCTTCTACCACATCGCCTTTGATAATGCCTACCGCAGTTGTAGACGAAACATCAGGTAGAAATACCAATGGACCACGGCATACAAATCCGGAAACCAAGAAGATTTGGACACACTAGCTCTGTCCAATTCTCTGTCTATTGCCTGAACTTTCTGCTCTCTCTTTCTTGTGCCAGATAGACTAGTAGTCGAGTTCTCTACATTGATGGACATTTGAGATCTAGAAGTGCGGTTTTTGGAATGTAACTATAAATTTATGACAATCACACAAAACGAACGGTGGCCAGTTTCAGTATGGTAAGTTAATACAGGTATGGGAAGTTCTTTGCAGCAGGCAATGTGTGTACGTTAGCACAGTTGAGCCCAGAACACGCCACTCGACTCGGGAAACGGTTCGGAAATAATTTGTAGCCAACATAACTCACAGCGAATTGAGGTGAAACATGTAATGATGTCGACTGAGGCGGTAGGTTGCTTTACCCGCACTGAGAAAAAAACTATCCTTGCCATAAAATATTATACTTCGGAGCGCACTTTGAAGAATTTACGCGGGATCCGTGACAAAAATACATCGGTTCTATAACTTCGAATTTTAATGTCTATTTTAGTATGTTATATAATTTGCGACTACCAACATTTGTTTTTTAAAGATATCACAATATTAGCTTAGCGACTCTTACTTTCATATTTAATAGATTTTTTTTCTAAATTTATGTTGATTCTGTTAATGAAGTTTTGTAAGCTCTGCCATCATAACTAAAGAATACATTTTACAGATTTTCTTAAAAAGATATCACAATATATTTAGAAGTATTGACATTAATGACTTTAAATTTTAATTTATGAAAAAAAATTTTATATTGCCTATTATTACTCTCTTTCTGAAATATATAAGAATAAATAAAATAGAAAAAAATAAGTTCAAAAACTAAAACCAGACTATTGAAAAGTATAAAACAAGAAAATATTCTCATCTGATGATAGCCGTGGTCATATGCCACCTACCCTAACAAAACATTTCATTTTAACAGTAGTAAATGATCCATAAGCTCTAGGGCAAAGTGCATGACGCTATACATCTAGACGGACCTCGTAGGGATCGAAAGAGAAAATTATTCTGAGACGAAAAGTCCTTAGCCATTTTTTAATCAGACGCATAGATAATTAATTATTAATTAATGAAAGTGACTAATCAGAAGCGATTTGATTTGTTTTCCGATTTTATTTGTTTTTCTCCCGTATCTTGGATAACTGTCTTCCGTTGTCAGTCGTCTCTGAATTTTCTGACAACGAACAACGTTATTATGGAACAGCGTCATCTCCAACAGCGTTATACGTTTGCTGATTTTACTGAGATGCTTATCCTTTATGGAGAGTGTAATCGCAATGCTGTTACGACTGCACGCGTTTATCGCGAGAGGTCACTTTCATTAATTAATAATTAATTATCTATGCGTCTGACTAAAAAATGGCTAAGGATTCTTCGTCTCAGAATAATTTTCTCTTTCGATCCCTACGAGGAAGTGCGTGACTTCTGGGACACCCTGTATATGAGATGGCATACAGTAGTCGGGTTTTAGTTTTAAAACTCATTTTTTATTTAAATTATTTTTTTGAACTTATTTTTTATTTGTTTTCAATTTTCTCCCCTCGAAAACCAAAATTCAAAAATAAATGTAGCCTTTTCAACTTTTCAGTTTTCAGTTTTTGAACTTTTTTTTATTTATTCTTTATTTGTTTTTAGTTTGTTCACCCCTGAGACCAAAATTCAAAAATAAATGTAGCCTATGTTACCCGGGCCATATTAGCGAATCGATTGACACTTTATTTATCACAATCGGATGAATAGTTTAGACGCTACGGTGGAACATCCATAAATACAAACATACATAGATTGCTAAATTCATAACCCTTCTTTTTGGCTTCGCCGCAATCGGGTAAAAATGATAAACTGACAACAAGATAGCAGCGTTTTTTTATTTCATTTTGTATCCTATAATCGCTCCGAATTTTTTTTCTGTTGTATGAAGAAAACTATCAAAATCGATTGAACCATCAAAATTTTATGATGCCAAACATGCGACCCAATCACATAACACTCATCTTTTTGTACTGCTTTCGAGATGTGCATAATAGTTTCAAATTATGATACCATTGAATGTACAGAACAATTTAGTGTTAAAATTGTTGCAGTTGAATTTTATTAAACCCATTCCTTTTCTAGAATTTTTATTTACTATATTCTTTAAGAATTAATGTTGCACGACTAACAAAATCTTTTCCGAATCATCAAACGGTTCCAAATTGCACATTTAGCCTGTTTTAAACATTTATTATTGAATGTGTTGAGCTTTTCAAAATATTTTTGTTTGAATAAAAACTAAAACGACATTTTGCACGAAAACTAGTTTTTTTTTCTAGCAACATCTGCATAAAAAAATAAAATATCTCAATAAAAGACATTTTCCTTAACCTCACTTTCACGTTTATCAAAGAGAAATCATTTCACTTGACATGAAAAAGAGAGAAAAGCGTATAATATTTTCAGCATATCCGATTTACTCGGGAACCGTTTTAGGAGACGTCCACTGTTAATATCGGACATTTAGTTTAGAGATATTCTTCAGAATAAGTGGTACTATATACTTTTAACTATACCATATTAATTATGTAAGACCGATTTCTTTGATGTCGGGTAAGTTTAAAATTGAATGCACAGATATTCCACGTAAATATATTATAATAACTAATCCAGTTCGTCGTAGCCGGCGGGGACGTACTGAAGTAGCATTTCTATATACGCTGCCCGGGCATTGTCGACATTGTCCGGCTTTCGGACATTGACCGTAACATATATGCAATTTCATTTGAAATTAAACAATAAAAATCAAAGCTAACAAAACTCAAATAATATCCAACATTGGTAACTACGACGTAAAAACAAAATTTAAACATAAAAGAATAAAACTTCCAGCATATAATATATTAAAAGTGGATAAGATTTGTGGAAACAAAAAAATAATGTTATTTTATAACGTAAAACGCAGTGTGAATAAACAATGGATATTTTTTAACTTTTCCCTCGTCATAATTATACAAACTGTATCTATTAATTTGTTATTTTACTGTATATGACATTACAAATTTCTTTTCTTTTTATTTATTTAACTTGTCAATGTAATAATAAATAACATTTCAAATCTTTGATTAACGTCTGAGTAGAATAAAATAAATAAATATTTGAATAAATAACAATGCTTACTGCAACCCTGCATAAGAGTTTTGAAGGATGGTATCTAATCCTGAATGAATAAAGTGGTTAATATAGTTTTCAATAAGTATATGAATAACAGCAGAAATGAAGTGTATCATATGGTTAGTACTCATCACTATACTATTCTCTCGTTTCAAAACCCGGGGGATTCTTAATGAACAAAGTGCAGTTGAGATTGAAGCGGAATTGAAACTAACTTGAATAATGTTCTAGTGAAATTACACTCTCGCACATAACAGAAAGAGTTTGCGTGTTAACCGAAGCTTGAAAACTCCGTTGCTATCCCACCAACTTCATTATCTACAGTGTTATATCTTCCAGCTTTCACCCCAATCAGAACAGTGTTGTGTTCAAGGCCGAATTACCCATCCGTCGTTCGTGGCCCGATGTTCTCCAGTAACCGAATCTCTCTAAATTTTATATATGTCGCAGTTACTAAATCATAATTTTACTCCAGATATTTTTGGAATTCGAGACAGTCAATATTAATTCAAAATCGGGACTTTCTATGAAACTTTAACGAAAGTAATAAAATTGACCCTCCCTACATCATAACAGCAAGAGTTCGTAGCTATAAATATTACTGTTACGGAACACACATACTTAACGTCACGTTACAATGCAACATCAGAAAAATTTTAGTAATTAAATTGTTGCTGTCGGAATTCACTTAATATATTTTCGTTCGAATTTATAGTTATTTAATATGTTACTCGCTTGTTTTATAATTACAACATATTTCTATAAAATATATTTTATATTTTATTCTCTATATAATATATATTATTTTGACAGTTTATTGCATTAATTGGTTTGACAAAATACACAAATACAGTTAACATAAACCATACCGAATGATTCACATGATCAACGACATGAGGGGGTAGAAACAGCATTCAGCAGTAAACTTTTTTAATTGTCAAAGTTATTATTATTGTACGAAAAGTCAATATTTTGATTATTCATTATGAAATTTGTTAAGCAGCATAAATCAGACGTAAAATCATTTGGTCAACATACAAAGATTTTGTTTGCAATAAATAAAAATCGGACTGCAATCCATGTTTTGCAAAGAATCTTAATCTCTAACAATAAGCAGGCAGCTAGCATTATTATGTATCTGCTTAATAAACAGCCGCGCAGCAAAATGATTACTTGATCAGCAAGATTTCATTGGTCAGCAGAGAATACATTTCTGTATCCAGTTTATCTCACTGGTATGCATATTTAACAATATAAACAAACGGATTGCATTGTGTTTGGGTGGAGTTCTTTAAAAAACAATTACGGGGTCGTGTCGATGCAATGGCGTTTTCAAGTGCAGTGAAAAGGGGAAGGCGTTTGAACCAAGTTCTTTAAAAAACAATCACGGAGTCCTGTCGATGCAATGGCGTTTTCTAGCGCAGTGAAAAGGGGGTGTTTGAAGGGAGTTCTTTTGAAAACAATTACGGGGTCGTGTCGATGCGATGGCGTTTTTTTGCGAAGTGAAAAAGGGGAGCGTTTGAGGGGAATTGTTTAAAAAACAATTACGGGGTCGTGTGTACAAAGTGAGATAGTGATATACAGTAAATCCACACCATGAGTTGCTACGCCGTGTATATGTGATTTTTGATTGGATAGATTCAAAAAATGACATTGAAAGACGAAAAGTACTTCCATTTTTTTTACAAATTTTCGAGAAAATTTGTGAATAATCCGCAATATTTTTTGCTGCACAAAATTAAATATTTCGCTTACCCTCTGAGTGCTTACCAAAATTTTATTTCAGATGTGTCACTCATAGCATCTTATATAATTAATCAGCTGTACAGATATTTTTACAGCTGTCCGGAATTACATAAATTGCTAATTGATTTAGAAATGTTTGCTAACCATATTATGACACAAAAACATGTTACATGAATACTTGGCCTACCCATAAAATAACACCTTTATTGCAATAACATCATGAGGATTCAAATTTTTGCGTATTTACTTTGTCGATTTGAAAGTAATAGGTATTTGTTATGTTTAATATTTTTTATAAATTTTCATCAAATATATTCAGATTAGTCGTTATATTTTCTATGTGCTAGCATACTAAAAACTGTCAGTCTTTAAAATTATGTATATTGTGTATTGTGTTATTGTACATTTTTATGATGAGTCCAGATCACGGATTTAAATGAAGATTTGATTTAATTTTGTACATTAATTTCATATCATTACTGAAAGAGATGCTGTTTAGCATAACTCTTGATTCTGTGATATGACTGCGACATATATAATGGTACGTAACTAAGTATGGACATTATCTAAATACTACTCAAATGATTTAGGAAATATAATGGACTTGAATTGTTCAGAAGATGTTTGATGGCTGTTAAACCGGGGTGAATCAAAAATTTACCAATCTTTGACCGTCAGTGAGCTCAACTTCAAAACCTTTTCTAAGAGGCTAGTGTAAATGATTTAAGTCGTTTATTTTCGAGTGGCTGGAAATTATTTCGCTTATAATAAAAATAAAAAAGTACGGAAGAGACCATTCTCAATAGTCAATCGATTTAGATAGGTCCTGTTAAAAAGTTTGCAAAACTATAATGGCAAAACCAAATAAACTAGATGGAATCGGCGCTGCGGTTCAGAATTCAATCAGAATTCAATTTTGTTCCGCAATAATTTTAGAACAATGATGTCAAAGATACGGGCCTCGGGCCACATCCGGCCCTCAAACCATCTCTCTGTGTTTTAGTTTTTTTTATTTAGAGTCCGGCCCGCTAACACACCCTAAATTTTATAAATGGCCCGTTAGAAAAATCAGTCTCACACCCCTGCTTGAGAAGACCGTATACGGATATAAAAACCCTTGTTACAAGGCGGGAACCTAGTCTAATGTTTAAATCAATGTATTTATAACAATAAGAATATAAAATTTCAATTGAACATTTTTTTTTAATATTTTTTCAGATATTCAACAATAAATAAAATTTGTTTCGTAAACTTAGTATTTTTAATGTTTGTAATTTTTAAAAATTATGAACTGGAATCAATCTAATAGTAAGAGGACGGTGACAGAAATGGTCAAGGAGCACTTGGTGGCAGAAACGCTCTCTTTCGTATAGTTTGAGTCCCTCTCTACAAATCCGCTTAGTTGGAGTAGGGGTCTAGTGTGTTGCGATACGACGCTGGGGTACAAAAAAAACGGCAAAATTCAAAATTCCTTTACTAAATGGCAAAAAATGACTGAAAAGCATCTGGGGGGACCTTAATTGCAGGAAAAATATTATCTGCCAATGTACCTCCTGCAAGAGACTGTCAGTACATTAAATAAATACAAAATAAATTAAAAAAAAGCTCAGTGAGCGACACCGAGCTCAAACGGTTCGTCTTCTTGCCAAAATCAACTTTGCAAAAACGCGCCATATTCGCGGAAAGTTTAACATGATATTCAAGTACATTAAATTGGCAGATTGTGATCTAGCAGTGAAAAATTGACAGATGATATTTTTTCAAACTTTCTGGGTACTAATAGAAAGCCTGATAAGAATTTCTGCCACCGAGCGAGCACATTGCGAATTTTTGAAGAATCATCGAAGGGAAGTGAGGTCACTTGGAGCCACGAAAATTTTTTCTCGTATTCCGGGCCACCCAATCAACCATTCCGTCAAGTTTCAACTTCAAATTCAATTTTTTAGAAAAAATTTGTATCGTTTTTTTTTCGATTTTTTGAAAGGATTTTGAAAGTCCCTGCAGGGATTAAATTGGCAGAAAATATTTTTTTCTGCAATTAGGAGGTCCTCCCAGATGCCTTTCAGTGATTTTCTGCTATTTCGTAGAGGAATTTTGAATTTTGCCGTTTTTTTAAGTGCCCCAGCGTCGTATCCCAACGCGCTAGACCCCTACTTCACTAAGCGGATTTGTAGAGGGGGGCTCAGACTACACGAAAGGGAGCGTTTCTGCCACCAAGTGCTCCTTGACCATTTCTGTCACCATCCGCTAACGATAAACATGGTTCCATTTTATAGAATAGATTTTCTTTTTTCGAGAAATTACAGTTTTTTTCAATTTCATGTGAAATTAATCTAGATATAACTGTCTGTATGAGTGAAAATCAACTCTGGTGCTCAAAGCGTTAATAGAGCACATACCAGTGTAGCGGTGTGTGCAATTAATTTATATACGTGAGAAAAATTTCCAGGTAAAATGTATACGCATGAATAAGTTCTGATGATATTCGTTTACGTTAAGAATACACTATGCGACCCTTTTATCTTGGGTCACTTTTGTATGATATTCTAATATTTTCCATTTTATCAACGAAACGCTTTAGGCATGAAAAGCAATTTTCTCTGTGAAAGCTTTTAAAAAGTGCGCTTTTGATAAAATCAAATACAAAAAAATATGTAATTTGTTAAAATGTAAATTAAAAAGGAATTTGATACAATGGTGCTTGAAAGAAGCGAATTATTGTTTTATTTTTTTAAACAATTTTACTTCACGTAGAGCGTCTATAAGTATAATCTACATTTGATTGTTGTAGCCAGATTCGTCTGGATGGGATTTCTAAATAGTAATAGTAACATACGAAATTGACTCTAATTAAATAATAGAGCAAATTATTGTGATCCTTGAAGATTATTGGAGGAATTTTTGGAAAAATTTCCTGGAAAAATTGATGAATTAAAAGCAATACTGAATTATTAAAACTACATTTATCACTAAGTACCGAAACGTTAGTGATAAATGCAATTTTAATAAATCAGTAGGTATTGCTTTTCATTGATCCTTTGTCACTGATTTTTCCAAAACTTTCTCCAGTAATAGTAACTCAAATCATCCGTTCCCCGGTCACTCATTTTTCGAAAATACCTTTCACATACGTTTTTTTTATTTTTTAAGAGCGTTTTTTCCGAGTTTCACATTTCAGAGATACTCGTACCCTATAAGAAAATTTCCATCCCCTTTTTTATTCCTCAGAACGCGAAAGTCAAAAATTTGTCGAAAATGTATCTCTTCTATTTTGACAAAGTATACTCATGTATAGCTTTGTGGTTCTGTTTTCAACTGCTTATTTTCAAAATCCGTTACTATTGAGTGTCTTTCGAGATAAGCGTATCTTCATTTTTTTTTTCAATTTGTCAGATTAAGAAAATCCCTCCAAATAATCGTCAGATTATGGGTCAGCATGACTTAAGACATCAAGCTGAATCGCCTGTATAAATAATCTGACGCGCTCGAGTATTTCAAAATGGCGATTTTTTTTGCATTTTCAAGAAGCCGCCAAGAGCTTGCGTCATGTCCAAATCGTCAGTCTTTTGAATGGGAGTTCACTGAACATCCCCTTTGAATATCTGACGCGCTCGAATAATTTTTTTTTCCGTTTTCAACCCTTCCGTACAGTCACCCCTACCATGCAAACTGTAACTCCAATATCAGAGACACGCGGGGCATATACACTATGAATATCTGACGCGCTCGAGTATTTTCATGTGACTATTTTTTTTTACATTTTTGAAAACCTGCAGACGCTCCCCTTACCGGTGAAAGGTTGTACATCATATTATAACATTTTTTTATTTCTACCATCTAATCTTCAAAATCCAATAGATCCCTACGACGCTCGAGTGACTACCAATTTATCGTAGCCTCTCCTACTATGATAAAGAAAGCCATTGAAAAGAACATTACGTTTTAGCCAATGCTTAGCCAAGGCGACAAAAACACTTGACTGTTTTTTTAGCTATATATTTTACCATATCCCAAAATGTACAAGAACTCAATTTTTAAAGATCAATGGAACGATTTTTATTTAAAATTGTTTCTGGTATACTTGAGATTGTTGCAGAATCAAGTTTATGGCGGTATTTTTTTCCTTCAGAGGCTAGATTTCATGTGACCTAATATCATATCTTTTAACAATATAAAGAGGTATCTCTGCGCCAAATTTCACGCTATTATCATAAAGTGTACATTGCACAATCAGTTTGATTAGATTTTACGTACACAAACCTCACACATCCTTCGATAAATCACGATTCAATTGTTTCATTCGACTTCATGCTCACATCGATACGTCTCGTGACTTCTAACCGGGAAAGGATTAATGTGAGCAAAGGTGAAGATAAATTCTGTAGTAATCAACAAATTCCAATATTCGTCTTTTGCAGTAAAAATAAATTTATTTTTGGAACAACCGGTATAATTCAGGTATAATAATTTTAACACGAATTCGGTTGCGTCGCTCAATAGTAATGAGATCTCGAAAAGAAGAAGACGAGGAAAAAGAATGAAATAAAGTGAAATAACTTGTTAGTAGTTGAGAAAATAAAGACAGAAGGCGTTTAAGTGTCGTTGTTTAGAAGCAAGATAGGAAAACAACAAGAAATATGAAGCCTTAAGACAATGTAAGTCTAAACACAAAATGTGTTGTTTCTGGTCGATATTAGTGGGCTCGAAGGGATAAGAGATATCTGATGTGTGTGCTTGCATGTCCCATTCCAAACGACCCTCACAATCCCAACCATAACTTATCTTACACCCAACTCTATACCCCGGGACTATTCCTCTCCTCTGGGACTTTATCAATGTCCTTCTGTTCTTACACGCTGATTTCTCCTTTCTCGGTCTATCCATGTTTGTGTACGTCTTCGCATTTTACAACAGTCGATTCTCTAGAAAGTTGGCATCTCTCTAACTCAAATTTTTCAAACACCGATATTACTGAATTTTACACGTATCCATTTTTATGCGCTTTCTACTTGCCAATTTTAAAATATATTCAACTATTCAACTATTTTATAACGTCTTGAAGTGTAAAACTTTGGTATGTTCCATTTCTAAGTCGAACCAATTTTATTTCTAACTACCCTAGCACTCATATACATTACAATTGATTGTGTAGTAATTTATGCCGGAATACCTTCTCGATGTAATAAGAACACTCTTACCCCAAAATTTACCGACATAGTCCTAAAACGCTTGCTTGTTAACTAGGGGTGTTTGTTCGCGACATGTTTGTCAAATGGAAGATTCTCGGTTAACAATCGAGCGTTTCAAAATGAAACACTGTTACAGAGAAATGTCGCGTAATTGAACGACCGGCCTTAGGAAGAGATTACTGTATTTGTATGTAGAGTACGGATGTGTAGCGGAGACACGGTACCCTTTGGACTGCGTTCAAAAACAACTTGGTTCTATGGACTGTATTTTACACTATTTACAATAGCAGTAAAACTACGGATGCGGCAGCATAATTTCCTTTTTTCAAAACTCAATTAAACCCATTGAATCAGAAAATTTTTAGATGTTTTTTATAATGTAGGCACACACTTAAAGTTTTGTTTTACTTATAGTCGGGTAGAATTAGCTGATTCGTGTCCTAAAAAACGTGCAATTGCGAACGTCGATTTTAAATTTTTTTTTGTTAAATAATACGAATATAAGTAACATATTAAGTTTAAACGCCAATCGGAGCACCGCACGATGGTTAAAAAAAATGGCAAAAATCGTCCATATCACTTTTTGGCGATTTACGGGAAAACTATGCATTTGACAAATTAAGTGTAGGGAAATAAAGAATGCGCAATAAAAAGACGAATCGAATGAGTTTTTGTGAGCTCCGATCAGTCCAGTAGTTTTTTAGTAAATTGCGAAAAACCGCTTTTTTGGGCCATTTTTTCGAAATTCCATAACTTCCGTTCTATTAAATATGAAGACTTGAAACTTTAATAGAATATATGTTTTATAAGCTTCAATATGCATACAAAATTTCAGCAAGATCGATGTTATACTTTTTGAGAAACTTTGAAAAAACCGAAAAAAGGCCCTTCCGAAAAGGGTCCCTGAAAAAGTTTTGGGCCAGCGTAGACCAATTTTTCAAACGTGCTTTTGTTCATCGAGAGTTGCTCTACAACATCCTGCAATGCCGTACTATTACACCTAGCGAAAGTGCGAAAAAAATTGATTTTAAAAAAGGAAGCTTGCGTTTTAAAGCGAAAATGGCAATAATAATAATGATATCATTATATATTTACGTACAATTATTATTGTGCATATGTGTCGCATGGATACAAATAACAGCATTAATTAGACATTATTTTTGAATTTTTTTTCGCACTTTCGCTAGGTGTAATGGTACGGCATTGCAGGATGTTGTAGAGCAACTCTCGATGAACAAAAGCACGTTTGAAAAATTGGTCTACGCTGGCCCAAAACTTTTTCAGGGACCCTTTTCGGAAGGGCCTTTTTTCGGTTTTTTCAAAGTTTCTCAAAAAGTATAACATCGATCTTGCTGAAATTTTGTATGCATATTGAAGCTTATAAAACATATTCTATTAAAGTTTCAAGTCTTCATATTTAATAGAACGGAAGTTATGGAATTTCGAAAAAATGGCCCAAAAAAGCGGTTTTTTGCAATTTACTAAAAAACTACCGGACCGATCGGAGCTCACAAAAACTCATTCGATTCGTCTTTTTATTGCGCATTTTTTATTTCCCTACACTTAATTTGTCAAATGCATAGTTTTCCCGTAAATCGCCAAAAAGTGATGTGGACGATTTTTGCCATTTTTTTAAATCATCGTGCGGTGCTCCGATTGGCGTTTAAACTTAATATGTTACTTATATTTGTATTATCTAACAAAAAAAATTTTAAAATCGACGTTCGCAATTGCATGTGACGGATTTGCTAATTCTGCGCGGCTATTAGTTTTTAAACTATTCTAGCCGTGGGAAAAAAATCCTGTAACATCGAGTCGATTCAGGCATCGCTATAGGTTTCGATTTAAGTAGGCGTTTATGCAACTGATGCAAGTTTCATGTAACATAAGAGTCGACGCCTGCATCGCAGCTAGCATCAAGGTGTAGGCCGCTTTACAAGCTACTTTATTTATAAATTAGAGGACGTATCGTTTATATTGAACGTAGTCCAGTGTAACTGTACAGAGACACCCTTTTTATATTATATCTCACATGTTGTCTTGTTTTGTTATTTTACGAATATAGGTCAAAACTATATAATACACCTATTTTCACGAGATTGACAACATTTCATTCTCAGACGCTGTTCAAGATTACATAACTAAGCTTACGTGTTGACATTATATTAAAATAATTAAATAAAAAAAACATGTATAAAAAATTGAATCTCCTTCAAAAAGGTTACTAAAAAGCATAAAATATGAAAGTGTTAGGTCGACGCTAATTCAATTACTACTACGTTTTATGTACTTTTAATAAATTGACGTTAACCTTAAAATTTTGTTAGTTTACGCTTTTTAATGCCTTTTTTGAAGAAGGATCAAACTTTGCAATATGTAATTTGCATGTTAATTGTCGCATTCATCCTTAATATTTCAGTACTTAACGGCTGAATCGATTTAAAAAAATATGTGAGACCACCTTGAAAGTATCCCCTATGAAATAGAAAATTATTCATCAAAATCGGTTCACAAATCCTGGAGATATGAGGTAACATATTATATAAAAAATCTCCTGTTTTGAAGTAAGTCAAAAACGATTGAATCGATTTAAAAAAATTATATGGTGCCAATCGGTAAACATTCTAAACAAAATTATGTCAAAATTTTTTAATCGATTAACCCATCTAAAAGTTATGGATGTTATGGTCTATTTTGGAGTCGGCTAGAGAACAAATTAATTACGCAACTGGATTTTTTACCTTGTTTTAGGTATTATATGAACTATAAATCAGCGTTTGTATATTTTTGGTGGTCATACTAGAGTAGTGAACCCCCACCGGAATTAATAAATGTACATTTTTCTCTGTTTTGGTTGGTATACAGAATTCGAGAGAAAAATCCTATTTGCGGATTTATTGAGTTGGTCTGATTTTATTTATACATATGTATTGATGGAATTATTAATGCAAATGATGACATGCGTCCACAATTTTAAAAGCTGCACATAAAACATTATATTCCTAAATGATTATAAAATATTATACCGTTCTGAAATAATCTACGAATTAATGCACTATGCCATTAAAGCTTTATATCGAATTTAATTCGTCTTCAAATTTCCTAGTTCTTTTTATTCAATACAAATAAATACTGTTCAAAATGTCTTTAGACCAGGTGGAGTCAGCGCTGCTGCTCCGAATTCAATTCGGATTTAATTTTTTTGCTGGAATCAGTTCAGGAGACCGACTAAATACGAAAACCCATGTTACCAGACGCTAACCTGGTCTGACATTGATTAAATTATTTTTTTTTTTTGTAACAATAAGACTAAAATAAATTTAAATCAATTTTTTTATATTTTTTATCAATTTTCGACAAGAAACATTAAAAACTTTTGTTCGTAAAGCCGATATTTTAAATTTTATTAATTTTTAAAAAATAAAAAAAACTGATTACCCATTTTTGATGCTTAAAAGTATGATAAAGAAAATTTTTTTTATAAAACAGACATTTTTATATTTTCAGACTTTGTGTATTAACTTCCAAAAAACTTGACAATTTTTAATTTTTTAATTATTTTTGTGAATCACGATACTTAAGCAACAGAAATCACATTGATGGAAATTTTGTTCGAATGAAATTTTTTCTTGTTCTTATTGTTATATAAAAAAAAATGATGTAAACGTTATCCAATCAGGCTAGCGCCTGGTAACATGGGTTTTCTTAATCAGTACAATCTTCTGGACTAATTCCAACAAAAAATTTAATCCTAATTAAATTCGGAACGACAGCACCAACTTCAACTGGTCAACTTCTATACTATTTGATTTATATTTGGTTATTCCATTTTTGTTTGTCCAAATATATAAACAGAACCAATTATATAATGGAACAAAACGAATCAGCTTTATGAACACTTTGTATTTTTTAACGATCTTTGCACAAGTGTAATTTATAAGTATATGAACATTATACGATGGCACATTGTTCATGAGCAGTGCTTTTTGGTATATATAAATTATTCGCTATACACATTTAACGCCAAACGCAGTGGCGTAGAAGAAACCTTCAATACCCCATCAAAAACATAAATGTGAAAAAATGGAGCCAAGTTCAATATTAAAAATATATTTTCATACCACGAAAAATGGGATCATACCTCAATACAAAAAGAATTGAGATCTTAAAGGGTGCCAAGTTTTCACTTGGAAAGTTTTCACACATAAAGATGAAGTTTAGGTATAAATCATAATATAAAACACAGAAACTTGCCAAGTGAAAACTGGCACCCTTTTAGATCTCAATTTTTTTTGTATTGAAGTATGGTCCATTTTTCGCGGTATGAAAAAAATAATCTTAATATTGAACTTGTCTCCCTTTTTTCAAATTTATGTTTTTGATGGGATATCATTAGTTTTTGTAAAGAATTTATTATTATTTATCATTCAAAAGTGATTTTTAAAATTATAATAGTCTGTTTTCCTGTATAGATTTCTTTTTCGAAAGGCGCTACGTGTTAATAAAAATCGATTGCTTGGAAATAATTTCAAATCTTAAAAATTCACTGTTTTCTGATCTTTTCCTTTGTATACACACAATAAATTATCTAGTTGGACGTCAAATTTCAACTTTCTAGGTCATCTGAAAGTGCGTTACGTTTTTGATCTATATGTCATTCAGTCTCTCAATGATAAAAATGCCGATTTTTTGACGTTAATATCTCAATGGCCGTTTGAGCTGTATTTATAAAATTTGAGGTTCTAGTTGATATAAGGTGTTTTAATAAATATACCAAATTTCACACGATGGGTTTAAAAAACAGACAAGTATAAGTTTCCTGTAATCTTTACCAACCTCTTTATATGGCTAATTTTTTCGAAGATAAGAAAGAAAGAGAGACGTTTTTTTGAAACATTTTTATTAAGTGAACTAAAAAATTCATAAAAAATATTTTTTTTTAGTATCTTCAAAACGAGCTCTTTATAGAAAAACGACTGTTTTTACGGAAGAAAACGAAATATTTTTGCTGAATAGTTTCTTAGTTTTATTAATGTAACTTGGGTTGCGTCAATGAAATAAACGCTAACATAACCTGCGTCAATGAAGGAGCTTTGTTATGTTTCGTGGAAGATCATAAAGAAACAGTAAAACTAAAATGCGGGACTCTATTTTAACCTAATCTACATTTTAAGTAAGTAAGGTTATGCTTAACAGACATACACAGTTAAGGTATGTTTATAGTTTTACGCTAATCCGTGAACTTAACATAACCCGTTTATTTCTAATGAACTAAAATACGACAATGTTTTTCGACATGTACTTAACTACTTAATAAACGTCTCACATCGTTATTATTGGATAGTTTGTTCCGTCTAGCGACTTCTCTTTTATCACTCTTTTATTAACTTCATTTGTATCTATTGCAGGTTTTGCGGTGGAACTAGAAACCAAAATTAACTCCACTATTATCAGCTTCCGAAATTGATATTAGGCTAATCGGCTGGTCATGAACAATGATCTAAAAGTAACCAGTGATCTTTAAATAGCAACTTTGTGTTTTCCAAGTCCACCAAATTTCTGGGTCTTATTATCGATCAACATCTTAGCATGTCCGAGCATGTTGATTCCGTGTGTGAAAAACTTTGTTTCCATTTTTATTCTATCAGATCACTTTGCTCAACATTTAATACCAAAGCTCTGCTCAATTGTTACGGGTAGATTTTTCTAATAATAAATAAGTAGGTTAAGTTAGTCAAAATCACTCGGTTTTAATTCGCAATAAAAAACAATTATAAATGAACATAAAAGTTTACATCGATTACATAAGAAAATAATAATAATATTCTTGTAACACTATACACAAATAAATAATTAATGATGTCCCCAAGACGGACAGTTCAATATATTATGGTCGTTTACGTACGACGGTCAAAATTTAATTTAGTTCTCTCTATAGAACGGTCTACGGACACGGCACGGACAAAATAATATCAAGCTATTATATCATTGGACAATTTTCCTACGTTGTGTTTTTTTATTAGGACAGATCATAACGGACGTACATCATACAAATTTAACGGGACATAAGTTCATAGATTGAAGATCTAGCGTTCGTGTGCAGTGGCGTGATGTAACCCATTGATGAGGGCGGATCGTCGGAAAACAAACTCATCAACCCTCAAACAGGCGTATGTGGTGTCATGTGTGTGTTAGAGCGGTCGAAATGCAAAACTCACTCTATATATGTATGTGTTAGAGCGGTCGAATTGCAAAACTCACTCTGTATAGTGTATGTGTTAGAGCGGTCGAAATGCAAAACTCACTCTGTATAGTGTATGTGTTAGAGCGGTCGAATTGCAAACTCACTCTGTATAGTGTATGAGTCTAACTCAGCGAACTGTGAAAGACTGATTTTACATTGAAAATCTAGATCAGATATCATAGTATACGTACCGCACAATATGCGACCGTCCACTAATAAAAATAAAAAACTTAATCAAACAAAATACTCATGCGACACCTAGTCGCGGGAAGCCGTTCTAAAAAGAATCTTACTAGGCCAAGAAACAAATTTATAATAACATCATAACTACTATGGTGCGTAGCACTTTTATACAGTTCAAACTTGATGTAATTTGTACATCAAGAAACAAGTTCATAATAACATCAAAACTACTATGGTGCGTAGCACTTTTATACTATTCAAACTTGATGTAGTTGGTACATCAACAGACAAATAAAAATTATCTATTGAATATTAATGACTGAAAATTAAAATTCGTAACACTCCCCCGGTCCGTTCAATACAACGCGATTTTAAGATCATCGCCAAAAAAAACTTTAGTTTTATTTTAAATATAAATTCAAGTTTTGACTCTCAAATAGAATCAGTTTTTAGGGCTAAACCTGACGAACCCTTCGGTCACATACGGTCATTGGGCAATGTTCATCAGATTTCCCCTTAAACGGTCAAAAAAAATAAAAAAAAACAAATATTCATATTAGATCAAGTTCAAAATAATGAAAAAAAAGCATATACCAAAGTTCAAAAAACACTGAAAAAAAATAAAGTCTGAAAAGGAAAAAAAAATATATTCATCGTTCACAAAATAAAACAAAAATAAACACACAATCACTTTCACGGGGGTGTCTACCTCGCGTCTGGTTCTTCCGGGCGCGGTACTTGCGGGTAGACTTTTCCCATCTTAATGCCTCCATGGGCGTATCGGGTCATACGCATCAGTCCATCGGCAAGTCGTACGGTGTGACGGCATCTCTTGGATGTCGACTTCCATTCTGGCAGGGGCGGTGCGAGTGAACGGGGCGCTTCTGGAGGCGGCGGTGAGGGTGGAGGCGATAGCTCAGCCGTCCCAAAAATTTCAATCAATCGGGCCCTTCTCTTCTCCGGGTCTGGCTGTCGGCGTCTCGGCTTGAAGTCGGGGGCGGGACAGTTTCTTTCATCCGTTTGTTTTGTCGAATCCGGTTCTGGTACAGCTACTGAAGTTGGCGGCGGGATGATTCGCTGGCACCTCTTAAGTGGCGAGAGGGTCAGTGGAATCAAACGCCATGGCATCAACTCCAGCGGCGAGCGGTCCGTAGGACGCGGTGACGGCGTCCGTGGATTCCGCTCCTGCGGTGTGGGTGAAGGCGGCGTCTGCGGCAACGGCGACAACATGGCCGCTAAGGGTGAAAATCGCGGCTGTATTGAACGGACCGGGGGAGTGTTACGAATTTTAATTTTCAGTCATTAATATTCAATGGATAATTTTTATTTGTCTCTTGATGTACCAACTACATCAAGTTTGAATAGTATAAAAGTGCTACGCACCATAGTAGTTTTGATGTTATTATGAACTTGTTTCTTGATGTACAAATTACATCAAGTTTGAACTGTATAAAAGTGCTACGCACCATAGTAGTTATGATGTTATTATAAATTTGTTTCTTGGCCTAGTAAGATTCTTTTTAGAACGGCTTCCCGCGACTAGATGTCGCATGAGTATTTTGTTTGATTAAGTTTTTTATTTTTATTATTGGACGGTCGCATATTGTGCGGTACGTATACTATGATATCTGATCTAGATTTTCAATGTAAAATCAGTCTTTCACAGTTCGCTGAGTTAGACTCATACACTATACAGAGTGAGTTTGCAATTCGACCGCTCTAACACATACACTATACAGAGTGAGTTTTGCATTTCGACCGCTCTAACACATACACTATACAGAGTGAGTTTTGCAATTCGACCGCTCTAACACATACATATATAGAGTGAGTTTTGCATTTCGACCGCTCTAACACACACATGACACCACATACGCCTGTTTGAGGGTTGATGAGTTTGTTTTCCGACGATCCGCCCTCATCAATGGGTTACATCACGCCACTGCACACGAACGCTAGATCTTCAATCTATGAACTTATGTCCCGTTAAATTTGTATGATGTACGTCCGTTATGATCTGTCCTAATAAAAAAACACAACGTAGGAAAATTGTCCAATGATATAATAGCTTGATATTATTTTGTCCGTGCCGTGTCCGTAGACCGTTCTATAGAGAGAACTAAATTAAATTTTGACCGTCGTACGTAAACGACCATAATATATTGAACTGTCCGTCTTGGGGACATCATTAATTATTTATTTGTGTATAGTGTTACAAGAATATTATTATTATTTTCTTATGTAATCGATGTAAACTTTTATGTTCATTTATAATTGTTTTTTATTGCGAATTAAAACCGAGTGATTTTGACTAACTTAACCTACTTATTTATTATTAGAAAAATCTACCCGTAACAAATGGTGCCGTGACCAGGATCAAACAAAAAAGATCTTTAACTTGACCTATTCATTCATAGTAGCAAATCACTTGGTATAAAAGGGTTAAACTTACAATATGGACGTTGATAGACTTGCCCGTGATGAACTGATATGGGAGGTGACCGCAAGAGGGATCCGAGTAGACCCCGAGATCACGGTGGGTGATCTACGCAAAAAATTACGACAACTGCTGAGACTTGGCCAAAATGGCGCTAATCATAGTCGCGCTCTACTAAATGAAGAAATTGAACAAGAATTGGAAACATGTGAAATAAAAATTCGAGAAATTCAAGACCTGCTCAGAGCCGAACCACACGCGGGAAATATAAAAAAGATTTCCACTAAAATTTGTCATATTGGAAATCGTTTAAATATCATCACCGCAGATGAACACCAAAATAGACGACTACAATTATTAGAACAAATGTTACAGCTACAAGAAGAACTCGATCAACTTGTTATGCAACCGGAACTACCTAGACAATCGACCCTACGGGAACCTATGGATGCCGAAGTTCCTGTACCAATTACTCCGCCTCAACCCGAACAAACTAATCCCGAACCTGTTACTGAAAGAAGAAATGACACTGAAAATAACAATTTTGGAACACGTTTACGAAATTTAAATTTTGATTTAACGCCGCCAACTCGCATATATAAAAATATCCCGATATATAAGTGGGGAATCAAATTTACCGGCGATGATGACAGTAGCCTGGAAACATTTTTGGAAAATGTAGACGATCGACGCCGAGACAACGGCGTATCTACCACAGAACTGTTATACTCTGCTTCTGGTTTATTTGGGGGATCGGCCCTCCAAGTTTTTCGGCACGTTCGTGATAAACTATGCACATGGGACGAGCTAGTGCGTACGCTACGAAAAGCATTCCAGGACCCCGACTACGACTATTTACTGAGATCAGAAGTAGACAAACGTAAACAAGGGCCGACTGAACCATTTTCAGTATATGTCGCGAAAATGACCAGCTTATTCAGACGAATGGAGCACCCGCCCGCGTACCGGGAACAACTTCAAACCATTGAAATGAATTGTCTCCCGGAATATCAAGTACAAATAAGTTTAATTGAACCACGAACGCTAGAAGAATTAGAAACGTTGGTATCTAGATTGGAACGAGGACGACTGCGAGCGCGTCGACAATCAAGCCAACCGACTAGACTATTGGAGCCTGACCTATCTAAAGTGTCCCTTGCAACGAAACCACCAAACACTGACAACACGCAAAAATTTCGAACTTCTCAGCTACATGAAGTGGGAACCGTTGATCACAAGATTTCATTTTTATACAATTGTTGGAACTGCCGCAGACCAGGGCACGCTTATAGAAATTGTCCGATACCGCCCCGCCATCAATTTTGTAATTCGTGTGGAAAACACGGAGCCACGACGCAAAATTGCCCTCGGTGCCGCCAGAGACAGGGAAACGACGCACAGGCACGTTAACCGGTCGGAAACGTCGCCTGGAACGCTCTAAACCGACCTTAGACCATTTTGCACCTCAAGCCGCCCGAAGAGATATTTTAAAAATGCCCGAAGGTGCACGACCGTGGACTTTCTCTCAGACCCTGGAGCACGCAAAAACGATAACGGCCATTACTTCAAAAGACCGACTTGCTAAAACGCAACAAGAAAAATTACACGACCCAGTACGACGAAAAGGAAAAGACAACGCAGGACCGGACGCTCTGTCTAGAGCCCTCTACGAACCACAAGATGACGTTATACCTACAGATGTAATTAACTTTCCAGAGAAAATACAAGACCGATGGTATCTTAAGATGATAGAAAATATACGAGCCGCACCGGAAAATTATCCACGATTTGATGTCCGAGATTCCCGAATTTATAAAAAAATAATGGACCGAGATCATTTTCCTAATCCCGCTTATGAATGGAAATTGGTTGTTCCATACGAGTTACGATCAGAAATATTAAAACAATTTCACGACGAACCGACCGCCGGACACTCAGGTGCCAGCAAAACGTTTGACCGGATTAAACATTTTTATTATTGGCCAAAAATGATAATCGACATAGCCCGATATGTACACAATTGTGACATATGCCAACGCTCCAAGCCCGATAACAAAGCTCCACAAGGATTTATGGGACACGACCGGACCGCAGATGTGCCCTGGAGAACAATCAGTGCCGACCTAATGGGCCCCTTTCCTCGTTCGAAAAAGGGCCACAAGTATTTAATGGTTGTCCAGGACACGCACACGAAATTCGTCCTATTATTTCCACTCCGAGCTGCTACGTCAAAACTAGTTGCCCAGCATCTGCACGATTCTGTATTCATGATGTATGGCGTCCCGGAGTATTTAATTTCTGACAATGGAGCTGAGTTTACAGGCAAAAACGTACGAGAGTTATTAAGTCGCTTTGGGGTAAAAGCCCTATTAAACGCCCGAAGGCACTCTCAAGCTAATCCCACCGAGCGTACTAACCTGACCGTAAATAATATGCTTCGCGCATATGTGACCGAACAGCACAGAGAATGGGATTCTAAAATAGCAGAGCTTGGTTTTGCACTACGAACGGCCCGGAGCGAAGTGACTGGATACACCCCTGCCTACCTAAATTTCGGACGTGAATTAAAAATTCACGCCAATGAGCACCGTGATATAGCGACGGATACGACCAATGACCACGTTCGAGACCTCAAACTTCTATTTTCGGAAGTAAAGGAACGGCTATTGAAAGCCCACCGCAATTCTGCCGTACGATATAATTTGCGCCGCAGACAGAAGGAATTTAATATAGGGGAATGGGTACTGAAAAAGAATTATACTTTGTCCGATGCGACAAAGGAATATGCCGCTAAATTATCTCCGCGCTACGAAGGGCCATTTAAAGTAAAGAAGAGAATATCTCCGATCATTTATGAACTAGAAAATAATCACGGAAAAAATATTGGCATTTGGCATGTAACCGATCTCAAAACATATCGACCTTGCGCAAATAACCTTTCGACGTAACTAAATATTATTAAGATTAAAATTACAAAATTGCATAACATCTAATGACTATAAAAAGACGGGCAATCGCCGTTTTTACTACAGTTAAAATAAAAAAACAGCAACATGGACTACCTATATATAGACGACGTACCGATATTTGACGAAGAAGCGACGCAGCGCACACCAGAACAACAGCCGCGATTTTCACCCTTACCGGCCATGTTGTCGCCGTTGCCGCCGACGCCGCCTTCACCCACACCGCAGGAGCGGAATCCACGGACGCCGTCACCGCGTCCTACGGACCGCTCGCCGCTGGAGTTGATGCCATGGCGTTTGATTCCACTGACCCTCTCGCCACTTAAGAGGTGCCAGCGAATCATCTCGCCGCCAACTTCAGTAGCTGTACCAGTACCGAATTCGACAAAACAAACGGATGAAAGAAACTGTCCCGCCCCGACTTCAAGCCGAGACGCCGACAGCCAGACCCGGAGAAGAGAAGGGCCCGATTGATTGAAATTTTTGGGACGGCTGAGCTATCGCCTCCACCCTCACCGCCGCCTCCAGAAGCGCCCCGTTCACTCGCACCGCCCCTGCCAGAATGGAAGTCGACATCCAAGAGATGCCGTCACACCGTGCGACTTGCCGATGGACGACTGATGCGTATGACCCGATACGCCCATGGAGGCATTAAGATGGGAAAAGTCTACCCGCAAGTACCGCGCCCGGAAGAACCAGACGCGAGGTAGACACCCCCGTGAAAGTGATTGTGTGTTTATTTTTGTTTTATTTTGTGAACGATGAATATATTTATTTTTTTTCCTTTTCAGACTTTATTTTTCAGTGTTTTTTTGAACTTTTGTATATGCTTTTTTTTCATTATTTTGAACTTGATCTAACATGAATATTTGTTTTTTTTATTTGAAATAATGTTTTTGACCGTTTAAGGGGAAATCTGATGAACATTGCCCAATGACCGTATGTGACCGAAGGGTTCGTCAGGTTTAGCCCTAAAAACTGATTCTATTTGAGAGTCAAAACTTAAATTTATATATTTTAAAATAAAACTAAAGTTTTTTTTTGGCGATGATCTTAAAATCGCGTTGTATTGAACGGACCGGGGGAGTGTTACGAATTTTAATTTTCAGTCATTAATATTCAATGGATAATTTTTATTTGTCTCTTGATGTACCAACTACATCAAGTTTGAATAGTATAAAAGTGCTACGCACCATAGTAGTTTTGATGTTATTATGAACTTGTTTCTTGATGTACAAATTACATCAAGTTTGAACTGTATAAAAGTGCTACGCACCATAGTAGTTATGATGTTATTATAAATTTGTTTCTTGGCCTAGTAAGATTCTTTTTAGAACGGCTTCCCGCGACTAGATGTCGCATGAGTATTTTGTTTGATTAAGTTTTTTATTTTTATTATTGGACGGTCGCATATTGTGCGGTACGTATACTATGATATCTGATCTAGATTTTCAATGTAAAATCAGTCTTTCACAGTTCGCTGAGTTAGACTCATACACTATACAGAGTGAGTTTGCAATTCGACCGCTCTAACACATACACTATACAGAGTGAGTTTTGCATTTCGACCGCTCTAACACATACACTATACAGAGTGAGTTTTGCAATTCGACCGCTCTAACACATACATATATAGAGTGAGTTTTGCATTTCGACCGCTCTAACACACACATGACACCACATACGCCTGTTTGAGGGTTGATGAGTTTGTTTTCCGACGATCCGCCCTCATCAATGGGTTACATCACGCCACTGCACACGAACGCTAGATCTTCAATCTATGAACTTATGTCCCGTTAAATTTGTATGATGTACGTCCGTTATGATCTGTCCTAATAAAAAAACACAACGTAGGAAAATTGTCCAATGATATAATAGCTTGATATTATTTTGTCCGTGCCGTGTCCGTAGACCGTTCTATAGAGAGAACTAAATTAAATTTTGACCGTCGTACGTAAACGACCATAATATATTGAACTGTCCGTCTTGGGGACATCATTAATTATTTATTTGTGTATAGTGTTACAAGAATATTATTATTATTTTCTTATGTAATCGATGTAAACTTTTATGTTCATTTATAATTGTTTTTTATTGCGAATTAAAACCGAGTGATTTTGACTAACTTAACCTACTTATTTATTATTAGAAAAATCTACCCGTAACACAATCTATATTACAGTTTCGTTTATTCAGCTCTAAGCTTTAAGGTCATTATTTGGGTAAACAATTTTCAGTAGAGAAGAATTTTTATTCTTCAGAAGCGCATATTGAGACCAATTTTAAAACTTGGTTATAGGATATCCTGTCGTCCCTAATTTATCAAATTCAATATTCTTACATTTCCTTGCATCTATATTTAGGAAATAGCTAAATATGTAAAACAGAATATTACTTATTTCACTCATAATAATGAAATACATAAGTAACACGCGACAAAACATTAATGTTTATATATGCAATTACCGGCTCAGTTTTTATAAAAAAAAGTCCTGTTTGTGCTGGCAGTGCACTTTATAAAAAATTGCCTGAATCAATCCGACGCATCAACGACTTTAACAGCTTCAAGCGTATTTTAAAAAATAATTTATTGAGCAATGTTTTTATTCACTAGACGATTTTTATACCTCATAACTTGTATATATTGACACTTTCTTACTATTTTATTTTTCTATGTTCTAATTCTTGCATTTTGTATGTTCTGACTTGTTATATTCAAACTATGTTTTGACGCTATGATGAATAAACTATCTATCTATCTATTACTTTAATCTTTCAATTCAATTTTCACCTACTTCTAGATACTGAATAATATGTGCTCACGTAAGTATTAATAATCCATGACAATACAATAATTTGTATAAATATTTATAAATCTATATATATAAAAATGAATCCCTATATCCCTTGGTCACGCCATCACGCGTGAACGGCTGGACCGATTTCAATATTTTTTTTTGTTGTGTTTGTTATTGTCAGGAGAAGGTTCTTATGACAGAAAAGATTTAAAAAATTGCGCGGAAAAAGAGAAAATTTAAGAATCCTTATTTAAGAAAACTTAACAACCATATATCTAGATCGAGAATGTAAAAAAACTGAATATCGTTTAACACAAATGCTTTTTTTTTCGAGCACGACGGCGCAGCCGGAGTGAACCCTCGAAATAGAGCAAATGTTTTAAAGACCAGTTATCCACGAATACTTTACGCTATTTTTTTTCGAGCACGACGGCGCAGCCGGAGTGCTCGACATACACACATATACGCCCATGTATATTTTAAAATAGCTAGCAATTAATAAAATAGATAGATAGATGTTCCAATTAAATTGTTTTATTATTTCACTTTATACGTAGCGAAGCACGTACAGGGCCGCTAGTTATATATAAATATTTTTTATAAACAGTCATTTGAGTGTTGGTTTGTAGGGTTATAGTTAAAATTAAAGTTTAAGAAAACTCTTTTATAGCAATGTGGACTAAAAAGTACAAAATAATTTTTTAATGTAAAGACTATTTAACAGAATATATTCCAATTCATCAATACGTAACACAGAGTGCTCCTGTCTAATATAAAATGTTTAGTAACTTACCTCTTCGGTTCTACCTCTATTTTTTCTACTTCTATTTTAATAGGGTTTCGGTGGAAAGACCATTAGCTCCAGATATGTGCCTGGTTACTGTAAATAACGAAGTTTAAAACACCTTTTAATCACTGATTATAGTTTGTTAAAAAGTTCCGTGTTTTCCAAGAATTGAAATAGTTTGAAGATATTGAGAAATATTACATTTCCTAAATGTTTATATTCTACTAACTACTTGAGAATTAGATAAACGTTATAGTTATGATCAGAATAAATTAATTTGTCGATTGTAATTGCAAGCAAACATTCACTAGTTAGTCGTTGACGGCAAAAATTTTATATACCAAGATCCCAGACCCGCCAGACCTACATCATTTCAGTACTGTTAAGATTTTAGCAGTAAATGTACAATAATTAGTTAAAAACGTATGCCCATTTGCTAGTTTGAAAGCGGAGGCCTTTTAAAACACACGTACTTACCTACATACGCAAAGGTATTATGCATGCATTTGAGTGCACTGAAAGCATTATATGACTTTTTTTGAGACAGCTTCATGAAATTTTGGTTTTTTATTTGTTTACACACACAGAGTGGTCCAAAAGCTTAAGAGAGAAAAACTCCATGGAAACGAATAAACAACCTACATTTCATGACGTTGTTAAAAAAATCATCTAATGTTCTCTCACTCGCCCTCATATGCAAGCCACTGCGTACGTAGGTAAGTCCGTGTTATCTCTAAAAGCCCCCGCTTTCAAGCTAGTAAATTGGCATTCGTTTTTAACTAAATATTGTACATTTACTGATAAAATCTTAGCAGTACTGAATAACGTAAGTCTGGCGGGTCTGGGATCTTGATATTTTAGAGATGACTAGCTTGCTCGCGTAGAAGGAAAGAGTGGAAATTAATGAATTATTATAAAACACAAGTAAAATATTTTCTGTTGATAGCGTGAGTACTTAGGCATGCATAAAAAACATCCGGAGCTATTTAAACGACATTTTAACGGAGTTTCAAAGTGTTGACACCTCCCTCGCATATCCGGAGACCTGACTACATAAATCTCTTTATCTCTATCGCGAAATGAAACGCCATGTTCTTAAAATCCCTTTTACCTTTTCCTGAATGTGTTGTTCTCTTTCTTTCTATTACGTAGATATATTATAGTTCACATATAACGTGCGAAAAATTGACACAAATAACTAAATATTACAATTCATGAGTAGGTTCTGCCATTTTATTAGTGTATTTGCCATAAGACACTTACACTATTGGCGTCGGTGGGATGGCGGGATACTAGGGGTCGGATCAAAATTTCTCGACGTTTCATAGCCTCCTAAGTTTGGCACCATTTTTGGAAATGTTTATATATCTAACTTTTGAAGGAGTTAATTGATTTTAACGAAATTTAGACCACATGTTGAAATCCATCACCGCATGAAGCTTATTTAAAATGGACCCAATCGGGCCACTTTAAGGGTGGGTTTAAGGGGTCGAAAATAAATTTTTGGGCCCAAAAATACCGAAAAAATTCTAAGAATCGTTTCAAATTTGAAATTTAACCCTTCAGTAATTATTAAAATGTGCTGCTAAAATTTTAAAAAAATCGGCCCGATAGGACCGGACTTAGAAATTTTATAAAAACACAAGCTTACTGATCTGGATTTACATACTGAAAGGTGTATGTAATTTGGTACAGATGTTGAATTGATATGTAGTATTGAAATAAAGTAAAAAAATGTTGTTTTGAGGGGTGTATCTGCGACCCGAGTTTTTTTTATTTTTATTATAGAAAGCAGTATATTTATGGCAAGCATACTTTAATCGAATCTCGTTATTAAAAAAACGACCAAATGACAAATTTAAATTTTTAAAATTGCCATGCGAAAATAATTAAGAATGAAATAAATACACAGGAACAACAGCAAAAATAAAATAAAAATATGCATTATGAATTCACTTAACATTTTTCTAATAGGGGGTGGGTGCTTTAAAATGTTTTGAAATAAATGCGTAGCTTTTACTTCAGTACATACATACTTATATTATAGCGGCCCGGCCCGGTTTCACCCCGGTGCGATAGATATAATTCTGCAAAATGTATTTCGTTTGCAGCCCGGCGTCTGAACTAGCTTTGAGCAAATTCTATCAGATATCGCTACTTGGTACAAAACCAGTTTTTTGCTTGCTTCTGAACTAACAGCTTTGAGTGAGTTTTATGAGATGTCGCTACATGTTACTAAAACAGTTTATTTTTACTTTTGTACAAAATATTTAATAAAAACTATCCTATAGCGTAAATCGGACCAAGCAACACACATTTACCAAATTTCATTAAAATCAGTTCAGTGGTTTCGGAGATAAGCGCGGACGAATATCGTGACACGAGATTTTTATATATAATTCCTAAATGATAATAATTATAATTTGTTATTTCAAAAAAATATCATGTCCATTTTGAACTACAATCGTAATTCGTACCTAACAAAATTAAAAAAATTTTCTGAAAACCGATCGACCACTTATAATCTAAAATTCTATATTTATCTGGAATTAAAAATGGAATGTAAGTGGGGACATCCAACAGAATTATTTTCAAGGAAGTAGCCATTTGGTAACTGAAATATCTACAATTATGTATTACAGCAACATCAAACGCGTTTGCTAAATTTAAGATTGGATTACGACAAGCCCTAAAACTAACTACAAAATTTATTACGGTTGATGTCGCTCCCTGCACAATCCAAGACACAAACTATGTGATTTTCAGGAAGCTTGCACTGAACAGAAATCTGTCCTGCAAATTTCTAAAGCGTAGCAGGACTGTAGCGATAGCAGGAGCTACTGTCACGGATATTGATTTAAGTGTGAAAGTTCCAAACGTTCTCACAGATGTCACTGAATGCTTTCATCAATTTAGTATTTTACATTGCTATAATAGAAGAGTTTAAAATTAACAAACGTACTAGTTTTTACCTGTGTTAGTATTCGCGTTAATTTTGGTTTTGACAAGAATATTTTCTTAATCTAAACATCTGGCTGACGGATTAAAAATACCCTACACTTTAAAATGAAGTATGACGTCTATTAAAATCTATAAAGACGAAAGGTAGTTCCATTTTTTTACGTATTTTTGAAGTAATTTGTGAATAATCCGCATTTTTTTTTTTGAACGTCAAAATTTAGCGTTTTCTATGACTCACAAAAATGTCAAAATTTGGGCACATTGAGTTATCGTACCTACTGTATCCTTACTTAGAAATTTAAATAAATAGTTGTTTTCAATCGAATCGAATCTTATACCGCTCTAGCATTTTTACTCTCAGATGTGAGAAACTTATGGTCCTTGAATATATTACAATTAAGCTGATAAAAGTTTTAGCAGCATTTGATCAAAATAATGCAAAAGTCATCGTACATTTTTAATAATATATTACTAAGGTATAATAATTATTATTGCCCAAATATGATAGTTAGGATTTTTAACTCTTTTTTTGAAAAAAAATATGAAAATGGTTATATTTTTTAACTAGCTTTTAATTGACGGAGATTTATTTTGTTGAGGAACAATTGAAAAATAAGCTTTACTAGAGTATCGCTTATGTGGCCAACGTTTCGAAAAATATATTATCATCATCGGGGCCTCAATGCAAGTTGAGATGGGAAATTGTGCAAATATACATGATTATTTATTATGAATTTCAACAGTTTTTTAAAGAAAATAATATCATAAAACAATTTTATAGAAAAGAAACGAAACGGTTGATTTAAGAGTGATCATGATTATAAAACAATATTATTAAAAAACTGTTTTATGATATTTATAAATTTAGAAAACTGTTGAAATTCAAAATAAATTATTATTATTATTATTCACAAATTACCTCAAAAATACGTAAAAAATGGAACTACTTTTCGTCTTTCACTGTCATTTTTTGAATCTAACCAATCAGAAATTACATATACCTACACGTCATAGCAACTGGTGTAGAATTACTGTATCACTATCTCACTTTGTATACACGACCCCCAAACGCCCTCTCTGTGCAAAAAACACCATTGCATCGACACGGCCTTGTAATTGTTTTTTTAAAAAACTCCCCCCTCTCCTTCCCCTTTTCACTGCGCAAAAAAATAAATTTTTAAAATTCAATAATCTGCACTTAAAACGGCTAATAACACTATTATATGTTATATAGAATAATAATTGTGTATTTCTAGTGGATATTTTGCACATCGAGTTATCGTACACTAACCCCTAAGTCATTACAAAAATATTAATCAAAAATATATTTAGTGCGATTAAAATGCGGCGAGACTATTTAGAATAAGCGTTATAAAACGTGTTAAAATAAATGAAAATAAATCTATTTACTATATGTTGTTTTCTTAAAATAACATTAAAGGAGTGGATAACAAACAGATGTTAGCAGAAAACTTACTTTTTGAATAAGATACACTAAAGAAAATGAATGACCACTGTTTTAATTGTAAAGTTAGATATTGGAATGACCGCATATTTCACTTTTCGGTTGTACTTGCACCTAGCGTTGATAGTTTATGCTAAATCTGCATTAAAAATCGTACCAAAAACCTCGCATTAGATGTCACAATATCGTTTATACTTTATGGTATCACCATCTGTATGAGATTAATAGCCATAGTTCTAGTTGGTATTTAAACTTTACAAAAATTAAAATTGAAAAACAATATTTACAAATCACTAAAATAATAAAAAAACCGATTGTAGAAACATTAAAATTGAAACTAAAATTCAAAAGTAGAAAATTACAGATAAATCAAGCATGTTGCATAAGTAATGACAGATAAAGGTAATTATTTAATAGACAAATTAAATAACTAAAGCAGGTTGTACATGCTAATCAATGAAATATAGTTTAATATAGTTTATGTCTGTTCAAGTCAGCTTTCAAATCAGTTCGTGTGTAGAGGATTTTACTATAAGCTGACTATAACACATTTATTTGTGTTTAATCACGTTATATCTATTGTTCAGGCACAATTAATTTTTTTATATAAAAATTTTCTGTTCTTTGTTTGCACAATCAGCCATCGTCTACAATTAAATATATTTTGTTTAAAACAGTAAATAGAATAAGTAGTACAATAATTGTACTACTTATTCTATTTACTGTTCTGAATTATTCAGAAAGCATCCTTTTCAGATCAAATGAAAATCTAAATAAAGAAGTAAACTCAATTTGTAATAAATGTTATTCAATGCAGTTTTCATGAAATTAAAAGATTTGTATAAAAAAATCATTCTTATACTTTTCATGAGATTTTAAGTTTAAGTGTAAGTAAAATTCCCCGAATCCTGCATAAAAATGACAATACAAATGAATAATGCCTTGACTAAAGGAAGGACGTATTAATGCAGACATACTTCAATACAACTGACGTTATTACTGGAGACCATAACTCTCGTTCTTAATTTAATGAAGACGCTGCAAGATATCTATGACCACAAGACAAGGTGTCTAAGGTCGATTTTTAAATTATTTGCTATAAGTAGTCAAAGAAATATCTATTTTTACATTTTATGAAATCGTAATGGTGACTTTGTCTAATTTTTGCATTTTTTGCGGATAGAAAAAAGTGCTTCCGGAATTTTAATTTATCTGCTATTAGACCAATTTGGATTAAACCTTATAGTACATAAGGTTTAATCCGAATTGGTCCAATCGTTATGTACCTATTATTGAATATTTGTAGCTAAAATTAAAGTCTGAAATACCTACTTCTTGCCTGGCTAATATAGGGTTTCCGTCAAAACTGATATTAGCGAACGAATATTGATCTTTACATGAACAAACCCGTGGACAAAAGCCTATAAAGTTCTTTAAAAACATTTTTTACACATTCTCCTATAAAATAGCTGCTTTTCATGCCTTTACAGCGGTAGAATAATAACAAAATTTGACACTAGTGCTGTGAACTAAAACAAATCAATGCTATCACAGCAATCAGACAATATTTTTTGCAAAAGTGACCTGTCAGTTACCATTTAACACTCTAAGAGGAATAGAGATATTTACACATAAAACCTGAATACAGTGTGACGTCAGAAATTACAATTAAAAAACAAAACTTGAAAACTCATTGGTAGGCAAGCTTTCAATATGACCGGAAAGCTTATTAAAAATGTCTGTTCTAAAGAGCTATAGCTATTCTGTACTTGTAGCGACAAGACTAAGTAATTCTCATTTATAATATTAGGAATAGGAATGAGAAGTGAAGTTAGTTTCAAGACTGTTGCAATTTTCCACGTGCATCAGGCAGTGATATACATATTATGTAGATACTCTTTAAAATATATTAGATATCGTGTCCATCTAGATAATAATTAATAATAAAAATCGCAGGATTGTGGACAAAAAATTAGATTTATTAATGTACATTAATTAATTAATCCTTTTTGTCCACAATCCTGCGATTTTTATTATTAACACTAATTGTTAAAGTCAAATAAATTTTTTTTTACTTGTGTGATATAGAGCGACGAAACAGTCGTAGTTTTGCAAATTGACGGTTATTTGAGAATTAAATTAAATTATTTTATACTGAAGACATTAAATTGCATGTTTTTCGTATATTATTATTTAATATATATTTTATTTTTTTACCTTTATAATAACCTATTAATAAATAAAATAAATTTTCTGAACAAATGTATTAACAAAAAATGTAATATAAATTCAATACATTAACGTTTCGGTTCGGATTTGGACTTTCATCAGAACTGATCTAAAAAATTTTTATATTTCTTAGATCAGTTCTGGAGAAGTTCCAAATCCGGACCGAAACGTTAATGTATTGAATTTATATATTTCTTGTTAATATATTTGTCTGAAAAATTGGTCGATAATTTTATTTATTGTAGAGTTCAAATGAGACGTTAATCAAAGATTTTAATAACCTATTAAATTGACACCAGTTTTGTCACATAAGTAATATTAAGTATGTATTGTGAATTATATTGAGTCAATATTGTAACCAATCGATTATTTCGCCTGATTTAAAGAATTTTTATGACTTAATTCACCTGCGTATAATTTTACAGCAAAGTGTAAGATAGAAACGGTTTTTAGACAGAGATACCTGCCTAATGAGCACATCTATGTATTATTCCCACCATGGTATTTAACCATAAGCATTGCACTATATGTCTAATCAATAATCTGACTTAAACCACTTTTCCTTGTGATCACAGATGTTATGTGCTCCACTCCCAGCATAACAACGCCTGCTTTTTTTATTATTTTTTATTTTTTTGGTTAAAATATTATTTTTTTGTGTGAACTGTTGAGTGAGATTTTATGTTCTTTTAGTCCATTTCGTCTTTTCAATTCTTTGTCATGCTTATATTTTTCTTTAGTACCTATAGCTTTAAAAATCAGAGTAAATTATTTTAGAAGACTAGAGCGACCTTTAAACGTTCAAATAAAATTTACAAGAAGTCAGTGTATTATTTCATCTGTACACAAAACACAGCTGGTCATTTAGTCACCTGAAATATAATAAATTATAACTGTTAGTTCGGTTTTAATTATTATTTTCAAACGATAGTTCCTCTCATCAATACTAATAAAATAGTAAAGGAACCTTTCACTTTATAATTTCTCTTTCTTGCACATTTTTCTGTTACAGTGTAAACTCTATATAGCGACACTCAAGGGACTGTGCACTTTGTGGCGTTATTGAGAGTTGTCGTTAAACGGACAGAAGAAATAATCCATTAATATTTTTTTACTATAATATGTATTTACTCACAATATATAAAATTTACAACTGACCAACAAAAATTCATACTATCACAAATTACAACGCTTATTGCGTATAGTCTGTTATCTTTGTCTGACGTTTTTCGCTACTCCAGTAACTTTTTCGTCAATATACAAAGATTTTCTTTTACGCGCCATGTTCACAGTTTGTAAGTTTGTGGGCAACTAAGAATATGATAACTTATCGATAAGAAGCTGAGCTAAACATGTGAAATATAATCCCAACAAACAAAAGAACGAATTTCTTAGAATGTTCGGTACGCATGATGCCGACAACAAAGCAACAAAATAACAAACAAGTACTGTTTATTGCTTAATGATGACGTATTGTTGTCATTATTTAGAGTGTATCATTGTATGAGCTACAAGGTAAACTAACTAGAGTTAAGTAATTTCGGCGTAAGGAGTTTGTCGTAATATCGAGTGACGTTAAATGGAGCTTACACTGTATTTTGTATAATACTCAAATAAATGAATAATTTTTTTACTGTTTGTAACTGATCACATTCTAAACAAACTTGGTGAAAACAAATTCCTATCAATGTTGCTAAGCTACATCTGAGCATTGAATGATATAATTGATAAAGCTAATAGAATTAATGACATATTCAAGTTAGCTACTCAAGCCAATGATATTTACGTTGGTAATTAATTATATATTGGAAAAGGTTATTAGTTCACCAAGAGGAATTAGGTGGACATTAACTAGAAGGCTGGAAGACCTAGACTATGCAGATGATGTCTGCTTTTTGGCAAATAATAGCGCGGATATGCAAGCAAAAGTAGATCTCGTGGAACAGGAAGATGTCGCAGGTCTTCGT
The DNA here is from genome assembly GCA_963575645.1 of Xanthostigma xanthostigma. NCBI lineage: Eukaryota > Metazoa > Arthropoda > Insecta > Raphidioptera > Raphidiidae > Xanthostigma > Xanthostigma xanthostigma. Next base: position 20,560,449 of record OY754465.1, read on the forward strand.
ATCAATATAGATAAGACAGTCGTTATGAAAGTCGGTAAGATGAGTCGACAACAGCTGGTAATAAAAAATATACCTGTTAAAGAAGTGGAAGAATCTTGTTATCTGGGCAGTAGTGCTGGAATGGCAGAAGTGTATATAGACAGTAGAATCAAAAAAGCATCCCAAACGTTTGGAAGTTTAAATCGTATTTGGCATTCAAGCATGATTTTTGGAAAAACAAAGTTACGTATTTTTAACTCGAATGTAAAATCGGTCCTTCTATATGGATCTGAAACCTGAAAAGTGACGAAAGCCATAACAACTAAACTGCAAATCTTCATAAAAAATGTCTCAGAGCTATCCTCAAGGTGAAATGGTACGAACACGTCTCGAACAACGAACTTTGGAAACGTGCATGTCTTGAACAAATCTGTATAACTATAAAACGTAGGAAATGGAATTGGATAGGACACACGCTACGAAAGACAGATGATGACATAGCGAAGAGAGCCTTGGATTGGAACTCACAGGGATACCGAAATAGAGGAAGACCAAAAATATCTTGGAGAAAAACTATTTGTGAAGAAGTTATGGAACAAGGAACTAGTTGGCTTCAAGTTAAAAATATGGCAAAAGATAGGAATAGATTCAAAATTTTCGTAGAGGCCCTACTTATGAGTTAAAGGAACTTATTATTATTATTATTTTATAATTATTGATATTATCAATGATATATCTAAGATAAAATAACATTTGAAATGAGTAGAGCCAGTTGCACCTGACACTTAATTACTTTACTTTTTCTCTGAGCCAACATTTGGTAACGCTGTATATGGTCACTACGATCTGTCAACCTGTAGCAGCCAAATTGCCATGAAGACTACACAAATATTTTATATTGTATTGAAAATGGAAAATAAATAAATGTGAATTTCGAACGATAAGTTAATGACGTTCCACTGTGATCCCAGTAAGCTCACTGCTCAGCCTTTCTGTACGGTGCCCATGCCCATATTGCGTAGGTACTGTTGAAAACTTGAAACACACTGTATACAGGGTTATATGTATGTGTTTCATGTATATGTGAGGACGTGACGCAGGCTGCTTGCATTCGCACGTCACGTCATTCGTTTTTCCCCACGTAACTTTTCTCGCGGTCTTTTTTCTCAACCGCAGAAAGTTCCGACCGAGACTTTTGTCGGTCATTCTAACACACTACAGCTTATTCACTACATAAAAGGGGTGCTTTTTGTTGTAATATAGAAAGACTTCTTGCTCGCAGCCATGTAAATCGAAATCTATATATTTAAAACACAGCGCGTCTTTTTGTTTTATTATTATTTTATAAATTTTACATCGTTGTTCAATAAATAAAATTATCGACCAATTTTTTCAGACAAAAATGTATTAACAAAAATTAAAAATTAAAAATTAGTATATTGATTTAATAATTAATTTTTGATTATAATTTAAAAACTTAAAGCGAATATTTTATAATAACCTATTAATAATAAATAAAATAATCGACCAATTTTTCGGAATGCAAATATATTAACAAAAAAAATATAAATTCAATACATTAATGTTTCGGTACGGATTTTGACCTTCATCAGAACTGATCTAAAAGAAAAATTATATTTTTTAGATCACTTCTGAAGAAGATCCAAATCCGGACCGTAACGTCAATGTATTAATTACTATTTTTTGTTAATATATTTGTCTGAAAAAACTGGTCGATAATTTTATTTATTGAAGAATTATTATCAGACTTTAATCAAAGATTTATATCGTTGTAATCGATCAATTATTATTTTTCGAGCAGGATCGATTCAAAACTCTACAATGCTTTTCATATGGAGGCATCCCATTAAAAACGCAAATGTGAAAAAAGGAGTCAAGTTCAATATTCAATACAAATAGAATTGAGATCATTGTTAAAACAGATTTTGTGACAACCCCTTCTGCAACCCAGCATAGATAAGATATAAAAAAACAATTCAAACAAAAGCTATTCAACAAGAACGATATTGTTGCGCGCTCCCCGTTGGGACGCTTATGCTTTCTGTCGAATTTTCTCATAAACAGCAACAATGACTGCAGGTAGCATGTTTTTCATAGGAGAAGAGAATGCATGTGAAGGAAAGGTCTCGGCCCAGTGAGATGCTTCTAGAACATTCGACCAAGCGGGGGTTGAAGCTATAAATACGACGCGCGCCAGAATGTCGGGCGGTCAGACAGTCAGATTTCGTGTGTGAGTGAGTTCATAGTAAAACACGTGTGCGAAATAAATACAAGTGCTGAGTACGGTATAATAGACCGTTGATTTCAATTATATAAATCTGGTTTAACATAAATAATCGCTTGTATATAGCTAATATATTATAAGCGTGCTAATTAAATCTTTGTGTGTTACTGTGTTGTAAATATTTTGTGTACATAGATAGTGACTTGTATTCTTTATTACTTATTCTATAATTAATTTATTAGCAAAAATTTGTTGTTTTGTTTCTGTTACGTTAAAAGAAGTACTTTTCTATTTGTGTGTTTAACTGTTTTGTTACACGTTTGTTATTGTAAATAAATAGTTTTCACCATGAACTAGAACAGTTTTGTTGCAATATGTTAATAACAGAGACACTATAATTCATATTTGTTAGTTTATGTTGCTCTTTGACACGTTTTTCAAATATTAAATTGTATTTTAATAGTTTTTTTTAATGAAATAAGAAGGTAAGGTTATAAATACATAAACAAATAATATAGTCTGCAATAATTTTATAAAACATCCGTTGTTTAGTTACAGTGCAATATTAGAAAAATGTTATTATCCAAACATTGTCACTATCGGGATTCAAACGCGAATCTTCCACTATCATTAATAGTATATTGTGCGACTAGTGAGAAAAGGAGAAGATTCCATGAGCGTGAAATTTGCCACACGAGTGCGGTAACACGCGAGTGGAATATTCTCCTTCTCTCACTAGTCGCACATAATACTTTATTCAACTAGCACGAGTAATAAGTCTTCGGGATAAAAGAGGGAGAAATAATAAATCACTTCATTGATTGACGTACCCACCGCCCTCGATGCACACAAGATTGCCCTGACTTTCGTTGAATTGCGATGCTGTTTTCATATATGCAAATCGCTACCGCGTTCCTATTGGTCCAGAAACTATACACTAATATATTACCGTACAGTTTCGGCTCGTTATTCGCACTCTACGCGTCAATATAACGTAATTTATTATTTCTCCCGAATTTAGCAGGGCCCCGAAATTATATATTACACACGCGTGTTAAATAATAGTAGGTATATTACACCACACGGGCAGAAAGTTTGAGATTATTGCACACGAAACGAGCCGAGGGCATCATGACGCGCAGTTCAAGGCTCTTAAACCTTCTGCCCGTGTGGTGTACATATAATTTTTTTTCATACCTTGGTCGAAAGTACGCTTATTAATAACATTAATGAATTAATTAATTACTTAATAATAACAGATTAACAGATAAATTCCAAGCAAGCAGTTTTGAGATGAACGTAAAAACACGAATTACAGTTGTTCGCGACTATTGGCTGTCGGCATTAGCAGCAGTCTCATAGAGCTGTGTACAAGATAATTATTTTTCTTCATAGCCGGTCGAAAGTACGTATACTTCCGGCATCAGTGCGTGTAAATCCCACCAATAAATAAATGCTAGACTTTCTGTCTTAAAATTGATGCCAGAAGTGCGTACTCTCGACCGTGGTATAAAGAAAATTATCATTAATTGTACAGTGACATACCTAAACAACCAGAAATATTTCTGATACAAAAAGATTTATTCTTATAAATATTGTCAGCATATTATAAAGTTTTGGCGAACAGACTATCAAGTGATGTTTCTGACACATTTTGTTCACGAGAACACGTAGCATTCCATTCTGGTCAAGCGATTCTCTAAGCCCATCTCAGCATCCGCACTCTTTTTACGACTCAGACCTGTTCGATTCGGCGTTGTCCGCGATAAGATGAGAAGGGAGGACAATTCCTGTGACCAAATCCGTTGAATAGTTCGGCAACTAGACGCAGTGGCGACATCATCTCCAGCCAGTCAGCCAGCTAGAACGTAGCTGTATTTCCAGCGTCGGCTAACTGGGAGGGAAGTGCTGAATAGCACTCCGGGAAGAGAGGACATGATGCGTGACTGGAATACACACTAGTACATTCCAGAAACGGGACTATGGTCGCCACATTTCTATATCTATCCATACTCTTTTACTCTTTATTTTAGGGATTTGTAAATATGTACGTCAACTATTGGTTCAAACGTTCAAAAACTCTTTGTTATATACTAGACACAGTACTGTTATAAGTATTACGACCAGATTTAAAAATTGTAAATACGTCTGGTATTCTAGTGTAGAAAGTGTTGACACTATTACGTTACTAAAGTGAAACCATGGATTATATTCTTAACGTACACTTTTCAGTGCAAATCTACACAACATTACCATTCCAAACACAACTCATATTTATGATATGCTATTTGTATGATCAGTTGAGACCATAGAGATATAAGTAACTAGAGTACGCTAGTTCGTATGCTTGCCATGAGTGAAAGTGTTCTCAGTTGAGGAAGAGAACTCTGCAGAAATTTCAGAAAACCAGATATTTGTTTACTTAAATCAGCATTGTGTTACCATAGAGATAAGAAATTGTTCTCTGTCTGAATTGCAGACACTTTCACGGCTCACTAATATCTCTATGGTTGAGACACAAAAAAAAAATAAAATTTCACCAATATAAAATTCGTCAGCACTATTTTATTTAATAAAAAGTTTTGGACATTGAGTTGGTATTATTTTTTACCTTTCAAGTAGTTTATTATAAATATAGGGCAGAATAATTTTCCGGGCTATACTTATAAACGTCTTTTTTTGCCAATGGTGGTTTTGCTGCTTTTCGCCGCGAGTATCTTGACCATGTCCGTTGTCTGTCAAAGCATATTTGTTATCTTATATTGTTGAAAAAAATCAATAAAAACTGAAACAGAACATTGTATATTTTCTGTGTTACAGATCATTTTACGGTAGTTGTGAAATTACGTTTAAAACGAAAGTCAGAGAGTAAGACCAAGGTCTATATGGTATTTTTTGTCCGTAAGATACCTGGTTTTCACTTTTTTCCAATTTTTTTATAGTTCACTTTTGAACAAACGTCGCTGATGGACAAACAATGATTTACTATGGAGTTTAGTTTTACTTTACAGCACTAGTGCGGAACGGGTCACTCTATAATCTACATGCTTGTATACAGGAATGTAAAGTAGCTATCGTACATGGGATAGTTAAAAAAAAGTATTACTTAATATTTGATATAAATTTTATGCTCCTGGTTTTTTCATCCCTGCTTCCTACAACAGACAACTTGTTCTCCCGCAGTATGAAACAAATACATGTAAGACGGTTCTCTCCTCGCGTCCCGTATTAAGAACTGAACCTGGAACGGGAGGAGGGAGAGGTCGTGCCGTCATAACACTGCGGTCACCCGAAATGAGCTACTTCGCGGGAATCATTCGTTTCAGAATAATGTTCCGACATCAGCCCCATAAAATATGTGTTCTGAACTGAATACTAAGGCCCTTTATCGTTCCACCGACTCTGGCTAGAGGACTTTAACGAGTCTAACATATATGACACCGATGTTGACATAGTCATCTATAATATAATATTATATATCTTTATCTAGCGACGTTAACATACTATGCAACAATGTCGTTTTTAAGAGCGTTGAAAATCGCATTTATGATGTAAGTACCAATTTTATGTAAACAAGTTTGTATCTTGGTCGAAATGTTTAAGGCGTGCGACCTTATACATTCCGATCAAGATACAGACTCGGGAGAAACACGGATCGAATATAGGAGCGCTAGATACGATCCTTATTTCATCAGATCCAACATTCCGTCATCGGAAGAAAAGCAAACACGAAGCATGCATTGAAACGGAAAGCCCAACTAACGATGATGCTCGAGCACGAACCCATCGAACATGTTTGTTTTCAGTCTCGACGATGACATATAGTGGAAAAAATTACGGAGAGTCTGTCTGACTGATGCACCCATAACTTTTTTCTACGGCCCTAATTACGGAGAACAGCCTTCTCTAGCAGAAAACAATTTTAAAAAATCATCACTCATCGCTTATGGTACCTCCACAACACAACTGCGACTGCTTCGGATGTAACTGAGGTCAGTGTAGGTACGTATGATGGACGATGGACGAATGATATAATCGCCCCAAATCGGATCGGGAGCAACACGAATTGGGTCCAGTACGATAACTCGATGTGCCCAAATTTTGAATTTTTTTCGTTCCAAAAAAAAACTGCAAATTATTCACAAAATACGTAAAAACTTTTCGTCTTTCACTGTTATTTTTTTAAACTAACCAATCAGAAATCACATGTATACGTCATAATAATTACTGGTGTAGAATTACTGTATTACTATCTCACTTTGTATACACTACTCCCTAATTGTTTTTTAAAGAACTTCACCCAAACGCTCCCCCCTTTTCACTGCGCAAAAAATGCCATCGCATCGACACGACCCCATAATTGTTTTTTAAAGAGTTCCCACAAACGCTTTCCCCTTTTCACTGCGCAAAAAAAAAAATTTTTAAAAATAAATTTTTCGCACTTAAAAAGGCTAATAATACTGTTATTTAAAATAATAATTGTGTATTTAACCAATGGATATTTTGCACATCGAATTACTGTACTCTAACCTCGAAGTTATTACAAAATGATTATTATTACAAAATTATTAATCAAAAATTCATAAGGACAATTAAGAACAAAAATTTTGGATATTCTTATAGAAATAGGATATATTTCTTATTGAGCTGAGGTGACCGCAATATCTCCTGACGGTCACTTTACATAATATATTTTAGGTCGATATAGTTCGTGCTGTACGATATTCTATCTAGATCATAAATTTTTAATCTAGCACAGTTACTTTTTATTTCCTGTAATACTCAATACTCGCGCGTATAGTGGTGCATCGTTTTTACCCTTTTCCATATTGCACGCTTATGTACATATATAAACAAACGAAATGAAAAACAATTGAAAGGATGGAGAAAGCTTTAAAATTATCTTCGTGATTTTAAAACTTTTCAATGAAATATCAAAATCACTTAAATTTTATTAACAACGTTTCTAAACTGGATATTCTGGTGACTGGAGTATCAGTTTGTAAAGTTTTTTTTTAGAAAAAGTGTAATAATTCTAATAACTTAGTTTAGTTGCTTACCGTACTATGTTTATTTTACAAACGGTTTCTATTTTATTGAGATTAAAGAAAAAATATATTGTAACGAGACGCGGCATTGTTGTCGTCTCGTTACACATTGTTGTTGAAACCGCATAGAAGATGCCGACTCTTTGAAATAATTTTAATAATAATAATAATAGTAATAATAATAAATGTTTATTTGTTGCGTCATTATAAAATGGGTACAAAACGTCAGTAGGTACACAGTTAAAACATATTAAAATAATTAATCCGATAACAAATCGTTTAAAATGGAATATAGAAATACTTAAATACTATTATCAATCAGCACTTGTCAATAAGAATTTTTTTACATTCAATCTTGAAACGTTTGGCACCAGAAATGTTTTTTATATTATCATTCAGGTGGTTGAATAATTAATTTTTGACCCATATAATTTGGTCCTCTCCTACTCCGTTCCAATCTATGTTTAGGCATTCTTAAGTCATTACCACATCTTGTTGGGTAATTATGAAAATTTTTATTGAAACAAGTGTTAATATTTTTTTTGATAGCTAGAAGGCTATCCAAAACATAGATTGATGGCAAAGTAAGTATCCGGTAGCTTGAAAAAATGGGTCTACACGAAACTGTTTGCTAAATTCCAAGTATAATTCTGAGAATTCTCTTCTGCCAGATAAATGTTCGAGTATGCTCTAAAATGCGACTGGAGAACCTTTATTATAAGTGGAGCAGCAATAAACGAACGGGTCAGTCAGTGATGTCAAGGAATTTAGAGTTGTCATTTTTGCTGAGAATTCATTTGTTTTTTCGTTATTTATTTTATTTAATTTTTGCATTATTGTAGAAAAGTACTTTTTAGTTTGTTTTGTTAACATTTATTTTTGTAAATAAGTATGTTTACCACCAACAAACTAAACACTTTTGTCAGTTTCGTTACAATATTGACATTAATAAGTTAATGTAACACATAAATGCCAAACTTCTATGAAAAATATATATCCACATTGAGTTTTAGCTTTACGAGGTTGTCAAGAAAGAACTATATTTTAAATTCAGGAACTTCGTTTACTCACATTCATAACAATCATACTAAGAACTGAAATTACTTGATTGAAAATTTTTTCGATATATCCATATTCTTTGTCTTGGAAGGCCCTTCATTATTTCAGTGTTAAAAATAATTGGTTGTCTGTAAAGTCGGTTTACGGACGATAGTTTTACGTGATAACGTATTCCGCTCGAATATCATATTTAATAATACATTACTGCGCTCTCGCTTGCACGCACAGGGTCAGGCGGAACGTTACACTTTTCGGAACGTTACACTTTTTCGTGCATGCAGCCGGGGTCAGGCGGAACGTTTCACTTTTCGGAACGTTACACTTTTCGGAACGTTACACTTTTTCGTGCATGCAGCCGGTGTTTCATCAATTTATAAGACGTTATCACGTCAAAAAAACAACAAACCAAAAATGTTATGTTTATACAATGACGTATTACTGAGATATGCCAGTTTTTTCTATTAGTAGCAACAAACAACGTGTCAATTGCTGATACAAATTAATATAAAATATACTACTTCTCTAAAAGCAGCTATCTCAAGCCGACCAAAATAAGCATTTATCTTTGACCACACTATAAGTACGTATAACAATTATTATTTCAGTTAGTACTCGTTGGTATTCAGGTCAATAGAGTAATTTATTGTAACTAGCTATTTTGACTTAAAAGCTTTCTGGAAGTTCTCAAAGTGACAAAGGGCGTTATTAGATATGTGTTAGTATATAGAACAGTAGTTGAAAACCAGTGTTGTCAACTCTAAAATATTGAAAGATTAGCAGAACTTATAAATTTTGATTTTACAAATTATAGTCGCGAAAGGAGCTGCAAGATTCTAAATTAATTTAGAACTTTCCAATTTGTTTTCCTCTTTTTATTAAACGTTAATTTCATTTTGTGCAGTCAGGTTTCTTGTCTTTTTAAATAAATATTTCTTTATGTAGTAGGTAAGTGGTGCAGTTTGCGGTACATTATTTAATGTATAGGTATATTTAGCTAGGACTCATTTGAAAGAATAAAATTGTTAGCGATATTTGTATTTAGCGCTAGTCTTACTAAATTTCAACAGCTATCTCGTTTTCCTCCTACAGAATATTACGATACCCCATGTACTTTTATTCTATACTGAGCATAGGAATAAAATCGCAATCGAACTATTAGGGTGCAAACATATACTTCTGTCTTTTTTTTACGTCGTAAGCACTGGCGTATCCAGGAGAGCATAACAAGCACGGGGGACCCGGCTTAAGAAATTTCTAATTTGGCCTCTACTGGTCCAAAAGCTGGGTACGCCCATGTTAACGTCATAGAAAAAGACAAAGTTTTTGAAACAGAGATACTTTATTCAGATTGAATGCAAGTATATCAACCAATCCTATCATCGGAGAAATCAGGGAATTACATCGAAGAAAGGAACGCAGATATATTTTCGATACGCTTTGTTGCGTTCACTCACCGCACATTGAGTAGATAGGCAATGATTCATATAGTTAATTAATAGATATATGTGATACCCGAACAGTTTAGTCCGAACGAGTTCTACAGATGGCAACAATGTGGGAAACTGTCACGGGTTCAATCTCACCAATCCCTACTAGGAGAATACAATATATGCAGTGTGTGTTTACATTACATATATATCGCACCTCCGATAAAATAGAGTCGTAACTTGAAAAAGTCATTTTTTCAGGAAATCTAAATTTGTGAAATCAAAAATTGATATAATTTTTGTTTTCGTTTTTAATTGTAGTAACTTCAATGTATTATACATTTTCGGAATCGTTATAAAATATAAGCTATCCATTGTCATAAAAATTAATGTCATTTTCGTGAAAATTCTCCTGAAAAGTTCTAATTATGTCTCTTTTTTAGATAAGGACTTGGGATATGAATAATGAAAATATTATGTCCGAGTTACAACATCTTTATTTTGTACGAAAATTTCATTCTTTTATCCACTTTCTTGGTGGAAAATTGTAAAATTATATAAAAAACAAAACGTAGACTTTTAAATAATTAAATGCATGAAATTTAAACGAAAAAAAAAAATTCATTCTAATTGTATTATCAGGTTTTGATAGTACAATAAAACACAACACAAAATTGATTCTTAATAACAAAAATAAAAAGAATATTTAAATAGAATGTAGTGTAATGTAGAGTAATAATATAAAATAAAAATAGTTAAAAATTGTGGGACCACTTAATTAAAACCAACATATTGCAACACTAAGACAGTCATAATTGGAATTAATACGATATTGTAGAGAAGATTATGAAAGTAAGACATAAATGTGTAACAACTAAAGTGATGCATTATAAAATAAGTCACTACTGGATATATTAAAGAAAAAAATACTACTTAGTTATTTAAAAATATATTGTCACAATTCACTTTATGACTGTATTTATTTAAACATTTGAACATGTATTCCCGACAATTGACAATAAGACACTATTTGCGATAAATATAACTGAAATAGTTGTGTGTGATATATGGACACATCGCCATCTCGTGTCGAATTTGTTGAGTTAAACATATGCCATTATTTTAGATAATACAGAAAAAATTGCTGATCATTTATGTCTATTTAGCTCAAACCTTCACTTTTTCGAGTTACGACTCTATTTTATTGGAGGTGCGATATGCTGTGTGTGTGTGTGTTTATATGTGTGGGTGCAACTAACACGTATATAGATTCAGTCCGACGTGCAATAAAATCTCATCTCATACAACAAAACACAGACAGGATAATGGGGTACGTTTGTAACCTTTGTAAGACAAAAGTCACCGGTCAATTCTAAAGTGTTTATAAGTTTGTGTTGTAGAAAACTCGTGAATGAGTTCAATTACCTGGCTAATCGTACTAATACTTGCAACATGGTGAACACCAAGATATCTGTATATAATTTATTTTTTTGTAGGTATTTTGTGTTATACCCAATCGGAAGAACGGATGTCAATTTGTTTGTGCTTTGAAATTTTGTTTTCTTGGGTGTTAGTAGACTTTTTTGTAGTTTTTATGTTATCAAAATTAAAAAAACAGAATTACTGTACTGAATTAAGCTAATTAGCATAACTTGAAATAAAATATTAAGGTCGCTGCACACGTGGCTAAATTCCTTGCTAGATTTGCCGACTAGTTTTCTAGCGCTGGTTTTCTTGATTGCTGTTATGTGCTCGCTTCACACGAGACGTATTTTCAAGCTAGTGACAGTTCAAATATAAACACAGACCAAAACATGTCTGTTCTCTGACTCTGAGCAGAATAACGCCATGTTGGTTTGTGGGCGTTTGTTCAAGTCCCCCACGTGACAAGATACTGCTTCCTGGTTGGTTCTTGCTCATACCTAGCAGCGTACCTAGCAAGGAAAATAGTCCCTGTTCTAATTTTAAAACCTATCTTATGAGCTAGCAGGTGATTTCCAGTTTCGTACCCAGCCTACCGGCCAGCAGAACTTCAAGCAGTGTTTCTAGCAGCGTTTCTAGCCTTGTGTGCAGCGGCCTTTAGTAAAAAACACTTTTTAAATACAAGTTTTTATTGAAATGTATTTACTAAAAAAGGAAAAATAATTTGTAATAATTTAGGTTCCTACAAACCATTTCGGTACATATTTTCCCTCCATAACTCTAAAAAATAAACTGGACCTCTGTATCTCGAATAAAAGAGTGGGCTGTAAACTCCATTACCGTTCAGAGCGTATTCTAAGTAAATTTGACAACTGCGCAGTGTGATTTTATTGGAGGCGATAGGGCTATGTAATTGGTTTTTAAGTAGGTAATCGACATTTTTTTAACTGCACGACACCTCACTGCGCGTTTTAATTTTTCAACTGCGCAAACCGTGATCAATTGCGCATTACAATACGCTCTGCGATCGTTTATTAATCACAATACACGCTTTTATAATTATGAACCTAAATTATTTTACAGTCATTTTATAGTTTAATTATTTTTACACGCTTTATATTAGTTTCACTTGTAAGTTTGTTTGCATGTATGTATGTATATAAGTATGTATGTTTGTAAACTCGTTTGGACTACAGCAAGTGGTTTATCTAGTGGTATAATATGCCAGCTCTGTAAGTACACTGGCTAGCCGTGCGGTCTAAGTCATGGGTCTTCGCTGACGTCAACTCTCGGCATCACGGGTCGTGGGTTCTAATCCCGTCTACGCCGAAAAAAAAATTGTTTTTTTTTCGGCAAATTTTTGACAATTAATCGAACTAAAAAGTGGAAAATAAACATATTTTTAAAAAAAACTAAAAAACACGCTTTATATCAAACTAAAAAGTGAAAAATATAAATATAGTTTAAAAAAACTAAAAAACACGCTTTATATCGAACTAAAAAGTAAAAAATATTTTTTTTTAATATAAGCTTAAAAAGCGTGGGGCGCTCGATGTACGAAAATGTGGAACAAAGCGCCCCAGGCTTTTTAAGCTTATTTAAAAAAAAATGTTTTTTACTTTTTAGTTCGATATAAACCGTGTTTTTTAGTTTTTTTTTTAAAGTACCTATATTTATTTTTCCTGTTTAGCCGATACATTTCAACAATTGTTTTAAAAAGTTTTTTTTACTAGTATTTTATTCTTTTACTACTAGTAATTTTATTCTTTTTAGTCTTTAAAACTGTTTACTATTAAAACATTAATTTGTTAAAATTAATTAACTATTTAATTCTAAAAACGATTTGATGTGTACAAAACTTTAAATCGATTGAATTTGTGGCTTCCGCCATATTGAGTTTTGAATTGCGTTACATGGTTTATTGTATTCCACTCGAGGGCAGGGGCGGATGGGCCCAACCAGTCCGGTTACAGGAAAGTAAGATCTGTTTTTTCATACAGAGGACCAGCGCTAGTTTTTGCCGCTCTATAAAAAGTGAGCGTTCGACACTCACTATTTGTAGACATAACTGTATCCACCGTGGACATAACTGTGTCCACCGCAAACATAACCAGTAAACAAAAAAATATATAAATTAATATAGGCAACGGTCTACCGGCCTCGGAGGACCCCGACCTATCGGAAACACTCCCAAAATTTTTATGGACCCATCCGCCTTTGCAATCCTGGGGCGACTGCCATATTTGATTTATGCATTATCACCGGACTGATACCCATGTGCAAAATGTCAAAAATCTACCTTAAGGTAGTACGAGCACCAAGGCAACTATAAATAAAAAGCTTGATTTTTTTAATATTTCGGTAGATGGATGATATTTTTTCATTGATTTCTCCAAAACTAGTCAGTGGAAATTAAAAAAAAAAAAACTATTTAAATTAAAGTTAAAACCTTAATAAATTATTGAAAACAAAAAAAGCCCGTTGTGCCCGACTAATTAAAAAGATATTTAATCTTTTTAAATAAATATCGTTTTAATTAATCGGACACAACGGTTTTTTTCTTATTTTCAATAATTTATTAAGGTTTTGATTTTCATTTAAATAGTTTTTTTTTAATTTCCACCGACTAGTTTTAGAGAAATCAATGAAAACATATCATCCATCTACCGTTTTACCATGAATTAAGCCAATGTTAAATATGCATACTTTTGAAGTCATTTATTTATTTAAATAATCGGGCAACCCCGCTAAAATTTTCAGAATTGGTTTAGACTTAGTCCAGCTTCATATAAAAAAATCAAGCCTTTTATTTAAAATTGCCTTGGTGCTCGTACTACCTTAATTAGATCTAGTCTAAATTTTGATTAGAATATTTGACCCGAACTTACAAACCGAGTGACTGACAAACATGTAAGTTAAATAAAAATCTCCAAAAAGTCCGATCGATTTTTTAAGTTTCCAAGATTTTTATTTCAAAGTAAATTGAACTCAGTCTCATAAAGCGCTCCTGTATTTGGCAGCTGCATTGGCAGCTTTGTACCGACTTGAAAATAAAGTAATCCGTTCGAACATTCATAAATATGCACTAACATTGTTGAAACAATATTGTATCTCACATTCTTTAAGTAAATAATGTTGTGAAAGAACTGTTTTCTTCTTACCCAACTTTGTAAATATCTTCGTTATGTTTTAGTGCTTTTTTTATAGAATTTATTTTGCCATTGTGTACCTATATAAGATACTAAACAGATTACAATTGACTTGTTTTCAGCCATCGGCAAGAGCCATCCACTAAGGTGGGGTTGCCATAAAAGTTCGTAAAAAATACTGGACCGTGACCATAACGAATATGTATTAATTTTCTTTCATTCGATGGTGTTGAAATTTCATTATTTTTATTTGACTTTTAAGCGAGCTCGCGATTTTCAATAACAAATTTTAAGATATATTATGAACTCGAATCAATCTAAAACTGCTACGTTTTATATAAAACATAATAGTTTAAAAACTTAATACCTACAGTGTAACCTCTTTAAACCGTCCTTAGTTATAACGAAAAACTCCCTATAACGTAGAAAGCTTTAGAATTTGGTTGGTTTGCCTTAAAACCCGTACATTAATACCCTTTTTATAGCGCAACAGCCATTCTCTATTACGAAGAAATATGTTCATACTTAGACGTCAGAAAATGTTAGACGTAAAGAGGACAATAATTCTGAACCATCACCAACTATTCAACAAGCACTTGATGCCGCCAAACTTATCGAAATAAGTATTCCTATTGTTTAATAAAGATGATTCCATCAATCTTTATGCCATGCTTAAGATACTTAATAAAATACAAAACAAAATATATTGGCATAGCAAAAAATAACATTTTGTCACCGGTAAAAACGCGAATTAAAAATAAATATTTCTGAAAAGTATCAAAGAAGCTAGTTTATAAAATGCGTGTTCACACTTGACTACAGCGTATTCATGGAGTATAGAAATTTATAAAATTTTTTACCATAACTACCGCTTACTTCTGTAAACTAACCGATGACGTTGAAAATTTAATTACTGTTCAAATGAGACGTTCTCACGATATCTTCCATGCTAGTTACAGACTCATAATACGTATGCTGCTATGTATTTATGTATTGTTGTCTAACAATCTGTACCAAAATGGAAGTTTAGGTACGATTTGACGTAGATAATATGCGGTATTAAACAAAGTCTATTGCTCGAATCGTGCATATATCGGCAGTGAAACTTTATCACACAAAACGAGTCGATTGTGTCAACAAAGCAATCGGTCTAGATTGACAAGCGAGCTCGTTATTCGCACCTTCCTTGGTGTGGTGAAGGTTTGAGTTGCAGTCGGCACTACAAGCAATCAGATCGTATGATCGATGACGTGTCAATGGATACGAATTATAACGGAAACATACCTCTACATACATTACATGTATGCTGATAGCAGCAGACTGTTACGTATCGGCTTTCAGCGTTACCAAAATTTTTTCGAGATTAGCAAAATTGTCGCGGTAGAGTGCATTGGATTTAGTACTCTATTACTCTAGATGTAGTTTTACTTCTGTAATGTGTAGTTTAAACAATAATATCACTGCTTGTCGGGCATTATACAGTTCGTTCGTCGAACTGTACTATAGCTTTGCTCACTTACAAACTTGCGTTACAGATCGATGACTACAGAATCCAGTTTCGAACTGGATAGTTTTGCCCACTTACATCAGAGGTGAGTCCGAGCAGTGTTGGTCTGGCCTCAGGGAATACCGAGACCTTTTCCGATTGGACGTGGGTCCTTCGTGGGCCAGTCCGGTCCGATTCGGATGTTTGTCTTCTAAGTTTTGACCGACCCTGAGTCCGAGGATCCCTTCGGAAAGACTGTGGATCCTAGAAGTACGCGCATCATCTTGCATCTACTTACAGACTCTTAGGCGTTCGTGAATTCCAGTTTAGGAAACGCTGAATTGTATGATATTATGACGGGACTCGTTCATTTTCATCACCTGTTTTTATTACTCGGTTATTCACAGTGGGAGTGTGGATGTCACAGTAGTAATAGCTGATGTTATGATTGTTGCTAGATTATTGCGTTATCTGCTGTACTTAAAAATAACTATCGAACTCGAACTCCGAACCCTCTACGTGCAAGGCTACGTTACGCTACGGACAGCTTACGAGATTAAATTCTTAAAATGGAATGACGTATATCCGTTCGGTTTTTCTTGCTTTGCTATCGTGTGTAAAATTGCTATGGGGGGTTGAGAATAAATGTTTACACATCAAAAAATTCAATTTATGTGAAAAAACTCATGATCATAAATCCACTTTCTTAGGAGTGGCTTGGGGAGGGTGCAATTGGTCAAAAAATTCTGCCGCTGATATTTCCCGGTCATTTGGCTCTTAAAGAACCTAAAAACAAAGCAGTAGAAATTTTTTGAAACTTTAACCATTTTTTTACCATCTTTGAAATTTTTTACCCTGCTTATCTTAAAATGGGTCCAGATTCCGCCTATATATCATATAAGAAAAAATGCTCCAAATTACTTCAGTAGCTTATGTACCAAGCGGCAGAAGGTTGGGACGACATGGTTTTTTTTTGCGCGTCAGCTCCCTAACACCATTCATACGATTACGATGAAACTTAGGTGACTTATGCGCGAGATTACGAAAGTTTCTGACCCACCATTCCTTAATCCACCCCTGTTGTCGCTGCCGAACAGGATATACAACATTGTTTCGTCTCAAACGCGTGCGAAGCCGCGGGTAGCGACTAGTACCGAATAAGACATCTAATACCGTCTTACCCTGTTCTCCCTACAGTATAGTGTTAAGCTTCAGTAAGTAACAACATAGAAGCGAGCGAGTTCCCAAGGCGTTTGCTATTTGCAATTCCTTGACTGATGAGCCTGAACCTGCTTTTCGTCGTCTCAATGTACGTTTTCAAAGAGCGCAACCAATCGGCATCCTAAAGCTTTTTTTAACTACACATAAGATGTCTATTCTTCTATAAAATATCTCCAGTATACTATGTTCGTCAATTTTTGACGTGATAACGTCTTATAAATTGATGAATCACCA
The DNA here is from genome assembly GCA_963575645.1 of Xanthostigma xanthostigma. Taxonomy (NCBI): domain Eukaryota; kingdom Metazoa; phylum Arthropoda; class Insecta; order Raphidioptera; family Raphidiidae; genus Xanthostigma; species Xanthostigma xanthostigma. Next base: position 20,577,719 of record OY754465.1, read on the forward strand.
ATCTTATAAATTTATGAAACACCGGCTGCATGCACGAAAAAGTGTAACGTTCCTAGCGTTCCTAACGTTCCGCCTGAGCCTGTGCGTGCTTTTCTCGAAAACGGCCCTAACGATTTGGATGAAATTTACTGAAAAGGGATTTTGGGGGGCAAAAAATCGTTTTAGCTAGGTCTCATCTCTCGAAAAAATCGTTTTCATACAAATTTTATCATTATAAAAATCAATTTTTTGACGTATGAAAATACTTAAATATTGTAAGTAGGTTTTGGAATTTTATATAAACAGTGAAACAATTGTTTTCAAAATATTATGACAATTAATCTTTGAGACTTAAAATAAATACGAAAGAAAGAAAGTTAAAAAAAAAAACAATTATTATTATAGGTGGTGAGTATTTTAATACATAAAATTACCTAAATTTGAAGCGAAAGATGCAATATCATAGATTCGAATTATTATAATTATTATATGTAGAATTTAGGTTATGTATTACGGAATACGTTATCACGTAAAACTATCGTCCGTAAACCGACTTTACAGACAACGAATTTTTTTTTTTAAATCTTAAGCTTCTACTAATTCATATTTGTTGAAAATCCAATTGTTAGTTTGCCAGTTCTCAGAGATGGCATTAAGTGATAAATGCCGTAATACAAACATTATAAACAACAGTATTAATAATTAGAATATAATAACAATAAAATAGTATTATAATTATTAATTTTTTTCTCGTATTTCGGGCCACCGAATCAGCCATTATGTCAAGTTTCAGTGTTCAAATTCATTTTTATTTTTTGACTTTTTTCGATTTTTTTAAAGAATTTTGAAAGTTTCTGCAGGAAGTAAATTGGAAGAAAATATTTTTTTTCCAACTAGAAGGTCCCCCAGATGCTGTTCTGTCATTTTTTAGAGGAATTTCGCCGTTTTTTAATGTGCCCTAGCGTCGTATCGCAACGCGCTGGACCCCTACTCCACTAAGCAGATTTGTAGAGGGGGGCTCAGATTACACGAAAGAGAGCGTTTCTACCACCAAGTGCTCCTTGACCATTTCTGTCACTATTTACCTTACTATATAGAGAAGGAAGAATTCCTTAGAGTTCTGCATCCACAAGCACCGTCATACAAAAGATATTTGTGAATCTAATTATATAATACATATAACCGCGTCTCTAACGGTGAATTGGCCGATTATAGTGAGTTTGGGTTATGCACACGGAGTACACGAAACGATCCAATAAGCACAGCCTTTTGCGTGTGATAGACTAATGACTTAGAATTACGCTGGCATGCTGAAATAGCTTTAATATTTACCAAAAGTGACAATCTACTCGTTCAAGAACGCCAGTTATAAGAACTATTTTTATAGATTACTCGACTACGGACTCAATATCAGCGAGAACAAAGACAAAGCCGGAATTTTATCAACACCGTAATTATGCCATATACGGTATAATATTCGACTCTTAGAGCAGCATTATGGCGATGAATGTAGATGCAATTTGCATAATAACTACATGCCAATAAGTCAAGATGCATGAGCATCTCTGGATGCGATCGAGATTTATAAAATATACCGCGATACACAAAAGTGGAAATAATGTCGTCTTAACACCAATACAAAACCCTCACTCACAGACTTCTGGAAGACACACATCAGATCCTTCGATAAACTACATGTGTCGAAGTTCTCATGATCAATTCCATGTATTTGTATATCGGCATGTCGTTTGAGCAGACATTTTTTATTTGCCTTCTTTGTATGCCTTGCTTGATTGGACGTTAGAGATACAGCCAGTGTATAGAGATGGGACAAATGGGTCTTTTTAGTGATCTGCATCTTTGCATCTGGATCCCGTATGTGAGCCGGCTCCCTGAACCGGTTCAAAAAGAGCCGAGTTCTGAATATGTTATTCAAGTCAACTGGGCCACTGAGTTAGTTGAGTCAATCATATCACGTAATATTATGCCAGTGACTGACTCACATATTATAAGGCGGGATTTTACAGGATGCTACTTGCTATGTTACAGAAAGCATATTACAATATGCATACAGTGCCTTAAATAGTTGTGACTTAAGTGAACCACTGTAATAACTGTACCGCCTGTGCGTAGTGTGTACATTGTAAAGAGTTGTTGATTGTATAATGTATACCTGTATAGAATACATATGAGGCATGAGTCATTTGACCTGACAGATACTTATTGCTTCTGTGTGTTAAGTGTTTCACTGAGTTATGCGGATCCGTTGATCCGTCGGCTTAAAAAAAGTGAGTCGGCTCTCACGGATCTTATGTCGGAGTCGGCTCTTTGAACTGGTTCATATCTGAGTTACCCAACACTAAGCCAGTGCAACGGAACTGTAATCAAAATCATGAGTTCATTTGCTGCTCTGTTTGTTGCTTAATAAGAAATGGAATTCTTTATTTTAATATTGTCAGTACGTTTTGGGACATTCTTTATAATACGTTAACGCCGAATATCCATTACAGTACATGTCGCTCTATGTTTTAAACCTTTGATTTTTTAAACAATACATTCAAAAGAATGCTTCTTGGCATGTAAATAAGTATAAAAAATGTCATTTTCGCCTCTATTTGTCATGTATATGAATTATTTAACTTTATGTGTAATTTTCTTGTTTATATTGTTAACTAATAATAAATTCAAATCTTTGATTAACGTCTGAATAGAACTCTTCAAGCAAACAAAAATTGTCGACCAATTTTTCTCAGATAATTATTGACAAAAAGTCAATAAATAAAGTCGGTAGGTCACCAGGAAAGATTTAAAAAGAAAATAAACTAAAATTAAAAAGTGCACATCCCACAAGTTTCCACTGTATGATAAAAATTAAAAAAAGAAAAAAAATAGAAAAAAAATTAAAGAAAGTTTAAAAAATTTAAAGAAATACATTTCTAAATAAAAGTTGAAAAAAAAATTAAAATATATAATATAATATATAAATATCAAGTGGAATTAAATGGAATAGAAAAAAATTAAAAATCAATGATTTCGGTAGGAATAGAACCCGGACCTTGTCGTTGCCGATCTAATGGCTTATCCACTTTGCCACGGAAACTTGATGGCTGTGCCGCTGTTATTATGGTACATATAGGAGCTTAGCACTTATGCTATGGTAATTTACACAGTAATTATATTGTTTTTTTAAACTATTAGCTGTCAAAAAATAATAAAATAAAACCATTTATAAAAATTAAATTACTGAACACATTTCATTGAATTTAAATATGGTTCTACTCTGATAGTAAACAAAGTGAATAAAATATAAACCAAGTCCATCCGATCAAAATTGCGACCTGTAGAGCTCGAACGTACGTACGTGTATACGTACGTACAGACCAACCGACAATTGCTGTTTGTGATTTTCAATTATAATTTTAGCAGTAATTATGACATCAATCTAAAAATTGTTTTGTTTTATAGATCAAAACCTCCTCTATTCAAAAAACTACAATTTTAATGGATTTCGAGTAAAATAAACTTAGATATAACTTCTTGTATGAACGAAAGTCAGCTCTGAAGCGCAAAGCGATAAAAGAACACATAACGCTAGTGAAGCGGTATGTGCAATTTAATACTATGCTATTGCATTATGCTAATTATTCAAATTATATTATAAGACTCGAAAATACTCGAACTGCAGTAAAAGCAATAAAGAGATTATTTCATTTACAATTATACATATGACGCTTCGTCCCTTTATGGCGATTTTTTTCAATTAGTAAACTTTTGTTTTACTGCAGTCAAAGTACCTGCGTTTCTTATAATAACTAAAATTTAATCTTCGCATAACAATTTTCTTTTTTTTAAATTATAAAAGAGCGCTTAAATAATAAGTGACACAACATATGTTATATTTTCTCATTTCGTGGAAATGTAGTTACTCTTGTTAAAAAAGCGGAACTTTTACACAAAAGTTTTTCTAATTTAGTTAATTTTGGAGATAAACAACGTGTTGAAGTAATTCTTCACATTCTAAACTCGGAGAGCGTTTCATTAAAACATTTCAAAACTTACATTAATTTTCATCTTTTTTAAGATAATTTAAATTGTAAGAAAATTGATGGGGATGTTATATCGCGTGTGTTGCTAAAATATGAGGCGACAAGTTGAATTGTTTAGCGTGAACGTGTTAAGACAAGTTTAAAAAAATGTTCTTTTAGTCCAGGAGGCAGTGAATTTTTTTTGTATTTATTTTCCCAGTCGGTGAATATGAAATAATTTGTTCGGATGGTGACACAAAATGACAATTTCTGAGTCTGGCTAAAATTTTCGGATGGGTTCACTAGTTAAAAAAAGACAAATTCATTTATTTTCCCAGTCATAAGTTTTTTTTATTTATGGAAAAAAAGTGTGTTTTGACTGCTAGGGTCCAGCACTACTGCCATAAGGCGCGATATTATACAATAGTTGGCAAAACCAAAAGTGCACATCCCGCAAGTTTTCAACTGTACATATTATAATGAAAAAAAAATGAAAAAATAGATTTAAAAAAAAAAACAATTAAAAAAATAGAAAAAAAAAATAAAAATAAAATGGAATAGAAAAAAAAAATATTACTTGGTGTCAGCGGGAATCGAACTCGGCACCTTGCTATTACTGGACTACGCGTTTAACCACTCGGCCATTCTGATATCCCAGCTTGCGTTGTTATTATGGTATAGAAGTGGAGCAGTTATTCTACGTAATACACTACATTACAATAACAGTAATAGGTATTTTTTTGTTTTTTTAAGGTTTTTTATTTTAACTATTAGCTGTCAAAAATAATAAATTAAAACTGTTTATAAAAATTAAACTACTGAACACATTTATGTGAATTTAAATAGGGTTCTGGTCTGATAGTAAACAAAGTGAATAAAATATAACCCAAGGCAATCCGACCAAAATTGCGATCTGTAGAGTCGTGACGTACGTACATACGTACATCCGTACATACGTACAGACCAACCGACAACTGCTGTTTGTAACTTTCAATTACAATTTTAATAGTATTTATAAACTCGAATTGATTTAAAAATGGTTCTGTTTTATAGATCAGAATCTCCTCTTTTCAAAAAGCTTCAATTTGAATGGATTTCGTGTGAAATTAACTTAGATATAACTTCTTATATGAACGAAAGTCAGCTCTGATGCTCAAAGCGATAATAAAGCACATACCGCTAATTTAGCGGTATGTGCAATAACTTGGATAATAATCATATCATACAATACGGTATACAATACATGTAAAGATATGGTATATTTAATAACATGTAAGTTTTAATTTTCAGATATCTAAGTACTATTTTTCTGGTATACCTATGTTACGTTAAATATATTTTATTAAGTCTGTTGTTTTTATAAACTTAACTATTTTTCTTAAGTTTGCTGGTTCGTTGTTAAGGACTTCTTCGATTCTGCTGGAAATGTCAAGAAATTAATTGAAGTGAATCATTTTATTAATGGAAATAACAGTCTGGCACATCCCAAGTGGAGGAAAATCAGTCTGACTGAAAATTTGGGGATGCAAAAATTTGACCGATTTTTGAAATCCGTAACTCTTATTTTCCAATGCTTGAAATTTAACGTATAATTTGATACTATCATAAACTATAATCAAAAGTAAGTCTGGCTGATTTACGAAATTGGCAAATGAGTCTGGTGGTATCATGAAAATCGTAAAAATTAAAAAAAATTTTGATCTTATTTTACCCGGATTTGAAAATTTGTCACATGATAAATAATACTATAATTTCATAGAAAATACACGTCTGGCTGTCATTTACAATCACGAAAGCCCCGCCAGACTCACAAGTCAGGTAGAGATGACAACAATTACCTGTATAATTCACAGAACACTAATTCTGTGTGTATAATTAGGCTTTTGAAAAAAAAATAATTATCGATTTTTTTATTGTATTTTAAAACTTTATTATAAATAATATTGATAATCGATGCGAAAAACTTTCAAAAAACTTTTTTGAAATTAATTATAAGCAATTTAAAATTGATAAAATATTTAAAAAAATCACGTGACCGTAAACGCACTAAAATTGTTTTTGACAGTTGTGACGTCATATTGTTAAAATGTATATAAGCAGTCTATCAATGGCTTCTACATATTATTGTGTATTGACTAAAACTATTCTAAATTTAGTATAAAAAAATATTGTTGACAAGAAATTCTATTTAATAATGTGTGACAAAGCTTTTATAAAAGCCAATTCTGCTAATATACTTACTGTAAATATTATTTATGATCACAGATTTTCTAAAAAATGATTCATTTTCGGTTCAATTCAGCTGAGGTTAAGTTTTTTTTTTAAATAATAATGTGACTGTAATTTATGAGAAACTAAATATTTTTCATTAAATATAATTAGTTAATTTATTATTTATTATTATTATTTGTAGGGTGTCACTCGAAAGATATATATATAAAGATTATATTTCTAGTTGAAACATACCTTTTCACGACATATTAAAATACACAGCGGCTTTTAAGTATGAAAATCGGTTTATATTTTTAATGACGCTCTGTTCTGAACTTACAGTCTTTACCACCTGGCAAATACTTAATCGTATGTACCACACACCATTTTTGTCATGTGTATGCGAGTTATGGTTCAAAAAATTCTGGTACATCATAATGTAACTGAAATACACTATTTTATTTCATTGTTTGAAAATTTTTATTGTTGTCACATTGCTACTAATTTTTTCAATTGTTATCTTAATATGAGAAAAACACAGCTCATACCTACTAGTCTATTATTAAAAGATATTAAGTATTATGTATGTAGGTACTACATTTCCTTGAATATCGATTTTTGTGAGTTTTTTTGTGACCAATGCAAAGCAAATATTATTGATTGAAATATTATACAAGACATTGCTAAGAAAAATACATCGATAAAATTGATATACCATATTATTCTTAAAAATGAGTGCCGAGAAATGACAACGGGTAAGTAAAATTACATCCGAAACGACAATTTTTAAAGGATCTAAAATAACGGCGGCAGATTTCAAAATGACGACCTACATAAATAATATTTACAAAGGGAACGACTGTTATTATAGAGAAAAATAGTTGGTAAAGTTGAATCTTGGATTTCTCGTTTAAAAAATACATAACATTGAAATTAATTAGTTTCGTAAAAAAAAAATAGTACAAAATCAACAAATCACAGCAAATTAATAATATGTTTTGAACTATTCCAAGCAAAATTCGGTCACCCAGATATTTAAATTTATACGTTGATATAAATTATTATTAATTACAGTATTATATTAAAATACTTACATCAAAATGATCCTTGCAACACAAAAAAATGGATGTTTCATGATGTTGACACCATTGTTTTCGACGTGTAACATCTTGTGGCACATTTAAAAACATTTTGTGGGGAGTTTTTTTATGTAATATTCGTATACCTTTGTACAAAGCAAGCACGATAACATTTAAGATTCGACATTTTTGATAAATTTCTTAATATATTGACTGTATTCAATCAATGAGAGGTTAAAACACTGTCAATTGCATGTGATGATAATAGAAATTTACATTATGACGTCACATTATGCTCGGGAAATGTCGGCTCGTTCTCGGAACTGGGTACAAAAATGTATTTTTAATTTGATATAACTTTTGAATTATAACGAAAATAAAAAAAAGAAAAATAGTTTTGTTATAAAACTTATATACGATCTTTCCATTTATGACAAAAAAAAATTTCATTCAAAAGCCCAATTGAACACGCCGAATTTAGCGCGCCTGACGAGCGTTGGACGAGTCTGGCAAGGCTTTCTGGGTGTTCCACATTAGCCAGATTATATTTGCAGCTGTAATTATACCTAATATAAACTATCATCTGACAAATTTTTAGGACTGCGAAAATAAGGGCAATGTGTTTGATTATTTTTTTCCAATTTTTTACCTGTCAGACATATTACCCATACCTACTCACAGATTAGCCAGACTATTTTTTTTTCTTAACTTCACTATATCTCTCATTAATAGAACTATTTTTATCACTGGACAAAAAGTGCAGTATATTTGTACTTTCTAACGCATTTTCCGCCTCAACCCATCGCAAAACCACCCCCTACATATATATGAATTTTGCTTAGAATAACAAACCGAATAATTCTATCGGTGTTTGCTGACTAGGAAAATATGTACCGAAATTCTTCACTGCCTCCTGGACTATTTTCTCTTAAAGCAATTTGTATTTTTACACGAAATTTTTAACGAACGCTTTTAACAAAATTTCGTATTAATATTGACGGTTAAATTAACATCCAATTTTAGTTTCTTTCGAATCAAACAATAATAATAATAATAAAACGTAGCGTAAAATGGTAAAAATATATATATATATAAATTATATATAAAAAATATAATAGGTGAGAAAAAATTAAAGCTTGTGAGTTTTATGTATTTTATTATTAAATATATATAAGAATGTGTAAGTACTTTGATTTCTTCAAAAGCATTGAAATTATTTGGGTTCCGTAGCGAAATGGCACAAACGGAACTCTTATAACTTCGTCATGGCCATCCGTCCGTCTGTCCGTATGCCTTATAAGTCCGCCATCTTATCATTGATTTGAATCAAATTTTACAAGCAAGTGTTTTATGTGAACCACCATACAATTGTGTAATGAAATTACAAAATTGCTTTCCAAACATAAAACTAAGAAATTTTATGTATAGGTATATATATTTTTCAATTTTACTTGTGTAGTGTAAAATACACAGACTCTTTTTTATATGTCTTTGTCCAATAGAGACAATTATCTGTGGAAACATAACTAAAAATAAAAAAAAAACAAAATAATATTATTATATTTTTGACTATTTTATAATCCATAGATTGTATAGCTCGGAAGCTTCAGTTACTTTAAATTGTAAATATTATAAATATTATCAGACGAACATAATTAAGTTAATTTTTGGTGAGTGAACGTAATTTTCACGGTTTGTTAAATACATCGTACTAATAACTTTAGAAATGAAAATGTCAACGCGTCGATGGCTCACCAGCGAAGCGTTTTTTTTTTAAACAAGAACAAGGTGGTGTATCCACAGCCACGTACCACTGCACGCCACATCTAAGTCTTCGCTTTAGTTCCAAGCTTCTGTACGTCCGTTCGTTCATAGGTCAAAACCGTTTGAGTGACAGCACTAATTAATTTTGAACTTAGACCAGAATGGCGGTCGTTACAGTTGAGCCATTTTATGTCAATATACATGTGATCAACTTATAACTTTACTTTGTCGAAATAGTTAAACTGAATACATTTTTGCATTGTTTCATTATCCAGATTTATCTATAGCATATTTGGATTAAGAAACCGGCCAAGTGCGAGTCGAACTCGTGCACCGAGGATTCCGTACATACTTGTAGGTATGTAAATAGTTCGCCTAACGTGAAAACCGAGTCTCAAAAATTTTCCCACTTAGCCGTAGGAAAACTCTTATCCTCATACATCGACAAACGTCGCGGTCAGTTTGCCAACCAAGCGTGTAATTGCAATGAGTTCAGATGGACTTCTGAACTGCAAGTGTATTGCACCTCGTGACTATATCATCGTACCGTGTTGTATGCGAGAGTTCTCAGATTATTAATGTCACATGGTTTTCCTAAGGATTAATAATCATGCAGCATTGGTTCATCACTCCATCTCTAATGATCACAATTTTAACTTTGATGAGCCAAAGATACTACATAAAGAAACGAATTTGCAAAAAAGACTTTTTTTGGAGATGTGTTAGATAAAAAAAAATCTAACACTGTCAATAAAAGAACGGACATAGAAGGGTTAAACAACATTTATGGCAATATAATTAACAAAATTTAACAATTTCTAACCTGTAAACAAAATGTCGTCTGTATAGAAAGTCTTTTTTTTTTTTTTTTTTTTAAAAAAACAGTGTGCAGCAACTAAGGCTATTTACGCTGAACTAAAAATAAAAAATATGAAGGTAAGTATAATAATAATAATAAGTACATATAATAATTAATTGGATATAATATAATAGAATAGCTAGGTAAAATTAATTTATATTTTATTTTTCAGGTTTGAAAGTTCGAGGAAATTCATTATATTAGTAACTGCGTTTTCATCTTCATTTAGTATCTTGGAGAGTTGGTCAGGTAAGTTGTATCTATATTGTTGATATTTAGTGCAGGTTGTTAGTATGTGTTCTATTGTAAGCTGTTGATTGCATGTTTCGCAGACTGGTGGCGGTTCTCTATTTAGGATCTGTGAGTGCGTTAAAGCTGTATGTCCGATTCGGAGCCTTGTTAAAATAATATCCGTTCTTCTTTGGCTGTGTGTTTGTGTACATTTGATTTTGACATAATCCCTTATTTTTCTTAATTTATTGTCCGTCAAATTTTTCCATTCATTGTTCCATTCTGTATATATATTTTTTTGCTGGATGTTTAGCATGTCATCTTTGATTATGGGTAGCAATATGGGGGGAATAAAAAGTCTTTCTTATACATAAGATAGTACAATATTTATTTTCATATTGGACAGAACAACTTTATTTAGAAACATAGCTTTTTATGATATTTTTATATTTAAAAACTGCAGTTGAAATTCATACTAAATGATCATGTATATTACAATAATTTGTACAATTTACCATCTCAACTTACATTGAGGTATGTTAATAATGTTTTTGTTTTATCTATAATAGATTTGTAATTTAAAAATTAAAATAATATTAAATGTAATGAATACTATACATGTTCATAGGCTATGATGATGAAAATACATTTTTCAATTGTTCCTCAACCAAATAAATCTCCTTGAATTGAAAATACTAATGAAAAGCAACTATTCGATGGGAGTTGCGAGCAAAATATAGTATATATCTCGGACGTAATGATATCACTCATTTCAATATAATGTCAGTGCTCGTAATGAACTAAGCCACTAGACATACAAACTACCATTTTTAGTATCTTTTAAATAAGTCGTTGTTTTGTTTCTCTGTAATTACGTTTTAATTACAGGAAAAATTTCATATCACTTTAAAAAGTATATTATTTTTATTAATTTGTTGAAAGCACCTTTCTTAAAGTTACATGTTAAAAACGTAAAGTATGCCTTCTCTAGAATCTTAATGCTAATATATAAGACCCTGAAAAAAAAACACTAATTGTGTCAAAACGTAGACCAATAAAGAAGTTTGCTATTCTTTAGCTCTGTGTTATGTTTCCTCCAAAGTAATATCCTATTTCTGTTAAATTTTTGCTATGCTTATTAAAGGCAGACTGCAAAACCATCAAGAATAAAAATGAAATAATCAAAATAAGCTTATAAAAACAGTAACAAGGAATAATGAGTCCCATGTGTTTGAAACGATGTAATAATAAATTAAATAATAGGTTTGATTTCAATTATTAATGCTGCAGCAATTGCTGCCCATCTGCTTTGTATTTATGAGTCACCCTTATTCAGTGGCTACTTGTAGGGTGTTCGGGCCCCTAATTGACTATGTTCGCAGTTCAACTAACCTGTGATTACAGACTACAGACAAAGCATGTTGTCACCCGTCTTTGATAAGATAGGTACATACCAAAAAGACAATATGTAAATGTAGAGTTCGTTATAATACAGTCAACTCTCCCTAAAAACACTCAAAAGAGACCACAATGTGGGGACGTCCTTTTTCTATTGCACGTATATTTTTCAGTTCGTTCAAAACTTCCCATTTTTATAATGTTTATAGTGAAATTGTACACTTCAGGTGCAAAAAAAAACGACCACAAAATATTATATAGGTGACCGTATTCCTCTCGGGAGAAGTCATCAGCTAGGGAAAAATATCAATTGGGAATGTTATCTTTTAAATAAACAATTGGGTTCAGTACGATAACTGGATGTGCCCAAATTTTGATTTTTTGTCTTTTTTAGTCATAGAAAACGCAAAATTTTGACGTTCAAAATTGTTGCGGATTATTAACAAATTTCCTTAAAAATACGAAAAAACTTTTCGTCTTTCACAGTCATTTTTTTAATCTAACCAATCAGAAATCACATATACACGTCATAGCAACGGATGTAGAATTACTGTATTACGTGTACTATCTCACTTTGTACTGTGCGATCGGCGAAAGAAGACCGGTGGGGAAAGGGCAAGCAGTCGCTGATGTGTTCCCAAATTATCGGAATTCATAGGCGGCGCATAGCATGGCATGCAAACAATGTATAGCTTTAAATTTTAAGGTTTTATTTTGAGCCTCTAACTCGCACATTTTAATTACATTCGCTATGACCTCCCTAGCGCCACTTCTAACTGTTTTTCCCTTTTTACTTTCCATTTTGATGATATTCAGACAACACCCCTCAACTTAGTCCGTGGACGCACACCTATGTACTGTCTGCAGTGTATGATTTTTTTGTACTGTTAGCAAGTGTCGCTGTATAGTCGTACAGCTATGGCAATAGTACAATTATCGCGACACGACAATTGCGATACGTCTGGTCGACTGGACTCCCTTATTGCATAGAAGCGGTTCCAGGATCATTACCTTTTACTAATATAAAATACATGTGCGCTCTTCTGCAATAAGGTCATAGGACTACATTCCATTGACCGGTCTTCTTTTAAAAATCCAACAGTATACACAACCCCGTAATTGTTTTAAAGAACTCCCCCCAAACGCCCTCCCCTTTTCACGCAAAAAAAACGCCAACGCATCGACACGACCCCGTAATTGTTTTTTATAGAACTCCCCCCATCAGACGCCCTCCTCTTTTCCCTGTGCAAAAAAACGCCATCTTATCGATACGACCCCGTAATTGTTTTTTTAAGAACTCCCCCTAAACGCCGCCCCCCTTTTACTGCGCAAAAAAAAAATTGAAAATCAATTTTCCGCACTTAAAACGGCTAATAATATTGTTATCTGTTATTTAAAATAATAATTGTGTATTTCCAATGGATATTTTGCGCAACCAGGTATCGTCCTCTAACCTAAAAAATATTATAAAAAACTGCAACTATTCTTTTTCAATAGTATAAAACGTAATACAAAAATAAGTTTAGCAAGCTCCACTGAAAGGACACTAAAACTGTAACATCATTTTATATTAAAAGGATATTTTGTACTTTTGAATTTGGTCTATTTTTAAAATTTTGTTATAAACAAATCCCAGTACCTAACTAAAACCGTAAAATATTAAATGTTATTAAAAAACATCATCGTTGAGATGATGTTTTTTAATAACATTTAATATTTTACTGTTTTAGCTAGGTACTGGGATTTGTCTATAACAAAATTTTAAAAATAGATCAATTACACACAATACAAGTTACATTCAAGTAAAATTCATTGAATTAAATTTCTTTTTGAGTGATAACTAAAAATAGCAACGTAGTCGATGAAACTCAACGGATCTTTTGAATTACTCTTAGCTGTAATTTTTTGAGGTTATAAAATATATGGCTGTTATTGTATTCAAATTTGAATGTTATATGTTTTTTAGGCCTCACAGGTATTTCAGTAGAAATTAAGTTTTTTTTGTCTCTAGTTACTTGTCTAAATATTCCTCATAATATCGGATTATTCTTGTACACCCTGTATATATTTATTATCTTTGTGGTACATATATATACAGAAAGACTTTCTCTTTAGTGCATATATATTCACTGTATAATGCGAGGGATGTATATTCATCCCCTAAAAGTTGTACAGACCAGTCACATGCAGTTAAAACTTTCCACACCAGAGGGATGCGAGCAATTCATTCAATATATAAGTTATTTCTGTAAATAAAATCAATTTAACTTTGATGGCAAATGCACAAATCTTAGTAGAGGGAGGCTTAACATGTTTTTATAAATTGTATATAAATACCAGCTTTTATATCTATATTTGCTTTTACATTTTATTTATAAATATGACAACTCTGGGGTGTCAAATATGTTATTTTATTCTTTGGGGATGTGAAAATATTAAAATTATATCGAGTCACAATTTGAAATAATAATTTCAACTGTTTTTTCTTTTTTGAGGTATAATTTTTCATTCTTTTCTTTTTTTTTATTACTATCTTCTGTTGGGTTTCCGGTACTAGTCTCTAACTTATCTTGAAAATATTTTTTTGCGCGACCCGCATAAAAAAATAGCTGCTAGCTTCATGCCTATACAAGCGGTTGCAAAATGATCCATTTCGCACTAGTGTGTAAAGTAAAACAAAAGTATTTTGATTTTACGAATCCAGTAATAATATCTCTCTCAGTTGTCATTTAAATCCACATGAGTTAAAGAGACGGCATAGTGTCATCGTAAATAATTACAATATGGTGGAAGTAAACAAATATACTTTTGTTGTGAGACTCTGCTATTTGACAGGGACTACTTGCAAAAAATATAGTATGTATCTCGATCGTAATGGTTTTTTACACTGGTACATTATGTACATAAAATAATGCATTACAATCTAGATACATATTAATCTATTATTATGAACAAAATACTAACCGAAATTAAAAAAAAAAACATTTGACGTTAGATTGGAAAAGTCTATATTTTTGAAAAATATATAATATGATGTGTGCTTTTAGTTTCTTTTTCTTTAGGGTTCCATACCAAAATTTTAAAAAATACCACAGCCTTTATGGTGAGACTTCGTCGTCTGCTTTGTCTGTATGGCACAGTCGATTGTCACAGGAACTACATTTGCTAAATCATATGTTTCCCTACCTTGTTAAGAAATCTAAATAAAAAAAAGAATTTACAAAAATGCTTCTGTCAATTTTTGGAAGACTGAATTTTAACGTTAATAAGGTCTCTGTAATACCAATATAAAAATTTATAACATTACTATTATTTTTTTAAAAATTTTTTTAATTAACACCAAGGGCTTCATAAGCATAGCCTATTGTGCCAGCATTAAATTAATATTTACTATAACATATAATATTTGGTCATACTAAGAGTTATTTTTCAAATACAAAAAATTGTTCTTTTTATCTTCAACTCTGTTAAATAAAATTCTCGTTTTTCGTACAGTTTCAGAAAAACCTAACTACATGTTAGGTTAATCTAATTCAAGCAAAATTTAGGCAACCAAAGGTTTCGAACTTACCTGAAGGTTCTTCTTGGAAATTATCGCAAAAAAAGAGTCGACGGATTTTGCATTTGATCTACGCACTAAACTGAATTCAAAAATACAATGGTGATTAGGGTGGATTTGTTTTTTCCTTAACAAATAGGTAGCATTTTGTAACACAGACCCCCCAGCAGACGACAACAAAGAATTTCGTGAGACAACAATCGGCTCGTCATTGAAACAATGACACACAGACTGTTGTGACACAACAATCGGCTTGTTGTTTTAACAATGATACGCGGATTGTTTTGGAATTACAATCGGCTTGATTGTTCAAACAATAACAATATGCGTATTGGTAAAAAAAGGCTTTGTTGCCAAATTACAGACAACAATGAATGCAAGAAAAAGAGAGAACTATCCAGCGCATATAATATATACCACCACAATAGCTCAGTGGACAGGCATTCATACATTGTGCTTCATCGAGTTAACAAACTACAAATAGTTGTGACATAAATTGACAGTCAGTACCGGGAACATTACTAAGGCTACTGCTGAGATAAATAGATAAATGAACTGTGTAAATAGCTAGTGCGGAGTGTATAAATCTATGGTTTAACATAAATAATAATCTTTTGTATATAGTTAATAACTAAGTAAATAAATTTTGGTGTGTTCCTGTGTTGTAAATATTTTGTGTACATAAATAGTGAGTTTGTATTCTTCATTATCTACTTTTATTTTATTAGAATAAATTTGTTATTTCGTTTCTGTTACGTTGTAGAGAAGTACTTTTAGTTTGTTTGCTTATTTGTTTTGTTGACGTTTCACTATTGTAAATAAATATTTTCCACCACGAACTAGAACAGTTTTGTTACAATATTGTAAATTATTCTATCCATCCCTGATATATGAAGGTATTTAAAACTTTATCATGAAGCCTTACAATTCCGTTTGTATGTATATTTGTGTGTGCGTGTTTTCGTGCAATACGGTCCAACGGTGCAGAAAGTTTTTCATTTTGCTTACGTCACTTATGAATTCATAACCGTATCTCAAAAAGATCCTGGACGTTATTATTAATAACCATAAATGTTTTATATCTATGGCCACACTATAAAATGGCGTATGCCGAAATATTGTGAGCGTCATCCATATTTTTAAATTATTTTGTATACGTAAAACGATATGGAAATATTTTATCACTTCATAAATAAAAAAAAGATATACTGTACTCAAATCAGCGGATTTACTCTTCAGTAGGTGCGAGACAATATTCCACTTTTCAATGAAAATATGCCTGGATGTTCGTAGTATGTAATTAAAAAACTAAAAGTTTATAAACTAATAAACCAAGAGAATGATTTTTATTTACTGTATTAGTATAACAATGGCTAATGATATACGTTTAAATTCCAATTAGAGCATATTTTTTCACTGATATATAAGCCTTCTAAAATATCATAATTCAGTGAAAAAATATGCTGTAATTGGAATTTAATCATTAGCCATTGTAAAAGTTTATAGTTTCAAGAAAATCTAAAAACTCGCTTTGCCTAACCTTCATTTTCATCACTTTTCTAAAGCTTATAGAAGGGCAAGAAAATTATTTTCTACATTTTGGTGCGTATTTTATAGATTTGTTTGAAACTATAAATTTTAATTTCAAATATTTAGTCACTATACGTATACAAGGTGACACAGAACAAACTACATCGCATAGCACCACGCGATAGAAGATCAAAAATAATTTTAAAAAATCCTATACACTAATGTCCGATCGCTTTTTGTTTTCAAGTTACTGGCTGTTAAGTTTTTTTTAAAATTATTTTAATAAATTAAGAAAGCAGGCTCCGCCAGAGGAAACATTGAAATGTAGTTTGCATTGCAATGTTTTATGGGATTAGCGTTCCCAGGGACCTGAGCTCGCACCAGTCATTCTGTGTATACCGGCTGGCAGATAACAGATTCTAATACACAACTGGACGCTAATGATCAAAGATGCCGTCAATCTTAATACGAAGATTGGAAATGTGTATCCAAGAACAAGGTCATCAAATTGAACACCTTCTGCAGAGCTAAAATACCTTACATTTTTTAAATGTTGTATTTAATTAAAGCCTTCTTAATTTATTAATATTATTTAAAAAAAAAACTTAACAACATGAAAACAAAAAGCGATCAAACATAAGTGTAGGTAGAGGAATTTTTTTAAATAAATTTTTGGTCCTCTTTCGCGTGGGGCTATACAGTATACAGTGTAGTTGGTTCTATATCACCCTATTAAATTTTAAATTGTAAACAGACGGAGACACGTTTTCCAACCATCAGCACCGTCACTTCCACCACTAGTTATATAAATACTAGTATATAGCCAAAATATCAGAAAATTATATTGTCGTCAAAATTACAGACGACTGCAGTTTCACGTCAATAAGTAGGCGTTTGGAAGAAAAAAATCGAGTTGAAAGATTTTTTACATACAAGTCAAGTCAATGTAAGCATGCTAGAAAAGTGCAAATGTAATAGGTAGTACGAAATTAAAAACTGAATGAAATAAAATCGTTGAAAACGCATTCGCTATGTGAACGCTTTTAAACCAATGCGCATGCTTCATCAGTTTGTTATGGTTTGTGTCGTTGCGCAAACAAAGCTATTATCAATCTTATCTACCGAAAATCTGATATGAGCCATTTTGTAATGTGGCCTAAATAACAGTCAGGTTTTCTTTTGTATTATATTTCATAATTTGTTGTAATATAATACAAGAGAAAATCTGTCAGGTATAATATTATTTACTTATATAATTTTTATTATTTACATAATTATAATAGCAATAATTGCTGTTATAATTATATTTATTCTAATTTAATTTAGCTGAACTTAATTATTTTACAAATTTTATGACATAATAACAGGGTTTATTAATGTTTGTGATGTTTATTAGAAAATGGTGTAGCTGTGAAAGGTATCGTTATTTATACATTATTGTTTTAAGAAAAACATTTTTCGAGAAAATGTTTCGCTCGTCAGTAAACTACCTTCATTAGAGGGAATAAGGGAAAATAAATAAAAGCCCCAAGGAATCCCCTAAAAAATGGAATATCGAATTGGTTTTGGAGCGTTGAATGGGATGACTGCCAGTACTCCAGACATAATACGATCTAAAGGACATTTGAAATTTGCTTTCTCGATATGTACGCCCGAATCCGTCGAAAAATAGAATTCAATTTTTTCACTGCTACCAAACTTCATCTCAATTTTTTTTAAAAGTAAAAAGTAGATGAATGACATATTGAGTAAACAGTAATATCTCGAATAACAAGTGTCATTACTAGTATAGGTACATATGAAATTCCAAATTTATTTTTTCTGCAGTCCACAAAAAAACACAAACTTTTCAGAGTATTTTGTAACTTTTGTAACATTATTGAATGCGCTGGATATGAAATGAAAGAAAAATAAATACAATCTATTTATAGAAGCCGTCGATATTGGATTGTCAGACTAACAGGAACTAAAATATATACCTACAGGCGTCGGAGGGTGCCATTGTGTCGGGAGCAATCAGCTAACAAATATAGAGTACCTAATATTATTCAACAGAATGATTCACATAGATGACGACTGCCGATTGTAGAATAAGGGAAGGTCGGGTAGTTCCGGACGGTGGGTAACCCCGAACATTTTAATTACTATGCATTCAAACACGTTGCGAAACCAAAACATGGATTAGGAAATACCCGTACAGAGTAGGTATTCACAAAATGCAAGGGCCGAGTGATTCTCTCTAAATATTTTGTCACTCCTGATTAAATTCGTTTGAGTCTATCAAGTGCAAAAAAATAGTATATCGAATTGCCTATTTTTAGAGGTGTAAGACATTTAATATATTTTACTATTGTAGTAATATTTTTTCGTTTTTAGTGTAGTTAAAAAAATCAGGCACACAATATTTGCACGAACCCGCACAGCGCGGACTTGCATTGTGAACGCCTTCCGGCAAGGACCAGCAGCTTTCAGGGCAGTTAGATTCCTTGTGCGGTAGATATTTTGCGGTTTTTGAGTAATGAGTGTGCAACATGGGCGTGTGTAATTTGGTGGAAAAAGTTTTTATTTTGAAGATGTTGTGTGAAGTGGAGGACGAGGAAGAGGCCAGAAAAAAAGTCTTAAACTCACCTCATCAATGAAAAGAGAAAGCAATATGATGAATTTCATCATTTGCTTCCTGAATTATGGAGAGAGATTGACAAAATTTCTTTCAATATTCTCAAATGTCACGACACAAATTCTATGAGCCCAATTTATTAATTAAAGAGACAGCGTATGTTCTGAAATATAACTCAATGCTAATGACGTCATGAATCCGGCGCCATAATACTGGTATGCCACCATATTGTACTGGTGAGACAGATGTTACGTAGCATAAATATTTCCAGACGTATGTTCATCTGCAGACTTTGTGGAATTTTTATTTTATTATTTGTTATTTGCAATAACGTCTATCAACAAAGTAAACAAGTTATTACTTTTGGTGAATTCAGAACGAATCAACAGTACGGCGTCAATTCATGACGTCATTAGCACTGGTCAGTATACTGGATTATATTTCGGAACACACCCACAGTAATAATGATTATTCATAGTACTTCACACATTTGTAAATTATTTATAAGAATTATTACTGTGTACCTATTTAATTAATCAATTCATAACGTTTTTCTCGAATAATATCTTATGTAATGTTATGGAAATTTTATATCAATTGATTGATATTTCTAAAGTGTGAAAAAAATGCATGTACAGTTCCGATTTAGTTGAAAGTACAAAAAAAGTATACCTACCTCAGCAGTTTCCAATCGTAAATCATGAATTGAAAAAAAAAACTATTTGAAACTTTTTTTTTGTATCTAGTAGGACACACGAATTATTCATTGTTACCATTTTCGGTGAACATACTTTGTTTAAGCTCCAACCTTAAAGAGCTATATCTCCGAAAGGATGCACTTAAGGAAATGTTGGCTCAATCGGCCTAATATTTCCCATGAATCTATTGTAAAACGCTGTCGATCGTTTTTACAGACACCCAAACAAAGGTACCTGCATTAACGAAGAGATTCACGGCGTTCGGTACCTACCTGTACAGTCATAACAAACTTATCGTGTCGGAATGTGTTTAGAGCTTTCATTCGAAAACAAAACAAAATCAAGAGGGTATGTAGTCACATAAAATGCAGAAGGAATTTAATATTCTCAACACCTATACGTGCAACCTAAGTTGTATACGTTAACATATGTCGTTGATTTATACTTGTGCGGTTAACAATTTATGTATAAAGTTGTGAGTTGGCAGGACTGCGACGTGAAGTGTGTATGTAGGTATGTTAGTGGCAAACTGTAGGGTTTGCAAGATTGTTGCAGTTGGCACTCAAAGTCATTCCGTTAGTGTTGGCAGCCTTGTTGACTTCAACACTTGGTAGAGAGTATGATTACAACTATGGTAAATGAAAAAGTGGAGCATATTTTAAAGCTCTATTCTATGGAATAAGCTTTGCAGCTATATACATTTGCACGTAATTCTTTTGGGCTATTGTATACTATAAAATTGAAATAAGTTCTTTATATTATGAATAACATATTCTTTAAAAAAAATCTGTAATCGGTTTATTGATTTTTTTAAAATGATTTCAAGAAATCGAAATACTTATTAAAAATGCTGTTATTTACATTTCGAATTGTATATAAATTAAATTATTAAGCAGCACAGCATATGAAAACCCACCAATTTCGTAAATGACGTCAAAGGCTGCATAATGCATTATGCCTCTATTCATCTCTGCAAATCTGCATTTCTCATTATTATTATAAAAAATTTCAGCCAATTGGGCAACGGGACGATTCCAACGTCAAAATTTTGACATTTGATAAAGTATAATAAAGAAAATAAAATTTCTGATATCGCGTGAGGTAACACGGGTAATGGCTAGTATTAAATATGATATTTGGAATTCGCTGCCATGATTACCATAACAAAAGAACAACTGTTTTATTTTTATTTTCATATTTCCAAAACTATAAAGTTAAGAAACAAATTTTTTTAACGAAACTTTTTTGAAAAAATAAACAGAATAATAAGCCGTTATGAAAAGTATACCATTATTATATTTAAAACTCCGTTATAACATATATCTTTTCTGCGCATGCGCCGATTTTTCGTTTGCCCAGTATCGTGCTTACATATAAACAGACTAACAAACAGACGCACATAGTTTTTCTAAAAATATGTTTTTTGGATTCGGGGGACCTCAAAACGAAAAGATATTGTAAAATTTCGAAAAGTGATTTTTGCTCTAAACTAGTACAATTCCCCACTTGTGGTAAAATTTAGTGGCATAGCAAAGAATTTACTTAGAAATGAAGTTATTGGTACGTAGACTGAAGACAAATGACGTCGATAGGTGGTCAATTTTTAAAAACTATGTTTTTTATTTATTGATATTGGAAAAAAGAGAAAATGCTGAAAAATATTTTTTTCCAATTAATATGTTTCAGTAATCAACAAAATGGAAAAAAACCTAACTATTCTCAAAATTATGTTGAAATTTTATGTTCAGGAAATAATTTCTAATTTTAAGTTAAAATTTTTTTTATTTTAAGTACCTATGTAAGTATTTTTTAATTATTTTTAAGAAATTAAGACCGCATTCTAGATTTTCCTAGCTCTTGTCTTAGGTAAGTGATACTTCAAATGAATAATAGAAACCGTATTTCCTATTCTTAATTTGAACACTTTTGTTGCTATAAAAACATTTAAGAAATTGAAAATTTTAGTTTGTTTACCCTAGTACACATTAAGTTCGTATGGTTGCCGCAGCTTGAAAAACACGATTGATCATTTGTCCCGTGGGCGAAACGGGACTCTTTCGATTCCCAACTCTCATCTATCACTTCCCTTTTCGTGCAGGTGCTTGTGCCCGTTTATTCCTCCCGTATGGCCACTGTACCTATGTATACATACATCTATAACTCCCAAAGTTAAGCCACACTTCCAGTAATAATACGAGAGTAGGCTGCGTCCATACAAAAAAAAACGTGTTACAAACAAAACTATTAAATATTAGGTTGCACAATGTTCTTACAGAGGAATTTCCATTAATCTAGAAATTGGACAGAATTTAAGAATACTTCAACCTATAGTTTCCGTTTTTACGAATTCTGGTTTCCTGTGTTTTTTAATTAAAAGTAAAGGAAAATTTTCTCAATCTAGTGCATATAACCTGTGTATAAATATATTATATATATGTTACGGCTAGAACCCAAAGTGCGGCTACACCTAGTTTTAGCCGGTTAGAACTAGGTGTAGCCACTTACTCTTGGTTAAATCTAGTATTAGCCGATTGTTTTCGGGTAAAACAAGGTCTAGCCGGTACCATTCCGGCTAGAACTAGGTCCAACCAAACCTTAGTGGCTGATACTAGGTCTAGCCGATTTATAGAACGTAAATAAATCGTGGTTGATTCTTACGTTACTTTTTTGTTGATTTTCGTTGAATACTAACGATCCGTCCTGGTTTCACCCTTATGCAAAAGAACGGACGTGTGGGTGGGAACATTCATCTTAGTTTACCTAAATGAATGTTGTGTTCAAATTTCATGATGATCGGAGTTACCGTTCAAAAGTTTTTGATGAACAGACAAATTTTGATTTTGAGTTTTATATATTATATAAACTAGTGTTCTAGATCATAACAGTTTAATTTAATAATAAAAAAAATAATTGGTAACTACGAAAAATGAAAATTGAAAAGAAAAAACAGTCCAACATTTTTCAAATTAATATCTGACATACAATTGCATAGTCAAAATACACAAAACTAATATACCTAATACAAATTTAAGTGTAAATTTAATATATTTGTAATTAAAATTAAAGTTAAGTATAGAATTACAACCGTATTGTCATTCATTTTGATCCTTTGAGCAACAAATGAAGTCCAAAATACGCTTAGATAACAATAATTTAATACCGGAAAATCCGAGAAACTTAATTATAGCAAAAATTGGAACGTTATTACAACTGAAAACAATTGTTAGTAGAAGTTTTGTTCCAAAAATATGTATTAAAGGATATTTATTTTGTTGAGGATCAATTGAAAAATAAGCTTTATCAGAGTATCGCTTTTAGTCAACGTTTCGAAAAATATATTTTCATCATCAGGGTCTATGAATATGTATAGTATTCATTACACTTAATATTATTTTGATTTCTGAATTACAAATATAGCTAAAACTAAACATTATAACATATGTACCTCAATGCAAGTTGAGATGGTAAATTGTGTAAATTATTGTAATATACATGATCATTTATTATGAATTTCAACAGTTTTTAAATTTAAAAATATCATAAAACAGTTTTTAAATAAAATTGTTCTGTCCAATATGAAAATAAATATTGTATAACACGCGCCACGAATCTAAAAGGTTCGGAAGTTAGATGCGAATGCAGGCTTGCGCTTAACAATCTGTTGAAAAACTACAAACTCGCAACTCAACAAAACTAAAGTAACTTGATAACAACTTGACAATAGCGTACTCGACTGTACTTTAAAGCAGGAAAACGACAAGTGACAAAGGCAACGAGCAATCACGGCCAATCACCGACGAGCGCACGTTCCGTGCAGGTAGCTGGAAGGTGGTGGGAGTCTCGACGGCTCTAAAATGTGCCTTTGCGACGCTGTGACTAATTTCCGAACTTTTTAGATCCGTGGTGCGTATTATACCTACTATCTTTTGTATAAGAAAGACTTTCTATACAGACTACATTTTGTTTACAGGTTAGAAATTATTGTTAAATTTTGTTAATAATAAATTGTCATAAATATTGTTTAACCCTTCTATGTCCGTTCTCTTATTGACAGTATTAGACTTTTTTTTTGATGTAACACATCTCTTAACAGTCTTTTTTGCAAATTCGTTTTTTTATGTAGGTGGTATTTTTGGTTCATTAAAGTTAAAGTTATGATCATTAGAGATGGAGTGATGAACCAATGCTGAATGATTATTAATGTCACATGGTTTTCCTAAGGATTTCTTTACATCAGTTTTGTGTTGATAAACACGATTTTTTAAATATTGAGAGGTTTGTCCAACATAAATGGCATTATAATAATTACTACATTCTACAAGCGATACTCTGGTAAAGCTTATTTTTCAATTGTTCCTCAACCAAATAAATCTCATTCAACTAAAAACAATAACTTCCTGAATTATTGTAAAATTTTCAATAGCGGGAATTTAAAAATATCTGAAAAATACATCAATTTACTTGTACCATTTATTTATTGTGTGTTACCAAGAATCGAAGAACATATTTTCATTAAATCTGCAGCAAACCGAAACCTTAAGAAACACCCCCATTGAAAACATAGCTTTATCTTGATTTACAATGGCGTGAATCTTTTGATACACTCACACGGTATCATATTATGCATGTATGCGCTACAGATTCCCACACAGTTTTTGGAAAAAGAATGGATACGCACTTTAACCTGCATTTTTCTTTTTAAAATAGCAGACAAGTGACCAGCAGACGTTTGTGTGTATAAGTTAAGTCAGTTGCGTCTCGTGCCCTAACTAAAAAAAATTGGTTGTCTGTAAAGTCGGTTTACGGACGATAGTTTTACGTGATAACGTATTCCGTAATACATAACCTAAACCTCCCAAAATTTGGTTTCAATCCGCTTATCCTTGGTGTCGGAATGATAAGAAATGTCAAAAGTGACGTTTGCAACTGTCAAAGTATTATGTTCTAATAATAATTAGTTATTCCAATACTTAACTTAGAAGGCGTTGCATTTCACAAAATACTAATGTCAAAAAATTGAATTAAACATTAGAAATGCAGCCGTTTTCATGTTAAGACAAGACATACGTTATATTCTAATTTCCATGTACGGCAAACAAAGACGACCGACCGCGTCGAGCCATGCATTAGACAACATTGCATTTATATTTTATACAGCTATTTTTCTATATAAATTTGTATAAAAAAACTGTTTAGGCAAATTCTGTTATACGAAATCTATGTAAAATGTTCTCCTCTTTCGTTTAAGACTGGTTTCAAACCGATCTGATTTAAATTGAGCGAGAAATTAGTAAAAAGCACGCACAGGGTCAGGCGGAACGTTACGCGTTACGCGTTACGAACGTTAGGATTTAGGAACGTTACACTTTTTCGTGCATGCAGCCGGTGTTTTATCAATTTATAAGATTGGTGATTCATCAATTTATAAGACGTTATCACGTCAAAAAAATTGCAAAGAAGTTTGACCCTGCAGTCCATCCCTGAAACTTCTCACTATTTTCGAGTTCAACACGCTTAAAAATATATAAAATATAGCAAGAATTTTATTTTTTAGCTCTTCGAGCTCAAAAAAAAAAACACTTTCTTACGAATTTTTCGTTCACGATATCTCGTAAACAAATCAACCGATTTTGATGGGATTTGCGGAAATCGACGCACTTTTTTAAGGAGAGAAGCAGATTAGATTTTGGAATTAATGGGTTTGTTAGTTTAGAAAATATTTAAAAAAAAACAAATTTCTAAATATATTTGAAATTTGTTTTTTTAGATTTCTCAAAATTTATTGGGCCGAATCATTTCAAATTTTCAAGAAATCTAAGTTCAGCAAGGTCACGTCAGATGCCGTAAACCGCGTTTCAATCGGACACTTCTTTCAAAAGATATAAGAGGTTTACATACGTACACACACATACAGCCTTACGGACATCATCGCCAAAATAGTCAGAATAGCTTCCTAGGACCTCAAAACGTCAAGATCTGACGAAAACTCGATTTTCAAAAATCGGGGTGAAAACAATAACGTCCCGATTTTTTTTTTTTATACCGGGAAGTTAAAAAATGAAACGTCAAAAAATCGATTTTCAAGTGATAAAATTTGTAAGAAAACAAATTTTTCGAAGATTGAGACCTAGCTAGATCGATTTTTCAGTACCCAGAACGCCATTTCTGCATATTTCATCCAAATAGTTAAGGCCGTTTTCGAGAAAATATTTACATATATATCGTTCAGCACGTTAAATAATATAGTATTACATTGGCTATGCTTATTAGTTGCTCTCAAGTGGGATATAAAAAGTTTTACTTCAATACAATGCCTATAGTTAAAGGACGGGGATAGAAATGATCATGGAACACTTGGTGGCAGAAAAGCTCTCTTTCGTGTAGTCTGAGCCCCCCTCTACAAATCTGCTTGATGGAGTAGGGTTTTAGCAGGTTGCGATACGCCGCTGGGGTACTTTAAAAAAAATCATTTGGGGGGTCCTCCTAATGCAGAAGAAATATTTCCTGCCAATTTACACTCTGCAGAGACTCAGTATAACAAATAAAAACAAAAGAAAAAATTAAAAAAAGCTCGGTAGATGAAGCCAAGCTCAAACGGTTCGTCTTCTTATAGAGAATCCCGAGGTACAGTTTTCTGGCAAAATCGCCCTTGCAAAAACGCGTCATTTTCGCGGAAATTTTAACATGGTATTCAGGTAAAGCATTAATGACAAGTACTTACATTAAATTGGCAGATTGTGATCTAGCCGTGACAAAATTGGCAAATAATATTTTTTTCAAACTTTTTGGGTACTAATAGAGAATTTGGCAAGAATTTCTGCTACCGAGCGAAGACTTTTCAAATTTTTGCCTGTGCAAATTTTGAAGAATTATCGAAAGGAAATGAGGTCACTTGGAGCCACAAAAGTTTTTTTCGTATTCCAAACCACCTAATCAACCATTCCGTCTGGTTTAAACTGCAAATTCAATTTTTTTTCATTTTTTGACTTTTTTTTTTGATTTTTAGAAAGGTTTTTAAAGTCTGTGCAGGGAGTAAATTGGCACAAAATATTTTTTTGCAATTTATTAAGAGGTCCCTCCAGAATCCTTTCGGTCATTTTCTGCTATTTAGTAGAAGAATTTTGAATTTTACCCCAGTGCCCCAGCGTCGTATCGCAACGCGCTAGACCCCTTCTCTACTAAGCGAATTTGTAGAGGGGGACTCAAACTACACGAAAGAGAGCATTTCTGCTACCAAGTGCTCCTTGACCATTTCTGTCACCGTCTTCTAACTACTAGGTATAGAAAAATAATGAAAAAAAGAAATATTTTCAGGTTTCTATTTTTTTTCGAATATTAACCAAATAGAGCATTAAAACTCTACGTATATTCTCGTTGTTTTATCTGATTCAGTAGACTGAAGACGTCTCGTACAATAAAATAGTTTTATTGGTGTGCAAAAAAATCACTGACCGGGTTAAAATCGAGAACGACACTGTTAAAGATGGAAAAGGACGGTCCGAAAAAAACTGAAGGTGGTTCAGACGGCCTAAGCTCTCACCACACCTAATTGATTAGTTCTGTCGACGATGTTTCACACATTTCTTATGTTTCATAGCCGCGTTTTTCTTTCGCAAAAAAGTTTTTTTTGACAAAGCTTTGAATCATTTTATACATTGTAAACTTTACTTGTAATGTTCTCTTTGTCAAATCTTTTCTTTTGCGTTTCCTCTCTGGTTTTGTTCTTAACTTTTACAAGTTACTATAAAAAGTCATGATTTGTTTGATTCTTAATTCATTTACTTGTAGTATTTTTTTTATTAATGTTTGGAACTTTAAATGGGAGCATAGAATAGAATAGAATAGAATATCATCTTTATTGAGACCCAAGAGGTATAATAGAGTCATATAAATAACAAATACGAAAAATGAGACTAAAATTACATAATTAAAATCGTATATGTGAATCATATGAACACATGTCTATCAACAATTTTTTTAATCTATTTTTAAAAACTGGTATGGCTTGAATTGCTGTTATATCAGAAGGTAACATGTTGTAAAAATGAATTCCTTTACAAAGTGGGCTATTGCTGTATTTGGTAGTTCTGTATTTTTCAATGTAGATATGATTATTATTGCGGGTGCTGTAAGAATGTATGTCAGAATTTAAGTCGAGATTATTTATATTTTGTTTAATATGTACAAGTAGTTCTAAAATAGAATGCAGATGCCCATTCAACAAATTACAAAAAAGAGAAATGATTAGAAAATCCTATCTAAAGTAGAATTTTGGTATAGGTTTCCTAATATTAGACTGTGGTAGAATATTGTCTTTTTTAAATCCAGGACCATTATGAAAGTTAGACAATTATACAGTTTAAAAAAAAAATAGTTTAAAAATAAAGCGTAGAAATTATTTTTCAATTTTAATATGTTCATTCATCATTTCGTTAGTTATTCCGGTTACCCAGCAAGACACATTTACAAATTTTCATTAAAATCGGTTCAGTGGTTTCGGAGATTAGCGGGACGAACATCATGACACGAGATTTTTGTATATATAGGTATTTTGGTTTTGACACTACAAATAAGAACACAGTGGCTAGAAAATACAAAAAAGCAATAATTTAGTCACTTATTAATCACAATAATTTTTAATTTTAATAACCTGTTGCATGTCTAGTCGAGCAAATAATACAATTTGGTTATGTAAACCACAGCCGTTTTTACAGCGTTCTTTTGTTATATTGACACAACAAACGTTGCGTTTGATGACATAAATGTCACTAGGATATCCATGTAATTATTATTATTTTATTATCAAGCATGTTAAGTGTTTTGTTTTTGTTTGATTACTGCTGAATCATTCTCACATTTTTAATGTAATTCTATTGAAATAGCCTTGAACAGCAATCATTGTATGATAGAACTAAACAAGTTGTAAACATGATATGAATACAGGGTGAGTCAGACCACCCGTATCAGTCGTTTTTTTCGAAAACGGTTAGTCGTAGAGAGTTGTCTCAAAAATCTGTATTATAAAAGCCCTAATGAAGAATCGAATGCTGATATTTTTTCCCCCCGGAAAGGTCGGCTTCCCTGTTAGTTTGCTCCGGAATGTTCAAAACTCCGGAATGTTAAATGGCACGATAGGTCGAAAGTGGTATTGTTGAAAAGATCTTTAAAAAATAAGCAAGTTTTGTAGGACATTTTTTTTTGTTACTGCCACCCCTGTTAAGTAATATTCGTTTGAAATTATTAAATTAACATGTCAGAATAACAAAAAAGTCGGCATTTAAAATCTAGTTACCTAATTAAACAATGTCACAATAAGTTTTCAATAATTGCAATTGTTTTTTTTTTGTCGGAAAATACTTCCAGGTACTCATAACATATCTAGAAGAGCTCTGCAGTATTTAGAAGTAAATTGAAGACAGTTTGAACATTTGTGACATTGTTTAATTAGGTAACTAGATTTTAAATGCCAACTTTTAAAATTAAGTTTGTTATTCTTACATGTTAATTTAATAATTTCAAACGAATAATACTTAATAGGGGTGGCAGTAACAAAAAAAAATGTCCTACAAAACTTGCTTATTTTTTAAAGATCTTTTCAACAATACTACTTTCGACCTATCGTGCCATTTAATATTCCGGAGTTCTGAACATTTCGGAGCAAACTAACAGGGAAGCCGACCTTTCCAGGGGGAAAAAATATCACCATTCGATTCTTCATTAGGGCTTTTATAATACAGATTTTTGACACAACTCTCTACAACTAACCGTTACCGAATAAAACGACTGACACGGGTGGTCTGACTCACCCTGTATAAAGAGTGGTCAGAATAATGCAAATATGTACAACTGAAGGAAATCATTTGCTATTTGTACTTCGTTTGCAAACAAAGTTGGTACCTAATAATTGGAAAATGTTACGGGTTCGTAATTATAATTGTTGTGATCAACGTTTCAATCCATATTAAAACATTCTCAAAATATGCTGTAAAAATAGAAACAATAAACAGTTACAGCTAACACAAAACTTTTTAAAGTTTTTGGGATATACTTATAACAGTTTAGAACAAATTGCCAATATCAGTATATTTTTAACATGCTGTGCACAGCGTTTCAGAACATAGTAAAATAATATTTTTTTTTTGTACAAATAGGTATACCTATATATAGATACACAGAATATTTTAAAAAGAAAAACTCCATGAGGTGGTCTAATTTTAAGATAAAAAGTTCGAATAAAACTACGCCATACGGTGCTTTCTAAGCGAGCTAGATCGTGTGGTGTACTATTATCTGAAATTTTTAGCTTAAAATTGACCTCCTGAAGTTTGTATATTTAAAAAATATAGTATATTTCATGACAAATGCTTTCTTTTATGAAAATTTAACCAAAGACCTCCCTTGACTGCTGTGAGAACTGATTGGAAATCCAATTCTAATGGCGTTATTGTCCTTTCATTAACCTCTATATCCAAATTCGACACTATTTTTGCAACAGCAATTTTGATTTGAGTTACGGCAAACCTTTGTCCTATGAAGTAAAAAAAAAATGATTTGTAATTACATACATAATAAACAAAACAAAAATATATACAGTGTAACCTCTTTATAACGTCGTTCGTTATAACGAAAAACTCCCTATTATGTAGTTACAATTTGGTTGGTTTACCTTAAAACCCTCTTTATAGCGCAACAGTCATTCTCTATTACGAAGAAATATGCTTATATTTTGGCGTCAGCAAATATTTACAGACGTAAAGAGGACGATTCTGAACGATACCCAACTATTCAACAATCACTTGATGCAGCCAAACTTATCGAAATATTCCTATTGTTTAATGAAGATGATTCCACCACATCCCAAGTCTGCATAAGATACCTACTTAATAAAATGAAATGAAATGAAAGACCATTACAACCAAGAAGAGAAGTACGATTATTTTTCCCATTCTCAATATCCTCGGAAACGAGGACAAATGTGTTCCCAGGTGATAATAAAAAAAATTCACCCCTTTCGGGGGTGAGTATTGACCGGTAGAGGGGTTGGTAGGGATCGAACGCGATAATCAACACCACCAGCGTACTTCTTTCTGCAGGGAAACCTAGTAAATCGCGTTTAACCTCTCTCGGGGGTGGTTTTTGGCCAGTTTGAGGGGTTGGGCCACCCCAATGAGAAATTCTGACGCTGCCATCGTGTTCAGTATCATCGAAAACGGGGGGGGGGGGAAGGTAGTTTCATTCTGGCTCAAATTATTTACCATTTTTGTGTTTTTTCCGACTTATAGCCGCCACTATTAACAGACTATATGTGCTTGGAACAAATTAATTAGGTGAAATTTGGTTATTGTTCTTTCTTTCCTCCATATAACGAAAACTTTTTATAACGAAAAAAAATGCTCGGTCCTTTGACATTCGTTATAAAGAGGTTACACTATGGATATAAAAACAAAATATATAAAATAGCATTATTAAAATAGTTCGGGTTTGTGTATACGTGAATGAAGTTACAACATTGTGGTAATAACCAGAGCTGGCAAATTTTCACAGTCACTCAAGTCATAATAATATGTATATATAAATGATGAATAATAAACAAGTTTTTAAAAATTTATTCAACAACTTTCTCGATAGCTGGAAACTTTAAATTAAGGAATCCAATACCAAATTAATGGGTTTCTCAAAGAGAAACAATGTGGAAGATTTTTCCAGCAGGACTCAAACCCTATCTGACTTGAATGTAAGATAGTTTTTTTTTTAATTTAAAGTAATTAGATAATTATAATGCAAAATGATAATAGTTATATCTTACCTAAACACGTTCTGGGACCAAGTCCAAAAGGCATATATGCTGACGGTTCAATTGAAAATTTTCTGTTCTCTGAAAATCTGTCTGGGTCGAATTTATTTGGTTCTGGAAAATAACGTGAATCCCGATGAATTGACCAAGGCGGAATTAGTACAGGGGTTCCTTTCTTAATCAGTACTCCAGGACCTTCATCGTATCCTTCAGGGTGCGGTAAAACAAAATCTTTCGTACATATTTTCGGAATGAATCCAAGGGTTGGATACATACGTAAGATCTCTGGAATGCATTAAATAACTCAAATTATAAATAACTTCTGTATAAATGACGAAAATAGATCCCGCGATCTAATCCAAAGTTACTCAAGTACTCTAACGTAATTGCATTATTATTTGAACAAATATTAACAGCAGTCGAGCGTCTATAATCTACAACAGCCTGTTTCATTTGTATAAACTTAGGAAGTTTGTACAGTAATCTTTTTGTTATGTCAGCGCTTATACGAATCTAACATAATGACGTGTGGAGACTCGATACGGTTGAAAATATAAAAGCGTACGAGAGAAATCGCTTGAAGCGCTGATTGGAGTAGCGACTTAAGATAGGGTACCTACTATATTATGTAAGTTTTGTACTTCACAAAATTCTATTTCGAAATAATATGCTAACTGTAAAGCAAAAAAGTCATAAAAGAGCGTTGCGAAATCACATCAATTATTATTAAATTTTGTTTGTGATTGTAAAGTATATATAATTTTTAGCTTATCTAGAATTTTTCTCCATTATCTACTATGAGACTTTCTGGAAACTCTTCTTGCCGTTTATCGTGTAAAATATCGTCAGTCATTCTTAAGAAGAATATAATTTTCCGAGGATATAATAAAGGGAATAGAGACATTTCACAGTGGAAAAATTAGGGGAAAGTTGAATATTTGCATGAACCTTCCTTTCGTGGTTCTAAACAATTTACCAAAAATCCCCATGGATACAATTGTGCTGCTAAAAATGTTACGCGGGATGAGAGGTCGCAAAAACAGTTTTTCGCGAAAATGTCGTTAACGGTGACTTTTGTGAAAAAATAGTGGTCACCAAATTTGTAGATTAGAAAATTGCCTACAAAAAACTTGCTATTAGTTTTTTTTTGATAAAGTTCGATTTACGTTTGATAAAATGTTTATGTTTCTTATGTCATTTTGATTCATTTGATGCGGTTATACGAGCGAATACAATGCATCATACAACATACATCATGCGGATGCTTGAATTTGAATGGTTCACTAAGCGATTGAATGAATGCGAGGTGAGAGAATGAGCATCATGCTGTAGGCGTCGTACATCGTACGTAATTGGTAATTTCAGTCTTACGGAAAAAAGTAATAGTATGTTTTTGTAGGCACTTTTCGAAGCTACAAATTTGATAACAACTATTTTTTTATAAAAGTCACCGTTAACGAGATTTTCTCGAAAACCCGTTTGTTTTGACCTTTGACCCGCCTAACATTTTTAGCGGCACACGGAACTTTTGGGATATTGTTTAGAACCACAAAATAAAGGCTTATGCAAAAATCCAGCTTTCCTCTAATTTTTCCGAAATTTGACTTATTTTTTGTCTTTATTCTCTGCATTATTTGACCCACTTGCACTTTTTAGGCGCGATTAGCGTAAGCTAAAGCGCCTTATATGTACTCGCTTTGTCTGTGAATCTGTGAGTCACGCTTTTTGTATCCAGCGTACAACCCAAACGCCTTAACCGATTTTAAAAAACTTTTTTTTGTTCGATTCGTCTCCGGGTAACTTAAATCCTAACGTCGCCCGATTTTTG
Source organism: Xanthostigma xanthostigma (assembly GCA_963575645.1). Classification (NCBI taxonomy): domain Eukaryota; kingdom Metazoa; phylum Arthropoda; class Insecta; order Raphidioptera; family Raphidiidae; genus Xanthostigma; species Xanthostigma xanthostigma. Next base: position 20,611,291 of record OY754465.1, read on the forward strand.
AATTTTGAGCCCAGAGGGGAGCAATAAAGAAAAAACGAAGTTCTTTGCTTATAACTCACTCAATTTAAATCAGATCGGTTCGAAACCTGTCTTAAACGAAAGAGGAGAAAATTTTACATAAATTTCGTACAACAGAATTTGCCAAAACAGGTTTTTTATACAAATTTATTTAGAAATAAATTCAATTTGATATAATCGATGGCAAACATATTTCGGTTATCTCTCTCTGTTGCACGGTTTAATATGGTAATATAAAGATTACGTTTGTTCTGTCTTAAAATAAAACGATTGCATTTGTTCAAAAACGGATGGCATTTCAAATATTTGTGAAATGCAACGCTTTCTGAGTTAACAATTTGAATAACTAATTATTAGAACATAATACTTTGACAGATGCAAACGTCATTTTTGACATTTCTTACCATTCCGACACCACGGATGAGCGGATTGAAACCAAATTTTGGGAGGATGTTTGATATGCAAATATGAAGTGGCCTATTGTTTTTTGGGAACATCGGCGCATGCGTAAAAGAGTATATCTTTTATAATGTTGTTTTATATAATAATAATATAGTTTTTAAAAAGACTTATTATTTTATCTATTTTTACATGAAAGTTTTGTAAGTTTTTTGGGGAAAATCGGCGCATGCGCAAAAGAGATATGGGCTATGACGTTGTTTCTTATATAATAATGCTTTACATTTCATAACGGTTGATTATTCTATCTATTTTACAAGAAAGTTTTGTAATTTATTTTTGGGGAAAATCGGCGCATGCGCAAGAGATATTATGTGCTATAACGTTTTTTATATAACAATGGTATACTTTTCATAGCGGCTTATTATTCTATCTGTTTTACAAGAAATTTTTGTATTTTATTTCGGGAAAAATCGGCGCATGCGCATCAGAGATATATGTTATTACAAGAAAAATAAAATAATAATAAAAAGAAAGTTTTTATTGAAATGTACCAAAATGGAAATATAATTATTTTAATAATTTAGGGTAATAATTATAAAAAAGTTGGTTGTGACTAATTATTAATAAATTATTAAAATGATTTTTTCCTTTCTGTGTTTCAGTATTTTCAACTGTAATTTTTTTCGTAGATTATGTTAATTAAATTATATTATTATTATTAAGCTCAAAGTGTCGTTAAAAATATACAACAATTTTCAAACATAACGCCGGGGTATATTTTATAGAATTTCGCGCCTTGTAATTCTTGAATTACTTGTGTCTTCAGACAATATTTTTATATATGCGTTTATACACTGTGAAAATATTTACGAACCTGATAATACGCAGTCAAGATATTTCATTTGTTGTAGTCCTTCGTAGGAAATTTTTCCACCATTCCTAGCAAAAATTTCATCGATTTCTTTACGTAATTTTTTGAACACATCATTATTAGAACCCAGCTCATATAAAAGAAAGCTCAGAAGCACTGAGCTGGTTTCAACACCATCAGTGAAAAATGTAAGCACATTTGCTACCATATGTTCTTCATTAAAATCTAAACAAAAAATTAGCCACGTAATTTGACACAGAATTAAAATTTAATTTTATACAGAAAACGAATCATAAGTACCATAATCGATATTTTTTTCTCTTAACTTGATCATTGCATCTAAAAAATCATTTTCTGAAATGTTATTTTGTTTCCGATATTGCAGTAATTCACGAATTAAATTTGCGAAAAATATTGGTACTTCCGGTGTGACTATTCTAAAATCACGAATTAATGAAAAACAATTCAATTATTTTTAATTGAAATCTCAATTTGGAATTTATTCCTCACCTGATTTTTAATTTCTTAGCCAAATTTGGAAAGAAAAATACGATAGTTACTCTAAGAGTGCCAAGAAATCCGGGCTCTAAAATTTTTTGACCGATTTCTCGAATCTTTGATTCGGTGAAAGATTTAGCGTCGATACTAAAGGCACATTGGATTACTGAATCGGTTGTGAATTTGGCGCAGATATCTTTCGCTGATAAACAACTGCCTCTAGAAGCATCAATTTCATCCAACAAGTAATTGATGAAATTTTCAGAGGCTTGGACCATTAATGGGAACATTCTTTTCATCTGAAATTTATAAGCACCAAATTTAAGACAACTACATTTTAATTTTTTTTATCATCAGGTTTTACACAGCATTTAATTTATATATCTTTTTGAAGAAATCAATCAGATGACTGAAAATATTGAAGATGTTATGACTCTTCTTTGTGTAAGTTTAGAATATTAGAGATTTGTTTTAAATTCTTAATCAATGATACCACCAAACGTGCTAGAACTTTTAGAATTTTTGACATGTGATTAATTCTACAATTCTGTCATTAATTTTCCTAATATAGATTGGAAAATTTAAAGTACTTATAAGAGGTCTTTATGGAGCTTTACGATTTAATGAAAGACAAACTTACTTTTCCAACTGAGAACTGCTGAATAACATGATTTCTAACGACTTTCCATTTGTCTCCTTTCAACACAAATGGATTTTTCCCAAAATATGGATCTAAATGCTCATCGATCTGTATATCGTTATCATGAAAACTTGAAAATTCTTTGACTTGAATTATTTCAATTAGTTTTGAATCTCTGATTATTATCCCAGGTTGAAGAAATTTGAAAAAACCGAAATAAAGATAACTTTGAAATTTACTAAAAATAATAGAGATCTAAAATATACTGTTGTCTAAAATATAAACTATTAAATAAAAAGTCACTAGAAAACGCATAACCCTAAATAACAAAAATATGTATTAAAAAAAATATTTACTCGTATCCTTTGAGAACCACTGGAAATAATGTTTCTCCAATAAGCATATTTCCAGCATTCCCAAAAAGCGCTGTTGGCTGTAAATATGGAACATTTCTTTTCTTCCAGTAATCATTATTCCAAGTTAAGTAAATATAAACTAAAGCAGTAGCTACTACCGTTGAAAAAAATACAAGTACTAACATATTATTACCGTGATACTCAATACTATGCCAGAGAATAACAAGTATTATTACCTTAAAGACTTAAAGACAGTGAAATTAATAGTAAGTAACATGTAATTAGAACTTTTTAAAGCCAGGAGTGCAGCAGAGATGAACTGATAAATACGCAATAATTCTCATTGAAAAAATAATACTCGAACGCAATGCACACCATCGATATAGGTATATATTTAATACATATGGATTTTCCTAAACATTTTTTCTAGATTTTATTTGCTTTAGAAGAACGGGCTACTAGACAAAGGGATACCAATATTTATTTGCTAAATTCTTCTTCACAATCTTTATTTTTAGGATTCTGAAAGTGGCATGCATGTTACATATATGTTGATTTGTAGATAGATAGGTAGATTATATTGTTAGACGAAACATACATAAATGCTTGACTTGTCAACAAATACAATTACATTTAACCGTTTAAAAATTCCTGTATGTTATAAAATAACTTATTAATTAAAAATTCTTTCACTTTATATATTTTTCAATTCTGATGGCAGTTTATTATATATATAGTACCTAATTGACTTTTTTGAAAACTTATTGTTTTACATTTATCTGTTTTAAATGTGCTACCTCACTGGTTTTTTAAGAGTGAGAATCACCCAACGTGATTAGATTTTGTACTCTTGATTTTATATAAATAGCTGCATAAAAATGTATATACTGGTCAAAGTTAAAATTTTGTAATGTTGGAAGTAGGGTCGACACGAGTACATTCTATTTAATTTAAAGATGTATCTTAATAACATTTTTTGTTCAATAAGAACTTTTGTGGAAACAGCCATATGATCCCAGCACAGGATAGCGTATTTCAGGGAAGGAAAAACATATGTATAATATGCTGTCACCAGAACTGAATTATCAACATGCATTTCTCTCAATCTTCTAATCATATACGCAGATTTTGAAATTTCGCCACATACACTGTCGATATGAAAGTTCCAATCAAAGTTATAGTCCAGGGGTGGTGGCAAAATTTATCAGTGATTTATCTTCGACTCAAATGTAATTGATTGAAGAGTTTAACCATTACTCTGTTCGAAATCGAAAGTCAGTCTGCGCGACCGCGGTGGGTGTGGGCGTGGGAGGTTGTGAAACTCGTCGGGAAAACTATGAAAAAAAGTGATAAATCTGCTGATGAAAATTTGTTAGATTGTAAATAATTGATGATTAAACGTGAAAATACTCGTCAGTCACTTTCCCGACGGGGGAAACATCTTCAGTCAGAGATTATCAATTGCTCAGTGTTTGAATTTAAAATCGATATTTTCAGAACGAATAGTAGGAATAAAATGTTTCAGTTCCTACTATTCGTTCTGAAAATATCGATTTTAAATTCAAACACTGAGCAATTGATAGTCTTTTAAAGGCTTCAAACCTCTGACTGACGATGTTTCCCCCGTCGGGAAAGTGACTGACGAGTATTTTCACGTTTAATCATCAATTATTTACAATCTAACAAATTTTCATCAGCAGATTTATCACTTTTTTTCATATATATTAGAAATCGTGTCCACCGATCCAATTATTAATAAGAATCGCAGGATTGTGTGAATGTTTATTTTCATAATTATTATTGTTTTAAATTTTCACATTAACTGTACTTGAAAAAGTCTAAATTTATAGACGAAACGTCATACATTGAATAAAGAACTTTTTGTCCACAATCCTGTGATTATTATTAATACTTTTTAACCGACTTCAACAAAAAGGAGGAGGTTCTGTGTTCGTCTGTATATATTTTTTTTTTTTTTTTTTTATGTATGTTCACCGATTTCTCCGTCAATTATGGACCGATTTTCAAATTTTTTTTTATTCGAAAGAGTGCACTTCCGAGGTGGTCCCATAGGAACTAAGTCAGGATCTAATGGTGGATCCCGGAGAAATCGAGGGAAACTCTCAAATTTCAAAGGCATGCGTAATGTTTTTTTATGTATGTTCACCGATTTTTAGTGTTAGATTAACACTAAAAAGAGAAAAATAAAATATTTTTAACAAAAAAATTGAACCTACTTCAAAAAAGGCACTAAAAAGTAAAAAATAATTGCGTATTGAAATGTTTTGGAGTCGGTGTCAGCCAAAATGAAATCTATTCCGAGAACTACACCGACTCCAAAACATTTCAATACGCAATTATTTTTTACTTTTTAGTGCCTTTTTTGAAGTAGGTTCAATTTTTTTGTTAAAAATATTTTTTTTCATAGTTTTCCGACGAGTTTCACAGCCTCCCACGCCCCCACCCACCGCGGTCGCGCTGACTGACTTTCAATTTCTAACAGAGTAATGGTTAAACTCTTCAATCAATTACATTTGAGTCGGAGATAAATCACTGATAAATTTTGACACTACCACCCGGACTATTACAATCGATCCTAGTAATTTAAAGTTTTCAGGCAATTAAATTTTTTCACTTTTAACTGCTGGGACAATGCTCATTTTACGTTGAAGAGAAAAACACATTAATTTAGTTTTTTGATAATTTAACACCTGGTTATTATGGTCACAGTAGTTATCAAGGCTCATGAGGTCCATCACAACGTTACGATGCAGGTTAGCCGGAGTATTTTTGGATGAAACGATAGTAGTGTCGTCGGCGTATATTATAACATTTTCCTTGTTTTGCAGGTGCATTGGTAAGTCACTAAAGTGCAATATGAAAAGAATCGGCCCTAAAATGGAACCCTGTGGGACTCCGGTAGAAACTATTCTTCTTTTTGAAAATTTTCCATCCATCGATACTACTTGTTGTCTGTTTTCCAGATATAATTGTATCCAACTGAGAGGAACACCCCTAATACCGTAATGTTCCAGTTTACCTAGTAAGCAGCTATGGTTATCAACCATAGCTGCTTACTATCGAAAGCCTTACTAACAGGAAGACGATTTCTTACGTAGAATAAAAAATGTCGTTCCAACTGCCACAAATTGAGAAAGAACCTATTATTTTTAAGGTGAGACTACAGTCAAATATGATAATACACCCTGTCTCACATGGGCATTTGCTCTTTAACTGAGAAGTTTTGATATGTAAATATCCTTAAAAATTAAGTCCTATTCTGTCATCCCACAAAAGATTGCGAAGTTTTTTCTTAATAATATCTAATTACCTTCGTATTTTAATATGTCTCTGCATTTAAATTTAATATCTATGTTTATGAACTAATCTGAGCTAATGTTGCAAAGGAATAATAATCCTATATTAATGAGACGTGCAATTATACATAAAATTAAAATTGTATTCTGTTTACATAATACCTTCCTGTTGTTTAATAACAATATTTTTATGAAAGTACTTTATTGTACCACTTGCGTACAGGTATTCTTTAAAAATTACTGTGTGATTATAATGCATTTATTGTATATTATGTTGTGACTGATTGGAATGATTATATTAATTTATTGGGACCTACACTACAGTGAAATTACAAATACAATTTTATGCAGTTTTAGTTTTTAAAATATCTGTAATGCGATATGTTTAGACAGACAAAAGGATAGGTGGAATTTTTTATCACGTTTTATTACGCAGAAAGAAAATAAACGTCAATTTAAACAAAAATTTAAATTTTGGAAACACAGCGGTGAGTAATGATTTAAACAAAAAACAAGTTATCAAAAATTCTTTGGAAAAGTTACACTTTTGTTATCACTTTGATCTAAGTATTAGAAAAAAGTACACGACCAAAGAATCTATGTATTATCAAAACACCCGTCAGAGTAGCTAACAGACATAATTTACTGCTTAAAATTGGGACATACTTTACCCGACTTCAATAAATTGTTGCGCTTTAACGAAACGTGTAAAACTTCTTAGATTTTGAGAGCTTTATTCTGTTTCTCTCAGATAACATTTTTCGAACCGTTCTGTCTTAGTACGAGCTTATTTTTAAGTAATGCAATGCGGTATACTGAGTGTTGTAATGAAAACAATTTACTGCTTAATATAAATCAGCACCTTTATTAAAAACACGTTTACATTCTTATGTAAGGACATGATTAATATCATATAATAATGCTTAAGACCTTTTGTAAAAATTTAACCAAAATCCTCCTTTGAATCCAAAGACGAAAGATTTAAAATCAATTTCTAAAGGCTCGATTGTCTTCTTATTGATTTTAATGTCGAGTTTTGACACAACGAGCACAGTTGCAGTCTTGATTTGTGTTACAGCAAACTTCTGACCTGTTGATCGAAAAAGAAGTGCTAGATTTGAAAGATGATTTATTAACACAAAACATTAAATAATGGCAAAAATTACTATTTGCATGGGTGTTGTCGCGAGACGAGAGTATTTGCGGGCTTTGATTTCGGACCATTTAGTGTCATCACTTTTGGCCTCATCTAAATATCAATAATAAACTTTGGAGTTGACAATTCCTGGTAGAATTTATTTTGGTACGGAAGAAGAGTTTGCATCGAGCGTCGAAGAAAACGATACATTTAAACTTCAATGCTTTCTATATTTTGTGCGAGTGCAATCGTTTCTGACATGTAAATTACATCATAAAACCGCACTTTACCTTTATTTGTCAACATAATATATATGACTTTTTTTAACATTTTCATTATTTTAATCGTAAATATATTTGTATGTTCTTTTTCAATCACAGAATTATGAGATGCAACAAATAATGACAATACTATGTAATGTTTCAAAAATGTTTTTATTTTATTTTTGCTAACCATAAAACATTGTAATATAATTACGGTGAAATAATTTTAATATGAAAGATGAAACATCTGAAAAAAAATCATCAAAAAGTATTACCTATGCAAGTTCTAGGTCCTAATCCGAAAGGCAAAAATGTCGATTTTTTGATATCATGTTTTCTTTCTTCTGAAAATCTATCTGGATCAAATTTGTGAGGATCAGGATAATAATTTGGATCATGATGAATTGACCATACAGGCAGTACCACTGGAGTCCCTTGTTTAATTAAAAGGTCAGGACCTTTGCCGTATCCTTTGGGATTTGGTAAATTAAAATCTTTAGTGCACACTTTTGCCAAAAACATAGCTGGCGTATGTGTCCTGAGAGTTTCTGAAAATTATATTTTAATAATTAAAATTCAATTAATTGCACAGTAAATCCTCAACTTACGAACGCAATAAGTGCTAGGGTTATGTTCGTACCATCAATTCTAATTGTTGGCTGTGTATCTACATCATGACAAATTCTTCGAAAAATATATAGATCAATATAACGATAATTATAAAAGACTAAAATATACTAAACATGATATAGTCTGAATATTTGAAACAAAGGGAATTAAAATTAAACGCACTTAGATTAGATTAGATAGAGGGTGTGAGGCACGCCTCGTCAACACCGCGACCTAGGTAGATCTATTATTCCTGAGCGAGGTTAAGGCTTTTGAAAATCCTAAAATGGCTCTGGAATCTGTACCTATCCCAAACCTGATCAGGTGTTGGGAATGGATTGTTGAAGTGACGGAGTCTTCGTATCATGACTGTTTCTCATTTCCAAAGTAAATTCTTTATTGCTTTAGGAGCCTCCTAACAGAAGCTGCATGACATGGTGTCCGTTACACCAATTTTGTTAAGGTGATACGTCAATGGGCAGTGAACACATTTGTAAATGTGGGTTCTTCAGGATATTTTAGAGCGAAACGGTAAACAAACTATTGGTACAGAACTTTAAAATGAATTTAATTCCGGATATAAATTTTCAACTTTCATAAATGTTTTCTTTCAAAATAATAATATACTTTAGGATAATCTCAAACCATGATGTTCTTTTCATCTTTGTTTGTATTTATATAGTAAGGCTCATTTAAAATCAGGCCCGTCCTAAGCATACATATATGTATACTTATTATTTTGTAACGAATAGAACGCGAGATTCTTAAAATACATTTTAAGTGGTACCCACTCTGTTACAAGTGAAGGTCAGATAATTTAAAAACAAGGTTTGTACCTACTGCGTATTCAGTTTATCTGCTAATGGCAAATGCTTTTCCTAAAAAAATTGTTATTCGTGATTATGTATAACTAAAAATAAATATATGAAGTGTTCTATGAAAAAAAAACAAAATAATGATTTTATAAAAAAATAGCTAAATGGTAATTAAACTGAATTGCAAGCGCAATTGTTCGAAACGGAGCTGGTTTTACACATGTGTGAAAGGTGTTTTTGTCTAGGGGACGATTAGAATGAAATAAAAATTTAATTATTTTTATGAAATTATTTTAAAATTTAAACTCGGGTTGCAGTGCCAATAAACCATTCCGACAATACAGCGTGTTTGTTAATGCAATCATTGTAATTTTATTATATTAACTTAAATTTGTTTTTAGACAATAGAAAAAATTATATTTTTTAATACACCCCTTAAAATATTTTTTTTCTTAATTGCAATATTTTTGTCTATCCAAACTAGTGATTGCATTTAATGTGTAAGTCTAGTTCTGTCGAGCTGATTTTATTAAAACATCACTTTTAATCTTTAGGTACTAAGGGTTAAATTTCAAACCTGATATAACGCAATCCAGATATTTCATTTCTTGTATCATGTCATATGTTATTTGACCATTATATTTGATCATACATTCATCAACTTCCTCACGTAGTCTATGAAAAACGTCTGGATTTGCAGCTAATTGATAAAATACACTACTTAACGTTGCGGCACTTGTTTCAAAACCATCCGTAAAAAACGTTATCACATTCGCAACCATGTGCTCTTCAGAAAAATCTAAAATAAAATATATCCAAAATGTCTATATTTTCATCAAATATTTCTGACAATGTCTTCATGTAATTATTAACTGAATGACACTTTGTGCCATGTTAAAGCTAATCTATTTTTAAGGATTATGGCATCTGTTCAGTTAAAGTATTTAAACAAAAATTGAGTATTCTATGCCATTATTTTGAAACCGGACATGAAATATGTTTGGTTAAGCATGGCGGTAAAATTTCAAGAATTTGTTGATGTGCTATAATATGTAAGACATTGATTAAATTTCAGATCAGGCGTTATGCAACATTTACCATATTCAGTGACTCTCTCTCTTAATTTCATCATTGCATCCAAGAAATCATTGACCACAATATTATTTTCTTTTCGATATTGTATTAGTTCCTTAATTAATTTTTCAAAAAATTCAGAAACTTCTTTAGGAATCAATCTACAAGGAAATATAAAAGACCTTATTAATGTTGGGCTGCACCTCACGTTGTCAGATAATATCAGTTGACTTAAATATTGTTGAACATTTTTTCATCAAAACCATATGTTTACTGCCTATCGCTGTTAAGTATTTTAAATTTAATATGTATGTATTCTATACAACTGCAACTAGGTTAATGCATAATTTAAAGATACGGCCTTTCAAAAAGCAGAACTTATAAGGGAAGTTCCCGTTGACCTAGCATATTAAATTTTTTTTGAAATTACTACAACGTTACGGAACTCTTAATCTGCGTGTTCTGCTCGCATTTCTCATTTTTTTTTTAAATAATTGAATTTTATACTTGGTAGTCAATACTACAGTTGTCCCGCGGTAATCTGGACCCTGTCTAATCTGGCGCTCCTTATAATCCGGCATGCCTATAACTACATGCAAGGCACATTTATTGTGGTACATCTTCATCAATGCATGCTTAAACATATTGTGACTTATTCGCGGCATCGTTACTTTTATATTGTATATAATGTGTCGGATTACAAGGTGCTTCTTTAAAAAAAATCCGGAATACAAGAGGTCACTGGCAGGACAAAATCACTCATCCGACACCGCCTTGCAGAACGTTTGTCGGATTACCGCGGATCAACTGTATATAAACTACTATATGACTCGACACGTGGCATTGCAAAATACCTTATTTTGAGTTTTTTGGCCAAACTTGGTAAAAAGAAACCAATGTTGATTTTTAAAGTGTTGATAAATCCCGGAGCTATTATTTTTTTGCCCAGTTCTCTAATTTCAGATTTCTCATCAGAAAACGATAGAGCATCGATATTAAACGCGCATCGAATAACGGAGTCAGCTGTGAATTTTGTACAGAGCTCCCTAGCAGATATTCCATTACTTCCTTGAGCGTCGGGTTCATTCAGCAGATAGTTTGTCAAACTTTCAGATACTTGAGCCATGAGGGGAAACATAGCTTTCATCTAAAAGAAATTATATTTTGCTTGATTTTTAAATATCATTGTTGAGATGATGAATCAGAGATTCTGGTTAATAACTTAAATCATTGTTGCTATGATGGAAAAGATCTATATTCGGTTAAGGATTAATAAGGTTAACATTTTCAAAAATATACTCCACTAGTTAATAATTTTCTGACTAATAACTCATTTGATTGATATGAAACAGAATTTGTTAGCTAAGACCACATAAGTAATATTTTTTTAGTAACTACTTACTATTTTGCTCCAGTTTAGTTTGTTACATTTTTTATCAGAATAGCAGTTTCATCAAATAATATTAATATAATTCACTGGTTCAAATTTTTATCAGTAGTATAAAAATATATTAAAAGATAAAAATTATATATTAAATTAAAAAATTAAAAAATGATAGCATAATAGAGTATGGATATGAAATATTCATAATTTAAATGACTAATACAACTCATATTTTAAACCAAAATATTATACAAGTGAGGCAAAAAAGCGTTTCAAGTAAATATTTTAGAAAGTATTGATTGTAGTTGAGTTTGAAGGAAAAGAAAAATTCCAGCCAATTGGGCGACGGGACCATTCCAACTTCAAAATGGTGACATTTGGTATAGTATAATAAAGAAAATAAAATTTCTGATATCGCGTGAGGTAACGCGGTTAATGACTAGTATTCAATATGATATTTGCTATTCCTTGCCATGGTTACCTACTTAATATGTTCCACGTCATGTAAAAAATGTATCAAAGCATGCTTAACCTGTTTATTTCTGACAGATCTACAGAACAAAAAAAAACAGTTGATTTTTTTTATTTTCAAAATATCAACGAAACTATAAAATTAAAAAAAAATTAACGAAACTTTCTTGAAACAATAAATAAAAAAACACCGTTATAGCATATCTCTTCCGCGCATGCGCAGATTTTCCTCAAAAACAATAGGGCTCTTAATATTTGCACACCAAACATCTTCCCAAAATTTGGTTTCAATCCGCTCATCCGTTTGACCTGTATCGTGCTCACAGACAAACAGACGCACAGAGTTTTTCCAAAAATATGTTTTTTGGATTCGGGGGACCTCAAAAAAAAATATTATAAAATTTAGAAACGTGATTTTTGACCTAAACTTGTGGGTTGGAATGGTAAAATATATGGTAAATATATATATAGCAATTTCCGATAGTAAAATCTTGAGTGGAACAAAAGACTATTTTTTTTTTGTATCTAGTAGGATACAGGAATTAATCACTGTTACCACTTTTCGTGAACGCACTGAATATTTCAGAAAAACAAAGTGTATTATGAATACTAAGATAAATTACAGAGATAAACATACTTTTGCCGGTGAAAATTGTTGTACTATATGTTTTCTAACAATTTTCCATCTTTCACCCTTTAATACGAAAGGATTTTTTCCGAAATGAGGATCTACATCTTCATCAATATCCAAATCATTGTCATGAAAACTAGAAAATTCTGTAACCTGTACTTTTTCAACTAAATCTGGGTCCAGTATAATTATCCCAGGCTGCAGAAATTTGAAGAAACCAAAGTAAAGACAGTCTTGAAATTTTCTGAAATAAAACCATAGAAGCATAGATAATGTCGACGCTAAAACACAACATTTCTACTTCTTACAGGGTGTTATACAGATTCTATTCAGACTTCTACCGTTAATAATATTACAAATTAACTTCTAGAAATGTCTAAACAAATTCTATTGAAATCTTATTGAAAAAATGTCTGCCTACTTTAATTACTTCAAATTTGTGTCAAAATAAGTTTTCCACATGCATTCGGAGTTACTAAAAGAATCCAACTTCATATTTGACATAATTATTATAATAAATACAATCAAATTTGTGTTAAAGCGTGCGTTGACGTGGGTGACGACTAGTAATAAATATTATGATATTTTCTATTCGTTTGCATGGTTACATAGTATAGTATAGTATCGCATGCAAAATTTAACCAAAGCTACCTACTTTCTTTTTGACAGATCTTCAGAACAAGTGGACAATTCTTGGAAAAATAAATAGAATAATAAGTCGTTGTGAAAAGTTTGCCATTATTATTTAAAAACTAACGTTATAGCACATATCTCTTCTGCGCATTCGCCGTTTTTCCCCAAAAACAACAGCGCTCTTGATATTTGCATATCAAATATCCTCTCAAAATTTGGCTTCAATCCGCTTATCTATTTGACCTGTATTGTGTTCAAAAGCAGAGACCAATAGACATTTTTCAAAAATATGTTTTTTGGACTCAAAACGTAAAATTTTGAAAAGTGAATTTTGGTCTAAATTGTCATCATTCCTCACTTGTAGATTTAAAATTATAAAAGAAAATAAAGACATTTTTGTTATAGGCGGTTTTCTCACTCATAATTTTTTATCAGTAGTGAACGCTTAGCAACAAAGTTTCTGTTTATGAACGATTCATCGAACATTATGAACTTACTCGTAATTATCCAATATAAACGGAAATAGAGTTTCTCCCATGAACATCCGTCCCATGTTACCTACAAGAATGGTTGGCGGAACGTATGGGATTCCCCTTTTTTTCCAGTAATCGTGGTTCCATGTTAAGTAGACGTACAAAACCACTGCGATTGTCACCACTAAAGTAGCCAACACCAACATTGTATTGCCTGTTGTACTGTTAAATATCGCGACACGACTAATAAATATAAACTAAACAACACTCAATGCAACTAATGTTCAGTGCGGTGACCGCAAAGCAAGCCGGTTCATGTCAATTAAAAAAATAATCAAGTCGATAGTGCCAGGAGCACAAACTGCAGTTTTGACGTGAATACCCGACTCTAATATCGGATTGTGCAATTAATGATTAATATCGCGATAATTGTTGCCTAATATTAATCGTAGCGTAATTAGTCAGATTTCGGATGACGGATATCCTTTGTCTACTCGGCGCTGTATTAATTATTTGGATGTTAAATTAACGAGCAGGGTGGCGTAGCGGTGAGAGCACTAGACTCGCATTCGGGAGGTACCGGGTTCGAATCCCGGCGGGGGAAGATGTGGCTGGGACTTTTTCGTACTGCCTCTCGCCGAAAACGGTAATTCCTGTACCGGTCATTTTGTTGAGGTTTTCCATGGTTTCCCTCAATAATTCCAGATAAATATCGAGATGGTTCCTTATTCGAGACTATGGCCGATTACCTGTCAAACTGTGTTAAAAATTTGCCTATCTTATCCTAATGTCCTAAAATTCCTTCATTTACCAATTGCTATTAATTAGTTGAAGTTGAAAAAATGTAGAAAATAGCGGGAAGTGTGATAGATGGAAAATAGTAATGGTACGAATGGCGTCTGTTAAAGTCGAGAAACGGACGTTAAACGCATTATAATAATTATTATTAGATTTGGATGTTGAATTTACTTTTGAAATTAGAAGAAAAATCAAACGAACAAAGTTAATTTTCAATGTTTAAAAGTAAACTTTTTTTTCAGTGTGATAAGACAAAAGATATGGCACTGCTGGTCAAATACTTTGAAGCTATAACGCTGCAAACAAAATATTAATTTTAAACGACGTGATTCCCCAAGGAAGCCTTATTTTGGCAAATTTTATTACAACGGATTTTGGTGAAATTATTGTTCATGACGGTTGCGCGGAAAAAATTTTCAGCATGTGACTAACTATGCCGTTTTTTTTTTTTCAGCGTCAAACCTTACAATCGTGCTTTGACTCAGCTCCAATTTTGACACGTTGCACACATACGTACGTACCTATATACAATTTCGATGACAATATAATATGTTTCTTTAGAATATAATTTTCATTAGCAGTTTTTCATAGTGGAAATTACCGTTACTCTCGCCATGGAAAAATAATATTTTCATGTTTCAAAAAAGAAGTTTTTGTAATCAAATCGTTATTCGTTGTAGCAAAAAATAGAAAAAGAGATCATTCTTAAGCCACATTAAAACTTTAATGATTTAAAAAAATATATTTCTCGATAAAATTAGACATAAGTCACTTGGCTTGTGAAATATATCAGCAGTCGTGATTTTAAGCGAAACCAGATGCCAGATAATTGGCGCGATTTTGTACAGCGCTGTTAATTTTTTGTCACTTTCTAACAAATTTAACATTACATAAGTTGAAGTGAGACACAACTTTAATAGCTCTGTGCAAGTTGAACGAAGAATACAGAATAGGTGCCGATGTTTAAATTTTAAACGTGTGGTATACAGAAATGTTAACTGACACGCCTAAATTATTATTTAAATCACGCATCATTGTTTATATTTTTGTATGATGTAATAAACTTAATTTTGGAACGTCGAAGAATTAGACAGAATATACAAGATGCAACAAAAAATGATTATTATTTTATTTAAAAAAATCAAAGTTAAAATTAAGATCACAAAAACCGTATTTTCAGTTTATGAAGGAGTTAATATAATTATCAGTCTAGTTTCATCTATTATATTTTAATATAAGTATAAAAAACAAATATGCAAATATATTATTATTGGTGCCACGATTGATAATTTAATTTTTATAGGGAACCTTACCGATATATGAAATTTTAAAATATAATATGCCAATGATTTAAAATAAAATATTTATTTTTTAGATTTCAATATTTATTTCAAATTATAAAACAAATTACAATAACATTTTCGACAAAAAAGTGGCAATATTCAGTCTTCCTCTTGTCTTTTATAAAAGTTGAGCCAAATTCCACCCTTAAATGCTGTTAGAAATGACTGAAAGTCTAATTCTAAATGGTCAGATGTTTTCTTGCTGACTTTTATATCTAGTTTTGAAACAACTGTTGCAATGGCTGCTTTCATCTGAGTTAAAGCAAATCTCTGACCTACAAAAAACAATTATTATTTTTAATTTACATGTATTTTCAGAGGCAGAAAAAAATTCAAATAAAATTAAAAATTTCACAATAAATAAAATACAGCGCTAATAAAAAAATCTCTACCCTGGCCTGTGTGGTATTACTCAACACAAAATTATGCAATAATACTGCTTTTTGGAATATGACATAACTGTTTGTTTCTAAATCTGAACTGTTTTAAAACAATTCATTAAGACTGAATGTGTAACATGTGAGTAATTTTAATGACAGAATTATAATTAATTTCTCTAAAAATAGGTTTTACTTTTGGCAAAAACAATAGAATATTAGGAATAATAAACTATGGCATTCAGATATAAGAGACTCAAAGTTTGGTTATCATTATCCAAAAAGCCGGCAATTTTAGACATAAAGGAAAGTTTGTCATATTAAAATTCATATAGCTTAGCAACAGGCTCAACAGCCGAAGATTTAGAAATACATTTTTAATAAGCTTCAAGATAATAATATTTATCTACACTGTGTCCCCGGATCAGGTTACCAAAAGGAAAAAAAATTGTTTTTATGCATTTTACGAAAAAAAATTATTATTCTTCCTAAAACGCTTGTTTCTTTTTGATTTTTATGATTATGAAGAGTTTATTCGAATATGGGTAACTAGTGTGACCTGTGCGAATTATTCGCATTAAATAAGTATAATAATTATCACTTTACAAAATTATTTTTTAAATATGATTGCAGGTATTCAATTCGTTTCTTATTTTGCACAATAACGTTCTTCTTTTTGTTGTATTACAATATGAAGGTTAGATGACAGATCAAAGTGTTGACGTTGTTTCAAAATTAAAGCCGTCAGATGGCAGACGTTGTTCAGCGTTGCTGTATTTTAATTAGTTTACAAAAACAAAAGCAATAATAAATTTTTAATTGTCTATGTCAGTAGAGCAAGCAATTATCTGTAAAATGATATATAATTTATGTGGAGAAATTGTGAGGTTTTTTCTACAAAGGGGGGTTAACATCTTTAACCTTAGCGTATATAATATGATGTTGGAAGGGGACACGTGGCATAATTTTAACCAATTTTTTATTCTAATTTTTGTTTATTTTTTGGCATATAAATATGTAAAAAATAATAAATAATTGTAGATATACTTTACCAATTTTATTTTTCATATTTTCTAAGCAATCTACATTTGATAGGTAAACCTACATTTTTTTCTGGGAATCTTATTTTTTAAACATGCAGGAGTTTTTATGACGAATGACTTTTTTTTCTTAAGGTTTTCCTATTGGCAACCGATTCGAGAACACAATCTATAATTTAATGAGAGCTCAAATTATTGAAATATTTTTTCGTCAAACAACCTACCTAAGCATGATCTTGGGCCAAGCCCGAAAGGCATGAATGTCGATTTATCAATGAAACTTTTTCTTTCGTCAGAAAATCTTTCAGGATCAAATGTTTCTGGTTCTGGAAAATATTTTGGATCATGTTGAATTGACCACGGTGGTATTATAACAGTCATTCCTTTCTTTATAACCACTCCGGGACCCTTGTCATCACCGCGAGGGTTCGGAAATGTGAAATCTTTAGTACAACTTTTCATAACAAAACCAATTGCTGGATAAATCCTAAGTGTTTCTGGAAAAAAGTTCTAGTAATTTGTATGTTTATTAAGTAGGTACTTATTTCAGAGGTAAGGGGAGAGGGGTCAGTGCTCAAAAAACGCCATTGCAGAGTAAGTAACCTACTCCATCAATTAATTAATTATTGGTGTCTGTCGGATGGCCGGACCTCGGACCAAAATTTCTCAATGTTTGATACATAGAGGTATAAGTTACTAGAGTACGCTAGCGGGTATGCTTGCCATAAGTGAAAGTGTCTGCAGTTCAGAGAGAGAACGCTGAAACGTTCCGTATCATTATAATATAATATGTTTACTCAAATCAGCAATGTTTTGTATCATTTACCATAATATAGATAAGGAACTTTTCTCTCTCTGAATTGCAGACACTTTCACGGCTCACTCGCGTACTCTAGTCTAATATCTCTATTGTTTGATAGCCTACTAAACGATTTGAAACCATTTTTTTATTACAAATGTTTATATCTATGTATTAGCACGATGACTCTCAACACATTTAATCGATTTAGATGAAATTTGGTCCACATGTCGGAATTACCGCACGTAGCCTATTTAAAATGGGCTCATCGGGCCAATTCAAGTTTGGTTTTCAAATTTGAAATTTAAGCTACTAGTAAATATTAAAATGTGCTGCTAAAATTTTAATAAAATCAGCCTGGCAAAACCGAAATAAAAATTTTATGAAAATATTATAGTTAGGGGATATGGATTTACATACTGAAGGCTGTATTTAACCTTATTTATGTATATTTATTTGTTTTCTTTTCTTTGTATTATTTGTCTAAATAAAAAAATTTGAAAAGAAGTTTGACCCTGCAGGCCATCCCTGTAACTTCCCGCTATTTTCGAGTTCAAAACGCTCAAAAATATATAAAATATAGCAAGAAGTTTATTTTTTAGCTCTTCGAGCTCAAAAAAAAAAACACTGTTACGAAATTTTCGTTCACTATATCTCATGAACAAATGAACCGATTTTGATGCGATTTGCGGCAGTCGACTCAATTTTTTGTCCTAAAAAAGTAATTTATTACAGAAAAATCGATCTCATAGGAATTTTACGAGCAATTTAAAAAAAACACTTTTTTACAAATTTTTCGTTCACGATATCTCGTGAACAAATGAGCCGATTTTGATGCGGTTTGCGTCGATCGACGCAGTTTTTTTAACCTAAGAAAGTAAATTATTACAAAAAAATCGATTTGATAAGAATTTTACGAGTAATTATAAAAAATTACTTTTTTCCTAATTTTTCGTTCACGTTATCTCATGAACAAATGAACCGATTTGGAATTGGTTTGCGGCGATCGACGCAGTTTTTTTAACCTAAGAAAGTAAATTATTACAAAAAAATCGATTTGATAAGAATTTTACGAGTAATTATAAAAAATTACTTTTTTCCTAATTTTTCGTTCACGTAATCTCATGAACAAATGAACCGATTTTGAATTGGTTTGCGGCGATCGACGCAGTTTTTTTAACCTAAGAAAGTAAATTATTACAAAAAAATTGATTTGATAAGAATTTTACGAGTAATTATAAAAAATTACTTTTCTCATAATTTTTCGTTCACGTTATCTCATGAACAAATGAACCAATTTTGATCTGGTTTGCGGCGATCGACGCAGTTTTTTTAGCCTAAGAAAGTAATTTATTACAAAAAATTCGATCTGATAACAATTTTAAGAATCATTTTAAAAAAACACTTTTTTACGATTTTTTCGTTCACGGTATCTCGTGAACAAATGAACCGATTTTGATGCGGTTTGCGGAAATCGACGCAGTTTGTTAAGGAGAAGAGCTGATTAGATTTTGGAATTATTCGGTTTAGTAGTTTAGAAAATATTTTACAAAAACAAATTTTTTTAAAATTTTTGAAACTTGTTTTTTTAAGATTTCTCAAAATTTTTTGGGCCGAATCGTTTCAAATTTTCAGGAAGTCTAAGTTCACCAAGATCACGTCAGATGCCGCAAACCGCGTTTCAGTCGGACACTCCGTTCAAAAGATATAAAAGGTTTACATACATACATACACACACACACACACACACACACACACACATACATACATACAGCCCTACGGACATCATCGCCAAAATAGTTTTAATAGCTTCCTAGGACCTCAAAACGTCGAGATCTGGCGAAAACTCGATTTTCGAAAATCGGGGTGAAACCAATAACTTCCCGATTTTTGAAAAAAAAAATTTTTTTTTTTTTTTTTAAGCGGGAAGTTAAAAAAATTGATGCAGATGTTGAGTTAATAATAATAATATTGAAATAAAAATATATAGGTACAAAATAATAAAAATAAAAAAATATACATTTAGGCAAAGTATTAGGGGGTTACATTTTTGTCGGAAACAAACGTAAGTTCAGATAATAAAGCTACACTGCCTGTATTGCGTCAAATACATTACATTGTAGGCTGGATTTGGCACTGTGACCCGATTTTTTTTTATTTTTTCATTAGTTAAAAATTTATCGTCTTTGACCTGAGAGAATGGTCAATGTAGAATATTTGTAATTTTTATTTCATTTTTTTTTCTTTTTCTATGTGCTCAATAATCAAAATTTGTCGGTTTAGTGAATTAATAAATATCTAGAAATTATTTACCAGATATAACACAGTCCAGATATTTCATTTCTTGAATTCCATCGTAAGTAATTTTTCCGTCATGATTTGCAATAATTTCGTCTACTTCTTGACGTAATTTTCTAAATATATCAGGATTTGCTCCTAAATTATATAAAACAAAACTCAAAATAACTGAGCTTGTTTCAAAACCATCAGTAAAAAAAGTCAGTACGTTGGCAACCATGTGCGTTTCAGTAATATCTAAAAAAATTTGAAAAATAAACTTTTGAAAAATATTACGATAAGAATAACCTGTTGAAAATTTATAGATTCTATAGATGTGGAAATGATTCATGACATCCATTCTAGTTTGGAGAATACAATAATTATAAGAAATGACAGATTTAACAAAAAACATATGATAATTATCGACTTTACCTTTATTTTTTTCTTTTAATTTCATCATTGCATCTAAAAAATCATTTTCCGAAACGTTGTTCTCTTTTCTGTATTTGACTAAGTCACTTATCAGTTTTCTAAAATATTCTGATATTTCCTTTGGGAATGCTCTGTAAATTATTGTTATTATAGCTAAATTTAAGAAAAAGAAAACTACCAAGCACCAACGGTCAATTTTACTCTGATAGTACCTATCAATTATCTAATTAGACGAAAAACATTAAAAATACTACATAAAATATAATTTCCTATGTAGACAATTTAAAAAATATTTTTTGTAATTTTTTTCCTAAAATAATAGCTATATATGCTAAAAGTCGGGAAAGTGACGAATTATGGCACTGGGTGGTTACACGAGCCGACAGATTGCGCTGTATCACACGAGTTCTTCTGGGATACCGCAAGACCAAAGGCGAATTCTGTAAATATCCAACCCAAATTCGTCATTTTTCCGACTTGTAGCAAAAAATATTTTATGTAATCCCTGCTTTGAAAGTTTTCGTTTAGCCTCTTACTACTAATAATATTTCATTACTACACCCTGTGCGATAATATAAAGTAAACAGCTTAGTGTTCACATATTGGTCACTTACTGTACGCTACGCACCGACGCGACGTAAAAGTCAACGTTCAAAACAAGGATTGCATAAACATTTATATAAGTCATTTTTTTTAGTAATAACAGCTGTTAGATAAATTGTATCACTGTACTGATGTTAATAAAAATTAAGTTAAAAGACTAAAACCCAACTACTGATAGTATAAGAGCCAGTGATCGGCTACCAGTATGTATTTGACCAGACCTGATTTTTTACACAGTGAGTCTCCTATACCTACCATACAAGGAGTGGGGACTCACTAAGTCCGGAGTGGCCGCCGCGGCCCGTACTCAGGTGCGACAGGTACAAAATTTGACTAATTTTCAAAGTATTTGACCACGTCTGCCATTTGGAAATTTAATAATATATTATTATTGCTATTGAAAAATAACAATGGCAGACCATTATCGCGCGACAATCATCGTGGCAGACAATTTTTTAAGTAGTAAAAAACATGAAATTTTGAAAGGTATATTTTTCATCACGGATTATTATTCTATTTATTATTTCAAGCAAGTTTCGTAAATAAAATTTTTTTCTAAACTTTATAGTTCCGGAAATATTTAGAAAATTAAAAAAAATCAGCTGCTCTTTTGTCTTGTAGATCTGTCAGAAATAAACAAGTTCGGCATGCTTTGATTAATGTTTACATGACGTGGAGCATATTATGTAGGTGACCAAGACGACGAATAGCAAATATCATATTGAATACTAGCCATTACCCGCGTCACCTCACGCGATATCAGAAATGTTATTTTCTTTATTTTACTATATCAAATGTCAATATTTTTGAAGTTGGAAAGGTCCCGTCGCCTAATTGGTTGGAATTTTTTATTTGTTCCAAAATAAAATTAAAAAGTGTCAAGTGAGAATAAAAATATTGTTTATAGGTATAGGCATAAATAATTTTTTATATTCTCTTGAGATTTTTTATTTTTGTTTTAGAACAAATAAAAAATTCCAACCAATTGGGCGACGGGA
This sequence comes from Xanthostigma xanthostigma, assembly GCA_963575645.1. Lineage (NCBI taxonomy): Eukaryota > Metazoa > Arthropoda > Insecta > Raphidioptera > Raphidiidae > Xanthostigma > Xanthostigma xanthostigma. Next base: position 20,633,554 of record OY754465.1, read on the forward strand.
CCATTCCAACTTCAAAACTATTGACATTTGATATAGTAAAATAAAGAAAATAACATTTCTGATATCGCGTGAGGTGACGCGGGTAATGGCTAGTATTCAATATGATATTTGCTATTCGTCGTCTTGGTCACCTACATAATATGTTCCACGTCATGTAAAAATTAATCAAAGCATGCTTAACTAGTTTATTTCTGACAGATCTACAAGACAAAAGAGCAGCTGATTTTTTTTAATGTTCTAAATATTTCCGGAACTATAAAGTTTAGAAAAAAATTTTATTTACGAAACTTGCTTGAAATAATAAATAGAATAATAATCCGTGATGAAAAATATACCTTTCAAAATTTCATATTTTTTACTACTTAAAAAATTGTCTGCCACGATGATTGTCGCGCGATAATGGTCTGCCATTGTTATTTTTCAATAGCAATAATAATATATTATTAAATTTCCAAATGGCAGACGTGGTCAAATACTTTGAAAATTAGTCAAATTTTGTACCTGTCGCACCTGAGTACGGGCCGCGGCGGCCACTCCGGACTTAGTGAGTCCCCACTCCTTGTATGGTAGGTATAGGAGACTCACTGTGTAAAAAATCAGGTCTGGTCAAATACATACTGGTAGCCGATCACTGGCTCTTATACTATGAAAAGTATGAAACAAGAAAATATTCTCATCTGAGGATAGCCGTGATCGTATGCCACATCATATATGGCGCCCTCTAGATGTATAGCGTGATGTACTTTACCCTAAACCTTATGATCGCTTACTATTGTTAAAATGTATTGTTTTGTTGGCAGGTGGCATACGACCACGGCTATCCACAGATGAGAATATTTTCTTGTTTCATATGTTTCAGTAGTCAGGTTTGAGTTTTTGAACTTATTTTTATTTTTATTATTTTTTGAACTTACTTTTTATTTGTTTCCAGTTTGCTCACCTATGGGACCAAAATTCAAAAACAAATGTAGCCTTTTCATACTTTTCAGTAGTCGGGTTTTAGTTTTTGAACTTATTTTTTATTTTAGTTATTTTTTTTAACTTATTTTTATTTGTTTTTAATTTGCTCACCCCTGGGACCAAAATTCAAAAATAAATATTGCCTTTTCATAATTTTCAGTGGTCGGGTTTTAGTTTTTGAACTTATTTTTTATTTAATTTTAAATTTAATTTTTATTTGTTTCCGATTTGCTCACCCCTGGGACCAAAATTCAAAAATAAATGTAACCTATGTGACCCGGACTATAATAACGAATCGATTGACACCTTATTTATCAAAATCGGGTGAATACTTTAGGCGCTACGGTGGATCATCCGTAAATACAAACATGCGTAGACTGTTAAGCTCATAACCCTTCCTTTTGGCTGCGCCGCCGTCGGGTAAAAATAGACCGTATTAATCAGAAATTAAATAAGTAGTATGGAAACAATGTATTGTAGGTATATGAGAATTAAATAAATCACTGTTATGAATTGCTCAACATAGGCTAACTGTGTTTCCGTAAGGAGCCTACTAATTATTATACGTGAACACAGCTATAAAGAATTTGAAAAAAATCGTATACCGGGTGAGGCAAAAGTCCCGGAACGGTTGAATATCTCGCATACTACGCGTCATATCAAAAAAAAAAATACGTGTCAAATATTTTTCGCAAAACTATTTTTTGATACCACACATGACTCCCCACCCCCCACCCAGTTGGTGGGGGGAGGGACAACTTTAAAATTTTAAATAGGAACCCCTATTTTTTATTGCAGATTCGGATTCTACGGGAAAAATTACATCAATTGTATGTAATTTTTTTTTTATTTTAATATTACTATCAATACAACAAATTAAATTCACCGTTCACTAAATAAATCCATATCTACAAACAAACGTTTTCATAAAATTTTTAAGTCTGGTCCTGTCGGGCCGATTTTAATAAAATTTTGGTAGCACATTTTAATCATTACTAAAGGGTTAAATTTCAATTTTGAAACGATTCGGAGAAATTTTTCGGTATTTTCGGGCCCAAAAATATTTTTCAACCGCTAAAACCCACGGGAAAAATTACATCAATTGTATGTAATTTTTCCCGTAGAGTCCGAATCTGCAATAAAAAATAGGGGTTCCTATTTAAAATTTCAAAGTTGCCCCTCCCCCCCGCCAACTGGGTGGGGGGTGGTGAGTCATGCGTGGTATCAAAAAATAGTTTTGCAAAAAATATTTGACACGTATTTTTTTTTTTTGATATGATGCGTAGTATGCGAGATATTCAACCGTTCCGGGACTTTTGCCTCACCCGGTATCTACAAATGGCTGCAAAACCTTAGGAGCCTATGTAATAGAAAAAAATTTCTATTCATGTGATATGTTGCAATGAAAACATATTTATAATACTTATTATATACAATGTTTTTATTATTGTTTTGTGCAATATGGCCTACCTTTCTGTACAGACAGTGTTTCGGTGGTCGAATAAATTTATTATATATTATATTAGGTGTTTTTCACTTACGTAATTTTAAGTGCCTTAGCCAAAGATGGCAAAAAGAAAGAAATCCCAACTCTTAACGCACTGAAAAAACCTGGCTCTAAGAGTTTTCTTCCAACTTCTCGAATCTCAGCTTTCGGATCAACAAATGATCTTGCATCAATATTGAACGCACAGCGGGCCACAGAATCTGTTGTAAATTTAGCGCAAACTTCTTTGGCCGAAAGTCCGTCTTTTCCTCTAGCCTCTGGTTCATTTATTAGATAGTTGACAAAGTTTTCAGATACTTGTGCCATTAAAGGAAACATAGCTTTCATCTGAAATTTTTTTAAAGACCCGCCATAATCTTTTTGCTATTTATTTGAAATTAGCAAGAGATGCTATGAAAAATGTCACCACGATGACCGGTGCTTAAATTATCGATCTCGACAGATAATAATGCGAAAATTGTACAACTGTCTTTGCCAGGATTCAAACTCAGTGCTATTGTGCCACTATACTGGATATTTTCGTTTCTTTTTTAAACTAAAATTACTTGTTTGTGTAATAGTTAATTAATTATAACGTTGAAAATTTTGCAAAATTTCACTTTTAGAGGCACATTTTGGTCAAAAGACTCAAAAAAAAGCAATTTCAATTGTTGTAATGAAGACAATGACTACCTAATAATTTAAGTTTTGTTTTATTCAATTATTGTATTTTAAAAAATGATAACTAAAAATTTATTCGTCTGATTATTATTTTTTTTTTAGTATAAATTTAAAACATTTTGAGAAAAATTCATTTCTAGTTTAGAATATGAATGAATTAGTCGGCGACTTTCTAATTTTTTGGTAGAATCACTAGAAACAACCGGTTACACATAACATTTGTTTGTAGTGACTATATTTTTCAAAATATTTTTAAAGGCAGTCTTAAAATTATAATATTTTTTAAATCTCATGACAATTCAGAAATTAAAATAAAATGTAATAAATTACTTTTGCGGGAGAAAATTGCTGCATTACTTGACTTCTGGCAGTCTTCCATCGATCTCCTTTGAGAACAAATGGATTCTTTCCAAAATACGGATCCAATTCTTCATCAACTTCAATATCATTATCACAAAAACTTGAGAATTCTTTCACCTGAATTAATTCTACCAATTTTGGATCTCTCAAAACTATCCCGGGTTGCATAAATTTAAAATATCCGAAGTAAAGATAATCTTCAAATTTTCTTGAAATAAAAAAGTGTATTAATTCATTATTTTTCTTCTAAAACTTGGATCAGAAACTAAAATTTGTTGTCGTAAAATAAGGTTCTATTGAACGACTGGATATATTTGACAATTTTATCATTACTTTTATTATTACTTATTTCTATTAAGGTAAAACTTCTTGCACAAGCATTTTTTTTGCCAAATAAATTTTATGTAGGTACTGGGAAAATCTATAATATTTAATTTTTTCTAATGATGTGGAGATTTTACTTGTTTACAGGTGATGTAAAAACGTTGAGGAAAAATATTCAAATATTTTTTTTAACAAAATGGCCCTTACTCAAAATATAATCTACTTCAAAAACGAATTTTGTATAATCCAAAACTTTAATGTTAAACGGGAAAAAATGACATTTTTTTAATGTCGAATTATATGCCAATACAGAAATGAAATGTTCAATGTAATGTCGTTTTACGGTAGATGGATAGATAGATATTTCTTTGCGCAGCCATCAAAGGAACGTTATACATATTATACATGAGTATATAAGATGTAATAATAATTAATGATAAGAAAAAATAACTAATATTATAAGAGTCGTCATATCGGCAAGCATTTATCTATTATATGTCTCTGTAACTCAGCCTCATTCCATTAAGATGTTGAAATATGAAAACTCATTTCCGATGCCTTTTGACTTATATTATTATCAAATATTTAGTAAATCCTAATCAAAACAGATACGTACTCATAGCCTTTGAGTATAAAGGGTAATATTTGGTTTCCAATAACCAAGTCGCCCATATTTCCAAAGAGAAATGTTGGTGGTATACACGGAACATCTTGTTTTTTCCAATAATCATAATTTCTTGTCACATAACGGTACACTACAAAACTGACAGTCACCAACAACGATATTATCACAAGCATTGTTATCTCGAATGCATTCACGAAACTAATAGAAGCCTACTATTTAACGATGATATACATAACATATCCTTCCTTGGTTGAAAATGATTCTGCCAATTATATCAATTTAGTCTTCCGTCATAAATTAATAAGCTGTGATGTGCCAGTGAAAAATTAAACTATAGTAGAGCCTCAATTAACCGGTACGCAATCATTAGTAAACTTCTACAAATCCGTTAATTTGAAGACAATCACGGTGGAATAGGATCAGTAAATGAAGCAATATTTGATGTTTAAAATTACACTTAATCTACTGACATTTCGATACACTTTGATATATGATCTTGCAATAACTCAGCAAATAGTTAACATATATGTAGACGGACGATTTCTCTATTAGACTATTTATAGTTTATTGTGGATTAAAGACATCAAACAAAAATCAAGCAAGATAAAAAAATATAAATAAAACAGCAATAATAAAACACAAAAGCAAAATTTAGATTATTTTAAAAACAAATACATATATATATATAGACCAGTGGCGTAACAATAGGGTGGCAAAACGGGCAAAATAACATGGGTCCCCGGCTCGAGAAGCCCGTGAGCACAGGAGAATCCTAACATTTATAATTACAACATTTAGTAAAATTTATTAGTTTTGTATGCAATTAATTTAAGTTACCTACTAAAAGTACATACACAATTATTAAACAAAAAAATGTATAACGTTGGTTGAGCTTATTTACATTAAGGGAGCGGGCCCCATCCGATGGTATCGGCGTTGTCGTTTCGAAATAAATTCAGACTGATTTTTTTGCTGGAATTAGTTAAGGAGGCCTTACTGATTATGAAAACCCATGTTACCGGGCGGTAACATGGTTTGATATTGTCTAAAACTTTTTTTTTAAATAATTCAATCACACATTTTTTAAATTTATCGTTTATAATTTGTAAAAATCAGAAAAAGATTGTTGGTTAGAACTAGGAAACATCCCATTTCTTCCAATTAAATATTAATATTATTCTTTATCGTATAGATGTAGGTACTAGCTGTCTTGCCTGACTTTTCGCTCAGATGCATTTCGCTATTTTTGCTAACTGATCATCTCCATTTTGCCCTTGCGTAATAATATATAACGTATAATATTTGCTAAGATGCAGATTTTAAAAACTACTAAATAATCGCTACACTGGTTCTCGAATTTATTCTGCAAATTATACATACATACATTGTCATTACATTATATTATACTTGAAATGAAATATTATTAGTATTTTTTATTATATGTATATGAAAATTTGTTATAATTTTGATTTTAAAACGTACTGTCATTCTTCCTAGTATTGTTGTCAAAAGTAATTTATTTCAAGAATTTCAAGTTTAAAGCAGCGTGAAAAATAGATTCATGAATATACAGATATTTACAATTTATCTGTATTTGCTATTTTTTCTTGTAAAGCTGGGTCATCATAATTTGATATTAGTTAAGGGCATTAAGGTAATAATCACAATTTTCGTAATAAATATTTATAAATATACTTGTTGACAGTTGACACTTTTCAAAACACGACTGTTTTAATATAAAAATTACCACATACCTATAACCTTAAATTTGACCTTTGTTTCGCGGTTTTTAGAGTCAAGCAGGGCTGCCCAGCTGTGTTTTTCTTTCTTAAATCTATTTTATATTATATTGACTATTGATTATTTTATTAATTGACTTAATACATTTTCGTTCGAATTTATAATTAATTAACACATTACTCACTCGCTTTACAGTCACAACATATATTATTATTATATATACATAAAATTCATATTATTTTGACAGTTCGATACAATAGTTTGTTTTTGGATAAAAGAACATTCGACAGTAAGCTGTTTTATTGACATGGCAGAGAAGTGAAAGCATCATGACTTGTGTATATGAATAGCAAAATGTATTTATTATTATTGTAATATAACAAAAGTATTCGAGATCTGCGGATATAATATGTTGTCGATTCGAAATTTAGATGCTTAAATCAATGCATGTTTTCTATTCTAAAAGAACCAGCATATAACATCTTGATGGTGCCGTAGAATAGTAATGTGTTGATGTGTTCACATAACTCTTTATTGGGAGCTGGCTGCGTGCGCTCCGCTCACTAAAAGAGTCGCTCAGAGCGAGTCGTTCAAAGGAGTGACACTAGACAGTATATACTAGAGATGCGATAAACGGGTCTTTTTAGTGATCTGCATCTTTGCATCTGGATCCCGTATGTGAGCAAGCTCTCTGAACCGGTTCAAAAAGAGCCGAGTTCTGAATATGTTATTCGAGTCAACTGAGCCACTGAGTTAGTTCAGTCGATCATATCACGTAATTTATGCCAGTGACTGACTCACATATAAGGCGGGGTTTTACAGGTTGCTACTTGCTATGTTACAGATTCCCACGCATTTATTCAACCAATCGCGAATAGCTAATTTAATATATTATTGAATTTGAATTCAAGTTCAACTATAATATACTACACACAAATTAAAAATATTGTTTGCGTATCATATGCGTTCATAATAATTTTTGTTAAACAGAAAGCATATTACAATATGCAATACAATACCTTAAATAGTTGTGACTTAGCGAAACACTGTAATAATTGTACCACCTAATGGTGTGTACACTATTATAGTTGCTGATTGTATAATGTATACCTGTATAGGAATGCATATAGCCAAACATGTGCTGCATGAGTCATTTGAGCTGACAGATACTTATTGCTTCAGTGTGTTAAGTGTTTCACTGATTTATGCGGATCTGTTGACCGTCGGCTCATAAAAAAGTGAGTCTGCTCTCACGGATCTTCCGTCGGAGTCGGCTCTTTGAATCGGTTCAGATCTGAGTTACCCAACCCTAGTAGGTACATACTACACAAGAGTGCAGACTACAGAGCTGTGAACCGTCATCATACATGCTCAGGAGTCATAGCACAATACACACTCTGAGCTCATTTAAATATGATTCTGATCTTATATTATTTGCATTTCGGATAAACTATAAAGTATAATAAAAGCTTAACAACAATAATGTTTATTGTTACAATATTATATCTTTGTCAACGACGTCAATGTGAATGGTTTAAATCACTGTTAAGCTTAGTACTATAACACTTACAGTGTGTCATGCATCATTAAATGACTCAGCCAAGATAACTCCGTACGTGCAAAATTCACTAGTGCCTCTGTAGCCTGTGCTGTGTGCGCTCTGTAAATGTGCGAATGCAACAGTACAGAACAGCTCAGCACAGAGCAATGGCGCTCGGAGTGAGTTATTCACAAAATAAGAGCGACTCGCTCCGCTTCGAGAAAGTAGTCGTTCATTATGAACGACTCATCAGGGGCGACACATCACTACCGTAGTACTTGTTCCTTCAGAAGACAAGAATCAGACTGTTAGAGAATTAAAAAAATTGGTTGTCTGTAAAGTCGGTTCACGGACGATAGTTTTACGTGATAACGTATTCCGTAATACATAACCTAAACCTCCCAAAATTTGGTTTCAATCCGCTTATCCTTGGTGTCGGAATGATAAGAAATGTCAAAAGTGACGTTTGCAACTTACAAAGTATTATGTTCTAATAATAATTAGTTATTCCAATAGTTAACTTAGAAGGCTTTGCAAATCACAAAATACTAATGTCAAAAAAAATTGGTTGTCTGTAAAGTCGGTTCACGGACGATAGTTTTACGTGATAACGTATTCCGTAATACATAACCTAAACCTCCCAAAATTTGGTTTCAATCCGCTTATCCTTGGTGTCGGAATGATAAGAAATGTCAAAAGTGACGTTTGCAACTTACAAAGTATTATGTTCTAATAATAATTAGTTATTCCAATAGTTAACTTAGAAGGCTTTGCAAATCACAAAATACTAATGTCAAAAAAAATTGGTTGTCTGTAAAGTCGGTTTACGGACGATAGTTTTACGTGATAACGTATTCCGTAATCCATAACCTAAACCTCCCAAAATTTGGTTTCAATCCGCTTATCCTTGGTGTCGGAATGATAAGAAATGTCAAAAGTGACGTTTGCAACTTACAAAGTATTATGTTCTAATAATAATTAGTTATTCCAATAGTTAACTTAGAAGGCTTTGCAAATCACAAAATACTAATGTCAAAAAAAATTGGTTGTCTGTAAAGTCGGTTCACGGACGATAGTTTTACGTGATAACGTATTCCGTAATACATAACCTAAACCTCCCAAAATTTGGTTTCAATCCGCTTATCCTTGGTGTCGGAATGATAAGAAATGTCAAAAGTGACGTTTGCAACTTACAAAGTATTATGTTCTAATAATAATTAGTTATTCCAATAGTTAACTTAGAAGGCTTTGCAAATCACAAAATACTAATGTCAAAAAAAAATTGGTTGTCTGTAAAGTCGGTTTACGGACGATAGTTTTACGTGATAACGTATTCCGTAATCCATAACCTAAACCTCCCAAAATTTGGTTTCAATCCGCTTATCCTTGGTGTCGGAATGATAAGAAATGTCAAAAGTGACGTTTGCAACTTACAAAGTATTATGTTCTAATAATAATTAGTTATTCCAATACTTAACTTAGAAGGCGTTGCATTTCACAATATACTAATGTCAAAAAATTGAATTGAACATTAGAAATGCAGCCGTTTTCATGTTAAGACAAGACATACGTTTGCTTCTAATTTCCATGTACGGCAAACAAAGACAACCGACCGCGTCGCGCCATGCATTAGACAACATTGCATTTATACAGCTATTTTTCTATATAAATTTGTATAAAATATTTTTCTATATAAATTTGTATAAAAAAAAAATGGTTGTCTGTAAAGTCGGTTTACGGACGATAGTTTTACGTGATAACGTATTCCGTAATACATAACCTAAACCTCCCAAAATTTGGTTTCAATCCGCTTATCCTTGGTGTCGGAATGATAAGAAATGTCAAAAGTGACGTTTGCAACTTACAAAGTATTATGTTCTAATAATAATTAGTTATTCCAATACTTAACTTAGCAGGCTTTGCATTTCACAATATACTAATGTCAAAAAATTGAATTAAACATTAGAAATGCAGCTGTTTTCATGTTAAGACAAGACATACGTTTGCTTCTAATTTCCATGTACGGCAAACAAAGACAACCGACCGCGTCGCGTCATGCATTACACAACATTGCATTTATACAGCTATTTTTCTATATAAATTTGTATAAAATATTTTTCTATATAAATTTGTATAAAAAAACTGTTTAGGCAAATTCTGTTATACGAAATCTATGTAAAATGTTCTCCTCTTTCGTTTAAGACTGGTTTCAAACCGATCTGATTTAAATTGAGCGAAAAATTAGCAAAAAGCACGCACAGGGTCAGGCGGAACGTTACGCGTTAGGAACGTTACGCGTTAGGAACGTTACGTTACACTTTTTCGAACATGCAGCCGGTGTTTTATCAATTTATAATATTGGTGATTCATCAATTTATAAGACGTTATCACGTCAAAAATAAACATTAGAAATGCAGCCGTTTTCATGTTAAGACAAGACATACGTTATTTTCTAATTTCCATGTACGGCAAACAAAGACGACCGACCGCGTCGCGCGCGCGCCATGCAATAGACAACAATGCATTTATACAGCTATTTTTCTATATAAATTTGTATAAAAAAACTGTTTAGGCAAATTCTGTTATACGAAATCTATGTAAAATGTTCTCCTCTTTCGTTTAAGACTGGTTTCAAACCGATCTGATTTAAATTGAGCGAGAAATTAGCAAAAAGCACGCACAGGGTCAGGCGGAACGTTACGCGTTATGCGTTATGCGTTACGAACGTTAGGAACGTTAGGAACGTTACGTTACACTTTTTCGTACATGCAGCCGGTGTTTTATCAATTTATAATATTGGTGATTCATCATAATATTGGTGATTCATCAATTTATAAGACGTTATCACGTCAAAAATAAATCAATTCATATTTTTTAATAACAATAATATTCTTACAAATAAAAAAATTATATTTTTCCATGTTCTTACAATTAATAGTGCTACACATTTTGTCTTTTATAAAAGTTTAACCAAATTCCTTTTTTCACCGTGGTGAGAAATGATTGCATGTCAAATTCCAGAGGTTCAATGGTTTTTTTGTTGACTTTCATATCTACCTTAGAAACAACAGTCGCTATGGCAGTTTTTATTTGTGCTTGCGCAAATCTTTGACCTGAAAAGCGATAGATTAAAAATACATCGTAAATAAAAAGTTAATATTAATTCTGTAGTGGCAACTTAAAGAAAAAATAAATAATTTTTAAGGAAAAAGTAGTTTAATTACAATTTAATCGTCTAGACAGCGCGTGAATTACTAGGTACTAGATAGTAATATTTCTGTAGTAAAAAGAGGCAGCACTATTAGCTATATACCCTGAGGCATCTTTTCACCACAGTAATATGTTAAATCACGCATCCGAACTAAATAATCTCGCAAAAGCAATAAATCCTCATCACTAATAATGATATCGAGTTTTGTTATAGCAAAATATAACCCAGTCTGCCTCACGCGTTAAAATATATTTCATTTTGAAAGTGATCATTTCAAAAATGTATTTTTATCTTATCTTCTATAAAATAGCCTTTATTATACATGTAAATCTGTCGTAAAATGATTGATTTCAGAGCTCCGAACATCTAGGTGCTAATGCAATTTTAAGCACCCGCTATTGAAATGATAATGTAATATTGCAGTAATTTTAATATTAGTTGATATTATTCCAGCTGGGATTGAACCTGCGAACTTCTTAACAGTAAACGTATAAGGTACAACCATAGAGGGTACTTAAATATAAAATTCACAGAAGCCTACGATTCGTTGAAATTAAGTTTGCTCCAGAAATGATTAATGTTATAAAAATGGTGAAAATATTAGAAATAAAAACCAAACTCGCTATTATATAGGGTATAGTACAGCAATGCAGTGTATATCTAGGGCACAATGCTGTTATAATCGTGTAACTATGTCACTCGTGTAAGGTAACGTCCCATATTGTCGAAAATACAGTTCATTACGTCCTAGACACACAGTCTTTTATTTACCTAAACAAGACCTAGGACCTAGTCCAAATGGCATATATGTAGCTTTATCAATTGAATGTCTTCTTTCTTCTGAAAATCTGTCAGGGTCAAATTTTTCCGGATCTGGGTAATATTTGGCATCTCGATGAACTACCCATGGTGAAAACACAACAGTTGATCCTTTTTCTATCAATACTTCTGAACCAGTTCCATTTATTTTAGGGTTTGGAAGAGTGAAATCTTTTGTACAACGTTTATGTGTAGTTCTAAGTACCGGATATAATCTAAGAGTTTCTGGAGAAAAAAATACATGTACAATTAAAATTAAAATAACAAATACGAAATTAAAATTATACCAGTCCAACCCACAAGTGGGGAATGGTACTAGTTTAGGTCAAAAATCACTCTTCAAAAATTTTACCATATCTTTCCGTTTTGTGGTCCCCCGAATCCAAAAAACATATTTTTGGAAAAATTCTGTGCGTCTGTTAGTCTGTAAACACGATACAGGTCAAACGGATGAGCGGATTGAAACCAAATTTCGTCAGGATGTTTGGTATGCAAATATGAAGAGCCCTATTGTTCTTGGGGAAAATCGGCGCATGCGCAGATGTGACATATGCTATAACTGTGTTTTTTTATGTAATAATGGTATACTTTTCATAACGGCTTATTATTCTATTTTTTTTTCAAGAAAGTTTTTAAAAAAATTTTTTTCTAAACTTTATAGTTTCGGAAATATTTTGAAAATAAAAAAAATCAGCCGCTCTTTTGTTTTATGGATCTGCCAGAAATAAACTAGTTCGGCATTCTTTGATTAATTTTTGACGTGGAACATATTATGTAGGTAACCATGGCAACGAACAGCAAATATCATATTGAATACTGGCCATTACCCGAGTCATATCACGCGATATCAGAAATTTTATTTTCCTTATTATAATCAAAAGTCAACATTTTTGAAGTTGGAATGGTTCCGTCGCCCAATTGGCTGGAATTTCTTATAAAATATTACATGCCGTAAGATTTTCTTGTAATATTTTGTATAAAAACAAATTGTAAAGAAATTTTAGAGCGAAGCACACCTAAATATCAAAACAACACTTCGTTCTTGCAAAAAAATAAAATTCCAACCAATAGGCGACAGGACGATTCCAACATAAAATAGGTAAATTATAATAAATAAAATAAAATTTCACGTCAGTCAAGTTAGCCCCGTCATTTTGTTTTTAAAAAAAAATTGGTATGCTATTATGTACCGTAAATAAAATTTTTTTATTTCAAAAATTTCGATTTTTACAGCTGAAATTCATTTTTCGAAAAAAAGTTAGCTCCGTCTTTCTGTCTATTTGAAATTAAAAAATTGTACTATTTTGTTGTCAACTTGTGCTCGTGTGCCGTATAGAAAAAAAAATAATTTTTATTTTAAGAACAAAAAAAATTTTTTTCCGAAAAAAAGTTAGCCCCGACAATATAGTACATTTTTTTTTATTTCAAAAAGACAAAATGTCGGGGCTAACTTTTTCAAAAAATTTTTTTTTTTGGCGTTAAAAATGAAAATTAATTTTTTTTGTACGGCACACGACAGCACAAGTTGAGCACAATATATTACTTTTTTTTTATCTTGAACAGACAAAATTTCGGGGCTAACTTTTTTTCAAAAAAAAATTTTTTTTTGGCGTTAAAAATGAAAACTAATTTTTTTAACTTCCCGCTTTAAAAAAAAAAAAAAAAATTTTTTTTTTTTCAAAAATCGGGAAGTTATTGGTTTCACCCCGATTTTCGAAAATCGAGTTTTCGCCAGATCTCGACGTTTTGGGGTCCTAGGAAGCTATTGAAACTATTTTGGCGATGATGTCCGTAGGGCTGTATGTATGGATGTGTGTGTGTGTGTGTGTGTGTGTGTGTATGTATGTATGTAAACCTTTTATATCTTTTGAACGGAGTGTCCGACTGAAACGTGGTTTGCGGCATCTGACGTGATCTTGGTGAACTTAGACTTCCTGAAAATTTGAAACGATTCGGCCCAAAAAATTTTGAGAAATCTTAAAAAAACAAGTTTCAAAACTTTTTAAAAATTTGTTTTTGTAAAAAATTTTCTAAACTACTAAACCGATTAATTCCAAAAACTAATCAGCTCTTCTCCTTAACAAACTGCGTCGATTTCCGCAAACCGCATCAAAATCGGTTCATTTGTTCACGAGAAACCGTGAACGAAAAAATCGTAAAAAAGTGTTTTTTTAAAATGACTCTTAAAATTGTTATCAGATTGATTTTTTTGTAATAAATTACTTTCTTAAGCTAAAAAAACTGCGTCGATCGCCGCAAACCATATCAAAATTGGTTCATTTGTTCATGAGATAACGTGAACGAAAAATTAGGAAAAAAGTAATTTTTTAAAATTACTCGTAAAATTCTTATCAAATCGATTTTTTTGTAATAATTTACTTTCTTAGGTTAAAAAAACTGCGTCGATTGCAGCAAACCGCATCAAAATCGGCTCATTTGTTCACGAGATATCGTGAACGAAAAATTTTTAAAAAGTGTTTTTTTTTAAATTTCTCGTAAAATTCCTATGAGATCGATTTTTCTGTATAAAATTACTTTTTAAGGTTAAAAAATTGCGTCGACTGCCGCAAATCGCATCAAAATCGCTTCATTTGTTCATGAGATATCGTGAACGAAAATTTCGTAACAAAGTGTTTTTTTTTTGAGCTCGAAGAGCTAAAAAATAAACTTCTTGCTATATTTGACATATTTTTGAGCGTTTTGAACTCGAAAATAGCGGGAAGTTACAGGGATGGCCTGCAGGGTCAAACTACTTTTCAAATTTTTTCTGTACGGCACACGACAGCAAAAGCTAAACGCAATAAATTACAATTTTTTTTATTTTGAAAAGACAAAATGTCGGGGCTAACTTTTTTTCGGAAAAAAATTTTTTTTTGGCCTTAAAAATAAAAATTATTTTTTTTTCTATACGGCTCACGACAGCACAAGTTGACAACAAAATAGTACGATTTTTTTTATTTCAAATAAACAAAATGACGGGGCTTTTTTTCGAAAAATGAATATCAGCTGTAAAAATCGAAATTTTTGAAATAAAAAAATTTTATTTACGGCACATAATAGCACAGTAGAGCACATTAAGGCACATATTTTTTTTTTTGAAAAAGGCAAAATGACGGGGCTATATTTTTTTCGAAAAATGAATTTCCGCTGTAAAAATCACAATTTTTGGAAAAAAAAAATTTTATTCGCGGCACATAATAGCACACCGAGGCAACATTACGGCACAACCATTTTTTTTTTTCAAAAAACAAAATGACGGGGCTAACTTGACTGACGTTAAAATTTCTGGTAACGCGTGTGGTGACGCGGGTAACGACTAATAAAAATATTATATTTGCTTTTCTGGAGCATGTAGCTCAAAAACGGTTGAAAATTTAAAAAAGTATATAAGATGAAAGTTATAGAAAATGTTTTAAGCTTTTATTTGATATCATAAATTTTTTCCCTATGATCTAAGCTAAAAACCCAAAAGCGGTATCTTCTTTGAGCCTCTAACCTTGCGGCTTACCTCCTAAACGTCAGGACTTTTAATAGTTTTATTCCCTAAGCACCCTGAACAAGTTTCTGAAGGAATCGCTTAAGTTCTTGATTAGGCACTCTAAAACTTCTTTATTGACTGGACTCTTTGGTTTGATTGGTTACTGTGGACTTTATCGTAAAATATGTTTTTTGAACTGTGGATAACTCAAAATGAAAAAATGTTCTAAAATTTTTAAAAGTAAATTTTGACCTGCATTAGTAGGTATAATTTCCCACTTGCGAAGTTGGAATCATTATGCTTGTTCATTTAAAAACTCTTACACGTAACACTGTTAATATTTTTTTACATAACCAAACCTGAAATAACGCAGTCTAAATATTTCATGTCTTGTATTCCATCGTACGTTAATTTTCCGTCATTCTTTTCAATAATTTCATCCACTTCGTCGCGCAGTTTAGAATAAATATCTGGATTAGAAGCTAATTCATAAAGAATAAAATGCAAAATAATTGAGCTTGTTTCATAACCATCCGTGTAAAACGTTAATACATTTGCAACCATGTTAACTTCAGTGAAATCTGAAATTACAGAACAAAATACAAGAATAAATGTCTATGAAGAGTTATATATTGTTTTGGTACTTATTAGCTACCTTTGTGCTTTTCTTGAATTTTGAGCATAGCATCAAGAAAATCATTTGCTGAAGTTTTTGTCTCCTTTCTAAATTGAATTACCTCGCGTATAACTTTTGAAAAGTATTCGGTCATTTCTTCAGGAAAAAGCCTGTAAACGTATTTATATTTTTGGTTTATCTTTTTTTGTAATTCCAAAATGCATTTGGACGAAATTAGATACAGAGACGGACTATATCATAGATTAGCACATCAATTACTTTTCATCCCTGAATAATGAAATAGAACAAAGATCACATGTTGACGTGCGTCGTAACAACCCATTTCGTGGAGTTTTTCAATTTCTAGTTAAAGGTTGGTGTTTCAGTTTTACTGATGCGTAGCCTTGATGCTCCTAGATTGTACAACGGTAGAGGGTTACACATCACAGAGCTGGGAAGAAATATTGTCAAGGCTACAAATATGGTCAAATATGACGACGTGTTCATGTCTAACAATTTGTCCTTTTAGTTTAAAAGACATTCGGGCATTTCATCATTTTCCAGTGTTCAACTATATCTTGCCTACACTAGCAACTATCGAGGGCCCAAAATTTACATATTCTGTCAATATAGTGTTTAGTGTTTTTTATTAATGTAAACTCATTAACTCAGAGCAAACCAGCGGTACGAAAAATATGGACTGTATAATACGCGCCAGGAATCTAAAAGGCTCGGAAGCTAGATGCGAATGCGGGCTTGCGCTTGTACAGTCTGTTGAAAAACTACAAACTCGCAACTCAACAAAACTAAAATAACAATAACAACTTGACAATAGCGTACTCGACTGTACTTTAAAGCAGGATAGCGACAAGTGACAAAGGCAACGAGCGATCACGGCCAATAACCACGAGCGCACGTTCCGTGCAGGTAGTTGGGAGGGGGTGGTAGTCTCAACGGCTCTAAAATGTGCCTTTGCGACGCTGCTTGTGACTAACTTCCGAACCTTTTAGATCCGTGGCGCGTATTATAAATTATGTAGACCACACAAAATGAGTCGTAGGGAAAACCTAGTTGGTTAAAATGTTATGACATTAATTTTGCATTTTAAATACCACTGAGAAATTTCAATAAAATTAACTTCTATTCCTTATACACACATAAAATAGTGTATAAGTATCTCAACGAGATGGCGTTTTTTGTTGCAGGTACTTGACGTGCTTCCTGATCTTCGTTCGATCAAGAATATGTCGCGTACAGCCAAATAGCACTTTCTATTCTAAATACACAAATATTGCTATTATTTTTAATTTGATAATTTGCCATTATCTCGCTATTAATGAAAATAACAAGAAAACGCAAAACTTTTCAAATCCATTTTAGCGAAATTAATTACCCTAATGAGGCTTTTTAATTTTGCGATATTTTTCCGTCGGCAAACTATTGTTTATTATTTATATTATGCTGAAGTTACTCATCTCAGTACCAAGTAAACGCGAAACATTTTGTGATATTGTGAAATATAACAGTGTTGCAAGATTCGAACAATTTATAAAAATATTTCACTCAAGATTATAAAAGCAATTTACATATGCAAAAGTTATTACCTTATTTTAAAAATTTTAGTGACAATGGGAAATAAAAAAATTATAAAGCCTTTCAAATTATTGATTAGTCCGGGCTCAAACAGTTTTTTTCCAATTTCTCTCATTTCTGGGTTTTCTTCTTTAAACGATCTTGCGTCAACACTGAAAGCGCATAATGCTACCGAATCTGTTGTAAATCTAGTGCAGACCTCCTTAGCTGACATTCCGTCTTTTCCTTTTGCACCTGGCGCGGTAAGAAGATAGTCAGCAAAATTTTCAGATACTTGAGCCATCAAAGGAAACATAGCCTTCATCTTAAATAGAAGAACTATTTTATTAGCGACAATCTATATAATATATATATGTTACGGTTTATACCCGAATTCGGTCAATGACTGAAATTAATGCGCAAAACTAGTTTTGACCAACGAATTTTGCCCAAACCCGAAATCATACATTTAAACGAGTATTGACTATTATAAAATGAGCATACTAGTTTTGAGCAGTTTCAGTTGGACAAAATTAGTTCTGTCTATTTCTGAACGGACAATACTTGTTCTTTTTGTTTCATTCAATCAACGTCCGAACCCGAAGAAAAGTAGGGTTATGTTCTTGTTTACCTATTGAATTGTTCTCCTGAATGTTATAATTAATATAATGGTGGAATATTCAGTGTAATAATTAAGAAAAAATGCAAGGTGAATTCTAATCTCAACTAGTTCGGCTACACTAAGTGAGGTTAAAAAAGCAAATTTGTTGAAAGCTGAATTAAAATCTCTGTCCGCTAAATAATAGGTACAGAAGAATAAATCACTTTGATATAATAAGTATCGCTGATGTGGAAAAGTTAATTAATAAAACGCAAATGGACAGAACTAGTTTTGTCCAATTGAAAATGCGCAAAACTAGTTTTGCTCATTTTATAACACTCAATACCCGTTGAAATGTAGGATTTCAGGTTTAAGCAATATTCGTTAGTCAAAACTAGTTTTGCACATTTATTTCGGACATTGACCGAATTCGGGTATAAACCGTAACATATACATCTAAAAGTATGTTTGCATGTATGTATGCTTTCTCGGTAGTAATAGTTTTCCCTATCTTGAAAAAAAAAACTATAGATTTCGTACTCGCATCTCGTCCTCATTTATGCTTAGGTCAAACACAATATTTTTAGTCAACCATCACAGAAGTAGCGACATCAAGGCCGGTATTTTGAGTATTTAGGGTTAAATAAAATATACACAGATTAGAAAGTCAGCTGCCGAGACACAATATGTTGTCGGAGAGCTTAAAATAATTGTTTTGTAAAAGCTGGATTTTAATACAGGTGTTTTGACCGCTGACTTTCTGACTAGAATTATATTATGTCTTATTTACGCCCCCAAAATAAAAATCTTTAGAAAATTCTTACAAATTGTCGTTTAATAAAGCGACAAGATAACATCCGAAGAATGAGAATTTAAAGTCGAAACTAAAATAATTAATTTAAGATAACCAAGTATTAGAAAAATACAACAAATCAATTGAACTCTTAAACCACAACAATTTTATTAATGAGTATGTCTGTTACAGTCATAATCCGCAGGGAGTACAGAGTTGACATTGCCCGGGCAAAGTCAGCTTTGCACATTGTTGGTCAACAAAGCAACATTTATACTTCGAAAAAAACGCTCCTATCATCTGCAACAACTAAACAAGAACACTTAAGTGTAACGTATTTATTCAAATGTTAACGTGATAGTTACACTTCGAAAACAGAAATGCTTTCCGATTTGAAACTTTACAAGAACCTTTACTCAAAATACTTGTCATTATTTCTGGGACTCGTTTGTTACATCAGGCAAAATTTTATACTGTCTGAATTCAAAATCTTCGAAGTGGTCAATATTACTTTAAAATACTTATTTCTAACTCAATAACTTACTTTTGCAGGAGAAAATTGTTGTATCACTAGATTTCTCGCGGCCTTCCATCTATCCCCTTTCAAAACAAATGGATTTTTTCCAAAATAAGGTTCTGTTTTTTCGTCAATATCCAAATCATTGTCATGAAAACTTGAGAACTCTTTGACTTGAATTAATTCAATCAGTTTTGGATCTTGAATAATAATTCCCGGTTGCATAAGTTTCCAATAGCCAAAATATCGATAATCACTAAATTTTCTGAAAACAATGGATCAATTGCACCAAACCTTTCTCGTTATAAATGTATAGGTAGTACACTATTTAGTGATAAGACAATTTTTGAATTTATATTTTATTTTAAAATGCAACATTTTTGCATTAGGTTGTTTTTGTCTAATTCTAAACTGCCAATTAGTATTCCAGTCTCACTTTGATAATTAACTGTATATTTGTTGATTTTAAAGAAATGCAATTCTTTGTTGAATGCTTATGAATATAGCTATTATTTAAATATTTAATTGTAGAATCAAATATACGTTTTCCTATCCAAGACTCGCTATAAAAAACACTTTATATTTTATGTTTGGGTACCAAGTTTGATCAAAACTGTCGCATCATTTCCGAGTGATGGTAATTTAATAATCAATAATATTACAAAAAATTCAGGAAAACTATACTCTGGTTACGTTACTATTTTATAAATATCAGTACCTATCTATAACTCTGGTATTGACACTACTATTTTAAATAAAATAAATTGCGTTCAGTACGTTTAGAAGTAATTTTGCCATCTATATTTATATAAAGTTTCTATAAATAATTTAAAAGAAATAAGTTATTCAAACCTACTTGAAACCTCTGAGCACGAAAGGAAGCAAATTTCCCTCAATTAACATAGATAAAAAATTTCCAAAAAAGAATGTGGGTTCTATATAAGGAACATTTCGTTTCTTCCAATAGTCATTATTCCTTGTTACATAAAAATATACTCCAACGACGACGATCGCCAATAGCGATATAAGCACTAACATTCTTGTCGCTTTGTTGAAACTGACGGTATAATTGCGCGGTTATAATTTTATATAGGTAGTAGACAAATCATTCGTGATGTCATCGTAAATATGTTTTTATCGTATCTACTATTATACACATATAAAACGTACAAAAACGCTATAACGATATAAAGATTAGACATGATAGTCACAGTGGCGGCTATTCAGTTGAAGTCGGTCCACCTTCACTTTTCTTTTATTTTGTTTCCCATAACAAAGTATTTTTTTGCGTCTAATAAATAAAAGTTTTAATTAATTAAAATTCTAATATAGTAATATAAGTTCAATGTATATCGCGCAATCATATGTAATAGATTATCATTAAAATTAGCCCGCCACGTTTTACATTTTACATCAACAGAAGACGAAGCAAGGTAGCATACAGTAACATGCATATTTCAGACTACAATGAAAAGTTGTGCCAGGCCATCGTAAAACCTGTAAGGTCGCCTATTGTACAAGCATTTGGTTGGATTTGGATTGTGCAGCTAGACGATGTCACCTATGCAATAACTTTGTTGTTGAACTTGTTTTTCAACACAAAAAAAACAATATTTGGAATAAAAAAATTAGTCTTGTAAGTTATGAAATATAAAAGCAAGTGCATAACAGGATTGGGAGATCTGATTTAAAAACACAATGCAATAAAATCACGTTTGCAATTTTTATATTTTAACCCCGCCTTAACAAATTTCTTTATATACTTTATAAAATAAATCTCCTCCTAACACTTCGCTGACCTTGGGGTCCACGAACCGTCACTGAATTGATAGAACACGTTGATAGACATATTTTTAATTGTCCATGACCTTAGCCAGTCTAGCTTAGTCTAGTCATCTTCCTAGCGGAAATATATAAAGAACTGTAATGTAGAGGTTCAAATAACGCAATAGGATGAATTTCCATGTTTTCATTTTCTATAAATATGTAGACTGCTATTAATACTTTGCGTTCCTGAAGTGGGTTTTTCAAAGAAAATTGACATTGCAGACTGTTGTCGTATTCAAATTCAAGGCCATCCAGATTATATTAGATATCGTGTCCATAGTGATAATAATAATAAGAAAAGAAAAATCTATAGGTGAAACGTACACTAATAGTCCAGTCGGTGGAGACAATTTTAAACCAAAAGCTCCAGAAATTCGCAAACAGACTCAAATTTTTTTTATGAGTAGTTTAAAGCGTACTGATTGAAATAGAAAAAAGTTCATTCGTCTATCGATTTCCCAAAGTCAAAAAAAATTTTGAAAAAAAATTTTATTTTCAAAATTCTTGAATATTTTAAGCTGGGATAAAGATAGAGATAAATAAAAAATACTGCCTTGTAGGGGACATTTTTTTCTATAAAAAAGATATCCTGTACTTTTTTCGTCAGAGCTATAGTTTACCTGGAAAAAATTCGGAAAGTTAGTAAGTCATCTTGCGTGGGCAAACAAGCAAATAAATCACTTTGCAGAAGCAAGAATCATTAAATTTTACTAAAATGTTTATAACACTATTTGTCTAGAAATGCATATTCTAAATATTCCAAATAAAAAATTTAAAAAAACAAAATTTTCAAAAAAAATTTCAAAATTTGCAAAAAATTTTCGGAAAATAAAATTTTTTTGTTTTTGGCGTCGGAACCATTTTTTTTAGATGTTTTGGACAATTCTAAAGAAAAAAGGTCTCATATGATTTTCCTATAAAATGCTCCATTTTTGAGATATTAATTCTAATTAGCTTTTTATAAAATCTTTCAAAATTATTAATGATTATCAAAATAATGAAAAAATAATAACAAACAATTTTTTATTAAGTAGTCATGGAAAAAATGGTCGATAATTTTATTTATAGAAGAGTTCTAATCAGACGTTAATCAAAGATTTGTTTACCTGTTTTAATTTCCATTGTATTTTTTACCTAGATACTTTCTTACCTAGCCACATATCACATTCTATTCCTTGAGTATTTATCTTCGTAATGTAATAGTATGAAATTTTATATTCAATGATATAAAAAGATACAAACGAAAAACCAGAAAAATGTCTGTTTTCTCTTTATGGATGAAAAATCGTTAATATTAAAAAATTTTGAAAACTTAACAAATTTATACTTAGTGATTCTTAATACACTTAATTATACCTACGATTTAAAAAAATATACATTGAAATCCGTTAAGTTTTCATCGTGTTACAGAGGTTTAAAAATATTTTTTCCAGTGAATTCAAGATTCCGAAAAAATTGAAAATAGTAACAAGGGCCGTATTTAATAACGAGATAAGATTTATGGTCATGAGTTTTTATTTTTGAAAAAGAACATCTAAAGAATAGTTTACCAGGTTAAAAAAAATTTACGACTTTTCCTGATGTTTAAAAAAAATTATTATTGCAACGTTCGATTTTCGATTCAAATATATATCTATACTTGTATTTTTATACATGATATTTTATTCAAAAAAAAAAAATTAACTACACCATTGAAAAGTTCAGATTTTCTACTTGAAGATAGGCTATTTGAATTTTTATTTTATTACTCTATAAGTATGTAAAATATTATAATTCAATACGCCGGACATGAAAAAGTAGGTTCTCGCATGGCTAGCCGAGCATCCTGTGCGTAAAATAGATATATAGTTTATCGAATTTTTTGCGGGCAAACTATAAGTCGGACGAAAAAAGTATAAGATATCTTTTTTATAGAAAAAAACGTCTTCTACAACGCAGTATTTTTTATTTCTTCCTATCTTTTTTAAATTTCAAAATATCAAAAAATTTTGAAAATCAAAATGATTTTCAATTTTTTTTTTTATTTTGGGAAATCGATAGACGAATGAACTTTTTTTTATTTCAATCAGTACACTTTAAACTACTTATTAAAAAAAAATTCAGCCTGTTTGCTAATTTCTGGAGCTTTTTATCTCCACCGATTGGACTATAAATAATTCAATACTTTTGTCCACAATCCTGAGATTTTTCTTTTCTTATACTAAATGATTGTGTTTGTCCTGCATTTATCTGTAAATGTATATGTCTTAATGAACTTGTTCTATAATTTAAGATTTATCTTCTTATTGATTAAATCGTGAAAAAGGTTAAAAATAATTATAATACTTATGTACGAAATATTTCTTAAAAAAATGGTACTTATTCCATAGACTATGGTCAATGAAATAAAGTACCAATTTTATCAATTCAACTCACTAGTGGGACATGGTACTAGTTTTGGTTAAAAATCACTGTTCAAAAATTTTACAATATTTTTTCGTTTCGAAAACATATTTTTGGAAAAACGACTGTTAGTCTGTTTGTCTGTGAGCACGATACAGGTCAAACAGATGAGCGGATTGAAACCAAATGTTGAGAGGATGTTTGGTATTCAAATATGAAGAGCCCAATTGTTTTTGGGGAAAATCGGCGCATGCGCAGAAAAGATATATGCTATAACTATGTTTTTTATATAAAAATGGTATACTTTTTATAACGGCTTATTATTCAATTAATTCTTTCAGCTGTTCTTTTGTTTTGTAGATCTGTCAGAAATAAATTAGCTAAGCATGCTTTGATGAATTTTTACATGACGGGAAACAAATTATCTAGGTAACCATGGCAACGAATAGCAAATAACATATTGAGTACTAGTCACCGCGTCACCTCATGCGATATCAGAAATTTTATTTTCTGTATTGTAGGTACTATAATATCAAATGTCAACATTTTGAAGTTGGATTGGTCCCGTCGTCCAATTGGCTAGATTTGTTGGAGATGTTTTAGGTGATACAATTTAAAATTTTGAAGGGATCTACATCCAACTTCGCGACGCAACCGGTGTTGTTAAAAAAAAAATTATCTCAAAGTCAACTGCTGATGGGCGAAATAGAGTATTGTTACATAAACTGTTTCTCTCATATCTTATGTCGTCAAAATTACTTTTCCTTAGCTACGCAGCAAAATTCAATACTTTTCCTTAGGTGCGTAGCTAACGAAAAGTAATTTTGACGACATAACATAAGAGAGAGACAATTTCTGTAACAATACTTTATTTCGCCTACCGTCAGTTGAGGTTGAGAGAATTTTTTTATTCACTTGTTACATAAAAGTACTTAAAAAATCGAAAAAAAGTTGCGTCAGGTTTAGATCGATACGTCAATTAGAACCAAAGTTATGAGAGATTTAAAAAAATTCGTTTTCCCCGTCTCCTGCTGGTTCTACTTGACCCACCGCGCCCAGTTTCCGGTGCAAAGAAGGGTTCTTTAGTACCTTTGCTATAGAAAGAAAATTAAGATCCTAGCTGCAATGGTTGTTTTAAAAAATGGCATTCCATTATTCAACATTTCGCGCACTAAAATAGTAATATCAAGCGAACGGGTTTTCTGATCAAACCTGATCTGAAACGAGCTTACGCGGATTCTTTTTCTCTACAACTTTTGTTGAAACATATTTTTCCCGATAATAATGGTCGAGTTATGGCGCAAAAACGGGTTTTCCGAAACTTAAAAGCAGCATATTCCCCGCCGCCCCCTCCGACATGCGGTCACGGTCCCCACGAGCCTTCATTGATTAGATAGAACACTCTGGTAGACATATTATTATTATTAAGTATCCATAACCTTAACCGGTTTCTTATTACTATAGTCATATTTCTATCTGAAGTATACAAAGAACTGTAATGTGGACGTTCAAATAATTATTTCACTTTCAATTAATTTGTAAACGGAAATTAATACTGAAAAGAACTTTTCAAAGAAAGTTCACAACACTCCCATTAAATTTAAGACCATCGAGATTATCATAGCGCACACAGCTATATTTACATGAACACTTTAGAGCCATTTTCGACCCCCTCTATCTTCGGGGTAAGTTGTTACGTTGCAGAACTGAATTTTTAGAGTGTTAAGGTTGCCATAAAGAATCTGTGTTCCAAATATCATACAACTGGCTGGAATAGTTTCTAAGATATAATTATTCAAAAATCACGATTTTGAGCACTCACTGACTTATAGACCATCAGGAAGTAATATACTTTGTATGCTTTTGCAGCCTCCTCGCCTTTAAACCAGAATTTTAGAAGGTGGTCTATGAGGTGGACTAGGGGTAGTCTAATTGGTGTTCTAGGGGGAGGTGTAGAAGGAACACTGAGAAAAACGACAGTTATAATAATTGGAGTCAATGCGCTTGATTTAAATTACGAAATAGAGTAATTGGTATAATCTTAAATTAAAATATAAAGTATGGATACTCATTTTACTCAAAATTTCTATCTCTACAATATTTGTACAGATAACGTTGGTTATTTTTGAGATATTGTCATTTTAGTAAAAAGAAACAAATATTTTTTGAGTATAAATCAAGCTCATTTTTTTCGAGACATGTTTCTAACCAATCTGAGTATTGAGTTAACTATAAACAAATAGGTTCAATCCTTTCTTCCTCAACGGTACAAATACGTCGTTAAAGAAGTTTCCTACAAAAATTGTACTTATTCCATTGACCACAGTATTTAGAAACGTTTTAGCTAGTACAATAGGGAATATGCATGTGGTTTAAATTTACATGATTTTTTTTTCCAAGAATCTTTATTGTCCGGACATTATGCCTAAACAATTATTTTACTATTTAGTTCGCTTTTAATTGTAAAAAATACTAATTAAAAAGTGCAAAATAAGCGAGGGAAATTCAATTTTGCGAAACGCATCACTATTGGTCGAAACAAAACGTGACGTCACATGGCACGTCACGTCATCTGATTAATATTTAAATTTCATTTTCGGTAGATGGTATAACTGGAGTATGTTCTCGCGTTTGGTTTATCGTTCATGACAGCAGTCATAACCTAAACAGTGCATTTTTAATCATGAGTGAATGTCATCGTTATTTGACGTTACAAGCTACTCCTGTCAAATTAATAATCAAAAAACTGTCATTTAGACTTCACGTTTCTCGAGCTGTTGATGTTGCCATGGTAACTTTTTTGATACAGTCTAAATTATTTATAATAAAAAAATAATAATACATATAACGTTAGATATTATGTTTCATAGTTTGAATAAAAATAATAATATTGATTACAAATATCTTTGATTTAAATTTTGTAATTCCCGCCAGTGCCATTTTAACCTATAATAAACCCTCGTCTTTATTACAAAGTTAATGTAAATTGTAGTTGCGTCCAACTTATACAGTTATTTAGTCCAAAAAATGTTAAATACAAATTATTTAAATGGTCAATAAATTTAATTTTTTTTATATGTACCTAAATAAAAAGGTTTTTTTTAATCTTTTACAGTTATTTTTATAAAAAAATCTTTATTTAAACATAAGCAAAAATAGGTTTAAAGACAAATTGTGTACTGATTCTCTATATCTACCGTGTTAAATTTCTATTTTTCAAGTATTAATATTTCAAAAACTAAGCGGTCAAAAATTTTCAAAAAATTAAAATAGTTTACATACACTATAATTATGATTGTATGGAAAAAAAATTTATTGAAAAATCTTAATTTTTTTTCATGCGCTAACCTCCTTAAAACTGAAAATTGTTATAAAATAACTGTAAAACTATAGTAACAAACACTGAACTGACAGAACGTGCCATGTGACGTAACACAAGACCCGCGAAAAATGGCGGCGTTCAAACAAGTCGAATTTTATCGATGTTTTAAAATTTATTTTAATAATTAGTTTGAACATTTCCAAGTGTGTTTATATTTTTTATGGTGTTATAATGATGTAGAAAGTGAATTAAAAATATAAAAAAATGCATGCATATACCCTATTGAAAATTCTGAAGGGCTCGGCACCCAACGTCGCAACGGCATCGTTGCTGTTACCATAGTACCTGTCCTTTTAAAAGACGGGCATTAATAAACACAATGAACAAATAAAATATAATCAATTCACATTTATATTTTTTTTAATATTATTAACACTCTTACAAATAAAAAGTTATTATTTTATTATATTTACATATACAAATATTGCTACAAATTTTGCCTTTTATAAAAGTTTAACCAAATTCCTCCTTTTGGGGCAGTGAGGAATGATTGGTTGTCAAGTTCAAGTGGTTGGATTGTTTTTTTATTGACTTTTATATCCACCTTAGAAACGACAGTTGCTATGGCTGTTTTTATTTGTGTTTGCGCGAATCTTTGACCTGAAAAGCGATAAATTAAAATAATATTGTAAATTAAAAAATCACAACTGATAGGAGAAAGTGAGTTATATTTTTGGGAAAATAAGATTAATTACAATTTAGGAATATTTCTGCAATGAAAGGATACAGAATTATCGGCCACTTGACTTGAGGCACCTTCTTATCACATTAATATCTTAAGGCACCTATCTAACCTAAGTAAACTCGCAAAATCACTAAATCCTTATCAGAGATTATGATGAGTTTTGTTGTAGCGAAATATAACCCTGTGAATTGTGAAACATTTCTTTCTCCTACTCCTTATAAAATAAGTGCTTTTCCGTGCTTGTAAATCTGGCGTAAAATTTAGTGTCCGCTATCGAAAGTAAATTATTCTTAAGAATATGTAAAGTAAAACTCAATAGCTTTAATATTATTTCATATCAGTCCAGGTGGGATTCAGCTGCGAAACTGTGAACAGGGTACGTAGCTGCAACGGCTTAGAAAGGGTACTTAAATATAAAGTTTACAGTAGTCTACGATTCATTGAAGTTAAGTTTGCTACACAAGTGAAATTGTGAAAAATAAAAAAAAGTGTTGAAAATATTAAAAACACTGAGGTTAATGTCAGAAGCCGTGGTTTTATAGGGAGTAGGACACAAAATACAGCGTTGACTCGTGTGACTATGACACGCGCTGGCGCTCGTCCAAGATTATGTCACACCTCATCGAAAATATATTTCATTTCGTCCTAGATATATAATTAACGGTTATTTACCTAAACAAGTCCTAGGACCCAGTCCAAAAGGCATATATGTAGCTTTATCAATTGAATGTATTCTTTCATCTGAAAATCTGTCAGGGTCGAATTTTTCCGGATCTGGGAAATATTTGGCATCTCGATGAACTGCCCATGGTGAAAATACAACAGATGTCCCTTTTTCAATTAATACTCCCGGACCATTTCCATTTATTCTAGGATTTGGAAGAGTAAAATCTTTTGTACAAAGTTTATTTATAGTTCCAAGTGCCGGATATAACCTAAGAGTTTCTGTAAAAAAAGTGTATAATGTACATAAGAAAATTATTAATTTTGTAAAAATTATACAGCGGTTGCGAAAAATGTAATATGAATTTGTCTATTTGAAAACTATTACAACTAACACAGATTACATTTTTTGCAATACCAACCTTTAATAACACACTCTAAATATTTCATTTCTTGTATTCCATCGTAAGTTAATTGCCCGTTATTCTTTTCGATAATTTCATCAACTTCATCGCGTAGTTTAGCATAGACATCTGGATTTGCAGCTATTTCATAAAGAGTAAAACTCAAAACAACTGAGCTTGTTTCAAAACCATCCGTGTAAAATGTTAGTACATTTGCAACCATGTTGACTTCAGTGAAATCTAAAATTAAAAAAAAAGAAGTATAATTGTCCGTGAAGAGTTATATCTTAGTAGTACCTACCTTTGTGTTTTTCTTGAATTTTAAGCATCGCATCTAGAAAATCATTTGCTGATGTTTTTGTCTCTTTCCTAAATTGAATTACTTCACGTATGACTTTTGAAAAATATTCGGCTATTTCTGCTGGAAATAAACTGTAAACATATTTATATATTTATTTATTATTTTTTCGTAGCGGTAGAACTGATTGGGGCACAATTAGACACAGAAACTAAATCATAAAATAGCACATAGGGCGTTTTTAACGATCAGTTTATGATGAAACAGCCGTTAAAAAACCGTTGATAAAGATCAGGTGCCGACGACGCTATCACCTATCTCGTGGAGTTTTTGAACTTTTGAGACGTGTCCAGTTATTTACCTTATTTTAAAAGTTTTCGAGATTGTTGGAAATAAAAATGCCATAAAGGCTTTCAAATTATTAATTAGTCCGGGCTCAAACAGTTTTCTTCCAATTTCTCTCATTTCTGGGTTATCTTCTTTAAATGATCTTGCGTCAACACTTAAAGCGCATAATGCTACCGCGTCCGTTGTAAATCTAGCACAGATCTCCTTAGATAACATTCCATCTTTTCCTTTGGCATCCGGCGCAGTTAGAAGATATTCAGCAAAATTTTCAGATACTTGGGCCATCAAAGGAAACATAGCCTTCATCTTAAATAGAAGAACCATTTTATTGGCTACACTCTATATTATACAGATATAAAGCTGATAGTATGTTTGCATTTATGTATGTATTCCCGATATATAAGTATTAAAATTATGTTCTCATCTATTACAATAGTTTTCCAAGCAGCGATATGCATTGCTGACTTTGCCCATGGCAATTTCAATTCTGAACACCCTGCAGAGCATGCTCATAACATATATCTATACTAATATATAAAGCTGAAGAGCTTGCTTGAACGCGCTAATCTCAGAAACTACTGGTTCAAATTGAAAAAAAAAAAATTTGTTGGATAGCCCATTCCTCGAGGAAGGCTATAGGCTATATAATATTACGTTATGACCAATTGGAGCGGAACATCAATGAAAAATGTTGCAAGATGTATCTCAAAATTAGTCCGTCCGACAAATATTATCAGGTGGAATGCCTTAACTGAATATTCCGATATTAGTGCGTGAAGTTTACAAGCCCGGATAGCTCAATCGGTAGAGCGTAAGACTCTTAATGCCAGGGTCTAGGGTTCAAGCCCCACGTCGGCGAATATATTTATATTTTTTTTTAATTTTCTAAATTGCTTTCTTCTAAGGCTTACATATCAATTTTTTAAAATTTTATTACGACTAATTAAAATTAAATACATTAAATTAATAGCTCATTTGAAAACTGTTACAACTATAGGCACCTATATAAAAATAATTTTCCTACAGTGTTTTCAATTAAATATTTATAATATTAAAAGAAATGTATTACTTAAAAAAGTATAAATACTGCTTTTTAACGACAAAAACTTTTAAACGATAACGTCGATCATTATGAAGTTTGGACACAACGTTCATCTCGGTAAACTAAGATAAATGTGCGTACTCATGTCCCTTTCTTCTCCATTCGTTCTTTTGCACCCGGCTGAAACCGGGCGGGACCGCTAGTACAATATAAATATGAAAAGCAACACTTCTGTCATTTGCAACAACTAAACAAGAGCAGTTAGAATTTAATGTATTCACCAAACTTCAACTCATTACTTGATTGTCGCTCTTTGGAAATAGAAACACTAATAGTAGCTTATGTATCAAGTGCGTGAATTATTATTTTGTGACGCTATGCGGCATTATGGTAAATCGAGCGCATAGCGAGTTTTAACAGTCACGCAGGTCAAATTAATCGCGCATGGGATATATAGACAGATATTCCTTTATTTGCATTTCCAAAATAAAAGGGTGCAATACGTCAATACATTATATACAATAGAATTCAATAAAAATAATGTTATAAAAAAGTAAAATTCGAATCGTACGATAAACAGTTTATTAATAATGTTCTAACTTTACTTTTCTGTACGTACCTTATATAAAATTGCTAATTTATAAATATTTATATATCTGCCATTACATTTCGACCATACTTGACTTGTTTACAAAATTTGAATTGTTTAGGACGAGGCCTAAATTGTTTCTCTGTCGCTCATATGAATTTAAATGGCGACTAAAAGAGATGTTACTAATTTAATAAAAATCAGAGGAATAGGATCAGGAAATCAATCAAAACTTCATGCTTACTCGCGACGTTTCGGCATAGTCAACCGTGTAAACCTTGGTTGACTATGTTAAAACGATAGTTTATGAACGCCTGAGGAAGGCTTAATTAAAGCCGAAACGTCGCGAATAAGCATGAAGTTTTGACTGATTTCCTGATCCTATTCCTCTGATTTCTATTAAATTATTTACATCATCAAGGATCTTAAATAGTAGGTATCACAGAGATGTTACTGTTGAATTTGTAAAATGATATTACTTTTGTTTTACTTCGCGAATCATTTTACTACCGCTATAAAGACGTGAAACTGCTATTTTATAAAAGGTCGTGCTTAGAAGGCGTCAAATCCTTGCCGTTACTTGTGGGTTGGCCTGTATATTATGTACATTAAATCAAATACACCTTCTGAACTCAAAATGTGAGAAGCGATCAGTTTTTCATTAAAATAAACAACTCACTTTTGCAGGAGAAAATTGTGATATCACTTGATTTCTCGCAGTCTTCCATCTATCCCCTCTCAAAACAAATGGATTTTTTCCAAAATAAGGATCTACTTTTTCGTCAATCTCGAAATCATTGTCATGAAAACTTGAGAACTCTTTGACTTGAATTAATTCAATCAGTTTTGGATCTTGAATAATTATTCCCGGTTGCATAAGTTTCCAATAACCAAAATATCGATAATCACTAAATTTTCTGAAAACAATGGATCCACTGTATCAAACATTCTTTCGTTTTAAATGTATAGAAAGTACACTATTTAGTGATCAGAAACTAAATTCTATTTTAAAATGCAACATTCTTCATTAGGTTATTTTTGTTTAATTCATAACTGACCATCCGTAATTTAAATCTCAGTTTTATAATTATATTATCTGTATTTTTGATGATTTCAAAACAATGCAATTCTTTGTTGAAATTTAGTAATAGTTCTTATGCATATTTTTATTATTTGAATACTTAATTGTGGAGTGAATAGAATAAATATATATTTGGCTTACGATCATTTGCGATAAAAATGTCTTATATTTATAATATTAAACTATAGGCACAGATAACGTTACTATCTTATAAATATTAGTATTAATAACTCTGGTATTGGCACCACGATTTTAAATAAATTAAAATTCGTTGACTACGCTTAGAAATATTTTTTCTCTCTATACTAATAAAAAGTTTCTGTAAAAAAATTTAAAACAGTATGTTATTCAAACTTACTTGAAACCATTGAGCACGAAAGGCAAAAAATTGCCCTCACTTAACATAGACAAAATATTTCCAAAAAAAAACGTCGGTTCTATATGCGGAACATTTCGTTTCTTCCAATAGTCATTATTCCTTGTCACATAAAAATATACCCCAAAAGCGACAATCGCCAATAGCGATGTAAGCACCAACATTTTTGTTGTTTTGTTCACTACTAGCTGTACAATTGACGGGTATGACTTTATATACCTATCAGACTAATTGTCATGTTATCGTAAATATAATACATTTTTTTATCAAATCTACATGTAGATATAATACGTACAAAAACAACATAAGTAATCAGTATTCAGAGAACTGTAAATGGACACTGGACATCCATGCTTTCATTTTCGATTAATTTGTAAAAGGTTAATATAGTCGCGTCAATGGAGCCTTTTACTTCGAACTTCGCAAGAACAGCTTCGATTTTTATGATTTTTTTTAATTTATTTTTTTTTATATTATTGAAAATCAGAAACATTTTGAGGCGGGGAAAGAATTATTTGTATTGTTTAAGAGGCTAGAGGCAGTCAGAGGCAGGAAAAATTTTTAAAAATTTTTCATGATCTGACTGCCCCTAGCCCCTTAAACAGTATAAACGGACAGGTACGGAGCCCATTCCACGCGAGTTCGGTTCTTACTCGATCGGTGTTTTTACTTTTAATTTATTCTCCTGAGATCAAGATTTGAAAACTGAAAGACGCGACGTTAGGATGAGTTTGATGTCGGAAGGCATCGTAAAAAAGAGATTTTTTTTTAAATAGGTACGCTAAATACAAAAATCGTGACTAACAACATGTGCTTTAGATAACGCTATTTGCTTCTAAAAAAGTGCTATTCGTCACTTATTTCAGATACTCACAATTCGTAAGAAATATTATCTGCACTTTTGTTTTTGTTAGGATTTTAATTATATCTTTTTTATTATTCAAACTTCAATATTCAACTGTGAGATTAAATTGTTAATTGATATTTTTCGCATTAATTTTTGTATATAAACAGTGATAAGAATATTTTTACTAATTTTTACTAGATAGTAAATCAATATAAATAATATGTACCTACTGCGAACTTGAACATTTTTTAATGAAATTGCATTGATATCGATTCATATTTATATCGGTTTCTGATACGACTTTTACATTAAAATTAATTTTTTGCACGACCTTTATACTGAATGTAACATTTCTCACTAGTGCGTAAAGCAAAACAAAAGTATTTGGTTAAGAAATTTTCGTGGCTTTTTAGATCAAAGAAAGCAGCACTTTTTTATAATTTTTATATATTTTTTACTTTCTGTTTTGATGGCTTGTATTCTCTGAGGATGACAGGAACGCTGCCGAATCGTAAGAATAATAAAGCCAAATTATACAAATGTACTGCTTTCTTTGATCCAAAAAGCTACGAATATTTCTTAACCAAATGCTCCAATAATAAACGGATCACGCCTCTACTACTAGTAGATTGGGAAAAAAAAACAAAACAAGAGTATTTTACCCACAGAACAGTAAAAAAAAATTACCTTAGTGTTATTGATATTCATATCATACTTACATCTATCATACTTACCCTTTTGATCTCATGTTTACGCATATAGCCCTAGTTGCTGCGCGTTTTGTATTTAAAATAAAAAAAAAAACAGTAAAATTACTGTTCTGTGATTTTACCATTCCGAGAGTGATATCTCTGTTAGTTGTCATTTATTTCCATGTGAGTAACAGAGACGTAGGCGTTAAACATAAATAGAATAGAATAGAATAGAAATATATCTTTATTTAAAATTCTAATAGAATTTTATAGCGTCAAGTAGGTACATTAAAATTACACAAAGAAAATTTGAATAATACCCAATATGTCGTAACGTGAACTGGCAAAAAGATTACAATACACTCATTATGATGTAAAAATTAGTTATTTTATAGGAGGTACATGCAAAAAATGTAGTATGTACTGATATTAACACCCGAATGACTGTTATCACTCGCTAAATCGCTTGTGATAACATACCTTTGATTAGAAACAAGATACATATACAACTATTACCACTAAATAAAATCCACGGTATAATTTGGTGACAGAAGTACTTTTATCTTAAATCTACTATTAAAATCATACTAGAAATCGTGCATAAAGTAGATGATAGCTTTGCACTTGGTTAAAAAAATACAAACGAACAAAAGTCATATTATAAAAGTATCAAAATTTATTTAAAAATATTACAAAATGCATTTAAAAATTTACAACAGATACATTGTACACATTGTTTTATGAAATATTACTTCAACAAAACAATGTGTTCAATATCTGTTGTAAAACTGTTGTTGTAATTTATTTCAGAAATAAATTACAGGTTTTTCATTCAGTTTCACAATTTCATATCAGTAAAATTCATATCAGTAAAATTAAAGCACTAACTCGAACAATATCAGTAAGTCCTTGAAAACAGAGTCTCTATAAATAAAATCACTAATTTATGTGCAGTAGATAAACAATATCGAATGTATAAAAAATGTTAATTAATTTCAGCTTGTCTAAAGATCGCTTCACACGAGGCTGGTTTTGCTGCTAAATTCGTTGCTAGATTTGGGTGCTAGGTTTCGAGCGTGCTGTGGCGCTGGGATTTGTGATGAATTTTATGCGCACGCTTCACACGAGGCGTGTTTTGAAGTTGACTTTGTAGATGTAATGTTAACAACAGTAAACGTATATTGTCGCTGAATAGTGTCCATGTCGCTCACTTGACAAGATACTGTTTCCTTATAGGTTCTTGCTGAAAACAAGCACGAAAACTAGCCCCGGTTCTAAGTTCGAAATCCATCTTAGGACCACGCACGTGAGCCCGTAGTGACGTCATTTCTATCATCGCAGCCAGGGTGGTAGCCAGCGCAAATCCCAGCAACGATTCCAGCGGCAAAACTAGCTTCGTGTGCAGCGATCTTAACATGTATGAGTGGTTGAGTTACCCACAAAATGGAATTATTACTCCATTTAAAACTTTATTTTATATCTTTAGATTTATATGGTAGGTAGTTACTTTTTCTTTTCTTCGGTTTATTAAAAATATGCTGCAACTATTACCGTTCTGTTAATGTTAGCAGTTATAAAATATACGGCTCACCTGTCAAGTTATATTAGACAAGCTGTAAACTATTATTTGATCAAATTTAAGTTAGCGAGTTAGTGATTTAGCTAATTGTACAAAGTACAGTGATTTCTTTAAAAAAGTAAGTAAAAATATAAAATATAGTACAAAATATATAAAAATAGATTAGTAGTTCATATACTTTTTCACTTTTTCTTTTCTTTTGGTTATCCTCTCCAGTCTTATAAATCAATTATTTCGCCATTTTCCTGACAAAGAAAACATAAACTATCATTAGATTTTGATACATAATACTACGATAGATACACAAATAACTGAATTTTTGATTGTAATATATCACTTTCTGTGATCAGAAGCATGGTCACCGTTAGATTTCCGCTTCATGTCCCCTGTAGGTTTTGGTTTAAAAGATCTTACATTTTGAATTGATTGGTAAAAAAAATACGGCAGTTTTATAACAGATTAAAACGAGCTTCGAATGAAATATTCGTTGCAGAAATATAACGATTTGAATAAAAAAAAACTTCATTCTAGTTAATTCTAGTTAGATTTCGTGTCCATCGTGATAACATTATTAAGAAAAAATCGTAGGTATGTGGACAATCATATACTAGATTTAATATGTTTTTGCTTACATACCTGCGATATTTTTTTAAATATTCTAACTTAATGTGACAGTGTAACTTATTGATATAATTACTTACTCCAATTAGCACAACAAGAGAAGATGTATAACGGCGCGGTTCTTTTTCTGCAGTTATATCATATTCATCAGCCTTTAGAGGAAATGACTCGATTCTGTCGCCTTTAACAATTTGCCAGCAATGAGAACATAGTTCCAGTCTGGAAACAGAATGTGACAAATCTTAAAACTCATAAATACCTATAAAGGAAAACTACAATAATTTTCAATTCGGACCTATTCTGCTAATGATAACCACGTGATTACTAAGTGTTTATCATTCATAATAATCAGTGCTATTCCGCTAAAATTAACCACGGTGGTTGCCAAGTGTTCGTCAAAATAAACACTCTGCGTAATCACTGTTGTTTGTTTCGTATTCTGCTAAGCAACGTGACTAGCACGAGAGTTTAAATTGATCACGTGACGTGTTTATAAGAGTGGATAAATTGTAACTTGTAGTATAAGAGCAACATCGCGAAAAAAATTTTTAGGTCGGCTGATTTTTTATATTCTTTTTCTTATTGAATAAGATTTATAAACACTCGCATTATTGTTATTAACGCTTTACCTGAATTGCTGTTAAACATTAGTGATTACAGACAGTGCTTAAAATTACCCGTATTCTACACCAGAGCAGAGAAGAGAGTATGTTTTCTCTGGCTAGAGTCTACTTGAGTTCAAATCACTGTTCTTACGCAACTTCAGTGATTACAAAATTTTTAAACACCGTCTCTAATCACTAAAGCTCCGTCCTCACTGTGCCGATTAACAATACCATCGGCAACGTTTCTCCTGATAAACGAAGCCAACAGTCACGTCCACACTAGTGCAACTTGGCGGATCGGCATAGTCAGGACACAGCTTTATGTTTAACATATTATTCAAGAAAAGCATTAATAACAAGTGATTATACGAGTGTTTACAATTTTTTTTGTATAACAATTTCAGAAAAAATACGAAGAATTTTTAAATTTGCAACTTTAAGCTTTTATGTATGACATATGTCAAATAAACGTATTCACATTTACATTGACAAATAAAATATTATGTACTATTGTGGCAGCAAAAATTTATACTTAATTCCATGGCCTCACCCTAAAACGGGTCTCCAGACTCGGATCTTTAACGAGTTCCCTTATCACTGCTCTACAAAGGTAGAAAATGAGGATGCAAAACTAATCTGTAACCCGTCCAGCAGTTGTCGTATGCCGCATTTTTAATTGAGTTTGATTTTCACTTAAAATATATCAAAGCGGACACGTGTAATCCATCGGGATATATGAGAATATGAAAGGCGACAAATCACAAAGACGAAATAAAAAGTCGGTGTGGTGAGAAGATAATGTAATGGGCCTAATAAAATAATCAATTTTAGTTAATCCTCAGGTTAGAGTCCTGTTATCCCCTCCCTTTGCATAGGTCGCACTTAATTTACTATTTGGCAAATATGATTTAAAGAAAACTATTAAAAAGATATTAATAAGTGTATCTCAAAGTATTGAACATAATATCACCACAAAACCAACCAAAACATAAACTATTATACCTGACTTCATCCAAAGTATTCACTTCCTTCAAATAAGTTTTTCGTGAATCAAATCTAGATTCAAACAATTCATTTTTTACATTTATTGTATGCCTAAGCCGCTTGTTTTCTTGAATGACTGTTGAAAGTAGTTCTTCCAGATCAGCTGACCGTTGCTCTACTCTCATTCGCTGACTTTTCTCAGAACGAAGTTCAGACGCTATCTCCTTTATTTCTTCAATAAATTCATCATTGGTATCAGCTGTTTCGTTTTTTATGTCATCTAAACTGATATCTTGAGATAAAATTTTGGGAGAATATTCTTCTGTGGACTAAAAAACTTATGTGAGGTATGAGAATAAAATGTTTCAGTGCAAAGAAAAAATTTTTTGTTTGGTTGTTTTCAAATTATGAAATTATTTTCTGCCATTTATTAAAAAAAAAAGTTTTTCAAATTGCTGCAATTTTGCGAAAAATTTTAAAAAACTAGAGCTTTTTTTGTTTCTAGTTTTTGAATAAAAAATAAAATTCATCCAAAAAATTGTCAAAATACCCCCAAAAAGTTCTAATAATAAAGTTATAATAATGTTTCAATTTTGGTCGGTCTTGACCACTTGGGGGCCCAGGGATTAAGCCCTATTAGTCCATATGTAAGTCCGCCCCTGCTGATAACAATAACGTTATGTAAATACCTCATGATATGACAGATTTTCTCCAAATTCTGAAGATTTTCGTGCCGAATATGTTTTCAAGTCTTCTTTTATTTCTTTTTGTTCTCTCAGACTAGTTTTTATTAGCTCATCGCGTTCGCTGGCAACTTTATCTAAATTACATTCTAATTCTTCACACCGTTGATTTAGTATTTGAATATTTTCAAGCAGTTTATTATTCTGTTTAGTTTTATTTTTACTTTCAGCATTAATTTCATCTTTAACCTTTATTAAATCTTCTACTTGAGCTTCCAATTCAAACATTCGCGAATGACAATCATTGCTCATTTCCCGTAAACTTGTATTCTGTTTTTTAAAATACTGGAACAAAATAATAAGAATATTTATAATTTTCTTAATTCTCAAAATATCATGATAATATATATTAGATATCGTGTCCATCGAGATAATAATTAATAAAAAAAATCGCAGGATTGTGGACAAAAAGTTAGATAGTTGGCAAAACCAAAAGTGCACATCCCGCAAGTTTTCCACTGTATGATAAAAAAATAACAATTAAAAAATATTTTTAATAAATTTAACAAGATTTAAAAATTTAAAGAAATAAATAATTAAAAATTGAAAAAATATT
Source organism: Xanthostigma xanthostigma (assembly GCA_963575645.1). Lineage (NCBI taxonomy): Eukaryota > Metazoa > Arthropoda > Insecta > Raphidioptera > Raphidiidae > Xanthostigma > Xanthostigma xanthostigma. Next base: position 20,672,581 of record OY754465.1, read on the forward strand.
TTTTTTTAAGTTTGCAAAAATAAAAAAAATTAAGAACTATACATAATATAATATATAATTAATATCAAGTTGAATAAAATAAAACAAAATAAAAAGAAAAAAAAAAGAAAAAAATCAATAATATCGTAAGGATTCGAACCCAGGACCATTGCGCCACGGCTGCCTAATACGTGTAGTGGTGTTATCACGGTATACAAGTGTAGCACTTGTTTTATGGATTACACTATATTTGCACAGCAATTTTATTATATTGTTTTTAAACTATTAGCTGTCAAAAATAATAAAAAATAAAACTGTTTATAAAAATTAAACTACTGAACACATTTTAGTGAATTTAAATAGGGTTCTGGTCTGATAGTAAACAAAGTGAATAAAATATAACCCAAGGCAATCCGACCAAAATTGCGATCTGTAGAGTCGTGACGTACATACGTACGTACATACGTACAGACCAACCGACAACTGCTGTTTGTGATTTTCAATTACAATTTTAATAGTATTTATGAACTCAAATTGATTTAAAAATGGTTCTATTTTATAGATTAGAATCTCCTCTTTTCAAAAAGCTTCAATTTGAATGGATTTCGTGTGAAATTAACTTAGATATAACTTCTTATATGAACGAAAGTCAGCTCTGACGCACAAAGCGATAATAAAGCACATACCGCTAGTTTAGCGGTATGTGCAATTTATGAGTGTACGACATTCCGTCTATAGATTTAGAGTTTTTCATATTGTATGTACTTGAAAAAGTCTTAATCTATAGACGAAACGTTGTACACTAATAAATCTAACTTTTTGTCCACAATCCTGCGATTTTTCTTAATAATTTCTAGAGAAATTCAAAATGTAAAATCAAATCTCGTTTTTTTTTCAAATTTGCCATTTCAAGGCATTTAAAAACTCTCAAATAGTCTTTCGGTGTAATATGATATTATATCCTATTGAGTTCCATAATTCAGAAACTAGGCGTCAGAGGAAACGGAGTTCGTTGAGAATTTGAGAATAATAATTTATTTTAAAAAAATCTTAGAAAACTATGCTAACTTAGTAAAATTGTAATGATTAATATTATTAATAGGTACTTGCACCAAGGATGATGGACGATTTTTAAGAATTTAATTCAACCATATGCTTAAAGAATAATATTATATCGATTTAAATGACGGTTTGCATTTTAATTTAGTGTTCCCTGCAGCAGTACTTCAACCTTAAATAGTGTACTGAATGTGTAAATTCATTGATTTTCAAAAGTCCTTTCAAATTTTAAAAGTTCAAGGTCATAGAAAGAGTTCATTAATTTTATATTTATTTTATATACCTCAAGTTCATTTTGCTGATCGTCGAGAATTTTTTGTAGATTTAGAACTTCTTCAGCCAATTCTCAACAGAGCTGCCAATCGTAAATCTACAATGCATTAGGTGTTAATTAAATAAATATTATTATAATGACATTTTTTTATCTACAGAAATGTGATGTCTATTTTGAAATGAGCATGACAACAAAATTGTTATTACTAGACTTCGTATTTCAAACTAAACTAGGTGGAGAAACATTTGCACAAACAGATTACAAAATGCCTTAAAAGATTGGAAATGACGTAAAGTGAAGGAATAAGGAAAACCATATCACACAGGAATTGACACCACTCGAGACATTAACTAGAAACAGAAATATGTCAAAGATATAATTTTTTATAATAAGTAATTACCTTCTAAGTTCCAAGTGGTAGTATCCTCCGGAAGCATCGACCAGTCAAGGTCCAATTCTTTAAATGATGCCATTACTATTTTTATTTTCAAGTAATACTACACAAGAGTTTACTTACTCTATTTATGTTTTATTAATTAAATTGATTATTAAAAAAATAAAATGCTAGCACACGTTAAAATGACAAAATTGATTTGCTAAAAATGCGTATTAAAATGAAAATGATATCGTCAATGTGTCCATACATTGCATGTAAAAACAAAGACTGTGTGCGTGTTAAAACCTTTAACTATCAAATGCTGACAAACATTCACAGATTTTAATTTACATTAACTTTATAATATACATTGGTCAATATAAATAGTGTAGGAATTGATCAATGAATGAAATTCCATTTGACTAAAATACTAATAATGTTAGCATCACAATGATGCCGTTGTAGTAGACATAAACATTTAGTTCTTTGATTCAGATGCCCCCTAACTAGATTTCATTCTCATTCTAAATCTATCATACATAGAAAATCATAATTGTTCACTTGGTTATTATCCTAATACTGCCAATTATTGCGTGCAAGAAGGAGGATTTGGGACAGTCGACCTTAGAAAAATGCAAGAGGGGAAATCAACTTGTCGAACATCGACTTAAGAACGGACATGGTATATTTGTATTCCACCAAAAACATTGAACTGTGAAAAGAGAACCAGGTTCGATAAAAAGAAGTGCTAAGAAGATGTCGGGTTTTTACTTGGCAAGTGAGCCATTCAAAATATAAAACAAAAACTGAAAAAAAAACAGTTCTGTAACGTAACTAGAAAGAAACTAGAAAGATCAAAATTGAAAAGAGCTTGGAATGGTTTGTGTAAATGTAGTGCACAAAGTTTTGCGACCAACGCACTCCTTGCGATATGGTTGCATCTAATACCGGGTGTGTTTTTTAACCTGGCACATCTAAATATCGCGAGAAGTAAGCACTCTGGGCAAAAATATCTTGGATCTAAGTCAAATCATTCTTTGGGGGAAAGACTTTGGTGCGAAGATTACCCCACATCCCTTAAAGGGAAGGGGCAACTTTGAAATACTAAATAGGGCGCCTATTTTTTATCACGGATTCGAACTCCCCGACTAAAAATACAAAAGTTCTATCCCAAAAATTGATCAAATCGACAACATCTGCTGAGTCAATTTTACAAGTTCTTGTACAGTGTTTGGGATAAAACTTTTGTATTTTTAGTTGGGGAGTCCGAAATCGCGGAAAAAATTTACCATTTCAAAGTTCCCCCTGCCCTCAAGGGGGTGGGCAAGAGGTGGGGTAATTTTTGCACACAAATCTTTCCCCCATGGAATGATGTGACTTTGATCCGAGATATTTTCCCCCTGAGTGCTAAATTCTGGAGATATTTGGACTCACCCGGTATAAGGGGCGAGCTTATTTATTGATCTTTTGATAAATTTTGTTATATTTTAATTTTGTTTAAAACTCCCAGGTAAATTTTAACGCTCACTGAAGAAATAATTGAAAATTTGAAATATTTCCGTAAATTTTATCGGAACGTTAATGTCAAAAAAAATGTTATGGATCCATTGCCTTAGTACGATTACATCCAATTTAAACTGGCATTGTGGTATTATGAAATACAATTTTCACTAAATTGTGTTTAAATTAAATATTTTACCTATTTATTTAAAAATTCGGTAATTATACACTTTCACGGTCACCTGGTTTTTTGGCTCTAGAAAATCGAAAAATACATGGATTTCAATGATCTCGGTCTCAAAAAGTTCCATTTTACGGCGGATTTATGAAAAAAATTAGTAGAAGTAGATAAATAAAAATTTGTTTCTAAAAAATATTTATTTAATTGACTGTCAATTAAATATACATTTTTTAGAAAACGCAATTCTATTCAAACAATTAACTATCTAATTCGCATACCCCTTTATCGCTCACCCCGGAATTACAATTCGCATACCCCTTTATCGTTCACACCGGAATTACAATTCGCATACCCGTTTATCGTTCACCCCGGAATTGTTTTCTTAAAAACTCCACATTTGCCCCTTCCCGTTTCACTGCGAGACAATTCGCATACCCCTTTATCGTTCACCCCGGAATTACAATTCGCATACCCGTTTATCGTTCACCCCGGAATTGTTTTTTAAAAACTCCACATTTGCCCCTTCCCGTTTCACTGCGAGACAATTCGCATACCCCTTTATCGTTCACCGCGGAATTACAATTCGCATACCCGTTTATCGTTTATTAACTTTTTTGAAAATTTTTTTTTCAAAATATTCATTTTTTTATGTAGATTGCGAAAAAAAATATACGAACTTGATTCCACGACGTCAGAAACAGTTATAAAGGATTATATGTAGAAAGTCAATTTTTTTTGCATTTAAAGTCATGAAACTGTGAGAAATATTGATTTTTTCAATTTTAGTATTTTTTTCCATAAATCCGCCATAAAAACGAAGATTTTAAAAAAAACTTCATCGAAATCGGATGATTTTTCGATTTTCTAGAGCCAAAAAACCAGGTGACCGCGAAAGTGTATAATTACCAAAAATTCATCTTATTTTTGAAAAATGTTTAATTTTTCTTCAAATTTTCCATTATTTCTCTGAAAGGTCAAAGTGGTAGTATGTAAAAAATTAAACAAAACCAGTAAATGGTGCAAAATATATTTATGAATAGAATACAACATTTTTTTCTTTTTTTAATGCTATATAATAACAATATATAAACATTTCTTACTGTTGCTATGTAATAATTAATATGTCGATGAGTCTAAAAATTTAATTTAGTTCTTTTTAGTGTTTCAACATTTTTTACTATAAAAGCGTACATTTATTAAAATTATCTAAAAAATTCAATTTTACTAACTATTGTTTCCTAAGCTGTCATCGGGAATACATAGATTAGTGTACTAAAATTAAAATGGATCGGATATATAGAAACGGTTCAAAAGTAACTTTCAAGACTTGGTCTAAACCGACTAACATACACAGGGAAACTTGAAAAAGTTTGTAAAAAGAAAGTGACTGCTAATCTCAGTGAGATTTGTTGTAAAATTTAACTTAAACTTGATTTCTTCCAGTAAAGTTCAGCCATATTCCTCCTATAGGCAGTGGTATAAATGACTTACTGTTAAGTTCTATTGGTTCTTTTGTTTTCTTATTAACTTTAAAATCCAGATTGCGGACAATAACTGCCAAGCCCGTCTTGATTTGAGTTACGGCAAATCTTTGACCTAAACAATATGTAGTTTGTTTAAAGTAGTAGGAAAATTATTGTAACCAAAATAAAAAAAAATAATATTTCATTTACCTAAACAAATCCTTGGTCCATTTCCAAACGGAAAATATGATGACTTATTAATTGAGTCAATCCTTTCATCAGAAAATCTTTCAGGATCATATTTTAGTGGGTCTTTAAAATATTTCGGATCTCGATGAATCAGCCACATTGGAAAAGTAATTGATGTACCTTTTTTGATTGTAACTCCAGGACCTTTGTTATGTCCAGCTGGGTGTGGTAAAATGGTGTCTTGTGTGCATACTTTTGACAAAAACCCAAATGGTGGATACAATCTCATGGTTTCTGAAAACAAGAGAAAATTATTTGAATGTATTGTATTGTTACACGATCCCCGTTGCAACGACAAAGGATTTCCTGAGACAACAATAAGCTCGTCATTCTAACAATGATACACAGATTGTGGTGGAACAAAAATCGGCTTGTTGTTTTAACAATGATACACAGACTATTGTAGGGCAACAATCCGCTTACTGTTCTTACAATATGCGTAGGTAAAAAGGGCTTTGTTGCCAAATTCCAGACAACAAAGAATGCAAGAAAAGAAAGAACTATCCAGCGCATATAAATACCACGACAATAGCAGACAGTGATAAATTATGCTCCATCGAGCTAACAACCGACAAATAGTTGTGACATAAAATTGACAGTATCGTGAACATTACTGAGGTAACTGCTGAGATAAATAGATAAATGAACTGTGTAAATAAACAGTATGCGAAATAAATAGTTTAACATAAATAATCTCTTGTATGTAGTTAATAAATAAGCGTGCTAAATAAACTTTGGTTTGTTTATGTGTTGTAAATAGTTTGTGTAAGTACATAAATAGTGAATTTGCATTCATTATTACTTATTCTTTTATTTCATTAGTTAGAATTGTATTTGTTCCTGTTACGTCATAAAGTAGTACTTTTTTTTGTGTGTTTAACTGTTTTAACATTTTACTACTTTCACCACAATTAGAACAGTTTTGTTACAGTATAATATAGGTAGAAGTTTTATATCTTATAAATAGAAATAATTTAGATAAAACTATTTCTATATTTAAGATATAAATAAAACTAACCACGGAATACACAATCCAAATACTTCATTTCCTTTAATGCTTCATAGCTAAATTTTCCGTTGTATTTTTCAAAAATTGTGTCAACTTCCTCTTGTAATTTCTTGTAAATCTTTGGTTCAGAAGCAATTTGATATAAAGTAAAACTTATAACAGTGTTACTTGTCAAAAATCCGTCAGTAAAGAAAGTGGCAATGTTTGATAACATTTGTACTTCTCCAAAATCTGCAACATAAAAAATATAAGTATGTAATTGAAAGTCTTTTAAAATCATGTATGTTGTCATTATTCAATACATCTTTGTTAACCCCGTTTTACAATAATTTGGGCTCATCCATCATCTTACGATTTGAAAGCTACGGAAGAACCTTGCGTATTTGGTATTCCATTTGGAGCATATTATTTACCTTCATGTCTTTCTTTTATCTTCAGCATTTGATCCAGAAAATCGTTAGTAGTAATTTTGTTTTCCTTTCTATATTCAGTAACATCTCGCATCATAGTCATCAAAAGATTAGACAACTTATCGGGAATGAATCTGTCAAAATTTCAAATCATTAATTATAACTCTACACAATATACGTAAACACGAAACTAAAACATCTGTCAAATCATTGTTTAACTGAACATTCTGATAGTGATAAGATTTTAATACAAAATATAGAAAAAAAACTATTCTAAAATAATGCAAAGATAATAATGTTTACTTAAAATTTAAAATTTTTCTTAAAGGCGGGAGCAAAAATGTAATCGTGAAGAGTGCATTTCTCACAAATCCAGGTTCAAACATTTCCTTTGCTAATCCATTCAATTCCGAATTTGGATCTTCGAAAGATTTTGCATCGATACCAAAAGCACACAACGCCACTGAATCTGTAGTATATTTGTTTGCAACTTCGCTTATTAAAATACCGTCTTTGCCCTTTGCGTCTGGACTTTTAATTAAATATTTCACCATTTTATCAGCAGCTAGTACCATCGAAGGAAACATACTCATGATCTGAAATGATTGAGGCATATTTTTGAATTCAGATTAAATTTTTCTTTTTCCATTCCAACTCCATAAGTGATACAAATTTAGGTCAAATTTGAAAATTTTACAATATTTTTCGTTTTAAGATCCCCAGACTTCTAAAAACACATGCTACAGGTCAAACGGATACTCAGATTTAAATATGTAAAATTTTTGGAGTATGTAATTATATTGAAGTAATTACGCACAGTGCTTATTTTGCTAAGCACTTAGTAATCAGCATGGTTATCATTCGTAGAATAGGTTTGAATATCTGCATAGCGCATACCTTCCCAGTGGAAAATTGGGTAATAAGCCGATTTCTAGCAATCTTCCATTTTTCACCTCTCATAGTAAATGGATTATTTCCCATTATCGGATCAATCTGTTCGTCAACTTCAAATTCATTGTCATGGAAACTGGAGAATTCTTTAACAGCCATTTTCTGTATAAGCTCTGGATCTCTTATCACCAAATTTGGCCTACGCATTATATATACCCCATAATAACTGTAGCCATCAAAGTACCTTAAAAAGAAAGTGTTGCCACAATAATATGTTTAAAAAAAATAACTAGCCGTGGGGCGGGTCATTTATTGGGACTCTGCAAGTGCGACTCTTAATATTGAGCCGTAACCATGAATACGAAGACCTTGCATAAAACATTACGACGCCACATGCATCGAATTTTTTGAGTGCTTTAAACTTTTGAATATAAAAGTAAAACAAGAAACAAAAATTTAGCAAGAATCTTGTATGTGTATTTTCGATTAACCCAAGTCAAAGAAAAAAAGTCATTCATAAACTTCTTGTAACTTCTTACATTTTGACTTCTGAATAAAACTAGTTTTATCTAAGAAGATTATAAAAACTATTTATAATATGCTTATAGACAAATAACAAATCGAAAGAAAAAGAATTAAAAACAACAAGGTTGTTTCATCTCATTTTTCACTTTTTATTGGTGTTCGTTACCTATTTATTTTTACACTTTGCATGAAATTGAGAACTAACGTACCTACGTAAATAATACATAAAAAATAAATGTTTATAGAAAAATCGGCTTGTCGCCGTTTTTTCGTCGACTTGCGTTGCAAAATTGGTCTCCACGAAAAGCGCTTTTATTTAAAAGCGATAGATAGACATAGATAGTGTAGCGAAGTGAAAACTTGCCACTATATTGTGACTTCTGCTTTATAATAATTGCATAACTCTTCTATCAACTTATATATTATGTAATCGTTCTATAAATATCGTATTCCGTTGAAAATTTTTAGCAGTATAATTTTTGATTTCTTACAAAAACCAACAATCTATTCATTCAGTATAATTATTAATTATTCGTGTGCACGAGCAAGTAAGATTAAATATAATTATTTTTAAACAACAGTCGTTGATCACATTAAAATATTAACAATTAAGGATACAAGAATTATACATTAAAAATGAAAAACATGTATTAATTATAAAATTCGCAATTAAAATCTAACTAAATACAATTGTCAAAATAGTTCAATTTTCTAATAAACAATTCAATAGAAACTGCTGTATTTTAATAAAAAAAAATAATAAGGGCCCAGCACGAACAAGCAGCGTTACAATAGATAGGTAGATAGACAGGTTTCTTTATTTCTGTATATGCTATATAAAAACAGCGTAGAATGCGTCATAAACATACATAATATAATTACTTACTATAGGTATTAAAATGTATTCAGTACTAAAATTTATATTAAAATATTCATCCATACTGTATATTATTGCTTTATTTATAAGAAAGACTTTTATAATTGTTTTTAGCTTCACAGCCTTTAAATTCCACACATATAAAGGTAATTTATTACAAATTTTGACTAGTGTATTAAATGGGCAGTTAAGTGTGGTTGTTAAGTAATTTGTTTTGTAAATTATATTTTCTTTACTTCTGGTTTGATAATTATATGTGTTCGATTTCTTTTACTGAAATAGCTTTGGTTTTTTTTATAAAATAATATACAGTTCAAAATAAAAATACTGTAAACAGTAAGAACATTAAAATTCTTGAATAAAAGCCGACATGAGTGTCTTGTTTTAACTCCGGCAATGGCACGGATAATTTTTTCCTGTCTTATAAAAACATCTTTAAAATTTGTGGAATTTCCCCAAATAATAACAGCATAAGTTAAATGACTTTCCACGTACGCATGATACGCAATTAGCAGCGTGTCTCTACATAAAATATGCTTTAAATTACATAATATACATAATAGGATTTAGATAGTTTATTTAGTACATTATTAATGTGATTTTTATATGACATTTTACTGTCCAGCAGTATTCCAAGATAATATATAGCCTGTATCAATTATGAATGTCCATTCTAAATATTGGTGAAAAAATTTTGAAATTGGATGAGTAGTTTCGGAGATTGCTCCCTATATCCAAACTTACAAACTTTACCTCTTTATTCAAATCTTTGATTAACGTCTGAATTATAGAACTCTTCAAATAAATAAAATTGTCGACCAATTTTTTTTAGGCCATATGTTATTATAGCGGTCCGTCCCGGTTTCACCTGGGTGCGATAGATATAATTCTGCAAAATGTATTTCGATTGCGTCCCGGCGTGTGAACTAATAACTTTGAGCAAGTTTTAACAGTTGTCGCTATTTGATACTTGGTCGTTTGCTTCTGAACTGATATTAGTTCAGAAGCAAACAAACAAAGTTGACTTCTGATAGAATTTACTCAAAGCTATTTGAGTAAATTCTATCAGATGCAGTTACGTGTTATTAAAACAGTTTTTTTGAGAAATTACCGTAGTTCCGTACAAAATATTTAATAAAAACTAAACAAGACACATTTACAAAATTTCATTAAAATCTGTTCAGTTGTTTCGGAGATTAGCGCGGCCAAAATTATGACTCGGGAATTTTATATATACATATAGATAGTTGACCCGGCAAACTCCGTGGTGTTTGTTGGGTAAGAGGTGACACATGCAGACGCCTGGCGGGAATAACTGATCGATTAATAATTGATAAGTTATCGACTACATTATAACAATCGCACTTTCTGTTTTCACTGGGTTAAATACATAAAAATGTTCCGTTATAAATTTACCGTTATTTATTTATTTTTATTTATTTATTTAGTAATTTTCATACAGGCATAGCCCAATTACAGAAAATTATATTATATATATTGCCATCGTGCAGCCCTATTGCGCATCTATGGATGAAAGTAAAAATACTAATATCGCTATTAAAAAATAGGGGTTGGTGGTAGAACGGTGAAAATTTAGGGTTATAAGAATTTTTTAATGGCAAGTCATAAAAAAAATTGTCAAAAAAAATCTGAAGAGGGCCATCCTTATCACCTAGGGTTATAAAAAATAGCCTACGACCTATTCTAAGACCTACCAAGTATACACAAAAAATTTCATAAAAATCAGTCTAGCCGTTTTGAAGGAGTTTGATAACAAACACTTATGTTTATAGATTAACTTTATTATTAATTAATTATATATTGTCATTTTTACGTGAATTGTTAAATACTTGAAATTATCATAATTTGTAATTAGACCATCTCTGAAATGATAATGTATATATTTTTGTTGCTGTAAAAATAACATTTCGTACAACTGATTAGAAGTATCGCCTCTTTGAATTATTAGTTGTGTACTTTTATTTTTATTTTCCATTCGTTTTGTACACTGACTCGTTAATTACCACGTCAATTTTTACAGAAAATCTATGTTTTTTTCGTCTAATAAAATTTTAAAATAATAGACTTTGTATCTTGTCTGTAAATTATTATTTTATGAAATTATGGTAAAAACTCTAGCGACTTCTGTAGTATCTTTTACACGTATCCGCCATAAAATAGTTGATATGCACCTAATTTTTAAAATTTTTAACAGTTTAATTTTGAACAAAATCAGTTCTAATTCAAGTTTCGTCATCGATGTACTATAAAAGAGTACGACTACGTCCATTTCCTTAACGTAAATTTACGGCACTAGTTTTAAATGCGTCACTTCACAACCGCTGTACAAACATGAAAAGCAGCTAGTTTATAGAGAGACGTGCAAACAAATGTTTTGCAATAAAATTCTTCTAAATCTCGTTTCTATGTTTGTCACATTTCAACAGAAACTCAGCATTTTGAATTATTATCACGTGACAATAAATAATTAAACTGAAAGAAAGTAGTATCACATACTTGTAATCTTCCTTCATTTGTCCCATATTGAGATCTCCAAAAAATGCCTTAAGAGGTGCAGTGCCCAAGAGCAGTTTAGGGTTTCTGTGCGGCACATCTCGTTCCGCCCAATGCTTGTAAGTCCATGTTAAATAATAATATAGAGTAACAGCTAAAGTCACAAGTAACGCTATCAATACCAACATCGCGTTTAGTTTTATATAATACTGAAAGATGAATTATTGTCACATCAATAAATACTAACACTAACTAACAAGCACACGTCTTATATATGTTTGAAATATTTTCGTGTAATCAGACAGATATGGAGGGAGTAAAATATGATAAATTTGAATGATTTTTGCTAGTAAGGATGTCACATTTTCGTGGAATGTGTAGAGTATTTCAATATCACCTACACATCTTACTTAAATCTGGAATCTTCTCACATCAATAAACACTGACACTAATTAACAAGCACACGTCATATATATGTTTGAAATTATTTTGTGTAATTAGACAGATGTGCAGCGAGCAAAATATGATAAACTATGATTTTTGCTAGTAAGGGTGTCACTTTTTCGTTGAATTTATAAAGTGTTTCGATATCACCTAGGTACACATCAAACTCAAGAACCATTTTGGCTCATCGACCTGCCTTATTATTATTATAATCAGGGCTGGCTTAAGCTAACTATGCGCCCTAGGCTAGATTGAATTTGAGCGCCCCCCTTTTCAGCAATTCATATCAAGGTGAAAAGGAATATTGCTAAATAATATAATTAACAGTTCAATGAACATATTTTACATTTTCTATCAAAAGGTATTATTATCGTCTACAAGTATAATTCAAAAAGCAATGTGACAGTTAAAAACTGTTGACACAGTAATACTTATAAATTATTATTTTACTTTATGATGATGTTGCAAAGTATTCAAATATGAAGTACAGATAAATTATCAAAAAGAAATTTTTTACTGTAAAAATAAAACATTGGCAGTTTACAATTTTGCCGCCTCCCTAGGCGGGCGCCTAGTTCGCCTGTAGCTTAATCCGGCACTGATTATAATTCTTTTACGATTTGAATCACACGGGATTAATCCCGATACCGTGCTGTACAGGTCGAAGTCAAGTATAAGCATGGAATCATGTTTATTGTAGGTATAGTCTCATTTTTGTATTTATTTGTGGAATTAAAAAAATCATTTAAATGAAAAATTATGAAAATTGACTCAGTACTGTCACTAAAATAACAAGTTGAAATATTTTACTGTTTTGAAAATCTTTACATTTGCATTGTCTCGCATAGAGTTAAAGATCATGTCCATTACTTATTTTTTACATATTTTTTACTTGAATTTCTTATAATATTTTTGCTTTGGTGTGAGGTACCTTTATACACACTTCATTTTTTGACGACTCCCACATCCCTATTAAATATTTATTTTATCACCACTTTACAGTGTCAAATTATCGGCAAATGAAATAGTAAAGATTAGCATTTGACTAATCCCAATTATTTTTTACTCATATTGTAAGACCTTTAGCTACGATTTCAAGCTATACATTTCCCCTTGCGGTCATACGGTCATACCCCACCCTCACACAATTTTTGACAGACAGCGTATTAAAAAAATCTCTTAAATCAACTATAATACTTGAATTAAAAATAATCATATGGGAAGAAAATTTCAAAATTTCACTCCTGAGAGGGTAAGAAGAAGTTAACTTGTTTTTTCTGATTTAATAATGTTGGCAATTCCAAAGAAAGGCCTCTCCAAAATTTAAAAATTCATTAACATTGTAAAAATTCCTTTTACTTTTACTCCTATATAAGTGGAAAAAAAATTAGTAAAAAACTGTTTTTGAAGTGAAAACTTCTTTAGCGGCGTTGTACACTTTTTTGTAATGGGTAAAAAATGTTAAACCCGCGTCAGGACACGTGACCTGATCGAAAATTCGTAAGACGGATGGAGAGTAGACAGCCGGCGCGGTGTAGGAGAGGAAGTATCCCCCTCTCTTTCTAGGGCGCGGCGAAAATGTATGCCTGCGCCTGCTCTTTCGTTTAGGCGGCGCAGGGCGCTTGCGCGAATGTTCGTGTGTGTTTATGTTTTCACTTCTGCCGGCACTCCCGGAGTGCAACCCGTCTTTTTTTTTAAGACAAGCTTTTACCAAAATGTACAATAATTTAGAATTATAAATCATAAAAACGTGGGCTGTAGACTCTATAATCGTTTATTAGTCACAACCGACGTTTTTATAATTAATAAAAATTATTTATTTCTGTTTAGTATAGTATATTCACAGATTTTGATTTACACTAGCTTTATACACGTCAATATAAATGGATCAATGAATTGACTTACATTTGACTAAAATACTGACAATGTTAGTACCACATAAATGATAACTTTCACAATGATGCAGTTGCAGTGGACGTAAACATTTAGTTCTCTGATTCAGATGCCCCCTACTAAGATTTCATTCTCACACTAAATCCATCATACATAGGAAATCATAATTGTTCACTTGGTTATTATGCCAATCGAGGTCTACACCCACGATTGGCATAATTAATAACCAAGTGAACAATAATGATTTCAGAAATAGAAAATAGAAATAGATTTATTATTATGGACCCAGTGTAGGGTTTAAATTCGTCAACAATGCATAAAATATATAATCAATATAGCAACTTATTTTAAAAGCATCGAGCACTTACTAAACTGCTTTAAAAAAAAATTAAGCATCAAGCGTTAGACAATAAGTAAATAATTCTAAACTATATTTAACAAATGAAATTATAAATTTAAAAATTCCTCAACATTGTAAAAGGCTCTTTCGATTAAGTATTTTTTTATGGCCTTTTTGAAGGTTTTTATTTCTATACCTTTTATAAAATCTGGAATTTTATTATACAATTTGGGTGCAAAATAATTAATCGCGAATTCTGATTTTTTTAGTCTTAGATAGTCAATGATTAAATGGTGCCTATTCCGTGTTGCATAGTCATGTAAATTTGAATGGATATTATAATTTTCAATATTTGTTTTAGCATGCAGTAAGCATTCGTAAATATACCTACAGGGGAGAGTCATTATGTTGTGTTCAATAAATTTATCTCTCACATCATCTCTGTACTTTTTGCCGGAAAGAATTCTCAAAGCTCGTCTCTGAATTTTAAATAAACGTTGGGGTTGTGGTGCGTGGCCCCATATGAATATGCCATACGTAAGAGTCCCCTGAATAAGATAATGAAATATTAATTTAGCCGTGCTAAGATCTACTATATTCATTAAGTTCTTTAAAAGATAAACATGTCTTGAAACTTTTGTGGCAACTTCATTAACATGGTATTCAAAAATTAATGCGGGATCTAGATATATACCTAGGAACTTTACATACTTTGAATTTCTACAGTCTAGATGGTTTCTTAAGGTAAAAATCAGCTTGTCCGTTTTAGTCTCATTTAAACATAATTTGTTTGCTGAAAACCATTCACTGACCTCCTGGATACTACTTTCCATCTGAGAGATTAGGGAGTCGAATTTACATGTTTTATTTATTAGTGTGGTATCATCCGCAAATAATACCACTTTACCTGTATGAACAGCTGTTGGAATGTCATTTACGTATATTAAGAAGAGCAAGGGCCCCAATATGGATCCCTGAGGGACTCCATATTTCAGATATTTTGTATTTGACATGTCCAGGTCTAATACAGTTATTTGCTGTCTGTCAGTTAGATAACTTTCCATCAACTTCAGGCTCATGTCAGAAAACCCATATATCTTCAATTTATTTAGAAAAACTTTGTAATCTATGCAATCAAATGCCTTTGTTAAGTCACAGAATGTAACACCTGTAAATTCTTTATTTTCATAACCTTCTGTTACCGTTTCCAGTAGGTCGCAGATTGCTGAAATAGTGGAACGTTTATTTCTAAATCCGTACTGATTAGAACAGAATAAATTTTTATTGTCAAAGTAGTCATAGATATGTTTTTTTATTAGAAATTCAAAAATTTTTGAAAAAGAGGGGATTAATGAGATGGGCCTGAAGTTATTTGGATCATTATGATCACCTTTTTTATGGACTGGAATTACCTTCGTTGAAGAATGAGGACTTAAGACAGTCAACATTAGAGAAATGTATGAAGAAAAATGCTGACTTGTCGAGCATCGACTTAAGAAAGGACATTGTATATTTGTATCCCACCAAAAACATAAATGAAAAAATAGGGCCAAGTTCCTTACAAAGAACCTGTGCTAAGAATGTGCTGAGTTTTTACGTGGCAAGTGAGCCATTTATAATATAAAACATAAAAATTTGCCGAGTGAAAACTCAACATCCTCTCAGATATCAGTTCTTTTTTTCAGGAAAGCCGGCAACCCACTTGTTCCTTCTATTAAACTTGACCCTTTTCTACACTTATAGGTTTCTGGTGGGATTTCAATATTTTTTGTAAAGGTAGAAGATAAAATATTCTTACTAAATTCTACTAAAATATTATCAAGACACAGTTATATACCAGATTTCAGTATATCACACGCCATGTAAATTTCAGCACCGACATTAGGGCCGATGATCCCAACACTTTTTGGATTATAATGATCTATCAGTCAGAGTTAGTTATTGAATGCCCCAAATAGTGATTCTTGGACACTCGTTTCTTGGAAACTATTTCACCTAGACGTAAGCAATTTGGCAACCCTCTTATAAAAAAAAGACGAGAGGTGTCGTGGAACACCCGGTTGGAACGAAGTTCTTTTCGCTATTTATTATGTATCATTTATTTTTTTACTAATTTGTCTGATAAATTATTCAAAAATTTTATTTATAATATACCTAATTATAATATAATATGATTATTAAACAAAAATTAATCGTGTGATTTGCAACTCTAAAAATATAAAAATAACATTTGTTGTGCTTCTATCGGGAATCGAACCCGAGACACCCGGTTTAGTTAAAAAATTATCTACATTTTGAAAAATTAAAAAGAAAAACGAATTTTCCATTATTCCTGCAATAGGTTAAAATGGTGTGGGTAAAAAATTAATCAAAACCAGTAAATGGTGCAAAATATATTTATGAATAGATTAAAACAAATTTTTTATTTATTAACGCTATATAACAACAATTAATTAAACATTTCTTATTGTTCGCTTATTATACATAGACATTAATTAATTATTACTAATGATACTAAATTTAATTCTTTTAAGTGTTTCAACATTTCTACAATAACTAAAAAATTAAATTCTACTAACTATTGATTCGTAAGCTGTCATCGGGAATATATAGGTTAGTGTACTAAATTAAAATGAATCGGATATATAGACACGACTCAAAATTCAATTCCAAGACTTGACCTAAACCGACTAACATACAAACAAATCATATAAACTTGAAAAAAAGTATGTAAAAAGAAAGTGACTGATACATAATCTCAGTGATATTGGTGCGAGTCTTGGTTCGAATCTTATTACAAAAAGCAAAAAATGCTACTTCTTATACTTATAATATTATTGTGCAATAAATTGTTGCTGTCGATGTTTGTTGTAAATTTTAACTTAAGCTCGATTTCTTTCAGTAAAGTTAATCCACATTCCCCCTATAGGCACTGGTATAAATGATTTACTGTCAAGTTCTATTGGTTCTTTTGTTTTCTTATTAACTTTAAAATCCAGATTGCGGACAATCACTGCCAAGCCTGTCTTGATTTGAGTTATGGCAAATCTTTGACCTAAACAATGCACGTCAGTTATTTTAAGTAGTAAGAAGTTAATATTAAAAAAAAAATAACAAATTTGGATCATATTATTTTAAGTACCTAAACAAATCCTTGGTCCATTTCCAAACGGAAAATATGTTGACTTATTAATTGAGTCAATCCTATCATCAGAAAATCTTTCAGGATCATATTTCAGTGGGTCCTTAAAATATTTCGGATCTCGATGAATCAGCCACATTGGAAAAGTAATTGATGTGCCTTTTTCGATCTTAACTCCAGGACCTTTGTTATGTCCAGCTGGGTGTGGTAAAATGGTGTCTTGCGTGCATACTTTTGACAAAAACCCAAATGGTGGATGCAATCTCATGGTTTCTGAAAATGACAAAAGTATTTGAATTTGTTATATAATATATAAGTTTGTATATATAAGAAAAAGAAATAGTTTTGGCTACATTATAACTAACCACGGAATACACAGTCTAAATACTTCATTTCCTTTAATGCTTCATAGCTAAATTTTCCGTTGTATTTTTCAAAAATTGTGTCAACTTCTTCTTGTAATTTCTTATAAATCTTTGGTTGAGAAGCAATCTGATATAAAGTAAAGCTTATAACAGCGTTACTGGTCAAAAATCCGTCAGTAAAGAAAGTGGCAATGTTTGATAACATTTGTTCTTCTCCAAAATCTGCAACATAAAAAGTAATTGAAAGTCTTTTAAAATCATGTAGGTATGTTGTCAGTAATTCAATAGGTACAGGTTTTTTGTTTGTTTTCAAATCATTTGGGCTCTCTCATCATTCTACAGTTTGAAAGCTACGGAAATACGACCTTGTGTATTAGGCGTTTCATTGGTACATATTATTACCTTCATGTTTTTCTTTTATTTTCAGCATTTGATCCAGAAAATCGTTAGTAGTAACTTTGTTTTCCTTTCTATATTCAGTAACATCTCGCATCATAGTCATCAGAAGATTAGACAACTTATCGGGAATGAATCTGTCAAAATTTCAAGTTATTAAATATAGCTCAACACAATATCGAATAGAATATATTATTATATTTACACACGTACATATTAAATACAGTGTAACGTTAGTAAGCACAATTAAAAAACAAATTTAAAAATTCAATGGTATCATAAGAGCAGTTACAAGTAAAATAAATTTCAATTAATTTTTGAATTTTTTCATAGCCAAGCTTTGCATATGACTAGGAAGCTTATTAAAAATGTCAGTGCTAAATAATTATAGCTATTTTGTATAGCATTTAACCTGTGTAGCGGCAAGGCTAAACAATTTTTATTTCTAGTATTATAGGAATGAAAAGTGGAATTTGTTTCAAGACAGTTGTAATTTTTTTAGCGTTCATCAAACAGTGATATATTATGTAGATACTAGTTAGAGTCATTATTTTAAATTGTAAAAATAGGGGTCGGCAATGTTCGTACCTAAATATACCCGCTAATATTCGAACAGCCACTTTTTGCCCCTACCCCAATCAGAATCCCGTATGCCATAACGGAGTGAAATAGGCTGAAATATGCTGTGAGAGCTGCCTCAGTAGATAAGGATTTTTTTTATTTTTCTTATTGCGTAAATGGCTTTAGTTAGTTTACACGAAACTTAAAAATCTGTCAAATCATTGTTTCACTGAGAATTCGGGTTAGGGATAAAATCATGTGATATTTTTGTCTTTAAATCTTAGGCTAGTCGCTGACTGGCAATTTTCAGTTGCGCAACAGTTTAATCGCATGAGTGACTTCCACAGTGATATATGGCAGTGAGCTCAGATGCAACTGATCAGTTTGAGCAACTATTTAGTTTGTGTTTTATCACAAATCGTTTGATCGCGCGATTACATGCAATTGTTTTGTAACAGCTACGTTTCAATGGGTCTCAGCTCACATGTTATCAAACAGTTGCAACGTTCACTTTGCGACAACAAATTTTTGGTAACTAAAAGTCTTTCTGCGAGAGGAATCGCCTTTCTCCACATTGTGTCTTGATAAGTGATGAAAGGTCCGTATGAAATTTAGAAGATCATCAAAACTTTTAACACTCATACGATAAAAATCAAAGAATTTATCCGGGTAAGACCGTAATTCATTGTGAACTTTATAAAACTGTCCTTTCATTAATCGCTGTGACGTTATCGGCTGTACCCAA
The DNA here is from genome assembly GCA_963575645.1 of Xanthostigma xanthostigma. Lineage (NCBI taxonomy): Eukaryota > Metazoa > Arthropoda > Insecta > Raphidioptera > Raphidiidae > Xanthostigma > Xanthostigma xanthostigma. The sequence goes on from OY754465.1 coordinate 20,691,774, forward strand.
TATTTCTTCTTTTTTATTTTCGTTCGGCTTCTTAACCCGAGAGCACACACTGCAGCTATCTCGGCAAAATCCATGATGCGACTGAACAATTTCAGTATTATGTGCGCGCGCCTAGTGTGACACGATAGTTTCGTTGCATATGTGAGCGCGGTTATGGTCAAACTGTTGCGCAACTATCGGTCGACTGAAAATTGCCTGTCAGCGACTAGCCTTAGAGCGTTTAAAACGGCTTGTACTTTGTAGTCTTCAGTTTATAGAATTCAATTTTATTAGCATTTCAGAAACTATAAGGCAGTGAAATCTGTTATCAATACAATTACATAAGTAACAGCTAGTAAATAACAGTTCTCTTCAATGTTTTTAAATTAAAATTTCGGTTAGATGTTAATACGAAATATAGCAAAAAAGTAACTATTCTAATAATCCGCAAAATAATGTAAGGAGAATATTGTTTACTCACTTCACATTTAAAATTTTTCTTAAAGGCGGGAAAAAAAATGTAATCGTTAAAAGTGCATTTTTCACAAATCCAGGTTCAAAAATTTCCTTTGCCAATGCATTCAATTCCGAATTTGGATCTTCGAAAGATTTTGCATCGATACCAAAAGCACACAACGCTACTGAATCTGTAGTGTATTTATTTGCAACTTCGGTTATTAAAATACCGTCCTTTCCTTTTGCGTCTGGACTTTTAATTAAAAATTTCACCATTTTATCAGCAGCTATTACCATCGAAGGAAACATATTCATTATCTGAAATGATTGAGGTATATTTTTCAATCAGATTAAGATTTACTTTTTCCATTCCAATCCCACAAATAGGGATTGGTATACCAATTCCTACTTAAAAAAATTGACCCAAATTAGTATACTAATTTAGTTAAAAATTCATATTTCAAAATTTTTCAATATTTTTCGTTTTATGGTTTCCGGACTTCAAAAAACATATTTCGAGAAAAAGTCTTTGTCTGTGCGTATGTCAGTCTGTGAACACGATACAAGTCAAACGGATGAGCGGATTGAAGCAAAATTGTGGGAGTATGTTTGTTTTAGGGGAAAATCGATGCATGCACAGAAGAGATATATGCTAAAACTTTGTTTTTATTTTATGCTGGTATATTTTTATAAGGGTTTTCGCAAGAAAATGTTGATAACATTTTTTTCGAAACTTTATAGCTTCGGGAATATTTTGGAAATAAAAAAAAACAGCTGGTCTTTTGCTCTAAAGAGTTGTCAAAAAGAAATTATTTTGGTAGTTGACAAGCATGCTTTGGTTAAATTTTACATGTGAAATCATATTATGTAACCATGGTCCATGACCAATATCATAACATATTTTACTAGTATTATCCGTGTCACTGCACGCGTTAACAAAAATTTTATTTTATTTTTATATATTATCTCAAATGTTGGCTTGGCCTGTCGCACAATTGGCTGAAATGTTTAGATTTATCTAATGTTATAAACACGTCACCACACGTAGTAGTCACTTTGCTTAGCGGAATGAGAAAAAAAATAAAAGTGATTACACACAGTGCTTATTTTGCTAAGCCCTTGATATAATCATTAGTATATTAGGCCTGAATATCTGCATAGTGCATACCTTCCCAGTGGAAAACTGTGTAATAAGCCGATTTCTAGCAATCTTCCATTTTTCACCTCTCATAACAAATGGATTATTCCCCATAACCGGATCAATTTGTTCGTCAATTTCAAATTCATTGTCATGGAAACTGGAGAATTCTTTAACAGCTATTCTTTGTATAAGCTCCGGATCTCTTATCATCAAACTTGGTCTACGCATTACATATCCTCCATAATAACTGTAGCCATCAAAGTACCTTAAAAAGAAATGTTTACCTCAATCTTGTTCTCAAAAAAAAAAACAAGCCACTTATTGGGAGTCTACAAGAGCAACCCTAGAGGTTCGCACGACCAACTGGAGCATGATTAATATTAAGCCGTAACCGTGAATACGAAGACCATTACGATCCCACACGCGTCGAATTATTTTGGTGCCTAAACAGCATTAATTTTGCAATGAAACTTGCATTTTTCGATTAATCCAAGTTAAAGGAAAAATAGCTCACACCTTTATAAGTATACAGTATGTAAACGCGTAAGGTGCACATAGGGAAATTAGCATTGGGAAAAAATACTTGGATCAGAGTTAGCCATGACTGCATTAATTGTTATTTCTATTGAATTATCGTGGTAATCTTGAGGTTTTCTATTTTATTTTGATTTATTTTTATTTTACTTGGATTTTTTAATAATAAAAAGTTCTTATAAATCATTATTTTAATTTTTTTGTACAAAACAAAACAAAAAAACAACTCCATCTGTTTGGAAACATTTCATTCAAAAATTGTCTGACTTGTGCGTTGGTAAATCAGTGACCCAATGTCTTTAGGTTCAACACGAATAGGCGGAGATATTTGATCTCACACCATATTTAAGTATTTTTGGAAATTTTATGTCCTATTAATAAAAAAAAGTCCGATTATGTTGTAATCATTTGAATATTTTCTTCGGTAGTATACACACTCATTTTGTAAAGGAATATTATCTGTCAAATTGAAGGCTCACTCTGATCCAGTCGTATTTTCCCAATGCTAATTTCCCTATGTGCACCTCACGTGTTTACATACTGTATACAGGCTGTCCCATTAAGAATGGGACATAGAACAACCGCAGATTCTCCAATTCATAATAAAACGATTAAGCGAAATATGCTTAGATAAAATGTTACTCGTTTCCGAAATACGGGGTGTTGAAGTTGAAAACTGAAAAATTATTAATGTCCATAATTTTTTTAATACACCGTATAATTTTACTCAAATCGGCACACTTGTTAAATATCATAAAATGCACCTAACAATAAAAAAATTAGTTCAGTACGCTCTACCAGTGGCGTACGGCAGGAGTAAGTAATGCTTGTACCCCTTCTAAATGTTACGCCGCTGTCTAAATTTTAATTTTGACTATAATTTTAATTTTTTTGATATTTTCTAAGTCAATAATGTACACTTGTTAGTTTGTTGTAAAGTCATTGGTTTTCGAGATATTCGCAGTTTTTTTAAGATAAAATTGTAAAAATGAATATTATTAATAATAATACAAATAAAAAGTACATGTCTATCTATCTTTAACTGCGAATATCTCGAAAACCAATGACTTTACAACAAACTAACAAGTGTACATTATTGACTTAGAAAATATCAAAAAAATTAAAATTATAGTCAAAATTAAAATTTAGACAGCGGCGTAACATTTAGAAGAAATACAAGCATTATTTACTCCTGCCGTACGCCACTGGTAGGGCGAGTAACATTTTATCTAAGCATATTTCGCTTAATCGTTTTATTTTGAATTGGAGAATCTGCGGTTGTTCTATGTCCCATTCTTAATGGGACACACTGTATAGATTTATGAAAAAAAGTGTTTTTTTTATCTTGGAAGATTACAAAAATTATTTATAATATTCTTATTGACAAATGACAAATCGAAAAAAATATTTAAAAATAAAATTGTTTTTGTCTCATTTTTCGCTTTTTATTGGTGTTCGTTATTTACTTTTGGACTTCGCACGAAATTGAGAATCGACTTAAATACATAAATAATACATTAAAAATAAATGTTTATATTGATAAACCGGTTGATTATAAATTAACGAATTATTATCTTATTGTTAATAGTAACTTTATTGTTTATATATTATCATTTTATACGCATTATGCGGTACATGAAATTATCATAATTTGTGATTAAACAATCCCTGGAATAATAATTTACATATTATATATTTTTGCTGCTGTAAAAAAATAGTATTTCTGACAGTTGATCAAACGTATCAACTCTTTAAATTATTATTTCTGTATTTTCATTTTCAAACTGACTCGTTAATGACCACGCCATGATTTAAGAATTTTTACAAAATTAAATAAAGTTTTACCGAAATTCTATGTTTTTTTCGCATTGTGACTTTTTTTATCTAATAAAGTTTTAAAATATATGACTATGTATCTTGACTGTGAATTATTATTTTATGAAAATAATTATGGGTCAACAATCTGAGATTCTAAAGGAAATAAAATAAAATCGTGGGACGCATCTGCTAAAAAAACTTTTCATTTTGGAGTTATAAGTTGTTGATAGATGACCTATTTAATAATTTTATTAGGGTTATCGTTAAAATAGTAGGTTTTGTATCAAATGCGTGAATTATTATTTTATGACGCAGTGTGACATTATGGTAAAACAAACCTTAGCGATTTTTAATATATATAGTATCTTTTGCACATACTCGCCATAAAATAGTTGATTTTCATCTAATTTTAAAAATTTTGATAGTCCAATTTTGAGTAAGATCAATTCTAATTGTAGTCTGCGTTCAAGTCGCATACGTTTTTTTCAATGATTTACTATAAAAAAGTGCGGTTACGCTTATTTTACTTCACGCAAAGCACTAGTGTTAAATATATTACTTCACAACCGCTATACAGGCATGAAAAGCAGCTAATTTATAGGGACCTGTGCAGATTTTTTTTTGTAATAATAGCTATATTAAAATTCTCCCCAGCATTTTGAATTATTATCACGCGACAATAAATAAACTGATTGAAAGTACCATCACATACTTGTAATCTTTACTCATTTCTGCCATACTGTTGTCTCCAAGAAATGCCTTAAAAGATACAGTGCCCAAGAGCAGTTTCGGCTTTCTGTGCGGCACATCTCGTTCCACCCAATACTTGTAAGTCCATGTTAAATAATAATATAGTGTAACAGCTGAAGTCACAAGCAACGTTATTAATACCAACATCGCGTTTAGTTTTATTTAATACTGAAAGCTGAATTATTGTCACATCAATAAATACTAACACTACTAACAAGCACACGTCATATATATGTTTGGAATTATTTTGACAGATGTGGAGGGAGTAAAAATATATGATAAAGAGTGATTTTTGCTAGTAAGGATGTCACATTTTCGTTGAATGTGTAGAGTATTTCGATATCACCTACACATCAAACTCAAAAACCATTTTGGCTCATCATTATTATTATTATTATTCGTTTGCGATTTGAATCACATGAGACTAGCACGAATACCGTGATGTACGGGCCGAAGTCAAGTATTAGCATAGGATCAATTTTTATTGTTAGTCTCATTTTGATTTTAAATAAAATTGATTTAAGTAGAAAATTATGAAAACTGACCCACTACTGTCACTAAAATAATAAGTTATTAATAATATTTGACTGCCTTACAAATCTTTACGCTTGCATTACTTATGATTCTTTATCTATTTTCTACTTGAATTTCTTACAAGATTTTTGCTTTGGTGTGGATCACTTTTATACACACGTCGTTTTTTAACTACTCCCACATCCCTACTATATATTTAGTTTATCATCACTGTACAGTGCCAAATTATCGGTAAATAAAATAGTAAATAAAGATTACGTAGTTAGCACTTGACCAATTCCGATTATTTTTTCACATATTGTAAGACCTTCATTTTATTATTTTATAAACAGTTTTGTGATACGTTTAGCTAAGACCTCACGCTAAATATTTCCCCTTACCGTTATACGGTCATATCTCACCCTCACACAATTTTTGAGATGGCTTATTCAAAAAATCTCTCCAATCAACTTTAAATAAACAAATAATCATCAGGGAATAAAATTTTAATATTTCAAACCTAAGAGAGTAGGAAGAAGTTAACTTGTTTTTACAGCTTTAATGATTTTGTTCATACTTTCCCTCTATGTTGGCAATTCCAAACAAAGGCTTTTTCAAAATTTCAAAACTGATTACCAAAGTTTGGGGAATATAGTTTCTCTGACCAAAATTTATTACTACCAGATCTTGGAGCAATTGATTTGTTGGATGTTGTGAAATTTTTGGGGATTTACATTGACAAACATTTATCATGGAAACAACATATAGAGCATCTATGTAAAACTATAAATAAATATGCTTACCTCCTACGTTCACTAAACAAAATTGTTCCTCGTGACATTTTGAAAAATATATACTATTCGTATGTGCAGTCTAAACTACGATATGGTATTGTCATTTGGGGCAATTCTGTGTCTATGGATACCCTATTTAAAGCCCAGAAAAGATGTATTCGTGCAATTTGTGATAAAGGTCCTCGAGTGCACTGTCGTCCGCTGTTTCATGATTTAGATATACTTACCGTCTATGATTTATATATATTTGATTGTGCTTTATTCGCTATTAAATATCCGAAATTTTTTGTTGATAACCAAATTAAGCATGCTTATGATACAAGAAGAAAAGAAAACCTTGTAGTATCATTAACACATATATCCAGTGTGCTCAAGAGCCCACTAAATTCCATTATAAAAATATTTAACAAGTTACCATTTGATATAAAGACTCTTCCGTTAAAAATATTTAAAAAAAAGCTTGTGACATTTCTAAATTTTCACAATTTTTATAATATTAATGAATACCTACTTAATAACGTCATGTTCTAAATTATAATATGTACACTATTTTTTTTGTTTCATTTTAAATGTGAGGTTTTTGTGTGATTTTAAATTTGACATGTTCTATGTTGTTATTGCAACTCACAGAATAAATATGCTATTCTATTCTATTCTATTCATTGTCAAAACATATTTAATTTTACTTTTTACTCCCATATGAGTGGAAATAGTATATTATACCAAGGGCCGAAAGTGTGATCTGTGCGCAATGATGCCTCTGCTTAGTCTCAGGCATTATGGCGCGAAAGACAAGGTATCACACTTATGGCCAGTGCGGTGTATATACTATCTTAAAAAAAAACTTCGGAGAAGTAAAAACTTCGTTCTGTGCTAAATTCAAAAACTTGAGGCGACTGAATCTTAAGATTATAACTTAAAAAAAAAGAATTTCGAGGCAGACAAGAAATTGAAATCAAGCTCGAAATTCTGTGCGTAAGACGTCGAAAAAAAATGAATTTCGAGGCAGACAAGGAATTGAAATCCAACCTTGAAATTCTGTGCTTATAAAAGCTACAAGAGCAACAGCAAAAAAATGCAAAGACGGTGTTCGCATAACTTTAGTTACTACTAAAAAAACGCCGTCTGTGCACTTTTTTTTGCTGTTGCTCTTGTAGCTTTTATAAGCACAGAATTTCAAGGTTGGATTTCAATTCCTTGTCTGCCTCGAAATTCATTTTTTTTCGACGTCTTACGCACAGAATTTCGAGCTTGATTTCAATTTCTTGTCTGCCTCGAAATTCTTTTTTTTTAAGTTATAATCTTAAGATTCAGTCGCCTCAAGTTTTTGAATTTAGCACAGAACGAAGTTTTTACTTCTCCGAAGTTTTTTTTTAAGATTTCACGTCTTTTCCCAAAGTGTGAGACATTATTTTTATTTTTCCTCCAAAATAAGCATATGTGCATTTTTTATATTGTTGTATTTAAATGCAATAAAAGTGTTCATATTGTTGTATTTAAATGCAATAAAAGTGTTCATATTGTTGTATTTAAATGCAATGAATCTCCGAAATTAGAATATGTATTGTAAAAAACAACACGATCCTTACTCCATGCAACTGTGGTTTCGAGCGCGTCTCTCATGTATTTGTGGGCGTGACATGTAAGTTATATCGTGGCAGCACTTGATTACGCGCCAAATATAAATGCACTTTTGTAGTTTGTTAAATAAGAAGTAACAATCAAAAGTCGGTTATAGAAATTGCAATAATCGACTTTTGATTTTTACTTCTCATTTAACAAACAGTACTACAAAAGTGCATTTATATTTTGCCGCGTAGTTCAGTGCTGTCGCGGTGCAACACCTAGTGGTGCAATCGGCTCATCACACCTCCATGCGAATACCATGACATTCAATTTGTAAACAATCCATGTGAAGTCTATTAAAAATAAAAATGAGCTATAACAAGTCTATGCTCTGTGATACATGATTCTTTTTTATATTCATTTGAAATATGGATATTCTTGAAGATTCCATGAAGGCACATTTTGAAGGCATGGAAAAAAAATCAATGAACAAAGCCCACCATTAAAAATACAATTTTTTTTTCATATCATTTGTAAAATACTTATTTTGCATTAAAAAAAGAAGTTTCACTTCGTAATCTTTTCACTTTTTAATTTTTGTTGCACTTTTTATGATAAATATGTTTTTTAATAAATTAATTTATTTAAATCTAACTTCAATCATATATTTTGTTATTTTTTAATAAAAGATTTGACGAAAGTGAATTTTTCACAAAACAAGAAAATAATAAAAATTAAAAATTAAAAAAGAAATAAAAATATATGAGAAAAAATTGAGAAAATAAATTAAAACTAAAAAACAATTACAAACATAAAAACAAATTAAAAATTGAAAAACAAATTTTCCAATGATGCTGGCGGGAATCGAACGCAAGACCCTGTTATTAGTTATTACTAGCCTAACGTCGTTACCGCTAGTCCACGGGCACACTCAGACTATAAGCTGTTATTGTGGTACAGAAGTATATATGGGTGATACGAAAAATCGGTCCTATGAAAGTCACGTGGTCACAGAACTATAAAACTTGGAAACTTGCTTCATATACACGGCGTTATATGGGACAAAGGCAAAATCAATGTATAAGAATACGCTAGAGATTCGTTGGCATTTAGCACAGAAAAGAATCTCTAGCGAGATTCTTCGATTTTCCTTCATGCCTCGGTCGTAGGCACGCTTATTAAATACATAAATTAATTAATTACATAAAAACACAGATAAATGCCAAACAAGAAGCTTTGAGGATATACGTAAAAACACGAATGACGGCTCTTCGCGACTATTAGCTAAAATGTAATAGAATTGCTATGGAAACGACATCTAAACAACAGTTGATTGGTTGTTTTTGCTTTACTACCGCCTGAACGTACGAACTTCCCAGATTGGTACGTGTAATCCCACATGTTAGACTTTCTGCCTTACAATTGATGCCGAAAGTATAATCTTTCGATCGAGGTATGAAGAAAATATACATATAACTTAAAATTGTGTTCAAAAACATAAAAAGGTAGGCTGTAAACTCTATAATCGTTTATTAATCACAACCCACGTGTTTATAATTTATTAAAAATTATTTTTTCTTGTTTAGCACAGTTCGTTAAAAACTTTTCTTTAAAAAGTTGTTTTTTTACTAAAATTTTATTTTTTTCTTTTCAGTCTTTCAAAATTATTTCCATTGAAACAATAATTTGTAGAAATTAATTGATTATTTTATTCTAAAAACGAGTGAAGCATGTGTACAAAAAATGTATTCTCCTGGTTTCATGTTTCAATGATCAGAATTATGAAGAGAATGATAAAATCCGGATTACCTCTGTTCATCATTTTGGGGTAGATTTTGCAAAAAATCCTTTTTAGAGAGTGCCTACGTTGTAGAAGTGTAGCAGAATTTTGAAATATGAAATTTTGTTTCATATTTCAAAATTCTGCTACAGCTTCTTCCGCAACACTAAAGTGCGCAGATGCATATATAAAAAATAGTTTGAAGCATATTTCTTCCTGGCGACATCAAAAATATGGAAGTCTGTAACTTCTAGAAGCTATAATACCAGACGCCAGAATGAGAGTATCGTATAATGAATACGAACCTCGCTCGGGCGTCCGGTCTATAATTACCCGCTTAGAATTATAGAAAATTTTCTATGAAAACGAAATGCTAAGTAGGTACCTACACTAAAAAAATATAATAAACAACGTGATATGATTTATGATTGACTGATGATTTTTTTTTTTAATTTTCATCGTTACACTGAAATGAATGAACATTTTCTGTTTACTTTGTTATCAGAATAGATGTCTTCTTGGAAATTTTAATACAAAAAGTTCTTTAATTATTCAGGTTATCTGACCAATCAATTTTTCAAGTATTTTATAAAAATATTTCGGTCGCTAAGCGTCGGTAATGTCAATTAATCATACTAATGCTGGAGTACACAAAATATTTTCAAAAAATTTGAGTAGACAATGACAGATTGTGACCTACATAATTACCGTTACAACAAGAGCAATCTAATATCGTATTCAAACTCCACAAAGAAAAATATTTTTTTTCAAGTTAAATTTTGTTTAAAATACGTAGAAAAATGTCGTTGCAAAATTAAAATTATACAAAAAAAACTATGTTGAATACATGTTAAGGTCAATGTCCAAAATACGGGCAATGTCGACAATGCCCGGGCAATGTCGACATTGACCGGTCAATGTCCGGGCATTGTCGACAATGCCCGGGCAATGTCGACATTGACCGGTCAATGTCCGGGCATTGTCGACATTGCCCGTATTTCGGACATTGACCGTAACATATACACAGTTTAAAAAAATACCGTTTCAAGCGATCAATTATTTTTCGAGCAAAATCGATTTAAAATTTTATAATGCTTTTCTTATGGAGAAATACTTAATTATGTGTAGTCACAATCTAAAGTCATTGTCAAATTAGATTTTTTGACAAATCTTTCTGCAACCCAGCATTATTAAATTTGCCTATAAATAGTATAACGCGTGTTGAACGATTGTAAATGTTCAATCTCCTTTCTTATTAACTTAAGAGAAAAAGTTTATTTAAAAATAATGTACAGACTTCTAATTTCCACTGTTTTCGATATATTTCAGCTATAATAAGAAAAGTAATTGCTGTTCAAATTTAAAATTTTCCTTGAATTTTTACGCCAAGCCAAATTTGAACTGTAATTTTGTTTCTCATTACAGCTAAAACAGATCGGAAATGATTGAAATCAGAATTCTAAACATTTATTTAAATAAAAAAATTGTTTCTCTTAAGATAAAAATAAAGCTGTATTTAAATGTAAAACCGTATATTTACCTAACATATTATAGTATATTGCATACATAAATTATCAGATGGTGGGACCCAGGAATCGAACTTCAAAATGTCGACGGTTCATAACAGGTATTCGTGCGATTATTCCCGAAAGACTAGACCGCTTTAAGCGAAATTTGAAACATATTATATTGAAATCTAGTAGTAAATCCGGCTCTGCTTGTATGTAAGTATTAGGTACATTATTTTAGATAGACCATTAAGAAGAAGGCCTGAAGGGCACGGTTATTTTCAGCTTTAAACAAAAATACTATTGTAAGAAAAAAATTATATAAACGGTCTTCTTATAACAATTGCATTTAGTATTGTATTGTATTTCACCTATAACGCGCCGTATTTCCTCTTTAAGATGTTCAATTGTTTCAGGCTTATTCGCATACATCTTTTCCTTCACATAGACCCAAAGAAAAAAGTCCATCGGTGTTAGATCGCACGATCTTGGTGGTCAATGTTGATCGCCAAATCGAGAAATGACACGGCCTGGAAACTGGTCTGCAGTAACACCATTGTTGGAAAAAACGTGTCCTCCACAACAATTACATCCAATATAGAGCCACAAAAATTCTGTTAACATTTCGCGATACCGCACACTATTAACAGTTAGCGCATTTCCAGCCGCATTTTCAAAGAAACGCAGATTCCTTTAGTGTGGCTATATTTTCGAGTGACCGACAAGGACGACGACGAACAATGGTCTTTTGATCCATCAGCGTAAGTTTGGTCTCAAATTTTGTAATTAAACGCCTCACTGTCGATTAATTTGGCGCATAATTGCGACCGAAAACTTGACGTAATTGGCGAACTGTTTTTGCAAAACTTTCACCATTTTTGTAATGTGTAAAACATGTAAAATGCATCACAAGGAACACAGTTTTTAAAAAGATTTTATTGTGAGATAATAATATATTGTATTACCTATTATTAATTATTATTTAATAAATCATTATAATTATTATAAATTTTTATACATTTGTGTTAAAATTCAGCTTGTTTTCTTTTGTAAAAGTTTAACCAAAATCCTCCCTTAGGTAGAGCTACAAATGACATTGTATCCAATTCGATGGGTTCTTTTGTTTTTCTATTAACCTCAAAGTCCAAATTATGTATAAGAATGGCTAAAACTGCCTTAATTTGCGTTACAGCGAACCTTTGACCTGAAAAATATGCATATTATAATATTTTATTTGCAAATCTGATTATCAAATCCTACGTACATATACAGTTTATTATAAGTAGGATAACAATAATTCACTATCAGTACCATTTTTTGAGAAATAAAAACATTTCTCTTTAACTACCTAAGCAACTCCTTGGTCCTTGTCCAAACGGAAAATAAGTGTTTTTTTGTATTGAACCAATTCTGTTATCAGAAAATCTGTCAGGATCAAATTTCGATGGTTCCTCAAAATATTTTGAATCTTGATGAATAATCAACATTGGAATTATAATTGAAGTTCCCTTTTCGACTTTTACATCAGGGCCCTTGTCATGTCCAGCTGGATGTGGTAAAACAGTATCCTGTGTACATACTTTTGACAAAATTCCAAAAGGTGTATACAGTCTCATGACCTCTGGAAATATGAAGACAATATATTCTATTTTTTGATGATTTTAAATTACAAATTGAAAGAATAGATAATGAAATTCTTTGCCTTTTAGACAAAGAAATTTTATATTTTTATGCAATACGTAAATTTATACGCGTTTTTTGAAAGTAGAGCAAGTGTCTTTTTCATAAATTCCATTGAAAAACTAACCACGAAAGATGCAATCCAAGTACTTCATTTCTTTTAATGCTTCGTAGGTGAATTTTCCATCGTATTTGTCTAAAACTGTGTCAACTTCTTCACGTAATTTATTATAAATATTTTTATTAGCAGCGATACTATATAAAGAAAAACCAATGACACTATTGCTTAACAAAAATCCATCTGTAAAGAACACTGCAATATTTGACAAGATGTCTATTTCACCAAAATCTGAAAAACGATAAAATTTTAAATTAGAATTCATATAAAAATCTATAAGAAAAATAAATTAGTTGCTTAATAGAAAATATCGTTACAATTTACAAATTATTTTATTCTTCAGCATTAATTGTCCCAGAATTTAAAATATACCGAAAACTGAAAATAAACTGAAACACAAATACCTACCATTGTATTTTTCTTTCAGCTTTAACATTTGATCCAGAAAGTCATTAGCCGTGATCTTGTTCTTTTCTCTATGTTGTGATACATCTCGAATCATAGTCAAAAGAAGATTTGTGAACTTGTCAGGAAGAAATCTGTTAATAATTCAATTTAATGGACTATGTAGACCGAGTTCCTCTTATTAGACTACTCATATTAATATTCAAATTAAATTCTTATAAAATGAGTAAAAATATTTTTATTATTTCAATTTTGGATTCGAAACACAATGAAGCAAATCTCCATCTATTTTTAAACTTTTTTCAGAAATATGGTTTGTCAGCGCCTCCGTTGTTACAGTACGACAGTAAGAATCTTTCCCTCAAAAATCAAGCTCCCAAAAAAAAAAAAAAAAAATAATTAAAATAAAATGGATTTTAGTCAAATATCAGAATGGGTAGTCTTATATGGAAAATCTTATATAAACATTTAGAGCCTCTCACTAAATAAATTAAGTCTAATGTTGTAAAAAAATGTTTTCAATTATATAATACAGGAGTGTTTTTACTCGAATCTGATCTTCATAAATCGACTGTAAAGCCCACATCACACAATAGTAGTTTCGCCGCTGGATTGCCTACCAAATTGCGCTGCCAGGTTTCAAGCGTGGTGGGGCCATCAACGTTGTGATGGATGGCTCCTTTGCCTAGTTAACTTTATATGAAGCGCGCTGTAAAGCTGGATTTGTGGATGGTTTTGATGAGATGAGTCAAATTGACATTTTGCATTTTTATTGGTTCTCGCTCAAATCTAACAGAGAATACAACACGAATAGTAGAACCGAGACCCACGCATTGCAGTGACGTCATCTTTCATAGCTGTAGCCTGTGCAAGTCCCAGCAGTAAGCATAAAATCCAGCGACGTGTGACGCGGGCTTCAGCAGTGTTCCTACTCCGTATATCCCAAATATTTCGAAAGCCCTTTAAGATGATTATTTGAGGTAAACGAGAAAATTCACGGAACATTAGCAATATGATCTCCCGCTGAGACGGATTTACTAAGGCTGTACCAAATCGCCGTCCACACTAAGAAAATATTTGGTAATTACAAACAGATATATTGAATTGATTCAAAATTTAAGCATTTTAATAAGATCAAATTTGAATAGAACAAAGTAACCGAGTAGAGAGATTATAAATTCGGCTGCTGATGCAAGTAGCCACGGAAAAAAATTCCGCCTTGTAAAATTTTCAGTCTGTTACTGTCGCCTAGCCGAAGCTGATTACCTCAGTTGTTTAACGTCTGTAATCAATAATCTCTCTCTCTCTCCCAGCCCAACTCGAAAATTTTCCGTTCAATATTTTCCATTTGTAGCAAATGCTTTTCTAAATATTTAAGACGTAGTGTTTTTATTGGAAGACACGGTATATTTTGAAAACAAATTTTACCCTGTTATGAAAAACTAAATCAATTTATTAACGCGAGAGTCCTTAATTTTTATACTTACTTGAAATTGAAAAGTTTAGCAATTGGTGGACAAAACATTGATAGCATAAATAGTGCAGTCCTTGCTATTCCGGGTTGAAATATTTCTTTTGCGTAAAAAATAAATTCCGAATTTGGATTTTCGAAAGATTTTACATCGATACCGAAAGCACACAACGCAACTGAATCTGTAGTGAATTTGTTCGCGACTTCGCTTAATAAAACACCATCCTTTCCTTTCGCCTCTGCACTCTCAATTAAATAATCAACCATTTTATCAGCGGACTTAATTATTAACGGAAACATATTTTTTATCTAAAATTATTAAGAAGTATTTCAATTCAGGTTCAAACTTACTGATTTAAAGAAATAGTATACTATACCACAAGAGCCGAAAGTGTGATATCTTGGCCTGCGCACCATGATGCCTAAGGCGAAGCCGAGGGCATCATGGCGCGATGGACAAGGTAGTAGTGTATACTATTTTTCTTCATACCTCGGTCGTAAGTACGCTTATTAAATACATTAATTAATTAATTACTTATTAATTACATAACAACACAGATAAATTACAAGCGAGCTTTGAGGTTATACGTAAAAACACGAATGACAGCCGTTTGCGACTATTAGCTCAAATACGGTAATACGGTTGCTATGGAAACAACAACTAAAAAACAGTTGATAAATTATTGTTTCTTAATTGCCGCCCGATCGTACGTATTTCCCGCATCAGTGCGTGTAATCCCACCAATGCGTAAATGTTAGTCTTTTGATCGAGGTATAAAGAAAAAATATTTACGTTATTCCTCGTTGGGCGCATATTAAAGTGTATTTGAGCAGATTACCGCTCACAAACTCTTTACAAACAAAATATATACTACACTCAAATGTGCGGGAGGTGATAAGAAAATTTTGTTGTAAACAGTTGATATGCGCAAATCGATTTAGTTAGTTCATTTTTTGTTAACATTTAGTTTTTCACCTCCATATGGCATGCAATAATTTAGGCGAAACAAACAAACTAAAATCGAAATTGGCTTTTTACACATCTTCCCCTATAAAATATTTGATTTTCATGCTTCTTAGCGGTAATTAAATAACCGGTCAATTCTAATGCTGTGGACTAAAATAAATAAATCTTCAATTAAACAGTAAATTTAAAAGCGACCTTGTCATTCCCACTATAAGAGGAACAGAGATAAGAAAGCAGGCGTAGTTTTTGGCGCACAACCTAAATAAATTGTAATTGATTACACATTATACTTAAAATGTTGCGAGGTGAAAAACGAACGTCAATGAGCTTTAAGTCACACAAATCGTAATAGCATTACGTTCGAGATACATGCTATATTTTTTGCACGTCCTTCCTATAAAATAGCTAATTTTCACACCACGATAAGTATATTTGTAATATTTTTGACAGATCCATTTGCAATCATTTTCATTTTTACAAAAACTACGCCTACTTTGTGCTGCTTGGATATCTTTGATTCTCTTATAGTATTAAATGGTAACTGACAGATCGCTTCTAAATTTTTTTGTTGCATTGGTAAGACTGCATGTATTTAGATCAAAGCATGAATATTCAACGGGTCATTTTTCTACCGTTATACAGGCATAAAAAACTAATTTATAGAGATGTATGTAAAAAAACTACTAAGTATTGCATATTAAGTACAGATCACCGATATTGTAAATATTGAAAAATTACTAGTACGTTAAGTTAATAAAAACTTTTATTTTCATTATGTCTAGCTTATAAGAAATAAAAATTTACTTTTCCTGTAGAAAACTGTGTTACAAGCCGGTTTCTAGCAATCTTCCATCTTTCTCCCTTTAGTGTAAATGGATTTTTTCCAAGAACTGGATCATATTCTTCATCGACTGGAAACTCATTGTCATGGAAACTTGAGAATTCTTTAACAGCAATTCTTTCAATAAGATCTGGATCTCTTATTATAAGAACTGGTTTACGGAACGTGTAACTTCCATAATAACTGTTACCATCGAAAAAACTAAAAAAACGTACAAAACACATAGGAGGAGAGCCCGTAACACTCAAACTCTATGGCCAGCCTTATAGTACAATGGTTGGCAGACTGGAGTGGACAAGACCGTGAAAAAAGGATAACTTCCGATCCCCCAAAAAATCGGTCATCCTATGTATCTTTGAATAGGTTGAAATTACATTTAAGTGAAACATTTTCACTTTTAAAATCGTTTTGTGTTCGGTTGGCGGGTTTTTCATTGCAAAAAAGTAATTGGATTTTTGGATGAAATTTTGGAACGAAGTTCCTTATGGGACGTTATAGATATGAATGGAGAGGGCTAGAAAAAAACGTAAGAAAAAAGCTTAAAGAAAATCTGTAACGAGAATCTTATCTAATTGCCTATTGTATGTCTGTCCGTGGACATAGATAGATAGATAGATATATTTATTTCGAAAATAGCATAAAAGCTGTGAAATATGTCAATATACATTACATAAATAATAATTAAAATACAGATAAAATTAGAACTCGTCAATACAATAGAGACATTTTTCTATTAAATATTTTTTCAATTGTCTTTTAAAAGGTGATAGAGGCAGGTCTTTAATTTCACTCGGAACTTTATTAAAAAATGTCAACTAAATTAAAATTTACATTATTTCGATACATAGAGGATTTTGGCAGTGGAGTACGCAGGTTGCCAGCTCGTCTCGTGTTCTTATTGTGTATCGAAATATTTGTATTAAAATAATTTGAATGTCATTTCACAAACATACACTTCATAATCATATATTGAATAAAAAGTTAAAATTTTATAATTTTTAAAATAAGGTCGTGGACTGAGCTTAAAACAACAAACATAGAAAGTTGAAATTTGGCACACTTATAATATAGGGCATGAGACAGATCCTAACGGAGTCGCATTTTTTAATTTTGGTCCCAGTGGGGAGCAAATTGAAAATAAAAAAGTTTTTCGCTAATAATTCGCTCAATTTAAATCAGATCGGTTCGAAACCTACCTTAACGAAAGAGGAGAACATTTTACATAGTTTTCGTATAACAGAATTCCCCCAAATAGTTTTTTTTATACATAAAAAAGAAGAAATAAACACTGTATATAAATTCGATTTTGCTAAATACATCACGCTCGTGGATCGGCTATCCTTTTGTGTTATGTACATTTAAAAATAAAAAGATTGCATTTGTTCAAAAACGGATGCCATTTCAAATATTAGTATTTTGACATTAATATTTTATGAAATGCAACGCCTTCTAAATTCACGGTTTGATATTATACCTATATAAATAGCGATATCTAAGCAGTGTCAATAGTTTAGTGGTAGAATACTCATCTGCCATACGGGTGACCCGGGTTTAATTCCCGGCAGATGCGCGACAAATGTTATTTTAATATTTTTAGAGTTGCAAATCACACAATTAATTTTTGTTTAATAATCATATTTTAGTATAAATAAAATTTTCGAGTAATGTATATTGTATATGATAGGTACATAATAATTAGCGAACATAACATCGTTCCAACCAGGTGTCCCACGACACCTCTCGTCTTTTTTTTCTATAAATAGAAAGATCACATATACAAGATTTATAGCAAAACTATGTTTACTTTATTTTATTACCTCATAATTAAGAAGTTACATATAATTTAAAAATACTTTTTAACCAAGTTCCGATAATTATTGAATTGTTTATTTAGTGTATCTACTATTAAAAAAGCCACGGATACATAGCCATAAAAACAGTACGACGTCACGCGCGGTTTTTGGCGCGTTATCGGAAAAAGTATTTTTAAATTCTATACCTATAACTTTTTAATTATGAAGTAAGAAAATAAAATATACGTAATTTTGCTATAAAATTCATCCGAGTTTGAGCGCGTCAAAAACGTAAGCTTCAAAATAAAATGAACAACATTCTATTCGAAGATATACAGGGTGAGTTTTAAGTTGATGCTTTTGTTTTTACAGCGTGTAAAAATCAAATAGACGAGCAAATATTTCAAATAGTTTTTTTATCAAAACTCAAAAATAAGAGAGAAACAGCCTTTCGAAGTTTAATATAGAACAACCGATTTTTGAGGGACCGAAAGTTATCCCTTTTCACGGTTCCGCCCACTACAGCTTGCCAACCAATGTATTTTCTTTTAAGCAGGGCTTAAATTTCTCAAATACCCGTGAACTGGCCTTTACGGCTGTCCATAGGGTTTGAGTGTTCCTGGCTCTTGGACTAACACTATTTCCATTCTCGAAATTTTATTTAAATGTCATTAACTGTCACAGCTCTCTGAGTGTAGTCACAATTATTTTTTTTATTATTTTTATTAGATAAGTATACAATCAAAATTTAATTATTTACAATTTTACTAGTTCAATACATACTTGTAGGTATCGGTAAATTCTTTCAACATGTTCTCTCCTAGGAATATCTTAATATTCACACTGCCTAAACCCGGAGTCGGTTTTTTATGCGGCACTCCGCGTTTCGCCCAATAATCGTATGTCCATGTCAAATAAAAATATAAGACGACGGCTAGACCCACAAGTAACGTCAATAACACCAACATCGCTTAAGTGTTGTTTAGTACTGAAGTTTTTTCATATTAACAGCGGTTTAATTGACTCAAGGAAATACACATGGAGGGAGAACGTGCTATAAATTGTGATTATTTAATATTTCTATGCGAATGCACGACGCTCTCTTGCCGCCATTCCCCCTCTACGCCGCCGTTCACGACTCTCTTGTGTATGCGCATTTGTATTAGTTACAGGGCCAAATTTAGTTACTAGAATTTCGCTTAAATGTATGTTTCACATCTGCCAGGCGTCCCACGGCGGTAATTTTTTTTGTCTATAAATACAGCGCGCAGCAGTTAAATGCTCTAACATGTCATATACAGGCTGTCCCATTAAGAATGGGACATAGAACAACCGCAGATTCTCCAATTCAAAATAAAACGATTAAGCGAAATATGCTTAGATAAAATGTTACTCGCTCTACCAGTGGCGTAAGGCAGGAGTAAGTAATGCTTGTACCCCTTCTAAATGTTACGCTGCTGTCTAAATTTTAATTTTGACTATAATTTTAATTTTTTTGATATTTTCTAAGTCAATAATGTACACTTGTTAGTTTGTTGTAAAGTCATTGGTTTTCGAGATATTCGCAGTTAAAGATAGATAGACATGTACTTTTTATTTGTATTATTAGTAATAATATTCATTTTTACAATTTTGTCTTAAAAAAACTGCGAATATCTCGAAAACGATGACTTTACAACAAACTGACAAGTGTACATTATTGACTTAGAAAATATCAAAAAAATTAAAATTATAGTCAAAATAAAAATTTAGACAGCGGCGTAACATTTAGAAGGGGTACAAGCATTACTTACTCCTGCCGTACGCCACTGGTAGAGCGTACTGAACTAATTTTTTTATTGTTAGGTGCATTTTATGATATTTAACAAGTGTGCCGATTTGAGTAAAATTATACGGTGTATTAAAAAAACTATGGACATTAATAATTTTTCAGTTTTCAACTTCAACACCCTGTATTTCGGAAACGAGTAACATTTTATCTAAGCATATTTCGCTTAATCGTTTTATTTTGAATTGGAGAATCTGCCGTTGTTCTATGTCCCATTCTTAATGGGACACCCTGTATTGAAGATCATGTCACAAACGTCGATTGTCGAGTAATACCATACAAGAAATTACTAGTTGTTTTGACTATAATCCAACCGCCAGAAACGCTAGTAGCTTAAGCCGCGTTCACACGCGTCAGTTAAAATGTTCATTGTAACTGATTCATTTTTGCTGACTATGCTTTTCACTGAACAAATCGTTCACACGGTTCAATGAAAATATGAACTGAAACTGAAAATGAATAGGTAGTAGACAAGTTCCTTTCTTGTGATACGTTTTCTATATTGGTCCAAAAATGGTTCAATATTATGATCACGTCACTTAAAAACCATTTTTAAAAATGTAGTAGTAAAAAAAAATGAACTATTAATGAACTATATCGACACCCGACACAAGTTCACACGTTTCAGTTGCCTTTCATGACGCAATACTGATCATTATAAATGACGGAAGTAGAAATATTTTCTAAATGACTGAAAACAAATATTAATGATTCAGTCATACTGAAACAGATGTTCACACTTTCATAACTTGTTCAGTGTTGATGAATCAGTCATAATGAACATTTTAAATGACGCGTGTGAACGCGGCTTTACACTTGTTTGGTGTTTCATAGGCGATGCTAATCATTGTTATTATTATTATTAAAATACTAGCCAAATGATAAAAATTCGCAGTTGAAATATTGTGTTTTTACTACTTAAATTATTTTCTTATCTTTGTTTTTATATTTACAATATTAAAAAAGTCGTTTCTAAAAAAAGTGTAAATATTATTATAACGTGTAATCTTACTTTGGAAACAATAATTTTTTTTTAATAGTCGTAAATATAAAAACAAACATTTTAAAATAATGTCAATACCAAGAAGTTAAAAAATAATCACAAAATTTTATTATCGTCTGGACAAGTTATCTTTACTCTACAGCAGTAGCATTTGATTTTTTCATATGGTACCTACTTATTCCGTATGATCAAAGTTAGAATTTACAGTACTGGTAATTTTTTCACTTTAACTTAACATAATATGTTAAACTGAGATAGAAATTTGACAGTGCTTTTAATTTTTAACCGACGAAAAACAAAAACGGAGGAGGTTCTCAAGTCCACGCGTATATTTTTTTTTTGTTTTTTTTTTTTTTTTTTATTTATGTATGACCATGCATAACTTTTTACAGAGTAGTCCGATTTTGATATTTATTTTTTTGTTTGAAAGGGTATACCCCGAAGTTGGTCCCATATACGTTTGGTAAAAAAATTCAAACCCTAAGGGTAGCAAA
This sequence comes from Xanthostigma xanthostigma, assembly GCA_963575645.1. Lineage (NCBI taxonomy): Eukaryota > Metazoa > Arthropoda > Insecta > Raphidioptera > Raphidiidae > Xanthostigma > Xanthostigma xanthostigma. The sequence continues at coordinate 20,713,213 of OY754465.1, forward strand.
ACAGGGGATGATTGATTGTTCACTCACTGATTGTAATGTATGACCACACATAACTTTTTACAGAGTAGTCCAATTTTGATAATTCTTTTTTTATTGGAAAGGGTATACCCCGAAGCTAGTACCATATAAATTTGGAAAAAAATGTCAACTCTAAGGGTAGGAAAACGGGATTATTGATTGTTCATTCACAGATTGTAACGTATGACCACACATAACTTTTTACAGAGTAGTCCGATTTTGATAATAATTTTTTTATTGGATAGGGTATACCTCGAGGTTGGTCTCATATAAATTTGAAAAAAAATTCCTACCCTAAGGGTGGGAAAATAGGGGTGATTTACTGTTCACTCACAGATTTTCATGCTGAGTTGTGTATTACAATTATAAATTATATAGCCACAAAAAATTATAAAATAAAAGCTTTTTAACAAAAAAATTAAACCGCCGAAAAACTGAAAAGCAAAAAATAATAAATCTTTTTATTTAACTAAGTTCTATCTAAGTAGTTGAACGTATGTGACAGTCTAGTATATCTAAGTAATTTTGAGTCGGCGTCAAACAATCAATGAACAAAGATCACTAAAAGAAATAACCAAATCAAATTAACAAAAATCTCCAACGATAAACATTAACATTCCAAACATGCGCTCTCCACACGACCACTCGCAAAGACGTGTGGCCTCAGTGTGTGCCCGTTCGGGTTGCTCTGTCGCTGACATTAACTCCGTGAACGTTCAGAGATTTCCGGCGAAGGATTGTTGACGCCGACTCAAAATTACTTAGATATACTAGACTGTCACATACGTTCAACTACTTAGATAGAACTTAGTTAAATAAAAAGATTTATTATTTTTTGATTCAGTTTTTCGGCGGTTTAATTTTTTTGTTAAAAAGTTTTTAACATCCAATATACAGAATAGTGCCATTAAATATGAGCTTGCAACAATTATTCAACTTAGTTGTCAAATAGGTACTATATTATTCATTAATATAACTTTGACTACTATAAACTATTCTATTTGTGAAGAAAGTTGAATTTTTTCGAAAATATTGACAATAAAAAAAATATTAAGCAGTTTTTATTTTTGACAATTCGTTTACCAATTTTAAATAAATTTGCGAAAGATCAAAACAGCCTTTTTAAAGATGAATTGCTTTTATTTCGTCTGCTTGGAATCAAGGTAGAAACTATTTTCAATATGTACGTTGCTCGAGCACTTAGTGCATAAATCATCACTACTGGATTTCAATTACAAAAACTATTTGCAACGGAGTTGACTATGTATTTTTTTATATTTAAAAAATTCTAATTAAAAAATCTTATTATTACATATTAAAACAGTCATATAATATTCATTAACTTATTATGTAAGGAATAGCTTGTAAAAACTGTGCTGATATTTGAACGGGTCAGAACCGACCAATTTCTAAAATGACGTAAAAAATTCCAGCCAATTGGGCGACGGGACCATTCCAACTTCAAAAATATTGTCTGAAGACACAAGTAATTCAAGAATTACAAGGCGCGAAATTTTACAAAATATACCCCGGCGTTATGTTTGAAAATTGGTGTATATTTTTAACGACATCTTGAGCTTAATAATATGATTTAATTGACTTAATCTACGAAAAAAATAACAGTCGAAAATATTGAAATACAGAAAGGAAAAAATCATTTTAATAATTTTTTAATAATTTAGGTTCATAAATATAAACTCTATGATCGTTTATTAGTCACAACCAGCTTTTTTATAATTATTACCCTAAATTACAAAAATAATTATATTTCCTTTTAGGTACATTTCAATAAAAACTCTCTCTTTATTATTATTTTTTTTCTTGTTTTTAGTCTTTCAAAATTGTAACTATTATGACATTAATTTGTAAAAATTATTTGATTATTTTATTCAAAATGGTTGTGAAGGAAAATGTATTCCGTCATCTTAGGGCATCCGCCAAATTGTATATATGCATTGTCACCAGACTTATATACATGTGTGTTACATTTGAAAGTTTTAGTAATTAGATCTAGTCGAAAAAATTGCAGCAAATTGAACAACGGGGCCTTTCCAACCAAAAAATAATAATATTGACATTTGACATAATATAATAACAAAGAAAATAAAATTTCCGTTAACGCGTGCAGTAACGCGGGTAACGGTTACCACTAAACATTATCAAAAATGTTATTCGTTTTCATGGTTTTCTATATGTTATCACGTTATGTTCAAATTAAACAATATCAACAACAACAATGTCAAATACCTAAAACGTCTACCGAACAATTGAACAATATATTTTTTTATTATCAAAATATTTCTGAAACTACAAATATAGAAAAACACATTTTTCTCATAACTATCTTGTAAAAATATACACACTAATAAAACGTTATGATATAAGAAACAACATTAAATGGTAGGTATATCTTTTCTCTGCATGCACTGATTTTCTCCAAAAATTGTTTTTACAAAACTTGTAAAATAGAATAATAAACCGTTTTGATAAGTACCTCTACCTATACCATCATTACATAAAAAAACTACGTTATAACATATATCTTTGATGCGCATGCGCCGATTTTTTCCGAAATGAAATACAAAAATTTCTTGTAAAACAGATAGAATAATAAGCCGCTATGAAAAGTATACCATTGTTATATAAAAAACGTTATAGCACATAATATCTCTTGCGCATGCGCCGATTTTCCCCAAAAATAAATTACAAAACTTTCTTGTAAAACAGAAATAATCAACCGCTATGAAATGTAAAGCATTATTATATAAGAAACAAGGTCATAGCCCATATCTCTTTTGCGCATGCGCCGATTTTCCCCAAAAAATTTACAAAACTTTCATGTAAAAATAGATAAAATAATAAGCCGTTTTAAAACTATATTAATATTATATAAAACAACATTATAAAATATATACTCTTTTACGCATGCGCCGATGTTCCCAAAAAACAATAGGCCACTTCATATTTGCATATCAAACATCCTCCCAAAATTTGGTTTCAATCCGCTCATCCGTGTTGTCGGAATGGTAAGAAATGTCAAAAATGACGTTTGCATCTGTCAAAGTATTATGTTCTAATAATTAGTTATTCAAATTGTTAACTCAGAAGGCGTTGCATTTCACAAATATTTGAAATGCCATCCGTTTTTGAACAAATGCAATCATTTTATATCAAGACAGAACAAACGTAATCTTTATATTACCATATTAAACCGTGCAACAGAGAGAGATAACCGAAATATGTTTGCCATCGGTTATATCAAATTGAATTTATTTCTAAATAAATTTGTATAAAAAAACTGTTTTGGCAAATTCTGTTGTACGAAATTTATGTAAAATTTTCTCCTCTCTCGTTTAAGACAGGTTTCGAACCGATCTGATTTAAATTGAGTGAGTTATAAGCAAAAAACTTAGTTTTTTCTTTATTGCTCCCCTCTGGGGTCAAAATTCAAAAATCGGGCGACGTTAGGATTTAAGTTACCCGGAGACGAATCGAACAAAAAAAAGTTTTTTAAAATCGGTTAAGGCGTTTGGGCTGTACGCTGGATACAAAAAGCGTGACTCACAGATTCACAGACAAAGCGAGTACATATAAGGCGCTTTAGCTTACGCTAATCGCGCCTAAAAATGTTGACATTTGATTAAAATAAAGAAAATACAATATCATATATTGCGTGAGGTGACGCGGGTAATGGCTAGTATTCAATATAATATTTGCTAATCGTTACCATGGTTACCTACATTGTTTCACGTCATGTAAATATTAATCAAAACATGCCGAACTTGTTTATTTCTGACAGATCCATAAAACAAAAGAGCGGCTTATTTTTTTTATTTTCAAAATATTTCCGAAACTATAAAGTTCAGAAAAAAAAATTTTTCTTGAAAAAATAAATAAAATAATAAGCCGTTATGAAAAGTATACCATTATTATATAAAAAAACACCGTCATAGCAAATATCTCTTCTGAGCATGCGCCGATTTTCTCCAAAAACAATAGGGCTCTTCATATTTGTATACCAAACATCCTCCCAAAATTTGGTTTCGATCCGCTCATCCGTTTGACCTGTATCGTTTTCACAGACAAACAGACTGACAGACGCACAGAGATTATCCAAAAATATGTTATTTGTATTCAGGGGACCTCAAAACGGAAAGATATTGTAAAGTTTTTGAAAAGTGATTTTTGACCTAAACTAGTACCATTCCCCACTTGTGGGTTGGAATGGTAAAACGTTAGTATACAAATTTTCATAATTTTTTATCGATTTATACTCGGGATATTCCATTTTGCAGCTATTTATCAGTTATTTGTTCAACTCACAATTTTATTTCGAGTATTTTCCTCAAGATCAGTTACTTGATAGATAAGCCTTCTGCTTGATGTTGCCACAGTGTTTAAATCGTGTAGAAACAAAATCTATGGTGTCCCTACACATTGCTCCACTCTGTCTACATCTCCATTACGGTTTTCTGTGCGACGCGTTGCTTACAGTGTTTTTTCTTCTCACCTTTAATCTTCAGGATGGGCAAAAGAAAAGCCGAAGAAAAAATAAGAAAATTGAAAAAGGGACTAAATAAATACGAGGAACAAATGGAAAAAGAAAAATCAGGTGAGAAAACATCGCATGATCGTTTTCTATGCAACTACAAATAGTTCAATTTGCGACATAACCTGTCATACACTGCTGTCATATCACAGACCTTAGACCATGTACACTGTACAGTTATGCAGTTGTAGCCTGTGAGGTCAAAAATGAGAGGGAGCGCAATATGTTTCCAACAATATAGTACTGGCAAAATATAGTATTGGAGAAGTTTTTTCCGCGTAGCGGACATTACAGATGTGTGACATCTTCCTACAATACAGTACTGGCTAAGCATGTTCCGGTTTCCTGTGCGATACGTTAAACAGTGCTCTTTCGTCGGCGATTTACATCGAACAAGTTCACATAACCTCTGTGTGGCGAATGACGCATTTCCTATGAGGTCTAAGAAGAGTAGGAGCCAAGTATAGTCAACTATACAACACTGACATTTTATGTCCAAACACCAAGGAGGTCTATCAAGATGCAGCGGTAACAAACATGTATCTGTTACGATCATGTTAGATGTGTGACATCCATCAACTACAATACCGAAAAGCATACACCTTGCGAAGGTTATGCTAGATGTACATTACATCTATTGCAACTACTGTTCGGTAACAAACATGTATCGTGTTACGATCATGTTAGACGTGTGACATCCATCAACTACAATACCGAAAAGCATACACCTTGCGAAGGTTATGCTAGATGTACATTACATCTATTGCAACTACTGTTCAGTAACAAACATGTATCGTGTTACGATCATGTTAGATGTGTGACATCTATCAACTACAATACCGAAAAGCATACACCTTGCGAAGGTTATGCTAGATGTACATTACATCTATTGCAACTACTGTTCGGTAACAAACATGTATCGTGTTACGATCATGTTAGATGTGTGACATCTATCAACTACAATACCGAAAAGCATACACCTTGCTAAGGTTATGCTAGATGTACATTACATCTATTGCAACTACTGTTCGGTAACAAACATGTATCGTGTTACGATCATGTTAGATGTGTGACATCTATCAACTACAATACCGAAAAGCATACACCTTGCTAAGGTTATGCTAGATGTACATTACATCTATTGCAACTACTGTTCGGTAGCAAACATGTATCGTGTTACGATCATGTTAGATGTGTGACATCTATCAACTACAATACCGAAAAGCATACACCTTGCTAAGGTTATGCTAGATGTACATTACATCTATTGCAACTACTGTTCTGTAACAAACATGTATCGTGTTACGATCATGTTAGATGTGTGACATCTATCAACTACAAGACCGAAAAGCATACACCTTGCTAAGGTTATGCTAGATGTACATTACATCTATTGCAACTACTGTTCGGTAACAAACATGTATCGTGTTACGATCATGTTAGATGTGTGACATCTATCAACTACAATACCGAAAAGCATACACCTTGCTAAGGTTATGCTAGATGTACATTACATCTATTGCAACTACCGACAATACAGTACTGGCTATACATGTTCCGCGTGGCGGACATGTTAGATGTGTGACATCTACCTGCAATATAGTACTAGCTAAGTATGTTCCGCGTGGCGGACATGTTATATGTGTGACATCTACCTACAATACACTACTGGCTAAGCATGTTCCGCGCGGCGGACATGTCAGATGTGTGACATCTACCCATTTTCCAAATCAATTGTCAATCTTGATCACCTAGACCCAGATAACTGTAAAAGACAGTAAACATACAATACTTCGGTATTAAACATCAGGAACTAAGCAAGCCTGGTTTAGTTTCAGGAAACAACTCCATAGACAATAATGAATCATTCATTCAGTCAATCACCAATAGCAGTCACTCTAGTGTCACCTACAGCGAATACGAGTATCCGGAATACCCCCTCAGTGAAGGGCCAGACGGAGATGAACTAAAACTATTTCCTGATCAGGAACCTGTGGAAGACGTCATCGAAGGAGTGCTACGATCTCGGAGACCGTGGTCAACAGAGATAAAAAGTTGAACGAAAGACAGTGTCAAATAAGTGCGACAGTCTCAGCTCTGGGAACAACATTATCAGAGCTAGTAAGATCCAAAGAAAACTAGATACTCGAAAAATTAATAACTGCATAAATGAGCTACTTGAAATGGGTGCCATTTCAAAATGTCAGCCTACTGTGGGTCAGCACCTATCAAAAATCTTCGTGGTGCCAAAACCAAATGGCAGTAACAGATTTATTTTAATTTTAAAAAAATCTAAATACCTTTCGAAACACGAAACATTTTAAGTTGGAGGACATTAGGACTGCGATAAAATTAATTTCAAAAAATTGCTATTTTAGCACAATAGATCTGAAAGATTCATATTTTTGTTACACCTATAAATGAGGGTCATAGAAAATTCCTTAGATTCTTTTTTTTCAAGACATTTTGTATAATTCAATTGTCTACCATTTGGCCTGGCCTCAGCTCCATACGTATTTACAAAGTTAACGAGACCAGTACTTACATATTTAAGATCACGTGGTTGTATCTCAGTTAATTATTTGGATGATTTTCTAATAATAGAAAGTACGGCAGAACAATGCAAAGATAATATCGACTTCACTTCCAAGTTACTTCAGTCACTAGGGTTTATAATTAATTTTGAAAAAAGTCTAACGACCCCTCGTAGAGTTTGTACATTTCTTGGGTTTGAATTAAACTCACAAACTTCTACATTGGGCATTCCGCAGGAAAAAAGAAATAAAATATTTCTTTTAATACGACATTTCAAAGAACGAAGACAGTGTTCTATAAGAAAACTTGCTCATTTTATTGGCGTCATAATATCAATATGTCTAACAGTAGTATACGGTTGGGTACACACAAAAATTTTGAACGTTATAAATATTTAGCGTTAAAGAAAAGAGATAATGATTACAATATATTAATCACATTCCCGACCGAATTTACAAGCGAATTTCTCTGGTGGCATAACAATATCTTACATTCTGTTAATCCTATTCGAACCAACAATTTCACTACGGAAATATATACCGATGCTAGCACTACGGGATGGGGTGCAGCATGCAATGGGGAAACATTCATGGTTTCTGGAAAGAAGATGAAAGTTCACATCATATCAACTATTTGGAAATGCTAACGGTATATCTCGCAATTAAATGCCTCACAAAGGACTTAAAAAACTGCGAGGTATTACTTCGTGTCGATAACACAACAGCGATTGCTTATGTGAATCGTATGGGCGGTATCCAATTCCCAAACTTAAACAACTTAGCCCGAAAAATTTAGAGTTGGTGAGAACATCGACATATTTGGATATTTGCATCGTATATCCAATCTAAAGAAAACAAAGAGGCTGATTTTGAGCCAGGTAGAACAAAAATCGAAACTGAATGGGAAATACACCCAGACATTTTCAAAAAAGATTGTCAGTTGTTTCGGTAAACCAGAAATAGACTTGTTTGCCTCTAGAATAAATAAAAAGTGCTCAAAATTCGTATCTTGGAAAAAGGATCCAGAATCGTACGCAGTAGATGCGTTTACAAAAATGGGAAAAATTTTTACTTCTATGCTTTCCCGCCATTTTTCTATGATTATGAAAACTTTACAAGCTTACCCTGGTTTCCGCGAAGTTGTCAGCACGGCATATCTAAGAAAGGGCCATTCTAAACACAGCATTGAGGTCATCATAGCTTTAATATCCAACGCTACAGCTAAACAATACGACCTCTACTTACGTAAGTGGTAAATATACTGTAATAAATGTCAAATTAGTCCGTACACACTAGACGCCGCTCTTATTAATTTTTTAAATGAACTGTTCAGTAATGGAGCTGCATATGGTTCCCTTAACGGCGCTAGATCAGCATTGTCAATGATTATGGGTCCGGAAGTAGGTTCTGATCCCACAATAAAGAGATTCTTTAGGGGGGCCTTTAATTTAAGACCCTTAAAACCGAAATACGAAAAAACCTGGGACCCATCGCCAGTGCTAGAACACTTAGGCACTTTCGCCTAATGAAAGTTTAAACCTAGAAGTCTTAACCAAGAAAACAGTAACCTTACTATCTCTGTGTACAGCTCAGAGAGTACAAACTATTTCCTTATCAATATAGATAATATATCAATATGTAACGAAACGTTAGAGATAAAAAAAAAAAAAAAAAAACTGAAAAATTTAAGACCACTGGCCTGGGTAGATTTCAACCTTTGTTACGAGTTCCAGACTTTACGGACAACCCTAACATTTGTCCAGCAACGGCTCTAGTGGGGTACATGAATAAGACTAAGAATATTAGATCTCACGCTAATAGACTATTTATCACATTCAAAAGACCATATCACGCAGCCTCTAGTCAAAGTATCAGCCGGTGGATTAAACAAACACTAGAGGACAGCGGAATTAATACAAATATTTTTTCCGCCCATAGCACTAGACATGCTTCAACCTCTCTAGCAGAGAGACAGGGCATTAATATAGACATTATAAGGAAAACAGCAGGATGGACAAGGTCGTCTTGTTCCTTCGCAAAATTCTACAATAGACCTATTGTAGGAAATGACCTAGAATTTGCAAAAACAATTTTGCAATCCACCAAAAATAAGTAAAATGACCAAATATGGTAACTTATGTGATTAAAGAAAAAGAATTATTGTTATTTTTTTAAATTGCTTTAACATCACTTTAGAAATGTTAAATGTGATAATTTATGTGATTTAGTCAAGAGAAATAGACTGTTATTTTTTTATTTACCTTAAATAAGAATGTTAAATACATATACATTATACACCTTTATATATAGGTCTATACCAGATTGTTTAAATATGGCGGTGAGTGTAATAAAGTATAAAATATTCGCTCTCCGCCTTAAAACTTCTTTGCTTTAAACATCTATCAAGTAACTGATCTTGAGGAAAATACTCGAAATAAAATTTTATGATCAAAGGAACTTACCTAAGTGATCTTCGATCATAATTTTATGAGAGTATTTTCCGAAGAGATCAGTATCCCTCCCTACCCGAACGCATTCTTCTTCCCCTGTGGAAGTTATAAGGCTGCGAATATTATGATTTTTCTCAGCTCTCAACTATAATGGAGATGTAGACAGAGTGGAGCAATGTGTAGGGACACCATAGATTTTGTTTCTACACGATTTAAACACTGTGGCAACATCAAGCAGAAGGCTTATCTATCAAGTAACTGATCTCTTCGGAAAATACTCTCATAAAATTATGATCGAAGATCACTTAGGTAAGTTCCTTTGATCATAAAATTATCCGAAAAAACCGGAGGTGGCATTTTTTGTTAACACAATTTGGACGATATTGCAATTGGTAGCATAAAAAAATATGTAGGGGAGAATTATTTCGAATATAAGGCCTGTTTTCGGCTAATTAAAAATGGGCGGAACAGAGAAATTCGCAAAAATTCGTTTTTCGCGATCTTTCATGTCCCAATCGATTTCGTGTCAGCTGACACGAAATCGATTGGGACGTTTCTTAGAAGAAGACGATTGTAGATTATAGATGCTCAACAGGTAAAGTCATCCATGACTTTTCTTAGGGTGCCATAACAAAGGTGCATACAAAAATGCTTGGTCTATAGGATACATATTCATTAAAATATCGGCGTTCTAAAAATACAAATGAAGAGTGAAAACTATTTCTCAAGTAAATATTATGCAGATTTAATATTATGCGGCCTTTAATGAGTCATAAGATATATTATATTGTATACATAGATTTTTATATAAAGATGATTGATCAAAAATTTTAAAATTAAACTTGTTTTCTTTTGTAAAAGTTCAACCAGAATCCTCCTTTAGGCATTGGCAAAAATATTGATGGTTCCAGCTCTATGGGTTCTTTGGTTTTCTTATTGACTTCAAAGTCCAGATTGTGCACAACAATGGCTAAAGCTGTCTTGATTTGAGTAATAGCAAATCTTTGACCTAAAAAAAATAAATAAGTTGTTTATTGAAAACTAAAAAAAAATATTACGAACAGGTTCTTTATTAAGTTCAATCTTTTATCAAACTTAATGAGGACGCCATTTCTTGTCTCAGCCATTCTTACTTGACTGAGATACTAGAGAAAGACCTGAAAACGGATTTATCTTAATATAATCCGTCACTCTTAATAGAATTTAAGGTAATTGAGCAGAAGAAAATCACCATTTACGTGACATTAAAATTCTATATTTATTTCGAACGCTCGCTTTTGTCATATTAAGCGACTTGATTCGAGAATCAAGCCAATATCAATATTTCGACGTCATTAAGTTAATACATGATTCAATGAACAATATGCGTCTAGACGTTTCTTTAATCATCAGATTATTTTACTTTATGAATAAGAAACTGGCAAGCATATACGTTTTACAATATTCTAGGTTGATGCTTAAAAAAATTGGGGCAACCTCAAGCAAAAAAAATGTATAATTTATTTTTAAATACCTAAGCACATTCTTGGTCCACTTCCAAACGGAAAATAGGCATTCTTTTGAATTGAATCAATTCTTTCATCAGAAAATCTCTCAGGATCGAATTTTGTTGGGTTCGGAAAATATTTTGGATCATAATGAATCATCCACATTGGAAACATAACTGATGTACCTTTTTCAACTTTTACAGCAGGACCATGACCTGCTGGGTTTGGTAATAGAGTATCTTGTGTACATACTTTTGTCAAATTGCTAAGAGGTGGATACATCCTCATGGTCTCTGGAAATAATTGATAAACATTAATATAACTATGTTAGCGCATTAAAAGTGAAATTTTTGACAAATACCATAGATTCGTCAAAAAAAAACTCACCTTTGAAAATGCAATCCAAATACTTCATTTCTTTTAACCCTTCATAGGTTAATTTTCCATCGTATTTTTTAAAAACGCTGTCGACTTCTTCTTGTAATTTTTTGTAAATATTTTTCCGAGAAGCAATATTGTATAATGAAAAACAAATTACACTGTTGCTTACCAGAAAACCATCCGTAAAGAAAACTGTAATGTTTGATAGCATATCTATTTCTTCGAAATCTGAAAAAAAAACAAGATTTCGAAATGCATACAGTTTCAGCTAGTAACCCAGAAAGGTTTTTAAGAATCAACAGTGTTCTTTTCATTGTTAAGATAAACCGAAAATCACTCAAATATACATATAGTACAAGTGAAGTGAGAAAATTTTAAATTGTATCTAAATGCTACACAGATCTGCATTAAAACATTGTAAATGAAAGGTTGATAGAAAGTAACCATTAAATTCAAAAATTAGATACAAATGATATAAGGGTTTGTATTTCTGTATAATGAAATAAAACTAATAAATAAATACCATCATATTTTTCCTTTAATCTTAACATTTGATCCAGAAAGTCGTTGGCTGTAATCTGGTTTTTTTCTCTATGTTGGCTAACATCTCGTATCGCTGTCACGAGAAAATCAGATAATTTTTCAGGAAGAAATCTGTCAATATATAGGTATCAGGTTATTAAATCTTAATATAACAGCAAAAATGCTAATAAAGAATAAACTAACAAAACTAAACGTAAAAGTTGAATGTTGAAATACGTTTTCGTTGATTTTATTTAACAGTTAGCGCTGGAGGAGGGGTAGAGTTTAATATGGAGTACAAAAAATATCATAAATTAGGGAGAAATTGCTGGTATATATTTTTTTAAATCACTCAGCGTTTAGGTGATTCTAGATCACGTTTATAACTAATAAATGAAAATTATTACGGAATAGTTATACCTGCTGAGTCATTTTAATCTTCGGATGAGATTATCTTTCCAGGGTAGGGTGAAATCGGAAAATGGTTCAGGGCAAAGTTGATTGGTTCGAATGAACGACAGCGAGCCAATTTTTTTTTAATTGGAGTTGATTACTTGAAAAATTCCAAGAACTTTTTGTCTCTTGCGATTTTTCAAAAAAATATTTTATTCGGCAGTAAAAAAATCATAAAAATTTGGAAATTCAGATTTTGGACCGTAGATATCCCGGGAAATACGGGATTTGGGGAAAAATGTTTGGTACAAAAGTTTCATATTTTTTCACGGCCAATTGAATGCTGGTGCAAAAAATGAAGGTTCCCATTAAAAAAAAGGAAATTGAACCCGAATGACCTTAAACCGTCGACCCAAGGTCAAACGTGACCATGGCGTCCTATTTTCGAACTAATCAACTTTTCCTTGAACCATTTTTCGATTTTACCCTAGCCTGGAAAGAAAATCTCATCCGAATTTTAAAATGACTCACCCTGCACTACCTCCTCCATCTACTTCATAATGTCATTTTCTGAAGAGAACACTCTAACATCAGGGATGAGCAATACGCGGCCCGCGGGCCGCTTGCGGCCCGTTAAACATGTTTATGCGGCCCGCCAAGCATTTCTAAAAGTGAATTTATTTTATCGACTTTCTCCCATCAATATATTGTTATAAAATTAATTATAATAAAATGGTAGTTCATACTAAATCGAAACAATTTTTTGTGACGAGTTACTCACTTGTCGGTGTCTGTGTTTGTTTGCGAACAATTATTTTCAACCATGAAATTAATCAAAAATGGCCACTGATCAAGACTGAGTGATGCACGATTAGAAAGCTGCGTACGTGTAGCTACCTCATCAATTCCGGCTGATATTGATCAGCTTGTATCGAAAAACAGTGCCAAATTTCTCATTAAAAGTTTCAAGTAAATTCGTTACTACATATTCTATTGTTTATTATAAATAAAGTTTTGAAAATTATTAATAAGTGTTACTTTATATGCGGCCCGCCAAAAAATTTTAAAATTTAAATTGGCCCGTTGATTAAAAAGGTTGCTCACCCCTGCAGTCTAACTTATCATTTTTGCACGTATATTATTATAATGCATTACAGATCATATTAAAAATAAAATTAATTAATATAGATCTAGATGTGTACCAACTTACTTCAGTTTTAAAAATTTTGCAAGAGACGGCAAGAGAAATGTAATCATAAATTGCAAATTTCTCACTACTCCGGGTTCGATCATCTCTTTTGCTAATAAAATCAATTCCGAATTTGGGTTGTCGAAAGATTTTGCATCAATACCGAAAGCACACAACGCAACTGAATCTGTAGTGAATTTGTTTGCGAGTTCGCTTAATAAAACACCGTCCTTTCCTTTTGCCTCTGGACTCTTAATTAGATAATTTACCATTTTATCAGCGGACTCTATCATTAAGGGAAACATATTCTTTATCTGAAATGATAGAAAATGTAATTTATTTTCAGACTACGGTTTTTTTTAGATACATAAATAACAATTAATTCAAAAGGAAACTTAAAATTCTATGTGTTAATCAATATTACTACTACGGTAGCTTAGCGGCGTTAATTCGTTTTATGAGGCCCTAGCAAACATATCAATGTCGAAAATTTATTAACTAATAAATCAATTAAGACCGAAAGGAACTCAGAAAAAGCACCTTTCATTTAGTTGATCCCTATTCTGTGACGAAAGTTTTATACATTTCTCAAAATAGTAGTAGGTATAGTAGAACCTCGAAAATTTAAAAACCTCTTTAACTCAAACATTTTTTGAACTCCCTTCCCCTCAAAGCCTAAAACCTCCATTACTTAAAGCACAAAGCCTCGATAACTTAAATATCTTGAGCTTTGGCCTCGATAACTTAAAACAATATTTTGGTGACCTCCATAACTTAAAGTTTTATCAGTGAGTCATCGGGAATAAGTATACAAACAAAAGATTTTGCCTACAGCTTTATTAATTTTCAATTCAGTTTTTCACTAAATGGCCTTAAGTATTGCTGAGCGCATGAAATATTAATTAAGCAGTGAAAAGTGGTTCAAGGAGAAAAGATTTTTTTGCTCAGTTTGGAATTCATGACAGTACATTGTCAGTTAAAAACTGAACTTCCAAAACCTCACTAACTTCAACTCTCGATAAGTAAAAAACGCGATAACTTAAATTTTTCAACGTCACCCTTGAACTTTAACTTATCGAGGTTCTAATGTGTAACGAATTTCAAAAACGCCTCGTGAATTTGTCAATCAATCCGAAGAGAAACAATTTGAAACAAATCTTGTTATAGCGAAGAATTACAGTGGTTTGCAATCATAGTAATATTGTAAATATCTAGCAAAATGACACTTCCTATTCTGTAAGAAATGTGGTAAACTATTTTATGAAGAATAAAAATTTACTTTTCCTGTTGAAAATTGTGTTACAAGGCGATTTCGAGCAATCTTCCATTTTTCTCCCTTCTGTATAAATGGGTTTTTCGCCAAAACTGGATCAATTTTTTCATCAACCGTAAGCTCATTGTCATGGAAGTTTGAAAATTCTTTAACAGCAATTCTTTCGATAAGATCTGGATCTCTTACTACCAGAACTGGTTTCCGGAATGTATAAAATCCATAATAGCTTTTACCTTTGAAGTAACTGAAATAAATTAAATTTATAATATTACATATTACACTCAAATGATTAAGCAACAAAAATTTTGCGAGACTTATGAAAGTAGGTAAAACATGAATCAGACATTTCTGAAGAGCCTCCCACTGAGTACCCATACAAGCCGGGCGTATCTAGGTTTTTCGGGGCCTAGAGCCTATTGAAATCTAATAAGATCCTATTTTGTCAAAAAGTAGTCAAAACTTGTTAAAAAAACTATCAAAATTCACCCAAAAAATTGACAAAATTCACTGAAAAAAATTGTCAAAATTTACCCAAATAATTGTCAAAATACACTTAAAAAGTTAAAATTCACTAAAAAAACATTCACTCATGATAATGATAATTATTAATTTTAAGTATTAAAAATGAATGATAATAATCCTGTTTGTGGGCACTTAACATTTGTGGACCCAGGCCTTAAGCCCTATTAGTTCCTATGCCCCTTAAAAAATATAATATAATGTTTACTTGTAGTCTTTATCCAACAGTCTGAAAATATTCTCTCCTAGTAAAATCTTATAACTCGCGTTGCCTAAACCCGGGAACGGTTTTTTAAACGGCACTCCACGTTTCTCCCAATAATTGTAATTCCATGTTAAATAGAAATATAGAGTGACAGCTAGAGTCACAAGTAATGTTATTAACACCAACATCGCGTTAACTATTTTTTAATATTTAACTCTTTGCACATTAATAACACTTTGTGTCAAACAATCTCATTCCACTATATATATATGTGCTAGATAGTTATTATTTAAACAGATTTTTACATTATCATCGTAACGGTGCAACATTTTTTTCCGTTCTGTTATCAATAATATCAGTGCAATGCTTTGTTAATAACTAGAAAACTGTTCTTTTGAATTTTTCAATTGAATTGTGACTATAAAAGATAGAGAACTGTTATCTGCATGTATTGAGAGTTTTTCTAGTTTCTATAATACTAAGTAAATAATATTCTTTTTGAAAATTTTGAGTAAAACTGACTATACCTGGTAGAATTGGCGCTGATGTTACGGATTCAATTTGCTTTCAATTTTTCTCTGGAATCAGTTCAGGAGACCGATGTTTCTAGGTGGTTTGTTGTTTAAATCAATTATTTAGCAAAAAAAGAAGAAAATTCAATTTTTTTTATCAATTTCCAACAAGGAGTGTAAAAAATTTTTTTCGTAAATTTGATATTTTTAATACTATTAATTTTTTAAAATTGATAAAAACGACAATTTGCAGTTTTTGACACTCTAAAAGCATAATAAAGAAATACTTTTTTTGCAGCACAAATTTTTTGTAATATCATCAAACTTTGCATATAAAAAAAAATTTTGAACGATTTAAATTTTTTATATAAAGAAAATGTATTTATTTATACCCTATGTTGATTAAATGTATCATGAACACAATATAAGACCAATTTACATGATCAGTAGGTTGTTCCGAAGTGATTCCAGTAAAATAATTAAATCCGAGTTGAATTTGGAACGGCAGCGCAGAATCCACCTCCGCTGATACTCTTGGATTAATAAAAAAGGAATAGTTACGAATAAATCTGCAGACAAAATTGACATTCACGCGACCTAAACCTCGAGTAAAATTTGATTAAAGGTAAATTAAATTGATATTTTATTATTCAAAATGTATAAGTAGTCAGTGCTGGTCTAATCACATTTCATCAATTAAAAATATAATATATCTGTGTATAAAGAGTTTTTAGTTGTCAAATAACCTTGGCAGTTCATGGTCACAATTGATTGAATAAATTGAGCAAATTATCAATTAATGTTGCTTTAAGGCCGCTGCACACGAGGCTAGAAACGCTGCAAGATTCCTTGCTAGCGCTAGGTTTCTTGATTGCTGTTATGTGCTCACTTCACACGAGACGTCTTTTCAAGCTCGTTTTGTGAATAAATCTGGTACGCGCGCAGTGAAAGTTCAAATATAAACACAGAACAAAACGAGTCTGTTGTCTGACTCTGAGCAGAATGTTGTCATGTTGATTTGTGGGCGTTTGTTTAAGTCACCCACGTGACAAGATACTGCTTTCTGATTGCTTCGTGCTCATACCTAGCAGCGGAACAAGCAAGGAAAATAGCTCGTGTTCTAATTTTAAAACCTATTTTCTGAGCTAGCTGGCGAGCCCGCTGTGACGTCATTTACAGCATCGTACCTAGCCTATCGGCCAGCGGAACTCCAAGCAGTGTTGCTAGCAGCGTTTCTTGCCTTGTGTGTAGTGGCCTTTACGTGTTAAAATACTATGCGGTCGACAAGTTACCTACATCATTGCATCAAACAACATACAAATGTATGAAAAATTAGTATAGAAAATTATACCAACGAGAATATGTAGCAAAAATATTATTTTCAAAAATAAAAAAAAAAAAAAAAAAAAACACTAGACTAGCATTCGGGAGATACTGAGCTCGAATCCCGGCGGGAGTAGATGTGACTAGGACTTTTTCCTGCTGCATCTCGCCGAGAAACCGGCCATCTTGTTGAAGTTTCCCATGGTTTCCCTCAATAATTCTAGATAAATATCGAGATGGTTTCATATTCAAGGCCATTGCCAATTACCTGTCAAACACCTATGCTGAAAAACGTTGCAAAAATGTAGATAGAAAATAGCATGATAATATTTTCAAGTATTTCAAGGCGAAGCAATGTTTATTAGAAAATTGATATCATATAAACGTTTTAAATTAGTTCTAGAAATTATTATAAGCATAAAGATGCTATATCATTTCATGGAATATAAATTTTACCGCTAATTTTATATTATTATACTAAAACTAGTTAATGCCCGTGACTTTGTCCGCGTTGGATTCCAAATATAGTGAAAAACAACATTTTCAATCCATTTAAAGACACTTTTAGTGAACTTTATATTATATTTATATTATATGTTTACACGGTTTTATTTAACTCTGTCCGAACCAGAACTTGCGATTTTGTTGAAATCTTGTAAACGTACATAAGATTTTCAATCAACCTAGGGCCTAGGCAACATGAGTATTTATATTTTATAATAAATGTCTCAGCAAATGGAAATCAAAATTAGTATTGATATCTCATAAAAGTTCATACTTACTTTACTATTAAACTAAACTTGACTTTTAAATTAAAAGACAAATATCTTGGACTCATCTAAAGACCAGCACAATTTCATTTTTAAACGCAATATAAAGTAAAGTAAATAGTTGTTTATGTATTGTGATGTATTTTTAATATTTAGGCGAGATGGATGACTGTTAATAGTACCAACTGACGATCGAACTTAGTCCGCTCCGACAACGGACATGGTACGGCGGATCAAGTTCGCTGGTTGCAACAGACGACCGAATCTGTTAGTCTCCTTGTGTACACAGATACGTAATCATGCCTCCGATTAAGCGCGCGAAAATTGCGATTGTTCTAGCGGCAACGTTAATGCCGCCACAAACAACAAGGAAGAAAAGAAAGGAGTGGGCAGAATTCTATTTGAAAGATCGCGATGAATTTAGTCATACGAAGTTAATAAAATCGCTTGATAGCAAAGATCATATTTTGAATAACACTCCCGAAGAATTTCTAGAGCGTTGTTACGCGCTTCTCTGTTACAATATAACTTATCTGATAGATCCCACAAACATGAGAAATCTTTTTATAATACCAATACTCCACCAAGAACTTCGCGTTCTGTCAAAATTTCTGTCATGTTGCACAACCAGGGCCGTATTTAGGGGAGGGCAACCGGGGATACAGCCCCGGGGCCACCACAAAAGAGGGACCCCCACAATAGAGACTTTGGAAAAAAATTCAAATTTCCTGAGCATTGAAAGTGATTTACTTCGGGAACTGGATTTCAGCTCGGAAAGTTCTGTTCGTTAATGCTAAAATTTAATTTTTAGATAATTCTTGTTTCTGATTATATTTATATGTTTGTTAAATAATAAAAGAATCTATACTTGGTTTCACAATAAATTATTTATTGGAAAAATCGACTGAAAAAAATTGTCCATTTTATTTGGAAAATAGTTTGGGGCCAGGGGGCCTCTACTCCTTTGTTGCCCCGAGGCCTCCAGACCTCTAAATCCGGCATTGTGCACAACGTTTTGAATTAGAATGACGTTGTTATACGGTTATATGTATCAAGTCCGTCGTACTGCTATACACACGCACGGATATTGTACCGGACCGGACCAAGTACGATGTGCATCTCATCGAACCGGGCAGACACGCAGACTACTGTCCAGCTAATTTGGTACGGAGCGGACCAGATCCGCTGTCCGCTTCGTACCAAGTTCGACCGTCTGTTAGTACTATTATAGTTTGGAATAAAATCAGGTCCCACCGAGTCTTGTCGAGCGGTGAGATCTTGTGGGAGAGATTCAGTCGGGCGGAGGTTTTTAACTGGTATGCAGTAAATTTGTGTACAGGAAAACATGGATTTTTCAGCTGTGCCTGTTGATAAGGTTCCTGTGGGTAGTGTGTAAAGTTCAGTTGTGTTTGTTGTTCGCGCCCATTAGTCGATCGTGCTGGTAATCAATTGATCTGGGTTATGTGATGTTCGCCACGTGTATTTCTTTAGCATCGTTCCTCCTATTTTTTACGAGGGTGCCTAGCCTTGTCGACATCCCTGTTTTCCCGGAGGCATCAGGATATTAGCCTGGTCGTTTCACCCAACCATCATTGTCTGTGGCGTGATCAACGCCTTTCTACAGTTGGAGCATGTGCGGTTGCCGACGAAGGTACTCGCGAATCATCAAATCTGGTAGGATTTCTCCATACTATTATTATTTTTTGTGTAATTCTGACGGCAAGTTCGTTTTCTTACTGTTTTATTTTCACTCTATGCTAAATAATAGTGGTTTAATTCCGGTAGTGATGCATTAAATTAACCCCGTTTATGCTACTGAAGTTCGGTTCGTAAAGTTATACTTGATTCGAGAACAGATTAAATGCGTAGTATTATAATTTACACAAATCTTTGATTAACGTTTGATTAGAACTCTTCAATAAATAAATTTTTTCAGACAATATATTAACAACGTATTAATTATATTTTTTGTTTTTTTTTTTTAATTTAGTAAAGCCGGTTCGGCACACGAGGGCCATTCACAGCTGCGATAAAGGATGATAATTTCACTGTAGATTAACGTTACGGGCCGGCCAGGAGGCTTCCCTGTCACAACTGACTGTTAAGACGATTGACACTTTGATTAAAGTGGACGGTTTGCAAAGGTGTAGATATTTAGATATTCAGTTATCAATTAGGTCCAGTGGAAGCCTTCGTTTGAGCCTGCGGCCATGTAATTGTTGATCGAGCTGGTAGTGCATTGCTCCAGGACATTCGTCTATCTTGGAATAAAAGTTTTGGGCGCAGTTTTTAATGTACTGTTTGATTGTTGTGATTCCCAGTTCTTCATGGATGTGTTGGTTTCGGAGGAACCAAGGAGCGTAATAGTAACAATGCGCAGAACTTTGTTTTGGAAAGTTTGAATTTTTTTTAGATTGGAATTGGAAGCTATTCCCCAGACGACACATCCGTATGTTAACATTGATCTTAGGATTGACTGGTAGATGAGCAATGAAAAAATTGATCGATAATTTTATTATTTATTATAATTTATAATTACGTGAAATTAATAATTATTTGCAGCAAAATTGACTTCAAAATCGTTATTATAACATTGCTGATATTTGACAGAAATTAACGCAACTAAACGAAACGCGTTATATTTTGTATTTGTTTCTAATATTTGTATCTAATATGGAATAAAGTATATTATCGACGAATAAGTAATATTATGTTATACCGA
The DNA here is from genome assembly GCA_963575645.1 of Xanthostigma xanthostigma. Taxonomy (NCBI): domain Eukaryota; kingdom Metazoa; phylum Arthropoda; class Insecta; order Raphidioptera; family Raphidiidae; genus Xanthostigma; species Xanthostigma xanthostigma. The sequence goes on from OY754465.1 coordinate 20,734,060, forward strand.
CAATCCGCAAGTTTTAACAATTACAAGATAATTTTGAACATATTCTCAAAATTTTGACATTTTATTTGTGAAGCTTTTTGACACAATACGTCATAGTTTCTCATGATAAATTATCATTAATCAATTTACGATCATTATGCACGCGTGTTAGTGTTTTTTAGGATGCCGATATTGACGACCAAGGGCGTCGCCAGCCAGTTGGCCAGGAGGGTGGCAAGATAGAGAATTTGGATTCTAGGTGAAATAAACAGTTTGTACAGTTTTAATCGTTTACTACAAGAAGTTTTTTTTTCTTTTTTAATTAAAACAATCTTAGATTTCTTGTGAATTTTTCGACGACTTTATTATTAAAATTTTCTAGTATCTCAATAATAAGCATTCATTGAACACTCATCATAAGAAGACAATTGAGATGACATTCCACTATGGTACTTCTTAGCCAGAATTCGTCTCAGGTTGCTGATAAATCGCTCTACAGTACTCGTTGTGCACTGTAGAGCGATCAAAAATTTTAAAGTTTTACCCGTTTCAAGAAAGAAGTATTTTAAGTCTTTTAGGACATCAACAACGGCCAACTCAATTACGTTGGGTTTGTTCTGCCACAATAATTGTTGATTTCTTTTTTTATGTTTGGTTAATCGTAAAATATGGCGTAGGTTTTGCGTGGGAATTACAAATCAGGCAATAAATTACTTGGTATTTGTTTAAGTCAAGGAAGAGGCAACTTCCCCCCTCCCGGTGATGCTCTTGACTACAAGTAAAACCATATTTTAAACATTTCCTTTAAAAACAATTGTATTTTAGTCATTAGAAATGGGTAGAAATTGGAAAATAAAATTTGGTGGTGTTTTATTTTCAATTTTTGATAGTTCACAATATTGCCAATTACAAATAAATTATAGAATGAATTAAATAATTTTTAAAAGATAAACTCTTATATGTTTATCAAATTATTGTTCTCAAAATACATATAATAATCATAATAATAATAAAAATAATATTATTGATCCAGTAGTGCATACAAAATGCGGACAAGTCATCATAAAATTACATAGAGTGAAAATGTTAAAATGGTAAAAGTTAAAAGGAAAAGGGACGAGTATACGGACAATTGCATGATTCATGATCATAATACGAGACAATTTTCTCAAATTCACATTTATAAATATATATAAAATTTTTATTCTTAAGTCTCCTAAATGCGCTGGACCCATTCTGTTTAACAATTTGCCTACCCTACGGGGAATTAAAGACCTGAATTTATTTAGCAAAACTATTAAAGTATTTTTATTCGAAAAATGTTTTATGACATTAATAAACTTTTTGTTCTGTATATACAGATATATGAATCAATAAATTATTATTATTATTACTAGAGTGACCTGTGCGAATTATTCGCATTAAATAAGTATAATAATTATCACTTTACAAAATTATTTTTTAAATATGATTGCAGATATTCAATTCGTTTCTAATTTTGCACACTGCTTATAACGTTCTTCTTTTTGTTGTATTACAATATGAAGCTCAGATGACAGATCGAAGAAATATTTTACTAAAATTGTCATATAGAGGCGCAAGTAGCAAAAGCGTTGAGCTAAGCCGTCAGATGGCATCATGCAGCATTGCTGTGACGTTGTTCAGCGTTGCTCGCTGTTTCAAAATTAAAGCCATTAGATGGCAGTATGCAGTATTGCGTCTGTTGTATTACAATATGAAGGTCAGATGACAGATCGAAGTGTTGACGTTGTTTCAAAATTAAAGCCGTCAGATGGCAGACGTTGTTCAGCGTTGCTCTATTTTAATAAATTTACAAAAACAAAAGCAATAATACATTTTTTATTTGTCGATGTCAGTAGAGCAAGCAATTATCTGTAAAATTATATATAATTTACGTGGAGAAATTGTGAGGTTTATTCTAAAAAGGGAGGTAAACTTCTTTAACCTTAGCGTATTATTAATATAATATGATGATTATTGTTGATGTTCACGACAGAACAGCGCACGTTCTGATTATGTATATATGCAGATGTAAAAGTGATTCTTAACTAAATACGCATATGTAATAATATATACATTTTTTATACAATATACTGGATAGACTTGTCCAAAATTCAAATTGAAGTTTGTTTTCTTTTGTAAAAGTTCAACCAAAACCCTCCTTCAGGTAACGGCAAAAATGTAGATGAGTCCAGTTCTATGGGTTCTTTTGTTTTCTTATTAACTTCAAAGTCTAGATTTTGCACAATAATAGCCAAAACAGTCTTTATTTGAGTTATAGCAAATCTTTGACCTAAAAAAACACAACAAATTACTTACGTATTAAATAATGGTCACATATTTTTTCTCTGTAGAAAAAGATATATATTATTATTAACTTAATAAACATGTCTCAAAATAAAAGTTAGCGTTTCTGTTAGAACCCAACCTTTCTTAACCTTAGTTTAATATACGTGATAAAAATTCGGTAATGGAAAACCACAAATTGTATGTGAGATTAAAATTACATGTCTATTGAAGTAAAACTTCTATTGGCGCATTTTGTCAATGTGAATTTCGCTAACAGATAATTCACTGAGTTTGCCGTTACGAACAAATGTGGCGTTTTTGCGCAGACTATAAAATCCGCCTATGTAGTATAGCCTACATACACTTAGTTTCTTCAGTTAGACCCGAACTAAGAGCCGGAAATAATCGAAATAATTTTTTTGGGCATCTCGGTTACGAATACTCCTTGCCACTAACAGTAGGTTCGTTCCAAGCAGCCAGTAAACGGTTTCGAAACCGTCACCCGCATGCGCAGTAACTAAAACGTATTCTAAAATCACCACTAATAGCTTTGTTTTACCTACTGCGCATGCGGGTGACGGTTTCGAAACCGTTTGTTGGCTGCTTGGAATGAACTAAGTATCTGTATTGTTTACATGTATTACTTCAACCGAGTGTAAAAGTTACACGGGCACTTTTCTTCAAACAATAGCTTTTGACATATCGTCGTTGGTTCTGTAATACCTATTATGTGCAAAAAGTAAAATTTGCAGGAAAGGCCAAAAAGTGGTGTTATTTCAGCAATGGATGGTAAGAACTAGCAATTTCAGAGGTATATTACTAATTCATACTTATCTTCACTAGACGTGTTTAATTAAGACCAAGTTTTTTCTTAAAAAATATTTAACGTTAATTTCGGATTTATTGGCACATGGGAGGAATTATTTGATACAACTTTTCACGTAAGAGTTACTTCCCCTTGCTAGTTACTGTAAAATTAATTGGAAGGTATAACTAATGTATAGAGCTCCGTTTCCTGAATCTTTTCATCTAAGAAACGTAAAATCTGCCAACTATGCACATAAGAGCTATTACAGAACCAACGACGATATGTTGTGACGTGTTCCGATTTATTCCAGTTTGGATATGAGCTCTCTGTTGATGTTTAATAAATACAGGAGGCTCTGATAATCATTTGCGAATGCAAAGAAACGTGTGTAGGTATATTTGGATTTTAAATACCTAAGCACATCCTTGGTCCACTTCCAAAAGGGAAATAAGCATTCTTTTGCAATGATCCGATTTTGTCATCAGAAAATCTCTCAGGGTCAAATTTCGTTGCGTCTGGGAAATATTTTGAATCACGATGGATCATCCACATTGGAACCATAACTGATGTTCCTTTTTCAACTTTCACATCAGGACCTTTACCACGGCCAGCTGGATTTGGAAAAAGACTATCGTGCGTACATACTTTTGTCAAAATGCCAAGAGGCGGATACATTCTCATGGTTTCTGAAAATAATAGGTAAACACATTTAATTAAAAATTATCGATAATCTAAAGTCTTAAACACAAATGTTTTTGCATTTAAATTTCACAGCTATCTCTGTCATCACATTTTAGACACATGACAATAGCTTCGCTTGGCAGGGCTTCAATCCAAGTTCTCGGAAAACACTGTGCGCTATATTTATAGGAACCATTTCGAACTCTTTTCGACCCCTTCTGTCTCGAAGGTTATTTACGTTAGCCCTGCCGTACATGGACTGCATCAAGCATATACTACAAATCTTCATAAATATTTCACTGATTGCTTGAAGCAGTCCCAGTGCCGGATTAAGACTCTTTGATGCCCTAAGCATTTCTTTCTTATGGGCCCCTTCTCTAATATGTTCAGTTTATAAAAAAATTCAAATTGATGGAAAAAAGTTGAAAAGCATAGATTTTTAAGAAAAAAATTGAATTTTACAATAAATGCTCCCATTGAAAATTTGGCTGTCTATAAAATCGGACCTTAGGCATTCTTATACAATTAATAGAAAAAAAGTTTCAAAAGTTTAAAATTAGAAAAATTGAACTAATTGAAAAAATGTTTTTTTCGTTCTCATTTTCAAAAATAAAATATTATTTATTTTTAACTTTTATACTTCAGACTTATAAAGACAGTTTTATATCAGTAAATAAATTTTTTGAGAACATGACAAAAAGAAAATTGTTGACACGGTATAGTGAGGTACTTTTCCTTTCTGAGTGGTGCTTCTTGGTGCCCTCTGAGACGTGATGCCCTAAGCAATTGCTTAATTTGCTTATATGTTAATCCGGCACTGAGCAGTCCATGTATGTTTCTAAGATACGAGCGTTCAAAAGCCACATTTTTGGGCAGTCATAATTCCAAAAGTCTAGCTGAGAGCACCGACCCGAATGCATCAACCGGTCGTCCGAAGACTACCTGCGTCTAGTCTGCTGATATAGTGGGATATATACATGACTTGTGATATAATGAAGTATGGTAAACTATGATATATGGGAAATTTTGATATATAACAAGGTATGGTATAACACTATTAGAGCTTCACAAAATGTATTAAATTCCCACCAAAAACATAAATGTAAAAAAGGGCCAAGTTTGATGCAGAAAATAGGTGGGTTTCCTGGCTTTATCGGAAAAAAAAGAAATGAGATCTAGGAATGTTCCAAGTTTTCACTTGATAATTTTTTATGAATATTTGGCACCTTATTTTTTTTTCGGTAATGCCAATACATCCGTATGTTCTTTGCATGGAACTTTGTCCTTTTTTACATTTATGTTTTTGGTGGGTATATTTTTATTCATAAGGCTTTAAAATTTATGAATTTTTTTCATTTTAGTCATTCTTTCATAATGATTTCAAAGAGAAATTGTCAATCAAATATTGTTGTCATAAAACTTCGATCAAAAAACACACCGCGGAAGACGCAATCCAAGTACTTCATTTCTTTTAATGCTTCGTATGTTAATTTTTCATCGTATTTTTTTAAAACGGTGTCAACTTCTTCTTGCAGTTTTTTGTAAATATCTTTTCGTGTAGCAACATTATATAAAGAAAAACAAATTACGCTATTGCTTATCAAAAATCCATCCGTAAAAAAAACTGTGATGTTTGCCAGCATATCTATTTCTCCAAAATCTGAAAAAATAAAAGTTAGAAATGTAGACGAATGTAGCCAAAAAATAGAAATTTGAAAATGTAAAAAAGTATATGTTGCTAAAAAAGAAAACGTACCTATACTTCTGTTTGAGTTTGAAATACAAAAAATATACCTCAGCAGTTTCCGGAAGTAAATTTCGAGTTGAATAAAAAAACTATTCAAACGTTTCTTGTATCTAGTAGGATACAAGAATTATTCACTGCTAGCACTATTGATAAACACAGTGTAATTTTGGGATATCTAAACATTAGAAAGAAGACTTTCCTGCAAATCAGACAGATTTGTAGGAAAGTCTTCTTTCTAATAGATACACAGGTATAAAAATCAGATATTTGCAAATACACGTTAAAAATTATTTTATTTAAAGGGAGAACGAAGAAACTATAAAAAAATGAAACATAAATACCTTCGTGTTTTTGCTGTAGTTTTAGCATTTGGTCCAAAAAGTCATTGGCTGTAATGTTGTTTTTTTCTCTATGTTGGCTAATATCTCGTATCACATTCGAGAGAAAATTAGATAACTTTTCAGGAAGAAATCTATTAATATTTCAGATTATTACTATTAGACCAAAAAAGCTAATGACAAAACTGATTTTAAACGTATCATTATATCGTCGAGTGGTTGGGGATAGCTTTTGCATTTTGCAATTAAATTTTGCTTTAGATTGCTTGTCACATTAAACATTTATAAATAATAGAAAAAATAGTTGTTTGCGAAGTATAAACTCCATCATTCGGGTGTTTTATAATGCCACTTGACTCATCTGGGAAGATTTCTGTACTAATTGAGGTTTAGTATATTTTTAAAACGCATTCCAGATAATACTAAAAGTGAACTCACGATTAAATCCACTTAAGAAAAACGCAATTATAAACATCACAGTTCTTATTATTCCGGGTTGAAGCATCTCTTTTGCTAATAACATCAATTCCGAATTTGGGTCCTCAAAAGATTTTGCATCTATACCAAAAGCACACGATGCAACTGAATCCGTAGTGAATTTATTTGCGACTTCGCTTAATAAAACACCGTCCTTTCCTTTTGCCTCTGGACTCTTAATTAAAAAGTTCACCATTTTATCAGCGGACTCTATCATTAAAGGAAACATATTCTTTATCTGAAATGATTAAAATGTACTTAGTGCATTAAAATCTATATTTATTTTTTTCTGAGGCTTAAAAAATAATCAATTAATTAAGGTGATCAATTTTTGCCACAGTAGTTCTGTACTTGGTAGTGTATTGGTTCCATAAAACCCCTGTAAGTCCAAGTTGGGCTGATGTTTATATTAGAGCTGTAACAAACCGTATGTATTCGTTACTGAGTAACGGCTACATCGTCTGACTCGAAGTAACGAATCGTTACTTACAAATTCATTTCGTTACTCGCATTTGTCGTATCCATGTCAGTTCGACTCGTTTGATGCGGTTATACGTTATACGAACGAAGTCATACCGTATCACGTATGCGACGCGCCTTGATGCGATGGTACATGCTTGAAGCTGTTACTACACGATTGTATGTCGTATGAAAAGTAACGAGTAACGTAACGATACAAAAGTAACGGGTACTGGTTCTTTAAGTAACGAATACATACGGGTACACAATTTCTCGTTACTTTTACAGCTCTAGTTTATATGCAGTGCTGTATTTACATTCGAAACATCACTAATTAATTTCCAAATAATAACCAAACTTCTTCACTAAAATATTAATGTGTGAAAATGTTACTTAAACAAATACAATGTGTTACTAAGTCGAAAGAATGTAAAAAAAAACAAAGAGCGTTCTATTTAGTTATTACCACTTATGTGACGCTTAATTGGAAATCTAATAACTTTCCTAAAATAGCGCTATAACAAATTTCAGAAATGTTATAACTGTTGTATGATGTGAAATTCTTAATCAGAAGAAGAGAACTATCCATGTTATAACGAAGAACTACTGTTATTTTTTTAATAAATTTATTGTTTCCGAAGTGCAAATAACTTGAAATCAAAATATCTTGTAAAATTGCTGATATCTCAGTTTTTCTAAGTTCTTTAATCTTATGAAAAATAAAAATTTACTTTTCCTGTCGAGAATTGTGTTACAAGTCTATTTCGTGCAATCTTCCATTTTTCTCCTTTCATCATAAATGGATTTTTCGCCATAACTGGATCAAAATCTTCATCAACTGAAAACTCATTGTCATGGAAATGGGAGAATTCTTTAACAGCAATTCTTTCAACAAGATCTGGATCTCTCAATACCAGAACTGGTTTACGTAATGTGTAAATTCCATAATAGCTTTTACCTTCGAAATAACTGAAATAAATTCGTTTGATTTTAAAATTTATTTTAAAATACTGATTAATTAATATTAATTTTTAGGGGAAAATCGGTATTAACGCAGAGAAAGTGTAGACAGAGAGAAGGTAGTTGACCGGGAGGCGCCATTTAAATCGATAAATACGAGGCAGAAATTTTAATCGATTATTCTGATCATAAAAGTATAATATTACTAAATCCTACATATGTACTAGTTTTATGGAGACGAAGTGATCGTATAAGGCCGGAAAGTTTTATAAAATTGCCGCTAATGTAAGTGCCAAAAATTGTATTGTACCTACCACGTTACAATGCAAAACATGACATTTATAACAGGCTAAAAATCAATCATTTTAAAATATCATTGAAATGTAGTATTGAATTAAAAATTTATATTTGGTAAGTAAAATAATAAGCGTTATCATCAAACACAGAATTACTATGTACGTTTTCAATTTAATATGCTTACATCAGTGTTTCCCAATTTTTTTACATGGTAGAACACTTCTCAAATTCAAAAATTCTAGCGAATACTTTGGGTATTTTATAAGATAGGTTTCAAAAAAGTTTTAACTTGACCCAGCATTGAAATCATACAAAGCTTAATATTACTAATTTTCATAATTTTTAATGAAACATTTAGATTTTCGGCACAACATAATTTTGGAAACACAAAATATCTATGGCGTAACTATGAGGTGCGTGAAGTTGGCCCGCAAAAAATTCGGGCTGGGGGGTAAAACGTTCCAATCGATAGTCTATCGTTAGACCACATTTTACCCCCAATTAGTTTCGTTTTACCTCCTCTCAATTTTTTTTTATTCGAAAAATAAAATTTTTGGGCCAACTTCACAAGCCCGAATTTTTTCCCGGGCTGGGGGGTAAAACGTCTCAATCGAAAGGTTTTCGTTAGTCCATGTTTTACCCATAAATAATTTCGTTTTACCCCCTCCCAAAAAAAAGTTATTTAATAACAAAGTTTATTTTCCAAAAGTACTATAAATCGCTGTAAAACGCCCGAAAGGGTCCGGGCTGGGGATTAAAACATTCCAATCGATAGTTAATCGTTGGACTACATTTTATTCGCAATTAGTTTGGTTTTACCCCCTCTCAAATTTTGTTTATTCGAAAAATAAAATTTCCGGGCCAACTACACCAGCCCGAATTTTTTCCCGGGCTGGGGGTAAAACGTCTCAATCGAAAGGTTTTCGTTAGTCCATATTTTACCCATAAATAATTTCGTTTTACCCCCTCCCAGAAGAAAGTTATTTAATAACAAAGTTTTTTTTTCCAAAAGTACTATAAATTGCTGTAAAACGCCCGGGCTGGAAATTCATTTTTAATAACGCGTGAAAACGAATATTTCCTATTGGTCAATATTCATATTCACTGCGTATTGTTTCTTAGCTATAACCTTTACCGTTATTAGTCTCGCGAAGTTTTTACCGGAGTGTTACATAACGAATGATTCGAGGACAAAATACCCGCGACAAAACACTCGCATACCAAAACACCCGCGACATAACATCTTCGAAAAAACTTTCGCAGCTTCAAAAGACCCGATTTCGAAATTGTTTACGATCAATAACATGTAATAAATAAATAAGAAATGAAATCTTAAATATTATTATTATTCATTATTACTTGTATCATACAAATGAAAATATATAACGAAAATATTTATGTAAATATGACATTAGAATTCTGTCTTTTTGTTGCCAGTAATCCTGGTTAAATGTTAAAAATGAATTTTTTTAACAAAACGAAATTCTGGGCGGTTGTCAAAAAATACAAATTATTGATTAGTAAACATGTTAAAAGTGTAGGGTAGTGTAGGTCATGTCATAAAAAATGTGGCTTGGCTTTAAAAAAAAGTGAATGAGATAAAAAACAAATAAAATACTGTGGGTAATTTTTAGGCTGTAAATCCTTACATTAAACAATTGTATACTAACTAAACGTTTTTCAGTCAAATATAGTAAAAGTTTTGTTTATTCGAATAATAAAATTTCCGGGCCAACTTCACCAGCCCGAATTTTTTGTTGGGCTGGGGGGGTAAAACGTCGCATACAAAAGTACTTTTTTAGTCCACGTTTTACACACAATTATTTTCGATTTACTCCTCCCCCCTTCGCGACAAAACACGCGTATGAGAGTGTTTTGTCGCGGGTATTTTGAATCATTCGTTATGTAACACTCCGGTAAAAACTTCGCGAGACTAATAACGGTAAGGGTTATAGCTAAGAAACAATACGCAGTGAATATGGATATTGACCAATAGGAAATATTCATTTTCACGCGTTATTAAAAATGAATCCCCAGCCCGGGCGTTTTACAGCAATTTATAGTACTTTTGGAAAAGAAAACTTTGTTATTAAATAACTTTTTTCTGGGAGGGAGTAAAACGAAATTATTTATGGGTAAAACATGGACTAACGAAAACCTTTCGATTGAGACGTTTTACCCCCCAGCCCGGGAAAAAATTCGGGCTGGTGTAGTTGGCCCGGAAATTTTATTTTTCGAATAAACAAAATTTGAGAGGGGGAAAAACCAAACTAATTGCGAATAAAATGTGGTCCAACGATAAACTATTGATTGGAATGTTTTAATCCCCAGCCCGGACCCTTTCGGGCGTTTTACAGCGATTTTTAGAACTTTTGGAAAATAAACTTTGATATTAAATAACTTTTTTTTGGGATGGGGTAAAACGAAATTATTTATGGGTAAAACATGGACTAACGAAACCCTTTCGATTGAGACGTTTTACCCCCCAGCCCGGGAAAAAATTCGGGCTTGTGAAGTTGGCCCAAAAATTTTATTTTTCGAATAAAAAAAAATTGGGAGGGGGTAAAACGAAATTAATTGGGGGTAAAATGTGGTCTAACGATAGACTATCGATTGGAACGATTTACCCCCCAGCCCGAATTTTTTGCGGGCCATCTTCACGCACCTGTAACTATGGCAACGAACACAAATTTTTGGTAGATGCTGGAAGTCATTTAAAATGGCAGCAACCCACACGGCTACGAACGCTGGGCGCGGTGTGACGGCTAAGAGAAGCTATTTTTGTTCATAATGTGTACAGTACTAAAGAGTCAATAATTATTACGCAATATTATTGTATGTCTGATACATATATTGTGTATGTCACCGTAAAATTGTAAATACCGTTAGGTTGTAATCTGTCTCGCGAGATTGTGAACTGTCGAAAGATTGTGAACCTCAACGTACTGCTTACAATTTAACGTATTATTATTCGGTAGATTGCAATTTATCGAAGTGAAACCGTCAAATTGTGAAACGGAACGCATCTCGCCCGCTGATTGGTTGAACGGCATATGCCCCGCGCCACCATAACTAATCTGTGATTGACCAAAGAAGTGCAGTTTGAACGATAACTAAGTTAGTGTTGGTCTCCAAACATAGTCTAAATTACATACATTTTCCGTGTTTTTTTCATATGATTTGTTTTTTTTAAATTTTGATTGATCGTTTTTTTCTTAAAGAAAATTTCATTACTTTTTCAATTTTAATTTGTGTTTGAGGAGAAAATATTGTTACGTTTCTGATTTTTTTATTTTGATAAAAAAAATTCTTACCATGTGATGTCAGAATTATTGATTACCTACCAAGTAAAGAATAAATACTTGATGTCACAATTCTTGAAGTGCATTCATTTTATTTGACTGATACCCGTGTTTCATTCCTAACTCTATATGGACACAGAACGGTCTACTATAAAGCCGACCAATCAGGGACAGCCTTCGGACAGTTGACAATATGACAATTTTAAGATTGTAATTTGACGGTTTCACTTCGATAGATTGCAATCTATCGAATAATAATACGTTAAATTGAAAGCAGTACGTTAAGGTTCACAATGTTTCGACAGTTCACAATCTCGCGAGACAGATTACAACCTAACGGTATTTACAATTTTACGGTGACATGTATATTGCGCAAGTATTGATTGAAGATTGTGCTTGTCTGAAATTAATTGTGCAATATTGACAATTTTTACGTGTAGTCATAATATTGCACAATAATTAGGTACACATTTTTCGTTTTTGAAGCATTTTAATTCACTTACTCTCGGCTCCGTGAAACCAGCCGCAACTTTGTTAGCCGCATGGACCAAAATGGGTGGGCTGGTTTGTGCTTCGTTTGTGCCCTTTCCTGCTTTAAAAATTTTCGTTCCTGCTTTTAGCGTTTCCGAGAAAATCGAAAATTTTATAACTGCGGCCAGGATCACGCCAGCCGCAACTTTTTTGATTTTGTAATTTTTTTACTTGCGGCTGGTTTGTGCTTCGTTTGTGCCCTTTCCTGCTCCAAAAAAATTCGTTCCTGCTTTTCGCGTTTCCGAGAAAATCGAAGAAATTTTAGCTGCGGCCAGGTTCACGCTAGCCGCAACTTTTTGGAATTTGTACATTTTTTACTTGCGGCTGGTTTGTGCTTCGTTTGTGCCTTTTCCTGCTTAAAAAAATTTCGTTCCTGCTTTTCCCGTTCTCGAGAAAATCAAAAAAGAAAATTCGGTAAGCGTGAAGTTAGCCGCAACTTTGTTAGCCGCACGGACCAAAATAGGTGGGATGGATTGAGCTTCGTTTGTGCCTTTTCCTGCTTAAAAAATTTTCGTTCCTGCTTTACGAGTTTCCGAGAAAAATACGAAAAAAGAAAATGCAATTCTACACTGACCGGCACAAAAAACGCAACACCTAAAATGATGACCAGTTTAGAATTGCAATAACTTTTAAACGTATCGCTCGACTTGAATGAGTTTTTTTTTATTTGAAAGGTCTATGCTTTGTCAATATTTCTGTAAGTGCTCTGCTCATTTTGGCGCTCTTCCATTTCGGCTGTAAAGAATAACGCTAATGCTCGTTTTCCCCATACACATTGAAATCTGTGTTTTTGCATATTCTCTACTTGCAGCTCGAAAAACTGTTTAGAACTGCTAAAGTAATATGATGCGGCTGATTAGTGCCTACTATGGAAAGTTTCCTGCCTTCATAATATGTTCGAAGTATTTAACCCTTTCTAGAGAAAATCGACATATTCTAATATATCTGTGTTTTCACGTATTCTTGACGTGCGGCTCGAGAAACTGTTTGGAACTGCTGAAATATTATGATGCGGATGATTAGTGCCTACTATGGAAAGATTCCTGCCTCCATAATATGTTCGGAATATTTAACCCTTTCTAAAGAAAATCGACATATTCTAATATATCTGTGTTTTTACTTATTCTGGACGTGCGGCTCGAGAAACTGTTTGGAACTGCTGATGTATTATGACGCGGCTGATTAGTGCCTACTGTGGAAAGATTCCTGCCTTAATAATATGTTCGGAAACCTTAACCCTCTCTGGAGAAAATCGACATATTCTAATATATCTGTGTTTTTACTTATTCTGGACGTGCGGCTCGAGAAACTGTTTGGAACTGCTGATGTATTATGACGCGGCTGATTAGTGCCTACTATGGAAAGATTCCTGCCTTCATAATATGTTCGGAAAATTTAACCCTTTCTAGAGAAAATCGACATATTCTCATATATCTGTGTTTTTACGTATTCTGGACGTGCGGCTCGAAAAACTGTTTGGAACTGCTGAAGTATTATGTTGCGGCTGATTAGTACCTACTATGGAAAGATTCCTGCCTTCATAATATGTTCGGAAAATTTAACCCTTTCTAAAGAAAATCGACATATTCTAATATATCTTTGTTTTTACTTATTCTGGACGTGCGGCTCGAGAAACTGTTTGGAACTGCTGATGTATTATGACGCGGCTGATTAGTGCCTACTGTGGAAAGATTCCTGCCTTAATAATATGTTCGGAAAACTTAACCCTTTCTAGAGAAAATCGACATATTCTAATATATCTGTGTTTTTACTTATTCTGGACGTGCGGCTCGAGAAATTGTTTGGAACTGCTGATGTATTATGACGCGGCTAATTAGTGCCTACTATAGAAAGATTCCTGCCTCCATAATATGTTCGGAAAATTTAACCCTTTCTAGAGAAAATCGACATATTCTAATATATCTGTGTTTTTGCTTATTCTGGACGTGCGGCTCGAGAAACTGTTTGGAACTGCTGATGTATTATGACGCGGCTGATTAGTGCCTACTATGGAAAGATTCCTGCCTTCATAATATGTTCGGAAAACTTAACCCTCTCTGGAGAAAATCGACATATTCTAATATATCTGTGTTTTTACTTATTCTGGACGTGCGGCTCGAGAAACTGTTTGGAACTGCTGAAGTATTATGACGTGGCTGATTAGTGCCTACTATGGAAAGATTCCTGCTTTCATAATATGTTCGGAAAATTTAACCCTTTATAGAGAAAATCGACATATTCTAATATATCTGTGTTTTTACGTATTCTGGACATGCGGCTCGACAAACTGTTTGGAACTGCTGAAGTATTATGACGTGGCTGATTAGTGCCTACTATGGAAAGATTCCTGCCTTCATAATATGTTCGGAAAATCTAACCCTTTTTGGAGAAAATCGACATATTCTAATATATCTTTGTTTTTACTTATTCTGGACGTGCGGCTCGAGAAACTGTTTGGAACTGCTGATGTATTATGACGCGGCTGATTAGTGCCTACTATGGAAAGATTCCTGCCTTCATAATATGTTCGGAAAATTTAACCCTTTCTAGAGAAAATCGACATATTCTCATATATCTGTGTTTTTACGTATTCTGGACGTGCGGCTCGAAAAACTGTTTGGAACTGCTGAAGTATTATGTTGCGGCTGATTAGTACCTACTATGGAAAGATTCCTGCCTTCATAATATGTTCGGAAAATTTAACCCTTTCTAAAGAAAATCGACATATTCTAATATATCTTTGTTTTTACTTATTCTGGACGTGCGGCTCGAGAAACTGTTTGGAACTGCTGATGTATTATGACGCGGCTGATTAGTGCCTACTGTGGAAAGATTCCTGCCTTAATAATATGTTCGGAAAACTTAACCCTTTCTAGAGAAAATCGACATATTCTAATATATCTGTGTTTTTACTTATTCTGGACGTGCGGCTCGAGAAATTGTTTGGAACTGCTGATGTATTATGACGCGGCTGATTAGTGCCTACTATAGAAAGATTCCTGCCTCCATAATATGTTCGGAAAATTTAACCCTTTCTAGAGAAAATCGACATATTCTAATATATCTGTGTTTTTGCTTATTCTGGACGTGCGGCTCGAGAAACTGTTTGGAACTGCTGATGTATTATGACGCGGCTGATTAGTGCCTACTATGGAAAGATTCCTGCCTTCATAATATGTTCGGAAAACTTAACCCTCTCTGGAGAAAATCGACATATTCTAATATATCTGTGTTTTTACTTATTCTGGACGTGCGGCTCGAGAAACTGTTTGGAACTGCTGAAGTATTATGACGTGGCTGATTAGTGCCTACTATGGAAAGATTCCTGCTTTCATAATATGTTCGGAAAATTTAACCCTTTATAGAGAAAATCGACATATTCTAATATATCTGTGTTTTTACGTATTCTGGACGTGCGGCTCGACAAACTGTTTGGAACTGCTGAAGTATTATGACGTGGCTGATTAGTGCCTACTATGGAAAGATTCCTGCCTTCATAATATGTTCGGAAAATCTAACCCTTTTTGGAGAAAATCGACATATTCTAATATATCTATGTTTTTACGTATTCTGGACGTGCGGCTCGACAAACTGTTTGGAACTGCTGAAGTATTATGACGTGGCTGATTAGTGCCTACTATGGAAAGATTCCTGCCTTCATAATATGTTCGGAAAATTTAACCCTTTTTGGAGAAAATCGACATATTCTAATATATCTGTGTTTTTACTTATTCTGGACGTGCGGCTCGAGAAACTGTTTGGAACTGCTAAAGTATTATGACGCGGCTGATTAGTGCCTACTATGGAAAGATTCCTGCCTCCATAATATGTTCGGAATATTTAACCCTTTCTAAAGAAAAACGACATATTCTAATATATCTGTGTTTTTACGTATTCTGGACGTGCGGCTCGACAAACTGTTTGGAACTGCTGAAGTATTATGACGTGGCTGATTAGTGCCTACTATGGAAAGATTCCTGCCTTCATAATATGTTCGGAATATTTAACCCTTTCTAAAGAAAATCGACATATTCTAATATATCTGTGTTTTTACTTATTCTGGACGTGCGGCTCGAGAAACTGTTTGGAACTGCTAAAGTATTATGACGCGGCTGATTAGTGCCTACTATGGAAAGATTCCTGCCTCCATAATATGTTCGGAATATTTAACCCTTTCTAAAGAAAATCGACATATTCTAATATATCTGTGTTTTTACTTATTCTGGACGTGCGGCTCGAGAAACTGTTTGGAACTGCTGAAGTATTATGACGCGGCTGATTAGTGCCTACTATGGAAAGATTCCTGCCTTCATAATATGTTCGGAAAATTTAACCCTTTATAGAGAAAATCGACATATTCTCATATATCTGTGTTTTTACGTATTCTGGACGTGCGGCTCGAAAAACTGTTTGGAACTGCTGAAGTATTATGACGTGGCTGATTAGTGCCTACTATGGAAAGATTCCTGCCTTCATAATATGTTCGGAAAATTTAACCCTTTATAGAGAAAATCGACATATTCTCATATATCTGTGTTTTTACGTATTCTGGACGTGCGGCTCGAAAAACTGTTTGGAACTGCTGAAGTATTATGACGTGGCTGATTAGTGCCTACTATGGAAAGATTCCTGCCTTCATAATATGTTCGGAAAATTTAACCCTTTCTAGAGATAATCGACATATTCTAATATATCTATGTTTTTACGTATTCTAGACGTGCGGCTCGAGAAACTGTTTGGAACTGCTGAAGTATTATGACGCGGCTGATTAGTGCCTACTATGGAAAGATTCCTGCCTTCATAATATGTTCGGAAAATCTAACCCTTTTTGGAGAAAATCGACATTTTCTAATATATCTATGTTTTTACGTATTCAGGACGTGCGGCTCGACAAACTGTTTGGAACTGCTGAAGTATTATGACGCGGCTGATTAGTGCCTACTATGGAAAGATTCCTGCCTCCATAATATGTTCGGAATATTTAACCCTTTCTAAAGAAAATCGACATATTCTAATATATCTGTGTTTTTACTTATTCTGGACGTGCGGCTCGACAAACTGTTTGGAACTGCTGAAGTATTATGACGCGGCTGATTAGTGCCTACTATGGAAAGATTCCTGCCTCCATAATATGTTCGGAATATTTAACCCTTTCTAAAGAAAATCGACATATTCTAATATATCTGTGTTTTTACTTATTCTGGACGTGCGGCTCGAGAAACTGTTTGGAACTGCTGAAGTATTATGACGCGGCTGATTAGTGCTTACTCTGGAAAGATTCCTGCCTTCATAATATGTTCGGAAAATTTAACCCTTTCTGGACAAAAATCGACATATTCTAATATATCTGTGTTTTCACGTATTCTTGACGTGCGGCTCGAAAAACTGTTTGGAACTGCTGAAGTATTATAACGCAGCTGATTAGTGCCCACTATGGAAAGATTCCTGCCTCCATAATATGTTCGGAAAATTTAACCCTTTCTAGAGAAAATCGACATATTCTAATATATCTGTGTTTTTACGTATTCTGGACGTGCAGGTCGAGAAACTGTTTGAAACTGCTGATGTATTATGACGCGGCTGATTAGTGCCTACTATGGAAAGATTCCTGCCTCCATAATATGTTCGGAATATTTAACCCTTTCTAGAGAAAATCGACATATTCTAATATATCTGTGTTTTTACTTATTCTGGACGTGCGGCTCGAGAAACTGTTTGGAACTGCTGATGTATTATGACGCGGCTGATTAGTGCTTACTATGGAAAGATTCCTGCCTCCATAATATGTTCGGAATATTTAACCCTTTATAGAGAAAATTGACATATTCTAATATATCTGTGTTTTTACGTATTCTGTATTTGCGGCTCGACAAACAGTTTGGAACTGCTGAAGTATTATGACGTGGCTGATTAGTGCCTACTATGGAAAGATTCCTGCCTTCATAATATGTTCGGAAAATTTAACCCTTTATAGAGAAAATCGACATATTCTAATATATCTGTGTTTTTACGTATTCTGGACGTGCGGCTCGAGAAACTGTTTGGAACTGCTGAAGTATTATGACGCGGCTGATTAGTGCCTACTATGGAAAGATTCCTGCCTCCATAATATGTTCGGAATATTTAACCCTTTCTAAAGAAAATCGACATATTCTAATATATCTGTGTTTTTACTTATTCTGGACGTGCGGCTCGACAAACTGTTTGGAACTGCTGAAGTATTATGACGCGGCTGATTAGTGCCTACTATGGAAAGATTCCTGCCTCCATAATATGTTCGGAATATTTAACCCTTTCTAAAGAAAATCGACATATTCTAATATATCTGTGTTTTTACTTATTCTGGACGTGCGGCTCGAGAAACTGTTTGGAACTGCTGAAGTATTATGACGCGGCTGATTAGTGCTTACTCTGGAAAGATTCCTGCCTTCATAATATGTTCGGAAAATTTAACCCTTTCTGGACAAAAATCGACATATTCTAATATATCTGTGTTTTCACGTATTCTTGACGTGCGGCTCGAAAAACTGTTTGGAACTGCTGAAGTATTATAACGCAGCTGATTAGTGCCCACTATGGAAAGATTCCTGCCTCCATAATATGTTCGGAAAATTTAACCCTTTCTAGAGAAAATCGACATATTCTAATATATCTGTGTTTTTACGTATTCTGGACGTGCAGGTCGAGAAACTGTTTGAAACTGCTGATGTATTATGACGCGGCTGATTAGTGCCTACTATGGAAAGATTCCTGCCTCCATAATATGTTCGGAATATTTAACCCTTTCTAGAGAAAATCGACATATTCTAATATATCTGTGTTTTTACTTATTCTGGACGTGCGGCTCGAGAAACTGTTTGGAACTGCTGATGTATTATGACGCGGCTAATTAGTGCCTACTATGGAAAGATTCCTGCCTCCATAATATGTTCGGAATATTTAACCCTTTATAGAGAAAATTGACATATTCTAATATATCTGTGTTTTTACGTATTCTGTATTTGCGGCTCGACAAACAGTTTGGAACTGCTGAAGTATTATGACGTGGCTGATTAGTGCCTACTATGGAAAGATTCCTGCCTCCATAATATGTTCGGAATATTTAACCCTTTCTAGAGAAAATCGACATATTCTAATATATCTGTGTTTTTACTTATTCTGGACGTGCGGCTCGAGAAACTGTTTGGAACTGCTGATGTATTATGACGCGGCTGATTAGTGCTTACTATGGAAAGATTCCTGCCTCCATAATATGTTCGGAATATTTAACCCTTGTAAAGAAAATCGACATATTCTAATATATCTGTGTTTTTACTTATTCTGGACGTGCGCTCGAGAAACTGTTTGGAACTGCTGATGTATTATGACGCGGCTGATTAGTGCTTACTATGGAAAGATTCCTGCCTCCATAATATGTTCGGAAAATTTAACCCTTTATAGAGAAAATCGACATATTCTAATATATCTGTGTTTTTACGTATTCTGGACGTGCGGCTCGAAAAACTGTTTGGAACTGCTTAAGTATTATGATGCGGATGATTAGTGCCTACTATGGAAAGATTCCTGCCTCCATAATATGTTCGGAATATTTAACCCTTTCTAAAGAAAATCGACATATTCTAATATATCTGTGTTTTTACTTATTCTGGACGTGCGCTCGAGAAACTGTTTGGAACTGCTTAAGTATTATGATGCGGATGATTAGTGCCTACTATGGAAAGATTCCTGCCTCCATAATATGTTCGGAATATTTAACCCTTTCTAAAGAAAATCGACATATTCTAATATATCTGTGTTTTCACGTATTCTTGACGTGCGGCTCGAAAAACTGTTTGGAACTGCTGAAGTATTATAACGCAGCTGATTAGTGCCCACTATGGAAAGATTCCTGCCTCCATAATATGTTCGGAAAATTTAACCCTTTCTAGAGAAAATCGACATATTCTAATATATCTGTGTTTTTACTTATTCTGGACGTGCGGCTCGAGAAACTGTTTGGAACTGCTGAAGTATTATAACGCAGCTGATTAGTGCCCACTATGGAAAGATTCCTGCCTCCATAATATGTTCGGAAAATTTAACCCTTTCTAGAGAAAATCGACATATTCTAATATATCTGTGTTTTTACTTATTCTGGACGTGCGGCTCGAGAAACTGTTTGGAACTGCTGATGTATTATGACGCGGCTAATTAGTGCCTACTATGGAAAGATTCCTGCCTCCATAATATGTTCGGAATATTTAACCCTTTATAGAGAAAATTGACATATTCTAATATATCTGTGTTTTTACGTATTCTGTATTTGCGGCTCGACAAACAGTTTGGAACTGCTGAAGTATTATGACGTGGCTGATTAGTGCCTACTATGGAAAGATTCCTGCCTCCATAATATGTTCGGAAAATTTAACCCTTTCTAAAGAAAATCGACATATTCTAATATATCTGTGTTTTCACGTATTCTTGACGTGCGGCTCGAAAAACTGTTTGGAACTGCTGAAGTATTATAACGCAGCTGATTAGTGCCCACTATGGAAAGATTCCTGCCTCCATAATATGTTCGGAAAATTTAACCCTTTCTAGAGAAAATCGACATATTCTAATATATCTGTGTTTTTACTTATTCTGGACGTGCGGCTCGAGAAACTGTTTGGAACTGCTGATGTATTATGACGCGGCTAATTAGTGCCTACTATGGAAAGATTCCTGCCTCCATAATATGTTCGGAATATTTAACCCTTTATAGAGAAAATCGACATATTCTAATATATCTGTGTTTTTACGTATTCTGTATTTGCGGCTCGACAAACAGTTTGGAACTGCTGAAGTATTATGACGTGGCTGATTAGTGCCCACTATGGAAAGATTCCTGCCTCCATAATATGTTCGGAAAATTTAACCCTTTCTAGAGAAAATCGACATATTCTAATATATCTGTGTTTTCACGTATTCTTGACGTGCGGCTCGAAAAACTGTTTGGAACTGCTGAAGTATTATAACGCAGCTGATTAGTGCCCACTATGGAAAGATTCCTGCCTCCATAATATGTTCGGAAAATTTAACCCTTTCTAGAGAAAATCGACATATTCTAATATATCTGTGTTTTTACTTATTCTGGACGTGCGGCTCGAAAAACTGTTTGGAACTGCTGAAGTATTATAACGCAGCTGATTAGTGCCTACTATGGAAAGATTCCTGCCTCCATAATATGTTCGGAATATTTAACCCTTTCTAAAGAAAATCGACATATTCTAATATATCTGTGTTTTCACGTATTCTTGACGTGCGGCTCGAAAAACTGTTTGGAACTGCTGAAGTATTATAACGCAGCTGATTAGTGCCCACTATGGAAAGATTCCTGCCTCCATAATATGTTCGGAAAATTTAACCCTTTCTAGAGAAAATCGACATATTCTAATATATCTGTGTTTTTACGTATTCTGGACGTGCAGGTCGAGAAACTGTTTGAAACTGCTGATGTATTATGACGCGGCTGATTAGTGCCTACTATGGAAAGATTCCTGCCTCCATAATATGTTCGGAATATTTAACCCTTTCTAGAGAAAATCGACATATTCTAATATATCTGTGTTTTTACTTATTCTGGACGTGCGGCTCGAGAAACTGTTTGGAACTGCTGATGTATTAT
Source organism: Xanthostigma xanthostigma (assembly GCA_963575645.1). Lineage (NCBI taxonomy): Eukaryota > Metazoa > Arthropoda > Insecta > Raphidioptera > Raphidiidae > Xanthostigma > Xanthostigma xanthostigma. The sequence continues at coordinate 20,755,595 of OY754465.1, forward strand.
GACGCGGCTGATTAGTGCTTACTATGGAAAGATTCCTGCCTCCATAATATGTTCGGAATATTTAACCCTTGTAAAGAAAATCGACATATTCTAATATATCTGTGTTTTTACTTATTCTGGACGTGCGCTCGAGAAACTGTTTGGAACTGCTGATGTATTATGACGCGGCTGATTAGTGCTTACTATGGAAAGATTCCTGCCTCCATAATATGTTCGGAAAATTTAACCCTTTATAGAGAAAATCGACATATTCTAATATATCTGTGTTTTTACGTATTCTGGACGTGCGGCTCGAAAAACTGTTTGGAACTGCTTAAGTATTATGATGCGGATGATTAGTGCCTACTATGGAAAGATTCCTGCCTCCATAATATGTTCGGAATATTTAACCCTTTCTAAAGAAAATCGACATATTCTAATATATCTGTGTTTTTACTTATTCTGGACGTGCGCTCGAGAAACTGTTTGGAACTGCTTAAGTATTATGATGCGGATGATTAGTGCCTACTATGGAAAGATTCCTGCCTCCATAATATGTTCGGAATATTTAACCCTTTCTAAAGAAAATCGACATATTCTAATATATCTGTGTTTTTACTTACTCTGGACGTGCGGCTCGAGAAACTGTTTGGAACTGCTGATGTATTATGACGCGGCTGATTAGTGCCTACTATGGAAAGATTCCTGCCTCCATAATATGTTCGGAATATTTAACCCTTTCTAGAGAAAATCGACATATTCTAATATATCTGTGTTTTTACTTACTCTGGACGTGCGGCTCGAGAAACTGTTTGGAACTGCTGATGTATTATGACGCGGCTGATTAGTGCCTACTATGGAAAGATTCCTGCCTCCATAATATGTTCGGAAAATTTAACCCTTTATAGAGAAAATCGACATATTCTAATATATCTGTGTTTTTACGTATTCTGGACGTGCGGCTCGAAAAACTGTTTGGAACTGCTGAAGTATTATGACCCGGCTGATGAGTGCCTACTATGGAAAGATTCCTGCCTCCATAATATGTTCGGAATATTTAACCCTTTCTAAAGAAAATCGACATATTCTAATATATCTGTGTTTTTACTTACTCTGGACGTGCGGCTCGAGAAACTGTTTGGAACTGCTGATGTATTATGACGCGGCTGATTAGTGCCTACTATGGAAAGATTCCTGCCTCCATAATATGTTCGGAAAATTTAACCCTTTATAGAGAAAATCGACATATTCTAATATATCTGTGTTTTTACGTATTCTGGACGTGCGGCTCGAAAAACTGTTTGGAACTGCTGAAGTATTATGACGCGGCTGATGAGTGCCTACTATGGAAAGATTCCTGCCTCCATAATATGTTCGGAAAATTTAACCCTTTCTAGAGAAAATCGACATATTCTAATATAACTATGTTTTTACGTATTCTGGACGTGCGGCTCGAGAAACTGTTTGGAACTGCTGAAGTATTATGACGCGGCTGATTAGTGCCTACTATGGAAAGATTCCTGCTTCCATAATATGTTCGGAATATTTAACCCTTTATAGAGAAAATCGACATATTCTAATATATCTGTGTTTTTACGTATTCTGGATTTGCGGCTCGACAAACTGTTTGGAACTGCTGAAGTATTATGACGTGGCTGATTAGTGCCTACTATGGAAAGATTCCTGCCTTCATAATATGTTCGGAAAATTTAACCCTTTATAGAGAAAATCGACATATTCTAATATATCTGTGTTTTTACGTATTCTGGACGTGCGGCTCGAGAAACTGTTTGGAACTGCTGATGTATTATGACGCGGCTGATTAGTGCCTACTATGGAAAGATTCCTGCCTCCATAATATGTTCGGAATATTTAACCCTTTCTAGAGAAAATCGACATATTCTAATATATCTGTGTTTTTACTTATTCTGGACGTGCGGCTCGAGAAACTGTTTGGAACTGCTGATGTATTATGACGCGGCTGATTAGTGCTTACTATGGAAAGATTCCTGCCTCCATAATATGTTCGGAATATTTAACCCTTTATAGAGAAAATTGACATATTCTAATATATCTGTGTTTTTACGTATTCTGTATTTGCGGCTCGACAAACAGTTTGGAACTGCTGAAGTATTATGACGTGGCTGATTAGTGCCTACTATGGAAAGATTCCTGCCTTCATAATATGTTCGGAAAATTTAACCCTTTCTGGAGAAAATCGACATATTCTAATATATCTATTATTTTACGTATTCTGGACGTGCGGCTCGAAAAACTGTTTGGAACTGCTGAAGTATTATGATGCGGATGATTAGTGCCTACTATGGAAAGATTCCTGCCTCCATAATATGTTCGGAATATTTAACCCTTTCTAAAGAAAATCGACATATTCTAATATATCTGTGTTTTTACGTATTCTGGACGTGCGGCTCGAGAAACTGTTTGGAACTGCTGATGTATTATGACGCGGCTGATTAGTGCCTACTATGGAAAGATTCCTGCCTCCATAATATGTTCGGAATATTTAACCCTTTCTAGAGAAAATCGACATATTCTAATATATCTGTGTTTTTACTTATTCTGGACGTGCGGCTCGAGAAACTGTTTGGAACTGCTGATGTATTATGACGTGGCTGATTAGTGCCTACTATGGAAAGATTCCTGCCTTCATAATATGTTCGGAAAATTTAACCCTTTCTAGAGAAAATCGACATATTCTCATATATCTGTGTTTTTACGTATTCTGGACGTGCGGCTCGACAAACTGTTTGGAACTGCTGAAGTATTATAACGCGGCTGAATAGTGCCTACTATGGAAAGATTCCTGCCTCCATAATATGTTCGGAATATTTAACCCTTTCTAGAGAAAATAGACATATTCTAATATATCTGTGTTTTTACTTATTCTGGACGTGCGGCTCGAGAAACTGTTTGGAACTGCTGAAGTATTATGACGTGGCTGATTAGTGCCTACTATGGAAAGATTCCTGCCTTCATAATATAATCGGAAAATTTAACCCTTTCTAGAGAAAATCGACATATTCTCATATATCTGTGTTTTTACGTATTCTGGACGTGCGGCTCGAAAAACTGTTTGGAACTGCTGAAGTATTATGACGCGGCTGATTAGTGCCTACTATGGAAAGATTCCTGCCTCCATAATATGTTCGGAAAATTTAACCCTTTCTAGAGAAAATCGACATATTCTCATATGTCTGTGTTTTTACGTATTCTGGACGTGCGGTTCGAGAAACTGTTTGGAACTGCTGATGTATTATGACGCGGCTGATTAGTGCCTACTATGGAAAGATTCCTGCCTTTATAATAATATGTTCGGAAAATTTTATTCTTCCCAGAGAAAATCGACATATTCTCAAAAATCACTTTTGACTGATAAATAATAATAATTTGTTTACAGAAAGTAATGAAATCCCATCAAAAACATAAGCGTAAAAATTCAATGCAAAAGAGTTCTAAAAAGGTGCTAAGTTTTTAATTGGCAAGTTTTCACACAAATAAACATGAAGTTTAGGTATAAATCATAATAAACGAACACTTGCTTGGTGAAAATTTGACACCTTTTTAGATCTCAATTCCTTATTTATTGATTATTAAACTTGGCTCCCGTTTTCACATTTATGTTTTTGATGGGATTAATTTTACAAAAATGATCGACTTATACTAAATAGATTATCTTTGCGAGCGTACTGACACATTTAACTTTTAAAGTCATTTGAATAATTAAGATACGAAATTAAGTGAAAAAGCAAAAACAATCATTTAAGGGGGTACTCGCTCGAATTTTCGGAAAAAATCATACATTTTTGAACGAGTGTCAAAGAAAGAGGAAGGCAGATAGAGAATTGATTTTTTTTAAATTTTATTTACATATCCTTCTACCATATGCCCATTTTTTTTGACGCGCGCGCTCCACGCGCTTGCGCACAGCTGTCTGTATCTCAGGAAACAATGAAAAAACGGCGGGCCCGATCAGCGCTTTCCAGAACATCCTAGAACAACAAAAAAAATGTATTCTTAAAGTAGAAGAGTCCAACTTCGCGTTGACGGATGGAAATTCTGATAAAAAAAATTTCGCGATTCAGTAACCGTTTTTTCCTCAAATTTTCTAGCGTTTCCGAGGTTTTTTTCGTAGATTCGCCATTTCTCTAAAATCGATTTTTTTTTAATTTCCATCCGTCAATGCGAAGTTTGACTCTTCTACTTTAAGAATAATTTTTTTTTTTTGTTCTAGGATGTTCTCGAAAGCGCTGATCGAACCCGCTTTTTTTAAAGGTCTCTTGATATACAGACAGCTGTGCGCATGCGCGTGGGGCGTGCGCGTCAAAAAAAATGAACATATGGTAGAAGGATATGTAAAATGAAGATTATGTAAAATAAAAAAAATCAATTTTCTATCTGCCTCCCTCTTTCTTTGAGACCCGTTCAAAAATGTATGATTTTTTCCAAAAATTCGAGCGAGTACCCCCTTAAATTAAAAATTTTAATTTTTAATTAACCCAAGAAAACAACAAGATAGGGGTAGATATTTCGAATTAATACTCTGAAAGTTGTATGGTCAAAAAATATCTGTATTTCTTAATGACTTAGTTATAAAAATTAATTTACCTCTAAATTTATAGGTTTTTTTTTTTTTTTTTTTTTTGGCAATTATTTGTAAGAAAATACATAGGTACTTATGGCTCCGTGCTATTACGAAACATTCCGTATATTTAAAGAATGCACTATGTCTGCTACATTTCTGCAAAAAATTAAGGGAGCAAAAAAATTTTTCGAATTTTTAGTGATTTTTCAGAAAGCTGTATCTCAGTTAAAATTAGTCGCATTGAGATTTTAAAAAAAGCATTTTAAAGCGCTGAATGTCTAGTTTTCAGATTTCTTAGCTTAAAATTTTTAGGAGCGACAGTCATCGCGAAATTGTAAGAAAGAACACAAAAAAATTTTTTTTGCCTTTTTTTCTCGGTCCACGGGCTTGGAAAAATTTTTTTCACAAAAATCATGATGTGGACTTGATAGCCTGTTCATTCAGCTTTAATTTCTTTTTTTAAATTTTTCTCTACGTTAATTTGACCCGGAGATATTCGACTACGAATACAAAAGCATCCTTTGATTTTAACCATCGATATCTCAGCAACTAATGATCAGACAGAAAATTGACGGGCAGTTTCAAAATCTCGAATAAATTTCCTACAAGGCTATGTAGTGTTCTTGGAAGAAAAAAATTTTCTTTCATCCTCGATATTAACTTGAAAAAAGTGAAAAAAAGTGACTTTTTGACTTGTTTTGCTAAGTTGACCGCATATTTGCTAATATTGGTGGCAAGTCTAATGCTTGTACGAATTTTTACACCTCATTGTACCCCCAAGAGCTCCGTAAATCGACAGATCGAACTATCGATCGGTTTTTCCGGACCGCTTAATCAAAATTTCAGAAAAATTTAAAGGAGCAAAATTTACAATTCTGAACAGCCTGTAATGTTCGTAAAAATAAATTTGTATTTTTTTCAATTCTTTCACAATTGGGCATCTTTTGCTTATTGAATTTGCTCCTTTAAATTTTTCTGAAATTTTGATTAAGCGGTCCGGAAAAAACCGTTCGATAGATCGATCTACCGATTTACGGAGCTCTTGGGGGTACATCGAGGTGTAAAAATTCGTACAAGCATTAGACTTTCCACCGATATTAGCAAAGATAAGGTCGACTTAGCAAAACAAGTCAAAAAGTCACTTTTTTTCACTTTTTTCAAGTTGATATCGAGGATGAAAGAAAATTTTCTTCTTCCAAGAACACTACATAACCTTGTAGGAAAATTATTCGAGATTTTGAAACTGCCCGTCAATTTTCTGTCTGATCATTAGTTGCTGAAATATCGATGGTTACAGTCAAAAAAAGGCTTTTGTAGTCGAATATCTCCGGGTCAAAAATTAACGTAGAGAAAAATTTAAAAAAAGAATATAAAGCTGATGAACAGGCCATATCATAATTTTTGAGTAAAAAATTTTTCCAAGCCCGTGGACCGAGAAAAAAAACGCAAAAAATGAAAAAAAAAATTGTTTCGTGTACTTTCTTAGAATTTTGCGATGACTGTCGCTCCTAAAAATTTTAAGCCAAAAATTCTAAAAACTAGACATTCAGCGCTTTAAAATGCTTTTTTTAAAACCTCGATACGACAAATTTTAACTGAGATACAGCATTCTGAAAAATCACTAAAAATTCAAAAAATTTTTTTGCTCTCCTATTTTTTTGCAGAAATTTATAATAATGCAGTAGTTTAAACAGTTTCTCGAGCCCACAAGTCGAGAATATGTAAAAACACAGATTTGTTAGGATATGTCGATTTTCACTAAAAAGGGTTAAATTTTCCGAATATATTAGAAAGGGAGAAATCTTTCCATATAAGGCACTAATCAGCCGCATCATAATACTTCAGCAGTTCTAAACAGTTTTTCGAGCCGCAAGTAGAGAATACGCAAAAACACAGATTTGTGAGAATATGTCGATTTTCTCTGGGAAGGATTAAATTTTCCGAACATATTATGAAGGCAGGAATCTTTTCATAGAAGGCACTAATCAGCCGCGTCATAATACTTCAGCAGTTCCAAACAGTTTCTCGAGCCGCACGTTCAGAATACGTAAAAACACAGATATATGAGAATATGTCGATTTTCTCTAGAAAGGGTTAAATTTTCCGAACATATTATGGAGGCAGGAATCTTTCCATAGTGGGCACTAATCATCCGCATCATAATACTTCAGCAGTTCCAAACAGTTTCTCGAGCCGCACGTCCAGAATACGTAAAAACACAGATACATTAGAATATGTCGATTTTCTCCAGAGAGGGTTAAGTTTTCCGAACATATTATGAAGGCAGGAATCTTTCCACAGTAGGCACTAATCAGCCGCGTCATAATACTTCAGCAGTTCCAAACAGTTTTTCGAGCCGCACGTCCAGAATACGTAAAAACACAGATATATGAGAATATGTCGATTTTCTCTAGAAAGGGTTAAATTTTCCGAACATATTATGGAGGCAGGAATCTTTCCATAGTGGGCACTAATCATCCGCATCATAATACTTCAGCAGTTCTAAACAGTTTTTCGAGCCGCAAGTAGAGAATACGCAAAAACACAGATATATTAGAATATGTCGATTTTCTCTATAAAGGGTTAAATATTCCGAACATATTATGGAGGCAGGAATCTTTCCATAGAAGGCACTAATCAGCCGCGTCATAATACTTCAGCAGTTTCAAACAGTTTCTCGAGCCGCACGTCCAGAATACGTTAAAACACAGATATATGAGAATATGTCGATTTTCTCTAGAAAGGGTTAAATTTTCCGAACATATTATGGAGGCAGGAATCTTTCCATAGTAGGCACTAATCAGCCGCGTCATAATACTTCAGCAGTTCCAAACAGTTTTTCGAGCCGCACGTCAAGAATACGTGAAAACACAGATATATTAGAATATGTCGATTTTTGTCCAGAAAGGGTTAAATTTTCCGAACATATTATGAAGGCAGGAATCTTTCCAGAGTAAGCACTAATCAGCCGCGTCATAATACTTCAGCAGTTCCAAACAGTTTCTCGAGCCGCACGTCCAGAATAAGTAAAAACACAGATATATTAGAATATGTCGATTTTCTTTAGAAAGGGTTAAATATTCCGAACATATTATGGAGGCAGGAATCTTTCCATAGTAGGCACTAATCAGCCGCGTCATAATACTTCAGCAGTTCCAAACAGTTTGTCGAGCCGCACGTCCAGAATAAGTAAAAACACAGATATATTAGAATATGTCGATTTTCTTTAGAAAGGGTTAAATATTCCGAACATATTATGGAGGCAGGAATCTTTCCATAGTAGGCACTAATCAGCCGCGTCATAATACTTCAGCAGTTCCAAACAGTTTGTCGAGCCGCACGTCCTGAATACGTAAAAACATAGATATATTAGAAAATGTCGATTTTCTCCAAAAAGGGTTAGATTTTCCGAACATATTATGAAGGCAGGAATCTTTCCATAGTAGGCACTAATCAGCCGCGTCATAATACTTCAGCAGTTCCAAACAGTTTCTCGAGCCGCACGTCTAGAATACGTAAAAACATAGATATATTAGAATATGTCGATTATCTCTAGAAAGGATTAAATTTTCCGAACATATTATGAAGGCAGGAATCTTTCCATAGTAGGCACTAATCAGCCACGTCATAATACTTCAGCAGTTCCAAACAGTTTGTCGAGCCGCACGTCCAGAATACGTAAAAACACAGATATATTAGAATATGTCGATTTTCTCTATAAAGGGTTAAATTTTCCGAACATATTATGAAGGCAGGAATCTTTCCATAGTAGGCACTAATCAGCCGAGTCATAATACATCAGCAGTTCCAAACAGTTTGTCGAGCCGCACGTCCAGAATACGTAAAAACATAGATATATTAGAATATGTCGATTTTCTCCAAAAAGGGTTAAATTTTCCGAACATATTAAGAAGGCAGGAATCTTTCCATAGTAGGTACTAATAAGCCGCAACATAATACTTCAGCAGTTCCAAACAGTTTTTCGAGCCGCACGTCCAGAATACGTAAAAACACAGATATATGAGAATATGTCGATTTTCTCTATAAAGGGTTAAATTTTCCGAACATATTATGAAGGCAGGAATCTTTCCATAGTAGGCACTAATCAGCCACGTCATAATACTTCAGCAGTTCCAAACTGTTTGTCGAGCCGCAAATACAGAATACGTAAAAACACAGATATATTAGAATATGTCAATTTTCTCTATAAAGGGTTAAATATTCCGAACATATTATGGAGGCAGGAATCTTTCCATAGTAAGCACTAATCAGCCGCGTCATAATACATCAGCAGTTCCAAACAGTTTCTCGACCTGCACGTCCAGAATACGTAAAAACACAGATATATTAGAATATGTCGATTTTCTCTATAAAGGGTTAAATATTCCGAACATATTATGGAGGCAGGAATCTTTCCATAGTAGGCACTAATCAGCCACGTCATAATACTTCAGCAGTTCCAAACAGTTTGTCGAGCCGCACGTCCAGAATACGTAAAAACACAGATATATTAGAATATGTCGATTTTCTCTATAAAGGGTTAAGTTTTCCGAACATATTATGAAGGCAGGAATCTTTCCATAGTAGGCACTAATCAGCCACGTCATAATACTTCAGCAGTTCCAAACAGTTTGTCGAGCCGCACGTCCAGAATACGTAAAAACACAGATATATTAGAATATGTCGATTTTCTCTATAAAGGGTTAAATTTTCCGAACATATTATGAAGGCAGGAATCTTTTTATAGTAGGCACTAATCAGCCGCGTCATAATACATCAGCAGTTCCAAACAGTTTGTCGAGCCGCACGTCCAGAATACCGTAAAATGGGGTGACTTTGACCAATTTTTAGGTTTGAACTAAAATTTCTATGTGAAGACTACAAAAATTCAGGGATATTGTTTTTTGACAATATGGGTATTAGGTAGTACTAGCGTTAAGGGAAAGCAGTATCTTTAGTTTGTTTACCATTATCAAGAAAAAAAATAAAATGGCGTAATAGTCAACTTCACCCCAAATGGGGTGAAGTTGACCACAGCTTTAATTTTCATTCTAATTGTTTATTTTAGCTAGTTGGGGTTAGTTTGTCCACAGGAATATGAAAAGAACATTTTATGAAACATTTATTTAAAAAAAAAACGAACATTAAAGTCCGAACAACCTAAATAATGCAAAAAAGTAGAAATTAAACAGTTTACTTTAAATCAGATTGAAATTAAGCAGTTTACGTCAACAAAAATGTATATAAATATCACTAAAACTACTTTCAAATATAAAAAAAACATTTTAGCTAAAATTAAACGCCGAAAGGTCCAAATTAAACAAAAATTCCCCTCTGCGACCGGTTTTGGGTTCGTACAATTAATATTAATTAATATGTAGGTATTTATTAATATTTTTTTAGAAGCCTGAGTTGCACTTATCTTTCCTTCTAAAACCTCTTCTAAGCATTTTTCTAATGTTTCTTCACTATAACCTTTAAAAACTCGAGCACCTAAATATATTCTCGGCATATCGTCAAATTACACTTTTAAATAATTAAGAACTCAATTTTACAACCACTCACATTCATTCATCAGAACAAACCGCGTTGCTAGAACAGCACAGACACACAAGACTGCAAGTTTTTGCAAGACTCTGCAAGCTAGTCAACTTCACCCAGGCGGTCAAGTTAACCCCAAAATCGTAAAAATATTGTCAAAGTTGAATATTTAGAATACTGCGATCCAGTTATTAAAGTTATGTAAAATATGATAATAAAGTGTTGACACAGAAAAATCACGTTATTAAAATAACGAAACATATTAGTCGTAAAGTTTCTGGTTTTGCAAATATTAATGATAGTTTGAGCACTACGAATTTTCATTAACTTTCATATATGACTTTGGCTTCGTATGTATCATGTATAGATAAAAATTAAAACATTTTGTTTACATGAAAACTTTTGACAATATATTAGCTTAATATTTAAGCAATAAAACTTCCGAATAATTATATCAATACGGAAAGTATTTAGCACTGAAACATTTTTTTAGTTTTTGGTCAACTTCACCCCAGTGGTCAAAGTCACCCCATTTTACGGTACGTAAAAACATAGATATATTAGAATATGTCGATTTTCTCCAAAAAGGGTTAAATTTTCCGAACATATTATGGAGGCAGGAATCTTTCCATAGTAGGCACTAATCAGCCGCGTCATAATACATCAGCAGTTCCAAACAGTTTCTCGAGCCGCACGTCCAGAATAAGCAAAAACACAGATATATTAGAATATGTCGATTTTCTCTAGAAAGGGTTAAATTTTCCGAACATATTATGAAGGCAGGAATCTTTCCATAGTAGGCACTATTCAGCCGAGTCATAATACATCAGCAGTTCCAAACAGTTTGTCGAGCCGCACGTCCAGAATACGTAAAAACATAGATATATTAGAATATGTCGATTTTCTCCAAAAAGGGTTAGATTTTCCGAACATATTATGAAGGCAGGAATCTTTCCATAGTAGGCACTAATCAGCCACGTCATAATACTTCAGCAGTTCCAAACAGTTTGTCGAGCCGCACGTCCAGAATACGTAAAAACACAGATATATTAGAATATGTCGATTTTCTCTATAAAGGGTTAAATTTTCCGAACATATTATGAAGGCAGGAATCTTTCCATAGTAGGCACTAATCAGCCGAGTCATAATACATCAGCAGTTCCAAACAGTTTGTCGAGCCGCACGTCCAGAATACGTAAAAACATAGATATATTAGAATATGTCGATTTTCTCCAAAAAGGGTTAGATTTTCCGAACATATTATGAAGGCAGGAATCTTTCCATAGTAGGCACTAATCAGCCACGTCATAATACTTCAGCAGTTCCAAACAGTTTGTCGAGCCGCACGTCCAGAATACGTAAAAACACAGATATATTAGAATATGTCGATTTTCTCTATAAAGGGTTAAATTTTCCGAACATATTATGAAGGCAGGAATCTTTCCATAGTAGGCACTAATCAGCCGAGTCATAATACATCAGCAGTTCCAAACAGTTTGTCGAGCCGCACGTCCAGAATACGTAAAAACATAGATATATTAGAATATGTCGATTTTCTCCAAAAAGGGTTAAATTTTCCGAACATATTAAGAAGGCAGGAATCTTTCCATAGTAGGTACTAATCAGCCGCAACATAATACTTCAGCAGTTCCAAACAGTTTTTCGAGCCGCACGTCCAGAATACGTAAAAACACAGATATATGAGAATATGTCGATTTTCTCTATAAAGGGTTAAATTTTCCGAACATATTATGAAGGCAGGAATCTTTCCATAGTAGGCACTAATCAGCCGCGTCATAATACTTCAGCAGTTCCAAACAGTTTCTCGAGCCGCACGTCCAGAATAAGTAAAAACACAGATATATTAGAATATGTCGATTTTCTTTAGAAAGGGTTAAATATTCCGAACATATTATGGAGGCAGGAATCTTTCCATAGTAGGCACTAATCAGCCGCGTCATAATACTTTAGCAGTTCCAAACAGTTTCTCGAGCCGCACGTCCAGAATAAGTAAAAACACAGATATATTAGAATATGTCGATTTTCTTTAGAAAGGGTTAAATATTCCGAACATATTATGAAGGCAGGAATCTTTCCATAGTAGGCACTAATCAGCCACGTCATAATACTTCAGCAGTTCCAAACAGTTTGTCGAGCCGCACGTCCAGAATACGTAAAAACACAGATATATTAGAATATGTCGTTTTTCTTTAGAAAGGGTTAAATATTCCGAACATATTATGGAGGCAGGAATCTTTCCATAGTAGGCACTAATCATCCGCATCATAATAATTCAGCAGTTCCAAACAGTTTGTCAAGCCGCACGTCCAGAATACGTAAAAACATAGATATATTAGAATATGTCGATTTTCTCCAAAAAGGGTTAAATTTTCCGAACATATTATGAAGGCAGGAATCTTTCCATAGTAGGCACTAATCAGCCGCGTCATAATACTTCAGCAGTTCCAAACAGTTTGTCGAGCCGCACGTCCAGAATACGTAAAAACATAGATATATTAGAATATGTCGATTTTCTCCAAAAAGGGTTAGATTTTCCGAACATATTATGAAGGCAGGAATCTTTCCATAGTAGGCACTAATCAGCCACGTCATAATACTTCAGCAGTTCCAAACAGTTTGTCGAGCCGCACGTCCAGAATACGTAAAAACACAGATATATTAGAATATGTCGATTTTCTCTATAAAGGGTTAAATTTTCCGAACATATTATGAAAGCAGGAATCTTTCCATAGTAGGCACTAATCAGCCACGTCATAATACTTCAGCAGTTCCAAACAGTTTCTCGAGCCGCACGTCCAGAATAAGTAAAAACACAGATATATTAGAATATGTCGATTTTCTCCAGAGAGGGTTAAGTTTTCCGAACATATTATGAAGGCAGGAATCTTTCCATAGTAGGCACTAATCAGCCGCGTCATAATACATCAGCAGTTCCAAACAGTTTCTCGAGCCGCACGTCCAGAATAAGCAAAAACACAGATATATTAGAATATGTCGATTTTCTCTAGAAAGGGTTAAATTTTCCGAACATATTATGGAGGCAGGAATCTTTCTATAGTAGGCACTAATCAGCCGCGTCATAATACATCAGCAGTTCTGTTGTGTTGGTAATATTGGTTATATGGTTTGGCAACACTGGATCGAAAAGGCGTGCATCCTAACAACGCTACCAGTGTTAATCAGTATGTATTGGGACTTCAACAATAAAACATTTAATCACAATGTAGTTCTTTATTTATCCCAGTACATAACATAAATTGGCGACGAGGAAATGGAGTCAATCAAAAAGTCTTAGGTTGCTTCAGTAAAGTCAAAGTCGCGTCGTAAGGCATTGTAAAGTCAAAAAGTCGTCACAAATCGTTATAAAGTCAAAAGTCGTAAAATAAAGTGTAAAAGTAGTTAAAAGTGTCATAAGTCAAAAAAAAAAAAAAAAAAATGTCGTTGGTAGGAAATATTGAACCGTTCGATCCCGCAAAATCGGATTTTGATTCATACGCCGAGCGGATGGATCAATTTTTCATTGTTAACTCAGTCACTGAAAACAAAGTGGCTTTGTTTATAACATTAATCGGTAATCAAATTCATACGACTCTGAAGGTGATAACGAGGTATTAGGTCATATAAATAAGGTCGATAGCAAGGAAAGTCCTTTAACAGTATGGTTAGTAGTCGAAAGTAAGAAAATTCAATTTGAAATAGATTCAGGTGCTAGTATGTCAATTATGTCAGAAAACGATTACAACAAACATTTTTCTAATAAAAAGTTACAACAATGTAACTATAAATTCAAAAGTGTAACAGGTCAAAGAATAAAACCGTTGGGAAAAGTGTTTGTTGAAGTCAATAAAGAAAAGCAAAAGTTTAATTTAGAATTGGTCATTGTCATGTCGGATATTGAGTTTTTGCCTCTACTAGGAAGATCATGGCTAAACATTTTAAATCCGGAATGGAAAAATGTCTTTTCAGTTCAGAAAAATGAGTCAGAAAACGTTGAAAACATGGTAAATGAGGTAAAGGCGAGGTTTCCAAATGTCTTTAGTAATGATGGAAAAAATTATATAAGTAAATTTCAGGCTAATATAAAAATAAAAGAAAATGTTACACCTGTATTTCACAAAGCGTATTCAGTGCCGTACGCACTCAAAGAAAAAGTTGCTAAAGAATTAAAAAATATGCAAGAGTCAGGTATAATAACGCCTATTAAACATAGTGAATGGGCAAGTCCGATTGTTTTAATTCCAAAGAAAAATAATGATATAAGAATATGTGTTGATTTTAAAGCGACACTAAATAGATTATTAGTAACAGAGCATTATCCGCTTCCCAAATTGGAGGATATATTCGCGTCATTAAGTGGGAATGAATATTTCACCGTTTTAGATTTATCAGGGGCGTATCAACAATTAAAAATTCATGATGATTCAGCAAAATATCTAACTATAAATACTCACTGGGGGTTATTTAGGTATACCAGACTAACGTACGGGATAGCGAGCGCACCTATGATTTTTCAAAGTTGCATGGATGAAATATTGAATGGATTACCAAAGGTAATGTGTTATTTAGATGACATTCTAATTTCAGGAAAAGACTTGGAGGAGTGTAAAAATAATGTTTATAAAACCTTGCAGAGATTAAACGAGTATTCAGTTCGGGTGAATTTGTCTAAATGCAAATTTTTTGAGAGGTCCGTGGAATATTTAGGGCATAAAATAGATGCTAAAGGGATATATCCAACAGGGGAAAAAGTCAAAGCTATTTTAAATGCACCACAACCGGAAAATTTAAAGCAACTTAAGTCTTACGTTGGGATGTTAAATTTTTATAATAAATTTATACCCATGTTATCAAATAGACTACGTCCATTATACCGGTTACAGGAAAAAGGTGTAGAGTTTGTATGGGACAAGCACTGTGAAAGGGCATTTCAGCTAAGTAAACAGCTGTTAGTTGAATACAATGTACTGGTTCATTATGATCCTGAAAAACCAATTGTTATAAGCTGTGACGCTAGTGAGTACGGTCTTGGCGCAGTTTTGTCTCATGTCATAGGTAAGGAAGAACGTCCTGTTTTGTTTGCTTCTTGTTCGTTGTCAAAAGCAGAGCGAAATTACGCACAAATAGAACGCGAAGCTTTGGCTATAATTTTTGCAGTAAAACGTTTTCATAATTACATTTACGGTAAACAGTTTACAATTTTGACGGACCACCAACCGTTAAAATATATTTTTGGGCCACATAAAAACATACCTACATTGACTGCATCAAAAATACAACGATGGGCATTGTTACTGAGTATGTATACATACGATATAAAATATAGGAAAGGTTCAGAGAATTGTGTGGCGGACGCGTTATCAAGGTTACCTTTAAATGAGTCTACTCAGGAAAGATACATATGTCATTTTGCTGTCGAGGACATTTTACCGATAAACTATAAATTAATCGCTAAAGAAACAATGCGTGATATTGTTTTGTCCAAGGTGTATGATTTGACACTGCGTGGGTGGCCGAATGTAACTGATGACGTCAACCTAAAGACGTATTTTTATAAACGAAATGAACTATCAGTGGACCAGTCGTGTGTGTTTTGGGGCAATAGAATAATTATTCCAAATTCACTAAGACACTCAATTTTAAAACTAATCCACAGTGAACATATTGGAATCGTTAGAAGCAAAATGTTAGCTCGGTCAGTAGTGTGGTGGCCGGGATTGGACAATGATATCGAACAGATGATAGTATCGTGTGAGGTTTGTCAAAGAATGTTAAACGCACCTCCACAGGCATCAAGGTCGTATTGGCCTATTGCGATTAAAAATTGGCAGAGGCTGCATGTTGATTTTTTTCATTATGAGAATAATGTGTTTTTAATTTTGGTAGATAGCAGAACAAAATGGATCGATGTATATATCATGAAGAACACTACAGCGTATGAAACTATAAGTAAGCTTAGGGATTCATTTGCAGTTTTTGGGTTGCCTTATGAAATTGTATCAGATAATGGCCCGCCTTTTAATTCTGTTGAATTCATTAAGTTTTGTCAAAGTAATGGCATAAAATGCACAAAGAGTCCACCGTATCACCCACCATCAAACGGATTAGCAGAAAGAGGTGTTCAGGTGGTGAAGCAAGCGTTAAAGAAACAAGTATTTGAACAAGTCTCAAAAAATAGACAAAAATTATCGTTACAGTACCGTTTGCAAAATTTTTTGTTTTCTTATCGGAACACACCCTCATCAGTTACAAGGGTGTCTCCAGCCGAATTATTGATTAAACAAAAGCCAAGAACCATACTTGATTTATTGAAACCTGATCTATCAGTGTCACAAGATGAAAATAGGTTTCAAGCGCGTGTTACACAAACCTGTAGAACATTTGCACATGGTGATAAAGTTTTGGTTAAAACTCTAGCAGGGGAAGAAGTGAAATGGGTTCCGGGTACAATTATGAAAGTAATTAGTTCGGTTACATATCTGGTAAATGTCAACAATACAGTAAAGTTTGTGCATTCCGATCATCTTAGAAACTCAGAATTAAATGATGAGGTTCACCCGGGAACTGAGTTAAAAACGCACAATGATCCCCTGACTCTTGAATATTCAAAAAGTATTGTTACTCCGGATACGCATAATAATAAGCATAATGATACGCATAATGATACGCATAGTGATACGCATGATGATATTCATAATGGTATGAACTCTGATGTTAATCAAAAGAATAATATGGTGGTTAGACGTTCTACTAGAATTAGAAAACCGCCTGACCGATTGAATTATAATTAAGGTTTTATTTTAAGTTTCTGTATAATTAAGGTTTCATTTTGAGTTTCAGTGTAAGTTTATTTAAGTTCAATCCTTTTTTTAAGAAGGGAGATGTTGTGTTGGTAATATTGGTTATATGGTTTGGCAACACTGGATCGAAAAGGCGTGCATCCTAACAACGCTACCAGTGTTAATCAGTATGTATTGGGACTTCAACAATAAAACATTTAATCACAATGTAGTTCTTTATTTATCCCAGTACATAACAAGTTCCAAACAATTTCTCGAGCCGCACGTCCAGAATAAGTAAAAACACAGATATATTAGAATATGTCGATTTTCTCTAGAAAGGGTTAAGTTTTCCGAACATATTATTAAGGCAGGAATCTTTCCACAGTAGGCACTAATCAGCCGCGTCATAATACATCAGCAGTTCCAAACAGTTTCTCGAGCCGCACGTCCAGAATAAGTAAAAACAAAGATATATTAGAATATGTCGATTTTCTTTAGAAAGGGTTAAATTTTCCGAACATATTATGAAGGCAGGAATCTTTCCATAGTAGGTACTAATCAGCCGCAACATAATACTTCAGCAGTTCCAAACAGTTTTTCGAGCCGCACGTCCAGAATACGTAAAAACACAGATATATGAGAATATGTCGATTTTCTCTAGAAAGGGTTAAATTTTCCGAACATATTATGAAGGCAGGAATCTTTCCATAGTAGGCACTAATCAGCCGCGTCATAATACATCAGCAGTTCCAAACAGTTTCTCGAGCCGCACGTCCAGAATAAGTAAAAACAAAGATATATTAGAATATGTCGATTTTCTCCAAAAAGGGTTAGATTTTCCGAACATATTATGAAGGCAGGAATCTTTCCATAGTAGGCACTAATCAGCCACGTCATAATACTTCAGCAGTTCCAAACAGTTTGTCGAGCCGCATGTCCAGAATACGTAAAAACACAGATATATTAGAATATGTCGATTTTCTCTATAAAGGGTTAAATTTTCCGAACATATTATGAAAGCAGGAATCTTTCCATAGTAGGCACTAATCAGCCACGTCATAATACTTCAGCAGTTCCAAACAGTTTCTCGAGCCGCACGTCCAGAATAAGTAAAAACACAGATATATTAGAATATGTCGATTTTCTCCAGAGAGGGTTAAGTTTTCCGAACATATTATGAAGGCAGGAATCTTTCCATAGTAGG
Source organism: Xanthostigma xanthostigma (assembly GCA_963575645.1). Taxonomy (NCBI): domain Eukaryota; kingdom Metazoa; phylum Arthropoda; class Insecta; order Raphidioptera; family Raphidiidae; genus Xanthostigma; species Xanthostigma xanthostigma. Next base: position 20,773,722 of record OY754465.1, read on the forward strand.
CACTAATCAGCCGCGTCATAATACATTAGCAGTTCCAAACAGTTTCTCGAGCCGCACGTCCAGAATAAGCAAAAACACAGATATATTAGAATATGTCGATTTTCTCTAGAAAGGGTTAAATTTTCCGAACATATTATGGAGGCAGGAATCTTTCTATAGTAGGCACTAATTAGCCGCGTCATAATACATCAGCAGTTCCAAACAATTTCTCGAGCCGCACGTCCAGAATAAGTAAAAACACAGATATATTAGAATATGTCGATTTTCTCTAGAAAGGGTTAAGTTTTCCGAACATATTATTAAGGCAGGAATCTTTCCACAGTAGGCACTAATCAGCCGCGTCATAATACATCAGCAGTTCCAAACAGTTTCTCGAGCCGCACGTCCAGAATAAGTAAAAACAAAGATATATTAGAATATGTCGATTTTCTTTAGAAAGGGTTAAATTTTCCGAACATATTATGAAGGCAGGAATCTTTCCATAGTAGGTACTAATCAGCCGCAACATAATACTTCAGCAGTTCCAAACAGTTTTTCGAGCCGCACGTCCAGAATACGTAAAAACACAGATATATGAGAATATGTCGATTTTCTCTAGAAAGGGTTAAATTTTCCGAACATATTATGAAGGCAGGAATCTTTCCATAGTAGGCACTAATCAGCCGCGTCATAATACATCAGCAGTTCCAAACAGTTTCTCGAGCCGCACGTCCAGAATAAGTAAAAACACAGATATATTAGAATATGTCGATTTTCTCCAGAGAGGGTTAAGTTTTCCGAACATATTATTAAGGCAGGAATCTTTCCACAGTAGGCACTAATCAGCCGCGTCATAATACATCAGCAGTTCCAAACAGTTTCTCGAGCCGCACGTCCAGAATAAGTAAAAACACAGATATATTAGAATATGTCGATTTTCTTTAGAAAGGGTTAAATATTCCGAACATATTATGGAGGCAGGAATCTTTCCATAGTAGGCACTAATCATCCGCATCATAATATTTCAGCAGTTCCAAACAGTTTCTCGAGCCGCACGTCAAGAATACGTGAAAACACAGATATATTAGAATATGTCGATTTTCTCTAGAAAGGGTTAAATACTTCGAACATATTATGAAGGCAGGAAACTTTCCATAGTAGGCACTAATCAGCCGCATCATATTACTTTAGCAGTTCTAAACAGTTTTTCGAGCTGCAAGTAGAGAATATGCAAAAACACAGATTTCAATGTGTATGGGGAAAACGAGCATTAGCGTTATTCTTTACAGCCGAAATGGAAGAGCGCCAAAATGAGCAGAGCACTTACAGAAATATTGACAAAGCATAGACCTTTCAAATAAAAAAAAACTCATTCAAGTCGAGCGATACGTTTAAAAGTTATTGCAATTCTAAACTGGTCATCATTTTAGGTGTTGCGTTTTTTGTGCCGGTCAGTGTAGAATTGCATTTTCTTTTTTCGTATTTTTCTCGGAAACTCGTAAAGCAGGAACGAAAATTTTTTAAGCAGGAAAAGGCACAAACGAAGCTCAATCCATCCCACCTATTTTGGTCCGTGCGGCTAACAAAGTTGCGGCTAACTTCACGCTTACCGAATTTTCTTTTTTGATTTTCTCGAGAACGGGAAAAGCAGGAACGAAATTTTTTTAAGCAGGAAAAGGCACAAACGAAGCACAAACCAGCCGCAAGTAAAAAATGTACAAATTCCAAAAAGTTGCGGCTAGCGTGAACCTGGCCGCAGCTAAAATTTCTTCGATTTTCTCGGAAACGCGAAAAGCAGGAACGAATTTTTTTGGAGCAGGAAAGGGCACAAACGAAGCACAAACCAGCCGCAAGTAAAAAAATTACAAAATCAAAAAAGTTGCGGCTGGCGTGATCCTGGCCGCAGTTATAAAATTTTCGATTTTCTCGGAAACGCTAAAAGCAGGAACGAAAATTTTTAAAGCAGGAAAGGGCACAAACGAAGCACAAACCAGCCCACCCATTTTGGTCCATGCGGCTAACAAAGTTGCGGCTGGTTTCACGGAGCCCTTACTCTCAGTGAATCGCGAGTAGATATTGTACAAAAATATTGAATCGTTTATGTCAAAAATATTGTGCATTATAATATTGCACAAAATTATATTGCACAATATAATTGATCGTATAGGGGCCACTTTACTCTACATTATTTTGTAGGATATAGGACAAAAAACACAGTGCGTTTGTAGGGCCTAATGTTATTTTGACTCGTGTTACTCTAAATTTAACATAATGTGATACATCGTCGAAAATATATGTTCTTACGCACTAGATACACAATCTACTATACATACTTGTATTCTTCACCCAACTTTCTGAACATATTCTCTCCTAGGAAAATCTTAAAACTCGCATTGCCTAAGCCCGGGAACGGCTTTTTATACGGCACTCCGCGTTTTGCCCAATAATCGTAATTCCATGTTAAATAGAAATAAAAGGTGACAGCAAGAGTCACGAGTAACGTTATTAACACCAACATTGCGTTAAGTATTGTTTAATACTGAAGTTTTTTTTCACATTTATAACAATTTAATTGACTCAAACAAACACGGATAGACCGTGTAAACATGGAGGGAGAAGATGTGATAAAGTTATGGATATTCTAAGTACTTTGCTATAAATACTGCGTCTTCCAAAATGTTGAATGCATTTAATATATACATGATGCTCCAAAATATATTCGACAAATTTCAGGGTACATATACGCATTGATAAGTAAAAAAGTTTATTCTTTATTATACATGTATTTGAAAAGTTAACGTTTCGGAGTTACGAAGAATTTTTGTTACGGTAAAAAAATTTTAATGAACAATACTTAAAGAAATACAAACACGATAGCAATTTGAAAAAAAAACTTGATTTTTTTTAATATGAAGTTTAAATACGTCTAAACAAATTCTGAAAATTTGAGGGAGGATTGACTGAAAATTTAAAAAAATAATTGACGTTAAAAGTAAGCACACTAATGGCAAAGTGACCCAATTTGTCGAAGGACTACCTAATTAAAAAAACCGTAGTATCCGACTCGATTAAAAGATCAGTTTTTCAGTAAAATTAGCTTGAGATAATTATTTCTGAGACGAACCGGCAACACGGCAGACCAAACGCAAGCTAATTTCCCTGATAAGCTTATCTTTTTTATTAAATATCTTTTAATCTAGTCGGGGACTACGGTTCTTTATTTGTCTAATTTCTTTATTAATGTTTTAACTTTTAATTAGATAGTTTTTTTTCCATTTCCTTCGACAAATTTGGGTGAAAATTATTAAAACATGTCGCCGATCCGTCGCTTTGCCATAAGACCAATGCTTAGTATGCCTACTTTTGAAGTCAATTATTTATTTATATTATCGGTCAACCCCCTCTCAAATTTTTAGAATTTGTTTAGACGTATTTAAACTTCATATAAAAAAATAATCAACTCTTCTTTTTCCGAATTTCTATCGTGCTCGTACATCCTTAATTAATTAAAATAATTGTTAATAACGTAATAATTTGTTTCCCATTTTAATCCATTATAAATCTTCACCCTGTTAATATTTTTTTGGGTTACTCTATAGTCTATATAATATAGACCCTGTCAGATGAAACCCGAACGGCGACTTACTCGGAGCTACTATATTGAAAAAAAAAACGTGAAACTATCTCAACACATTTTTTCCACTTGTCCAAATGCAATCGTATGATTTGCAACTAGAAGTTTCACTTCTGTAATGCGTTCTCGTAACACATTTTTAATTTTTTTGCAGGTTTACTGCAAACAATAAATAAGAAAGCACAAGCAGACAACAAAATTTTTGCAGGCTTACTGCAAATAATGTTTTTTTAGCTCAAGTATTATTCTGATAAATTAGTCGAAAATTTTATATATAGTAGGTATACATTAAAGTAATTAAAAAAAAAAAAATAAAAAAACAAATTGTTAGGCGCACCTGACGGTAATCGAACCCAAGCCGCACGCGTAGTAATTCAGCATCCTATCACTGAGCAAAGATCAAAGAATCATTGTTTATATAGGGTTACTAATAGTACAATTTCGTGACAAATTCCGTTACATAGGAAAACGAGTTTACCCCCGTTTTTAAAGAAGTATTCACTTCAAAAACAGAACAAATGTTACGCAAGACTCTCTGATCAATGTTAACATATGGTTGCGTCGTCTGGGGAACAGCTTACAAATCTAAATTTCAAACTTTACAACGTGAAGTGCTGTGTATCGGTACAAACGTTCGTTGGGTCCTCCGAAACCAACACATTCACGGGGAGCTGAGTAAACTATCGAACAGTTCAATAATAATTAATCTACAGTTGTCTAGCCCCAGGTTAAAATGTAAACAAAAGTAAAATTCTAAATTTAGATAAGTTGATAAGGTACGATTTCAGTTTTATTATCTATATTTTATAACGCGAAAAAAATAATAATTTGCACTTAACAAATTCTGGTAATTTTTTTATTTATTTTAATATCTTGGTTTTTATATTCAGTATAATTACAATTATCGTATTCGATAAAAAATTATGTATCTACACAGTGTTTCTAAACCTTATACCACAAATTCACCAGTCGATTTAAGGCCCAAAAATAAGTTGAAAATGCTTAAAAAACGCTTGTCAGTATATTCAGTAATTTCGTACTCATTTTTCATTTGACTTTAGAAAATGTCCTCTTAAAGCGACTGGTGTATATTGGCAGTGATTTAGAGACATTCTGTATTATATAACATAAATGCGACATATTTTTTTTATATATCAATTGTAATAATTTAATAGTTATAATTTAAAAGAAATGATAATAAACTCACAAAGATTAAAGTAGATTTTCTTGCATTGTAGATTTTGATCTTTTTTTAGAAATTTCTCTTATAATTAAGGTTCGTGCTAAAATATCATTTGTGAATTTTATTTTGGCACAGAAAAAAACCCAATTCACGCATCTGGTGCAAGAGAATATTATCTTGATCACAGCTATGTTAACTGCGCGCTTTTTACATACGAGTTATACGACTGAGTAAAAATTGGCAGAGCTTTAATTAGCTTCTAGTTTCGTAGCCAAATGGCAAAAACTTAACCCTTATAATTTCGTTATTTTTCCATCCGTCTCTCCGTTTGTCACAGCCTTATAACTCAGCATTATTTTCATTGATTCTGATGAAGTTTTACAAGCAGACATCTTATGTGAACCGCCATATAATTGTATAGGGTAATTACGGGGGACGGGTAGATGACCTTACGGGAGAGATGACCAATAGAAAAAAGTCTAACTAATAAACAAATGGCACTATTTTCAATATAGTTTGCTTAATTTCGCAACAAGCAACAAGTGTTGGTGGATTTAAGTTACCTTAAAGAGGTTTTGAAAGTTTTGTTATTTTTTTTTTGTACTTTCCTTGTGAGGATAATCATTTTCACGTATTATAAATTCAAAAATTTATACGCTGCTTTAATTACCTAATGTAACCATCTCATCCGGACAATCGGGAGAGATGGCTACATTTTTTCTGGGAGAGATTGCCATAAAATGCAATTTCAGGATTCAAGGCAGCAGGAGTTTCTTCCCTAAATTCAGGTGCCATTCCGGAACACGCTTTTAGTAAGGACATTGAGTCACCTAATGAAAGAAATATCGGGCATACAGCGCAACTTCAATCAGTTTCAGATCCAGGCCCAAGTACGTACAGTCAGACGGTGGATCAACCAACACCAACAAAAGCACTGAACAAAGTATCTCCACTGCCTGTAAACGCAAACGCAAACGAGCCAAGCAAGTAGACATGTAAGACTCGCACTTGGCCGGTTCTTTTTATCAGTACTAATCAGTGATCTACTTTTAGCCTAGTCCAGAACTGTAATATTCTTGATAAAAATAAACCCAAGTCTCCAAAAAATATGAGCAATAGCTTATTCGATTAAAAAAAAGGGCTCCATGAGGAAAACAAATTTATTGACCAATTATTTAAACATTTCTTGTCGTTTTAAATACAGACGGTTTTTCAAAAAAAAAATTATTTAGTTAACAATAGCCCCACTGTTTTAAAGATAAATTGAAACATTTTTTTTCAACGGAACTTTATTCTCTCAAGTGTTAAGATAACACCATAAATTATTCAGATTTTTTAATTGTTATTTAATACTATAAAAAAATATTTTCTGTGTTGTACTCTCTAGCGAAGCGCTAAAGCTGTAACGGCCGCGCGGAACCCTATTTTCAACGTTAAATTAAAACTAACTATAAATAATAGAGATAGAATTCCGGGAGTGCGACTCTTTTATTAGAAATTTTCTCCTCTTTAAGAATCTGTTATTCAATTTCTGCCATCGCTTATAGTTTTTGACTAATTGTCAATAATCTGAATGGCATTTTTTGTCTTTTCGTTTTTTGTTAATAACAAATGTAATTTTTGTCGGCGAAACAAATATAAAAAAGTTTTTTTCGAAATAGTTTTCGGAATCGAATAAGCTATTGCTCATATTTTTGGACACTTGGGTCTATTTTTCTCAAGAATTACAGAATTACAGTCAGTAATTCTGTAATTCCTGACGAATAACTCACAGCCTAAATCGGTTGATCTAGAAGCGTGAAATTTTGCACAGGATTTCCTTATATAACGTAGGTGAATACTAAGAAGGGATTTTTGAAAATAAATACCCTAAGGGGGTTAATATAATTTAACACTGACTAACGGACAACGCCTAGCTAATCTAGGTCTATAGAAACAAGAAATGTACAGAAGTTCCTTGTGTAACCTAGGTAAACACTACAAAAGGATTTAAAAAAAAATCATCGCCTAAGGGAGGTTTCTGACTCCACTACTGTCGTGTTTCACCCATAGAGATATAAGTAACTAGAGTCGGCGAGTGAGCCTTGAAAGTGTCTGGGATTGAGAGAGAGAAGGCTGCTTACAATTCCGTATCACTATGGTAACTAAAGATATAAAACAATATTGACTTGAGTAAACAAATTTGTGACAGATTGCCACCGAAGTTTTTACAGGTTTGTTCTAACTTATATTAAGGACCCATTATGAATGGCCATATGAAAGAAGATATGATTAGTAATATTTACATGTAAATAGATTTTCTTCAGACCAGCAGTTCAGACAAAAGTGGCTCGATGTCCATAAATTGACAACTAAAATTAATTTCAAAGCAGCACATGACTAGGTACATATATTTCACAAGTATACCCATACAGATAATATAAGGGTATCGTTTTCCCCGCCCTCCCCTCTTCAGTTAATGATCTGGCAACGAGAGAAAGAGAGAATGATACGGAACGATTGCAGCGTTCTCTCTCTGGACTGCAGAGTGCAGACACTTTCACTTATGGCAAGCATATCTGCTAGCGTACTCTAGTACTTATATCTCTATGGTTTCATCTCAATCGCGGGTGGTTACAGTAATGCATAAAATTGTAACAGACAATTTCTTTTTCATTTTTTTAAATGATGTATTATAGATTTAATTTTATGAGGTGTGCTGGTCAAATCATGTTTTACAATGAATAGTTTTACTGTATAAAAACATAAGTGGGTAGTGAATTGTCAACTGACCTTGGCAGTTCATGGTCATAATATGAGTTGATTAAATAAATTCAGTAAATTATCAAATATTGTTTTTCTTCTTAAAATATACCATGCGCTCAATAACTTGAATTATTACATACTTGATACTACTTCATAAAAATTGAATAAAACATGAAACCAGAAATGTATTAAATATACGTTTGTATCTGTTTTTAACCGACGAAAAACAAAAACGGAGGAGGTTCTCAAGTCGACGCGTATATTTTTTTTTTTTTTTTTTTTTTTTTTTTTTATTTATGTATGACCACGCATAACTTTTTACAGAGTAGTCCGATTTTGATATTTATTTTTTTGTTTGAAAGGGTATACCCCGAAGTTGGTCCCATATAAATTTGGTAAAAAAATTCCAACCCTAAGGGTAGCAAAACAGGGGATGATTGATTGTTCACTCACTGATTGTAATGTATGACCACACATAACTTTATACAGAGTAGTCCAATTTTAATAATTCTTTTTTTATTGGAAAACGTATACCCCGAAGCTGGTCCCATATAAATTTGGAAAAAAAATTTCAACCCTAAGGGTAGGAAAACGGGATTATTGACTGTTCATTCACAGATTGTAACGTATCACCACACATAACTTTTTACAGAGTAGTCCGATTTTGATAATTATTTTTTTATTGGATAGGGTATACCTCGAGGTTGGTCTCATATAAATTTGGAAAAAAATTCCTACCCTAAGGGTGGGAAAATAGGGGTGATTTATTGTTCACTCACAGATTTTCATGCTGAGTTGTGTATTACAATTATAAATTATATAGCCACAAAAAATTATAAAATAAAAACTTTTTAACAAAAAAATTAAACCGCCGAAAAACTGAAAAGCAAAAAATAATAAATCTTTTTATTTAACTAAGTTCTATCTAAGTAGTTGAACGTATGTGACAGTCTAGTATATCTAAGTAATTTTGAGTCGGCGTCAAACAATCAATGAACAAAGATCACTAAAAGAGATAACCAAATCAAATTAACAAAAATCTCCAGCGATAAACATTAACATTCCAAACATGCGCTCTCCACACGACCACTCGCAAAGACGTGTGGCCTCAGTGTGTGCCCGTTCGGGTTGCTCTGTCGCTGACATTAACTCCGTGAACGCTCAGAGATTTCCGGCGAAGGATTGTTGACGCCGACTCAAAATTACTTAGATATACTAGACTGTCACATACGTTCAACTACTTAGATAGAACTTAGTTAAATAAAAAGATTTATTATTTTTTGCTTTTCAGTTTTTCGGCGGTTTAATTTTTTTGTTAAAAAGTTTTTATTAGTTTAGCATTGTATTATTCGGTTTCAAAAACTGAAAAAAAACGTCCAAATATATTTTCAAATATATACTAATTACCTACAAAGGATGTATTTTTATGACGTAATAGTAAACAATTTTAAGCACACTCTGCACAAAGTTTATATAATTATATCAAAAATATAAAAATGTAAGTATATTAATATAAAAACATAAATTAAAATGTACGCACCATGTGTAACAAGTAAAATAAACGACCTTAAATATCACGAGAACAGAAACTTCTCAGCACAAAAGAGTTTCCTTTTATGATAAGTACTTACCCTGTTGCCTCCATCTGCAAATTGTTATAAAACAGGATTTAAAACAAAATCTTACCTTCGCTATGGTTTACTATTCCAACAAAAAATGGGAAATGGTACAAATTTAGGTCAAAATTAACGTTTCAAAATTATATAATAATTTTTCCCTTTTAAGGTCCCCCGAGTCAAAAAAACTTATTATACTAGCCGTTACTCGCGTTACCACACGCGTTAGCAAAAAATTTATTCTATTTCTGATAATATTTCAATAGGGTCTTCCAATAGGAACTTCCGAACTTTGACAGTTGATAGCGGCCATCTTTATTCAGTCTGTTTTGCCAAATAACCATAGGCGGATATAACGTTCAACATCACGTGCAAATGATAACATTGTTTTATCAAAATGGGTGTTCTGTTCGGGCAACGTTCCGCGCGGTTCGCCAATTTTACGGTCGCCATAATCGTCCTACCAAGAGGACTCTTCGCAGTGTGGTGGATAAATTTGAGTCCACGGGCTCAGTAAACGATCAACCAACACCCGTATGTCGACGAAATTAATTTATTTTTATTTATATTAATAACAAGAATAATAATAATAATAATGCGTTTAACGTCCGTTTCTCGACTATATGTCATAACAGACACCATTCGCACCATTACTATTTTTTTTCTACCACACTTCCCGTTATTTTATACAATTTTTAAAATTCAACTTAATTAATAGCAATGGGCGAATGAAGGAATTTTTTAAGAATTTAGGATACGGTTGGCAATTTTGAGCATAGAAGTTTAGCAGGTAATCGGCTATGGCCTTGAATAAGGAACCATCTCGATATTTACGCCACCCCGCTCGGTTTTTTATTTATATTATGCAAATATAGGTATGTAGGCAAGCAAAACATTTTTGAAAACACGATATATTCAATTATTCCAAGGCGAAGCAACGTTTATTAGAAAATTGATATCATATTATTACAAGAAATTGATTCAAGAAACTACTGTTGGCTTTAAAATGTGATATCTATTTATAGAATATTGAATTTATCAAAAAATATTATTTATAATTTTACAGAATTCAGGGAATTTTTTGGCTGTCTTACTGCTAATACTAATTTTTATTTAAATGTTTTTAATGAGAGTTTTTATTGCCTTGTAGTTTAATACCCGGCTTCTGGCACGAACATTAGCGCAAATCTAGATTTAAAGTTAAAGTCGTATCAGGAACCCCGCATAAGACCATCAGAATCAAAATGTAGACCCACTAATTTTATAATTAGATTTAATGTTTTTCGATTCCGAAACTTTTTTTAAAAACATTTGTGTTTCTTTCTGATGTAGATTTGAAGAACCAGAAATTAAGTTGAGTTTCTTATTATGACAAACAAAAACACAATCTTCCATCTTCCTGAAAACGTCTAATAGATTGTTACGCCAATGCCCAAAAGGGCTTATGGAATTAATTTTTTGTTTGTACATAAATATTCTTTGTTCTTTCGGTAGAAAGGTAAATACGGCAAAATGCTCCAGCTAGGCATAGGTACGTACACCGACATAAGCTCTTTAGTAGTCCAACCATGTGCAAAGAGCAAATCGATATCTCTAAACCATTTTGCATGCGCGAGTAAATAAGAAATATTCAAGTTTTGTTTCTTCTTTTTCAACAGAGTCAGAAAACTTATAAAAACCTTTGACAAGAATATAACATCGAACATTACCTATTTCGTACTATACGATTTGCAACCATAGCACGTTATAATGTATTTTGTTATTCCATATTTTTCAGAAGCGCCTTACGCAGCTTCCTGTATGGTGTTAGGTACAGAAAATATTTCTATACCTATATAAAAGTTGTTGACATAATTACATACAGTTATTTTTAAGTTGATTTTTCTTTTTTAACAGCGTGTGGAAATAAAATAAACGAACAAATATTTTAAGTAGGTACCTAACTCTTTAATCAAAACTCAAAATAAGAGAGAAACGACCGTTTAAAGTTAAATAATTTTTTTTTTATTTTATTTAGTTAATTCAAAAGCCCAGTTAACACACGCGAAGAAATGATAGAACGAATCGGAAATGCATCCCAAATAATTCGCGGAAGGCCCTTACCACTACTACAAACATGTACAGAAACATGGCTACGACGCGACGCACGCATCTTTGATTCCAACAAAACGGGGCCAATTTCGAACAATGTTTGTGAACACTTGATAATTGCATAACATATTTCCATAGTGACATAACATAACGCCAGGACCAAGCTCAAAATTTGATAGAATTTAATAAAACTTTGAAAGCACGTTTCTCTTTAATTTTTGTGTTTTGATAAAAAAGTTACTTGAAATATTTGTTCGTTCATTAAAAAAAAAAAAGTTAAAGATCTCTCTGTATATAGATAATTTTGTTATCATATTAATATTTTATTGATATTCAAATGTTGGTACACATGTAATCTAACAAAAATGTAATGTTCGAATGAACCAAACATTAGGATTAAATTAAATATGCTGGGTTGCAGAAAGGATTGTCAAAAAATTGATTTGACAATGACTAGAGTGTGATTATAATTTGCAATTTTCTGACATCAAAAGCAGTCTAATGTCGTTATGAAACTCCCTGTCATCTAGAACATTAAAATACTCACACAAAAACAAATGATTGGTCTCCGTAGAAAAAGATCGCTTTTTTGACTAAATTTTAATCAAAATACGCAGAAAAACGTTGTTCCGAAGTGGAAATTGTATAAAAAAACGATTTTAAATACATGTATACACAGTTTAAGACAAATATCGTTTCAATCGATCAATATAATATATGTTTTCAAGCAGGACTGATTAAAGTTTTACAATACTATTTACATGGAGAAATATATCAGGTCATTGTTGAATCAGATTTTCTGATAATAGTACAGGGTGTTCACGCGAGGAACAAAGGCAAGTTTATTTCGGAAATAAAGACGCTTACAGAAACATGTTTCAGACAAAAGTTGTTAGGTTTGATCTGCTCTATAGCTGGAAAATATTTTCAACTATACAGGTTGTCCTATTTAAGCGGGGCAGGCCAAAGTTATGTTTTCTTTAATGCAGCACCCTGTTTTTATTTGATTTTTGAATTCTGCACCTAATTGTAAATAGAAACTGTAAGGGAAACGTTGCTCGAAAAATTAGCAGTTTTTGAGTTATTCAAGTTTTTTTGTAATTTTTGACATATTATGCAGACCTTTACCTAAAATTCGAGATAGCCCAAACGAAAAACTTTATCAAACTGATATTTTGGAGATCAATAGGTAATGAAAGAGAAAATTAATTTTTGTATTCAAAAAAATAATTTACTATACAGGGTGTTCAAAATATTGTACTTCTTTTATCTAACTTAAATCGCGTATAACTTGTGAAAGTTAAGTACAACGGGGTGGTTTTTATGCCCGAATTGCTTTCTTTAGGATATTTACTAACACTTTTATAAAGGGTTCCCTAGACCTAAATTTGGTATTTTCGTGTTTATTGCGACTTGAATGCGATATTGCGAAATTTTACCTTTTAAAAGAACTGTCGCAGTGTGCTGTGAAGTATTTTTACCTAAACAGTTGAAAATAGTCATTTTAAAACTCATATCAACTAAACAAATGTATTTATTTTACAAAAGTAATATTTAAAAAAATAATTATGAAATCAACATAACAGAATCAAAACTTAAAACAAGTGCTCGAATTGTCGGCCTTCATTTTGAATACACAACTGTATTCTCTTTAATAAATTGTTTCTGACGTTCTGAAGCATCTCAGCTGTGATACTTGCGAACGCAATACGTATTCTTTGCTTCATGTCATAAGGTGTTGTAGGAGCTGTTGCATATACCAACTGCTTCACATAACCCCAAAGAAAAAAGTCCATAATGGTCAGATCTGGTGACCTAGGGGGCCAAGCAACCGGAGCACCTCTTCCAATCCAACGTTGCTGAAATATTGTCGGTAAGTAATTGCGTACTTGTCGATAGTAGTGTGGTGGTGCCCCATCTTGTTGAAACCACATTATGGCTCTAATATTAAGCGGTACTTCCTCTAGTAGCTGTGGTAACGATTCCTGCAGAAATTACAGGTACATGTCTCCATTTAAATGCCCCTCAAAGAAAAACGGTCCAATCACCTTATCACTAATGACACCCCCCCACACATTTATTGACCATATCTTTTGATTTGCAACTTCCCGCATCCAGTGCGGATTTTCTATAGCATAATAATGCATATTATGTCGGTTCACATTCCCATTGTTTTTGAATGTTGCTTCATCCGTAAATAAAATAAAATTTTCTAGATTAGGTGTATTATTTTTTTCGAGATAAAACCAATCGCAAAAATTTATTCGGCGTTGAAAATTTTCTTCACGAAGTTCTTGCGTCAAATTGAAGTGGTAAGGATGAAATTTATGTTGGTTAATAATTTTATTTACCTTACCCAGAGAAATCCCAACTTCCCTACTTATAATTCGCTGGCTCGTAGTTGGATCTGCATTAATTGCAGCCAACACCATAATTTCATTTTCATCATTTTCTCTTTTGTTTCTTTTTTTCAAGACGACATTACCAGTAGCACGAAATCTGTCTAACGTTTTCTGGAAAACAGATCTATCGGGCTGACGACGATCTGGATATCTTTCGAGATATAAACGTACTGCCCGATCAACAACACATTTTACTTCTCCTAAAATTAAAATCATATCACTGTATTCACTAACAGTAAAATGCATTTTGAGAATTCGTTTTTGTTTAAATTTTACCCTGGAAACACAAACTGAAATAAAAAAATAAGAACCTACTGCAAATCGAAATCTGTCACAATTAAACAAAATGACTATTTTCAACTGTTTAGGTAAAAATACTTCACAGCACACTGCGACAGTTCTTTTAAAAGGTGAAATTTCGCAATATCGCATTCAAGTCGCAATAAACACGAAAATACCAAATTTAGGTCTAGGGAACCCTTTATAAAAGTGTTAGTAAATATCCTAAAGAAAGCAATTCGGGCATAAAAACCACCCCGTTGTATTTAACTTTCACAAGTTATACGCGATTTAAGTTAGATAAAAGAAGTACAATATTTTGAACACCCTGTATAGTAAATTATTTTTTTGAATACAAAAATTAATTTTCTCTTTCATTACCTATTGATCTCCAAAATATCAGTTTGATAAAGTTTTTCGTTTGGGCTATCTCGAATTTTAGGTAAAGGTCTGCATAATATGTCAAAAATTACAAAAAAACTTGAATAACTCAAAAACTGCTAATTTTTCGAGCAACGTTTCCCTTACAGTTTCTATTTACAATTAGGTGCAGAATTCAAAAATCAAATAAAAACAGGGTGCTGCATTAAAGAAAACATAACTTTGGCCTGCCCCGCTTAAATAGGACAACCTGTATAGTTGAAAATATTTTCCAGCTATAGAGCAGATCAAACCTAACAACTTTTGTCTGAAACATGTTTCTGTAAGCGTCTTCATTTCCGAAATAAACTTGCCTTTGTTCCTCGCGTGAACACCCTGTATATTCTGCAACAGAGCATTAGTGTTAAGAGAGAATGAGTGAAGGTCAAATATATCTTAGATTTAATAGGGTAAATAAATGTCATAAAATCAGATGATCGCTGTTTGCACAATTCCAGCTTTATTTTTAAACTTGGTATAGAGCTGATGTAAAACTATTTAATATTTAAACTCAGTTTTTCTTGATTTGGTATATACGCCAGAAAAGGGGATCATTAACTTTAATTTAACAAAAAAATTCTATTCTTAGAGCAAAAATAAGATCGGGAGCTTGTAATTAAATTTGGTTATTTTAAATTAGGAAAGAGATAGCTTAGAGAATCGTCTTAATTTATGATCATTATAAATTGAAGTATGGACAATGAAATGCGAAATATTATATAATTGCACCAAAAGCAATCAATGTGAATAATTTGAATAGCATTAAGAAGAATGAGAAAATCATTAAATGATTTCATTTTGCATGTAAACGTTATTACTGCTATTATTTTAATGTGAACGTCGTTAAGGATTTTATTATTGCATCAATGAGGCAGCTGAGTTATTTAAGGGTCTGTATGTTTCGTTTTTTTTTTTAATTTCGATTTGAATAAATCAAAATAGTACATTGTCAGCACATTGATTATTGCGAACGAAGGTGGTGTTTAAATTTTTAAAGTTAACAAAAAATGACAATATTATCTTTTTTTGGTAACTTTAAAAATTAATAACAAACAATTTAAAAAAGGCTCCATGAAGCTTAAAATTTAAAGGCCAATTATTTAAACATTTTTGTTGTTGTCAATGGAGACGGTTTTTCGAAAAATAATAGTTAACAATAGCGTTATATTTTAATAATTTTTTTTTCAACGTAAAAAATTAAAACTACAAATAACAGAGATAGAGTTCCGAGAGGTCGGACTTTTTTAATGGATATTTCCTCCACTTCAAGAACCTTTTTTCTAATTTTGGCCAATGCTTATAGTTTTTGAGATATTATCGGAAAACTAAATCCCTTTTTTCTTTCATCTTAATTTATTTATAACTTTTGCAATTTCTTATGTGCTAATAAAATATTTTAATACATTTTTCTAGACATCATTCCGTATCCAGTGAGCCATCGGTCATTTTTGTACGAACTACTTCAAGCCTTAGCACATTTTCAACTTGTGAACCAGACTATAGTATAGACCAGGCCTGGGCAAATGGCGGCTCGCAATAGAATTTTGTCCGGCCCACGAAGCATTTTATAAATGATTATTAGGAGCGAAAATAGTTTGCCAATATAATTTGGCGCATAAAAAATTTTTTTAGAAAAATAGTAAATAGCAAGGGCCACAACAGACGAAAAAAGACCTTTTTGTTGCGGAAATGAGAGGACCTTTTTTTTACTCTCCAAATTTTTGTTGCGAAAATGAAAGGACCTTTTTTTTTGCTCTTTAAATTTTTGGATTTTTGGCCCAAGGTCAAATTTTCATCAGCAATGTGGCCCGACGATCAAAAGATTTGCCCTCCCCTGGTATAGACTATAGGTTAATAACCTCAATTATTGCGGTTTTGTTGATAATACAAACTTTACCCTATTTTAGCCCAATAAATAGTAAACCTATACTTAACGTTTGGGTACCAGCTGATGGTGAATCAAGTTTCATCGAAACCCCTTCACGTTTAAGTTCCTTCTTTTTATTTCTCTGTATATCAAACTAAACATACTATTAGGTCTAACATACGATCAACGACTTGAGAATCAACTTAGAACTACAGTATGAGGTTTTATAATGTAATGTAGAAATCCATTATGAGAAAAAATATAATTACATAGATTGTACATTATAGACGCTAAATAGCTGAGGTTATCAGCGTCTATATTTTCATTTACATTCTACAATTTATAACAATATAATTTATGTGAAAATGGTTGAATGGCTGCAGAAAGTCTATAAACAAACGTATCATCGATACGTGTTTCTTTATACTTTTTATCTATCAAGTAATTTATTTGAATGGTGACGTGTCATTTTTCGTATACATTACAGGCATGTCCTATAGGAGAGTGCACTGGTTGGGCAGGACTCAGGAGTAGCATCTGCAGAGGACGTGCAAGCCGGGATGTCACGCGCGGCACACGAATCCCAGTTTTGCTCTTATTTTTAGTCAAGTGACCCACTCAAAACAAATGTATTCTGTGCGACTACTGTAAAGTTTCCTTCTCTCGTCTGTTCATAATAATAAGATTATTTATCATTATTGCTATTATTCACAGAAGAATAATAATAAACACATTATATATCCAGTGCCGGATTAAGACTCCTTGATGCCCTAAGCATTTCTTGTTTAGGGGCCCCATCTCTAATATGTTCAGTTTATAAAAAAAAATCAAATTGATAGAAAAAAGTTTAAAAGCATAGGTTTTCAGGAGAAAAATTGAATTTTACAATCAATTCTCTCATTGAAAATTTGGCTGTCTATAAAATCGGACCTTAGGCATTTTCATACAATTAATTGAAAAAAAGTTCAAAACTTTAAAAGAAATAATGTTTTTTTCGTTTCCATTTTCAAAAATAAATTATTTATTTTTAACTTTTATACTTCTAAAGACAAACCAGTATAGGTAGATCAAATTTTTGAAAACATAACAAAAAGAAAAAAAAATGTTGACACGGTTTAGTCAGGTACTTTTTATTTCTGAGTTGTGCTTCTTGGTGCCCCCTGAGACGTGATGCCCTAAGCAATTGCTTAATTTGCTTATAGGTTAATCCCGCACAGTATATACCAAATATAACGACAGCTAGTATAACGATATATCGGCTGTAGGTAACTACCAAACATAAGAGTACTGAATTCTGACGCGCAAAAAAAACCATGTCGTCCCAACTTTCTGCCGTAGTTAAGTAATTTAGAGCATTTTTCTTATATGATATATTTTAAGATAAGGGGGATAAAAAATGTCAAAGATGATAAAAAATGGTTAAAATAAAAAAAAATCTGCCACTTCGTTTTTAGGTTCTGAACTTCTGTTAGAGCCAAATGATCGGGAAATACCAGCGGCAGAAATTAGAAATTAGTATGTATGTAGTATGTAGCACTTATTATATAAATCATGTAATGTAAAGGCATATTCACTTTATCAAACAACTAATCAAAATGAAGTCTATTCGGATATATTGGGCCTAATGAATAAAGTATTTTTTTTTTTATTTATACTAGTAGTGCTTCTTTTATGAATATTCATATAAATTAGAGCATTTCTTCGTAAATTTTAAGAAAAAGCAAATGTTCCCACATATCCGAATATATTTCATTTTTTTTTTTTTGGTTGTTTAAAATTTTAATGCCTTATAACGACAAACGGATATAACGACGTCTTTTGTGTACTCCCAAAACCGTCGTTATAACCGAAATACCTATCCTGTATTTATTTCAGAAATAATGACATAAATCTTACAGATCTCTTCGATTCGCGGTAGACTTGAATAGTCTACATAATTCGTATACTAAAGGTTTTTTTATACTTGAATTATTATAATTGACGATACATCAGGTAGATAGTTTGTTTGCAGATATTACAGCGGGGATGGTTTTTTTCCGGAACTTAATTAAAATTGATTTCTTAGAGTAATTTTGCATGTTACAAGATATATAACAACAAAGTTAACTCACTGGAGTAATTTTTAAAATGAGCCACTTTCAGCAGATGCTATTTGATATCAGAAAGCTCACTTTTCGTAAATAATGACAGTCGAACGTGTTCCATGACATAATCGATATTTTATAAAACAAAACATTAACCTCCTTGTCTCCGTTTTCCGCTCATGGATTCTGTATTACACGTGACAAACAATTTCAGCAGGAAAATACATAAATATTTACTTGGTTTTTATTTACAGCGTGTAGAACGGCGAATGTTTGTTAACTGAAAAATAACGATGTTATTATTCTAACCTTAAATGATACAGCCCTTCAAAGAACAGAATTATTTATTTATGCATAAAATTACAATTGCGGGATGGTCTGAAATTTAACAGTACTTTAAGTTGAACAAATAATAACGCTAAAATCATATTATGTACTGGGTTCGACATTCGATTGCCGACATACAAGATAGATCAAACATAGATTTTTTTTCCTGCTGCGTGTCAACATAACTGAAATGTGGTTTTCCCTAGAATGTTTTCAAAGAATTATCGGCGGAATGAGATATAAATTACTAAACAGTGACATATCCAGATACTTAAAAACGCCGTAACTTCTAAACAAATAATGTTACAAAGGTGGAAGTGGTCGGAATCAATTCAGCGCAATTTTTTCTATAAGAATAACCTCAGTTGTAATTCGTATGTAAACAATATGTCGTAGGTTTCTAAGTTTTGTTAAAAACAGAAAAAGTAAGAAGGAGGTACCCTTTTTACAAAATTGAAAAATTTTTGAAAAATAAATTCGATCTGTTTCGTTTGATACCTATTATGCATACTTATAAAAAAAAGTCATTCTGAATCTATTCCAACCGTCCTCAACCCTGTAACTCATTTCGTTTTACAGATAGAGCCAATTTTAATTGCTTTTATACATTTTAAATCCTCGTAACATCTAAACTAATCGGCTTTTTTCTATAAAATACGTCAATATTAAGCATATCTGAGGTATTTATATAAATAACTGTATCAGTATTTTTTACATTTTTATTTTTTTATAGTGTTTTCACATATTGAATTCAATAATATTATTTCAGTCGACAGAATTTTTATATTTTTTTTTGCCTAAAATGGTAGCTTGATAATTGAGAAACACGGCTTTAATTTGAAAATAATTGGAGAACGGTTAGTTTTAGGACAACCAAGTTCATTATCAACCTGAACCGTTTAAATTAAAAAAAGATATATATTTGACATGTTCTTTATAGATTTTTTTAATTGAAATTATATATTTTCATAAAGGAAAAAGTTCCTGAATCAAGTTTTTTGTAGCAAACCGATATATTAAAAAATTTAGGAGTCGCAACCGAAATTGAAAATTACACTTTTTCGACACGCGTATATTTTCTTAGATACCGAATTCACAAAATCCATAGCAAATTAAATGACAAACTATTTTTTATGAATAGTGTGTACACATTGAGTTGAAATTATTATTAATTCATAAATATTAGAGCTGTAACAAACCGGATGTATTCGTTATTGAATAACGGGTACATCGTCTGACTTGGAGTAACGAATCGTTACTTACAAATTCATTTCGTTACTCGAATTTGTCGTATCCATGTCAGTTCGAATCGTTTTATGCGGTTATACGAACGAATACAATGCATATGCATTGTATAACATGCCTCATGCGGATGCGTGAATTAGAACCAGGAACGGTTCACCTAGCGACTGAGTGAACGAGCATCATCGTAACTGTTAATTTTGAATTCGTTCGCTACAAAAAAGAACGTTTGTTTACAAAATAATATTTATTATTTTTATTTTTTATAATTAATTCGACTACTTCAAATGCCATATCTTCCAATAGTCTATTCCCATACCGTAGTCAATTTTTGAATATTTTTTTCATTCACCAACGCGGATTTTGTCGTCGTTTCTTCCTATTTGCTAAAATTTGATGTATCAGTATCACAATAAAAGAAAATGCTGCAACAGCTGTACGTGACGGTGCCATTGGAACGCCTCGCACTGACTGACGGCTCGCTTAATTTAAGATGTTTTATAAGCAATTCCAGAAATATTGTTTAAAATTCTTTATTATTAGCGCAGCACTTTTAACAAATTATTGTATTATTAGTTATTAGTTAAAACTTCTTAATTTAAGATGTTTTAACTAATACCTAATAATACAATTATATAATATATTATATAAAAGTTTTGAAATTGGTTGATTTTATTGCGGTGTTATTGTGATATTCGGGATTATTCTTATGTATATAATATTCACTATTCAGTGCAGTAAATAATAATAATAATAATAATAATAATAATAATAATAATAATAATAATAATAAATATTTATTTCCCAACAGATATAACTCCAATAACAGGGAAATTACAAATTATAGAAAATGAATACATGTTAAAAAAAAGAAAAACACGTTATAAAAATATTACCAATATCTAAATCATAAGTTCATGACCTTATTAATTTTCTTAAAGGCTTATAACTAATCTGGAAAAAGTCTAAAAATAAAGTGCGAACGAAGTCATATCGTATCACATATGCGACGCGCCTCGATGCGATGCTACATGCTTGATGCTGTTAGTACACGATTGTATGTCGTATGAAAAGTAACGAGTAACGTAGCGATACTAAAGTAACGGGTACTGGGTCTTTAAGTAACGAATACATACGGGTACACAATTTCTCATTACTTTTACAGCTCTAATAAATATCGACTCAACTTTACTCTTACAGTACCTGATTATTGCGTTTTCATCATCGAATGAATGGCTGTTAGATTTAAATGCAGGACACTTAAATCTAGAGAAATTGATAAAGTTAGCTCTGTATTTAGTTTAAGTTATCACAAAGGAAGGATAGATCCATCAAAGTCGTCATATTTGTTAACATTGTTTTTAAAAAAAGTTGCATTAATAAAGGGTATAGCCGGATAGATATGGCGAGTTGGCCCCCAAATGGCAACTTATATCGAAACTTATGTTTTAATGTCTACTTGATGTACGAACTCTTTTGATATATGTGTTACCCCCGCACTCCCCTTTGACCTTGAAATATAGAGCAAAAACCAGCCTTTCTACGACTATCGGTCAAAGAGTCATATCTCGAAAACTAATTGAGCTAAAGAGGTAAAACCAACGCGAGCTTTTAGGTAACCTTTAAGAGCACATTTTACATTTTTTTTGGATTTTTGCGAATAATTACACACATTATTATAACATAAATAAAAATATAATTTTCATTTTTTCAGTGTTCTCTGTGACTTACAATCACTGAAATAATATATATAAGTTAATAATATACATAAGTTTCGATATAGGTTGCCATTTGAGGGCCAACTCGCCATATCTATCCGGCTATACCCTTTGCTTGATTTTAGAGTAACAGGACGACTAGTAATATTTAATACCGCACGCGTTAACAGGAATTTTATTTTCTTTATAACATTATAACAAATAATCAAATGTCGTTCATTTGGCTGAAATTTTTTAACAATTATAGCAAGCTATGGCTATGAAACTCTTCTAAATTTAAACTTACCAAGTATACCGTAGTGAACATTTCTTGATATTTTTATAATGGGTTATTAATTAATTCAGTTAATTTACTTCAAAAAATGTTTAAGAATTTTCCTGCCCAAAGTTTTTTTACTGTACTGTCCGATATGAGGTATCCTGTATCTTAATTCCTTGACACAACGGTTGCATTAGTAATTAATCAAAAATCGTTGCATTTTCATAATTCAATGCGATTTTATAACATAGGCAATGTTGATTTATTATCATAGATCTTTTAATTTAATAAAATTTCCACACAGTTCATGCTTAGCTTGCATTAAGCTTCGCCGTACGTGTATAAAAAGATTTATCACGTCGAAAAGGAATCAAGAAATCACTGCACCGTCTCTAAATAATTGAGTCATTTGTCCAAAAACGTACTAAATCTGTTTCGACTCTAAATGAAGAAGTGAATCTCGCTTCTGCTTTCTGTCGAAAGGATTTTCTTTGTGCTATTTCCTTTCCTTCATGTTGTGGAAACCTTTGCTCCTTGAAAAATATATTGCGTACTTAACTTATCTAATTTTAAAGGTGCAGATTTAGGAATTTTATTCGAATATAACACCTTCGAGAAAATGTAATTATTTTACTTTTTAAACGAGAGTTTTAGTTATTTTTCTATTTATCGAACTATCAGTTATATCGTGTATTTCATTCCTACCAAGAAATACATGAATGATAAAAGTATAGTCTATTCAGAAGTAGGAAAAAGGGAATTGGATCCTCGTTATTTTGCACAATATTACAATGGATGCTTATTTGTTTTTTTTGTTTATTTTTTTGTTTTTATGTGTTCGATTTAGTTTATCATAGTACCTATAATCAATGAAAAATCACACAATAGGGGTTACGTGACAAAGAATTGGATGTAGTCTAAATTGCATTTAAAATTGCAAAATATAAAAAAATGAAATAATGATAATAATCATATTGATATACATTTTGATTTTTCCTAAGCTCATATCATCTATTTTTCTAACGTTAAAAATGCATTTGTGTTTAGGCCGGTCGATTTGTGTACATTGTAAATGTAGATTAAAATAAATAAACGGAAAAAACAATTTTTTAAAGCAAGCCTTTTTTAGTTGTGAATAAAAATGAACTAAAAAGTAAAAAATAATTTTATTTCGATTCGAAGTAAGTCGTTTTATACGTACTTATCACAGTCTAAAGTTTTCAAATAAAAAAGCATGTTACACCGTCTTCTTGTTCTCTCTTGTTCTTATAATGCAATACGCTTTGATTTGAAAACTTGAGACTGTGATAAGTACGTACAAGACGACTTATTTCTAATCAAAAGAAAATTATTTTTAACTTTTTAGTTCATTCTTATTAACAATTAATAAAAGCTTGTATTTTCGTTTATTTATTTTTAAGTTTTTAGTGGTGTGCTTTATTAAAGTGCGATTTGCATCCGGACGAAATTCGGACCGGTCAGTTAGTTATTATTATATCGCATTGTTATCGGAACTATATACGTATGGAAAATTTCAACTCCATCGGATAACGGGAAGTAGTTAAGAGTGCGATTTGCAATCGAGCGAAAGCCAGAACGGTCAGTTAGTTATTATAATATTGTATTGTTCTCGGAATGCTAAATTTCAACTCCATCGGCAACGGAAAGTAGTTAAAAGCGCGATTTGCAAACGGTCGAAAGCCGGAATGGCCAGTTAGTTATTATAATATTGTATTTTCATCGGAACTACATACGTCTCGAAAATTTCAGCTCAATCGGATAACGGAAAGTGGGTCAAATTTTACTTTCAAGATTCGATTACAAACAGACAGACACCGGGACTGGTGAAAGTAAATAAAAGCTTACAAAAAGCCGAGGTCTTTAGGTTAGGTTATCCACGGGTGCCGTGCTGTTAAAAATTTGGGTGATTAATTGTGTTAAAAATGCGTTATTTATAAAAAAATATCGTAAAATTTAGAATTAAATTAGTACAATTCCCCACTTGCGGAGTTAAAATCGTAAAAGTAAAAAATATATATAAATAAATATAAATGGAATATGGAATAATAGAAAAAAAGTCATCGACCACCGGACTTGAACCTAGATGTTTAGGTTCGGAGGTGCGGGCGCTAGTTTAACTTAATGCTGTACATTTGGTTTTTTTAGTGTATAATAATATGCTAAACGTACATTGTAACCATTTCCGTGACATTTTCAACGTAAAGAATTAAATTCAGTATATCGATGCCAAAGAAGAATTTAGTTCAATAAAATGTTTTTCAGTACCAGTCTACGTTTCTATAAAACACATTAACTATTTCTCAGCTGCTAGAAATACCGAGAAATATTTGCCAAGATTTCCAGAAATTCGTTTCTCTTCAGTGCGTTGGGGTCTTCCAAGAAAATTCACTGCCTATCTAGTGAAACTCAATATCCTTTAATATCATCGAAATCATAGCTATGTGTACTACGATCGAAATGATGATTAACATGATCCGATACTCAACCAGCAATTTGGTTACACCTAAGGGATATATACCTAAGTCTTAAGAGTATTGGATTGTGGAATACTATAGGTACAATATTAACGTAAGACTGTAAGAGGTCAATCTGTAGTAATAATTGTGTTGGTGTACGTTGAAGAAACAATTAAAGGCTGTTACACAATAACATATTGTAATAAAACTGTTTCTTAAGTGGCTTCATAAACAATGTTCCGTCTAATTGTTCCAAACGTGTGTAAAAGTGTACAAAAAATTTAAATATAAGTTTGACCCTGCAAGCTACCCCTGAAACTTTTGAGTTAAAAACGCTCAAAAATATATAAAATATAGCAAAAACTTTATTTTTTAGCTTTTCGAGCTCAAAAAAAAAAACACTTTCTTACGAATTTTTCGTTCACGATATCTCCTGAACAAATGAACCGATTTTGATAGGGTTGCGGCAATCGACGCAGTTTTTTTAACCTAAGAAAGTAATTTATTACAAAAAAATCGGTCTGATAATAATTTTACGAGTAATTAAAAACAAAAACACTTTCTTACGAATTTTTCAATTAGAATATCTCGTGAACAAGTGAACCGATTTTGATAGGGTTGCGGCAATCGACGCAATTTATTTAAACTAGGAAAGTAATTTATTACAAAAAAAAACGGCCTGATAAGAATTTTACGAGTAATTAAAAACAAAAACACTTTCTTACGAATTTTTCAATCCGAATATCTTTTGATCAAATGAACCGATGTTGATGCGGTTTGCGGCAATCGACGCAGTTTTTTTAACCTAAGAAAGTAATTTATCTGATAAGAATTTTACGAGTAATTTTAAAAAAACACTTTTACACACACATACGTACAGCTCTACGGACATCATCGCCAAAATAGTCAGAACCTAGGACCTCAAAACATCGAAATCTGACGAAAACTCGATTTTCGAAAATCGGGGTGAAAACATTACTTTCTCGATTTTTTTGGAAAAAATTGATTTTTTTCATAGCGGGAAGTTAAAAAATTGAATTCAAATACAAGCATAGGTCCTGTGCCTGTGCTTGACGTCATTTTTTTTTGTGCAGTTTTACACACGTTTTGAACATTTTAATAAAAACAAAATAGTGGAATGGAACCTTACTCTATTTATGAATTTTTATATACCGTTAAAGTAAGAACATAGTCTTTTGCGCTACCGGCTATAAAATAGCTACTTTACATGCCTTTACATGTATGTAAAGTAACTCATTGTACACTAGTGCAGTAAAATAATCGCGCTATACCAATTTCATAGTGAATCACTGTTTGTCTATCAGTTGCTGCTATTATTTATTATAAATTTGGAATTTAAGTGAAAAGCAGTTATTTTGTAGCAGGTACGGGTAAAGAATCCATCTTGATCGTAATATTAAAAACCTCTTGGGCTTAGTTTTAAACATAATTTCATGTCGCAAAATAACCCATATATAACCCAGATATACCTATCTAATATATTGTGTTTTATGAAAATTATTTCATTGTGCAACGGTCTTAATAATGAAGCTTTTCCTAACTTAGATATACTCGTGTTATGTTGCCAATTAAGATAAATTAATTTGTATCCCTTAACAGTCAATTACCGATTGCTCGTAGGGCACTTGATATAGGGAATAACAGAAAGTTTTTGACAGAGTCTGATATGAAACTTTTTAGAGATACATAAATGAATTAAGGAAAACATCGACGTGGAATCAGTCCTAAAGTAAACAATCGCTTGTAACCGTCCAAAGCTGAATATTTTTTCAATAAAACAATTCTTTACATATTATATTGTGGTTACGTTATAAATAGGGCATTTGAAAAATGCCTAATATAAGACAGCAGTGTGATAAAAACTATTCAAATAATTCAACTGGGCGGCCTTTATGAATAATGCCCTTTACCTATTGGGCAGAATAATAAAAAGATATTTTTATTAAATTATCTTAATGTTGACATTCATTATTACTATTAAATTATTATGGTAGGTAAGTACGAATAGTCAAATCTTTGATTAACGTCTGATTAGAACTCTTCAATAAATAAAATTATCAACCAATTTTTCAGACAATACACCAACAAAAAATATATAATTAATACATTAACGCCTCAATCTGGATTTGGACCCTCTTCAAAATTGATCTAAAAAATATAAAAAACAATTAATATTTAAAATCTAATTCACTCCCTCTAGAATCTTTCAAAATTACCAGTGATTATGAAAATATTGAAAAAATAATCTATTTATATATTTTTTGTTGGTGTATTGTCTGAAAAATTGATCGATAATTTTATTTATTGAAAAGTACGAATAGTACTTACTAACAAAATCAAAATATAAAGCGAATATTAGTTTTCTTTTTGAGGATAATCAGTTTTATAATTAAATTAAAAATATGTTTTACAGGTTCGGGGGATCTCAAAACGAAAAAAATATTGTAAAATGCGCTCTGTCGTGAGCAGGGAATGAGTTGCGTGCTCTGATTGGCTTGCGCGTGTCACATATTTGTCCCTGCTCCCCACGTCTTGCCAAATGTACCTAAATTATCAAATTGCCCAACAATTGCATAGCAATTTTCACAATGACCGAGCACTGTGATAAATAATGAAGTTTTAATGATTTTATTTATTACATGGCCCGATTTGACTTGCCATTTATTCATATTGCCCGGGCTTTATACATAATGCCCTGATTAATCACATAGTCCATATAACATATACATGATTCTGGGTTTCTGAGAATTTTTTCTGTTTTTAATTTCTATTATGACCTGTCAGAGCGTAGAAAGTTTCTTGCTCTTCTTAATTAGGCATTTTTTAAAATTTGAATTAGTTGAACGTTGCGTTGGTTGAACTTCAGACGCGGCAACTCGTACCCAAGCCTAGAACATCAAATACTAGATTGATTGATTATAGATGCTCGACAGTTTAGATCCTTACGTATGATAGAGCTGGGCTCGGCAACTTTATTGGTCCATTTTTACGGCTCTTCTCTGAAATAGATTTAATAATTTCATAAAAATGTTACAAATAAAAAGATGTAGTTCCTTGAGTATAATACAATTTCTAAATGCAAAAATCTGGATCTTTGTCTCCGAACCCTGTGTTAGAGGATACAAGACAAACATATTATGGAGACGACAAAGCTTAGTTTTCTCAAAGCTTCACCAATTTCAGGATCGATCTTAAGGACGCTGAAAACGAGGATAGTTTCGTCGCTAGATTCCTTGCTAGATCTGGCTGATATCTGGTTTCAAGCGCTTGGTTTTTGTGACGACTTTTATGTGTTGGCTTCACACGATGCATGTATTGAAGTTTGCTTTGTAAATGGTTTTGGTGCACGCGCAGTGATAAAATGTTAAAAGTGGACGTGAGTCCATTTCGTCCGTGTGACAAGAAACTGTTTCCTGATTGGTTCTTGCTCAGAACAAGCAGACTACCAAGCAAGAAAAACAGCCCCTGTTCTAATTTTGAAATCCGTCCTGTCACCTCGCAAGCGAGTTCACAGTGACGTCATTTCCATCTTCGTAAACCGCACGGCAGCCAGCCCGCCTAAGTTCCAACAGTGTTTCTAGCAGCAAAACTAGCGTCGTGTGTAGCGGCCTTTATATATATATAGTTTTTTTTTTCAACACAGGTTAACGCAATCGGGTAAAAAATCTATTTGACATTTCGAAAATGTACTAAGAATGGAAAAAACCAAATGACGACATAACATTATATTCTCAAAGAGATAGAGAAACATTCTCAAACACAAACATTAGGGTGATTCTGGGAATAGTATAGCGGATCGTATGGCATAGAATCATTCGTTAAAAATTGACAGTTTTGCTTACATATAAAATTACCTATGTATTTACATTGTTCACGATACATAATATTATGTAAGTACAGATACACACAAAATATCTAGCGTTTTGTATATCAGTTCCTCTTTATCTAACTCACATCAACAGCATCTGTGCAGCTTTGTCAGTTGAAACATCTGAGCAGAAACGAAACGCACAACACATTACCTAACTGGTTCAACTGTTTTTAAAACAATGGTATCTATAAGCGCTTTAATAGTGCTAGCATAATATACGAGTAATATAGAATTACAAAATTATTTCCTTTCTTAAAAATATGAAGGTATAAGTTATACTTTCAAAATGTAAGTAATATAGAATTTAATAAAATAAATAAGCATGTCGTTCACAAATTTTTACCGTTTCAACCCACAATTAGTGGAGAATGCTACTAATTTAGGTCAAAAATCACTTTTCAAAAATTTTACAATATTTTTCCGATTTGAGGTCCCCCGAATCCAAAAAACATATTTTTGGAAAAACTCTGTGCGTCTGTTAGTTTGTCTGTTAGTCTGTGAACACGATACAGGTCAAACGGATGATCGGATCGAAACCAAATTTTGGAAGGATGTTTGGTATGTAAATATGAAAAGCCCTATTGTTTTTAGGAAAAATCGGCGCATACGCAGAAAAGATATTTGCTATCACAGTATTTTTTATATAATAATGGTATACTTTTCATAACGGCTTATTATTTGATTTATTTTTGTTAAGAAAGTTTCGTAAAATTTTTTTTCTAAATTTTATAGTTTAGGAAATATTTTGAAAATAAAAAAAAATCATCCGCTCTTTTGTTTTATGGATCTGTCAGAAATAAACTAGTTAGGCATGCTTTGATTAATTTTTACATGACGAGCATATTATGTAGGTAACCATGGTAACGAATAGCAAATATCATATTGAATACTAGCCATTACCCGCAACACCTCAGGCGACATCAGAAATATTTTGTTTTCTTTATTATAAACAAATGTCAACATTTTTGAAGTTGGAATGGTTCCGTTGCCTAATTGGCTGGAATTTTTTAATTTAAAACACTGTCTTTTGTTCATTGCAACGTTTTGATCTTTTAAAAAAGACTAAAAAATAAGAAGTCGAAATGTTTCATAATATAATCAATGACTGCGTTTTGAATTAACTAGCTTACAATTCAATTTCATCTACGAATCAAGTATTAACATAATGATCCATAGCGCCAAGATTATTTCTCAACGTTATTTTTTTTAATCTCACTATTCGAATACACAAAATTCCGATTATGTTTAAGGCCGCTGTACACGAAACTGGTTTTGCCGTTAGAATCGCTGCAGGAGCTTGTGCGGACTGCCATGCCTAGCTGCGAGAATGGAAGTGACGTTACTGCGGACTCCATTGCATGATTTACAAGCTGGATTTCAAAATTCGAACTAGAACTATTTTTCGTGCTTAATTCTTTGCTGGTTTTGAGCAAGAACTAATCAGAAAGCAGTATCTTGTTACGTCGGTAACATGAACAAACGTCATAAACGTCTACTTTTGTTAACATTCGAACTTTCACTGCGTTTGCACCAAAACTGTTTACAAATCCGGCTTCAAAACAAGCATTGTATGAAGAATAACATATACAAACCGTCATAAAATCCAGCGCCTCAGCACGCTTGGAACCGAGCAGCGAAATAAAGCATCGAATCTAGCAGCAAAATCAGCCTTGTGTGTGCAGCAGCCTTAATGACTAAATATAAAACTGTAAATTTTGTCTGTTCGCCAAAAACTTTTGAACGGTAACTCCGATCACCATAAAATTTGAACACAAAATTCATTTCGGTAAACTAAGATGAACGTGCGTTCTCATGCACCCACCCCATTCGTTCTTTTGCAACCCGGGTGAAACTGAGACGGACCGCTATAAGATATATTTTATGGAGTATGCAGTAGACAAAAACAAAAATTGTTCTGTTAAAAATACATATTCACTATTTACACTCTTCTGGCCTTATTTTTGAAATTAGGAAGTCCGTTTTAATCTTTAATTAAAGAAAAAGAGTGTATTTAGGTGCGCTTCAGAATACTTCAAAAATATTGAAAAACTGTCTCGGTAGAGCTGACGTCAAATCTACCCAATATTCGGAAAAGTGTTAAGTAACCTGGACACATTTTTTTTTTAATTTGGCTTTGGGCGTTTCAAAAGAGGACAATTAAAAATTTGGCAGTATATCACTAAACTAAACAGTAAACATTCGTTCTGACGTGTGAACACAAGCAGCTGAAGTATTCCCCGCATTTCGAGTGTCTGCATTCTTAATTAATACATAAAGGATCAACCCTTATAGGATTTGGTTCTCGGTTAAATTGATCGAAAATGGTTTTATTTTATAGTTTAAAGGTCACTAAGAAAAACTGTCCAAGGGCGCAAAGCCTAAAAACCAATAGATTTTTAACCCCAAACATGTTTAGCGAGACTTTAGATATAGGAATATCCATTGAATTCACAAACATGTTCCATTTTCAACTTTTGTGCTTTTTTTTAGAAAGAGAAAAATAGTCGAAAACTAGGTAATGTTGGAAGTTGTCACCTTGTATCAAATAATAATGTCATATTCGGATTCAGCGCACTCGAAAACATATTTCTAGAACTTAGGATTTTTTAAGATTGTGAATTCAATGTCCCTATATCTAAAATCTCACTAAACATATCTGTCGCAAAAAATATATGTGTTTTTAGACTATGCGCCCATGGACACTTTTTCTTAGTGACCTATAAAATAAAACAATTTTCGATCAATTTAACCGAGAACTAAATCCCATAGGATTTGTGCGGGGTCCTTTTCAGCTTTGGCGAAATGTTTGACCGAAAAAGGTTTCGATTTCCCGGACTATATGTAGCTGAATCCTTTTAAGCGCTTGAAATATGCAAATTATTATTAGTAACGGCGGAAATGTACGCGACGAACAACTACACTACACTCGCAGTGGCATAACACAGTATATATATTATGTACATACGTCTTTGAGCTTTCGGGGGTTCCGATGCGTTACTTCGAGGTGGAGGATGAAGCCAACTTCCTCACAGCACATCCTCAATATACTCGGCAACATGAGAGCGGTGATATATATGGATATAACCATCAATACATGTGAAACGTTGGAAGTTTTTCATATTGTAGGTACCTTACATATTGAAATATACCACATCATGCACTATACGTATTCTAGTGCTTCAACCAAAATGACTTCCGATTTTTATAACATGCAATAAGACCTTGTTTTTATCAATGTTTGTGGAAAACCAGATTTCACGTGCAGTGTAACTTTTACTGTTGTTTACAGATCTGACTAAATCAAAAATGCAAAAGAATTGTTGTTTTTTCCAATATTTTTGTCAAATGTAACATTATGGCAATTGTTTATCATGTTTATAATGTCGAGTGGTGCAATATTAGTTAAATATAAAACGAACAAATAATCCATATAATTAATTAACAGCATTAGATTTACTTATTTAAATTTTTCTCCATAACTTCATGTAAATAATTTTACAAATGACTGTATAAGAAGCTTATAGATTTGGAACTAATGTGTATTATATTTTTTTGCAAGGCCGGATTTATGTTTGAGAGGCCCCTGGGCACTTTTCATGTGGGGGTCCCTTGTAAAGCGGAAATATAAATGTGTAGTATTAAACCCAAATAAGCTTCGACCCTTTATTTTTAGAAGTAGGTAGTGAATTCATAGCGAATAAAATATCTTTAATAACTCTTAGAAAATGTTAATTTTATTATATTATTTTTGACGTGATAACGTCTTATAAATTGATGAAACACCAGCTGCACGCACGAAAAAGTGTAACGCCGTAACGTTCCGCTCGACCTTGTGTGTGCAAGCGAGAGCGCAGTATAAGCGATAGAGAAGCACGATCGGCCCAAGTTTGACAGCTACTAAAATTTAGGTTATGTATTATTAAATATGATATTCGAGCGGAATACACGTAAAACTATCGTCCGTTAACCGAATTTTACAGACAACCAATTTTTTTAAGAAAAAAATGGATCAATTAATAAAAAATGCTGTGAAGTAATATTATCTATTGGAATGTTTCGTTTTAACAGCATTTTTTTTAAATTGATACATTACCCCCTAAAAAAATTATTATTTTCCATTTTAACGTTCGTAATATTTATTTTAAATAATTATGAATAATGGGAATGCGGACATATAATATAATTATTTTCTTTTTATTGCTTACGTTTCGTCAGAATTTCTGATTTTTTTAAAGCACTGTAAGCAATAAAAAGAAAAGAATTGTATGTGTCCGCACTCCCATTATTCATAATTATTAAAAAATAATATTAATATTACTGGATCTGTCACACATATCATTTCATTATAATTTTATATAATCAACAAAATAATTTTTTTCACAATTTTGAAATATTTCTTTGTCTTTAACACTCGGTGTGCCATATATTTCTCACTCTTTCTCCGATTACCCCATTTTGACTTTACTTCTTAAGTTTTTTCACAATTTCGGGGAAGTCAATTATGTGGGGGGCTTGGGTACATGCCACAAGTGTCCTTATGTAAATCCGGCATTGATTTTTTGTTACATTTTGTCAATTTTATGTTCATTTTCAAAGAATTATTTTTTTCACAAAAGATAATTCATCAAAAGTTTAAAACACAACATTATATAAATCTTATGATATACTAAAATCGTATTCGTTTATAAAGAAGCTTGTTTATGCAAAATGTAACCATAATATAATATGTTACTTCAGTTAAATAATAAAGCTAGTTGTGTTTTAAGTTTCATAGTCGTATCAGATGCTCGTCAACATGTCTTGTTTTCATTTAAATAACAATAATATGCTAATGCCTCGTTATTACATATTGCCGACGTTGGTATTATCATTTAGAGTAAAGCAACTTATACAATAAATATAGCTGTAGTTCCTTAGTATAGTACATTTTTCTCTCAAAAAATATGTGTTCAATCTCATATAGGTAGCAGATCAAAATTACAATGAAAGCTGTGAAATTTTCCTCCTCTTGCATATTGTGTATTTTACCATTCCAACCCATAAGTGGGGAATAGTACTATCTTTTTGCTCTGAGGTCCCCCAAATCCAAAAAACATATTTTTGGAAAAACTCTATGCGCCTATGTTTAAATATATACGTCTTATCATAAATCTGATTTATTAATAATTATTTAGAAATTTACAGAATGTTTAGCTTACAATTATGCAATTATGTCAATTACGTAATATCTACTTAAAGGTAGAGATATACAACAGCCTATTTGTCTGTTAGTCTGTGAGCAAGATACAGGTCAAACGGATAAACTATGATTAAAACCAAATTTTGGGAGGATGTTTGGTATGCAAACATGAAGAGCCCTATTGTATTTGGGGAAAATCGGCGCATGTGCAGAAGAGATATATGCTATAACGGTGTTTTTTATGTAATAATGGTATACTTTTCATAACGGCTTATAATTCTATTTATTTTTTCAAAAAAGTTTCGTTAAAATTTATTTTTTTTCTAAACTTTAAAGTTTCGGAAATATTTTGAAAATAAAAAAAAATCAGCTCTTTCTTTGTTTTGCAGATTTGTCAGAAATAAACTAATTAATTTAGGCGCTAATCAAAGATTTAAACTAGTTAAGCATTCTTTTATTTTTACATGACGTGGAACCATAGAGATATCAGACTAGAGTACGCGAGTGAGCGGTCAAAGTGTCTGCAATTCAGAGAGAGAAAAGTTCCTTATCTTTATGGTAACTAATGATACAAAACATTGCTGATTTGAGTAAACAAATATCTGATTTTCTAGGCTTTCTGCAGCGTTCTCTCTCTCAACTGATGACACTTTCACTTATGGCAAGCATACGAACTAGCGAACTCTAGTTACTTATATCTCTATGCGTGGAACATATTATGTAGGTAACCATAGCAACGAATAGCAAATATCATATTAAATACTAACCATTACCCGCGTCACCTCACGCGCTATATTATTTTCTTTATTTTACCATATCAAATGTCAAAATTTTTATGTTGGAATGGTCGCTCAATTGGCTGGAATTTTTTTTTATTATTACCACAACAGTAAGACCCACATTCATCTTATCAGTTTCCACACAGCGCTAGTGTTTCGATAAATGTAACACACCCATAGAGCTACTGTTGCAGTTAGGTACAGTAATACTCGAAATCTAATGTTACGCATTGATATAACAGTTAGCCATCTGCCTTAAAGTGACCAAATTTTCCTTTAGCATAATTTTAATTTA
This sequence comes from Xanthostigma xanthostigma, assembly GCA_963575645.1. Classification (NCBI taxonomy): domain Eukaryota; kingdom Metazoa; phylum Arthropoda; class Insecta; order Raphidioptera; family Raphidiidae; genus Xanthostigma; species Xanthostigma xanthostigma. Next base: position 20,808,190 of record OY754465.1, read on the forward strand.
TAAGTCTAGCTTAAGCACATTTTGTTGACACCGTAGCTGGCAAATAAATATAAGTTTAAGATATTTTCCCAATATTACATATTACTGATGCTGAAACTTTAATTCATATTTCTGTTCTTTTTGTGACTTTTGCTCCAATAGATATAATGATATTTCAGTGAATGCGTGTTTTGCCTGGTCTTTCTGAAATTATTTTTCTTCCTGCTACCAGGATTGAATTTCAGTCAGATTGCTTCTTAAGTCTAATTTCGCCTTTTTTTTTTCAAAAATGATGAGTAGTTAATACTTGCTTTTTAAGGCACCACATACTTTATAATCTTCCATTCTAATTTAAGTCCTCATGTTTCTAACTTATCTCCCTTTTGAGCATTATACAATTAAATGAAAATTAAAGCGCGTTAAGCATTTATTTTTTCTGAAATAATAATAAAAATAATAAAAATCATCATAAAGTGGACGTCAATATTTTATGATGGATCGAAGCTCAGAAGGATAAGTATTTGAAGATGCACACAGTCGTCACCGAAAACAGCCAAGTGTTGTCGGAATGACAGGAGATCACATTCTTCTTCACCATTGCACAACCGAAAAAATCTTTTTTGGAGACACCTTGAAACTTGTGACGTAAAAAATCCACAAGTTGGCTCTGCTTGACACGGTTAAGTGGACGACAAGCTCCTGGTTTAATGTAAGTGACTAAAAATCTGTCGACTTGTTGATTTCATAAATTCAAAAAATAAAAAAAAAGATAGACGCGTATATTTCATGCAAAAATAATCAACTAATATAGCCTACTTGATACTGTTAATGGAAATACAATGTAGTTAGAAACCGCAGGATTTGGTTGAGTCATCATATCACGTAAATATTAGGTATATATAGATATATTTTGTACCTTGTAGGCAATTGTAGGTAGATACATTTATATATATTTTATGTATATTCAGTTAGAGTTAAATGGAACGAGTGGACAAATGTGTTAGCAGGTATAAAAGGGACAGGAAACAAGAGACAGGATGGCTGTCGCCATAACGTCACAAATTATTCACGTGTTGTCTGTTGTGCAGCTCATAAGCTCCCAGAGACACGTATGCAGGTACAGAGCTGCTTATACAAGGTGACAAAAAAATAAATTTAAAGTGTAGCTACTGTTTCTTGCTACAAGAAACACCCATTGTTGCATAGCTATATTAGAAAAATTTTAATCTCAAGCAATGTCACCGTCGGGATACGAACCCCAAATCTTCCCACTATCGCGGCGAACTGAGTTACATTACTCCACAGTGACACAGCAACATCAATCAACAATTCTAATACAGTGTAACCTCTTTATAACTAATCTCAAGGGACCGAGCATTTTTTTTTTCGTTATATGGAGGGAAGAAAGAAAAATAACCAAATTTCACTTAACTAATTTATTCCACACACATATAGTCTGTTAATTTTGCCTGACGTTTTTTGCTATGCCTATATTTGTTTAGTATTTAGTTTGGCGGCATCAAGTGCTTGTTGAATAGTTGGTGGTGGTTCAGAATCGTCCTCTTTACGTCTGTAAATATTTGCTGATGCCTAAATATGAACATATTTCTTCGTAATAGAGAATGGCTGTTGCGCTAAAAAGAGGGTGTATGTATGTATATATGTATGTATGTATGTATGTATGATATAGGATGTATGGGTTTTAAGGTAAACCAACCAAATTTTAAAAATTTGTACGTTATGGGGAGTTTTTCGTTTAACGAAGGACGTTATAAAGAGGTTACACTGTGACTGTATGAAGCAATTTGTAACTGCTTATTTCACATCATGCGAGAGCTATACTTTAAAGTTCTTAAAGAGTTGTACGGAATTATACTGTAAGAATTTTACATGTTAAAATTAAAAGGGAAATAATATATATTTCCCATGATTCCTACGAGACGGAGCTGGTAGGATTGTTGCTTGGCGCGTAACGAATCAACCATCTAAGGGTACATGCACCACGGAGCTGTGATACTAGATGATGGCAGTGATGATAGCTGATAGCTTTACAGCGCTGATAGAATTTTATCGCATATTTATATGAAAGCGTGCACAACCAAGCAGAGAGTATACATCGAGTATGCGAATTGTTATAATCGCTTGTGTTTTAAAGAATGGTATTTACCATTCTTCTGCGCGCTGCAAGCTGACTGCACATTTCTCTTCCGCACCTATAGGGTTCTTGTGGCAATTTTTCCATCGTTTTACAAGCCTTGGCTTTATTTTTTCCAAAATATAATTAAACGTGACTGGCTCTATTTTCATATATTCAAAAAAACGCTGTGGATAATTTCTAAATTTATTAAAGAGGTGATGATATTCACCAAGCGTAGATCGGTTCTTATTTATAGGGTGAACGTGGTATTGTCTAGACAAAAATTTAGTTTGCCTATTTAAAATAAACCATTTTGTCGCTACTACTCGACATCTTGAAATGGACTGGCTATTGAAATTATTCCACAATCGCAGCAAGTAAGCAATGCTTAGTTGTGCACACCCATCAGCGCTTGTATTCCACTCTCTAAGCTATCATCACTGCTATCATCTAGTATCACAGCTCCGTGGTGTACGTACCCAGAGATGAACAGAAGACTAAAATCGAAGGAATAAGGTATAAACGACTTGTCAAATATCCTGCCCTGGTGTTCTGCTATAAGACCATGACCATAAAAATCACACTGAATTGATTTCAACTATTTAAAACTTCTGCATCTCTTTTAGTTTAATAGAAATAATAATAGTGACCTGGGCAGTACAGCGTACTTTTTTTATAAAACATATATCTATCTATATATATAAAATTCTCGTATCACAATTTTGGTGGTGCTAATGTCCGAGACCACTGAACCAATTTTAATTAAATTTTGTAAATGTGTCTTGCTTGATCCAACTTGGACTATAGAATAGTTTTTATTAAATATATTGTACAAAATTACGGTGTTTTGTGAAAAAAACTGTTTTAGTAACATGTAGCGACTTCTGATAGAATTTATTCAAAGCTATTAGTTTAGAAGCGAACAAATAAAAACTGTTTTAGTACCAAGTAGCGACATCGGATAGATCTCGCTCAAAGCTATTAGTTGAGAAGCAAATCTAGTAGAATTTGCTGGGCCGAAATTAACGAAATACATTTTGCAGAATTATATCTATCGCACCCGGATAAAACCGGGACGGGCTGCTAGTCAAATATTTATTTCTTACAGAGCGAACTTTTAAAAGATGAGAAATTTAAATCAGCAGTTAGTGAAACAGACATAGACAAATAAGGCAGAGACAACAAATACAGTGTGTTAAAACATTTAGATTTTTTAGGTTCGGCGTTATGGACGTTCCAATCGTATTTTTTAATTTCGGAGGCTCGACAAAAATGGACGACTACAGATTCCCCAAGCGAATTTTTTGAAAAATGTGTCCTCTACGTGTAACAGATTAACTTAATTAAAAAAAAAGTTTTTTTTATATTTTTTCAGCAAAAAAATAACATTTTTGCATGAACGATTTGTAATGCGATTCTTAACCCTTTTTATTTCATGTAGTGTTAAAAATAGCGTCGAGAGAGCCATAACCGTTTTTAGGTGAAGAGTTCAGTAAGTGCAATGTTGTGAAAGTTATTTTACTGAAAAATTGATTCAGTTTTCATCTGTCCTTCTGTATATACGAATATGTATATTAAATTTCGTAATATTCACCACACAGTACACAATACACATATACATTATGACGTGAAAACTTTCCAGTTAAGAGCTCTTGTATAGAAATTTAATTGTTTGAGAAAATAAAAAATGCTGTTCCCCTTCAAGTTTAAAATTATTACTTTGATAAATGAATAGAAAATAGTTCCGAAGTAAATTTTAAATAAGAATAAATTTACAGTCATTTTTAATTTAAATTGTTTGTTTTTAATAATACTGTAACAAAACTGTTCTAGTTCGTGGTGGAAACTATTTATTTACAATAACATAAACGTTTAAACAAACAGTTAAACACACAAACGAAAAAGTACTTCTTTAACGTAACAGAAACAAAACTAATAAATTTTGACTAATAAAATAAAAGAACAAATAATGAAGAATATAGAGTGACTAATTATGTACACAAAATATTTACAATACAGGAACACACCAAAGTTTATTCAGCACACTTATCTATTAACTATATACACACGATTATTTACAAGAAGTTATTTATGTTAAACCAGATTTATATAACTGCACTCGATGGTTTATTAAACCGCACTGCACTAGTGTTTACACAGTTCATTTATCTTCTATCTTTACAGATGCCTCGATATTAATACACCGACTGAACAATTTATTTCACACAGCTCTCTGTAACCCACTGTACGTTTGCCGTATGAACTCATTCACACACGAAATCTGACTGCCTCGACTCGTATTTATAGGCGCTCGGTAGGTTTTCCAGCGTTTTCTAGAATCTTCCGGCCCCTTCTCTACCTGGATTTATTGTTGTTACAAGTTTAGGATTTGACTTTCGACCGCCACAGAAACCTTTATACCTGCGTTCATTGTTGCTGTCTTCTAGAGAATTCCACAGAAAGCAGTGGCGTGCGCAACAATACCTACAGTCGAAGTTTCGTCAATGTTGCTGAGTTTTGTGATTATTTGCAAATTTATAATTAGAAATTGTTCCTCTTTTTACACTTAACCATAGTCCTACAACAAAGCTACGCTATTTCAATCTAAATTCAGTAATTCTCCGCCTTATGCCGTTTTCAGTGCGGATGAATAAGAAACTAGTAAGTCATGAATGTAAGATGTCATGAAGGCAGCGTTTCCAACTTTTAACAAAATAAATTTTTGAGATTCATCTGTCAGAATTATCAGAGTTCAAGGAGTACAGTTGAAAACTGAAAGAAACTAAATTCTCTAATACTGCAGAATTTTCAGTGAACAGTTTGCGATATCTATATTTATAAAGTCAGGTCAACCATACAAACTGACAAGAGAACATATTATTTTTCTGTACCATTTTAAGTTTTTCACTTGGAAAACATTTTCAATATAAGAATGCTTACTACTTCAGCTGGAAAAACTTGCCTGAATAATGTTCTGTTTGCCGTGTCGTCAGATATTACAAAATAGTAAAGGAAAGTTTACTGAAAAAATCACATTTACTGCATGGTGACACATGTGACTATTATAACTTCAAATAATTGTTTATTAATAAATAAAATGAAACTTCCTTAAGCATTTATAACAAATTAACAATGAGAAAGGAGGTGGGTAAAATCCGCCTTTTTTCGGTCATCATAGTCATAAAAATTCTAAGTTCTTATTAAAGATAGCAGGATCCCCTATATTCTTGTATCTATACCTATGTCTCTAAATATTTTCTCGAAAACGGCCCTAACAATTTGGATGAAATTTACTGAAAAGGGGCAAAAAATCGTTTTAGCTAGGTCTCATCTCTCGAAAAAATCGTTTTCTTACAAATTCTGTCATTATAAAAATCAATTTTTTGACGTATGAAAATACTTAAATATTGTAAGTAGGTTTTGGAGTTTTATGCAAACAATGAAACAATTGTTTTTTAAAATATTATGTAAGTTTATTGTCGGTTTCCTGTTCTGTTTCAAGGTGTAGTAATTCTACTCTTTACCCCATTACTGCCTCAAAGTTTCAGCTACTTATAGTATGACCATATATTTTTTAACATTACCAAGAAGTTAAAGGATTAATAATATGAATATAATTAAAGCTGCCTTATACCGTGTTGATACTAATTGATAGTGTTATCCTTGATTCCCGCGCCGACACAAGTCCGATAAAAGCTTACCACAGCATATCAGTATTTTATTTAACTTTCCGAGCAAAGCTCGGTCACCGAGGTATTTATATTTATATGAAGTTTAGATAGTGACCACATTTACTTTAAAATGGTAAGACGAAAATATAGCAGGTTACACAAAAAGGCCATCAAAGTTAGCATATTTGTTGAATTTTTGTAATTTTAGCAGCATTTTTATTTATTTTGTTTCGTATCACATAGATGCGCTCGATGAACCAAAACAAATGAGTACTAGTTTAGAAGCCTATTGATTGTAATCATTGATAGACACATTTGAAAATGAAAGACAGAAAAAGCGTTTAAAATAGCAAAAATTCAACAAATATGCGAATTTTTATGGTCTTTTTATGTTACCTGCTATTTTTTTTCTAACCATTTTAAAATAAATGTAAAGGTGACTACCTAAACTTTATATAAATTAATATAATCAAAATTATGGCTTTAATAAGAACTTTGAATTTTCATGACTATGGTGGACGAAAACAGACTTTTACCCACCTCCTTTATTGATAGCGATAACAAATATTTTGAAAATTTAAGGTAGTGGTACAAAAGTGAACTACACTCATGGCCATATTCATAGAACACTGTTAAAGATAGAAATTACTAATCTTGGAACAAATTAATTCGTTACAATAAAATTTATTTTCTATTCACCCACCGAGTTATCACGTAAAATAGTAAGTTAAAGAATAAATACCTACACACTGCACTATACTCCTTAGTATTTTTGTTGAATATTGTGACGTTCATCCAAAAATCCAATCGATGGCGTTAGTGTAAACGTAAAAAAAAGTTTCATTAAAATAATAATGTTTTATTCAAATCTTTGATTAACGTCTGATTAGAACTCTTCAATAAATCAAATTATCGACCAATTTTTCAGACAAATATATTAACAAAAAATATATAAAATTAATACATTAACGTTTCGGTCCGGATTAGGATCTTCTTCAAAACTGATCTAAAAATATAAAAATTAATTAATAATTAGTTTCTAATTGCTTTTTTTTTAAACGTTAATGTATTGATTTTATATATTTTTTATTAATATATTTGACTGAAAAATTGGTTATATTATTTATTGAACAATGTTTTATTCTTACCCAATTGCACACAAAACTTCCACTAACTTTAATGTTATACAACTATACACTTCACAAAAGGTTAATAAACAACACATAAATAAATTCACAAGAGCAAACTGCAAACTTCACGTTTATAGGTTAGGTATTATAATCTATGTGGCGGCCATTGTTATTTTCTCAGGCGAATAAATATTTATACCCTAAAATTTGGACAGAATAGATTTATACTTGCAGTAAACATAATTTTGCTTAGTGAATTGATTTATCGCGATTTATGCGGAGGAATGATACAAATAAATAACTACTTACGTTCGGTGAATATGGTCATTAATAATATAATGAATACTTTTTATTAAACCATGCTTATTGGATGAATATATACAAATAATTAGCTAGTTTATAAAATCACCAGGTCGACACGGAGAAAAAAAATCAATAAATCAGGCGTTCATGTAGGAACATACTTGCAATAACCTCTAAATACTTTTTATACTGAAGTACATATTCAATGCTCCACATCGCCAAAAACAATGTAAATAAAAATATCGCAAAACTGGCATAGTGAGTAAAACAAGCTATAAAAACTGGTACTTAATTAGTCGTTAGTCGTCCGGGTTTTTTTAATTGGTAGATTACTCTGCAGAACAAATAATTTGCATGAAGCATGTACGGTATACGTTATAGGCTATGGTCTACATAAATACAGTCGTATGTGTGTCCCAACAAAGGCGTGACAAACACTGTTGAATATTGAATTCGAATCTCATGACGGATACGTGATAAACCCATTTATTTAATAACTTCTATATTGCTAGTGGTCGTAAGTGGAAGCGTGGTCCATGAAGTGAGACAGAAAATGGCTGTTTTTTATCTCTTTCTTTTTACTTGACCCGTTGTGCGCAAGTTTCGCCTCTCTAGTGGGGCAATTAATAAGTGGAATAGAGCAAGCCACCTGCTTTTCACAGCTTAAGGCCGCTGCACACGAGACTAGAAACGCTGCTAGATCCCTTGCTAGATTTGCCTACTAGTTTTCTAGCGCTGGTTTTTTTGATTGCTTTTATGTTCTCTCGCTTCACACGAGACATTTTTTCAAGCTAGTTGTGTGAATAAATCTGGTGCGCGTGCAATGACAGTTCAAATATAAACACAGAGCAAAACGTGTCTGTTGTCTGACTCTGAGCAGAATGACGCAGTGTTTGTTTGTGGGTGTTTGTTCAAGTCGCCCACGTGACAAGATACTGTTTCCTGATTTAGTGGCGTCTGTAAAAAATACAAAAATGGTAAATAATTTGAGCCAGAATAAAACTACCTTCCCCCCCAGTTTTCGAGGATGCTGAACACGATGGCGGCGTCAGAATTTCTCATTGGGGTGGCCCAACCCCTCAAACCGGCCAAAAAACACCCCCGAGAGAGGTTAAACGCGATTTTCTAGGTTTCCCTGCAGAAAGAAATACTTTACTCCCGTTTTCGAGGATGCTGAGTACGGTGGTGGTGTCGGATATCGCGTCCTACCCCTACCAACTCTTCCACCGGCCAATACTCACCCCCGAAAGGAGTGAATTTATTTTTTTGCAATATCAACGGTAAATATATGTTCTCTCCCCGTTTTCGAGGTTGCTGAGCATTGTGGTGGTGTTAAATTTCGCGCCCGATCCCTACCAACCCCTCCACCGGCCAATACTCACCCCCGAAATAGGTGAATTTTTTTTCCCATTATCAGCGGCAAATACATGTTCCCCTTCCGTTTTCGAGGATGCTGAGCATGCTGGTGGAGCTGAATATCGCGTCCTACCCCTATCAACCCCTCCACCGTACTTTCATGTATCGTAATAAATATTCTGAATTATTTATACATAAATATAAATGTATGTATAAATCATTCAATAGATCTACTGGCGGTACTTGATGATATTTTTTGCAGCTGAACCGAAATGAAAGACCATTACAACCAAGAAGAGAAGTACGATTATTTTTCCCATTCTCAATATCCTCGGAAACGGGGACAAATGTGTTCCCAGGTGATTATAAAAAAAAATATATTTTTTTTGCTAGCTATACCGGTTTATCCTATCGCATATAGGCAGAACTAGTTTGGCTTAGGCAAAACTAGTTTGTACTGAAATCGGGTTTGGCCGGTAACATATATACTGAAAAACGGTTTCCTGATCCAGGATAGACAGCAGAAGGTGACAGTGTTACAACTCAGAATTCAGATAATTTTTGTTTTACATCATACGTCACTACTAATAGAAGATAGGTATACCTAGGTTCACCAAAAAGTAAGTTTAAAAAAAGTTTTCTCAAAAATAGGGTGCCTCATAGACCGGAAAGTACAGTGTATCAGTATATTATTAACTACTACATGACGAACCTAATGCTCTGATGAACTCTAAATAGTCGAAACAAAGGAAGATACTAGTAATAACGATCAATAATAATAATAATAAGTTCCTTTAACTCGTAAGTGAAGCATAGGGCCTCTACAAAAATTTTGAATCTAGTCCTATCTTTTGCCATATTTTTAACTTGAAGCCAGGTAGTTCCTTGTTCCATAACTTCTTCAGGATATTTTTGTTCTTCCTCTTTTTCGGTATCCCTGTGGGCTCCAATCCAAGGCTCTCTTCGCTATGTCGTCATCTGTCTTTCGTAGCGTCTGTCCTATCTAATTCCATTTCCTACGTTTCATAGTTATACAGATTAATTGTTCAAGACATGCATGTTTCCAAAGTTCGTTGTTCGAGACGTGTTCGTACCATTTCACCTTGAGGATTGCTCTGAGACATTTATTTATGAAGATTTGCAGTTTAGTTGTTATGGCCTTCGTCACTTTCCAGGTTTCAAATCCATATAGAAGGACCGATTTTACATTCGAGTTAAAAATACGTAACATCCTAACAATCATGGTTGATATATATTATGAGTATTTGAAGGAGAAATAAGACATTTTATTTTGATAAAAGTTATTTTGAGTTACAAGAACAATAGCTAGGGAGACCAGTTTGAATTGATGTATGCATATATAGGAATTCTTCAGAAACCAGCCACACTCCTGACGTAAAGTTGGAGAGACAAAACGATAACAAAATAGGGATAAGCAATATTAAAAATTCAATAGCAACTCTGTCAGCTACAGTTTCAACACACCTTCTTTACACATTAGGTATAGTAAAGTATCGTATCGTTGTATACACTTTTCTCCTCTCTGCATTTATTCGAGCAGTATGGTTATGACAGACGGAAAGATAGTACATTGTTCCACTACCAAGGGACTTATATATGACCTTTCTGCATATTCTTTCCGGATGTCGACAAAGAATTGATATTTATCTCCGGTACTAAATCTGTGGGTTACTTCCGAAAACATGTACCATATTTACCCTTGTAGGTACGTATTTATAAAATGTACACCATATTTTACATGTACACAAACAAAAAAAAAGTGTACATGAAGGTGCTTCACTTTAAAAATGTATTCTCTTTTGATTATAGTATTTTAGGATAATGCGCAAATCTCTTACTATAATGCCGGGTTGTAGAAAGGATTGTCAAAAAATCTTATTTGACATTGACCTTAGACTGTAAACATATCTACCTGTATATATTTATCTTAAAAAAAAAACTTCGGAGAAGTAAAAACTTCGTTCTGTGCTAAATTCAAAAACTTGAGGCGACTGAATCATAGAATTATAACTTAAAAAAAAAGAATTTCGAGGCAGACAAGAAATTGAAATCAAGCTCGAAATTCTGTGCCTAAGACGTCGAAAAAAAAAAGAATTTTGGGGCAGACAAGGAATTGAAATCCAACTTCGAAATTCTGTGCTTATAAAAGCTACAAGAGCAACAGCAAAAAAATGCAAAGACAGTGTTCGCATAACTCCTTTAGTTACCACTAAAAAAACGCCGTCTGTGCACTTTTTTTGCTGTTGCTCTTGTAGCTTTTATAAGCACAGAATTTCGAAGTTGGATTTCAATTCCTTGTCTGCCCCAAAATTCTTTTTTTTTTCGACGTCTTAGGCACAGAATTTCGAGCTTGATTTCAATTTCTTGTCTGCCTCGAAATTCTTTTTTTTTAAGTTATAATTCTATGATTCAGTCGCCTCAAGTTTTTGAATTTAGCACAGAACGAAGTTTTTACTTCTCCGAAGTTTTTTTTTTAAGATTTCACGTCTTTTTCCAAAGTGTGAGACATTATTTTTATATTTTCTCCAAAAAATAAACATATGTGCATTTTTAGAATTAAGAGGCCACAGATTCCATGAAGGCCAATTTTGAAGGCATGAAAAAAAATCAATGAACAAGGCCAACCATTAAAAATACAAAAATTTTTTCATATCATTTGTAAAATACTTATTTTGCATTAAAAAAGAAGTTTCACTTTGAAAACTTTCCTCTTTTTAATTTTTGTTGCACTTTTTATGATGAATATGTTTTTTAATAAATTAAATTATTTAAATCTAACTTCAGTCATATATATATTGTTATTTTTTAATAAAAAATTTGACGAAAGTGTATTTTTCAAAAAACAAGAAAAAAAAATTAAAAATTAAAAAAGAAATAAAAATATGTATATGAGAAAAAAATTGAGAAAATAAATTAAAAATAAAAAAACAATTAAAAATATAAAAAAAAATTTAAAATTAAAAAAAAATAAAAATAAAAAATATGATTATATATAAATATCAAGTGGAAATAAAATGTAGTAGAAAAAAAATGTTCCAATGATGCCGGCGGGAATCGAACCCGAGACCCTGTTATTAGTGTTATTACTAGTCTAACGTCGTAACCGTTACTCCACGGGCACACTCGGAGTATAAGCTGTTATTGTGGTACAGAAGTATATATGGGTGATACGAAAAATCGGTCCTATGAAAGTCACGTGGTCACAGAACTATAAAACTTGGAAACTGGTCTCATATACACGGCGTTATATGGGAGCTAGGCAAAATCAATGTATAAGAATACGTTAGAGATACGTCGGCATTTAGCACAGAAAAGAATCTCTAACGAGATTCTTCGATAGAAGAATAGTCGATCGATTAAAACAATATTTTTATTAAACTCGATATACATGCATTTAGTATCGTTTTTTGTACGGTTTGCACTTCGAAACAACATTTCTCTACGCACTTTGATCAAAATTTAGCTTGAAAAGCGGTCTTTTACTATGTAGAACAATCATTTGTTTTGGTGTGAGTACAATCTAACGTTCTAAATGACAGAGAGTTTGAATACGATATTGAACTGCTCCTGATGTATGGAAACTGTAATGATATTGATCGCAATATAAAGACATTGTCAAATCAGTTTTTTGACAATTCTTTCTGAAACCCAGTATAAGACTGTAAATAAAAGGTTCATATCATTTGGACCCAAAATTTTCATAGTTGCGCTGGTTGAGTTACGTGGTACGACAGGGTCCACAGTTTAACAAATAACCGATTTTTACTTTTAAAAAAAAGCAATCCGTATAATTTTTAATCTTAATTTTCGTGCCAGCTGTAGACAAATATTTACAGAAAAATTGTTTTTAACTGTGCCGTGTCTATATATACGTACATTTTACTTTATGTTTTATTAAACGACGTACTATTCATAATTATGATACGTTTCAGGATATCCATGGACATGACACAAGGAATAATTAAAATGTTTTTTTCTGAAGTCTACAGTGATGTATTTTAATAAGAGCACCGAAAAGCAGGCCTTGAAAATGTTTAATAAATTGCCAAACAGCTTCACAAATTAAAACATTTCGAAATTTAAAAGATAATTGAATACTGCCCTTCTTAAACAATGTCTGTATAAGTTAGATGATTTTGTTGTTTATGAGTTGTAAATACGATTTATCTTTCTTTTGATGAATCCTAAAAATATATGTCTATGGATAAATAAATTCTAATTCTAATTCGTAGTAATTACGTGGGATGTCGTTTCTTCAGTGAGATGGTCGGTTTTGAATCCTGACAGTGACATTTAATCTTTTCCCAAATTGCATACATATTTTATTTGCCAAAAACTAAGTACATGAAATAAGCTACTCATAAATTATTCTAGTATGAGAACTCGAAAAATTGTCGTGGATTTTAACATTATTATTAATTAGGTATTAAAAAATACAACTTCACAAAATAAATACCTACTAGACCCAGACAACTCAGTATGTTAAGGCCTTAAACAATTCTATATAAAACTAGGAATATTTCAACGTTGATTGGGTACAACTTAGGTATCGGTATGACATTAGAAGCAGGGCCCTCGCGCCCTATAGTGCGATGTGTGCGATGCACGCGGGCGGCACATTCAAGGGGCGGCAAATGGCCTGGTTGTGTTATGTTTTTTGTACTGTATAGAAAAAATATATAACTGATATATCAATTTTATTCTCAAGCCTGCGTGAAAACTCTTACGAGTAGCTATTTATTTTTTAATGAAATTCGAATTCGAAATATTTCGCGCGCAATTTTCGATTCGATAGTTAATTTACATCAGCGCATAGACAGGGCGCCCCTATCGGGAGACTCCCGCGTATGTTTATATCTTGAATTTTCCTGTCGATTCCTGCAAGAATGCGAGTGAAGTAAATTATTTTTCAATCAACAAATACTTTTTTACGTAAGACTTGTGCACCTGAATGATATAATTGATAATATATTCTTTCCCTCATGTGCGTGTAGTACGGAAAAAATTGCAAGTTAATTCCAGGGGATTCACATTCAGTCGTAATGGTATTTATGTTTTTATTAATTGCACTGGTATTCATTTTTCCTAATTGATAAACTAATGATTATTTTGCTCAGCGGTGAAACAATATTTTTTTCATTCATAAGTACGACAGGAGAAGAACGCCGCGAAAAACGCACGGAGTAAACTGTTTTTGTAGAGAACAGTTTACTCCGCGGAGTGATTTTTTTAACATGAAGAGAGAATTTTTGAAATTCACTCTGTACGAGTGAATTTTCAAAATTCACTGTTTAATGTGTTTCATTTTAATTGAATATATTTCAGAATCAAATTTAGCTCTATGTTTCAATGATTGTGTTTCGTTTTAATTATATTACATAACAATGTTTAAATAATTTTTTTTACAGTTTATTTAAATTTATAAGAAATAAAGTTTCTATTAATTGCACTTACAGTATTAGTTATTTAGGATTTTTAACGTTTTTCAATTTGACATATCGTCTAGTGAGTTTATCCCCAATAAGGGGCGTCAATTATGAACCCGCACGCGGGCGGCGTGAGGCCTTACGAGGGCCCTGATTAGAAGGTGTTATGAGCTTTGCCCTAGGATATTGTATACTTTCAATGAATATAGCGATTTAAATGGTCATCACACTTTGGTCATGAATTTCCAAGACTATGCTGAAAGGTAATTTATTCACACGCTTTAATTCAATAACGTCTAAAGAGTTTTTTTAAAAGAAGTCATTTTTTTCGAAATTTTATCAGCTTTCAAATCGGTACATAATAATAATAATAATAATAATAATAATAAATTTTCTTTATTTAAGATTTCCCATGGAATATAATAGCGTCAAATTAAAAGTTTACATTAAAAATTTACATTGAAAAAATCATCCACTGTGTACAGGCAGTTGAGAGTTAATAATTTCTTTATTTTAAATTTGAATTTTATGTCGGACAGATTCTTATATGAATCCGGAAGGCTATTAAATAGTTTTATTGAAATGTAGGCAAAATTGGACTGAATGGCAGCTAATTTATGAAGCGGAGTGCTTATATTATCTCTGTTCCTAGTGTTGTAACTATGGTAATCTTTATTTTTTTTGAATTTGTTAATATTATTTTTTGCATAAATTAAACTATGGTAAACATATATAGCTTAAGCAACGAATAATTCTAGATGGAAAAGTCGAAAGCAGAACATTTGACTTAGGAACTTTGTTTGGACTAGTTAGGAGATAAACATACTAAAAGTCCTTACCCCTCCGAGGTACGCCCGAAGGGGGGGAGCACAGAGAAGGTCCCGTTTTTTGGTATTTTGCTTTCATCTCGAAAACGGTACGTCGTACGAAATTTTGTTGGAATACATAATGAAAGCTGATAAAATTCTCTACAACTTTAGCTTTTACACTTTATATCTATCTCCAATCTTTGCCTAGCTATGAGCTCCGAAAAATGGTCGATTTTCAAAAATGTGTTAAATTCTCTGTAGCACATTGTAACAATACGAATTTGTCAAAATCATTTCGTATCGCTCATCCACACTATTAAAAACACCCACACACTATTAAAAAATAACATAAGCTGGAAGTACCTCCACGCAGGGCCCTCTTTCCCACTGGGCACTCTGGCACGTGCCCAGGGCCCCGCGATCGATAGGGACCCCCTAGTTTAATGGTATACTAAGTACCTAAACTGTTTTAAACAAAATCATCAGTGAACTATTTTTCATATACTTATTTTTTTTGTGTCCTTCATGTTAAAATTGGGAACGTGATCCTTTTAAATGTATGCATTTTATATCACATTCCTCGACTTAGAATCTAGAACCTTGTTTATCTATTTTCTTTGTCTATTCTAACAAAATAGTGCTCTGTTAAGGTCATAGGGGCCCCATAATCGTAATGTGCCCAGGGCCTTCAATAGGTTAAAGCTTATGTTATTTTTTAATAGTGTGTGGGTGTTTTCAATAGTGTGGATGAGCGATACGAAATGATTTTGACAAATTCGTATTGTTACAATGTGCTACAGAGAATTTAACACATTTTTGAAAATCGACCATTTTTCGGAGCTCATAGCTAGGCAAAGATTGGAGATAGATAAAAAGTGTGAAAGCTAAAGTTGTAATGAATTTTATCAGCTTTCATTATGTATTACAACAAAATTTCGTACGACGTACCGTTTTCGAGATGAAAGCAAAAAACCAAAAAACGGGACCTTCTTTGTGCTCCCCCCCTTCGGGCGTACCTCAGAGGGGCAAGGACTTTTAGTATGTTTATCTCCTAACTAGTCCAAACAAAGTTCCTAAGTCAAATGTTCTGCTTTCGACTTTTCCATCTAGATGTCCCTTATGAGCACTCATTGACCAAACTAATACTGAAGGTAAGGACATTATTTTGAGTTCGCAAAAAATTGGTCGACAATGTTCACGAAACGTAGCATTAACTATTGCACGTACTGCTGCCTTTTGTAGGATAAAAACCCGAGCGGCAAGGGAATCAGCACCCCAAAATAAAATGCCGTAAGCCATTGATGAATGAAAAAGGCCGAAATAAGCGATACGTGCAGTAGCAATGTTAGCGAGATGGTGGGTTCGTCTAATCAAGAAGACGATTTTAGCTAATTTAGCACATAAAGTAGAAATATGATCATCCCAATTTAAAGCAGGATTCAAAATAATACCTAAAAACCGAATTTTTTTTATTTTTATCATAGTGTTTTAGCTTAAAATCTATTATTTCTGTTTTATTTAAATTTAGCGTGAGCCTATTTGAAGTAAACCAATCCAAGGCCCTCAGCTGAGTGTCACACAGAGAATGGTCGTCACATAAGAAGGTGGTATAATCTGCAAACAGAAATGTGTTAATGGGAGTCATACTACTTGGCAAATCATTTATATAAATGAGAAAAAGAACAGGACCAATGATCGACCCTTGGGCTACGCCGTGGTATATAAGCTGATGCTCCGAAGATTTGCCTTGGATGAAAACCGACTGGTATCTGTTATAGAAATATGATTTGAATAAATCAAGGGCACAGCCACGAACACCGTAGTGGTTTAGTTTAGCGAATAATATCTCGTGTGACACACAGTCGAAGGCCTTGGACAAGTCGCAGAAATAGCCTTTAATAATTGTGCCATTTTCCCAGGCAGTGGAAACTTTGTTTATGAGTTCAGCGATAGCATCTCCAGTGTTTTTCCCCTTTCTAAACCCGAATTGATAATTTGAGAATAAATTGTATTTATTGAAATAATTTAATAACCTGATTTTAATGACTTGTTCAAAAACTTTGGAAATAACTGGTAATATAGATACAGGTCGATAATTACTCATATTGTCGGTGTCGCCTTTTTTGAAAATAGGAGTCACTTTGGCTATTTTCAGGGTATCCGGAAAAAAGCCAGTGATTAGACAAAAATTTATGACGAAAGCTAAAGGATCCGCAATGATGTTTTTGATAAATTTAATTATTTCGTTGGTCATTCCGAAGCAGTCGGGACTTTTGTTGGGTTTTAGATCGGTAATAATTTTTAAGATTTCATCAACAGTTGTTGGCGTAAAGAAAAGGGAATTTTCTGGAGAAGTTTGTACTTTTAGAAAATTATCAAAAGATAAGCTTGTGTTTGGTAACTCGCTGACTAGTTCAGATGCAATAGATGTAAAGAATTTTTTAAAATCGTTTGGTGTAAAATCATGATCAATTTTTTTGTTTTTTTGACTATTTGTAGAATTGTTCATGTTATTTATTAATTCCCAGACTGATTTAGATATGTTGCTGGACTGTAAAATTTTATTACTGTTATAATTTTGTATAGCTGATTTAATATCATTCCTGTAATTACGTTTAAGGTCTGTGTATAGTTTGTCAAGATTTTTTAGTTGTGTAGTTTTGCGATAATCACCAATAAAACTAATAAAGTCTTTTTGCTTAATTAAGTCTTCAGTGAACCACCCACAATTGTTTTTTTTATTGGATATTTTAATTTTTGTTTCGGGGAAACATCTATTAAAAAAGTGATTCAGGATACTAAAAAAGGCATTGAAACTGTCTTCTGCCGTATTACTAGTATATACAGTTGACCAGCTTTCCATTTTTAGGCAGAATAAAAATTCACTTTTGTTAAGGTTGTTAAAGTTGCGCTTTTTTTTAAACGCTTTATATTAGTTTGGGTTGTAAATATGTGTGTATGTATGTATGTAACTAACTGTCCGTAACGGAATCTTTGAGCATAATTTTCACCAATTTCCCGAAGTCTGATTAATTTGAAACTTTGCATACGTATCAAGGACCGATGACAATGCAATAATTTGATAACAGTTTCCCATTATCCTTATTAGGACCCCCAGGATTAATAAATTCTTTTATAGATCCTCTGTAGTAAACGCTTTATTTTCACCAATTTCCCGAAGTCTGATTAATTTGAAACTTTGCATACGTATCAAGGACCGATGACAATGCAATAATTTGATAACAGTTTCCCATTATCCTTATTAGGACCCCCAGGATTAATAAATTCTTTTCCCGAAGTCTGATTAATTTGAAACTTTGCATACGTATCAAGGACCGATGACAATGCAATAATTTGATAACAGTTTCCCATTATCCTTATTAGGACCCCCAGGATTAATAAATTCTTTTATAGATCCTCTGTAGTAAACGCTTTATTTTCACCAATTTCCCGAAGTCTGATTAATTTGAAACTTTGCATACGTATCAAGGACCGATGACAATGCAATAATTTGATAACAGTTTCCCATTATCCTTATTAGGACCCCCAGGATTAATAAATTCTTTTCCCGAAGTCTGATTAATTTGAAACTTTGCATACGTATCAAGGACCGATGACAATGCAATAATTTGATAACAGTTTCCCATTATCCTTATTAGGACCCCCAGGATTAATAAATTCTTTTATAGATCCTCTGTAGTAAACGCTTTATTTTCACCAATTTCCCGAAGTCTGATTAATTTGAAACTTTGCATACGTATCAAGGACCGATGACAATGCAATAATTTGATAACAGTTTCCCATTATCCTTATTAGGACCCCCAGGATTAATAAATTCTTTTCCCGAAGTCTGATTAATTTGAAACTTTGCATACGTATCAAGGACCGATGACAATGCAATAATTTGATAACAGTTTCCCATTATCCTTATTAGGACCCCCAGGATTAATAAATTCTTTTATAGATCCTCTGTAGTAAACGCTTTATTTTCACCAATTTCCCGAAGTCTGATTAATTTGAAACTTTGCATACGTATCAAGGACCGATGACAATGCAATAATTTGATAACAGTTTCCCATTATCCTTATTAGGACCCCCAGGATTAATAAATTCTTTTCCCGAAGTCTGATTAATTTGAAACTTTGCATACGTATCAAGGACCGATGACAATGCAATAATTTGATAACAGTTTCCCATTATCCTTATTAGGACCCCCAGGATTAATAAATTCTTTTATAGATCCTCTGTAGTAAACGCTTTATTTTCACCAATTTCCCGAAGTCTGATTAATTTGAAACTTTGCATACGTATCAAGGACCGATGACAATGCAATAATTTGATAACAGTTTCCCATTATCCTTATTAGGACCCCCAGGATTAATAAATTCTTTTATAGATCCTCAAACTAAAAAGTGAAAAATAAAATATAGTTTAAAAAAAACTAAAAAACACGCTTTATATCGGACTAAAAAGTAAAAAATAATTGTTTTAAAATAAGCTTAAAAAGCGTTGGGCGCTCGATGTACGAAAATGTGGAACAAAGCGCCCAACGCTTTTTAAGCTTATTTTAAAACAATTATTTTTTACTTTTTAGTCCGATATAAAGCGTGTTTTTTAGTTTTTTTTAAACTATATTTTATTTACAAAAGTATAGGTAACATCACTATTTGACACCATAATATCACGAAATATTACTAATTGCGCATAGTGATCCGATAGCGCCGAGTCAATTATTCTGGTTTCTTTATTCAAAGTTATACTAGTCAGTATGTTATCGATTGTTGTCGCCGAGGTAGACGTCACACGAGTCGGTTTATCAATTGAGATAATTAAATTATAACACGATATAAGTTCTTTTAGTCGTACAACTTTAACATCATTATTATTTAAAAAGTTTATATTAAAATCGCCAAGTATACATAGTTGGCAGTTATTTATACAGGTTTTTGTTAGTAATTCCTCTAATTTTATTAGAAAATCGTTAAAATCACTTTGGGTGACCTATAAATACATATAATGATAACAAACCGATTGTTTAATTTCTATTTAATTCCTGCACATTCGAAAACTTTGTCTATATTGAGTTGTTGTAAATTACTTAACGAGGTAACGTTTAAGTTGCGTTTACTAATGACACTTTCGTCAAAAGCTGTTTTGAGGCATTTTAAGCCAACTCTTTTTTGATGATTCGTTACTCCCTGGAGACGTACGCTCCACTTCGAAGAGAGGATAAAGGTCAATTTTAAGCTACAACGTTAGCAAGAAAAAAATTTGTCCGAAATTTTTTCCAAAAAAAATATTCTGGCGACCAAACTAAATGCTCCTAACGATATATGCTAGTATTTGAGTACCGAAGGATTTAATTTACTATTCTCAATTTTTAAAAGTACTTGTGTATTATTGTTTTCAAACGGAGTTCACTTCAAGTGCTGTGTTTCTAAACTGCTGGATTATTTTACTACTATACATAGTAAGAACTTTGCATTTTAAACACTAGATATGACAAACGATTACAAGAGAGACTTTTTTGCTGTTTGGATTTAAATCTCTTCCTGAACAAAGTTTATAGTTTTGTTTGATACACATAAAACCTTTGTCGCAAAAACAGAGATTGTAAAACGTTGGATACCTGAATTTTGTGTCAATGCCACCGGCTTACGTGCATTTACCTGTGGTCAAGAATTATTATTATTAGAGTGGACAAGACAGATTATAATATTAATATGATGCATAATTTTTCGTGTAAAATATATTGTGTAACGATCAGTTCTGAGAAACTGTAATAATACCGACATTCTAGCCGAACCCTGTCGAGCGCCGATTTTGATTCATCGATGTAAACTTTTGAATTTTTTAGTTTTCCCGAAACATGAATGACGCCACATAGCAAGATATTATTAATATTTCGGACTAATAAAGTTTGCTAGAACCGTTTAAGAGAAGATTGCAATCTTTTATGTATGTTCACCATTCCTACTTATGGAGCTGGGGAACAAATAAAGAAACTTTCCTTGAGAATGCTCTAAAAATTTGGTTTTGATCACCTGCTCACAAAATTGCCTACCTTATCCTAATTTTCAGTGATTTTTCCATTCGTACATTATTGTATGTAAAAATAACAAGGAAATTGTAAATGATGGAAAAATAGCGTCAGATATGACATACCGTCATTATTATTTTTGTAAAACAAAAAAACTTTGTTTTAAATTCAACTTTCTTCAAAAAAGGGTCAATAAAAACGTAAAATTATAAAGTTTTCATGGCACCAATTTAATATAACAAAGGACAAAGTAATTAAATTTGTACTGACCTCAAAACTTTGTTATTTGACGCTTTTTAGTGACCCTTTTTTGAAGGAGATTTATTTTTTTTTTAAATAGTTTTTTAATTTGAATTTTTAGTGGTCTTTTTTAGTGTCTAATAAAACCGGAGAGCAACATTTACGCCGATAATTACAACTTATGCAATATTTCTTTGATTTTTGTTAATTTCCTCAAAAACTTATAAACAACCAACTTGGAAACATTTTTAGTGTTTAATGAAACGGAAAAGCAACGTTCACACCGACAACTACAACTGTTGCAATGTTTATTTGTTTTTTTTTTTAAATTTTCTTGAAAGTTGCCGTACTGATTTTGCTAAAAATTATGTGGAATCAACTTTGAGACATACTCTATCGAATAAAAAAAGAATAATCGAAATCGCTTCAAAACAGGCAAAGATATTGACGAACAGACATACAAAAAATTAAATAAAATACAATGGAATAGAGAACCCCCTTCTTTTTCTGAAGTAGGTTAAAAATTGGAGTTTACTGTAAAGTAAACGAAACTCCGTAGTTTTCTGATTGTCTTTGAAAATGATTGTGTACCTACTTTCGTATCAGCAAAAAGAAAGAAATTAAATTAATACATGGTTGGAGTGCAGATGTAAATGCTTACAAAGAATTATAAGCAATTGAGTAAAAAGAAGCGAGAGTCAGCAGAAGACAAATATATCGTTTAGAAACGGGCGTACTTATTATATAGAAGGATGGTTTTGTTCATTTCAAAATTATTTCTTTATCCCTTGTCTTTCATATTATAGCTTACTCAGCGGCCACTAAAGAGAATAAAACAGTTTTCTCTTTCTTCTAAAACATTCTATAAACTTCCATCTTGACTCTAAACTAGGCGCGTGTAATATTTTAAAATATACAGAGTGTATGTCTCACGCCTTCGAGATCGAATTCCTGAAGCGATTTTTTTTAACTTCCCGCTATTGAAAAGAACCCCGTACAGACATTATGAGATTTGGTTTTCGGTTAAATGGATCGAAAATGGTTTTATTTCAGAGTTTAAAGGTCACCAAGAAAAAGTGTTCATGGGCGCATAGCCTAAAAACCAATAGATTTTTAGCTACAGATATGTTTAGTGAGATTTTAGATATATTGGGATATACATTAAATTCACAATCTTAAAAGATCCTAAGCTCTAGAAATATGTTTTCAAGAATCCGAATATGATATTATTATTTTATACAGGATGACACCTTCCAACATTACTTAGTTTTTGATTGTATTTTTATTTCTAAAAAAAGCACAAAAGTTGAACATGGAACATGTTTGTGAATTCAAATGATATCCCTATGTCTAAAGTCTCGCTAAACATATCTGTGGCTAAAAATCTATTGGTTTTTAGGCTATGCACCTATGAACACTTTTTCTTAGTGTGCTCTAAACTATAAAATAAAACCATTTTCGATCAATTTAACCGAGAACCAAATACCATAAGGTGTGTGTAGGGTCCATTTAAAAAAATATGCTTTATGTTTCAATTTTCTTAAACTCTAGTTTTCATCAGATCGCGTCCTAGTAGGCTATTCTGACTATTTTTCAATGGACGTCCAGATATAAATAAAATTTTGTCGTACTATATCTTTAGAGCAAATCAACCAATCGAGAACTATTTTACGGCATTTAAAAGAGTTTATTGAAACTTAGATCTGACTAAATTTTTTTGTCAATCGGTCAACGTTTTTCAAAGTTGCATAAAGAATAAAAACAGCAGTTTTTCATATTTTTGTCGAATAATTCCTAATCTACTTGTTATTACGGTGATTAGAAAAGTTCATTAGACTTAAATTAACTCAAGTATGAAAAGTCTATCATATACATAACGTTAAAGTCATTCTTATGAAAGAATTTAAAAATGTAACAATTTTTTTCTTATTACTCAAACATTCTTAGTATTTTTATTTTACCATAACCTACTTTAATATGCACAAAAGTAACAGTTTATTGTAATGTAACACTAAGCTGGAAGTTTTTGTTTTGGCTTACAGGTCAACCCGTTTCTACATTTTCTGTGATAAAAATTACTCATCAACATGGCTTCGATTCTCATTTGTTCCAGGATTATTAAAAAATAATTATTTTCACCAAAACATAGATCTTAATTTACTGGCGT
The DNA here is from genome assembly GCA_963575645.1 of Xanthostigma xanthostigma. Classification (NCBI taxonomy): domain Eukaryota; kingdom Metazoa; phylum Arthropoda; class Insecta; order Raphidioptera; family Raphidiidae; genus Xanthostigma; species Xanthostigma xanthostigma. Next base: position 20,831,469 of record OY754465.1, read on the forward strand.
AGGTGTGTGTTTTATGACGAATGTGATTATTTCAAATATCAACCGCTGTAATATATGCCAATTTGATCTATGCTTATATGACATTTTAACTCAACTCCTGGTAGCCAAACCAAACATTGGAAGTAATTTTTTTTTATTTTATTTGTATCTTTACTCCATAACATAACATTATAAATGTTCCAGACGTCTGCGTTCGTATCTGCAATCATATTTGACATCCGCATCCGTAACAATCGTTGCGGAACATTAACATATGCGAATATGACACAAGTCATGACAAGATTATCGGGAGTGGGCTCGGCATTGACGCGTGCTCGAGTTCTTCGACTATTTGGCCAAGAGGGTTTCAAAAATTCGGCAAGTGACGACTATTTATATCAATTCTGAAATTTGATTGTTGAGTAATGAAAATTATGACTTTCTTAATAAAAATAATAATAAGTTACAATCTCATTTACATAGTTTCACGCTTTAATATTTACAAATCTGTAGTCAGATTTATTGTTAAAAATATAATTCATCTTACTATTATTTCCATATCCGCATCTACAGATCTCATCAAAACTCACATCTGAAATATCGCTGCATAACTTTTATAATACATGTTTCCTGCTCATCTTAGCAAGGTCAGTGCTAGGGCAGAACCCAACATATTGAAAAATGTGTATACAGAATTAAAGTAGGTATAATCGTAATACAGTAAAACCTCTGTAAGTCAAAGTTCAAGGGAACGCCAAAAAATTCCGTTATAGAGAAATCGACTTATAAAGGATTTCGACTTAAGTGGATTTTGTAAGGAAATATGTACGAAACTAGAGGGTTGAGATTTCGAGAAATGGAGGTTATGGGGCTTGAAGGGAAGGGAATAAAATATTTTTTCGAGTTTTGGAGATTTTGGACTTATCGAGGTTCGACTTAAGGATGTATTAATAAATAGCAAGTAAAGGTTTTATAACAAAAAAAATTAAAATTATGTATCAATAAAATAACATCTCCTATTAAATTTGGTGAAATAAATAACTATTATAAATTATTATAACTGACTACGTGTTAATTTTCCGATATAAGTATGAAAAGGAAATAAATTTTAGTAAAGTTGGCCTGACCTGTTACATCACTGTCACCGTTCAAAGAAAACTTCAAAGTTAAGCACTTTTCCAGAGGTTCATGACAAGCGCACACAGTTCACGAAACTGTCTTCGAGAAGATCACTTTCTCCTTCATACACGCGCGCAGACGTCAAACATGACAGTTTTAACCGAGTTTTTACGCCTTTAACTCACTGTAGGTATACTTGATATACCTGTATTATTCCTATCCTTAACCTAAACTATATTTTCCCAAAGTTTTTTTTTTACATTTTGCTGGCAAGAAAAAATATACATGTAAAAAAAGTGTGAGCCTCGCCTTCGTAAGCTCACGGATGAAGTGAAACTTTGTTAGAGTTTTTCATATAATTATGGTATTTAATTTTTAAATAAGAAAGGATTAGGTACATACCCGTTTATGTATATAATAAAATTTTTTATTGTCAAAGAATAGTAAAAGAACAAAAAATATTACAATATTTATTACAGTGTACCAAGACAACCAACTGCATAATGCTTAGTGAATCCACATTAATAAACATGTTTAGATAATTAAATTGTTCCTATGGGAAAAAAGGTGTAAAAAAAACCCAGGCATACAGGTGTTCTAGGATGCACTGATGCACTAATTTTGGAGCAGTATATGTTTGATCCGCTTATGTTTACAACCCGTAAGGTCACTGGAGTTATAGTTACCGATTTTGTTTATAATTTCGGAATCACTGACACTGCATTTTAGAAAGAATTTTGCAGTTGCGGCATGCACAAAATCTTCATGTATATAAAAACACTTTACATGCATAGCTCTTTTATATAACGTCTATTACTCCGGTCAAAATAAACAAAAAATAATGGGAGGTTTACAATAATATACATAGAGCTGAAAATTGGTACAGGTCTTCGGTACACTATAACAAATTAAATATCAAAAGTCAACGCTCAACAGAAACAACGCATGTGTTTAGTTTTTTGTGTATCATTGTTTTACCGAGTCCGCTATAATTCTATAAAAAAAGTCCGATACCTCATAATAATGTCAATGTAATCCACAAATCCGGGTGAATCCGGACCGGATTGCTAGTGTTATCTAAAAATAGGTCAGAAAAAAGTTCCTTGCAATTGAACATTGCAATCATGCAATTGTCTCCACTACAAGAATTGTTCTTACACTTTTCCCCCCTACGAATCACCATTCTTTTGAAATGGTGATTTTATACATCGAAAATACTGATATGCACATTAATATTTAACGTTATTTTTGATAAATACGTTCAGTACGTTTTGGTTCCATATCTCAGGAATAGTGATTCGTAGAAAAAAATAAGAACAGTTTTTGTAGACAATTGCATGATCTCTACACCTTGTGTCTGACCTATTTTTAGATGACATTTACCGTTTACTAGAACAACCGATACTTTTGACCTTTGGCCTTGAATAAATTTTGTATATTTGTAATAGTGTACCAATTTTCAGCTCTATGCGAATATTAATAAATTGAAATGTTTATTTTGACTGGGCTATATTCTGATACTTTACGTAAAAGTATCAATTTTTCCAAAGGTGACCACAAAGTACACGTAATTTTCTCTAATATTTTTTTAAATATTAGCCAGATTGTAAAACTACATCCAGTAAACCATGGCGAGAAAACGCACTCGTTTTAGTTAGCTCTTCTTTCTACAAAACGAGTTTATGTAAAGCTAATCTGTAATGGTTAGTTTCTGATTTTAACAGTAAATAGCGTAAGCAAATCACAGCGTTTTACAACACGAAGAATGAAACTTGTCTGACGATAAAATGGCAGAGTAGATGAGCAGATGTCTGTTTTAGAGCTCTGAGCATCGTCACATCCCAGGGCGCGATAATTGAGAGTTTGTTTAAGACTTTACTGTAAGATAAACAGTGTTCTGTCGGTGAGCGCTAGGGTGGCTGCGTCTACTGCCTAATGCCTACCTTCGATGGATGACTCGGCGTTAGACTGTTAGAGTATGGTCCCATAGCGCTCTCATCGTTGCGTCGCAAGAGTACACGGTTCTCAACAGACTGTGTTTTCTCGAACGACATCGCCAAGGGTTGGCCAATACCTGCAGAAGTTAACGCAACGATGCTGGGTTGTAGGAAGTATTGTCAAGAATGTGATTCGACAAAGACTTTAGATTGTGATAATATTTTCACATTACCTGTATATATTAATGCTAGAACAGTCTAATGTTGTTGTTAAACTTTTCGTTATGTAGAAATATTATATTCATACAAAAATATCGACCTTTAAGCTGAATTTTGATCGAAAAAAAAACGTTTTTTTTGAATTTTTTAAAAAATATTTCTCGGCTCTAATTTGTTAAACCCTACATATTATTCAATATTGAGCATACTGGGACTTCAAGGGTCACACTTGTAGAGTTCCAATAAACAACCCACCTCACGGCTTACTTTTTGTTTCGTTTAATAAAAAAAAGAACTGAAAAGAATTATATTAAACAATGAAGGAAACAACATAAAAAAGTTACTTAATTACCTCAAAAACATAAACAAAATGAAAGAAATATAAATGGGAATATATGCACAAGCAATCGAAACTTTACCTTTATAATAATATACTACATCGATAATAAATACTTACCATACTTACCTATCTAATATGTAAAATTACTATTATTATTAATAAATTTGTAATTTTTGAAGCATTGTGATGATAACCACTGTAATCATTTTATAGTGATAATGGCCACAGCAGCCGATTCCCTCGTTTTTTTTTAAAGAACTGAAAAGAATATCTAGGGCATAGTATAATTGACACATGTAAAGAGATGTATGAAGTGTATGTTTTCAGCTTATTATTTGTTTGTTATATTTATATAATCGAAAAGCTATATTGTTTTTGACAAACTTGATTTATCATTTTAAATTTGGTCGTCTCTACAAATAGTTCAATTAATGTTGGTATACTTGACCTGTATTTGCCCGGTAGTGTTGGTGTAAGCAACGTGTCTTTACCCGCCACTTACACCAACATTTAAGTGATTCGCCCATCAAACTGTCTTCAATGTTTAAACATATTTAGTAAGGGTATAAATGGTATGACTTATCGGCTAATAGGTCAGAGATGGACTTCTTAATTATTGGCTTATGTAAGGGTGTGTAGCTTTCCAAAGTAGGATTGCCAATAGTTGTTCAGTGTTAGCAAATGGGTTTATGTAATTATTATCGATATCAAGCACCCATCTCAAGAAGCTGTCTTTTTGAATGATGTCAATAAGGGCTGGGTATTTCCAAAAAAAATCGTTATTTGTGTCAGATGCCGAACTGAACCGAACCCCGACGAACAGACTATACTCGACGATAGAAACACAGACGACCAGACAGTTGATAGACGATCGATTCAATGTAAAGACGTGATGCGAACGATGTGTTTTTATAATACATATTCCTTTTTTTTACTATATTATTCACCGAGCGCGGTGGCGTAGCGTTGAGAGCACTAGACTCGTATTCGGGAGGTACCGGGTTCGAATCCCGACGGGGGCAAATGTAGCTGGGACTTTTTCCTGCTGCCTCTCGCCGAGAAACGGTAATTCCTGCACCGGCCATCTTGTTGAGGTTTCCAAGTTTCCCTCAACAATTCCAGATAAATATCGAGATGTTTCCTTATTCAAGGCCATGGCCGATTACCTGTCAAACTCTTATGCTCAAAATTTGCCTACCTTATCCTGATTTCCTTAAAAATCCTTCATTCGCCCATTGCTATTAATTAAATTGAAGTTTAAAAATTGTAGAAAATAACGGAAAGTGTGGTAGAAAAAAAAATAGTAATGGTGCGATTGGCGTCTGTTATGACATAAAGTCGAGAAACGGACGTTAAACGCATTATTTTTATTATTATATTATTCGTCAGTTATTAAATGTATCATTTGAATCATTAAATATATTAATCATAGAACGTTTTTATCATCATCAACATCTATATTTGTATCAAGACTACACTAGACATCTTGATTCTTGACCCTCATTGATGTCTTTTATAATGTAAAAATAAAAAATACTGTATTTGTATATATTATATATACCTATACATAACATTTCAAAAATCCTCACTCTAACAAATTAACAAAGTGACCACATTTAAACAAAGTTTCGGCAATTATAGCGGACACTTTGTTGGAGCTTTGAAGTATAAAATGATGCTTATTAGCAACACATCCCTATAAAATTGGGTGCGGTAGAATAACATCTACTTAAGGTAAGTTTACACGATGACACGAAAAAAGCAACAACGATCCGTTACCTGTTTTATTTATATACTGACAAAAACACTCGATTTTAATTCATCTCTCGCACCGTTTGTATAAAAAATTCGCACATTTTGAATTTTTCAAAATTGGTTAGATATAAGTATTCATAAATATACCAAAATTCAACACTTCAGTTCATCTAAAAGTGAGAATTTACGGACACCATTAGATACTTAAATACTGAATATTAAAAAATAACCGCAAAACACCAAAGCCCTTAGACTTTATTTTCTTATAAACTTGGCTAGGTAACAATGTTCACATGATTAAGAATTTTTAGTTTTTCCCATTTTTTTGATTATTCTAATATGGTTGACGAATAAATAGTAAGCGTTTTGTTTTTTGTCTAATGGATCCATAAACAGATAATATTCTACTTTATACACTAGTTAGAATAAAGAGTTCTTCAATAAATAAAATTATCGACCAATTTTTCAGACAATATATTAACAAAAAAATATAGAAGAAGGTACAAATCCGGATCGAAACGTTAATGTATTAATTATGTTCTTTTTTTAATATATTGTCTGAAAAATTGGTCGATAATTTTATTTATTGATGAGTTCTAATCAGACGTTAATCAAAGATTTAGAATAAAGAGTTGTCAGCTACCAAACTTCTCAGCTCTATAATTCTTCCTGCTAAAGAAATATAAAATATTATTGGACAATTTTAAATTTATTGTATTGTCGCATTTTCTTTTTAATTGTAGATTTATAATCTATATTATCTATTAACCTCTAATAGGAAACGGGTCGTTTTAATGAGCAAGCTGCTATCTGTAGAAACGTCAGAATTTTTTTTTTTAATATTTAACAGAATATTAATAACTCAGTGTAATATTTCACAAATTGATATTCATTGTTCCACTGTAGAAGCATATTTAGTCTGTCGTTTGTCCACGTTGTGATATGTGTACTTGACTGTATCTGGGGTCATAACGTAAAAGCGTTTATGACAGGTTCAGTAAAATACGAAATAGGTTTTGTTTATTAGATGCTCCAGAATTCTATTTTTTTGCAGCGAGAAGAAGAAACAGCACTGACGATTACAAGTTTCGAAACACATTCTAAAATACAAAGTGTAATGTGTGTATTATAAAATTTAACCCCTTACTCCAACTGGTATTTCGACACCCTAACGACTATATTTTTGTAACTTATAAATGTGCAATATTGTTTCAAAATCTACTAGCTTTCATTTACAGAATTGCAACAGTTGTAATTGTTTTAATTATATTACAAAAATTTTATTCGACCTAAGACGGTTTGCCTTAAAGGCACCGATATTTTATATACAAAAACCGCGCGTCCAAAGCAGAAGCAACAAGAGAAATCAGCATAGAGAAACATGCAAGTAAGGTTGGTAACATGGTAACAGTGAGTAAGAGGTTGGTATACCTTATACAGACTGTCGACACCCAGTGCCTTTAAATACACCTTCGTTATCTAATTATTCAACGGTCTATGGAAGCTAATGTAATTAAATACTTGGCGTCTATGTAAACGAAAGATAGGAAAAACCACAAGCAACGCCAACAAAAGACTGAGTAAACAATTATTTTTCTTAATTAGAAAACAGGTGGTGGTTAAAAGTGATCTAAAATTTTCAATAAAGAACTTCGCCCTCCGCACCAATGTCAATTTCGCCACTCAGTTGCAGTACAGGGTGACGCGAGTTATTTTCACATTATTGTAAATATAATGTAACACACGCGTCCCGGCCTTGGCTTCCGTCTCGGTGTCGGTCTAACATTAGCACACAGAACGACGGTATAAGGCTTTGTTGTACAAGCAGGAACCCAAACTTCTTTGTATTGTCTGAAGAACTAGATGCCGGCAACGGCGGGTTTGCAACACAAATAAGACCGGCGGAATTGTGTTGAAAGAATATCGCGGACGGTAATATTTGACCCAGGCGGCAGCCGAGGATATAAATAGAATGCGCCTACAGTGAGTAGAGAAGACGTGATTCAGACGCGATGAAGTAAAAACGTGATTTACTATTACGAAAAAAATATATATATTTGTATGGTTATTATACCATTAAGTGCAGTTTAAATATAAATTTACTAAGTGCAGATATAAATTTTGTGTATATAAACATTCAGTTGTATTTTGTGTATATGGACTTTTAGTAGTGACGTGTTTTTGTGTACAGTCAAGTTTTGTGTAGGTATATAAAGAACTACTATTGACTTTGAATTCTTATTTTTTTACTTAGTTGTTTTTCTGTTACGGTAATTTTTTGTTTTATTTGTCAAGAGAAGTACTTTTAGTTTGTTCGTTTGTTATTTGTGTTTGTTAACATTTTTATAAGTGTAAATAAATATATTCCACCATAGAAAGAACAGTTTTGTTACAATAATCAGTTCTCTACCATAATCCCTTTTTTGATAATAAGCGCTCCCAGGAACCAGAGCTAATCGGTATGTCGACCAGTAGATTCCCTAATGCACACATAGATTGTGATGACCTCGGTTGTTGAGCGCCTATAATCTGTACTCTATCTGTACATGAGAAAAAATTATTCGACGCTTTTGATTTTGTTTTTAATTAATAACGTAAAAGTATGTCAACATCTATTATTTTTTACATTTCGTATGCTGGATAAATACCCGTACCTCAGAAAGGTGTCAAAAAACATTTTGAAGTTCCTTTTTTAAGATTTTAAAAACGATATCTAAAAATTCCAGTTTTTTTAGACATCTATTTTAAAACATATTACCTATATCGTTTAAAGAAGCATTTTCGACATACGCAATATGATATCAAAAATATATAGATCTATCGTAATGCAAAACATTAATGATTTGCCAATACGATTGATTGCCAAATCGTTAATGTTTTGCGCATCACTCTGTATAATGGCTGAATTTTAATTAACTGATACATATTGAAATCTTTCACTAGTTGTTAGAATTACTTTGTGTTAACAAAGGAATTATTTTCAAGAGCAATGAGTCTGAATAAAAGGCTTTAAGTGAAAGCTGTTTCAATAGCTGCTAATATACCTGCGTCTTTAAGCGTGTTTCTTGCATTTAAATTAAGATCTTTAGTTTGTTTGACGACGCTTATCACGGTTTCATTGTTTTTTTACTGGATTCAACACGAGAGTGATGCACAAAAGTGAGCAAGATGGATTATAGTAAGATATCAAATTTAAGAGGTAAATCATCATTATAGTATGGTTCGCTTAATTTTAATAGAATGGTAAAGCAATGAAACATTGTGAAGTATGAGCGTAGATATGACTTACTCCTTAAACTTTTAATATAGACAGTTGAATGCAAAACGGAATCCAGGTTTCGTTTTTCTTGGCGTATTGAAGAAGGCATAATTAGTGCTAAAACGTTATTCATTAAAAATTCAAATATTTCTACTCTTTCGACAAAAAATAAATAATAAAAAAGTAAATTGCATTCGAAAGTACTGAGAGGCACAATTTAAATGTCGTTCTTGAATACGAAAATATTTGTAACTTATATTGATTTATATTCGTGAGATCGAACATCGGTGTTTACATTTCATTTTTTAAATACAGGTTCAACCAATATTGTAGTTCCGTTATCCTTTACAAAATTTATTGACGATTGTTCCACATGTTATATATAGTTTCCAGAAAAAATAAAGGATCTCATTTATAATCTATACTAATATATAAAGCTGAAGAGTTTGTTTGTTTGAACGCGCTAATCTCAGAAACTACTGGTTCGAATTGAAAAAACATTTTTTTTAATAGCCCATTTATCGAAGAAAGTTATAGACTATACAATATTACGCTACGACCAATTGGAGCGGAGCATCAATGAAAAATGTTGCAAGATGCAACTCAAAATAGGTCCGTCCGACAAATATTATCAGGTGAAATGCCTTAACTAAATATTGCAATATTAGCGCGCCAAGTATACAAGTCCGGATAGCTCAATCGGTAGAGCGTACGACTCTTAATGCCAGGGTCTAGGGTTCAAGCCCCAAGTCGGCAAATGTATTTTTATTTTTTTTTTATTTTCTACATTGCTTTCTTCTAAGGCTTACATTTCAATTTTTTAAAATTTTATAACGACTAATTAAAATTAAATAAATCTAATTAATAGCTCATTTGAAAAATATAGGCACCTGTACAAAAATAATTTTCCTACAGTGTTTTCAATTAAATATTTATTACCTATATTAAAAGAAATTTATTACTCAAAAAAAGTATAAATACTGCTTTTTAACGACAAAAACTTTTGAACGGTAACGCCGATTGTTCTGAAGTTTGGACACAACATTCATCTTGGTAAACTAAGATGGATGTGCGTACTCATATCCCTTCCTTCCCCATTCGTTCTTTTGCACCCGGGTGAAGCCGGGCAGGACCGCTACTTTATTATAAAGAGAGAATGCAAATTTTGTGAGTTTGCATATATGTGGAGGGTAATCTCCAAAACCACTCATATGATTTCAATTTTTTTCCCCAATGTTTAGAATGGAACTTCAGGATGAATATAGCCTATATAATATCTCGTTAAAACAAGAGCGCTTTTCGAGGTGATCAATTTTGTAACGTAAGTCGACGAAAAAACTGTGGCAATCTACAAATTCATGCGAAGTCGAGGCGGGTCACTAGTATTATATATTTTTGGTAAATTATATTCTTAAAAAATGTTTTTTTTAATCTAAACGGGTAATATAGGTATAGATTCAATAAATAAAATTATCGACCAATTTTTCAGACAATATATTAACAAAAAATATCAATAATACATTAAACGAATAACGTTTCGATCCGGATTTGGATCTTCTTCAGAACGGATCTAAAAATATAAAAATAATTAATATCTAATTAGTTTCTAATGTAATTTGTGTAAGATTTTTTTGAAACTAATTATTATTAATTATTTTTATATTTTTAGATCCGTTCTGAAGAAGATCCAAATCCGGATCGAAACGTTATTCGTTTAATGTATTATTGATATTTTTTGTTAATATATTGTCTGAAAAATTGGTCGATAATTTTATTTATTTAAGAGTTCTAATCAGACGTTAATCAAAGATTTGAATATAGGTATAGAAATAGAGCCGAAAAAAACGTAAGTATAATGAAGCAAGAACATTTAACATGGTTTCAAATTATTTAAATTTTAATAAAAAATAAAAAACCGAGCCAACCCTATTACGGCGCTTATGATAACTGTATCGGCAACAGAAATGATGACATGGTTTAACTTATTATTATTCAGTATTCACTAAATTAAAAATTATGTTGTCGTGTTAATTCTGTACCATAAATCAATGTACATATACATACTATTTTTAAATCGTCAGTGACTGATATAATTTTTTTAATATTTATATTTTGTATACTTTTTTTCTCGAAAATGAACTTTTCTTTTTTTATGTCACTTCTTTGCATAAAATCATAAAATATGGTCTTTGAATTTGTTTGACTAATGTATAACATTTTAGTAGCTATAATGTTTTTTCGAGTGAAGAAAATTTATCAAAAAATAATTCAATTTCATACTACTAATAAAACTCATAGAATTCAATTACTCGGAAAAAATGTATAAATCAATTTCATAAAGCGCGTAAACTGGTAACCAATAAAAAACTCAATCTCCGGTCTGATGGTAAAAAAATGACATGATAAATCTTCGGAAAATTCGGAAAATCCACAATATAACTGTTTAAAATCAACACTCCATCATACTGTCTGTTTCCCTATTTCCTTCAACCCAGACCCCATATGGTTTACGGTACAAACAATTTATTACCACTTATCCAAGCATTTCGCCAACTTCACATAAGAAGCCTCTATGTCTATGTCCCACGCAATATAGGCTGACACTTAAAGCATTGGAAATAGTTAAAAAAATTTAATAATATGCAATTGAAATACATTTTAAGTTTTCACTGATTTAAATCAACATATTATAATGTTAGTTAGTAGACATATTATGTGAAGTTTATTTCAATGGTAAGAAATGTGTTACAAAGCAGTCGTAGTAGGTTACTGGAATTTTGCTCAAATGATTAGTTGAACTTTTAATCAACTCTAAGATATATTTGACACATTCGTTTTAAATAGATTAATTGTTCCAAAATTAAATTGGCAGGTGATTAAGAAAACAATGATATTTCAAATGATAAAGGAATACTAAGCCCAGTTTCACTGGATTTGAATTCATAAGATTATAATAATTAGGTATATCGATGGGATTGATTACTCATATTTTTCAGAACTGATGCGGTAGAGTTAGGAATTAAACTAGTAATGTAAGTACTGATGAGACACTATTAAAGAAACAGTATTCTTCGAGATACTGGAGTTGTTACTATATTGTAGTCTGCACTGTATAAAACATAATACATTTTACAGTTAATGTTATAACGACATATCTAGTATATACAGATCGTAATCAAATATACTTCAAACAACAATATTTCCAGAAGTACGCACCTTTAGAATTACAATGACGTAAGTGCAAATACCATCAATTCGAGAAAAAACGCACTTAGTTTTAGTTTACTCTTTTCTCTATAACGTTTTTCATGAAGACATTATTTATTTAATGTTTGCTTTTTTAAAATTTTAGGTAAGTACATTACTTTAATACAGAATAAATTATTAATTTAAAATTTCGTTGTTTTTGTTATAAATTTTCAAATTGCAGGGCCAATTTTCTATTAAAATGAATTTAAGTTGAATAAACGTGAATTTTTCTACATACGTTTGAAGTAAACTTGTAATTTATATTATGACACAACAAACAATTATGTCGAATTTCTTTTTCTTTAATTAAAAAAATTGGCATGATTATCGTTGCGTCGTTGTAGCACTGTGGTGCAACTAACTCGACCCACTCCCCTCGAGAAACTGGCCAATCAGGCGTTGTTGTCTTCAAGATCTGCTCAATTTCACATCGACACTACTGCTATCTAACAATATTAGCTGTTATTATCATGAGAGTCAATGTTGCTATCGATAGTTTGTCACTTTATAAGGTATTTGTCATACTTAACTCAATATTGCATTCCTTTGCACTTACGTCATTGTAATTCTAAAGGTATGAGTAGTATGTATGTTAACATACACTCATATTCAGAAAGTATTAAATATAATTTTGATTCCAACGGAAAATATTATAGGAGAAATGTTCCTTACACTCATGATACAATCGCTGAATGTAATTGATAGGTGTGTTTGGTATATTAGTGTAGTGTAAATATTACACTGAAAAGTTTACGTTAGACATGGTCACACTTTTGTAAATAAATGTAATAATGTCAATATTTTTTTAGACTGGAGCACAACACAAAAAACACGTATTGTGTGGCATCCTGTGTGAATTTAGTAGTGGTATTCGTAGAATCAGTGCCAATTAGGGTGCAGTCAGAGTAATGATATGAACTGGTTTCATGATATAAACAATTATGTTGCATCTTGTGTAATTGGAAGAGAAATAGAATCGGTGGTGATGGCACGATACAATTAGGATGCACCCAATGTAATTGGCGCAAGTTAAGAGCGACCTCTCTCCCGTGTGAAGTGCGAGAGTTGGTTAGTTGAATGCGCAAGGAGGGTGGCAATGTGCGGTAGGGGCGTTGAGCGGAATGAGCCGATGGCAAGAAGGACAAACAGACAGAAGCGCGAGTGTTGTGGTTCTAACAAACAGTTATATATAGCCATACAGCTACTAGCTGATGCAATCTTCAATTAAATGGATCTGCACCGAGTAGATGCCGTAATACGCTTTAAGCAAGTGGTAAGCTCTCGGATGGACGATAATGCCCCGGACCTCACCGTTCGCGTCGTTATCCACTATATATATATACCATACCAGCCATGTTGAACTGACACACCTTGACTTCGAAAATCGTTATTTTGACGCCGTCTACTTTTGGCTTACGTTAGTTGTCAAAGTATTGACTTGAATGAATTCATTAATGTATACCAGCTGCAGAAAATCTAATAGCAACCTTAATAATGTCTACTCTACCGTTTGGCTCTTAAGGCAGTATAATAATAGCTAAGAGTTAATTTATCCATGACTGTATTACTTAAGGTCGCGACTGGTTACGCTGGTAGATGTCATAGATTATTTATCCGCGCCTTCATTGGTCTTTATGTCGATTACTTTAAGTTTAAGTGATATTTAATAGTATAAGTTTTATCAAAACCAGTCAAATTGTTGATACAAGTCAATTAACAGGCAGACACATGATTAAGTGTCTCCATATAATTATATGGAGATATGTCATACTGAGAGAGAAACAACGTAAAAGACGAAATTACACACAAGTTCCATAACAATTTTATATATTTGTATTTGTTATATAATAGTCTTCTTGAAAAAATTTAACAGGCTATTAAGACAAACAGTTCCGTGAGTCTGACATGCCTCTTTGCAGTATATAATACGTACCACCTCTAAAATCTAAGATACATCTTTATCATTTTCTGATAGAAGTCGAACCAATAATCGTAGTGGGTAGTTTAAAAAAATGTTTTGAAACAAACTAATTCTAATGCTAAATAAAAAAAAATAAGTTCATAAACTAAAACCCGACTATTGAAAAGTATGAAACAAGAAAATATTCTCATCTGGGGATAGCCGTGATCGTATCTGATATATATGAGGCCCCTCTAGACGTGATGCACTTGCACTTTGCCCTAGCGGTTATGATCGCTTACTACTGTTAAAATGTAATGTTTTGTTAGGGTAGGTGGCATATGACCAGAGCTATCCTCAGATGAGAATATTTTCTTGTTTCATACTTTTCAGTAGTCGGGTTTTAGATTTTGAACTTATTTTTTTAAGTTATTTTTTTGAACTTATTTTTTTATTTTTTTTCAATTTGCTCCCCTGTGGAAACAAAATTCAAAAATAAATGTAGCCTATGTTACCCGAGCCATAATAACGAATCGATTGATACCTTATTTATCAAAATTGGATAAATAATTTAAATACAAACATAGACTGCTAAACTCATAACCCTTCCTTTTGGCTTCGCCGTAGTCGGGTAAAAAATGATCAGCTGTTCATTTAATATATATACGCCCAATTGCCGTCTCGTGCTTTGAACGCAATTTAAAACTCGATAAGGCATTTATCTAATATGTTATTGATCGGTTGCATTATTTTACACTGTTCACGAAAAGAATTTAAAAGTTATTATCTTCATAACAAATGTTATTGTGAAAAAGAGAAAGACGTGAGCAGAAAAGTATGAAACTGTATCTAAGACAATTAGCTACTGTACGTATTGTGGCAAAGCAGTTACGTAGCAGTTGTTTCCAAAGTGCAGAAAGTTCTTGTACAGTAGTAGTAAAAGAGTCGAAAACAGTTAAGATGTACTTTGATACAAAAAACTTCTTTTACACAAACACAACTTTAACTCTAGAGAGAAATAAAAGTGTTTCTGCTAAAACTCCTTCTTATAAACTCGTGTTAAGGTGCTTTCATTTATTTAAACTAATAGCTGTTTAATTTACTGCGAGTTTTTAATTAAATTGAAAAAAAATATGCAAAAACGTTTTTATTTTATATGTTTGGCTCTGCCTTGAAGTCTGTAAGGAGTTTATAATCACACATAAAATAAAACGACTAATATGTAAAATGTAAAAGTCTACACCCATGCTATATTATTGACTTATGCCCATATTCACCGAACACTATTGATGATAGAAGTTACTAGTCTTGGAACAAATTTATTCGTTAGAATAAAATTTACTTTCATTTCACCAAGCAAATTATCAGGTAGAAAAGTTAGTAAAAGAATATATATACACTGCACCATACTCCTTGCTCTTTTTGTTGAATATTTTGACCTTTACCCAAAAATCCGACCGATGGCGTTAGTGTAAACGTCAAAAAAAACACTCACAAAATAATAATGTTTTATCGTAATCCAATTGCACACAAAACTTCCACTAACTTTAATGTTTTACAACTATACACTTCACAAAATGTTAATAAACAACACATAAATACACTCACAAGAGCAAAATGTAGATATAATACTCCACGTTTATAGGTTAGTTATTATGATCTATGTGGCTGCCATTATTATTTTATCAGGCGAATAAATATTTATACCCTGGCTAAAGGACAGAATAGATTTATATCTCTAGTAAATATAATCATGTTTGGTGAATTTAATTATCACTATTTATTCGGAGGAATAAAACAAACGAAACAAATAAATAACTCTTTACGTCCGGTGAATATGACCATTACATAACTAGTGCAATTATAAACAGAGAAAAATATCCTTTACTCTATTTTCTAACAGTTGAACAATGCTTTCTCTTTTGATTCTTACTACTACCAACAAATCGTTGATTTCAACATGTTGCGTTGTTATCTCTGGAATCGCTGACTACCTACTTATTGCTGCAGCGTTTTTCGTGTAAAATTCTAGTAAAGGACATAAAGTAAAGATTACTCGAAGCAAAAAAAAACCTATTATTATATCTCAGATATTCAAAACTTATAGTTTTATCCCACTCAAAAAAAAAAAAAAATAAAACATTTGTGTTCTCTTTTTACGAAAAATATTTTATTTTCCTGTCTCTGTAAACACTCAAGTTTCTAAATAATATATTTGACGAATTTTGAGTAAGACTTCTATATAGTACTTTATAAATCCATAGTTAAACGTTATTTCAGTTCGATTTGCTCTTAAATAATATGGACAACAAATGTTTGTGAAGTCATAAGGTAACAGATATACGGGCAATGTAAACACGCTCATATAAAACTGTGGAATTGAAATAAGCCGTGTCATTTGGGATGAATAACTGCACCTACTACACTATCATCCACACTTGTGTACACGTGGGTCGCGTGAGCGCGTTGCAAAATCACGATTTACTAACCTACCGATCACTTTTGTTGAACCGATGTTTATGCGCAGTTCAAGCGCTTTGACACCTATGCTGGGTTGCAGAGGGCACTATCCGAAAATCTGATTAGTCGGATTTGACAATGACCTTAGATTGTTATCAATTATGACATCTTGAAGTTACTGAACACGAGGCTGGTTTTTCCGCTAGATTCTTTGCTAAATTTAGCTGCTAGCTATAGAGTTGTGGATTTTCTGGAAAATTTTGAAACAGACAATTTTCTAAGCCACTAAATTAATAAGGTATTGTAAAATTAAACTCTCGTTCTGCAGCAGTCAGTACAGTGGTGTCATCTTCTGGCCTCTGAATCATTTTCCGTGTCCTCTTTTATTATGAAATAAGATGAATTGACTTGTTATGAATTGCTAATTATACAATGCGACAAATCTCAAGTAAAACAGAATCAAACTTAATTTTATTCATGTGTGATAAGTTTGGATATTATGTGGAATGTTCGGCACAGTAATAAGTTAATACAATTAATTATAACTCGTTTATTATACGCAGGTTGAAAAATAACTGAATACTCTATTAACTAATCAAACAGGCATTTATATTAATATTACAATAGTTATATGTCATTCAAAAATAGAAATTATACATAATGATAACTATAACTAAAGCCGAGGTAGTATATATTATATAGACGTAATTGATGAGGTGATTTATGCTCAATCGAATAAAAGTAAGACACGGAAGTTTCTTAAAGAGTTAGGCCTAGTTTATATGAGAGGCGTTCAAGGCGCGTTAGCCCAACGTGCGTTTACAGTTTCTTTAAAAATAGCATCTATAGTAATTTAAACATATCCATTTTGCAGCACTTGTCTTTTCTCGAAAACCGTAGATTTTGGATCAGTTAAACAAGAAACATGTTTTGGTTGTGTTTAGTGATTCTACTTTGAGAACAAAATGTCAAAATACATGAGAAAAGCGTGGGTAAAAATTATGACATCCGTTATATTTTTTACCATAACACCAACACAGCTTTTCATTTAATTAAATACCTACTTATTTAATCTTTTGAGCTTCTAAAGTCTATGTAGGAATTAAATATTCAGTTTATTGTTTGACAATAAATTTAAAATACTAATCACTACCAGACTCTAGTAATTTTGGAAGCATTGTATTATAATATAGTGTAATAATGTAAAAAACAGTCAAATCTATGACATATTTTGCAAGCGATGCAACCCATGGTTTACAAAACTAAACCGGAACGGTATCCCAATTCGTTTCAGACACTTTTGCTATTATTTTCTTCCAGGACCGTTTATAAATTCTGAGCACATTTGTTCGTTTCTTCTCACTTACTTTGATAAACTATGTTTTATGGTCGGTTCTTGCAATGTATTCTTTCTTTCTTTCGTTCCCGTCCATTCTATCTGTAGAAGAAAATAGCTTTATGCAATCAGTTTGCCATTTTTTCGCTGCAAGTAACGACCGAACTTTGACTTTAAATCTAACCGTAAAAATAAAACTTCTGCTGTTGAAATACTTTTCTATTATAACTTTACCAACTATTTCTTTAAATTAACTGTAATTTATTTGATACCTTGCAATAATATGACATAACTATTTGATTGATTTATTAACCAACGTTTTAAAATCACACTGTCAAACACTTAAGCCATTCATGCCGGATTGCAGAGAGCATTGTCAAAAAATCTGATTCTGCTCGAAAAATAATTTAACAATTGAAACAATTTTTTTAACTGTGTGCACATTTAATTAACATACTTTTTTATACAATTTCAATATCAAAGCAAAATTTTTCTACACATATTGATCAAAATTGTTTTACATAACAGAAAATTTCACAACGATATTAGATTGTTTCTGCATGTATAAAAACTGTAATTATATGATCATAATCTTAAGTTATTGTCAATTAAAATGTTTGATAATGCTTTCTGTAACCCAGCATCAAAGCAACAAATTGGCAATTTTAATTTAATATAAGAAAATGTTATCAAAAAAAAAGGAAATGTTATAAAAAGGGTAATTAGATCTTAAATCAAACGATTTAGAACGATAAGATTTTTCTGTTGTTTACATTATTATCAATAAAACTGTCAAAATTGACAGCACTGTTGAATTAATAATAATTTTTGTAATATAAAAAAATTATATTTGATTTTGATTAAAATATAACCACCGATCAAGCTAGGGTCACACTCAAGAAATATTGGCTTTGAATTTCAACCGTTTCCTCCAGAGATATTTATCTATGGTTTCCTCAATCTTTCCCGACACTGCAGGGCTTGCACTTTTTAATAATTAATTAAGTGCTTTATTAAAAATTGTTCCTTTCCCGATAAATAGAATTTTATATCTTCAAGTACAATAAGATATTAACATTATAAACTAACAACTATAGTAAAATGAAACTGCTTGAATGGAAAACAAAGAAAAAAGCCTCTCAGGATTGTTATTCAAATATTGAATTATCTTTGTATTAACTGCAAACCCACCTTCGCTAGTTTGATTTTTGAACTAGGGACAACATATTATTTTGTCTCTACGAGTGCGAATTAATTGTAAATATGCTAGAGGTCCTACAAAAAAATGTGCGAAAGATCGCAAAGGAGCCCGCACAACCCTTATGGGATTTGGTTCTCGGTTAAATTGATAGAAAATGTTTTTATTTTATAGTTTAAAGGTTACTAAGAAAAAGTCTCTAGCCTAAAAACCAATAAATTTTTAGCTACAGATATGCTTAGCGAGATTTTAATTTAGCTATAAAGATATTCATTGAATTCACAAACATGTTCCATGTTCAAGTTTTGTGCTTTTTTATAAATAGAAAAATAGTCGAAAACTAGGTAATCTTAGGTGTCATCCAGTAGAAAATAGAATAGAATAGAAATAAGATTTATTTTTTCAAATTGTACATAATTTGGTATTACATAATACCTATATCACAATTTTATAACTGAAAAAATAATAAGTATATCCTAAGGGGTCCCCGTATTAGATATACTTTTCCAATATACTATTGAAATGTCTCCGTTGAAACGGAAATTCACATATATGTATGCATATTAGAGAAAAAATTTCAAAGTAATCGAACTAAACGTTTACTTCATACGTAACATCAAAAAAATATTCAATATTTTCAACGGAAAGTAGCCATGACTTTAAATCTTTACTAAATTTATTGTAATTAAATATTTCAGAAAGATGTTTCGGTAATTTGTTATAAAAATACGGGCCAGTGAATACGAAATGTCCTTGAAAAATGGTTTTATTCGATTTTGGCACATGAACGGCTTGATGTCTGAGTGGATAGATGCTTACTTTATAATTATCATACGTAAAGTGACGAATAGGTTAAATATTTAATTTTTTAAATAATGGAAATGAATGCTCCGTTGCGATTTTAAAGCAAATAATGTCATATTCGGATTCAGCGCATTCAAAAACATATTCTAGAGTTTAGGATTTTTTAAGATTGTGAACATATAATATGTAGCTAAAAGTGTATTGGTTTTTAGGCTAGACACTTTTCCTTAGTGACCTTTAAACTATAAAATAAAACCATGTCGATCAATTTAACCGAGAACCAAATCCCATAAGGTTTGTGCGAGGTCATTTCTAGTTATCGTTCTTAGCCCCTCAGAAATAAATTACTTTAAATTCAATAATTCTTTCTGCAAAAACAATCAAGAGATTCTCTTAAAAACATACAAAATTTATGTTGCCTTACATTTATTAAACCACCACGTGTCACAGTATTTCCAATAGGAAAAAGAAATCCATTTTTCATGGCTCACTATATAGGTACACGCAGCAAAGCGTCAGCAACAGACAGGAATTATTGATTTGCAGTTGTGAGTTAAAGAGAGTTTTTTTTTTCGAGACGGCTTCTCATTTCATCCAACTGCTGGTGTTTGGTTAGAGCTGGTTATATTGGTGTACAGGAAGTTGTGCAGTCACAGACACCAGATGCTAGTTTATACTACTTTCCAGCCTCAACGCCGCCGCCCCCTCTAAACACCGACCCTCTCTCACCCCAGTACCGTAGACTTTTGTGCAACTGCACTTTGCCGCTGACGTAAATAATTTTACAAACTTTACTTATTATTTTTTTTTTCACTTCTCTCATATTAAAATTCACTAATATTTTTCGAAATGACGTCGTTTCATGTTATTTAAAAGATTAAAAGCGTGAAATATATTTACTTGATGTAATAGTACGTTGTACGAGTTCATTCCTCTATAATAATATTATAAAGAGAAAATATTTGTATTTTTGATTGTAATAAATAAACTCAAAAACTAAGTACTGGACCGATTTTAAACATTCTCTAACTAATAAAATTTTACATCATCACTGAGTAACATAGGCTGTTAATCGAGTTAAATTAGGAAATACTATGAAAACTAAAACTAGACGACAAAAAAAAATTTTTTGTAACATAAAGCTGAATAGCATAGTGTAGTAGAATTGACCTATCTAAATACGAAAATGTCAAAAAAAAAATTGGTTGTCTGTAAAGTCGGTTTACGGACGATAGTTTTACGTGATAACGTATTCCGCTCGAATATATTTAATAATCACGCACAGGGTCAGGCGGAACGTTAGATAGATAGATAGAATGTTTTATTTCTGATTTGCACAAGTGCATAGAAAAATGTCATACAAAAAATTACATTTACAAAAAGTCTTTGATATTATAATGACACTGATCACACAGCGTGTCCTTTAGTCTTTTTTTAAATGTACTGAGCGGTAGGTCTTTTATTTCTCCTGGAATATTGTTAAAAATTTTTATTATTGAGTTCATTACTCCTTTCTGAACTACAGTTAGACTGGATTGCAGTTGTTTCCAGTTCTGTTTATGTCTCGTATTGTGAGGATGGTTAAAATGATTCATTTTAAATAATTCAGGATTTTCTTTGGCAAAAAGTGCACATTCATAAATGTACAGATCAGCGAGCGTTAATAATTTTAAGCTTTTAAATAGTTCCCTACAGCTATCTCGGTAGGTAGCCTGCTTTCCAGATGATACGTATACATCTTTTCTGAATTTTAAAAAGGTCATCTGCATTTACCGATGCTCCCCAGAAAATTACACCAAATCTTAAATGTGATTCAACAAATGCCGAGTACACACTAAGTAGTATGTCTATTGGCATTACTTCTCTTAGAACTCTTAAAATGTAAAGAGATTTTGATACACTTTTTCGTGCATGCAGCCGGTGTTTCATCTTTTTATATTGACGTGATTCATCAATTTATAAGATGTTATCACGTCAATAATTTATGTTCTATTTCTCCTATCTTCTACATATAATAATTATAATAATTCGAATCTATGATATTGCATCTTTCGCTTCAAATTTAGGTTAATTTTAATTATTAAAATTACTCACCACCTATAATAATAATTGTTTTTTTTTAACTTTCGTTCTTTCGTATTTATTTTAAGTCTCAAAGATTAACTTTCATAATATTTGGAAACAATTGTTTCATTGTTTATATAAAATTCCAAAACCTACTTACAATATTTAAGTATTTTCATACGTCAAAAAATTGATTTTTATAATGATAAAATTTGTAAGAAAACGATTTTTTCGAGAGATGAGACCTAGCTCAAACGATTTTTTGCCCCCCAAAATCCCTTTTCAGTAAATTTCATCCAAATCGTTAGGGCCGTTTTCGAGAAAAGCACGCACAGGGTCAGGCGGAACGTTAGGAACGTTACACTTTTTCGTGCATGCAGCCGGTGTTTCATCAATTTATAAGATTGGTGATTCATCAATTTATAAAACGTTATCACGTCAAAAGTTGTAACACGTAAGGTTTTCTTGTTACATTAAACAAACCACATGTAGTACGATATCATGTATAGTAGGTATTTACTGAAAAAAATGATTTTACTCGTTTTTTATCCTGTATATCGGCTATATTTAAAATTTACATTAAGGTGACATCTAATAAAAAAGCAAAAATCAAAAATATTTATTTGAAACACACTAATTCTATTTTTTTCTTTTGTGGGGGGTCACATCTTCTCTCTTCAAAAACCAACAGTAATCGTAAATTATGGCTGGATCCCATCGTTCTTGGTACCAAATTTCCTTTGTCTTGATATCTTGATGGAACCTTTCACCCTGCTCGTTGCTGACAGCGCCCAAAGTTTTAGGAAAAAATGATAAATGGGAATAGAGAAAGTGAATTTTTAATGACATTCGGCAACTAAGCAATTTGTAGGCGTCTAAAAGTTCATTAACTAATTATTCAAACCACCTATATTCGCATACGCAATAACGAATTTTCCATGTTGTTAAATGCCGAAAACTAGCATTTCTTTTCCTAAAAATTATAATTTTTGTTTCTGTGGCTAGTAAGTTCCACTTCTTAAGACGGGAACCAAGAAGCTCTAACTGTTGCTTTGATAACCCCAAATCACATACTAAATCATTTAACTCACTTTAAACAATCAAATGTGGGTCACCGGAACTGGGACCTGGAGCAAAAGTGGAATCAGAGCTGTATGATGATGTGTTATCATCTAAAACAATACCTTGCCATTCTAAAGGCGCGGTTGGTACTGGCAAGTCTGCATTGCGAGGAATAGGTCTTATGGCAGAAGGCAAATTAGGACATTCGATCTTGTATTTTTCTTCTTACGAATAACCTTCAGTCTTTATCATGCAAAAATAGCAATCGTCAAAATTTGCATAGAGAAATCATAGATGTATAAATTCGAAAATGCGCAGGATTACTCCTGTCAACAAATGAATAAACACATGTTTCGTGCTTTTTCAAAAACAACCCCTACAGGGTGTGAAAAGATGTAAATAGTCAAAAAATCAACATGGGTTTAATTTTCAAGGTTTATCAGTAAATGTCATCAATTTTTAAATTTATTAGGGCGGTCTACGTCGAGAAAGGAGTAACTATGCCAAATAATGAGAATGCATTCGTGTTTCGTTTCAATCGCGTGCGAAGTCGCGGGTAACGGCTAGTAATTATATAACCCTTTAATTTCAGTGATGTACGACATTCAATTTTAGATAAAAAAATCTGGAGATCCCACAAATACTGTCAACACTGGTAAGTGCCGATTTTTGGTCGATATCTCCCGATTTTTTTAGTCTATATATATTTCCGAGATTTAATTCCGGTAAAGCAGTTGATGCTGAACATAAGTACAAATGATCAAAATAATAAAATTAAAAATAAGATTTTTAACCCAGCCTGTTCAGTCGAGGCATTTGTATCAAGTTGTATGATGTCCCCATAAAATAATTATGAAAACAAAATTAAAAATTTTACACAAATATATAAGCACAGTAATGCTGGCAACGCAGAGAATATGATAAAGTTGCGCAGATGGTGCTGCATTTATTGTGAATATCATCGGTTGTGTGTACGGTATCGATAGACGATAACTAGTAAAATAAAAGTTGAATGTAGTAGAACATTGTTAAACTAATAACCTCGATATAAAAAACTTTCAGGTAGATCATATTATTATGTATATACATACATTTGAAACAATATTATTCCCGAGCTACTGAATAAAAACAACAAAACGGAAAACTTTAATATCAAAATATAAAAAAGTTTAATATTAGAATAATGTAGGTCTGTGTAAAATGAGAATTTACCTCGCAATTTACTACTGAATAAAAATATATGTTACCTTTAATATTTACAAAGATAAAAACACGAATCACAATGCCAAATCCTTCCGACAAATTAGTGTATTTGCTAAGTTTTGATTTTTGGACAAAAGAAAAAAAGTAATCCATTAATGACAAATTGATCAAATAACAAATTCTTCAAATATCAAATATATGTGACAAACATTTCGCCTTTCTATTATCTGTAACAAAGAAATTTTGAAACACTTATTGCAAACGTGTAGTTTTTCTCCTTTCTTTTTTAAGTAAAAACTGATATAGATATATTACGTTTATATATGCGTTAGTAAAAGTTTTGTTCCAAAAATATGTATTGAAAAAGATTTATTTGGTTGAGGAACAATTGAAAAATAAGCTTCACCGGAGTATTGCTTGTGGTCAACGTTTTTAAAATTTGAGGACGTGAAGATGAAAATTCCGGAAGCGATACTATAGTAAAGCTTATTTTTCAATTGTTCCTCAACCAAATAAAACTGTTTCAATACAGTTTATATCAGGGGCGGGCAAATCTTTTGATCGCCGGGCCACATAGCTGATGAAAATTCGACCGCGGGCCGTATAGCTGATGACAATTTGACCGCAGGCCCAAAAAAAGGTCCTCACTTTCTATTTTCGCATTTGGAGAGCAAAAAAAAAAGGACCTCACGCATTCTATTTCCGCATTTGGAGAGCAAAAAAAAAGGAAAAAGCTCCTTTTCGTCTGTTCTGGCGCGCCCTTGCTATTTCTTTACTATTTTTCTAAAATTTATAAAATGCTTCGCGGGCCGGACAAAATTGTGCTGCGGGCCAAATCCCACCCGCGGGCCGCCATTTGTCCAGGCCTGGTTTATATAATATGTCCTGACATATTTTCCAACATCTGTAAAAATTTTACCAAATTCAAAATGATATTGAAACACAAGGTTAGTGAATTACAAAAGTTATTTCATTCCGATGGATAGTAGTGGGGCGCTGACTTCATCCAGTAGAACTTGTCAATTGATTTCGTGGCAATGGCTGTTGTTTATAAACTTTAATGGCAGTATTTTTAACAATTAATTTCAAAGAAATCAAAAGGCAAAATATTGACATTACTTGCGATACAATGAATTTTTAAGGTTAGAGATTTACATAGTCCCAGTTTAATATTATAAGCTAGCCGTTACCCTCGACTTCGCACGCAATTGAGACGAAACACGAATGCATTCCAAATATTTGGTATAGTTACTCCTTCCTCGGCGTAGACCCCCTTATACATTTCAAAATTGACGACATTCGCGTGATTAACGTCCTGAGTCCTGAAAAAACTTGAAAATGACACTTATGTTGATTTTTAGACTATTTACCTCTTTTCACCCTCTGAAGGGGTTATTTTAGCAAAAGCATAAAACACATGTTTATTTATTTGTTAACAGGAGTAATCCTGCGCATTTTCGAATTGATACATTTATCTTATACTGTTGTTTTATTTTTAGTATTGTATATTTAATAATAAACTTTTATAGAAAATAAACAGATTTATTCGTAAGTAATTTAAGCAAAATAAATATTATTACAAAATCAATATTTCAAATAATAGGTCAAATAATAGCTCACCGCCGTGTCGTTTTTAATGATAATGCAAATTGAATTTTTTTTTAACAAAAACTTAATAATTTTTGGAAGCAAAAATTTATATCAACGACATTTCAATGACAAATTGAATCATCAGAATAATTACGCACTTATTATAAAATTAAAAGGCGGATTCACAACATAATATATTATTTCTCCATGCAAATTTTGAACCCCCGTTACACCCTTTTAAGGGGTTGAATTTGCAAAAGTCCGTTCTTAGCGGATGCCTATGTTATAATAACTAGCTGTGTGCTCAATTTGAGCCCAATCCGTCCAGTGGTTTGAGCTGTGCGTTGATAGAACAGTCAGTCAGTTTCCTTTTATATATTTATATTACATTTTTATATCTGACGTCAGTCCCACTCTTACGTTGATTGGTCAGGTGGAACAAGGCAACTTATATAATTTGAAAACCAGGGTTGAAACGTCAAGATTTTACGATTCAACCCATAGGCTATATTATATTACGCATAGTGTCAGTTGAATTACACATTACGCAATAAAAGCTAAACCAGTAAAAAATTTTAACAGTTCGATTTATTATTTTTAATAATAAAATTAATCTTGAAAAACAAAATTGCTGTATCAGCAGTAAGAATAACGAGGTAACATTAAATATAACTTTAATTTTCTCTATCTCTTATTTTCTTCATCGTTGCCTGTTTTATTAAGCAAGAGACGCGTGCCAATGTATTCAAAAGACGTTTTAAGATTATAATGAGAGTTTCAACGTAACACCGAAAAGCATCTTCATAAAACTGAAAATTCTTTGTATTAAAAGTGTGGTAAGAAAAAGAAACGTTATAGCTTTTGGTCAAAATATAAAATTTAATAAATTATAAATGATGTGTTCACGTCCAATAATCAATATCAATCGATTTTTTTACGGAAATGTGGACAAAATTATGTTATTGTAATTATTCCAGTTGCCTGAGGACGTGCAAAAAAATATATGAAACGTAGCAATTGCACAACTTGTGTAATTTTGTCCTCATTCCCGTAAAAAGATAGATTGACAAAGTATCTATAAATAACAATGGAATTCAAGTATGTATGCTTTCAAGGCCGGCGTTGTTCCGAATTCTCGAACCGCTTTTGAAAGTATCTATTGTAGTTGTAGTCGAAAAGTCAAGTAGAAATGTCATTAGATCGCGGCCTACATGCTTGGAAACCACGAAGATTTAGAACAATGAAAATGTTTATAATTACAAGCAAATGATTAAAACCCCATAACTTTACAAACATATTCAAATAAATATTTGAAGAGTTCTATTCAGAGATTTACAAACATATATTCCCTTCGAGCTCGAAACTTCCAGATTCGCGCGAATCTGGGAATTTCGGTTTTGATTCCCAGCAGTGGAGTTTTAGTAAGGTGAATACGTTTATGGGGTTTTAAGCATTTACTTATTAAAGATGGATAGATAAATGTACTACACAAATTTTTGGGACCAAAAAGTTGTATACAACCTAATCATCTCGATCACCATTACACAAATATATAGGTATCTACTAAATTTCTACAACCATGTCAGCATCATCAAAACATTTTTAACTCTATGATACTATCGAGTTTTATAAGTTTCTATTTATATTTTTAACTGTATAATTGTCCGATTTGACGCTATGAAACCTGCATGAAACATCTCATTAAAGACGTTATTATATTGCATTGTATTGTGTTGCTGTGTTGCGTTATATTGCATATTGTTTTATAATAAGGTAAAATTCCTTTTGTAGATGTCTTCGTTTTGAAAAAAAAAAACTATTGTTACTAATTTTGATTATTGGTTGTACATACGGTACAAATTAATCAACGAATAATAGTTTAT
Source organism: Xanthostigma xanthostigma (assembly GCA_963575645.1). Taxonomy (NCBI): domain Eukaryota; kingdom Metazoa; phylum Arthropoda; class Insecta; order Raphidioptera; family Raphidiidae; genus Xanthostigma; species Xanthostigma xanthostigma. The sequence continues at coordinate 20,858,826 of OY754465.1, forward strand.
TGACACATAAGCATATGATTACTACTAATAGCATTTGTCTTGTCACCCATGCATATATAGTAGGGTGTTTAAAAAGTTCGTAGTCTATCCAGAAAAATTAAAGGCTACATTTTTTTATTTATTTATTTTTCAACATATTCTCCCCCGAGTCCAATACACATTTTCCATCGACTTGGCAACGCTTCTATACCAGCTTTAAAAAGTCTTCATCTAAGCCCTCAAAATATACAGGAGATCCTGGTCTTTTCCACTATTTAAACTGTAATTTTGTCTCTGGATTATAATGATGCACCCAGGTTTCATCGATGGTCACAAATCTTCCAATAAATTCTTGTAGATCAGCCTCAAACAACTATAAGCAGTCGCGGGAAATCGTCAGTCGAACGCGTTTTTGTTTAACTGAAAGCAGCCGAGGCACCCATCGCGCAGACACCTTGAAAAAGTGTAATTCATTATGCGATGCGTTCGTTCAGTTGAGGTGCCAATAGTGTCAGCTAATCTCCTTAAGGCCTAGCACACATGAATAGCGTTCAACGCGCGTTGGGCCAACGCTCTTCATGTTGTGCTAGGCCTAACAGTCAATCTCCGATCAGGTAAAATTATGTCACAATTTTCTTCGATGTTATCGTCGATGGTTGACGTTGATGGTCGACCATTACGTGGGTCATCTTCAATGCTTTCACGATCACTTTTGAACTGCGCCATCCACTTTTTCACGGTAGCATACGAAGGCGTTGATTTACCTAAAGTTTTTAACATGTCTTCATGAATCCCTTTTCGTGTTAAAGCTTTCTTATTAATCACTGCACGACACTCGATTTTTCCATTTTCAAAAATCGTCACTACTTGTTCGACAGGATCGCGTGAGGAATCGAAACGAATGAATTTTTATACCGTTACTATTAAATAATGTAGCTTTTAACTGACGGTAGTTTTAAAAATATATGATGTTCCGATCTACGTTAGGCTACGAACTTTTGAAATGCCCCATATATATTTTTCTGTAATGACCTGAGCGCAAGACAATTTTCAGTACTGAGAGGAGAATTCAGATTTTTATGCTGAAAATTTGTTTATGTTCCCGCAAAAAAATAAAAAATCGCATAGATTGATGTAAAAAATCGAGATTTAATGATTCTGCTCTTGTCCTACCATCCGACCGACGCGACGCCAATAGTGTGTTTTTTTTTTGTTTTTTTTTATTTTAAAAACAAAATAAGTGAATCTGCAACTAAGGCGATTATCGCAAAAACAAATACATAATATGGTAAGTAATAAGTATTTAATATTAAATAAGTAACATAAATTCAGATTTCAGGTAAGTACAATTTATATGTAGGTATGTATATTAATTTATTATTATCTATTTTCTATTAAATTTCTTCATATCTGTTTATTTCTTTTAGGTATTTAAATAAAGCTGTAATGTTCTGTGCTTCATTTTTTAAAGATATTCTTCAGATCCTCGGGAAGATTAGCAGTCATCCGATTAACATCAAATAATGGACAGGAAACGAGAAGGTGTTCAACAGACAATCGCTCTCTACAGATTGCACATTCAGGTGGAGGGATTCGTTGCAAAAGGTAAGCATGCGTAAGTTTGGTATGTCCTAATCTTAATCTCGCTAAGATAATTTCTTCTCTTCTGGTTAGTGCGACTGGTGCTTTCCATCTTTCTATAGTTGGCTTTATTTTTTTTTTTTTGTTTTCTTCACATTGACTCCAAATACTCTTCCATTTGTCTTTGACTAACTGTTGGAGTATGTTTTCAAATCATTGTACGTGATTACGTTTTCTGTTACCGGTGTTCCTGATTCCGCAGCGTCCTTTGCGTGCCATATACTATTTATGAATAGGCATATATAATAATTATAGGATTAGTATTCTTCCATAAAGTGTAATTAATGTGTATGATGATAAATTGTAAAGAAAGACGTAAGAGACATTTCTAAACTAACAACAACAAGTATAAGTTAATTTAATGAAACAAAATGCATCTTATGTAAACAACAGTATAATAAGTTTTTCCGTTAATTAACGTAAAGCGACAGGCGCAGTGGCGTTTTGTCGCACAAAACTTGAATGAACGAATGAAGATAAATGATTAATAGTAGAGACACTAACGGAGCTTTGCATGTAGCTTTAAGACGCTTTAAACTTAACAAAAGACAAACATCATCAGTAATACGAAAACTAGGGCTTGGATTTTTTATTGAAAACCAAGAGCTAATATTTGTTTAACGATTGACGCATTCAAAGTTATTTTTCGTATTAAAACTCAACAATTGTTTGTTAATAAGGTATTTATCTATGGAAATATTTAAATACCCGGAACTGGAAAAAGTATTATTGAATCCTTTATTAATTGAATTTTATATAGGTATTGATGTCATCAGTGAGGACACATTTTGTTTCTGAAATACTATATCCTATGAAACAGTATATTTCAAAAAAAATACTTGGACAGGTAGATTTTTATATTTAGTTTGCTGGCTCTTAAAATACCTAGTTTTTACAGCAATGTACCGTTAGACAAGTTGCATACTAAAGCATAAAAAATATTTAAGATTACATAAAAAGTCAGAAATATAAGCACAATTTCAAAACGTATAAAAAAAACTTCAATGCCACATCCGTTTCTATTCGTGTTATTAGTAAAGGTTTTTCTACAAATTTTTTTAACTTTGATAGGATTATCTAGATTTTTACGCAACCTACTTTTTTATGTTTCACTATGCAGAAAATATGCCCTTTTATATTATTGTAAAAAAGTAGGGGATTCATTAAAAAATATAATTATTATCCATTAATTATTTTCTTAGCTACTTATATAACAGTTTTCAAATGAGCTATTAATTAGATTTATTTAATTTTAATTAGGCGTAATAAAATTTAAAATAATTGAAATATAAGCCTTAGAAGAAAGCAATGTAGAAAATAAAAAAAATAAAAATACATTCTCCCACGTGGGGCTTGAACCCAAGACCCTGGCATTAAGAGTCTTACGCTCTACCGACTGAGCTATCCAGGCTTGCAGTGAACGTGAGGCGCTAATATTGCAATATTTAGTTAAGGCATTTCACCTGATAATATTTGTCGGACGGACTAATTTTGAGATATATCTTGCGACATTTTTCATTGATGTTCCGCTCTAATTGGTCGAAGCGTGATATTATATAGCTTATAGCCTTCCTCGATAAATGGGCTATCCAACAACAAAAAAATGTTCAATTAGAACCAGTAGTTTCGGAGATTAGCGCGTTAACCAACCAACCAAACAAACAATCTCTTCAGCTTTATATATTAGTATAGATTTGAAACGTGATAAAATAAAAATAAAAAAAAATTACCATACAAATAATTAAGAAATTACAAGCCGTTTATTAAGCTGTGTCCTGACAATGCCGATCGGCAAAGCCGCACTAGTGTGGACGTGACTGTCGGCTTCGTTTATCTGGCAAAACGTTGCCGATCGGCATAGTCAGGACACAGCTTTAGAAAGCCGTTTATATATGTTACCGGCAAAGCCCGTTACGCAGTCATACCTAGGTTTGTCTAGGCAAAGTCCGCATTGCCGGGCCACTTTAGGCTAAGTCGGAAATTAGTTGATATTTCCGACATTGCCTGCACTGTTGTAAGACAATCTTAGGTTTACCAAATATGTAGCAGGCAAACTCCAAAATAACCTACCGCATTACTATCCTACCTACTGTCAATATTATACCTATGTACGAGTAAGAAGCACAGTTTGCGATAGAAAAAAAAACACTAATTTGTATTAATAATTTGTTGCTTAGTGCTTTAATCATAATATCTCTTCCAGCATGACCACATTCCTTGTAAGCATTATCTAGCACCTCAAACAATTCTTCATTGGGGACAAAGTATTTCACTTCAGTGACTTGCGCAGACAATGGCAAAATTAACTTTTTAATGCCCCCAACAAGTAACACATCGTAACGTTTGAGACGCCGGTATTGAAGAGCTGTTTTTTTGGCAACCTGCTTGGCTTCTTCAACTTCTTTAATTAATGCCTCGTACTTCTCTATCGATGGAATGTAAAAAGAATTTATTGGTTTCTGCATACTCTCTAATTTCTCCAAAAATCTCGCCTTCATTTCACCCACGCCACTCATATCTACTTGCATATGTCTTGTTGGTCACAAATCTAATAAAGATTAAACCCAACTGAACACAACGGCCGCTTAACCCAACTAAACACAAAAATCAATGCAGAATGAGAATTCAGTGACGTCGCCTGGAATCGGAATATCAACTTATTTCGTAGTTTGCCTGCTACACATCTAGCAAACCTAAGATTGTCGTACCACAGTGTAGGCAATGTCCGAAATATCGAATAATTTCGGACTTTGCCTAAAGTGACCCGACAATGCGGACTTTGCCTAGGCAAACCTAGGTATGACTTCATAACGGACTTATCCGGTAACATATATAAAATAATAGGGGCAAAGTTGGTCCCGCAAAGTTTGTCCATTTAAGGGATAGTCCACATATTAAATCTGTCTGGGGAGCTTTCATTGCAATACAATATTTGATTTGATTTTTCCCACTCCCGACGGTGTAGATACTCCTTTTTCCTTTTCGTTAGGCTGTTGAACAAATTATTACTCATTGCGGCTAAAGAGTTTCACTTCACAAATTGACGCATTCGAGCATTTTCACAAAATTGCACTTTTTTGGGAGATAATTTTTGTATTCCTGACTTTTTTCCGGACTGTACATGGGGAATTACATTTCAGTTTAAATAAATACAAAACTTCGTAGTAACAAACGACTAACAATAAGTCAATATTAATGATTGTTTTCTAACTTATGAAACAACAATATAACTACTAATATTGTTAGCTGAACCGAAGTTGTAATCTAATTAGTTAAATGTTTTTGTTTGAAATCTTCTTACTATGCATAATTTATACCAGGCAATGCAGAGTGCATTGTTGAGACGTTAAGAACGTTAATTTTAATAGTTCCTTTCAAAGTTTATATTGTGTTGTTCGATATAGATTTCCTTTTGAAACGCTTTTCAAACTAATATACCTACAACTTATGATATAGATTTTTACTTTTTTGATGCTTTAATGAACATATAAATTAAGACATTAACCTATTCATGCACATAAATGTGTTTTTACTTTTTATACTGCCTTAAAAAGTATTATATATATTAAAATCTTTGATTAACGTCTGATTAGAACTCTTCAATAAATAAAATTATCGACCAATTTTTCAGACAATATATTAACAAAAATTATTAATAATACATTAACGTTTCGATCCGGATTTGGATCTTCTTCAGAACGGATCTAAAAATATAAAAAAATAATTAATAATTAGTTTCTATTTATTTTGAATGCAATTCGTGATAGATTTTTTTTTTATATAAATATTGAAAAAATAATAACAAACAATGTTTTATTACGTAGTCATGGAAATAATTTGAGCACCTATAAAGAAAGAAAAATTATTAAAAACAAATTATTTCAAAATAATATTATATATATTATTTAAATTTTCCGTATGTAATTGAGCATTAGCTTAAGCAACGAATAATTCTAGATGGAAAAGTCGAAAGCAGAACATTTGACTTAGGAACTTTGTTTGGACTAGTTAGGAGATAAACATACTAAAAGTCCTTACTCCTCCGAGGTACGCCCGAAGGGGGGGGGGCACAAAGAAGGTCCCGTTTTTTGGTATTTTGCTTTCATCTCGAAGACGGTACGTCGTACGAAATTTTGTTGGAATACATAATGAAAGCTGATAAAATTCTCTACAACTTTTTTTTCACACTTTTTATCTATCTCCAATCTTTGCCTAGCTATGAGCTCCGAAAAATGGTCGATTTTCAAAAATGTGTTAAATTCTCTGTAGCACATTGTAACAATACGAATTTGTCAAAATCATTTCGTATCGCTCATCCACACTATTAAAAACACCCACACACTATTAAAAAATAACATAAGCTGGGAGTACCTCCACGCAGGGCCCTCTTTCCCACTGGGCACTCTGGCACGTGCCCAGGGCCCCGCGATCGATAGGGACCCCCTAGTTTAATGGTATACTAAGTACCTAAACTGTTTTAAACAAAAATCATCAGTGAACTATTTTTCATATACTTATTTTTTTTGTGTCCTTCATGTTAAAATTGGGAACGTGATCCTTTTAAATATATGCATTTTATATCACATTCCTCGACTTAGAATCTAGAACCTTGTTTATCTATTTTCTTTGTCTATTCTAACAAAATAGTGCTCTGTTAAGGTCATAGGGGCCCCATAATCCTAATGTGCCCAGGGCCTTCAATAGGTTAAAGCTTATGTTATTTTTTAATAGTGTGTGGGTGTTTTTAATAGTTTGGATGAGCGATACGAAATGATTTTGACAAATTCGTATTGTTACAATGTGCTACAGAGAATTTAACACATTTTTGAAAATCGACCATTTTTCGGAGCTCATAGCTAGGCAAAGATTGGAGATAGATAAAAAGTGTGAAAGCTAAAGTTGTAGAGAATTTTATCAGCTTTCATTATGTATTACAACAAAATTTCGTACGACGTACCGTTTTCGAGATGAAAGCAAAAAACCAAAAAACGGGACTTTCTTTGTGCTCCCCCCCTTCGGGCGTACCTCAGAGGGGCAAGGACTTTTAGTATGTTTATCTCCTAACTAGTCCAAACAAAGTTCCTAAGTCAAATGTTCTGCTTTCGACTTTTCCATCTAGATGCCCCTTATGAGCACTCATTGACTAAACTACATTGAGAGATTTTTTATTTGATTTTATATGTAACATTTCCGAAATATTTCTTTTAAAAAAATTAGTTTCATTATCTAAAATTTTTATATCATCCCAATTAATTTTGTGGTCAAGTTCTAATTTGTGTTTAGTTATTACATTATGTTTGTCAGGGATTAATTTATGATTATTCTGGTGTTCTCTTATTCTTATTTTAAGAGCTCTTTTTGTTTGACCAATATAATTCTTATTACAATTTTCACAATTAATTTTATATACAACATTATGCTTTTGTAATTTATTAATTTTATCTTTTCCCTTTTTAATAATTTTATCAAGTTTATTTTTAACATTAAAAACAGTTTTTATATTTAAACTTTTAAGAAATGAATTAAATTTTAGTGAAATATTTTCGAAAAAAGGAATTACTATAAAAGGACAATCAACATTATTAACATTGTTTTGTGAATTATGACTTTTTGTTAATTTATTAATTCTAATTTTGATAAATTTCTTTATAAATTTGATAGAATAAGAATTAGCAAGTAGGATTTGACGAACTAAATTAAAATTATCTAAGTGAAATTTTGGTTTAGATAATAAAATAGATTTATCAATAAGATTATAAACCATAGCTATTTTTTGATTTATTGGATGGTTAGAATAAAAATTTAAAACTCTGCCAGAACTAGTTGGTTTATTAAACCAGTTAAATTCAACAATACCGTTATTATTAATAATTAGCGTATCTAGAAAACTAATTTGATTATTATTTAAATACTTAAAAAAACAAAGTTCGATAAAATAAAAAAAAAACAAAAGCAAAAAAACAACAGACGAACGGCATATAGACCAACTAATGAAGGGTGTCGATTTTTAAAGCTTCTATTAACTCACTATTTTAACAAAAATCTGGAAAAAAAGTTACACAAATAGACGAAGAACCAATGTTTAAATAAAAAGTTATATGTTTGACAATCATTTCTGTCAAATGAGTCGATCGCAGTTCAATTCCAAGGATGCCTGAAAAACGAAGCGGGTATATTAAAAAATGCACTAAAAAATTCGAAAGCAACACCTGAAAAGTCTCACGTAAGCCGGTATGAAACTTCCCTCTTCAAAATGTCACATTACACATCGTTTTGAAACAATTCTAATATATCCCTAAAAGCTTGTCAAATCGCATTTCAAGAAGACCTGTTAAAAAATAAGCAATGGTTAAAGATGTAATTATTACAAAAACTTAAACAATTTTATAACAAATCGAATAGGTTACTAATATTTTTTGTTAAAGAAAAGACTCCTTGTAAATGAATTTGCTTGTGAATAAATTCTTTAATATTATATTATTTTGGACTTGAAACCAAAAAAAAAAAAAAAATAACTATTACATCAAGACAAATAGAAATATAGTCAAGACACCTCTGACTACCTGACTACACTTATTTTCTTTCCTAATAGGCCAGTCATAACGTACACAAAAAATCGCCTAAATTGCAATAATTGCGGTAAACTTGCTTTTTTGATATGTTGTTTGGATCCACCCAGATAGTGTTTTTCCAAATTTGCAGCATTCTGAAATGTGAGCGCGCTCAGTTGTTGCTGAAAAACCGCAATTTTTTCGGACTTTTTTTAGTTTTGTGCAAAAAAACCCACATAGGAAGGCTCTGACTTGGAAGGTCACTATTACTTTTTTTAAAGTAGACAAAAATCCCGACAGTTCGAACCCAAATTTAATGTTCTAGGTCTAATAGCACTCAAGATACAAGGTTCCCAATATTCGTAATTTTTTTCCAAAAAGTTGAAAAAGGGAAAGTGGCCAATTTTCGACCAAAATATCAGGTATAATTAGGTATCTATGGGAAAATTCATGAGAAATGAAGTTGTAGCAAATTTAATTAACTTAATTATTAGACTATAGGTTTGTCCGTAGACGTGATAGTTCGTTCGATGACGACCATAAACCAAACAAACCTAAAGTTGAATGTTAAGGGGAAGTTACAATAATATTACTAGAAGTTTTCTCTATGTGTTTATTATTAAGTTACATGCTAATTTAAATTTACTACAAGTTAAAGAAAAAAGAAAATAAACAAAAATAATTATAAAAACTAATATTTAATTATATAATTTTACATATAACTAGGCTCACCAACACTCTTGGGCTTAGGTTAACCTACGCGTCTTCTTTGAGGGCCCAGGAGTATCAAAATCAACTTCGACGAGTGGGGAAATGTCGATGGGGAGGTTAATGCCCATTTGAAAAGCAGGAGAGACATCAAACTCTTTTTCAATTTCATCATTGGGGTAGTGTCCATCTTCTTCTACATCCTCTATTGGACACACCCCTTACAATATTTACAGAGTGTAGAGCACTTCATTCCAGCCTTCCTGCAAGAGCAAGACCCAGCACAACCTTTCTCGCACATGCAGGATAGGCTTTTCAGAAGTAGTTGAGGGGCTGGAAGCATGGATGTCGTGGTTGGCATCAAACCCGAGTCTGTATGATGCCATCCCTAATCAGTAGGGTTCTTGTGCACCTTGATTTTGATACTCCTGGGCCCTCAAAGAAGACGCGTAGGTTAACCTAAGCCCAACAGTGTTGCTGAGCCTAGTTATATGTAAAATTATATAATGCCGGTCACACACGTAACTGCATACTTGTCAAGTATACATGCGCTTGAAGTTTGATCAAGTTTACATGATGGCCAGGACACACACGGCACAAGTTTGCTTGAAGCGGCGTCAGTTCTACATCATTCTCCAACCCGAAGTGACGTGCAAAAGTAAAGTTATCGACTATGGCATCCACATATGATGAGGCTTTAGCAATAATTGGTTTGGTGTTGGCTACCGAAATGGTTCAGAAACGTAGAATAAACTGTACTGTTTGGAATGTCTTGATCAGAAAGGAAATGTAAGGAGTTAAAATACCATAATTTTGGTTTATAAACTTCGTCAGTGCCTGATCCAGACCGAAGTCAATCATCAACTTTCTTTTTTTCTTTCCTGTAATTTGTTTTGATACTATTAATTTTTTTACAACTTGTTCGCGGTCTGTACTTGGGTCGAATTCTTTTATTTTTTCTATTAATTTATTGTACGCGACATTTCTCTTATCTCTGTCATGGTAGTGTTTATTTTTTATGTGCCATAAACAAGATTCGCTTCGGTATATATCAATAAATTCTTCAAACACTTCGCGAAATGTTCTACGAATATCAGTAGACATTATGCACGAAACACATGTAAAGTATACAGAAAAGGAGTAAGTCACAACAGACTATCAGCTATGAACGCCTGATTGTCACGTCACAATATCTGGCCGCTTGACAAGTCTTCAAGTATGCAGATTGAAAATTCGTTCGGCAGTCAAGTCAAAATATTTGAGTAAAATTATCATACACACGGTCATGCAAACTTAATCAAACGTCAAGCGCATGTATACTTGACAAGTATGCAGTTACGTGTGTGACCGGCATAAGGTTTTTTAAATATTAGTTTTTATAATTATTTTTGTTTATTTTTTTTTCTTTAACTTGTAGTAAATTTAAATTAGCATGTAACTTAATAATAAACACATAGAGAAAACTTCTAGTAATATTATTGTAACTTCCCCTTAACACTCAATTTTAGGTTTGTTTGGTTTATGGTCGTCATCGAACGAACTATCACGTCTACGGACAAACCTATAGTCTAATAATTAAGTTAATTAAATTTGCTACAACTTCATTTCTCATGAATTTTCCCATAGATACCTAATTATACCTGATATTTTGGTCGAAAATTGGCCACTTTCCCTTTTTCAACTTTTTGGAAAAAAATTACGAATATTGGGAACCCTGTATCTTGAGTGCTATTAGACCTAGAACATTAAATTTGAGTTCGAACTGTCGGGAATTTTGTCTACTTTAAAAAAAGTAATAGTGACCTTCCTCGTCAGAGCCTTCCTATGTGGGTTTTTTTGCACAAAACTAAAAAAAGTCCGAAAAAATTGCGGTTTTTCAGCAATAACTGAGCGCGCTCATATTTCAGAATGCTGCAAATTTGGAAAAACACTATCTAGGTGGATCCAAACAACATATCAAAAAAGCAAGTTTACCGCAATTATTGCAATTTCGAATGTAACATATGACTGGTCTATAAAAAAAATTACGAAAAACGCAGAACCAAAGCATTCAAATTACTTTAGTTTTGCTTAAAACGGAGTTTTTTTCCTTTGCAAAAAAAAAATTATTATTACTCACGTGTGTAAGGAGCCTGTTGTCACCGATTCATCACTGTGTTAAAGATAAAGAAGTAACACCAGCCGAGCAGATTTTGATGAGGCATCATATAATGCAACATTATATCAACAGAGACTAGGAATCGGTAACATCATGAATCGTAAGAATCTGAAAAAAATTGTGATAATCAATTTTGAATCAAAAGCTAATTTTCATTTAGAATGAATATTTACTTGTAAATAACCTCTGTAAATATAATAAAAATCGTTTCTAATTTAAAACATTAAAACATAATTCGGATAACTAAATATTTTCTTGAAATAATTTTGTTTTTCCTTCTGATTCTCGCCGAGAAACGGTAATTGCTGCACCGGCCATCTTGTTGAGGTTTTCCATGGTTTCCCTCAATAATTCCAGACTACAGGGAAACCGAGCGAGATAGATTCTACGATTCGATTATGGCAATCATTCGATTATTGAAATCATTCGATTACTAATGTCTCGATTATCGAAATATCTCGATTATTCCCATCACTATCAAAAAGTTTCAATGAACAAATCAAATTATAAATTATAATAAAACGCACCTTTAATTTTAAAAATTGATATAAGCACACGAAGACAGTGCTTACTTTGCCGTCTGTGTCGCTCAGACGAATTTAAATGGCAACTAATAACTATTGAATTGGTAAAATCGCAATACTTTTGTTTCATTTTACGCACAATTGCTAAAAAGTATCATTTTACTATCGCTGTTTACAAGCATGAAATGCAGCTATTTTATAGGAGATCGTGCCAAAAAACATCTCCGTAGATTTCAATAACATTTATCGAGAAACATAAAAATTACATTACATAATCGTTTAATATTATTTTATACAAATTTTATTATATTTTTTATTGACGCATTACCATAATTTATGAATGATTATTTAATTGTTATTACGCAATACTCATTTGAATTCAATTCACGAAAAGTACAATCAAAAAGGATAAAATTATCGTAGCATTTTAATTTGAAACAATTTTTATTTTTCATTCGTTGAGAGACAAAATACGTGCCCAGAAATCAAATGCAATTATTTCAAAATATTATTCTTTTACTGAATGATACGGAAGTTATATTTATGCAGAGCTATTTGTGCTCTTTGGTGAAGTGTGAATTTGTCAGTTAATATGAGGACGTGATTAAAATAATAACATTTCTTGAAAACAGTTGATTTTGTGTGAATACTTCAAATGTTTCAGTTCATAACATTGCAACTGTTTATTTGACACTTTTCAGGGGGGTGCTTCATAACCAGCACCAAAAAGTTTAAAGGAATATTCGTCGTGAAATTCCAAATCAAAAAGCTGATTTCCGTTTTTTTCTTCGAAGAGTGACTACCTCGTGTGGCCAGACGTCTCGATTTTTGAAGATCATTCCAATTTTTTACTTACATTTCTTGTTCATTTTTATATGGAATACACTTAGGACTGAATCTTTTAAAGAAAGTAAATCCCAGGAAGAAACTCTTCAAGACATACAATCTTTGGAGTACCTGTTTAATATTGATATTTTCAAGCTGCTTTATTTCTTAATGTAAATAAAATTTTGAAGAGGTTCGAACGACGATGAATTATCCATGTGTGTAGGCTTTCACGGCCGGTGTTATGATCCAAATCTCCTTGGTTTCCGGGAGTAACTAAGATCTGCTAAAGATACCAGAGACCCACTAGCAACACCTGGTATTTATCACGTTCCTTGCACATGTGGATCAGTATACAGTGTGGTCACTTAAATGTGCAACATATGGGAAAATTTGTAATTAAACGCACAACCAAAATACAAATATTTCCAAAAGTTGGTGCATGTCCGATAATCATTTTAGGTGCTCTTAGAATTGTTGAAACTCAAACAGCATACAGGGTGGATCAAAAAATATAAAAATTGTAGAAGAATAAAGTGCCCTTATTTCAAAAAATTCAGCGAAATGTTATAAGAAAAAGTTGTTTAGAATTAAAAGTTATGCGCAAATATCAAAACACGGCCTTCTAAGAAAACAAAAATTTTTTGTTGAAAAATTAAATTACAATTTTTTTGAAATTTTTTTTATACTTACCTTAAACACACTAATAAATTATTCAAAATCGAATTAGCTTAAGCAACGAATAATTCTAGATGGAAAAGTCGAAAGCAGAACATTTGACTTAAGAACTTTGTTTGGACTAGTTAGGAGATAAACATACTAAAAGTCCTTACCCCTCCGAGGTACGCCCGAAGGGGGGGGGGGGCACAAAGAAGGTCCCGTTTTTTGGTATTTTGCTTTCATCTCGAAAACGGTACGTCGTACGAAATTTTGTTGGAATACATAATGAAAGCTGATAAAATTCTCTACAACTTTACCTTTCACACTTTTTATCTATCTCCAATCTTTGCCTAGCTATGAACTCCGAAAAATGGTCGATTTTCAAAAATGTGTTATATTCTCTGTAGCACATTGTAACAATACGAATTTGTCAAAATCATTTCGTATTGCCCATTCACACTATTAAAAACACCCACACACTATTAAAAAATAACATAAGCTGGGAGTACCTCCACGCAGGGCCCTCTTTCCCACTGGGCACTCTGGCACGTGCCCAGGGCCCCGCGATCGATAGGGACCCCCTAGTTTAATGGTATACTAAGTACCTAAACTGTTTTAAACAAAATCATCAGTGAACTATTTTTCATATACTTATTTTTTTTGTGTCCTTCATGTTAAAATTGGGAACGTGATCCTTTTAAATGTATGCATTTTATATCACATTCCTCGACTTAGAATCTAGAACCTTGTTTATCTATTTTCTTTGTCTATTCTAACAAAATAGTGCTCTGTTAAGGTCATAGGGGCCCCATAATCGTAATGTGCCCAGGGCCTTCAATAGGTTAAAGCTTATGTTATTTTTTAATAGTGTGTGGGTGTTTTCAATAGTGTGGATGAGCGATACGAAATGATTTTGACAAATTCGTATTGTTACAATGTGCTACAGAGAATTTAACACATTTTTGAAAATCGACCATTTTTCGGAGCTCATAGCTAGGCAAAGATTGGAGATAGATAAAAAGTGTGAAAGCTAAAGTTGTAATGAATTTTATCAGCTTTCATTATGTATTACAACAAAATTTCGTACGACGTACCGTTTTCGAGATGAAAGCAAAAAACCAAAAAACGGGACCTTCTTTGTGCTCCCCCCCTTCGGGCGTACCTCAGAGGGGCGAGGACTTTTAGTATGTTTATCTCCTAACTAGTCCAAACAAAGTTCCTAAGTCAAATGTTCTGCTTTCGACTTTTCCATCTAGATGCCCCTTATGAGCACTCATTGACCAAACTAAATCAATTTCGCATAACTTTGTTTAAATTCAGGCATATTTGTAAAATTAACTTAGATTTTTAATTTTTTATGGAATCACAAACTTTATGTCTGTTGCAACGATATTAAACACCCTGTATGCTGTTTGAGTTTCAACAATTCTAAGAGCACCTAAAATGATTATCGGACATGCACCAACTTTTGGCAATATTTGTATTTTGGTTGTGAATTTAATTAAAAATTTTCCCATATGTTGCACACTTAAGTGAGCAGACTGTATATTGGGACAATAAAACGAAGTGTGAAGACACGCATAACAGAACACAAGAGAAGTTGTAGATTGGGACACATCGAAAAATCTGCAATAGCCGAGCATACGTTGACTCTAGACAACCATAAGATCCTTTTTGAAGAAACCAAAGCTATAGACAGAACATCGAGTTACTACCCACGCATATACAGAGAGGCCATAGAAATACACAAAAACACAAATAATTTCAACCGCAAAGATGAAAGTTTGACTCTAAGTAAAACCTGGACCCCAGCACTGTGCAATACCAACCCACTGAATGGAACGACCAATCACAGAAGAGCATACTACGACCGAGTAGAGAACACGAGCACGCTGACCATAAAAGACGGAAATACCACACTTGTCTACACACTTATCTGTGAGCAGCCTAGAAGGAAACTTCGCCCGCTACCACATCGCCTTTGATAATGTCTACCGCAGTTGTAGACGAAACGTCAGGTAGTAATACAAATGAACCACGACATACAAGCCCAAGAACCAAGAAGATTTGGATGATGAAATATTTAATAATTTGCTTTTGCAATTTGTCCAGTTTGCGCCTAAATCCTGATTTTACTTTCGTCTCTCTTGTTTCGCAACTCGTAGTGCACTCCACGTGAAACCAAGACGGATTCTCCCTGCCGTCGACCTAAGAAAGTGAATTTATGATCAAAAATTCACTTTCTTAGGAGTGGCTTGGAGAGAGTGCAATTGATTAAAAACTTTTGCCGCTGGCATTTCCCAGTCTTTTGGCTCTAAGAGAACCTAAAAACGAAGCTTTTTTTTTAAATTTTAATCCTTTGTTTACCACCTTTGAAATTTTGTATCCTCTCTATCTTAAATTTGGTCCAGATTCCGCCTATATATCGTAGAAGAAAAAATGCTCTAAATTGCTTAAATAGCTTATGTACCAAGCGGCAGAAGGTTGGGATGACATGATTTTTTTGCGCATCAACTCCTAACTAATGTGAAAGAAACTAATAACATATTATTTAAGACATAATATTTATTCTTATATTTCACAATCCACAAATGGATGCTGATTAGTCAGAGAACAATGGATTTATAAGTTTACAATATACTATAACTAGAAGGCAATGTTAAAGTTAAAAAAAAATATTTTTAAAAGGATTTATATAATATGAATATAAAAGAATAATAAGACTTGCTCAAGATAAGGCTTATAACGTAAAACGTAACGTTAAATAAAAACGATTAGTGTTACATAATAAAAAATAAAACATCGTTGTTTTGTGAAATTCAGGTTATTGTTGGGTACAGCTTTGCACTTGGCAGTTGGCATTATTTTCGTTCAATTTAAGTGAACAATAACAACTACGGAACTTCATTGTACTGTGTACATGGACAATATCGATATTATTTGAACAAAACCATATTTGAAAATACTGTTATGGTCGTTTGCAATCGCGTTCACCTTTATCAATACAATGATTATATTATGTAATGAATACATACATATTGAATATGTGACAAATACAAGGTGAAATTAAAATAGTTACTTTAACCCAACCTTTACCAGCAGTAGATAAATTATCATATTTTAATAATAATAATAATTTTTATTAGTTTCAGAAAAGCTCTGTGGAGCATGAGACACAGTCAGAACATTATACAAGTAGTAAAATATAAACATAAACAGGAAACGAACTTTTTGTTAAAAATATCAACATTGAATTTTTGTTATAATAAAATTCTAGTAAATATTAATTATTTACCAATACTTAATAATATTACAGTCAAATATGGCAATAATTGTTACTGAGAGTACGATGTTTGTTTGTAATAATAAAATTTACTCATGTTGCGTGCCCCCCGTTGGGACGACTATGGCTTCTGTGGAATCTTCTAGCAACAACAACAATTTTAGAATTGCCTGGAGAAACCAATGCATGTAAAAAAAGGATCTCGGTGCTTATAGAACAATCTATAGGTGGGGGACGAAGCTATAAAATACGATCAGAGTGGTTAGTCAGTTGTTCGTGAGTTGTGTTGATACAAGTCTGGCGTTGCGACATAAATCATTATACTGTGAAGATAAATAAACTTTTGTGTGTGCAAACCATTGAGTGCAATTACATAAATCTGGTTTTACAAAAATAATTTTTTGTAAATAGTCGTATGAATATAATTAATTGACAAGTGTGCTGATAAGCTTTGTTGTGTTTGTTTGTACATAATTAGGGCTTTATATTCTTCTGTTACTTAGGCTATTTTATTATTTGGAACTGTCGTTATTTTATTTCTGTTAACGTTATTATTACTGCTAAGTTAAAGAAGTATGCTTTCGTTTGTGTATTTTGTTAAAAATTTATTATTGTAAATAAATAATTTTCACCACAGACTAGAACAGTTCTGTTATACTCATATACAATGTCAAAAATGACTGAAAGTTTGCATCTACATGGTTCAAATGAATTTTTCAACTTTTTAATTGCGTTTTAATTAGTATTCATGTGTAACAAAATAAGAATAAAATACCGTGGTTATCGTTAGTAGAATAGACCTGAATATGTTATCAAAAATTAATGAATAAAAATTTGCACAATGCCGACCGTAATATAAAAACAAAAAGAAACAATATTTCAATATAAACGTATAATTTTATAATTACTTAATCTCGCAGCTGTAAGCTTCATATACTGTTTCTTTATTAATCAGCAACCTTTCAATGACATATGCATTATATATTTTAATAATTCATTTACATAATATTAATTTGTAGAGAAAAGGTGCAGATACACAACACCATCATACGAAAATGAAAAACTAAAATACTTGTTTTTTTTTTTGTGGTTCGTGGCTACTACTGACCTAATTTAGAATCAGATAAAAACTAATGTTCCAGAGATGTGCTCCTCACTGTGCAACACATCATAACAGACTGCAATCAATACTCACAGAGCAGGCAACACCTAAATATTTCGCAAAATTTGGAAAAATCCTCAGGCGATGAGGAAATCGAGATAAATAAGATGATCATATTGACAAAGAAAACGGACACACGTATAATAAAATATAAAAGTTTCTAAAGTGAAACAGCAATACAAATTGTTCCTTATCTAGCAGTAAGCTAATGTACGATGTATATTTTTTGTTATTTTATTAATGACCAAGTTGTCAAAAATGCACTTTTAATTTAAAAAAATTCACAAAAGGTTATAAGTTATGGGAATAATATATTATCTAAAAAACTCTATTGCCACCTTAAAACTACGAGATTTTATAAAACTGAGTAATATGTTTAGCGAGATTTATGATACAGGGATATCCATTGAATTCACAAACATATTTCATGTTCAACTTTTGAGCTTTTTTTTATAAATAAAAAAAATAGTCGAAATCTAGGATATGTTGGAAGGTGTCATCCTGTATAAAATAATAATGTCATATTCGGATTCAGCGCACTCGAAAACATATTTCTAGAGCTTAGGATTTTAAGATTGTGAATTCAATAGATATCCCTATATCTAAAATCTCGCTAAACGTATCTGTAGCTTAAAATCTATTGATTTTTAGGCTATGCCTCTATGGACACTTTTTAAATGACCTTTAAACTATAAAATAAATCCATTTTTGATCAACTTAACTGAGAACCAAATCCCATTAGGTTTGAGTGTGGTGCTTTATCACTACAGCTTGTATTATAAAAGTATGTACATAACGAAACAGATAACAATTTTAACATATGATTATGGTTTTGCAATTCGCTCGCTCTTATTAAATTTTCATTGTCAAATTATTGTCTGAACTAACCAATTGGCGGATGTTATAAAATAACAGATAGAACTGAGACATTGACTCTTTAAAAGCTTTGAAAAATAATCGTTCCTTTATACAAATTGCCTAAAAAAGCTATTTAAATTCCGTACCCACTCCCGATCAATGTTCCCTCTAATGTTTCTCGCTGACTGCGCGGTACAAAAATATATGGGAGCAAAAATGTACAAGTGCCTGTGTTTGAAGTCAATTTTTTTTTTAATAAATACCTACTGTTGAAAATTACATTTTAAAGCATTTTAATAACTCATAAACAAGAAAGGATTTTTGCCATTTATAGATGCAATTCTTTTATAAATGAAATTTAAAAAAACTCGGGTCGCAGTGCAAAACCCTGCCGACAATATAGTGTATTTGCTATAATAGGCAGTGTGGCTTTATTATGTGAATTTAATCCTTTTGTCTTTGGACAAAATACAAATTTTAACCCCTTAATACATCCCTTAAAATAATATTTTTTTCTTGATTTCGATATTACTATCAATTTAGCAAATTAAATTCACCCTTCACTAAGTAAATCCATATCTACAAACTAACGTTTTCATAAAATTTTTAAGTCCGGTCCTGCCGGGCCGATTTTAATAAAATTTTGGCAGCATATTTTTATCTTTACTAATGGGTTAAATTTCAATTTTGAAACGATTCGGAGAAATTTTTCGGTATTTTTGGGCCCAAAAATATTTTTCAACCCCTAAAACCCACCCTTAAAGTGGCCCGATTGGGCCCATTTTAAATAGGCTTCGTGCGGTGATGGATTTCAACATGTGGTCCAAATTTCGTTAAAATCAATTAACTCCTTCGAAAGTTATAGCCCGTACACATATATACGTATATATATATATAAATATATATATATATATATATATATATATATATATATATATATATATATATATATATATATATATATATATATATATATATATATATATATATATACATATATAAATAGACTTTTCCAAAAATGGTGCCAAACTTCTTAGAAGGCTATGAAACGTCGAGAAATTTTGGTCCGACCCCTAGGTCCCGCCATCCGACCGACGCCAATAGTGTAAGTGCCTTATGGCAAATACACTAAAAAAAATGGTGAACGCAGAATACAAAAACGGCTACTCAATTTTCGAAAAATTAGAGCGCATCTTATAGGTAACTTTCCTCCCGATGACGCGTCTTTCATTATTTAATTCAATGATTGAATAATTTTAGATTTAATTAAAAAATTCCAGTCTATTGGGCGACGGGACCATTCCAACTTCAAAAATGTTGACATTTGATTATACTTAAGAAAATAAAATATCTGATATCGCGTGAGGTGACGCTGGTAATGGCTCGTATTTAATATGATATTTGCCATGGTAACCGAACTAGTTTATTTCTGACTGATCCATAAGACAAAAGAGTCGCTAATTTTATTTTATTTTCAAAATATTTCCGAAACTATAAAGTTTAGAAAAATTTTTTTTAACGAAACTTTCTTGAAAAAATAAATAGATATCGTGTCCATCGAGATAATAATTAATAAGAAAAATCGCAGAACTGTGGACAAAATTAGATTTATTAATGTACGACGTTTCGTCTTGAAAAAGTCTACATCTATAGACGAAACGTTGTACATTAATAAATCTAATTTTGTCCACAATCGTATGATTTTTCTTATTAATAAATAGAATAATAATCCGTTATGAAAAGTATACCATTATTATATAAAAAACACCGTTATAGCATATATCTCTTCTACGCATGCGCCGATGCTCCCCAAAAACAATAAGGCTCTTCATATTTGCATACCAAACATTCTCCCAAAAGGTTTCAATTCGCTCATCCGTTTGACCTGTATCGTGTTCACAGACTAACAGACGCACACAGTTTTTTCAAAAATATGTTTTTTGAATTCGGGGGACCTCAAAACGGAAAGATATTGTAAAATTTTTGAAAAGTGATTTTTGACCTAAACTTAGTACCATTCCCCATTTGTGAGTTGGAATGGTAAAAATATGTGAAGTGCTATTTAAACATTTATGTAAGCGGCCCATTACAGGTTAGCTTAAAATTTCCTGTGGTAATATTAAATTTTCAACATTTTAACATTTTTTTTTCGTTTAGACATAAATCTATCCCAAGAGGTTCTGAAAAATACATGAGATAAAACACTAGTGCACATTTATTTGACGCTACGTTACGGAAGTTGGCTTTCCTAAACAGCCTTTTCCCTCGGAAAGACATTGTTGCTGGTCACATTGTATTCTCACCGGAGACTAAATTGTATGCAAAACACTGATATGGCAACTTTAACATGTTACTTTTACAGAAATGGTGGCATTATTTCTCCGTATAAATAGTTGTATGTGTAGAATATAAGGTGTGATATCAACGAGCCGATAAATTGCAATGCTAAATTCGAAAGGTTAGAAAAAATACTTTATGCATGCGTGTTATACCACTGATATCTAGTATATTAAACGGACTGTGTAGCCATTTTTTTTAAGTGAAAACTTCTTTAAAAACAGTGGTAAACCCGTTTCCCAATGAAACGAAATTTGTCATGTTTCCCCATGTACCGAAAAGTGTTACGAAAATTGTACTATTAGTAACACTATATAAGTAAACAATAATTCTTCACAAGGATCGGTAGTTTAGTGGTAGAACGCTGGCCTACCACGCGGCCGGCCCGGATTCGATTACCGTCAGGTGCGCGCAACATATTGTGTGTTTATATTTTTAGAGTTGCAAATAATACGATAATTTTTTTAATAATTATATTAAGTAAGCATACCTATTATATATAAAATGTTCGACTAATTTATCAGAATAATACTTGAGCTAAAATAAAATAATATTTGCAGCAAACCTGCGAAAAAAATATCTTACGAGAACGCATTACAAAAGTGAAACTTCTATGTGGACAAGTGGGAAAAAGAAGAGAAGCAAAATGAGCAAGTAGAAAAAAGATAAGAAGTCCAATGGACAATTGGAAAAATAAAACGAAGTCCAATGGACAAGTGGAATAAAAAGTAAGAGTAGGTAAGAAGAAAAGATTCATAATTAATTTTTATCATTTAACTCATAGTTTCACGTTCAGATTAACTTGTACAGACAAAATATCTGAACGTAAAACTATGAGTTAAATGATAAAAATTAATTATGAATCTTTTGTTCTTAATCTTACTTTATTTTCCACTTGTCCATTGGACTTCTTATCTTTTATCCACTTGTCCATTTTGCTTCTCTTCTTTTTTCCACTTGTCCACATAGAAATTTCACTTCTGTAATGCGTTCTCGCACCACATTTTTATTTTTTTTTGGGATTGGCTAATATTTTTTAATCTATTTTAGGTTGAGGTAGGATGACAATTCAAAATTCCCGCTCAATTTTCCTTATTTTCTGATCTCTACGTTTGGTCTACATCTTCAAACGTTATTATAGTAGTCGACTTTTCACAATCCGTTTATTAGATATCAGTGATCAATACAGTATACTCTACAGTGCGATCAACGAAAACTTAATGTAGTAGTTTTCAAATAAATAAAATTGTCGACCAATTTTTTTCAGACCATAATATATTGACAAAAATTATATAAAAATATAAATCAAAATAACAAAGGATGACGTTTCAATTGTCGTGAATTCTATTAGATAATATTAAATAATTAATACTGATAATTTTTATATTTTTTAGATTTTTCTGAAGAAGATCCAAATCCGGATCGAACGTCATCCTTTGTTATTTTGATTTATATTTTTATATAATTTTTGTCAATATATGGTCTGAAAATAATTGGTCGACAATTTTATTTATTTGAAGAGTTCTATTCAGACGTTAATCAAAGATTTTAATGTATAGTAGTATTATTTCACATTTGTTTGAAAGATCTACCTCTTATTAAAAAATATTTTTTAAGTATATTGAAATTTAAATATTTTAAGGTCGTTATCTTACACCATTTACTATGTGAGATTTGACTTCTCTATGATGGCAGTGGAACCTAGACAGCGGGGGAGAGTAGCACGTTGTTTAGTTCTGATTATCGACACTGATATTTTTACCGTGTGGCGTAGGCGTCGTTGAAAACACGGAACAAGGAATTTATGTAACGGCAAGGCTTCTAAAACAAATGTCGGACACGTCCAATGGGCGTGATGCAAATCTGATGTAATAGGTTACGTTATGTTGCCGGGAGATGGTTAGAGAGTGTCACAAGATGCTGAAGTAGGATTATATATTACGTGCAGTGATAAAGTTTGTTTGCTAAACAGACGCCAGGGCTGTAACACGTATTTGCATATGTATGGGTACAGCCTACTTATATCTACACAAATATACAGGCTGTTAATATGTAAACGGCACGTATACACTATACAAGCCGTAAAACCAAAAGTACGCCGTGTCCCGACAATCATATTTGATTTTTGTTTCCATGGTTACATATGATTTGGCATGTAAAAAAACTCCAGCCCATTGGGCGACGGGACCATTCCAACTTCAAAATATTGACATTTGATACAGGTATAATAAAGAAAATAAAATTTCTGATATCGCGTGAGGTGGCTAGTATTCAATATTATGGTTGCTATTCGTTGCCATGGTTACCTACATAATATGTTCCACGTCATGTAAAAATTAATCAAAGCATGCTTAACTAGTTCATTTCTGACAGATATACAAAAAAAAAGAACAGCTAATCTTTTTTTATTTTCAAATTACTTCCGAAACTATAAAGTTTAGAAAAAAAATGTTTAACGAAACTTTCATGAATTAATAATAAACACAATTATAAGGCGTTATGAAAAGTATACCATTATTACATAAAAAACACCGTTATAGCATATATCTCTTCTGGGCATGCGCCGATTTTCTTCAAAAACGATAGGGCTCTCCATATTTGCATACCAAATATCCTCCCAAAATTTGGTTTTAATTTTTATTTTCGAAATATTTCCGAAACTAATTTTTTTATAAAACTTTCTTGGAATAATAAATAAAATAATAAACCGATATGAAAAATACACCATTATAACAGAAAAACAGAGCTGTAGAGCATACGTCAAATGATAAAACCTTTTTTTATCAAAATCGGTTCGGTCATTTTTTTGTTTAAACAAAAAGATTGCACAAAAACTATTTTAGAACTTTTTGAAAAATATTTCTTTGGTTTTATTTGTTAAATATTCAATACTGATCATACTGAGCAGTCCCAATAAACAACCCACCTCATATAAAGTTTTTGAGACGGCACTGACTAAGGTTTGTCAAAAATATTAACGTTAACTAAAAATCAAATTTTGATTATACTATACCTATTGCGAATAAAATAATAAATGTATGTGTTAAATTACATTTAAAGTATATACATTTGTAAAACATGCAAATAAACCGTAATGCAACAATTTTTTTGTAAGAGATAATATTTTTTTAGCTGTAATGTAATTTACATAATTAAAGGAAAAGTCATGATATTTGTTTAGAATGTAAATATATAAATATCATACCTACACATAAGGGCTGTAACAAAAAATCATCGAATAATCAAAAATTATTTTCTTCATCCTGTAAAGTGTCTCTTACGTGACTTAAAAACTGGTTTAGTGGATATTGCTACTAATCTATGTAAATAAAAATGTAATGTTCGTTTGTTTAAAATTGCAAATCTCCGTAAGTCCTTCGCGGATTGCTTTGTAATGTTGACACAACGGTGCATTCGAATACGAGCGTGCTTTTGTACAACTATTTTACCTATAGACCAGTCGTTCCCAAAATGGTCGACGACAACTTGCAAGGGGTCCATGTCAGCTGGAAAAAAAATTGGGGGTCTATGAAATGAAAATGGGGGTCAACGATAGTGAATCTCCTAACAAAAAAACAAACAAACTGGACCTTGTCAACCGAAGATATTTAGAAGATTAAATCTAACTAAATTGATGCCAAATGTTGAAAATTTATTATTAAAGCATCAGGTTCATCCCTCAAACTAAAAGCATTTATTTTTTGCTTAGTTATTTTATGTAACAGAAAGTAAATTTTAATTTGATTCGTTTAATTTGAATCTACCTAATTAATAAATGTATAAAACTAAACATTTCACACTACATTTCACTACCGTTATAAATTTAAATCGTTTAAAGTGAGTAGCACTATACCGGTTGTCAAAAATACATTTGAAATTAATGAATTTGCAAACATTCAATATCAGATAAGCAGGGGGTCTACCCGAAACCGAAAAACGTGGCAAGTGGTCTACGAGACAAAAAAGTTTGGGAACCTTTGCTATAGACTATATATTAGATATCGTGTCCATCGAAATAATAATTAATAAGAAAATCGCAAGAATGTGAACAAATAATTAGATTTATTAATGTACGACGTTTCGTCTATAGATTTAGACTTTTTCAAGTACAATATTAATTTAAATTTTTAAATTTTTATTGCACTTAAAAAAGTCTAAATCTATAGACAAAACGTCGTACATTAATAAATCTGATTATTTGTCCACATTCCTGCGATGTTCTTATTAATTATTATATAGACTAGTGCTCGTCGAGTTGTCGAAATTCACTGTAATTCTTTAAATCTTTAAGTTAAAAGTTTGGACATTATGTCATTGTACGAATAGTGACGATTGATGAAAGATGACACATACAGCGCCACTATAACTATCTTCTTCTAACAAACGCATTTTGCATGAAAAAAAATTCTGTATTGATGAGAAATAATATTGCCAAGGCACAGTCAAACCAAAATAGATATTCAGCCTTAATTTTAGTGTGATATATGTAGGTAGCTGAATAATTATAGTTCGATACAATACAATGTTCTGTTAATGTCGGCTAGAAAGCTATCAGTTGCTGGTACTTGTATTGTGGATTGCTTGCTTTTCAATTCGGTAGCGAAACGGTATTGGGATCGTGACGTTACGAATAGTGAGAATCCCGCTTTATTCGCAGTTACCGCCACGAAATCGGAGCTTAAGGCCGCTGCACACGAGGCTAGAAACGCTGCTAGATTCCTTGTCAGATTTGCCTACTAGTTTTCTAGCGCCAGTTTTCTTGATTGCTGTTAAGTGCTCGCTTCACACGAAACTATTTTTCAAGCGTGTTTTGTGGATAGATCTGGTGCGCGCGCAGTGACAGTTCGAGTATAAACACAGAGCAAAACGTGTCTGTTGTCTGGCGGAATGACGCCATGTGGGCGTTAATTCAAGTCCCCACGTGAAGATACTGCTTCCTGATTGGTTCTTGCTCATACCTAGCAACAAATCTAGCAGGGAAAATAGCCCCTGTTCTAATTTTAAAACCTATCTTCTGAGCTAGCAAGGAAGCCCGCAGTGACGTCATTTCCAGCTTCGTACCCAGCTTACCGGCTAGCAGAACTCCTAGCAGCGTTTCTAGCCTCGTGTGCAGCGGCTTTCAGGAACATTGCTGAGCTTTATGTTACACTTTGTATACATTTGTGTACGTGTATGTATCTTGAGGACGTAATATGTGTTACGTATTTGGATTACATTATACGCATGCATAACTGATTTAACAACGAAAGACACATCAAAATACAACAACCGTATAACAGAGCTTCTGCTCTCCTCCACCTCCACTGTGGTGTTATATTAATACAAAGGGCAGTCCGAACATACGTTGTTTGCTGGAACAATAGTTATTATTCCACTCGCCATGGATCTTGGTGTGGGTGTGTGTGTGTGTGCCTACATAATATGACGATGAGGAAGGAAAGGTTTAATTTTCATCAAAGTATTCGTTGAAACAATCCCCGTTATTTCTATAACCGACGTAACTCTTATGGGATTTTACCGGATTTTAAGGCGTCCTAACAACGGCTGTTTTATTCACTGTGGATGTGCTAAATGTGTTTATAAATGATTCATTGAAAAATGAAAGAAAACTCCATTTTAAGAAAAATCAATTTCATTTCAAGTTATTGTACCAAATATATACGATCATTTTCGTTGATATCTGGGCGGATGACAACAATCTTCCGCCTCAGTTTTAAGAGCACTTTTACACATCGGGACTACGAATTTGAAGTTGCTGTCTTCATGCAAACAAAAGTTGATCTTTTTAATGGAAAAATAGTTAATTATTGATTATTTTTTTTAAGTAAATACGTATTTCCTCTCTACTATAGCTGCTAAATGCATTGTCAAAAAATCTAATGCTGGGTTGCAGAAAGCATTGTCAGAAAATCTGAATTGACATTGATCATACATATTTTTGCATAACAAAAGAATTGTAAATAATTTAAATTGATCTTTCTCGGAAAATAATTGATCGATTGATGGCACATTTTTCTTGAATGGTGTATTTAAGTATATGTATTTAACAACGTTTTTTGTACAATTTTCACTTTGATACAATCTTTTTCTCCGCATATTGATCAAAATTAAATTTGAAAATCCATATTTTTTCTATACAGATCAATCATTTGTTTTCGTGTGACAGAGACTCTGATAACTTTAGACTGGTTCTGTAAATACTGTAATTATATTATCACAATCTAAAGTCATTGTCAAATCAAATTTTTTGATAATGCTTTCTGTAATCCAGCATTATAACTACAGTACGATTTTTTTAATTATGTAGTACATTAGACTGTACTCATTGAAAAGCATATTTTTTTAGCTTTTTTATTAAAATGTTTCAAGGATAGAATTATTGTACATAAACGTATGTTTAAAATTTGATTATATTACACGTATATTTAACATACTTTGCATAATTTCATAGTTTAAAACAGCGGTCGGCAACCTTTTGGCAAGCAAGGGCCACATAGTGGAAAATTGAAATAACTGTGGGCCGCACTTGTTCATAATTTTAATAATAGGTATTTGTGCAAATCTTTGATTAACGTCTGATTAGAACTCTTCAATAAATAAAATTATCGACCAATTTTTCAGACAATATATTAACAAAAAATATCAATAATACGTTTCGATCCGGATTTGGATCTTCTTCAGAACGGATCTAAAAATATAAAAAAAAAAATTAATAATTAGTTTCTATTTATTTTTAATGTAATTCGTGAAAGATTTTTTTTCACGAATTACATTAAAAATACTGTGCACGGTGCAGGCGTAATTCGTAGCTTACTGGGAAGATGGGAAATGTGTCTTTACATAGGAGTTTGTCCACACCGTGACCTTTCACAACACACACATTGATATCTTGATACGTGTGGGATGTATATATTAATGTGTGTTTGCACATTTACATAATACCTACACGTTATATCATGTATCATCAAACTTTGTATTATGTAAGCGTATGACTAGTGTGGCAGTTGAACACTTGTCACTGAAATTCTACAATTAACCATCAAATTATTGATTTTACTTGTTTGCTCTATACTCTGCTGGGTATTGTTTAATATTTTTGCGCATTAAAGACGTGTTGTAAGAGAACATTATTACAATGAAGGACTGTGAACAACGAGGGGTGGATGGTGGGATCTATAAAAATAAAACAAAAAATACGATATTCCTCATGAGTCCATATATAATGTACACCAATAAAATTTACAATAAGAAAATCTACTTGGCAGTGTGAGAATATTTTTGTATGAACGCGTACTACAATAATAAATTTCAAAATATCCCATACAATGTTAATGTGGCTATCTTTATATTCAGAGTATATATAAAATTTCTGGCACAGTTTTTATAAATGCAAATTTCAGTACTTTCTAGGAAACTTTTTAGTGTTTCCGAATTCAATAATGTTAATAATGTTTAATGAGCATAAAATTCTGCACTATACCTTGTACATTTTACCAAGTTTCCACGTCCACTATTAACAACGCAATAACCATGATAACTAACGTCTCCAGGAATATCCTGCACAAAGGAAGGCATTATGTTCGTTCAAAAATTTGAATTCTAGATTTCTCCAGAATTTAAAAAGTGGCATTTACTAAGGTTCTGTTCACCTGTTTGCTGTTTGTCGATCTGCCAGTGGTCGCATTTAGAACCAAAACAATTGTACTGACTTTGCTCAAAGTTTACGTGAATTCAGAATACTTTCAATTACGGCAGTCCTAAAATAGGTAGTGCCTATAAATATTTTTTTCTTAAAAATGGCTTTAACTATTTCGAAGGATACTTCCTTAGTACCCGTAAGAATGCTTGCCCGAAAATGCAGGAATCAAAACTGTAGGTGTAATAATGTATAAAACTATATAATTATGCCTCTTTATTACATAGTATAAAATAAAGTGGCTGATTCCCTCTGTCTGTTTCTCCGCGTTATTCTTCTAAACCACGAAACAGATATTGAAACGTTTTTCACTAATAAAAAGAGCAATAAACCAGGAAGGTTGTATATATAATTTGTAAATATTTTGTACAAAATATGGCTGAACTATCAGGATGTTTTGTCAAAAAGCACTGTCACTACATAATATAGAAAAAAAGTCGCCGTCTGCCTTTGTCTGTTTGTCCACTTACTTCTTCTAAACCACGCAACGGATTTTGAAACGGCGATAAATGAGGAAGGTTTGTGTATATAATTTGTAAATATTTTGTGCAAAATATGGCTGAAATATGGCGGTGTTTTGTCACCACTACATACTATTAATAACAAGTCGCCGTTTCTCTCTGTCCATGGTTTCCGCTTACTTCTTCTAAACAACGCAATGGATTTTGAAACGGTTATCACTAATAGAAAGAGCGTTAAACGGGGAAAGTTTGTATGTGTAATTTGTAAATATTTTGAATTAAATATGGCTGAACTATTAGGGTGTTTTGTCAAAAAGCTCTATCACTACGTAGTATAGAAAAAAAAGTCGCTGTCTGTTTCTCCGCTTACTTCTTCTAAAGCACGCAACGGATTTTGAAACAGTTTTCATTAACAGAAAGAGCGATAAACGAGAACGGTTTGTCTATATAATTTGTAAATATTTTGTACAAAATATGGCTGAACTATGACTGTTTTGTCATCACTCCATACTAATAATTATACCAAGTCGCCGTTTCCCTCTGTCCATGGTTTCCGCTTACTTCTTCTAAACAACGCAATGAATTTTGAAACGGTTTTCACTAATAGAAAGAGCGTTAAATATTTCGTACTAAATATCGCTGAAATATGACTGGGTGTTAGACTGACAAAAATTCGAAAATGGCTCGACCGATTTTAATATTTTTCTTGTTTTGTTCGCCTGAATACAGGGGCGGTATATAAAAAAAAATCCAAAGGAACAGCCGAGAAATGAAGGAATTTGATTTTTTTTTGTATATGATCATGATAGTCCAAATAAGATTTTTGTGGAAAGAAAAACTGGACTATAAACTTAGAATATGGTGGAGCCGTTGGCTCCACTACTATTATTGCCGCCGAGCGGGACACAGCCCCGTGAGACAAGAGTGTTTCGACTTAATCGCGTGCGAAATATATGGCAACGCTCTGCAAATACGGTCGTTATTATTCCATAATAATCTATCTTTTATAGGCAATCTACAAATCGACGCAAAGGTGGACCGGGCCACTGGTATGTAATAAAGAAGTCCGAGTTGCATCGGTTCTCTTATTTTAATATTTATGTCAAAGCGACTCCCCCCCCTCTCCAAAAAAAAACTCAAGTCGCAGCGCTAAACCCTGCCGACAATATAGTGTACATATTTGCTATTGGACAGTGAGACTTTATTATGTGAACTAAACTGTTTTTGGCCAAAATAAAAATAAATTAACCCCTTAATAGACTTCTTAGAATAATACACTTTTTTTCATAATTTCAATATTATTGTCAATCCAACATCTGCATCAAATTATATACACTCTTCAGTCAGAAAATTAATTATTTCTGTTCCGAAAACTAGTGTTTTCTTAAAAAGTCCGGTCCTGTCAGGCCGATTTTGTTTTAATTGTAGCAGCATATTTTAACCTATATTTTAATATATCCGAAACGATTCTGAGATTTTTTTTAGTATTTTTGGACCCAGAAACTTTTTCAATCTCTAATTACCACCCTTAAAATAGCCAGATCGTGTCCATTTTAAATAGCCATTGTTTTATAATCGATTCCAACATGTGTGTCAAATTTCGTTTAAATCGATTTTCAAAAATGGTGCCAAAATAGTCAGGAGGCTATGAAACGTCGAGAAATTTTGGTCCGATCCTTATGTCCCACCATCCGACCTATACGTTAATAGTGTAAATGGTAAATACATTAAAAATTTATACCAGTCTTTGAAAAGTTTTAATTTATCCAGAGTTCCTAGTGCTTACCACCATATCACAGATTACATTCATAACGAACTTTGCAGCAATCATATCAGCTTCACATTGTGACAGTTTATGCACCTAAATGTGTATAATATAATATGAAAGTGACAGATTATTTGTCTACTTGTCGAGTTTATGTGTGGACGATGGTGGTGAGGTTGTGCACGAATTGTGCATTCATGCGTTGCTTAACATCAGCGTGGATGATGGATCAGTACATCGCTAGACCGCGTTTGCTGGCACATTATCATTGTCCGTTTATTGAGGTTATATGTTTATGTAAACAATGGTACGCTATCTGACAGCAGTTTATAGAAAAATATACTGGAATGTATTTGAAAAAATATAGTACAGGCGCTGGCGTTCAAACACCCATGAGATTTGTTTGTTTGAATGGAGATTGCAGATAACCCACGAATTTCTCGTTTGTAAAAATACCTAATTTCATTTCCAAAAACACAAGCTTAGTTTTACCGAGCTCGAGCTACCTTCAAATGCATGATTCTGGTTTCCTGATACCTAGATACAAAAAATCATTTTCAATTGAACGCTGGGAATAATTCACTCCAATAATAAAATCCAATTTTTTTTTATTTTAAAAAATAATGTGTATGCTTAAGATCTCTCTCCTTTTTATGAATTTTTAATGCTATCTATTAGTGAGTTAATGAACTCCTTTCTTTCGCTTTCTCCCACCTTTATTACACCGTATCGGTACTTTCCTAGCCAGGGCCGGCCAAAGGGTAATTCAAGCTTATGGGGGATAGAGGTAAGGAGGACTTTCTTATATGAGAGATAAGTTGAAAAAGTGTCCATCTAGGTAAATGCTGTAAATAACAATTCAAAAATCGTCCGGAATGGCGCTAGCGTTGCATCCGAGTATAAAATGAATTTAGCAGTTGTTTACCCTCCATAGCAGTTATAAACCAATTGAAATGTTGGAAAATTTAGTATTTTTAATAATTAGAGTCGTTAATAATATTGTAGTATATAAAATCTAAACTGTTTACGTAGTCCAAAATAATTTAATAAATATAACCTAAAAACCTGCTGTGAGATAGTATCGACAGTGATTTAATTTTTGTTAGCTATTTTACTAACATGTTTTAGTCATTTTATAGTTTATTCATATCAGTATAATCGCTTATTTACTACTAAATGCATAATAGCTCTATAGTACAGTCAATCTGGCAAAAACCTCAACAAAACCAACCAAAAAGGTGAAACTTGGTGAGTCGTTAGAGAATGATGAAAAAAAGGTTACATGGCAATGGCCACCTGGTACCTGTTCAAATAGTCAAAAAAAACTCAAAAATATTTTGAAATGCATTTTTCTCGAAAACTATCCATTTTACAGAAAAAATTATTGAACAAAAAATGTAGAGGGCATCGTTATCTACAATTAATGTCATTGGTGCTATGTTGTACAACAAAAAATGTGCGCAGTAGGTGGCGCTTAAGTGCCAAAAAAAGTGTTTTTCCACTTTTTTGCCCTGAAATTTTCATTTTTCAGTTACGATTCAAATGGAAAAATTGTTCCATTTATTTTATAAACAACTTTTATTTCAACATTTTTTTCATACAACTTACCGTTTCAGAGCTGCAGCTTGTTGAAGTGAAAATAAGTTGTATGAAAAGTAAGTTGTATGAAAAAAATGTTGAAATAAAAGTTGTTTATAAAATAAAAAGGAACAATTTTTCCATTTGAATCGTAACTGAAAAATAAAAATTTCAGGGCAAAAAAGTGGAAAAACACTTTTTTTGGCACTTAAGCGCCACCTACTGCGCACATTTTTTGTTGTACAACATAGCACCAATGACATTAATTGTAGATAACGATGCCCTCTACATTTTTTGTTCAATAAATTTTTCTGTAAAATGGATAGTTTTCGAGAAAAATGCATTTCAAAATATTTTTGAGTTTTTTTTGACTATTTGAACAGGTATTTGAACAGGTACCAGGTGGCCATTGCCAGGTAACCTTTTTTTCATCATTCTCTAACGACTCACCAAGTTTCACCTTTTTGGGTGTTTTTGATACGAAATGATTTTTTTTTCGCCAGATTGATTGTACTACTATTAATTTAATATTAATTTAAATAAAAAATTAAGTTTATATAATATTGTTTTTTTTTTTACTTTTTGTTTTTCTTTCGAAAAGTGCGCCATAAAAAAGCGGAAATTCTTCTTTCCTCGTTTACTTTTCTATCGTACTCTAATAATTGTTGCCCTCCATACGCTTGCTTTAAAATTTAGCCTTTTGCGAGTGGCGGTCTCCTAATTTAACGCTTTTTGATGAACACTTTTTCGTACACAGCGATGGTTCTCCTTAACCTCTACCCTCCATATTCGAGCTGCAGGCAGAAAACAATTCCCCCACGCTTCTTTATCTTATGGAATATTTGAATATCTATAGTATAATACACTCGTTCAATAAGTCAACGACAGCCTTTCGAAATCCGATTTTTAATTAACGTTTATTGGACTTTGTGAAAACACCTAATGGCGCCAATTTAAATCGTGCGAGTTTAGGAAATATTATTCTGCTTCAAATGCAAAAGAAAGCTTACAAGACCAGGATTTTAATTTTTTTTAATTAAAAAATAAAAAATTTGAATACATTTTTTTTTATTTTTCAATTTTTTTAAGCTTACTTTTGTGCAGCTACTTGGCACCCTCGATGCAACTGTTTGGCGCTCTCTGACGAGTGCAAAGCAATAACCGCTTGTTTCGCCTTCATGTAAGTCCACCCCTGTTTCTAGCACTACACGCATTGAAACAACTAGGATCGGTCAACTTGGAACGGCTCAATCGACACGTTTTTATTTTCTACTAGCTACTATCCGCATCTCCGCACGCGAGTATGATGTAACACGGTAGCGACAAAAGTAGTGGAACTTTTGGCTATATATATTATACTATATATAGAGGAACAAATAAAAAATACCTAAGCAAACAAAAAAGTATGATCTAACTGCTAAAAAATAATTTTTTAAAGTGTGCGTACTGCGTTGAGACACAACTACCCTCAATAGCCCGCTCCCGCGTTCTGAGCCCGCACGACATGTAGCCTTTGTGATATTAAGTCGCTTGAGGGGGAGGCGGAAAGTGGAAGTTTCAAGTTAAAATTCCGACAGTGACATTGTTGGAAATTTTTCTTATTTAGTATTATAACTGTAACAATGTGAAATTTAATTATTGACATACATTTTTTTTTCAATGCGAATGTATTTTGACGAACTACAGTTTTAAATAGCCTAAGTTATTCCTTATAACATTAGCTATCTGCAGTGAAAGTCGCGTCAAAATCGGTCCAGTTGTTTAGGAGATTAGCCGTAACAAACAGACAGACCGACATACAGACAGACAAAAACTTTAAAAATTGTTTTTTTGTTATAAGTACCGTATATAATGGAATTTAGTAAAAATAAGCTGTTATTTTAACATTACAAACAGACACTTCATTTTTATTTATCTGTATAGACACTGTTCGCCTATAAATGAATATAATTAAAATAAACAATTCGTCGCCTTATATTGTATACGAATAGTTTTTAAATTTAATGTACAATTAAAAAGTTAATTTTACTGAAAATTGTGCGTGCAAAATTTCCAGCTCTCACAAAGTTTACAATTTTATATTGATTTATGTCTGACCGTTTAGATGCATGCAACACATAAATATCATGAATCATGAGTACTGTCATTTAACGCTTTCCTATTTTATGTAACAAATGGCTTTTGTGTGTTTTTTGTGACAATAATAATTATGGCTGTTTAATGAGAGAATATCATATCTATTACGCAATTTTTTAGAGTCTGCAGGTAATTTTAGAATTGGAAGTAGAACTGCGTTATAAGTACCGACAAAATGTACCTACCAGTAGTTTCTGGAATTAAATAAGGACCGATAATTAGTATATTATATATTATAATATATTATGTGATACTTGAAATTTAAGTAAGTATTACTTGAATTTAGTTATTTCAGGTACTGGGTATTGAGTAGGTACTTCATTTTTTATTTTAAGTACTTAAATAAGTACCTAAAGTACTTAAGTACCGTACACAAGTGTTTAAACAGTACTTAAGCATTGATTTCAATTGAAAAGTGCTTATAATAAACATTAAGTCCAAAACTTGTACTTGAGATTAGATTGTACATTATAGCCGCTCAACATTTAAGGTTATCATGGCTTTGGTATTTAAAAGTTCAAGAACCAGTATTTAAATTTTTGCTAAATAATATGACAGTCATATAAAAAATTCTATAAAGAAAGACTCCTACAGCTTGTTAATATATGTATCTCTTTCAAAATCATTTTCGTTGAAAGTATTTCTAAACCGTCCTGTCATGATTTTATTTAAATATTTTAATCACATGGTCTCAAAGTTAGGCGGACACATTAATAGCCGGGTCCAGACCAACCGAGCACAGCTCGAGAGTTACGCTTGGACTTCCGGCTCGCGAGCCGTGGCACCCGAGGCAAAGTTGAAAGTTTGTGAGCGGGCCTCGCGAGTCAAGGTGAGCCAGTTTGAGCATTTAATTTCTTTCCGTATACGATGAATCACGTGCTTATAGCCGCTACGGCCTTTATATTTTGTCTGGTTATTTAATAAAAAAAGAAGACAAAAACAAAAACTCTGCATCAAGAAATAATACCATTTATTTAAATGATTTGGATCTTTTGAATCCCACAACATTTTAAAACTTCCATATAGTTTAATTAAACGAATGCAATTTTCTTTATTCATTTTTCGCGAGCGTGGTTACATCCGTCCACACAGCGCGAGCAGCTCAGACTGAGGCGCCTGTGAGCATCGGCAAAAACCGACAACGTTATGGCTCGCGGTCGAGCGGAGCTCGGTCGAGACAACGTGTGACCGAGGCAGCCCGAGCCACGTCCACACCGGCCGAGGCATTAGCTCGGTCGGTCTGGACGTGGCTAACGACTTTAGGAGATTTTATCTCGGGAAATATTTCACCTAGGAAAAAGTCACATAAAAATTTTTATTGCATTTTAAAAGACCTGTCTAACGATACTTCATGAAAATGTTCATCCCCTCATTCAAAATATGGAAAACTTCCCCTAATTTTTTTGTGACTTCATTACACAATTGTATGGCGTTTCACATAAAGTTTCTTCCGAATCGATGGAGCTATAGGCTGTGACAGACGGACATGACAAAATTATAAGGTTTCTGTAAAAAATCTTAAAAAACTGAGATACACTTGTTTTATTTTAAAAGGAGTGTTTAAAGGTGCTTTGTCGAGAACAGCATTTTTTTAATTCAATACTGTAAAATCTTCTTGTTACATACTTGTCAACATTTTAGTAATTTCAAATGTGTATAGACAGCACACAATTTATTTATTCATGCATGTAATTCTAAATACATAACTGTAAATTGCTTTGAAATTAATGTAAACATAACGTCATTAAAATAATTGATATTACCGAAATCATTGTAAACAATAGTTAGAGGATATTCTGTTTGTTCTGATTAAACAATACACCCAAAACAACAAAATTGATAGCAGATTGTTAACCAAAGAAGCAGCTTTTGAAGATTCAACAGTCTTAATAGACGCTTAAAATATTCACACATAAAAAAATATATCGGTTATTTAATAACAAATGAAACATACTATTTTATCATTTTTAAATGTAGTGATAGTTGAAAATAGAGGAATAACATTCACTTAAACAAGAACTTTAATAATAATTTATTCCATCTTCTTCAACTAATCGTACATTAAAAGTAATTTTAGATTAATATACGAGGTCTGTAAATTAAGTAATGAGACTGATTTTTTAAAATTTTTGTATTCAAATAGAATTATAATTTTATATTGTCACCCTCAAAATTACTTCCTTCTGAAGCCACACAGCGCTGGAGACGGTTCTTCCATTCCTCATAGCAGTGCTGGAACTCCGATACTGGAATAGCCTTCAGCTGGTCGGTTACAGCCGTTTGAATGTTTTCGAGTGTTCCAAAATAAGTTCCCTCTCGGAAAGAGAAAAAAGTCACAAGGACTCAAGTCAGGCGAATAAGGAGGCTGAGGAGCCACAGGAATGTTTTTACTGGTCAAAAACTCGATTATTGAAATTGCTGTGTGACAAGGAGCATTATCGTGATGCAACACCCAGTTGTTCTTGATGTTTGGTCTCACACGAATGACCCTTTTTCGAAGTTTTTCAAGAACGGGAGGTTCTTGAAAAACTGAAGCTGAAGTTTAGCAAGAGTTTCCGTTGCACTGTGCCCAAGTCTGAAGCAAAATCTGATAGCACACCGTTGCTCGAAATTGATGTCACTCATAATAGAAAAAACTGTTTCACAAAAAAAATCGATACTGACAAACAAATGACTCGAGCGAATTCAAACCAGTACAGAAGGCGTATCACATGTTTCCCTGCCGCCCCTTCAAACCCAGCGCCTTAAGTGTTGCCAGATCGAACGCTACGTAGCCAGTCTCATTACTTAATTTACAGACCTCGTAAGTTCCAGTGTTATAAAGCAAGCATGGTCCTCAATTAGCTAACTGAAGATTAAAGTTTTCTAACATAACATTCAGTTCAGTGTGCAATCATTCTTTTTTTTTCATTTTAAAGTTGGGTAAATTAAAAAAAATATCGCTGATTCTTATTTTCTGAAAATAGTATACATAGTTATTCAAAGATACATATTGCTTTGGAAATAAATAGTACCTACATATTATATTCCAATAAAACCATTTATTAATATGCCACATAATAATAATTTTCAAACACAGATAAATGTTGTTTGACTTGGTAATTAGCGAATAATTTCAAAGTCACTGGTCAAATGTAATGAATATAATAAATTTCACTAATGATAATGGTTTGAAATTCAAACTACTTTAATAGGTCGATCGTTTTGTAAATACATAAAACATTATACATTTTATGTATATATTTGTGATTAAAAAATTGTTACAACACAAAAAATATGTTTTAACAAATTGCAAAAAATACACATTCTAATAAATATGCTGTTAGTTTTAACGTTTTACAGAATAAAGTTATTTTATATTTAATTTTTAGCGTTTTCAGTTAT
Source organism: Xanthostigma xanthostigma (assembly GCA_963575645.1). Classification (NCBI taxonomy): domain Eukaryota; kingdom Metazoa; phylum Arthropoda; class Insecta; order Raphidioptera; family Raphidiidae; genus Xanthostigma; species Xanthostigma xanthostigma. Next base: position 20,896,532 of record OY754465.1, read on the forward strand.
GAAATTAAAGCAAATTATTTCATGGGGTTGTCTTAACAATGTCCTTTTATAATTATTATTAAATTAAAACAAATGTAACTGTGTTCTCTAGCGAAATGGTAGAAATATTACATATCTTAATATATAAAAAGTACGTGTCACATCTTTGTCCGCGATGGACTCCTAAACTACTAAACCGATTTTAAATTTGATTTGCACACCGTGTGCAATTCGACCCAGCTTGAAAGATAGGATAGCTTACATTTCAGTTTATAGTCGCAATATTATTTTATTGCAAATTATTTGTCTATTCCTTGACAGTCAGTAGATGAATAAGGGGGTTTCTAGGCCACTTGAAAAATAGCTTGAAAACAGCTATTTTTACCCCCTCTACTTTTATAGATTTGTGTACAATTTCTCGAATTTTAAAGTTAGACATATCAATTTTGGACTCAAATTAATCGGGGATCTGAGACGAGTTCAACGATGGTATTTAAGTAGGGGGTGGCAGCAACCCTTAACATTTCCACCTCTTTCGAATTTTAAAGTACATCAGTTTTTTTGGACTTAAATGAAGCAGGAAGCATGGTGTTCACCGGTGGTGGTTTACCCCCACTCCAGCTGAGTGTAATTTGACACCTGAGGAGTGAGCTCAAACCGGCGTATTATACTACTACAGTCATAATACAACCATATAAGATGGCGAACCTGTTGACTGGATTGAGTGAATATTCAATAGATGGCGCAACGAACTTAACAACCATATAAGATGGCAATACCTGTTGACTGGATTGAGTGAATATTCAATAGATGGCGCAACGAACTTAACAACCATATAAGATGGCAATACCTGTTGACTGGATTGAGTGAATATTCAATAGATGGCGCAACGAATTTAACAACCATATATCTAGATCGAGGATGTAAAAAAACTGAATATCGTTTAAAACTGCTCGGCACGACGGCGCAGTCGGAGTGCTCGAAATAGAGCAAGTGTTTTAAAGACCAGTTATCCACGAATACTTTACGTTATTTTTTTTCGAGCACGACGGCGCAGCCGGAGTGCTTGACATACACACATATACGCCCATGTATATTTTAAAATAGCTAGCAATTAATAAAATAGATAGATAGATAGATAGATGTTCCAATTAAATTGTTTTATTATTTCACTTTATACGTAGCGAAGCACGTACAGGGCCGCTAGTGTATCTATAAATATTTTATTATAAAATATTGATATCAATATACCTATGATCTATCGCAGTCGTACAAACTTCAAATCAAAATATTGTGATTCTATGTTTCTTAAAGTGTACTGTCTTCTGACTAATTTCTCATTTTACGCATATTCTGTGCTATGAGATTTTATGCCGGGACTTTTTTTATAAAAACGAAAACATGCAATGTAAAAACGTTATATAAATATGAACTTTCATTTCTTCAGTTGAACCTGTTAGAACGCACAGCTCGCATTATTATTTAAAAAATGGAGCATAAATTCTGTCAGTAATTATAATTCTTTGCTCTTTGGAAAAACAACTTTGAAAGCAAATGTCAATGTACTACATTAGACATTTATTATTTTCGAACGTAACTAAAGTCTAGACAGCTTGAGGATGTTAACCGTGAACTTATTAACTCCAGTTCAATGACAGGTTATAAATAGTTTGAGCCACGAAAAAGTAAACAATTTTTGCCAGAAATTAAAATGTAAAAACATGAAAGTAGATACTAGAACTTTATTCAGCACTTTTATTTAAAACAGAGGCATAATCACAGTGAATAACAAAAACATTTCTGGATATCCATATCACAATCTACAATATACCTCTATATATCAAGATCCCAAACCCACCAGATCTACGTCATTTCAGTACTGCTACGATTTTTTTCAGTAAATCTACAATATTTAGTGAAGAACGTATGCCAGTCTGCTAGGTTGAAAGCGGATGCCTTTTAGAAATAACAGCTTCTAAAGGTAACTGAAACACGTGCTTACCTACGTACGCAATGGTATTATGCATACATATGAGTGTGAGTGAGGGCATTAGATTAGAAAAATTTTTGCTGATAAACTTTCGCTAAATACAATTAGCGAAAGTTTGTCAGCAAAAATTTTTGAGTGGATGCGAGATGACATAGATTGTATTGTTAAATTTTAGAAGTTATTAAATACTGTACCTGAAGAGGGCCATGGCTTGAGCCGAGATTGTCGAAACGTTGTGATGTGAAGTGTTTATTTTAAATAAATAAATAGATAGTGAAACCAATTGTTGTTTCTTTCATTATTATGAAAATATGGAAAGTTCAAATATGTCCTATAAGACATTTACTAAAAACTGCCTTTTTGACATTTAAAATTCTCCGGGAAAACAGTGGAAAATTTTCCTTCCCACATCACTAAATATACTTAACTATAATAATGCAGTAGAGGTGTGTCAATTCAAACATTTTTTATTATGTAACGAAAAACAAAAACACAAATATGGAAAATATATAAATGAGAATTTTTAATTAAAATAACTATTAAAAATTTTGTATTTTATTTAGATAACCATGTAATCTACAGCCATTTCACTGCTCTCATGGTATACAATATGTCTATCAGTTATTATAATATAAAAAACTCGGGTCGCAGTGCGAAACCCTGCCGACAATATAGTGTATTTGCTTTTATAAGCTGTGTGGCTCTATTGTATGAACTTAACTTTGTTTTCGGACAAAATAAAAAAAAATACACCTTAATACACCCCTTAGAACAACATTTTTTACTTAATTTGAATAGTACACACCAATTCAACATCTGTACCAAATTATATACACCCTTCAGTATGTAAATCCATATCAGTAAACTTGCGTTTTCATAAAATTTGTAAGTCCGGTCCTGTCGGGCCGATTTTATTAAAATTTTAGCAGCACATTTCAATACTTACTAAAGGGTTAAATTTCAAATTTGAAACGATTCTGAGAATTTTTTCCGTATTTTTGGGCCCAAAAACATTTTTAAACCCCTAAATACCCCCCTTAAAATAGCCCGATCGAGCCCATTTTAAATAGGCTTCTTGCGATGATGGATTCCAACATGTGGACCAAATTTCGTTTAAATCGATTAAGTCTGTCGAGAGTTATCGTGCTAACACATATATATATAAATATATATATATATATATATACATATATATATAAACATTTCCAAAAATGGTGCCAAACTTCTTAGAAACTTATGAAACGTCGAGAAATTTTGGTCCGACCCCTAGGTCCCGCCATCCGACCGACGCCAATAGTGTAAGTGCCTTATGGCAAATACACTAATAAATCGATTTTTGAACTTAACCCTGCGATATTGAAGTTCGTAGAATGTTTTTGATAGGCAATTTTGTTTGTGATAATTTTTGTCTGTAAAGTTATTGGAGCATTTGTAATTGACATGTTATTTACTTTGAAGTTAGTGTGTTATTGTAGCAATTATTATCATTCGATAGTGGCGATTGTTCAAACGTAGGTAGGTACCCTATGCGGTGCAGTAGCACTCGTATCTACTATGACCTGTGTCCTAACTGCACCAAGGGACAAGGGTCAGCAGACACACCCTCTCCTGTCACAACACGGTGTAATAAACGCAATTAATGTTTGTACGGAGTAGAGAAACTCGTCACTTCACAACAGCAACTGTTTCACTTCAACGAAATACCTGTAATGACAATTGCGATTTACATTTGATTATAGCTCTTCAACGTTGTTTAACATTGAACTTTGACGGAGGAGATGCTTACATATTACAATTCATAACAGTTTATAAGTTTTGGCCCTGAATTTTGTTTGGGAATGTTTATATCGAAACGTTGAAAACTATTCTTGAACTAATAAACCGAGAGAAAGATTAATTTACTGTAGTATTCTTACATGGCTAATGATAATCATTACGATGAAATTCCAAATACAGTATATTTTATCACTGAATTAGTGAAAGCATAATATTAAACGATTTTTTATCGTCCTAATAAATATATTTTAGAAGGCTTTATATATCGTATAAGAAAAATTTAAATGTCACTGTCAGGACTTGAATCGTTTCACTAATTCAGTGATAAAATATACTGTATTTGGAATTTAATCGTAATGATTATCATTAGCCATTGTAAGAATACTACAGTAAATTAATCTTTCTCTCGGTTTATTAGTTTATAGTTAAGCAAGTCCGGCTAAAATTGAGAAAGTCAACATTCTTGTAATGGTGTTATTAAAATATCTCTCGCAGGTAGGATCGATTCTGCAGCGCATTGTGCTTATATAAGAGAAATCAAAAATTAACTGTTGTGGGCACTGTAAAGTAATGTAACTCAGCCAACGCGAAATTGGTTGTTTCGGGTTCAAGTCCTGACATATAAAGCCTTCTAAAAAATATTTATTAGGACGATAAAAAACCGTTTAATATTATGCTTTCACTAATTCAGTGATAAAAAAACTGTATTTGGAATTTAATCGTAATGATTATCATTAGCCATTGTATTCTTGAACTGTTTGAAATTATTCCCGACGAGATTGGAGTCGGGTCAGCTGTTCTCAAACGATACCTATAAAACCGAGAATAGGCAGACATTTTAAGAACACATTCTCTCGTCTAGAATCTTATAAAATTTCCAAAAACCATTCGTCTATAGTCTATAATTTTTCTCTGTCTCTCCAAAAATCTTGCAAGAAAATGAAATTATTTGGACAGAGGTTCCAATAGTATTTCACATTCATGTAGGCTAGATAAAATAGTGGATGTCACTCTCCGCGAACGCTACTGGCTCTAATCTGATTCGAAAAAGACACGACAGGACTTCATTGAAAACATATAATATTGATGATACTTATTACTTATATTTATTATGCGAATCCTCGATATGTGCTATGTATTATAGAGTGAATTTCAGTTAGGACGAGGTTTGTTTATTAGGTACCTATGCATTAGAGAAAATCTTTCCACTTAAAAAATGAATTTCCATAGCTACCATATCAACAAAAGTCATGTTTTGGTAGGGTGCATTCGTTTTGGGCACTTGCAAGCTTTCCGCGTTGTCAAGCGGTGTTTTTAGTGTTTAAGTTGATGCTGTAAGCGCTGACAAACGCGCTTACGCTTGAGCTCAAACGATCGGAACAACGCTCAGAAACGCTTTACCTCTCGGGTTAGTGCAGCAAAAGCGTCAGTGCCAAATCGTGCTAACTACTAAAGCGAACATGGTATAAGCGTTTTGAGCGTTTGTTCGTGTCATGTTTAAAGCATCTTAACTTAACTTTTGTGTGCACTGAAAGCAAATGAAACGTAAAATTATTTTTTCTTTGAAAAATGACAAATCATTGCCCACATTATACTCCATTAATTTAGAAGATCCATTATTGTTTGAAAAATTCCTAAATTATTTACATCAGCCATAATAATGCCAACTGACGTTTATTCGCGCTTATCCCAAAGCATAGATCCCAAAGCAAACGGTATTTTAATGAATAACGTTAGCGTTCTAAACCCAATAAATTGCGCTGAAAGCATGTAAGCGCCCAAAACGAATGCACCCGTAGTGTCATGAAATTCACTGTATAAACCATAGAGATATAAGTGACTAGAGTACACTAGTGCGTATGCTTGCCATAAGTGAAAGTGTCATCAGTTAAAAGAGAGAACGCTGCAGAAAACCAGAAATGTGTTTACTCAAATCAGCATTGTTTTTCATCATTAGTTACTATAGAGAGGAATTGTTCTCTGTCTTCATTGCAGACACTTTTACTGCTCTCTCGCGTACTCTATTGTAAATATCTCTATGGTATAAACTATAAACTTTGTTTGAGTTTTAATAAAACTGACACTTCTTACAAGAATTACTGAACAATACAAAGTATTTTTTAAACTAAGATATATGCAAAGAAAATTAAATAAAAAAAGATTTGAATATATTTAAACTTAAAAACAATTTTTGTAGGGTGCGTATGACGCCTTGACAAGGAGGGCAGATTCGATTCTCCTATTCTTTCTTTTCAATTTCCGATTAAAATTGAAGAACGGGAAGCGTTTAACTTTTCGTCTGATCTGGGCCAATTTACTCCCCTAGCGCACCTAAAATGTTTCGCTTTCCAAAACTAATAAATGAAAATTTATATCAATAATTAATTTTAATTTTGAATCGTTTAGTCGATTGAAGGTATTTTTTCATTTCAAAAACAAATCTCATAAAAAATCAAGATCGTCTATAGTAGATTTATTGCAGGAAAATAAAATATAATGAAAGTATTAGGTTCATGTTCACATGCGAGGAAATTTAATAATTAAATAAAAATTAATAACGAAAACACTGCTTGACAAATGTCGCTCTTTTGAAAATATTTTTGTATTTACATTGTGTCCTCATTTTATATAATTTTATAAAAATAACAAACCTAAAATAAAATTCATATTCATAATGGAAACATGCCGACAGAGTATTCTGGAACAGGAAAATTTATGTAAACGTAATTAATTTAGTACATAATAATGTGTCGTTCATAATATAATATTTACGGTAAAAATGTATAGAATATGAAGAATTATAATGAACAAAAATGTCATTTCATATTTCTTTTGTACGTAAACAACATAATTAATCGAGACATGATTTATTTTTCAGATTGCAGCGCATTAACAGTCGACGCTCGTTTTTCTGTTTAAAAAGTGAGTGCCCATCTATTTATAATTATTACTACAGTAGGCTTTGTAACATAAGTACTGGATTTGACAAAAAACTGGAATCGTCCACCATGCTGGGACGCTAGCCACAAATAAAATAAATAAATATTCATAAGTAGGGAAAAAATTATTACAAATTTACAAAAAAAGTATCGATGACATATTCAGAAATTCATAAATAGACCTTTTCATAGATGTTTCCTAAATCAAGACAATTTCTATTTCATTAGGAAAGATAACAGCGAAAACTTTTCATGTTCATATAGTTGAACGGCCTTTTTAATAACAAATGTGAATGTAACTCAGTCCGCCGCGATAGTGGAAAGATTCGGGGTTCGTATCCCGATGGTGACATTGTTTGAGAAACAAATTTTTCTAATATAGACATGTAACAATGGGTGTTTCAACAATGTAGCAACAGAAGCTATTCTTTAAAGTTATTAAATAGTAGTACGCACTATACCGTATGAAAATTCACATTTGTTATTTAGAACATTTAAAACCTAAAATCACCATTCTCTGTCAGTCAGCCATTTTGGGGCGCTTTCATTATTGCCTCTCTCTAGCACATGGGTGCAATGGAGTGCGGTACTTGGTAAATCTTATAACTTTATTGTGCTGCTAACGAATAGCTTCAACTGTGTTTCCATCGTTAGGTCCCATTAATTCATATAATTTCAGCCAATTGGACGACGAGACCATTCCAAGTTCAAAAATATTGACATTTGATACAGTATAGGTAATAGAGAAAATTAAATTTCTGATATCGCGTGAGGTGAGGCGCGTAATGGCTAGTTTTCAAAATGATATTTGCAACAAAAGAACAGCTTTTTTTTATTTTCAAAATATTTCAGAAACTATCAAGCTTAGAAAAAAAATCGTTTAACAAAACTTGCTTGAAAAAATAAATATAATAATACGCCGTTATGAACAGTATACCTTTATTATCTAAAAAACACCTATATAAGATATACCTCTTCTACGCATGCGCTGATTTTCCCCAAAAACAATAGAACTCTTCATATTTGCATACCAAACATCCTCCCAAAATTTTGTTTCAATCCGTTCATCCGTTTGACCTGTATCGTGCTGACAGACAAACAGACTAACAGAGTTTTTCCAAAAAAAAAGTCATTTGAATTCGGGGGATCACATAACGATAAAATATTGTAAAATTTTGAAAAGTTAATTTTGACCTAAACTAGTACCTACTATTCTCCACTTGTGGGTTGGAATGGTAAAAGAAAACATTTAAAATATACCGTGTGAAGCAGACTTGCCTGTACAAAAGATAGAAGAGATGATGTGCAGCGCGAATGTGTCTGGACATCGATCTATAAAAGCCCATTAGCACGATTCCGCGGCCGTCAACTATGACCTACATTGTAATTAATGACTCGAAATGAATACATTATGCAGGTGAACGATGAACTCTGCCTCCAGTTCTCAACACATTACACACTGCCATCAACAATTACACATACAGTAAATCAAACCTGCCGAATTAAGATAAATTATTAGATTGATGAATCGAATGATATTTAAACAACGCGCTGTGTTCAAGATCAGACCGCACAAATCTACTGGACTGCACCACTTAAATTTTATTACTGAATTTAACAGGTAATAGTATGATAATAATCGGTGGCAGAGTTATTCTATGTTTTGTTTATATATCATTTTTTTTGTTAATATCCCGGATACGGGGCTAACACTAATTGATGAAATTTATACAGACAAATGAAAAAAATGAAAAATATTGAACATTTATCGATTGGGAGAGAAGTCTGCCACGTAGACAAAAATGTTTTACATATCATCCAGTAGTGTTAGCCGAAGTCAAAAAAAGTGATAAATAAAAAATTGAATACCATCATTTTAGGGAATTGTGCAGTTGACTTTTGTATGATCAGAACTTGGAATAATACAAAAAAACAACTTACTATGAACTACAAGTTTTACAGAATTTTTGGGTTAAGAAAGACGATTGAGCCCCTTTTGAGAACCGCACGTTTTGATAAAAAAGCACGTATTACATTTATTAAAAAAAAAAAACGGTTTCTTATGTGAAGTGATAAACGGACCCTTTATAAAACTGCAGCTGGTTCTGTTTTCTTTACATAAGTATACGTAATCATTTTCACATTGCAACCTTTACGCTCGTCAAGTTGAGAATTCTACAATTAGGAGTTGGGGTTGCTATTGATAAGAATAAAAAATAAGTTAAAAAACTAAAACCCGACTACTGAAAAGTATGAAACAAGAAAATATTCTCATTTGAGGATAGCCGTGGTCATATGCCACCTACTCAAACAAAACATTACATTTTAACAGTAGTAAGCGATCATAAGATCTAGGGCAGCGATTCCCAAACTTATTTGGACTACCGCCCCCTTTTCAGAAAAATTATTACTCAGCGCCCTCTGGATTTTTTTTTAAATTTTAATAGAATATAAGCAGAAAGATATATGTATTAATGTTTCGTAAAATATAGTAAATATATAATAATATATTAGAAATATTAAAGTTTGAAATTATGAAACGATTTATTGAACTCAGAATTCATCGCCCCCAAATTCACCTGTAGCCATCACCGTCCTCTGGATCGCTGCAGCGCCCACCAAGGGGCCGTAGCGCCCACTTTGGGAATCACTGATCTAGGGCAAAGTGCATCACGCTGTACATATAGAGGAGCCTCATATAATATATGAGATAGCATACGACCACGGCTATCCTCAGATGAGAATATTTTCTTCTTTCATACTTTTCAGTAGTCGGGTTTTAGTTTCTGAACTTATTTTTTATTTAAATTATATTTTTTTAACTTATTTTTTGTTTTCAATTTGCTCACCCCTGGAAGCAAAAATCAAAAATAAATGTAGCTTTCTCATACTTTTCAGTAGTCGAGTTTTAGTTTTTGAAAATTTTTTATTGAAACTATTTTTTTTTTAACTTATTTTTTTTTTGTTTTCAATTTGCTCACCCCTGGCTGTAGCCTATGTTACCCGGGTTATAATAAAGAATCTATTGACACCTTATTTATCAAAATCGGATGAATCGTTTAGGCGCTACGGTGGAACATACATAAATACAAACATACAAACATAGACTGCTAAACTCATAACCCAATTCCTTTTGGCCTCGCCGCAGTCGGGTAAAAATGGAAACATTGTGGCGTTTTTAAAATGCTTTATTTAAAATAAGTACGTAGATAACGCATTTATTTATGCAAAGTTTCTCATATGACTGATATTGATTGCCAAATGGAGGTCGCACTATTCACAATGCCGGCGAACATTCCAAACTGATTCTTTTTTATAAAAATTTTAATCCCAAATTTCTTTCTTTTTGTTATTATTTTGAATTTAAGTTTATGTTATCATTGAAATATTTTATTTTTTCCACAAATTTTGAAATGTTTTCCACGTTTATTAGAGAGTTTCCGGAGGGGTGCAAATATTTAAGTAACTCCCAGGGAGATGAGACAGTTTTTACACGCTTTATATTAACTTCACTTGTAAGTTTGTATTGTTGTATGTATGTTTGTTTGTAACCTTCGTTTGGACTACAGCAAGTGGTTTATTACTCTAGTATAATATGCCAACACTGTAACTATAGTGGTTAGCCGTGCGGTCAACTCTCGGAATCTTGGGTCGTGGGTTCTAATCCCGTCCACGCCGAAAAAAAATTTTTTTTTCGACAAATTTTTGACAATAAATCGAACTAAAAAGTGGAAAATAGAGGTTTAAAAAAACTAAAAAACACGCTTTATATAGAACTAAAAAGTAAAAAATATTTTTTTTAAAAAAAGCTTAAAAGAATAATGAATAAAAATACAAGTATTATTGTGAAAAAATCGTGGGGCGCTTTGTTCCACATTTTCGTACATCGAGCGCCCCACGCTTTTTTCACAATAATACTTGTATTTTTTATTCATTATTGTTTTAAGTTTATTTTAAAAAAAATATTTTTTACTTTTTATTTCGATATAAAGCGTGTTTTTAGTTTTTTTTAAACTATATTTTTCACTATTGAACTACATTTTGCTCCACTGAGACATAGTAAAAATTTTTGGGTCAATCTATAGAATGTAGAGAAACGTGGAAGCAGTAGAATCTCTGAGAGCATTTTCTATACATACACAATGCATATAATCCTTCATTGTCTACACTTTGCCGCGCCCAGTTTCCCGGTTGACTTGACTTTGCGCCATCGATACACACGTACAACCCACACATTTCTACAATATGTCCAAATTTTACTAGGGCATATTCGACCGAGCGAGCGAAGTGAGTGGAGTCCCGTTTTATTTCTACTCAGGCATTTTGGATCTGGTTATTGTTTCGTACTCTCTGGTTTTGTAACATATTTGCGTATAAAATTTCGTTACATTAAAAAAATTTACACACCAAAATGCACTGTTTATAGAGGATAAAGTAAAAGTGGGATATGCCGCGTGCGTTTTAAAAAAAATCGTTTAAAGAAAGCATCAATACTAAACGATATTTGAGAAAAAATCACTTGCAATTTTTTTGTATTTATGGATACAATCTTTTAAGCAAAAATTGTCACAATTGGGACACACATCAGTCATAAATATTGACGCAATTAAAAATCATCTCCAACTTTGTTAGTGTATTTGCCATAAGGCACTTACACTATTGGCGTCGGTCGGATGGCAGGGCCTAGGGGTCCGACCAAAATTTCTCGACGTTTCATAGCCTCCTAAAATGGTGCCAAAGTGTTTAATTAAAAATACCTTTGATCAGGCACTAGTTCTTTATGCTTTCAATAAACTGTATAAATTTCATTCAAATCCGTCGAGTGATTTTTGAATTACAGTGGTCACCAACTTTGAAAACACAGTTTCGAGAAAAACAAGTTTAAAGTTTTACACACGATTTATGTATATAAATATTACTTATAGTTATATCACACCGACTCATATAATTGTTCTTCTGTCGATGTGGAAGCTTCTAGGGTATCTACGTCACAATTCTGTCTTCCCGAGTGCTCTCATTAGCGCGTTTGTCTGCCATATTTACGCGCTCAGAATCAGTTTTTTCTGCGCACCGAAGAGCATTGGGTCAGAGAGCTCTTCAGTAATTGTAGGATATCTCGAATAATATTAATTGAATTAGGTAACTTAAAATTTTCTGATAATATTGTAGAGGCATCATTCTTTACGAAAATGTAGGTAAATAATCATTTTTTTTTTTTAATCCTGACTACCTCTAACCTCTTAATACATTACAATTACATAAAAAATCTAATTATTAATTATTAATCACTGTTGAAATCTGTGTTCGATCCATAGTTTCATGAACATCCAATACACATTAATGCAAGTATGGATAATGTATATATGTCAGTAGAGATGCGCCACGTATTATGAGTAAAAATCTCAGTATTTCTGTAATTAGATTACGTTTTTGTGTCAGTGCATGTGTAGACACTAATTGCAGCTATTGTAAATATAAAATAACTTTGTAGGTGTCGGGACCAATCTCAAAGTTTTCAAATGAAATTCTTATATTATAATATATAGTGCTGCTTGAACAAACAATACAGTAAACCCTCGTTAACACGAACACGGTTAACACGAATTTCGGTTTAACGCGAACAAAAATTTGCTCTCGACAATGGTCACATAAGCTTTAATGTAATTATGTTCGGTTAACACGAACCCTCGTTAATACGAACTTCGAACAACTTTTTCGTCCCTTCACGGTTAATTATCGGATAATACGAACTACAAAAATTCTCAAATCATATATTTTGATCATTTTGGTCAATGAATATATACAATACAACTAAAAGAAAAGATTCGCTTAAGGGATTACAAAAGTAATTAACTCACATTCTAAAAATAGACAAAGGATTGGGAGATTAAAAATTCACTCGAAATCCTATAAATAGAAACATACCTCAAAATTTTTCAGATGGGCTCGAAACAATCAATTTTGAATGTGCACAGAAACTCCGACCAACTTATCGTCAAAACAATATTGAAATGTATTTTGTAAACAAATAAAAACAAACTTTCAAACTCAGATAATATTTAAGAACAATTAATGTTATTAGATTATTTATAATAAATAATTATTCCATGTTTACTTAAAATAAATCATATGATTTGACACTTAAAAAATGACTGTATTTTATGCCATACTCGGTTTACACGAACTCCCACATAACACGAACTTTTTGCCTGATTTTTACGAGTTCGTGGTAACGAGGTTTTACTGTAAATTATTATTAGTCTACTCATTGAGTGAGTATATTCCTTCTGAATTATTATGAAATGACTACAAAAAAAATTATAACAAAAAAAGAAATAATTTAATGGAAAATGTTATTTATAATTTAGATGAATTTTTAAATATGCATGTTAATGTTAAATTTTATTATTGTTATGTATTTTTTATACTATTTTAACGTGTTTACTATTTTAATGTGTTTTCACCATTTTATTATGCTTATTGCAAGTTGTTTTTGAACTGGTGTATATGTTTTTAATATGTATTGATGATTTTTAACGTGTTTTTGTTGTGATTGTTATTTTAATGGTTTTTAAAGTGTTTTTTTTATTGATTGTTATGACGCTGTTTACGTTGTAATTGGCATAAATAAACAAAGAAATGTATTATTATTATTTTTATTATACTTAAATTAGTTAAATAATTGTGAATCTGAAATTTGTTTAAGGCTCATATCGTTGTTCGTAGCTTATTATGAAAGACAGTGTTTAAGTAATACAATACCGGGATCACGAAATACCGGGATCCCGCATACATTTTGCGAAACAAATCTCGGTCGAAAATTTTGGAGGATCCCGCTGGACTGGCGGGATTACAGAGAAGTGTGGTTCATACGTGTTACTCAACGCGCGGCGGCGCGTGGACTAGCATTTGTCAAGCTAGCGATATTTTATTGGCGCTAATAGTGAGCTTACAGAATTAGAAAAACTATATTTCAAGCAAATAAGTCACAATTCAAAAAATTTCAAACTTTATATCTGATAGTTCAGTTTCCTGGCATTTTATTCCGCCTCGCGCACCCCACTTCGGAGGTTTGTGCGAGGCGGCTTTAAAGAGTTATATAAGTATCATTTAAGTCAAATAAAAAAATGCGTTGTTTACGTTTGAAGAAATGTACACATTCTTAAATCAAATTGAAGCTTGTTTGAATTGGCGACCCATAACTCCAATATCCGACAATCCCTCTGACTTGAACGCCTTAATCATTTCCTTATGGGCGACTCACCCAGCGCCCATTTGGAGCCAAATCTTGCAGAAGTCAAAGAAAACCGGCTATCCGATGGCAGCGTATACAGCAACATTTGTTGGTCAGTTGTATGTCAATTTATGTTTTAAAATTAAAACCAAGAAAACGAAGTCTATTACGTCTTTATTACGATTGAATTGAAAAGTCTAAGTTCACCCTGCTGCTAAGTCCACCCGCGGAACTAAGATGGTTCAGTCCCGCAAATACCTGGATTGAAATTATCTTGCGGGATTGCGTTCCCTAAGTCAGTGTTTCATTCATATACCTACAGAAAAACCTCGTTTATCCCACCATCGATCAACCGAGTCTCCGCGTTATCCGAGGCAAGGGACTTGGCCAAGCACTTCGCATCAATTTAGGTGTATGCCTAAACTGTACGCGCGTAGTATTTTGCCTCTTTGTTGCTTATTTGTACAATAACACTTTTACTTATACACTTTTGTGATAAAATTTCATTCTTCCGTTTCAAATATGTACATAAAAAATGATTACGAATTTTTTATTTCTTCCGTGCTATCCGAGTTTTCGAATTTCCGAGGTACCTCCTCCCCACATTACCTTAAATAAACAAGGTTTTACTGTAACTTTTTTCAACATATTTGAAAAACCACTTTTTGGACTGACGGAGTTTGACAAAAATTAAAAATTAAGAAAGTCAAAAAATCACTCTTTGGCGCATCTCTATTGGCATGTAGTAGACGCCTCGTTTTCGATATATAAAACTTCGAACTGGTGTTTATATTTGTGTATGTGTTTATGGAAAATCGAAACGATTTGTATTGCGCTTTATATATTTTTTTTATCAATTCACTGAACACTGAGATAATTGTTCATTACATCAGTTCTCTAAAGTAGAACAACTAGTTTATTTTTTTTTTCTACTGTCGGTTATGATTATAGCCTGATTTAAAAAGCATCTTTGTTTCAATATTTCATCCGTACATTAATAAACCATCATTTATAACATTATATAAGTATACTATTTAATTTCCACGTTCATTATAATCATTTTTCTGTCTTCTGTTTCTTGCATACTTTTTTATATTTACTTATAATTATGCATACTTTCTCTGCATTTCTTATTTAATTTGAATTGTTCTTGCCTGTAAAATTTTTGCTGTAAGTGGTTACTCTTATATTACAAGGAAACATCTATTTTACATTTTTAAGTTCTCATATTAGACAGGGATAGTTGAATAATCATGAAAAAATGGCTTCTCAAAAATTAATGTCGGTTCTCAGCCGGTGATCGCACCTAGAATTTGAACCACTGCATCGATTTTTCTCAATTTTTTTCATGCGTATTCAGGACACCTCGAGACCAAATTGAAAAATCAGTTATAGTTCAAATGTGGAAAAGTGATTTAATAACTGAAAAATGCTTATCGAAAACGGCTCGGATAATTTTGAAAAAAATGTACACATGGATCAATATATGCAACGACATAGCTATCGTGTCTCCCAGAAAACTCAGAGAGGGATCCTATGGAGTACTATACTCGTGCAAAAGAAAAAGTTTGTCCGAGGTGTGTCGGTCCATTTATTTATTATTATTTGTGCCCAATCTATTTTCTTTAGGATAGTTATGAGTTAAAAAAAATATACAAATAAATGAACTCTCCCCACCTTCTACTGTACTGAGCCCTCATATTATAATAATCATCTATTTCAATAAGGGCCATATTCACCGAACGTAAGTAATTATTTATTCGGTTCATTTGTTCTTCAGGTAGCTATTCCTCTGAAAAATAGCGATAATTCAATTATGATTACTGCGGGTATAAATCTATTCTGTCTTACTTCGAAGGTAAAAATATTTATTCGCCTAATAAAATAATAATGGCCGCCACATAGATCAACTTATAAACGTAGAGTATTATATCTACAGTTTGCTCTTGTGAATTTATTTGTGTTGTTTATTAACCCTTTATGAAGTTTATAGTTATAAAACATTAAAGTTAGTGAAAGTTTTGTGTGCAATTGAGTAAGGATAAAACATTATTATATTGAGAAACTTCTTTTGACATTTACACTAACGACATCGGTCGAATTTTTAGGTGAACGTCAAAATATTCAACAAAAAGAGCAAGGAGTATAGTGCAGTGTATATTTATTCTTTAACTAACTTTTCTACCTGATGTTTTGTTTAGTAAATGGAAAGTAAATTTTATTCTATCGAATACATTTGATTAGTAACTTCTATATATTATTCTTTAATAGTGTTCGGTGAATATGGGAATAAAACAAAGTAATTTTTTATTTACGACGTATATTGTTAAATGGTTAGAAAAATATACCTACCACGTCTTGAAAGTACTATTGGAAAAAAAAAAATTATGCTTCACTTTTAAATAATTATATTTTTGAAGTGAAAACTTCTTTAGCGGCGTTGTAAACTTTTTTTTGTAATGGGTGAAAAATGTTAACTCGCGTCAGGGTCACGTGTGCTGATTGAAAATGCGTAAGACGAAAACTTTTATTTATACAACGTTAGACATCTAGCGTTGAAATATCGTACATAAAAATGCAATCTATGATACAAACCATTTTGATCGAAAATCGTAAGACGTTAATATTCAAGTTTTCACTTCTGCCGGCACTCCCGGAGTGCAAATTTTTTTTGTTACTTTCATTATCATGAGGCATCTACTCAATTAGGCAGTAAACTTATTACAACATTGTAATAATATTTTGTTAAATGTTTCAGCAGATCAATAATAGTACCTATAGATCAAGAAGTATTGTCCTCTTTCATAATATTGCATAAATAACCTAATATAGGTATATAAAACAAAATAAAATAGAGCTAATATTCATCACATCACAATAACGATTCTTTTCAGGAAACGCAGAGAATTCAGTGCTAAACATTCTCCGAGAAAGATTTCTATTCATTGTATTTATACACGTATAACATAACGGCATGTTATAGAACGGCAGCTTCTGAGTACAATAGAACGAATGAACAAAAGCACTTGTTTGTTTTTATATATCTAATACTCGTTTTTATTTGGAAAGCGTTTCCAAAGAACATAATCTATCTTATTTTCTCTGGAAAACTCCGCATATCGTACTGCACATTGATTGTTATTGGAATACATCTAAAGTGAAGTGATCATCTATTATGTACATTACATAATACGTTGGCGCATAACGTGTGGTCCATTCTGTGACGCGGCATAGCCCTACTGTATTATAGAAAAAAAATGAACCGACTTTAAAAAGGAAGAATGTAATATAAGTAAAAACCCTTTTAAAAGTAAGATTTTATTAAAATGTCCTAAAACTAAGAAGATAACAAACAATCAAACAAATAAAATTATTTTATCAGCATTGACCTGACCTAAAAGCTTTTAGTGAAAAGTTTAAATTATGAATTTTTTATGAACATACATCGCGACAAGCTTTTAGCTCAGGTCAACAATGGCAAAATGATTTTATTTGTTTGTTTTAGTTAAATTTCTTTCTTTTAGTAAATTTTTATAAAAGCTTGATTTTAAAAGGATTATTTTATTATTTTCGTTTTACTCATGAAAATCATCTACCGAAAAGATGTTTTTTTCTGTTTTTCCCATAAAAGTAAAATAAACGCTAAAACAGTTTTATAGCCTTTGGGAAAAATAAACACACATTAAAATCCTGGGTGTTAATTGGCACCAACACTAAACGTATTATGTAAATAGCTGTAAAAGTAAAAATTATGATATACTTTTATCTTTTCAAAAAGAAATCATCTACCGACCAAAACGAGTCCAAACACGATAGGTCGACCATAGGCTGTTAAAAAACTGCTGCAGCATCAGATCATGATTACCAGGTTATTGTATTGGCATCAATACTATATATATATACAAAATTCGAGGGTAACGGATAAAGTGGAAATGGTTCACAATCCACATGCAAGATTTAATCCAAACTGACTGACTGACAAACATATGTACAATGAAGACTTGTAAAAATAGTGTTTCCCTTCATTTTACAAAGCTCGGTATCTACGATTTTTTCGAACCGGGGTAGAAACTTGATAATGACGCCCCTTATCTCCAGCGTTTGAAATAAATTACTTAAAAAAACTCACAAATATATAATGGTTGGCATTTTTCGTGACCAGAAAACAAGCAAATTGAGTTTTCAACTATATTATATTATGTTTTTGGCGTCCTCTGAAACTGCCACCCGGGCGGGTGCCGCGGTTTGCCCCCTCCTAACTAGATCCGGGGCTGTTTTACAATCACATTCTCTTCAGCTCGGACATTGTAGGTAGTTGTTAATACTTAAAGTATAATAATGCAATATAAGCGGAACGCTTTTTATGCATCGGAGATATAAGAAGATATCTGATTCGCAGCTGCCAGCTACCTTAAGGGTCGTATTCATAAAGAACCAATAGCTAATTTAACAGATAGATTGTACTAATAAACCAACTAATAGACAGATTTGGTATTCACAAAGAACATATAGGTAGTACTATTGGATGTTTAAATCGTCCAGTAATTTAATAGGTAGAAGACCCACCTATTAAACTATTTATTAGACGATTTAACAAGGACAGAAATATATTCTATTTCATTTCTTTTTGGTTTTGACAATTAATTCAATATGGCTGCTGTGTTATTGATCACATGTAAATTTGGTTATTAGGTATTATTTCAGATAAATACAAAGTTCGTATAATGTTTTTGGCGTTTCATTTTTTTTTAGGATCAAATATTGTTTTGAACTAATTTTTCAGACAATCTTTATTAAAATTATGAACAACTTAAGTTTTTGACAAGGAAAGAAATAAATTCTATTCCATTTCTTTTCGGTTTTTGGCAATTAATCCAATATGACTGCGTTATTGATCACATCATAGAGGAATCTCTACTCTCTATAGACCACATATTAATTTGGTTAGTACGAAAGATTATCTGAAATTTAGTCAGAAATCTCATTTATTATATAATAAAATCAGATGTTAACAAAGATTTGATTATTGTTTTGTTTTCATCAGCGTGAAAAAGATAAGATATTTAGGGATATTTCATTTTACTTGGTACCCACTGAACAACTTACAATTTATAATAAGAACACAAATCTTAACGAGACAATATAGTTATATATTTGACAATTTTGCTTCATGAATACCAACTTTCCTTATCTGTTCAGTAACAGTTAACGATTCAATAACTATTGAGAGATTTAACAAGTCTTTATGAATACGGCCCCAAGAGTGTTAGTAACTAGGCATTAGTTACTGTCTACAATTTCCGAACTGAACTGTATATACTATCCAATTAGATGAAGTTGACTTAATTGACTGAAATTTTTTAAATTTAGTTTGCATTATTTAGTGTACTTGTATTTTATTATAGATAGGATTCAAAATATTAATTTCAATAGAATTCAAGTGTATACGCAACAGACTCAGTAAAATAAAAGCTTTTTTCAGTTTTTCGAAGCTTTTCTGGTTGCAAGATTTCTAAGAATGCAACTCAAATGTTCCATTGTTTTTCCTATGCCTAGTCAAGATCAGATCTGCTTCTTGGGGGTAGCTGAAAATTGTGATATCTATTGTGCAGTTCTACGTTCAGCACAAAAAAGAATTAAGAAACTGGAAAAGATCCCTATTTGCTATAATAGTGCAAGGAGCTATAGTCTAAAACCATCCTTAAAGTACCTATTAACTGCGACGATGGTGTAATAAGTAAGATTCCTCTCGGCATGAGATCAAGAATTCTTCTTTCTATTTCAGCGGAAAGTAGACCACTGCCTAACCTACTCATTTACTGAGGGATTAAGAAAAGCTTTGAAATGCAGTTTACGAATTTATCTGCAGCGTTCAAACATTATACACAGTGTTACACAGAAAATATTTGAATTTATAAATATAATATTACTAGCGGTCTCGCCCGGTTTCACTCGGGTGCAAAAGAACGAATGGGGTGGATGGTACGGGTGTCAATCTTAGTTTACTAAGATGAATGTTGTGTCCAAATTTCATGATGATTGGAGTTACCGTTCAAAAGATTTTGTCGGACGGACAAATTTTCAGTTATATTTTTCAACATTTTTCATCGGTGCTCCACTCCTATTGGTCTTAGCGTGATAGTATATAGCCAATAGCCTTTCTCGATAAATGGGCTATCCAACAAAAAAAATTTACCGTTACATTGCCTTCTTGCAACCCTATTGCGCATCTGCGGATGAAAGTAAAAATAGTAATATCGCTATTAAAAAATAGAGGTTGGTGGTAGAACGGTGAAACTTTAGGGTTATAAGTATTTTTAGTGGCAAATCATAAAAAATAAAAAAAAAATTGGCCACAAAATAAAAAAAAAGACAATTTCTAGAGAGGGCCACCTTTATCACCTTTATCATCTTTATATATAACAAATAGTCTACGACCTATTCTGAGACCTACCAAGTATAGTTTCAGAGGAGTTTGATAACAGACACTGTGACACGAGATTTATATATAATATATAGATTAGAATTCCGACATACCTGTTGTTTCGACTGCGCAGTAGGAAAATACAGCGAGTAATGCGGACAAGAATATCTCTTCTTTTTTGAGTGGAATATAGACCGCTGTCTGAACCACACATTTACTAAAGAGTTAAAAGGCAGTTTTAAAATACAAATTATTTGCAGATATAAAACTTTATAGGTGTTGTAGAAAATAGAATTAAAAATATATGAAAATAGTAATTAAAAACAAAAAAAGATTGGTTGTCTGTAAAGTCGGTTTACGGACGATAGTTTTACGTGATAACGTATTCCGTAATACATAACCTAAACGTTACACTTTTTTGTGCATGCAGCCGGTGTTTTATCAATTTATAAGATTGGTGATTCATCAATTTATAAGACGTTATCACGTCAAAAAAAGCAAACAAAGGCAATCTCAAAAATTGCAACCTGCATAGTTTGGGTGTACGTACGTACAGATCAATCGACCGCTTCTGTTTGCGATTTTCAGCCAAAATTTTAGGAGTTATTATTTTATAGAACGGAATCTCTTATTTTTAATTGTATCAATTTCTTGCAAAATTAACATAGATATAATTATTTGTATGTGGGAAACTAAGCACTGGCTTTTAATAAAAATCGACATACGTGTTTTCGCGTAGCAGCCATAGATATTTTGTCGATACAAAATGCACATGCGGTATAATATGCAGTGTAAACTTACATTATTCTTGTTGAAATTTTCGAATACAAACATCGACTAGGTATTTTGTTGAAGTAAAATCTCCATTGTATTTCTGAACACAGCAGATCAAACTCTTTTCTTAGCAGTAATACTGCGAGTTCGGGGACCTATAGTGCCGCTTAGCCAAGTTGATCTCCTCGATTCCATCAGTATGCCGTTGGCAGGATTATGGTCCCGAGAGGCTAGGATTACACCGCTAGTCGCTAGTCTTCTCGAGGTTAACTCAATATTTACACACGCAGTCAACGAACTTAAACTTTGCCGTCTCACAAAAATAAAACCAACTGCTCATTACTTTACATTTTATTACACAGTTTTATATATTTTCCTATTCAATAAGTACAAATTTCCAGTCGCGAGGAAAAGTGGCTTATATCACACTTTTTCTGTAAAATAAAATGAATATTTCTAGTCTTCTCATCAACAGATACATTTATCACGTAAACAGCACATGTTCTATAAATAGATAGATAGATAGTGTGTGTCTTGGCAATGCTATTGCTCATCAATATAGCCATGCAATAAGTGTTTGTTAGAAGATAGATAGTGACGCTACCAATGCAATGAAGGTAGTCACCATTCGTATAATGACATAACGTTCAAACTTAAAAATTTAAAGAATTTCGATCGAATTTCGACCACTTGGAGAGTACAGATAAAAACACTAACGATATGTTTGCAAGCTATAAGACTATTGCGTTACGGTCATGAAAATAGACATTGTCTGAATACATTTTTGTTAAATCTTTAAGCCACTAACACTCCAAAAACGGTATTAACTTTATCGCTATGCAACGTAATAGATTTTAAATTTAAATTGAAAAAATATTGTCTGAAGACACAAGTAATTCAAGAATTACAAGGCGCGAATTTTACATAATATACCCCAACGTTATGTTCGAAAATTGATGTATATTTTTTTAACGACACTTTGAGCTTAATAATATAATTTAATTAACTTAATCTAATAAAAAAATAACAGTTGAAAGTATTGAAACACAGAAAGGAAAAAATCATTTTAATAATTTATTAATAATTAATTTAGGTTCATAAATATAAAAGCGTTAGCTGTAAACTCTATGATCGTTTATTAGTCACAATTAATAATATAATTGTGACCCTAAATTATAAAAATTATATTTTCTTTTTGGTACATTTCAATAAAAACTTTCTTTTTATTAGTATTTTATTTTCTTGTTTTTATAGTCTTTCAAAATTTTAACTATTATGACAATAAATTATAAAAATTATTTGATTATTTTATTCAAGATGGTTGAGAAGGAAAAGGTATTCCGTCATCTTGGGGCATCCGCCATATTGGATATATACATTGTCACCAGACTTGCATGTGTGTGAAATTTCAAAGCTTTAGTTAATTTAATCTAGTCGAACAAATTGCAGCAATTAGATTATGGGGCCTTTCCAACTAATAAATTATAATATTGACATTTGACATATAATAACAAAGAAAATAAAATTTCCGTTAACGCGTATAGTAACGCGTATAGTTACCACTAAACATTATAAAATTTGCTGTTCGTGTTCATGGTTTTCTATATGTTATCACGTTATGATGTTAAAAATAAACAAAGAATGCTTGTCAAATACCTAACTAACATCTACGGAACAAACTAACATTAGATTTTTTTTATTTTCAAAATATTTCTGAAACTAAGTACAAATTTAGAAAAACACATTTTTTCATGACTATCTTGTAAAAATATACAGGCTAATAAACTGTTATGACATGTAAGTATATCATAATTATAAAAAAAACAACATTGAAAGGTAGGTACTTCTTTCTCTGTTGCGCATGCGCCGATTTTCCCGAAAAATAAATTACAAAACTTTCTTGTAAAACATATAGAATAATAATCATTTATGAAAAGTTTACTATTATTATATAAAAAACATCATAGCATATAATATCTTTTGCGCATGCGCCGATTATCCCCAAAAAAAATTACAAAAATTTCTAGTAAAATATGCAGAATAATAAGCCGTTATAAAAAATTGGTTGTCTGTAAAGTCGGTTTACGGACGATAGTTTTACGTGATAACGTATTCCGCTCAATATCATATTTAATAATACATTACTGCGCTCTCGCTTGCACGCACAGGGTCAGGCGGAATGTTACGGAACGTTACACTTTTTCGTGCGTGCAGCTGGTGTTTCATCAATTTATAAGACGTTATCACGTCAAAAACTTTTTTTTTTAAACCCCTCTTGACGTCAAAAACTTAGTCCGCCATATTTAGAAGTCCGCCATATTGGATTTAAACTAAAGTCACTTTATTTTTCGAGTTATTCTCAGCAAGCCCTTTCATTTGATACCCATATTGTAGGAAAGTATAATAAAATTAGTCCGCCATCTTTAGAAGTCCGCCATATTGGATTAAGAGTGACGTCACTTTATTTTTCGAGTTATTCTCAGCAAGCCCTTTCATTTGATACCCATATTGTAGGAAAGCATAATAAAATTAGTCCGCCATCTTTAGAATTCCGCCATATTGGATTTAGAGTGCCGTCACTTTATTTTTCGAGTTATTCTCAGCAAGCCCTTTCATTTGATACCCATATTATAGGAAAGCATAATAAAATTAGTCCGCCATCTTTAGAAGTCCGCCATATTGGAATTAGAGTGACGTCACTATATTTTTCGAGTTATTCCCAGCAAGCCCTTTCATTTGATACCCATATTGTAAGAAAGCATAATAAAATTAGTCCGCCATCTTTAGAAGTCCGCCATATTGGATTTAGTGTAACGTCACTTTATTTTTCGAGTTATTCTCAGCAAGCCCTTTCATTTGATACCCATATTGTAGGAAAGCATAATAAAATTAGTCCGCCATCTTTAAAAGTCCGCCATATTGGATTTAGAGTGACGTCACTTTATTTTTCGGGCTATTCTCAGCAAGCCCTTTCATTTGATACCCATATTGTAGGAAAGCATAATAAAATTAGTCCGCCATCTTTAGAAGTCCGCCATATTGGATTTAGAGTGACGTCACTATATTTTTCGAGTTATTCTCAGCAAGCCCTTTCATTTGATACCCATATTGTAGGAAAGCATAATAAAATTAGTCCGCCATCTTTAGAAGTCCGCCATATTGGATTTAGACTTGACGTCACTATATTTTTCGAGTTATTCTCAGCAAGCCCTTTCATTTGATACCCATATTGTAGGAAAGCATAATAAAATTAGTCCGCCATCTTTAGAAGTCCGCCATATTGGATTTAGAGTGACGTCACTTTATTTTTCGAGTTATTCTCAGCAAGCCCTTTCATTTGATACCCATATTGTAAGAAAGCATAATAAAATTAGTCCGCCATCTTTAGAAGTTCGCCATATTTGATTTAGAGTGACGTCACACAGCTAACAATGCATTGTCATTCAAACTAAACCTGTATACAAATTTTCATCTCAATCGGTTGATGATATCTGCTTCAAAATTACCGAAGGCATTTCCGCCATCTTTAGAAGTCCGCCATATTGGATTTAGAGTGACGTCATACAGCTAACCATGCATTGTCATTCAAACTAAACGTGTATACAAATTTTCATCTCAATCGGTTGATGATATCTGCCGCTCGAATATCATATTTAAGTCAGGCGGAACGTGACACATTTCGGAACGGGACAGATTTTGGAACGGTACAGATTTCGGAACGGGACAGATTTCGGAACGTGACACTTTTTCGTACATGCAGCCGGTGTTTTATCAATTTATAAGATTGGTGTTTCATCAATTTATAAGACGTTATCACGTCAAAAACTATATTATTATTTTATAAAACAACATTATAAAAGATATACTCTTTTGCGCATGCGCCGATGTTCCCCAAAAAAACAATAAATCACTTTATATTTGCATATCAAACATCCTCCCAAAATTTGGTTACAATCCGATCATCCGTTGTGTCGGAATGGTAAGAAATGTCAAAAATGACGTTTGCAACTGTCAAAGTTTTATGTTCTAAATTAGTTATTCAAATTGTTAACTCAGAAGGCGTTGCATTTTACCAATATTTATAATGGCATTCGTTTTTGAACAAATGCAAACTTTTTATTTTAGTACTACCAAGGCAATTTTAAATGAAAGGCTTGCCTTTTTTTAATATTTATTTATAATTAAAAAGATATTTATTTAATTAAATATCTTTTTAATTAGTCGGGCACAACGGGTTTTTTTGTTTTCAATAATTTATTAATGTTTTAATTTTAATTTAAATAGTTTTTTTTTTAATTTCCACCGACTAGTTTTGGAGAAATCAATGAAAACATATCATCCATCTACCGTTTTACCATAAAGCCAATGTTAAATATGCCTACTTTTGAAGTCATTTATTTATATAAATAATCGGGCAACCCCCCCTAAAATTTTCAGAATTGGTTTAGACTTAGTCCAACTTAAAAAAAAATCAATCCTTTCTATTTCAAATTACCTTGGTGCTCGTATTTTAAATTGTCATGTTAAACCGTGCAACAATTAAATTGAATTCATTTCTATATAATTATGTATAAAATGAATTTATTTCTAATCTTTGATTAACGTCTGATTAGAACTCTTCAATAAATAATAATAATTTTATTTATTGATGAATTTATTTCTATATAAATCGGGATAAAAAAACTGTTTGGGCAAATTCTGTTACACGAAATATATGTAAAATGTTCTCCTCTTTCGTTTAAGACTGGTTTCAAACCGATCTGATTTAAATTGAGCGAGAAATAAGCAAAAAACTTTTTTTTTCCTAATTTTCTCCCCTCTGGGACAAAAATTCAAAAATCGGGCGACGTTAGGATTTAAGTTACCCGGAGACGAATCGAACAAAAAAAAGTTTTTTAAAATCGGTTAAGGCGTTTGGGCTGTACGCTGGATACAAAAAGCGTGACTCACAGATTCACAGACAAAGCGAGTACATATAGGCGCTTTAGCTTACGCTATTCGCGCCTAAAAAGTGGAACACTATTCACTACAAAAACAGTAATTAAATTCAGTTACAAAAACGATTCTATCTGTTTTTGTTTGTTAGTGTATTTGCCATAAGGCACTTACACTATTGGCGTCGGTCGGATGGCGGGACCTAGGGGTCGGACCAAAATTTCTCGACGTTTCATAACTTTTTAAGAAGTTTGGCACCATTTTTGGAAATGTTTATATATATATGTATATATATATATATATATATATATATATATATATATATATATATATATATATATATATATATATATATATATTTATATATATATATGTGCGGGCTATAACTTTCGAAGGAGTTAATTGATTTTAACGAAATTTGGACCACATGTTGAAATCCATCACCGCACGAAGCCTATTTAAAATGGGCCCAATCGGGCCATGTTAAGGGTGGTATTTAGGGGTTGAAAAAAGTTTTCGGGCCCAAAAATACCGAAAAAATTTTCGGAACCATTTCAAATTTGAAATTTAACCCTTTAGTAATTATTAAAATGTGCTGCTAAAATTTTAATAAAATCGGCCCGACAGGACCGGACTTACAAATTTTATGAAAACACAAGTTTCTGATATGGATTTTACATACTGAAGAGTGTATATAATTTGGTACAGATGTTGAATTGATATGTAGTATTGAAATTAAGTAAAAAAATGTTTTAAGGGTTGTATTAAGGGGTAATTTTTTTTATTTTGTCCAAAAACAAAGTTAAGTTCATATAATAGAGCCACACTGCTTATAAAAGCAAATACACTATATGTCGGCAGGGTTTCGCACTGCGACCCGGAGTTTTTTTTTTTTTTTGTTTAACAATATTCATTTAGGAAAATTATTGAGACACTTCATCCGGTTTATTCTCTCGGTTTCATTATTAAAGTAATATTTAAATACATATTACATGTATTAAAAAAAAGAAACGTAGGTAACAGAATTGGCGGTATTCTGCATACTAAATGCCAAACCTGCAACTGGGGAGCCTTAGAGACTGCGCACACTTGTCAAACATAAACCTTCACGACCTGCACAGGCAGGAGCAAAAAAGTCTTCGTGAAGACACTTGCGTTTTTTGATGGAGTAACGCACTTTAGACAAACACCTGCAACTAGCAACCAGCAATGGCCTCCAGTCGGTCACTTGCAATTTCTCTCTAACCGTTCTGAGCCTATCTTGTGTAGCAGCGATGTCTCGTTTTCATTAATTAATTTGCATTGATAAAATACTTGATACTTGCAAACTGTCTACCGCACATTATTAAACCTGCATTAAAATTTACTGGTTTGTGCTGGTTTATGCTGGTATAATGTGCGACATCGTTCAAATTGCTGGTTTGCGCATAGAGAATGCATTTTTGTCTGTTCTATATGTAAAATGGTCCGCTGAGTTCCTGATCCGTTTAAAGAAGTGATTAGTGAACCGACTTGTACGGATCTTTGAATCGGTTCAGAACTGAGTTGCTCAACCATAGAGTACTCCAGGGTCGGACTGGGCCGGAAGGACCCGGGTGACTCCCTACAAGCCCGGGGCCCGAGACTGGATAATGATATAGATGGAATACTTACTATCGGAAAATAGTGAAATATACAAATTATTAATTATCAACGATATAATCGATATAATGCGCCTCTTTCGCATTATTTGAAAATGTGTACCAAATCAATCGAGTTTTTAAGAACATCTAAAAATTATTTTTTTTTTAATATCTCTGATTTCTGAAACAATGTCAAAATTAATGTATTATACTATAATGATACACGTCTAAATAAGTTGATTTGATCAAAAGTTATCGCCGTTCAGAAATATTAAAAACTGGTTTCAGAATGGCCTCCTCAGGTTCAACCATTTTCGAATTTTTATATTTAATTTCTCTCAAATTGTATGAACGTACTATTTGATCTAATTTATAATTAGGTCGCAAGAGCTGGGACCTAGCATGCGCGGGCCCCCTGTCCTATTTACCGCCTGGCTTGCGGAAATCCAGGCCTGTGGGGGGCCCGCGCAGGTTGGGGCCCGTCTGGCGAACGCCACTTCGACTATATGACCAGTCCGATGCAATGCTCTTCAGATGTAAATTCCGCCTTGCCTTCGTAGATAATAAACCATAAACACACACACAGATTTCCAATCAAAATTATTCAAAATAGCTTCCTAGAACCCTAAAACGTCGAGATCCGATGAAAACTAAAGTTTTGAATATCGGGCCGAAACCAATAATTATCCTTTTTTTTGAAAATTTTCAATATCGGGAAATTAATAAAGCATATTAAGAGGATATTAATTACAAGGAAACATACAAAATAAGATTTTCAATATTTGTTGAGATATCGCAACAAAATAAGTCACAGTCGTCATGGTATGCCATTCAGCTTCAGTGTACCATAAACGAACGGCTCGTTTTCCGTGAATAAAACTTTTTATTTAATTATTTTATGCGTCAACTGTTATTTTGGAAATAATGTGCTGAATCTGAAGCGTTTTAAAGGACGTTCAGGCTTTATCATATTTTTGTTGGAATAAACGGAACAGTTTTTTAGTGTAAAGTGTAGTACCTATTGTAATGTCAGTTTGTATACTTTCCATAATAGCTTTTCTAGTTTGTACCAACCTAAGTCTAATACCTCTAAATAAATACTTAGTCTGCTATTGATTCCAGTGTTATCGTTTTGTTTCCATGTTCCATCTTCTGATTGCTGAAAGTTTTAATCGCACTGTACTTAACTCTTTTATCGATAATAAACACCAATGAAGTTCTATGTGTATGTTATTGTGAAGCTTTTGGTACAAGTTTTAAGAACACATTACTAAGCTTTGTGTAAGTACATATAGTGCTGTGTTCTGAAAGCTCTTTCCTCTGAGATTAATACAGCTAACTCTCTCCAAACACAAGGGCTTGAGATTGGAATCTTCTTTTCTCTGCGGGAAAATGTTGTGGAAGGAAGGTTACAACTTATTTACAAATTTGAAAAAATTTCATATTAAGCCAAGTAGATATATAATTAATTTGTCATCTTTCGACAATTATTTGTGGTAAAGGATTAGTGGCAAATATTTATATAAGTTTCTACGACTGCAACAATAATTGTTGCAGTCGTAGAAACTTATTTAGTGACTATGACACAAGTACTCGATAATTATCATCGAATACTTGTGTCATTGTCGCTAAATTCGGAATTTATATTCAAGACAAATACATAAATAAACAAGGGGTTGGACAAGTTTGAGAATGGACTGAATGATGTGTGCGGTGAGGTTTCTGTATTTCCTGTACTTGTAATGCTTAAGAGTATTCGTCCCTGCAAATACCCTCTGCACCCTTCATCTCAAATCTTTTCCCCTCGCCTAAAAACAGTTCGCGCTCTCCCGACGCTATTTTTAAAGCTAGAGAGTTCTGGTAAAAATGAAAGACAAAGAATCAGACTACAGATCCTTCAGGCGAATTTTTTTCAAAAGGTTGTAAGTTTTCTCAGGAATTTTTTTTCAAAAAATTCGCCTGAAGGATCTGTAGTCTGATTCTTTGTCTTTAATTTGGCGTTTACCAGAACCCTCTAGCTTTAAAAATAGCGTCGGGAGAGCGCGAACCGTTTTTAGGCGAGGGGAAAAGATTTGAGATGAAAGGTGCAGGGGGTATTTGCAGGGACGAATACTCTTAAGAAGAGGGAAAAATATTTGAAGGGAACTTGTTACTAGGTACAATTTTTCATATTTCTTCAAACAGTCAAATCTAAAAGTATCTTATACAAAGTGAACGTTAATTGCTCGTATTCCTCTCGGGGGAAGAATCTATGACTTGGGGGTCGGAAATGTGTAATTTTCGAAAAAAATCTACTTCGGTTTTCTTTTTACACAAATCCATATTTTGGGACTTAAAAATTAAAATATTCTGACTTTTTGGCTTGAATTTTTTCATGATCTGATACGTTACTGATTGGCCAACCTTTCTAAAGCTGAAGACCACAAAATTTACTATTAGATTTTATGTTGTGTGTTAAAGATTACAATAAATAGAAAAAATAAAATAAAAATTCTTCACAAAAGTGTCATTATCGTAAAAAAATTACGCATTTCCGACTCCCAAGTGTTAATCATTCTTCTTCTCCCGAGATGAATACGAGAAATTACCGGTCACCCTATATAGTTAAGTGAAAGAGTAACTGGCTTGATTTCTCCAATCCTATTCTATTTAGATAAGTAGACTATTATTGTCATTTTTACCTCTCTAATTTGACTGTAATTAGAGATAAGATGTGAAAATGGCAATCTAAAGAAAGTATAAAAACAATTTTAATTATTTATTACATCTGAAATAATTTACAACTAAAGAAATATTTAACATGTTAAACAATGTTTCTAAGTGGCAATTTGTATTTATACATAATTTAAAAAAATCCCAATTTCATGCCTTTTTATTTTTTCACCTAAATACTTAATTTCATACGACGGACGTTAAGATTGTTGACTATTAATCGACTGACAAATAACACAACGAACCGTTTGTAATGCGATTTCTCTTTAAGTTTATTTACTTTAGTGTAATACTTTTAATCGCTTTCGATAATGAATTTAGTCGTTCGCTAAAGCTAGGGTATATATTTAACTCGAACCTCGTTACGATGGACTCATGTACAGTATCAATAAAACACGTATGTCGAGTTTCATTCAATTCCCAATGGGATTTTCGTTCAAAAGAAAAACGCTATTTGCATTACACAAGTCCATTACACGCGGTACAAAAAAGTAATCAAAGCTGTATCGTACTCACTGGGTGATGGCAGGGAAATTGGAAATGTGGAAGCGGAATGAGAGAAAACATAATGGCGCGTACACATTGGGATACTATGCATTTGGGTTGGTTTCACTTACTTTGCAATGTGCACTTTTTTACATAATGAAAAGTATTGTAGTGTGTTTCAAGATATGCGGTTGGGACAAAAGTTACACGTACTAAAGTTCTACCAATTTTAAAATAATAACAGAGCGGGGTGGAGTAGCGGTGACAGCACTAGACTCGCATTCGGGAGGTAGCGGGTTCGAATCCCGGCGGGGGCATATGTGGCTCTCGTCGAGAAACGGTAATTCCTGTACCGGCCATCTTGTTGAGGTTTTTCATGGTTTCCCTCAACAAATCAGATAAATAACGAGATGGTTCCTTATTCAAGGCCATGGCCGATTATATTTGTGAAACTCCTATGCTCAAAATTTACCTACCTTATCTTAATTTCCTAAAATTCTTTCATTCGCCCATAGCTATTAATTAAGTGGAACTTTTAAGGAGGTTGAGCCGTTTTACGAAGATAATGAAAAAAATCTGAAATAAAGTTTTTTTAATAGATTTTTTTATGACAAGATTTTCTGTAAAAAATCCAAAATCATTAGGAGATTTATAAAGTTAAAAATTAAAAAAAACTTTTACATGTAGTCTTAAGGAAAATATGTCAACCTAGCATGCAAACTGTTCGTTTTATTTTTTTGCAAATAACGGAATAATGCCAGCAGTTTCGAAAACTAACTATGTAATGCATCGATGTCTTACGCATATCTTAATATTTTTTCTAATTTAATTAGGAGACTTTTAATCAATAAAAAAAATTATTAAACCTTAGCACTTTTCGATTATGAACTTTTATTCTTGACAGTTTTAACAATTTTAACTGAATTTTCAACTTTTTAATGATTTAATTTTAATTTTTATTACTTCTAATTTATTTTTTTTAATAATTTTCTGCAAAAAATATGTAAAATACAGATATTTACATAAATTTATTTTTTCTAACCTAACTTTTTACAAAAAATTCAAAAGTTAGACCATTAGTAAAATACTGAAATAATTAATTAATATTAAAAAAAAATTATTTATGCCTTTATGAAAATAATTTATTGGTATCATCGACTTATAACCTTTTGTAAAAATTTATTATGGAAAAGTTCCCATTTAGAATTCGACTTACTTTTGATTGGGACTGTAACGGATCAACCTCCTTAAATGTAGAAAACAACGGGAAGTATGAGAAATTCAAAATAGTAATGGTGCGAATGTGGTCTGTTATGACATAAAGTCGAGAAATGGACGTTAAACGCATTATTATTATTATTATTACCAATTTTAAAATAATAACTCTACCGTTGTTATTTCCGAGAAAAACTATAATTTCTAATTTTAAATTGAATTATTCGGCTATAATGAGCAAATTTTGATAATATTTTAATTAACTTACCCGTACGATAGCTATGCTTTTGATACTTGCAGTTTTTACGGTCATTAATTCAAAGAACCAGACGTGATGTGGGTCGTGTGTGAGTCCACAAATGCGACCTTTAAAGTTCACCCCACTAATTTCTCTGAAGGTTGGATTATATTAATAATGAATGTAAATAATAATATAACAACAGAAAAAAAGCATAGACTTATTTTTTATCAATACATATTATTATAATGTAAGAAATATATAAGATTGATCTTTATGAATGGTCTAAATGCAATGGTATTATTATTTTTGAACTGTATGAAAATATCTGATTTTCAAAAGTATCTATTGCTTTCAAAACCAATTATTTCCCATTAATATTTTTCAAGAAACCCTCTTTTCGTAGCCTTTTTGTTTTAGTAACATAAATTTAAACAAGTGCTTTTCTTTTTTAAATTCGACTGTATTTCATGAGATTTTATTTTGAAGAAAAACATTATTTTTTTATTGAAGCTAGAAATTTTACTCTAAATGAACAATTATTGAAATATGAGTTCCTGTCAGAAATTCTTGTAATTTGATGAACAATAACTAGTGCTGTTGAGTTTCATATTTTCAAGAACTGTCACTTCGTGATATCATATTTGATATATTATTTACATCCACTTTTCCCAGAAGCAGTTCCAGTTTGTAAAATCCAATTTCATCACATATTTCAAGCGTAATAAACGTATTTGAACGCTAGGGTACTTTGTACAAGCTGTTTCATAAAGGCATATTACACTAATTTCAGATGTCTATATTCGAAGGCTCAACTAAAAAAGAATTACCTGAAAATGAACAGTTTAAAATTGACCACTGCTTTGACTCATTCAATATTTTTTTTACAACAAATTGAGGATATAGTATCATTTAAATATGATGTAATTCCAAAATTTCCATGTTTTTTACCTATTCAATGTTATGTTTAAGAAATAACTAAATATTTATTATTATTCTAAAAACTTGTCACATTATAAATATTGACAAAATTTTTATACTTGGCTTCGGCTCGTACAGCACAGTATTCGGATTAATTCAGTAGTAGTAGCAAAGGTGTACTTGGGAATCTCAGAAGAAATTTAATTTTAATTTTAGAAAAAATTCCTCCAATGTGAATAAGTAGTTCAGAAAAATTGGACTGACGCCTATTTACCAATATTTATACTTAAAACCATTGAATAGTTTCTTAATTATTAACTGAACGCTATCACTGCAGTGAAATGTAAGACCTAACCCTCCAGATCAGAAAAATGTTTCATTTAGAGTTGCAATAGGCGACTTTGGAAAATTGAAAATCCTGAACAGCAAAAATTTTCAAATCGGCCTAAATTTTTGTATATGAAATATTTAGTATTTTATTATAAACATTACAAAAATAATATATTTAATGTAGCTTTGGTACAGCGGTGCCAGGCTATACTATAGAAAGGATGTTTGAAGTTTTACCGTAATATAATAACGCTGTATCATTTTTTCCCTGTTATTTTTTAATGCTTATATAAATTACAACATATTTGCATACAACCTTACTACTTAAGATCGATAGTATGGTACTTTTTACGACCACCAAGTAACTGAATTTTCTGGTAAAATGAATATGAATATTTGATATTATTCTTAATGGGACAATGGAAACAGTTGAAATAACAATTAAAAATTTGTGACTAAAACTTATTTAAATGCTTTTTAAATGAATATTTGAGACGCTTTTTAAATAATATACATTTTTTGCAGTATTCTGCGCCGATTTTCAAAAATTTTTTTGGAATCTTTGACGATAATACGCATTGATGGACATCCTAGTGATGTAGAAATCGTTTTTTATTTACAAGATATCGTGTTAAATCTACTTTTTTGCAGTTTTTTGTGTAAACAAAAAAGTCTGGATCGATTTTGATAAAATTTCAGTCGAATCAAAATATTTCCACACTTTGATTGACACTCTAATGAAATCTCATTTTTTATTCTCAGAATTTCGTACTAGATTACGACCAGGTACGTACATATACGCATATTTCTTTTCAAAAATATTGTAGTCACCTTGAAACATAAAGATTAAAGATATGTTTTTTCTCATTTCTGCTTTCGGATACATTACAATTACTTCTTACTGTACTCGGATGTTAATAAATAAGCATTATTCCGCACATACATAAAAACATATAAAAGAAAATTGAATGTTGTTATCAAACAATTGCTACTTTCACTAGTTTTCAAATTAATACTTGAATCTGACTGATCTACACAACACAAGCTATAATTTAGAACCAGTCTATGTAGGTACTGAGACAGCAATAAATATTTTTCTTCACAGTTGCACACAATCGTGCTTTATGAAGTTGATAAGATATTATAAAAGGGATGTAAGATTTATATTAAAGCTTCCATGTGAATAATAATTGAATCATCTCACCGAAAAATGCGGACATTCTGAATGACTTTACTAATTTAATATTTTTATATACCTACCTGCAGAAGTTGTGATATTTAAACACAATATAACATGTAATATAAATAATATTCTAAAACGATTGATCTATATCGAAAATAATATATGTTTTTTCGTCAGGAATGTATGAACAATGAACATGATATAACTAACATAAAGAACGAATTTGGAGGTTTCGGGCTTAGATCCTGACGGTGAAAATCTTTTAATTTAAAACAGGATTTTATCATTGGCTGGACAATTTTAATATTATTCAAATAAATCAAATTTTCGACCAATTTTTTTCAGACCATATATTGACAAAAATTATATAAAAATATAAATCAAAATAACATTCAATCATCGTGCATTCTATTAGATAATATTAAGTAACTAATACTAATAATTTTTATATTTTTTAGATTTTTCTGAAGAAGATCCAAATCCGGATCGAAACGTCATCCTTTGTTATTTTGATTTATATTTTTATATAATTTTTGTCAATATATTATGGTCTGAAAAAAATTGGTCGACAATATTATTTATTTGAAGAGTTCTATTCAGACGTTAATCAAAGTTTTGAATTTAAATATTAGTTAAATTACGTGCTACAAGACAAAAAGAAAACATACCTTATTTAGAACTAATTGGCAACTAATCACGGCTATACCTACATTGAATCGGTATTTTTCCCGGTTCAATGCGATGATGTGTTTCGATGTTATCCGTCGTGAGTGCCCACACAGCTGCAGTTGTGTTGGGGGTATTATGACTCATGAGTGACTCTGACAATGATTTTTTGTATTGGCCTCTGTTAAAAAAGACCATTCTCATTAATTAGAATCGTATAAAAATGTGTCAGTGCATCAATTTAATGAAAATAGATCTGAAAATAAGTTTTTCAGAATTTGGAAACATATAAGATAAATTCAAGGACTACCACCGTTTGACTATATTCAACATGACTGTCGTCTCTGTTTTTCCCCGCCTTTATATTGTGCCGCCCGAATGATAAATTGGAATGGAAACAAACACGTGTGATTGCTAGTTCTGTCGGTCCGCGAAGGGCCGTCATCGTTTCTTGTCGTAACAACCTTTCCAGTGTAGCCATCTACATTATAATCTTAGTGTTCTTCCGACGCCATATCGAAAGAGATACGGATCCAATGTAAATTCAGTTAGATATAAAATTTAAAGTGTAAAA
Source organism: Xanthostigma xanthostigma (assembly GCA_963575645.1). NCBI lineage: Eukaryota > Metazoa > Arthropoda > Insecta > Raphidioptera > Raphidiidae > Xanthostigma > Xanthostigma xanthostigma. The sequence continues at coordinate 20,932,530 of OY754465.1, forward strand.
TATTTATATACAATAATTTCCACTTTGATGCACCCATAGATCTCACAATTGTGAAGATTCATGTTTGGCGTTACGTAAAATAAAAACTAACTTTCATATGAAGAGAAAAAAATAGTTACAAGTTGCTTTATATATGGAAAGATTAACTGTTTGGATATGTAACTGTTGAGTAAATGATAACTCATTTTGCCGCGATAGTGATAGGTTTAAGTCCCGAGAGTAACAGTATTTGAAAATGTTTTAAACTTCTCGCTATAAAAAATGCATATTTTTCAAAAAAATCGGGAAGTTATTGTTTTCACCATGTCTTTGGAAAATCTAGTTTTCGCCAGATCTCGACGTTTTGAGGTTCTAGGAAGCTATACTGACTATTTTGACGATGATATCCGTAGGGCTGTATGTGTATGTATGCAAACCTCTTATATCTTTTGAACAGAGTGTCAGATTGAAACGCGGTTTGCGACATCTGACGTGACCTTGCTGATATTAGATTATCTGAAAATTTGGAATGATTCGGACCAATAATTTTTGAGAAGTCTCAAAAATACAAGTTTCAAAAATTTTAAGAAATTTGTTTTTTTTAATATTTTCCAAACTATTAAACCGATTAGTTTTAAAATTTAATCAGCTCTTTTTCTCAAAAAACTGCATCGATTGTCGCAAACCGCATCACAATCGGTTTATTTGTTCCCGAGATATCGTGAACGAAAAATTTGTAAGAAAGTGTTTTTTTTAAATTACTCGTAAAATTCTTATCAGATAGATTTTCTTTAATAAATTACTTTTGGGTTGAAAACACTGAGTCGATTGCCGCAAACCGCATTAAAATCGGTCCATTTGTTCTCGAGATATCGTGAACGAAAAATTTGTAAGAAAGTGTTTTTTTTAATTAATCGTAAAATTTTATAAGATCGATTTTTTTGTAATAAATTACTTTCTAAGGTTAAAAAAACTGTCGATGTTCGCAAATCGCATCAAAATCGGTTCATTTGTTTACGAGATATCGTGAACGAAAAACTCGTAAGAAAGTGTTTTTTTTTTTTTGATCGTTTTGAATTTTAAAATAGCGGGAAGTTTCAGGGATGGACTGCAGGGTGAAACTTCTTTTCAATTTTTTTAATATAACATTGTAACAATGTGCATTTCTTAACAATTGTAACAAACTGTAGCTATCTTCCTGTTAATAAATTTATTATTACGTAGCGTCTACTGAAAAAAAAACTCGAGTGCAGTTTTAATATTACTAGGGAATAGTCTGAAAATTAATTTAATGGTATAGCAATACGAAACCGATATAGAAAAGAGTATAATATTAATTTTCATAAACGATACAACATGCAATCCGAAGCGCGGTGAATCATTCACAAGCGTATTACTAGAAAGACAGATAGACAGGCAAACGAACAGACGAGAATTTGTGACGTAGCGGTAGCGATCATAGTGGAAACGTGAAATGTAACACCGGTTGTTAGTTGGGGGCCATTCAAGGATGAGAGAAAAAAGGATAATATAATAATCTAATCGTTCTTTACAGAATCGTATAAATGGTTTATTTATAAATACAACTGGCCATTGCAATAAAGTAACAAATCGCTAATTATTTTTTTGTACGACGCCCTAAAAAATAGTTGCTTTTCGTGTCTGTAGAGCGACCTTAAAATGACTTTCTCGCACTACAGCATAAAGTAAAATAAAAGGAATTAAATTTTATCAACCCAATTGTGATATCTCTGTCAGTTGCCATCTTAATTCATATGAGCAACAGAGAAGCAAAGTATAAGTATATAATATATCGGGTGCGGCAAAAGTTTGGAAACGGTTCGATATTTCCGGAGGGTTAGGTTTGCGAAAAAAAGTTTGGTACAAAAGTTGATTGGTTTTCAGTTTGCAATCGTTTGGTCACTGAATCATCCCCCAACCTCTCACCCCCTACGAGGGGGTGAGGGTGACTTTGAAATTTCAAATGGCGACCCCAATTTTCTTTCGCGGATTCGGGTTCAGATAGCAAAATTAGGCAACTTTTGTTCGAAAAATTTTTTGAACCGGATCATCCCTCACCCTCCAGACAATTCGCTTTTATTCGCAATTTCATGCATTTTTCCCTCAAGAACGGTCTTGAACGAATTTCAAAAAAAAAATTTCGGACAAAAGTTGCCTAATTTTGCTCTCTGAACCCGAATCCGCGAAAGAAAATTGGGGTCGCCATTTTAAATTTCAAAGTCACCCTCACCCCCACGTGGGGGGTGAGGGGTTGGGGGATGATTCAGTGACCAAACGATTGCAAACTGAAAACCAATCAACTTTTCTACCAAACTATTTTTTCGCAAACCTAACCCTCCGGAAATATCGGACCGTTTCCAAACTTTTGCCGGATCCTGTATATTCATGTAGTATACCCAATACTCACCCACTATATTTTTTTTAGTGTAAGAGTTTGCATAAAATAATAACTAATAAGCATGAATCACTATGTAGCGATAATACATGACGGACAACAACGCGTAAGTCGAAAAGACGAACTTAAGCCGTTAAGACGAAAAGACGTACGCGCGAATCGTGTGTTACATTATAAATATTATTTTTGTATTTTTGTATTCTTTTGTCGTTAATACTGTTTAGTGTTTATACCAATATTTTAATGTTTATATCATTATTTTCTTAATAATAAATTGTTAATAAAAAATAATTAAGCAGAACGAAGCCTAGACATTGAAAACAATCCTACATTCATATATCTGACAGTTAGGTAATATTGGAAATTTGGATTGTTTATGAAGACAAACCTTCCTAAACAACCCAAAGGACCCCGTACAAACCTTATGGGATTTGGCTCTGGGTTAAATTGATCTAAAATTATTTTATTTTATAGTTTAAAGGTTGCTAAGAAAAAGTGTCCTCGGGGGCATAGCCTAAAAACTAATAGGTTTTAACTACATAATATGTTTAGCGAGATTTTAGATATAGGGATATCCATTGAATTCACAGTCTTAAAAATCCTAAGCCTTATAAATATGTTTTCGAGTGCGCTGAATCCGATTATGACATTATTATTTTATACAGGGTGACACCTTTCGACATTACCTAGTTTTCGACTATTTTTCTATTTCTAAAAAAAAGCACAAAAGATGAACATGGAACACGTTTGTGAATTCAATGGATATCCCTATGTCTAAAATCTCGCTAATCATATCTGTATAGCTAAAAATATATTGGTTTTTAGGCTATGTGCCTATAATGATACTTTTCCTTAGTTTTCGATCAATTTAACCGAGAAGCAAATCCCATAAGGTTTTTGCGGGGTCCTTTCCAATATAAACGAACTCATATATATTATTTATGAATGTTGAATATATACTAAAAATCAGCTATTTTATAGGAGATATGCAAAAATATGGTATGTAATGATATTATCACTTTTTTGTTGGCCCTGACTTTAGCCTTAGTCGAATTGAGACTGCTGGTTGTTGAATTTTGATAGAATTAGAGGAATGTAGGAAAAGGAGAGAGAAATTTATAATTGGGGGAACCAAATAGAATAAATAAATATCAAAGCTGATACTAAACGACATCACAAAATATCCATGAGAAGAGGTGGGATTCGAACCCACGACTGTCCTCATATTATCACTTGAGTGACTGTTAATACTTACTAAATCGTTTATTTAAAACTATGTCGCTTTCATGATAATACCTTTCATTACTAACGAAATGTTAAATGCTAATTATGAATCTAAAATATTTTTTTCATTTGTTATACGCACGTAAAACAGTTATGCCACTTAAAAAATTCACACCAGAATCTTCCAATATTGCATTGGCTACATTAGCCTGCTATGGCACAATTTCAGAACATTTAATATTTTATACTAACAAGTTTGGAATCATTTTTTTCTGTGAATAAAATATGAGAAGAAAATTATTAAAGTGTTTCACCTGTTTATTTCTTTCGCAATAATTACAGCAGTATCTATACATTACAAAAAAATTCACTGTCTATTAATAAAAATATTTCGATGGAATGCCACGCTTGTTAGTTTATGAATGTCGTGATAACTGTCGCATAACAGTCTAATGCATACAAAGCTGGAGAATTCTGATTCAAATTAGAAGTTTTCAACGGAATTTCTATTTATATAGCTATAGAGTTTATAAGATAAACCGAATTAAAGTTTTTCATAATTTTTGTCTGTCCGTTTATATTTGTTTGTTATCAGACTTTCACTGCAGTGGTGTTTATAATGCATTAATAAAATAAAAGCTATAATACAAATCGCGCTTCTATTAAAGGACACTTAACTGTAGCTAAAAAAACAGACATGAATTCGAGTAAAGTAAAGATCAGTAATAAAAGAATCTAGTTGTTTTTCGATAACTAATATTATAATAAACCGCAATTTTGTTGTACTAATATAAATAAAAAACATATGGGCCTCCTAAATATTGGGTTTCTTGCTATTCATAGTCAAATTGATTTGGAACCCGCAGTATATAGTTTTGAACAAAACCTTGGTCTGAGTCGAATCAGTTCTGGTGTAGGTATGGCGTGCAACCGATTGCAGGGTAGTTTTTTATCTAGAGTGCGTGCTACGCGATTAAGGGATGAAGCAAGAAGATATGAGAATGACGTGCTTGAACCATTTCGTTAAGTGAATCACTCGCGTGGATAGTTGACGACGCCCTCTGCAGGCCGTTCGTTGTTCACTGTTCGCCATATATATACGATATCATGCCCTCGTACATCTACAGTTTGAACAGTAACATCTTAGTCAAAAAAGTAACCCCAAGGGCAGTGGTTTATTAAACCGTTTGGAGGTTTACAAATTTTTGACTGACTTGTGATCAAAAATAATATTTCAAGATATCTAAATCAAAAACAATTTCAAGCTGCGCATAAGAAACGTTTCAGAGTTGTGGAGAGTCAAAGTGATCAAAATTGATTCACTTATGCTGGGTTGCAGAAAATATTGACAAAAAGTTGATTTGATAATGAACTTAGAATGTGATCATAGAAGCCAAGAGCAGTCCAATGTCGTATTCTAACTCCCTGTCACAAAGAACATTAGATTGTAATTACACAAAAACAAATTATCGATTTTCATCGAGAAAGATCCGGTTTCAAACTAAATCAGTCAAAATAAAAAGTTGTTTCGAAGTGGAAATTATCCAACAAAACGATGCTAAATACATGTATGCACAGTTTAAAGAAATGTTGTTTCACCGATTAACTATTTTTTGAGCAGGATCGATTTAAAATTCTACAGTACTTTTGTGATGGAGAGATATGAGTGATCACAATATAAGATCATTTTCAAATCAGATTTTCTGACAACGCTTTCTGCAACGGAACAATAGTCCAGTATGTAAAAATCACAGCTGCAATTGTAAAAATTCCGATCTGCTGCGGCTATCTGATATTGAACATAATGATAAAGATAAAGAACCTATTTTCTATTGATGTTGTAATTATAACACTGAATAATCATTTTCACTTTCTGGATTATGTTAAGCAATCTTGATCATTTTACCACTCCATATCTCTAAAACCTTTCATTTAGGTACTCAGTTAGTCTTTTTTTGGTAATTAACGTATATAAGGTATCAATTTGACGATAAAGCAGTAAAAAAATTGTCGACCTCCAAAACGGGTTATTTTTGGGATCATTTTTTGGAAACTAAATACAGAGTAAGTCATGCTTTGATGTGAGTTAAATTTCAGTTAAATAGTATTTCCTACCCAAGAAATCTTCAGCCTACATCCCTCGAAACTCAAGCAATATTAAAGATTTCATAAACAGTTTATTTGATATAAACACTGATAAACCGATTCATCTGAACTAAAACTTAACTCTTATGGAACCATATTTACTAATTTTCATTATTGATGACCCCATAGTAGGGTCCTCAAGTTTCATGAAATTCAACGGCTACTGCAATTTTACATAAGTTTAGGTTACATCCTCAACATTGATGGTACTGTACTTCCACATATTCGTTTGATTTGAAACTTTGAACTATGATGTCTGTAACCAGGAGACCCAGCTCAAGCGTAGCGGTGGACCGATATCTGTCGCATGAACCAATATGGCATCAGCTACTGTATAACGCACACATCTTCATAGCTTACATTTGTGTAGTGTCTGGGAAGTTAAACAACTTTGGTAACTATGGCGAAAATAGGTGTAAAGACCTGAAGTTTTCTCAGGTAGTGATAACAACGCCATCTCTCGTGCGCCAGAAAACGGTCCGTCAAAGCACGGCAAGACATATGAAGCTAGGTCTCCTGGCTTTGCACACATACCTAGTTCCGATAGCGACATATCTCTGAATCTCTGCTATATAAAATTGTCTCCTCGTATTATGTACTTCTAGCTGATCGCTTGTAATTTACAAATATATTATGTACATATTTTTTTTCGAAAGTGTTTCAACTCTACAACAGACACACGTGCGAGATGAGAAACATCCGTGAAAAAGTTTTTTTTTTGCTTATTTTGTATTCGAATATAAATGAAATTATATTTCATTTTCTTAAGCGCATTGCGGTAAATAAAATGAATAAATCACTGCCACACTTTCCTTTCCGCATTTTTTTTCCTTCAACAAAAAACTGTGAAGATATACAACAGCTTAATGAAATAAAATTAATGCTGCGGTTTTAAGAAATAGAATCGGTGAGAATATTTTGTTTAGCCGAAATGAAGTAGCAAGATATTATTTTGGAGTATTATTGCAATGCTTTTGATCGTTTGAAGGTATTCTATTGACGGTGGGGCTTTTTAGTATATTTAGGGTATTTTTTTAGTGTGTTAGGCGCTTACACTATTGGCGTCGGTCGGATGGCGGATGACTTAGGGGTTGGACCAAAATTTCTCAACGTTTCATAGCCTCCTAAGAAGTTTGGCACCGTTTTTGGAAATGTTTATACATATATGTATATTATATATTATATATGTAACTTTCGAAGGAGTTAATTTATTTTAACTTAATTTGGATCACATAATATTAGAATTCATCACCGCACGAAGCCTGTTTAAAATGGGCTTAATCAGGGCAATTTAAGGGTCAATTATTTAGGAGTTGAAAAATGTTTTTTGGGCCCAAGATTTCCGAAAAAATTCTCAGAATCGTTTCAAATTTGAAATTAAACCTTTTAGTAATTTTCAAAAAATCTACTGCTAAAATTTTAATAAAATCTGCCTGACAGGACTGGACTTACAAATTTTATGAAAACACAAATTTACTGATATGGATTTACTTACTGAAGGGTATATACCTATAATTTAGTACAAATGTTGAATTGATAATATTATTAAAATTAATAAAAAAATATTGTTTTAAGGGGTGTATTAAGGGGTAAAATTTTTAATTTTGTTAAAAAACAAAATTAAGTTTATATAATGGAGCCTGCCTATAATAGCAAATACACTATATTGTCGGCAGGGTTTCGCACTGCGACCCGAGTTTTTATTAATTTTTTAATCAATCCATATTTTATTTGTTCATTGTACTATGTCATAATATAAAGTATGGAGGACTACTTCGATATGGGAATTCACAATGTGCATACATTTTAAATGTACAATAAAATAATTTATATATATTTCGGAAACTTAAATGCAGATATACTTAATGGTTTATTGTTATTGTGGAAAAACATACAACAATGAAATCTATGATTTTACAAAAAAAAAATCTGAAAATCTGAACAAAAAGTTATCGCATTTTTTATTTAAATATCGTAATAATTTTGGAAAACTAAAACTTTAAAAAATGGAATATAAAATTTAAGCTCAAAAGGTATTTTATTATTTCGTTTTTATTTTCATTTAAATAGCTAATACACTAAAATAAAAAAGATGGTTGGTTATGTCAAAAAATCAAATTTTCGTTATAAATAAATGTAACGTACAACAAATATATAATTAACATGTGTGTCTTTTAATCACGTACAATTATTATATTAAAAATGCTGTTATCTTTTTGAAAAAAATTTAAATATACAACTGATTACCATCAGGACTCAAACCTGAATCTCCCAATTTGGCGTTGGTTGATTTATCAGTTAAAGGAAACACTTATTAATACAAAATACCACGTGTGTAAGTTCAATCTACAAATATATAATATTATTGTAAGAATTCTGAAATTAAAGAAGAATAACAAATGATTTTAAAAAATATCAAAAAAATACGCCACGGAAATGTGATTTAGTAACAGGTTTTACTGCAATTAATTCTGGTTTTTAAATTAATTTTATACGGATGCACATAAATGCAATAAAAAACGTAATTTCCCTCGTTTACCATAAAACCACAGTAATAAACTTTCACGTAGCAAAACGTATAGTTTCCAAACAATTACAAATCATCGTAGATATGTCCTGTATTTGTTTTTCTACGAACTGTAATTCGTTACCTACATTTTGTTTTGCTACTAGCAAAAACTTGAAGGGATTCAGGAATTATAGAATAAGAGGATAAACCATAGTCGCACACAACGTCGGAATCACGAGAGATTTAGAAATGGCTATAGACGCCCGATTGTTCGTTGTAGGGATTAGTTATTACGTTACTCATATTCGGTTTTTTTAAGCTTTCCGAATAAGTATAGATACTTGTCAATCACAAAAACATAATATTATATGATATATATATTATGTCTTTTTTTAAATTTTAATTAATTAGTAAAGGAGAAAACCCCTACTGCGTATCAAACATCTTCCCAAAATTTGGTTACAATCCGTTCATCCGTTTGACCTGTATCGTGCTCACAGACTAACAGACGCACAGAGTTTTTCCAAAAATATGTTTTTTGGATTCGGAGATCCTCAAAACGAAAAAAAGATCTAAAATTTTGAAAAATGAATTTTGACCTAAACTAGTACCATTCCCCACTAGTGGGTTGGAATGGTAAAATACATAAGGTTTGTTCCAAGCAGCGAGCAAACAATAACCAAACCGTCACACGCATAGGAAGTAGCTAAAGCGAAACTGTTTGTATCGGTTTCGGAACACGTTTTAGCTATCTGCGCATGACGGTGACGACTTCGTTACCGTTTACTGGCTGCTTAGAACATAGGTACCTAATATGTATCGTGTTGTGTTTCAGGTGCCTCAAACGAACAAAATATTTTTTTTTATTTTAACAAAAAAAAAACAAGTGAATCGGCTGCTGTGGTCATTATCACTACAAAATGATTACAGTGATTATCATCACAATACTGCAAAAATTACAAATTTATTAACAGTAATGGTAATTTTACTTATTAGATAGGTAAGTATGGTAAGTATTATTATTATGGATATTGTATATTAGTAAAGGTAAGTTTAGATTGCTTGTGCATATAATATTATTTCCATTTATATATTACTTTCATTTGTTTATGTTTTTCAGGTAATTTAGTAACTTTTTTATGTTGTCTTCTTCATTGTTTTAGAGAACAAAATATTTTTATGAAAATAAACTATAAATAAATTTTTTATAAAATATAAACTTATAGAGTCGATGCTGTAGATGAACGATGTTCAATGATTATTAAGAAACTTGAAATTTTCTGAAATTTTCCAATAATTAAACTAAATTTTCTGCTTATTTGAGACGTATTGATTGAACTATTATGAAATTTTTAACTTTCCAAGTTTAATATTTTCAATTCTACATCAGTTTTCTGCATGTCAGCGGTACGTTCGTCGCAAATATCGTTTTCTGTGTTGAAAATAATGATTAAATATTGATGAAATTTTTCACCATTGTCCAAAATATACGATATTTCTTAATACAAAAACATTGAGCATGTTATTTAGATTTTCCGAGGGAAAACTACTCTATAAGTGGATATATTAAACTTGAAAGGCTGAAAATATTAGATTCTTTGGTCAGTACGTTTCATTTGAGCATACAAAATATAGCCAATATTGAATAATTGCTGACAAATTGAAAAAAATCGTAATTTTCTCAATAATATCTGATTTTGCAAAGCTGTTGCACCGAAACTATTCAGTTTGGAAAAAAAATGTATACCACATATTTTGTGGAAAATTTAAATGTGTTTTAAATTTTTATAATTACAATTTTGCCTATGGGGCATAGTAAGCGAGATATTTAAAAAAAACTGTTTTTTTGCGCCATATTGCTGACATAGCGGTCCAGGTGACTGCGATCATATTTTGATTTTTTCCTCATTTCATTCGGGACATCGCACTCAACAAATTCCTAAAATTTTAAAACTTCTGATTATTCAGATTAAACCTTCTAATTTATGCTATTTCTGATGAAAATATAATAAATCATTAAAATGAAACAATGTAAATTATCTGTACCTATACTATAAGCGATTGATATTTTGTAAATACATTAATTTATAAAACGATGAAGGAATTTTTTGTTGAGGATCATAAATAAATAAGCTTTACCAATGTTTCGCTAGTGGCCAACGTTTCGAAAAACTTATTTTCATCTTCAGGGCCTCAAGCTGGTCGAAAGGTGGTAAATTGTTAAAACAACATACATGATCAAGTATCAGTATCAAATAGCAGTCCACAGAAAGTGCTTTTTGGCTATATATTGTCAGACAAATATTTCGTTAAAAAAAAATTTTTACTGCGTGACATTTTTATAAAAATTTAATAATTTTAATAGTTTTTTATAATAAGATGTTCATATTAATATTTTTGTAACCCATAATAATATGATCATGTATGTTGTTTTAACAATCTTTCGACCAGCTTGAGGCCCTGAAGATGAAAATAAATTTTTCGAAACGTTGGCCACTAGCGAAACATTGGTAAAGCTTATTTATTTATGATCCTCAACCAAAACCTTCCTTCATCGTAACATTCTATTAGATCAACGCTACTTTTTGCTGAAGACATTAATTTATAAACTCATATTATCTCAAAATTTTTATGATTTTTCTTAAAATGAAAAAAATCTGGGTGAGCAACTGACATTTATCAATTATTGAATTATGCATTGGTGGTATATTTTTCAAATCAGAGTTTTTTGTGATTTTCTTTAAATTGAAACATGCATTGCTATTTTATAATAAATTGTACCGTTATGTATCTAAATAGATACATTTGTCATTAAAAAAGCAAGAAATAGGTCGAAATATAAAATGCTATTTTTATAAACGCAGCGCACGGCGGCTTAGTTGTAGAAGTCGTTTTTCCATCCACTTTCCGGTGTTCAGCTGTTCTCGACTCCGGTTATTTTACACATCAGAGTGAACATTTGAATAATTACTGACGACATCTGTTGCCGTGAAAGTAAACTATGCATAGTAGCTATGTTTATTTTTTGCCCATGTATGCTAGCTGAACGTGAGTGCCACTGCTTAAATTAAACACTGTTTCATAAAGACCCAACGTTATTATGGCACGCTGCGATAACTAATTTTGAATTCATATTTGAATTTTTTCTTCATACCTCGATCGAAAGTGCATACTTTCGGCATCAATTGTAAGGCACTCCTTGGTGGGATTACACGAACCAATGTGGGAAGTTCATACGTTCGTGCGATAGTAAAGCAAAAACAACCAATCAACTGTTGTTTAGATGTCGTTTCCATAGCAACCCTATTACATTTTAACTAATAGTCACGAACAGCTGTCATTCGTGTTTTTATGCTTCTTGCTTGGAATTTATCTGTGTTTATATGTAATTAAGAAGTAATTAATAAATTAATGTATTTAATAAGCCTGCTTACGAGAGAGGTATAAAGAAAAATATTATACCTCACAAGGGCCGAAAGTGTGATATTTTTGCCCTTCGTGCCATGATGCTTGAGGCAAAGCAGGGCAAGATATCACACTTTCGGCCCTTGTGGTGTAATATACTATTTATTTTTTTCAAAAAAATGTACCTACTAAAATATCAAAATAGATATATTAAGGTTATTAGTATCTTTAAGATATCAGTGATGACCAGAATTTAAATTTAAAATAATAGGTTTTTTACTGTTGATTTTGTGTAAGTTTTCAAACAATTACCATTCCAACCCACAAGTGGGAATGGTACTAGTTCAGGTCAAAAATCACTTTTCAAAAATTTTACAATATCTTTCCGTTTTGAGGTCCCCCGAATCCAAAAAATATATTTTTGGAAAAACTCAGTGCGTCTGTTAGTCTGTTTGTTTGTCTGTGAACACGATGCAGGTCAAACGGATGAGAGGATTGAAACCATATTTTGGAAGGATGTTTGTTATGCAAATATGAAGAGCCATATTGTTTTTGGGGAAAATCGGCGCCTGCGCAGAAGAGATATATGCTATAACGGTGTTTTTTTATATAATAATGGTATACTTTTCATAACGGCGTATTATTCTATTTATTTTTTCAAGAAATTTTTGGTCTTTTGTTTTATGGATTTGTCAGAAATAAACTAGTTAGACATGCTTTGAACAACGAATAGTTAATATCATATTGAATACTAGCCACTACCCGCGTCACCTCACGCGATATCAGAGATTTTATTTTCTTTATTATAATCAAATGTCAACATTTTTGAAGTTGGAATGGTCCGGTCGCCTAATTGGCTGGAATTTTTTTTCTTTTTTTAATGCCAATGAGACACTATTTGATTTCGGACATTGTCTCTGTTTAAGAAAAACAATTACGTAGCACGTTTTCAAAATAACTTGAGACGAGTTCAACGAGAGACAAGCATCGAGGCAACGGATTATTTGAAGAGGTTTAGGCTGAAAAACGCTTTCCCTCACAGTACCTACAGCTAATCAATATACCGGGCCGACATTTAATTACAATGTTGAGACAAGAGGGTGGTGGTGTTGTATGCGTGTTATGTGAATATATGTTTATATATAGTGTGTATGGGAAACAAAGGCACAGAACCGATCAATCTTAAATTTATAATATGTTCGATTCATTATTGCACATACGCAGCTACACTGCTAGCGGTATGTGTTATATTATCGCTTTGTGCGTCAGAGCTGAGTTATTTCTAGGTTAATTTTGCACGAAATCCGTTCAAACAGTTTTTGAAAAGAGGCGATTCTGTTCTATAAAACGTAATCGATTAAGTGCGATTTTTTCTAATAACCTCAGTTATTAGTCGTATGTAAACAATATCTCCCTGATTTATCGTTTTTTTTAAACAAAAAAACTAAACACGGGGGGGGGGCTTGTTTCAAATTTGAAAAGTTTTTGAAAAATAAGTTCGCTATGTTTTGTTTGGTATTATGCATACTTATAGAAAAAGTCAATCTGAATCGATTCCGGCCTTCCGCAACCTTGTATCTCCTTTAGTTACTAAGATATAGTCAATTTAAACTGTTTAAATTTTTACACATTTTAAACCGTCATAGTGTCTAAACGAATGAAGATACGAATTTGCGCTTAGGCTTAATCAATTTAGCGTACTTTTTTCTATAAGACACATCAATATTAAACATATCGGAAAGATTTATATATTTTTCCAAATCTTTACGTTTTCATACGTTTTCCAAATCTGGAATTTTTTAAGACACTAAACGATTTTTGACCTGAATTATATTAACCGAACTTATAGAAAAAGTCAAGCTAAATCGATTCCGATAATCCGCAACCCTGTATCACTTTTAGTTTCGGAGATTTGAGCGTTTATATTATTAGAGAAAAACTTAAAAATGCCATAACTTCTTAACGACTAAATAGTACAGAAGTGGGAGTGGTCGGAATCAAGGGCGTCGCCAGCTTATGACTAAGGGGGGGGGGGCAATGGGGCAATATTATGGAGGATAAAAAATATGAGCAAAACTAGCGTGAATACTGGTGAACGGCTGTCGTAAAAAGAAATGCAATGCACACACACACCATACCTATCTACATATTTTTGCACTGTTTAATGGCCTTGCGTTTTGGCAAATCTGATATAGTCGTGATGAAAATGGCGGCGATTTTAAAAACGGATGTCAAAATCTTAATGTTATTCTGAATATTTCAATACTTTCTACAATATACATTAAACCTTGTGAATTTATTTACGTTTTGTCATGCGATGCGGAATTTATTAATAGGTAAGGAAATCAATTGCTCGCACTTTGGTCGCTTTGCGGCTAGCTACATTTGATCTCTGGGAGGGGGACAACTGCCCCTCCTTGCTCCGCCTTGGCGACGCCCTTGGTCGGAATCAGACTAGAATCCTATTTAAATTCACTGAAATGAGTTCAGTAGTTTAATTTTAAAACAATTTTATTTAGTTATTTTTGTGATCTGACAGTTTAAAAAATAAAACAAAAAACTGTGTAATAACTGTGGCGTATTACAGTAAATAAGTGCTTCACTTCTAAATTAATCCGTCGACATTAAGAAAATACTTTTATTCAACACGCGTGAGTAATATATAATTTCAGGACCCTGCTAAATTCGGGAGAAATAATAAATTACTTCATGTTAACGCGTAGTGTGCTAATAATAAGCCGAAACTGTACGATAATGTATTACTGCATAGTTTCTGGACCAATAGGAACGCGGTAGCGAGCCGAAACTGTACGGTAATGAATTATTACTGTATAGTTTCTGGACCAATAAGAACGCGGTAGCGATTTGTATATATGAAAACAGCATCGCAATTCAGCGAAAGTCAGGGCCATCTTGTGTGCATCGAGCGCGGTGGGTACGTCAATCAATGAAGTGATTTATTATTTTTCCCTCTTTTATCAGGGCCCCGATTACATATTACTCGTGCTAGTTGAATAAAGTATAATGTGCGACCATTGATCGAAGGACAATATTCCACTCGCGTGTTACCGCACTCGCTACGCTCGTGCGGAAAATTTCACGCTCATGGAATCTTCTCCTTCTCTCACTAGTCGCACAATATACTATTTTTGCCATTGCAAAATTGTCTTTACTACTATTATCAACTGAAAGTAAGAATATTCAGACCTATAAAGGTGTTTTCCTTGAACTAACTGTCAGTAAAAAACTAAAATTATCTGATAATTATTATTATTATGTGCACTTCTAATTACCAAGAAGAAATTGACAGTTGACAGTTTTATCTGAGGTTTAGACAATACTATGACAAATCCAATGTTTTTTGCATCGATGAATCATATTATCAACAAATAAATATAGTTTAAAAAAAACTAAAAAACACGCTTTATATCGAACTAAAAAGTAAAAAATATTTTTTTAAAATAAGCTTAAAACAATAATGAATAAAAAATACAAGTATTATTGTGAAAGAAGCGTGAGGTGCTCGATGTAAGAAAATGTGGAACAAAGCGCCCCACGCTTTTTTTCACAATATTTATTTTCCACTTTTTAGTTCGATTTATTGTCAAAAATTTGCCGAAAAAAAAATTGGTTGTCTGTAAAGTCGGTTTACGGACGATAGTTTTACGTGATAACGTATTCCGTAATACATAACCTAAATTCTACATATAATAATTATAATAATTCGAATCTATGATATTGCATCTTTCGCTTCAAATTTAGGTTAATTTTATTTATTAAATTACTCACCACCTATAAAAATAATTTTTTTTATTAACTTTCTTTCTTTCTATTTATTTAAGTCTCAAAGATTAATTGTCATACTATTTATAAAACAATTGTTTCACTGTTTATATAAAATTCCAAAACCTACTTACAATATTTAAGTATTTTCATACGTCAAAAAATTGATTTTTATAATGATAAAATTTGTAAGAAAACGATTTTTTCGAGAGATGAGACCTAGCTAAAACGATTTTTTGCCCCCCAAAATCCCTTTTCAGTAAATTTCATCCAAATCGTTAGGGCCGTTTTCGAGAAAAGCACGCACAGGGTCAGGCGGAACGTTACGCGTTACGAACGTTACGAACGTTAGGAACGTTACGTTACGAACGTTACACTTTTTCGTGCATGCAGCCGGTGTTTTATCAATTTATAAGATTGGTGATTCATCAATTTATAAGACGTTATCACGTCAAAAAAAAAAATGGTTGTCTGTAAAGTCGGTTTACGGACGATAGTTTTACGTGATAACGTATTCCGTAATACATAACCTAAACCTCCCAAAATTTGGTTTCAATCCGCTTATCCTTGGTGTCGGAATGATAAGAAATGTCAAAAGTGACGTTTGCAACTTACAAAGTATTATGTTCTAATAATAATTAGTTATTCCAATACTTAACTTAGGAGGCTTTGCATTTCACAATATACTAATGTCAAAAAATTGAATTAAACATTAGAAATGCAGCTGTTTTCATGTTAAGACAAGACATACGTTTGCTTCTAATTTCCATGTACGGCAAACAAAGACAACCTACCGCGTCGCGTCATGCATTACACAACATTGCATTTATACCTACAGCTATTTTTCTATATAAATTTGTATAAAATATTTTTCTATATAAATTTGTATAAAAAAACTGTTTAGGCAAATTCTGTTATACGAAATCTATGTAAAATGTTCTCCTCTTTCGTTTAAGACTGGTTTCAAACCGATCTGATTTAAATTGAGCAAGAAATTAGCAAAAAGCACGCACAGGGTCAGGCGGAACGTTACGCGTTAGAAACGTTACGCGTTAGGAACGTTACGCGTTAGGAACGTTACGCGTTAGGAACGTTAGGAACGTTACGTTACACTTTTTCGAACATGCAGCCGGTGTTTTATCAATTTATAATATTGGTGATTCATCAATTTATAAGACGTTATCACGTCAAATAAACAATTTTTTTTCGGCGTGGACGGGATAAGAACCCAAGACCCGGTATTCTGAGAGTTGACGTTAGCGAAGACCCGTGTCTTAGACCGCACGGCTAACCACTGTAGTTACAGTGCTGGCATATTATACTACAGTAATAAACCAGTTGCTGTAGTCCAAACGAAGGTTACAAACAAACATGCATACAAACTTACAAGTGAAGTTAATATAAAACGTGTAAAAATAGATGGTATTTTCAGTATAAAACAGTTAAGGGACTGAATAATTAACGAAAATTAAATCACCGCACTAATCGACTATATTTTGTAGCCCTATTATTATATACATACTGTATGCTCGCATGGAATCTGATGTATTATTAATGAGTGTACAGTTTGTAAAGCTTTTATACAAAACACAACTTGCTAATATCGTAAATTGACTTATGATTAAAACTAAACAATAAACTTTGTCTTATAATATAACACAAGTACACATTATATAACGACAATTTTCAGCAAGATGAAATACTTTTCAAAAATAGTTTTTGCACGACCCCCTATAAAATACCCGCTGTACATGCCTATATTGCGGTTGTAAAATAACCCATTTAGCACTAGTGCGTAAAGTAAAACTAATGCAATTTTAGAGAGAGAGAGATTGTGAATTATAGACGCTCAACAGCTGAGGTCATCAGCGTCTATAATGCAATTTTACCAATCCAATAGTTGTACCTTTGTCAGTTGCCACTTAAAACAAAATGAGCAGCAGAGACAGTAAACTAGGCGTTGTCTTCGTAAACAATCAAAATTGATTTCAATA
This sequence comes from Xanthostigma xanthostigma, assembly GCA_963575645.1. Taxonomy (NCBI): domain Eukaryota; kingdom Metazoa; phylum Arthropoda; class Insecta; order Raphidioptera; family Raphidiidae; genus Xanthostigma; species Xanthostigma xanthostigma. Next base: position 20,949,985 of record OY754465.1, read on the forward strand.
TGGCCGCTCATAAACGGTCAGATATATATTTATATATACTTATTAAAACCAGCTATTTTATAGGTGATACGTGCAAAAAATACAGTATGTACCTTGATTATAATGGTTTTATGACCCGTGTGACCGTTAAAACACGCTTATCGCTCGTTATAACATAATGTCACAACTTGTACATAAAATAATGTAATACAATCTAGATACATAAACTACTATTATGATGTTCGTATGATAATAATAATTGCATGTGACAAGTTGAATGTTTTTAGGTACCTATAGCTTCTTTAACACATATATAATAGAATGATATTATATTTTTCTGGAAATATCAATGTTTTTTTTTTTTTTTTTTTATTTATAGAGAAAAAAAAATCAAATCAAAAATACAATAAACATAACAAAAGTGTGTGCTTCGACTGCGAGGCCATTAGCACATAGAAAAACAAAACAAAAAAAGAAGGTACAAATAATTAGATAATAATAATGAGTATACGGTAAGTATATGTATAGAGATGATATTGTTATATATTATGTAGATGTATTATTTGAGGTAAGTATTGCAATTTATATTTTATTTTCTAGATCTGTTAATTTTAGGAAATCGAGTATTTTGTTTATATTTTCATGTTTATTCAAAATTTCTTTCAGATCGGAGTTTAAAGCTGCAGTTTTCCTTTGGCGTTCGTATAGAGGGCATTCGACTAAAATGTGCTTTACTGTTATTATAAGACTACATTGATTGCATCTAGGAGGCTCTTCTTTTTTTAATAGGTATGTATGAGTTAGTTTTGTGTGGCCAGTTCTTAATCTTGTGAGTTGTATTTGTTGTTTTCTGCTTATTTGGGTATTGTATTCTTGATGTGATGGATTTTCCTTTATGTCTCTTAGTTTGTTATTTGATAAATGTAACCATTCGTTTTCCCAATTTTTTTAAATTTTGTTTTTAATCAATGTTGTTTTTGTGTAAATAAGTTTCAGTTCAGCAGTGGGGGGTTGCACACAATATTTCACTGTTTTGTCGGATGGCGTACATACAGTGCGGCCGTCGCCAGCCGAACTGTAGACTTTTCTCACTAACTTAACTTAGGTTCTAGATCGCTGACTAGAATCACTGTGTTTGCCGGACAACATGAGCGTTTATCCAGTTACGACCCCTAAATCCTGTCGTTCTTACAATAGACATTTCTGACAAATTATACAATTTCAGGGGGCACAGCAGTGCTGCCGCCAAGTCGAGCACTGCTTTATACCATCCTGTTCTCGAAGCGACTCACGGCACTTTTGACCCCACTGTAACTTCGTTGTGTGTAAAGCAAAAAGTTTGAATTTTTAGTGATCAAGAGGACACTATAACTGGCTATATTGCCAATATACCTAATAATTATATCTTGTAGTTTAAGAATTATCGCTAGTCAAAGTTCTTTAGTTTTGTCACTGACACACTCACCGATCATAAAAGGTACTTCTAGCAGTCTCACAAACTTGAAATATTAAATTTTAGTTAGCGTGTAGCCTATAAAGGAAGGAAAAAATGAAAAATTTCGAAATTTCATTATTCGAAAAAAACAATAGAGACAGGGAGTGGGCTTTAAGAAAATCAGTAGCTGATGGACAAAATACATTACCCGAGAAAAAAAGGAGGATGACCTACAAGAAGAAATGAGATCCCATCAAAAACATAAATATAAAAAATTCCAATTCTCGCAACGCAGTTCTTCCGCTGCAAAAAGTTGTGAGATCTCATGTAAAACCAAGTCATTTATTTAGTATGGAAACACATGTCCAACAACCTTATTGTAAATTTTGTAAGATTAAAGGATGAATCCTGGTGGCATAGGATCGATGAACTAAGCAAATACTGAAGGTTATATAATAAATAATATATTAATACAATAAATAAACCTTCAGTATTTGCTTAGTTCATCGATCCACCAGGATTCATCCTTTAATCTTACAACATTTAAACAAGATCATCATCACTCTAAAATATTAGCTATTTTTCGCTTGTTAAAAATTGTTACCTAATCAATTGCCTATCAACATTTATAGTGACCGTATCAATATTAGACATCTTTATTTCTATAATAATTATAATGACTTGGCATTTTACACGGCACCATATTCTACTAATTAAAATACTTTATTTTTAAGTGCACTGTTTAGATTTACTTAGTAACCGAAATAGTAGATTATTCTTTCATAACTATTGTGCCGTGCAATTGCCAAGTCATTATAATAATTATATAAATAAAGATGTCTAATATTGATACGGTCACTATAAATGTTGTTTGACAATTGATTAGGTAACAATTTATAACAAGGTTGTTGAACAGGTGTTTCCATAGACACTAACTTAAATAACTGATTTGGTTTTACATGAAATCTCACAACTTTTTGTAGTGGAAGAACTGCTTGGCGAGACTTGGCATTTTTTTACATTTTAATGTTTTTGATGGGATAAAATTTTCTAAAAAAACTTATCAATATGCGATATAAAATAGCTTCAATTCAGTTTCGTTGGAATAATTAAGTTCTCCGAAATATGTTCATCAAAAAAAAAGTCAATTTACTAGAAGAAGACGTTTTAGTTTTAATAAGGTCGTTATTATGCCGACAATGTTGTAATCACATAACAATTTTATAACGGCACGCCCATTCAGCTCTCTTGATACTTAACTGAAATAAACCTTAGACCATAGATATAGAAATGGACAACTAGTTGCACCTTCTTTTCCCATATTAGCAATGTAAAAAGATTGACCCCAACATCTTTCAGGGCTCTTGCTACGTTGAGCGCTAGTACCTACGATGTACGAATTTCACATTTTCACGTAAAATCTACTATCTTGATATTTTACAAATTAAACGCGATTCGCATTGATTTTTTATTTTTTTTAATATATGGTTTATTGGCCTCTACATCCTCTGACATAATCAGCCATGTCAATACGGTGGGAACAACTCCGGTGTAAGAACAGAAGAAAATAATATTAAAAAAAAGGAAATGTTTAAATAAGATAAAAAATAATATTAAATAATTTTCCTATCGGTATCTATAGGTAAGTGATTTGCTTTTATATGATTATATTATATCTCTAATTAGTACGATTCTTTTCCCCTTAATTATTAATCTTATCTATACTATTTCAGCACAGGGACACATAAGAAGGATGGACAACAGGACATATGATGAGGACAATGGACAGCACCGGCCGATAGAGCAGGATTTGCACAACACATGAATGGCCCTTTGAAACCGGATTCGCATTGATATAAAAACGATACTCAATAACATGTATTCGAATAAAAAAAATCCAGCCAATTGGGCGACGGGACCATTCCAACTTCAACATGTTGACATTTGATATAGTATAATAGAAAAAATAAAATTTCTGATATCGCGTGAGGTGACGCGAGTAATGGCTAGTATACAATATGATATTTGCTATTCATTGCCATAGCTACCTACATAATTATTATGTACCACGTCATGTAAAAATTAATCAAAGCATGCTTAACTAGTTTATTTCTGACAGATCTACAAAACGAAAGAACAGATGTTCTTTTTTTAATTTTCAAAATATTTGCGAAACTATAAAGTTCTAAAAAACTTTCTTGTAAAAAATAAATAGAATAATAATCCGTTAAGAAAAGTATACCATTATTTTATATAAGTAAAAAAAAATACCGTTATAGCATATATCTCTTCTGAGCTTGCGCCGATTTTCCCCAAAAACAATAGGGTTCTTCATATTTGCATACCAAACATCGTCCCAAAATTCGGTTTCACTCATCCATTTGACCTGTATCGTGCTCACAGACAAACAGACTAACAGACGCACAAAGTTTTTCCAAAAATGTGTTTTTTGGATTCAGGGGATCTCAAAACAAAAAGATATTGTAAAGTTTTGAAAAGTGATTTTAGACCTAAAATAGTACCATTCCTCACTTGTGGTAAAATGAACCGACACGAGTGAAAAAAGTTGTAAATACCAATCGCTATTTATATGACGTTTTCCATATAACATTTAAAAGTTTTAGTTCTTCACTTGACGATGCAATGTGTTGCTAGAAATCTCGACATCCAGAATAAAATTAGCGTTGTCAGTCCACAACTGTAACATCAAAGAAATGTAGCAAACGTTTCCTGGAACCAATAAGTTACATAGACACACACAACTTTAGACTGTACCTAACTAGTAAATAATAATAATACAATCGATCAAAGAACCGCCGATTCTGTGTCAATACAGAGTGGCTCTTTTATTGGCAAATTTGGTTCTTCTAAACCCCTTAAGAGCATTAGATATCTACAAGTATCTCCTATAATATTCATTTTAAACTCTTTCACTCGCCTAAAAATAGCTTCAGCTCTCCCCACTCTATTTTAAAGCTAAAGTGTTCGGGTAACCGCCATATGAACTACCAAAAATTACATTACAGATCCTACTAAAAAAGTTCTTAGAAAAACTTATAATCCTTTTGCTTTAAAATAGCGTAGGAAGAGCTAAGACTGTTTTAAGGCGAAGAGAAAGAGTTTGAAAGGAGGGTGCAGGGGATATTTGTTTAAGTTGTAAGTTCTTGTATGAAAATTTTTTCTACATATTATATAGATTATGCAATCTTTCATAGTACTTGGTTCAAAAGAAATTACCTGTAGGATCTGTACTGTGATTGTTGGTCTCTCATTTAGTATTGATTTGAACCCCTTATCTTCAAAAATAGCATCGGAAGAGCTGTAGCCGTTTATAGGCGAGAGAAGAGTGCGGGAGTTTTTTTAGAAAGTATATTATAATATACTGACTATTAAAACAAACAAGGTATGCCGGAAAATTAATTTAGGTACTGTTCTTTTTTTGCATAATTGAAAAATAACAATTTTTAAATGCCTATAAAATTAAAATGGCTTATAAAATTCAATTTTCATTTTACTTTCATGTTCCGTAAGGAAATGTGTAGTGATATAGAATGTATATTATGAATTGTCTTACACAAAGTATTTGTAAGTTTATAGGTAATATTTTTGACATTGGGCCGAAAATCAGCTCAGAAGAAACTTCAAACGTGTCACATTGTATTAAGGTGTTATTTAAGTTTATATCTGTTCACATTCCTGTGCAAATAATTGCAATATTACAAAATTAACGAGAACATATTAAAGAATTATTATTGTAATAAAATGTTGACCCTTTGCTCTTTTTAATTGTTTAATAATAAAAATTTATGTTAAATTACAATCACAGGAAAAAAAACTAAATAATTATGCTTTTTAAATGGTTATTTTCAAGATTATATCTACCAATAATTTGATACCGCAATTTTAAAATGCTGTTACATGAAGCGTTTCAAATGTACCCAAAATGTGCTATGATAAAAGTCTATTTTCTATGTCAGGTGCATCAGGCTGGCGCCGACCACCTGAGCTTGTTCGTTGCATTTCCGCGAATTCAAGCTATGTGTGCTTTCCCGGTAAGTGATAGTTCACTAGGTCATGGAATGTTTACAGCAGACCCTCTCCAGTACATTCAATTAGTTTGTCGTCAAGAGTAGGTATCTATATTATATACAAACGACATAATCACTTGAAAAGCAAATTGTCTATGCTACTATTTTTATTTATTTTTGAAAAATTGATATGAATTTTTATCAAACGGTAGGTTGTTTGATTAATTGAAGCGAGATTCCAAATTAAAATTCACGTTTCTATTATAATCCAGCTTATTTGGCTAAGATATGGTTTTACATATTTACATACATTATGTTCTAAATTAAAATTTCATAGTCATTTTAGACGGTACCTTTCGGTATGCTGTGACGTGTTCTGATTCGAGCAGTCCGATCAACGGTCTACCATGTGAATAACCATTGTTACCGTCTTATCATCGCTAATCATATTGCAATGCCAAATTTATAAACATCAAAAATATACATTTTTAACTATTTTACGATTTCGCTAAAGCAGTAGCTCCAAAATATCGGATTACAAAATTTTTTGACATGAGAAATAAAGGCTAATTAAGGGCTAATTTAATGCCTCTAATTTAAATTTAGAGCGATTGCCCTTTTTGTAAAAATCACCGATTATCTTTAATGCGGTGGAAGTACGGGTTACGTATGGCGGAGGTACGGGTCACACATGTTGGAAACGCCAATAAAAAAACAATATGAAGTAAAAATATAAAAAATACAAAATATCTGATCGAATTAAGGGCTATTTTAGGGCTCTCAATATATATGTGTTTTATACCTAATATATTTATAATGTAAATTACTGCAGCTGTAACCTAAAATAAATGACAGGGTGCGGTTTTCTGTAGCTTTAAGCTAACGGAACTAATCGACCCACGAAATTAAAACAGAGAACTGACAGCTCTTCAGGGTCTAAACTAAAACTCCTGATATAACCTTAGGTCTTCGTCCTTTTCAACAAAATTAATTAGATGCTCTATACTACTTATTGTAAATGTGTCTCACTCGGCCTTATTGGCGGTACTAACATTTACCAATGCTAGTAGCCCCAAAAATTTTGTCTCAAAGGGTAAGAGTCCTAAATTTAAAAAAATAGATTAAATTAGCTCTTAAACATTCTTGGTTTTCATGTCAATCATTTCGTCATTCGGAGAGTTGTAAATTTCTGTGATGTCATGAATTTTTTAATAACCCAAATTGATCGAAATTCCGAACATTAAGCATTTTGAATTTTGATATTCAACACTGCACTGTACTGAATATAAGTACAAAAAATACTGTATTGATGCATGTTTTTAGAATGAGATGCCGAGTTGACAAAAGTTCAACAATAAAATTGGCAGATAGAGCGCTTTCTACCATCTCAACTATCTACTCGGCACCTCTATGTTTGAAGTACAGTGAGACATTACCATGACAATTTCGCGCCGAAATGAAGTTGTCGTCGTGACGATTAAATGTCTTTTGACAAGACGACACGGCGTGTCGAGTTTGCAATCGATTCAGCGGTAAACGCTTTGTCCGTTGTGTGCCCTAAGTCACTTTGCTTTATGCCAGCAGATTTATGTATTATTGAGAACTGCAGTTTTCTTCCTCATGAAATTTGCGATAGTAGGTCACACTCAGACGATTATTAAATTGTACACATAGCAGTCGCGTTTATTTACATTTCGTACAAAAATAATACCTGCCTTATATTTACGTGCTCCTGAAAAATATTGTAAGCACCCATGTATATACAATGAATAATATAGGTCACGTTATTTATTCCAACTATAAAATTCAAAATTACTATTTTTTAAAAATAAAAAATTTTAATTTGTCAATTTTTTGCAAATTTGATTAAAAAATCATTAATAAAATTTATTTGAATTCCTTACAGTGTCTTTTCCTTCGTATATATAGTGCTCTTAAACGTGTTTACTAGATGCGAGAGCTATTTAAAGTCAAAAAAATGTTATACTCTAACGACGGCAAGTTGTTTATCAAAATACGTGTAACCTCTTTATAACAAACCTCAAGGGACCCAGCATTTTTCTTCGTTATAAAGAGTTTTCGTTATATGGAGGAAAGAAAAAAAATTACCTACTTTCACCTAATTAATTTATTTCAACCACATATAGCCAGTTAACTTTGCCTGACGTTTTCTGCTATGCCAATATTTGTTTTGAATTTTATTAAGTATCTTAATATACATACTTGGGATGTGGTGGAATCATCTTCCTTAAACAATAGAAATTTTTCGATAAGTTTGGCGGCATCAATTAGTGCTTGTTGAATAGTTGGTAATGGTTCAGAATCGTCATCTTTACGTTTATATTTGCTGACGCCTAAATATGAACATATTTCTTCGTAATAGAGTATGGCTATTGCGTTATAAAGAGGGTATTAATGTATGGGTTAAGGTAAACCAACCAAATTGTAAAAATTTCTACGTTATAACGAAGGACGTTATAAAGAGGTTACACTGTTAGTAATTATAGTTACTTGTCGATAACAAGGAATTTTGTTGAGCTTATATTAGTGACTTTTTTAATAATAGGTATTATATTCGAAATTGCTAAAATGTTAAATTTTGTGGAAACTTCTTAAAAAGTGCAAATTTTTATACTCAGTTTTGTGGTTATTTTTGATACTTATGACATGGACATTGGTCCTTTAAATTACCAATCGGACAGTTTCATATATATCACAATTGTATAATGTTGTAGTTTTCGGTTTATAAGTAAAAAATGTCTTAGCTGCTAAATATCTTTCATTTTTTCACCTCATCACTATTCTGTGAAATCGAGAACTCTTTTATATTTATTTATTTATTTTATTTTTTTATTTATATGCAGTCCACAAAAGGTCCACACGTCATCAAGTACTTAAATATGTTTTAGCAACATTAATTTACATATAAATTATAAATATTTAATTGAGAATCATATAGACAGATTTGATATTTTTTTAGTTCAATTTTAAATCTTTTTATATCCTTGATGTTTTTAATTGCTTCAGGCAATTTGTTACATAAATTACTGCCCTTATAGATGGGACTGAATTTTATAGTTTTATATATTCTAAAATGTATATTATTGTTGATACGAGCGCCGTAGGTATGCACATTATAATTTAAGGGATAATTTATTAATATTAATATTAATCTACGCAACACGACAAACGACAATTAACTGCAATCGCTGGTACGAGCGCTGGCAGTGACAATACTTATTTTCTTTTGAACTGAGTCCGAGAGAAGTAAGCGCGGATTTATAAAAGTTACGTAACATGATATCTCCGCTTAGTATTATACCTACTCTATTTTTTTTGTAAAATTGTGAAGAAAACCGCAACACAGCACAAATAAATTGTATCGTAAAATACTTTAAAGACAATAATACAATAATATTGAACTATTTCATCAATTCTCTTCAAAACAGCCAATCATTTATTTTTTCCATGTCAGCGAGACTCCTGCATTGGAACTCTAAAAGGTAATACAAGTCAAATTAAAAAGAAAAGAGAAAAAGTTATCTCATTTTTATTCGTTTTGCACGAAGTGAAACGTTTTTTCATCCCTTTATGCATAAATAGCAAGCCATTTACATTTTCACGGCTCATTTTAAGCGCCAGTAATAACATTATGTGCACTCGTATGTTTTAACGTGCTGCATTCGTGCCAACTTCACTGCTATTTGACCAGCAAAAGACCGTAGCATGAAGGTCTATGGACGTTATATTGCAATGTAGTTGAAACCAATTCCACAATCAGAAAGCAACGTATTCGAAACCTTAGCGTGTTTTTATGCTGAAGCCACCATAAAACCCGTAAGTATTGTGGTTTTTATTTGAGAACATGAATTCTTAATTGTACAAACTGTTCATAAATTAATAACCACACTAGAAACCTTAATAGATCCTTATTTAAGAAACTATCTTAGAAGCAGCAGCGTAACAACCGCCATTCCGCGATACAACGGGATTGAGGGATCTTCGCGGAAATCTGAATACTTTTAACAAAAAAGTGGCAACTGCTTCTAAGAGAGTTTCTTAAGGATCAATTAAGGTTTAAAGTGTGGTTATTAATTTATAAACAGTTTATTAAACCTTGACAACTAACGATCTGTAAAGTTACATAAGCAGGCTGCAATGAAAAATATACATTTTGAACTGTAGGTATATGCTGTGACTGCATAAGACGAGCCAAAAAATGTGTCCTATAAATAACAGCATTTCCATATCATTTTCAAATTATAATACAACTGTGCAAAGACACAATGTGATATGTTTTAGACCAAATTGTTTTGAATTGTCAAAGATTTTGTTGCGGCTACGCCACTGTAACAAAAAGCACTGTCAACTGTTCAATACTCTCTTCATGTACTGCACATTTACCACATCGACCGAGCCGCCGAGGCTAGATATGTAATATTTTCTAATACAAAGTGTCAAAAGCACTAAAACAAAAATAATCCTGTCACTTCTTCAACGTTAACGAAAAGAAATGGTATCATTTTTTCTGCTATAGGTTGTTTGTAAAGATGTATGATGTAATAAATGATGATGAAACTTTATCATATCTATGAAGAAATGAGAAATATTACTATATGGCACAAACATGCGTAGATGTACGGTTTCTCATTTCGATTAGTCATTGGTAATTAATTATTTATCGCCTACGTAAGGTAGGTGGTAGATTTCAATGAGTACAGTTATTGGAGTTGTTAGAAATCATCGTGTAAATATTAGTTGTAATAGTGTAAATTTCACGTATTAGTCGGTGAAATTACAACATCAAAATCAGTGACCATGCCACATGATATTCATTACTAGTCTATCTGGTATACTAGACATCATAACGATATAATAATTAATTCATCTGCTAAGCTGTTGATCTACACTGACGATTATATGATATTACACCAAATAAAGCAAATATGCAGCCAATGATTATCATATAAACTAATGAAACTTTTACATGACCAAATTAAACTTTTCAAGGTTTGCATAAAAATTATTTTAAAATAAAAAGTAATTACATTTTTTAATGCAAATCTTCAGATTTTAGAATTTGAAACCTTGGAACCACACTATTAGTTGATTTGAAGCATAGCTCCAACAAATTTCATTACGCCAAAAATCCTGAACTTAAGAATATAGATGGAGTGGGTTAATTAGATAAAGTTATAGTGTCATCTTGATTTACTTTAGATTCTGTAAGATCCAGATTTGGCTCGATCTTCACCTATTGAGTTTTCTAATGAAATTTGATAATATAATAGTCCAATCGGTGGAGATAAAAAGCTCCAGAAATTAGCAAACAGGCTGAATTTTTTTTAATAAGTAGTTTAAAGTGTAATGATTGAAATAAAAAAAAGTTCATTCGTCTATCGATTTCCCAAAATAAAAAAAAAAATTGAAAATCATTTTGATTTTCAAAATTCTTTGATATTTTGAAATTTAAAAAAGATAGGAAGAAATAAAAAATACTGCGTTGTAGAAGACGTTTTTTTCTATAAAAAAGATATCTTATACTTTTTTCGTCCGACTTATAGTTTGCCCGCAAAAAATTCGATAAACTATGTATCTATTTTACGTGCAGGATGCTCGACTAGCCATGCGAGAACCTACTTTTTCATGTTCGGCGTATTGAATTATAATATTTTACATACTTATAGAGTAATAAAATAAAAATTCAAATAGCCTATCTTCAAGTAGAAAATCTGAACTTTTCAATGGTGTAGTTAATTTTTTTTTTTTGAATAAAATATCATGTATAAAAATACAAGTATAGATATATATTTGAATCGAAAATCGAACGTTGCAATAATAATTTTTTTTAAACATAAGGAAAAGTCGTAAATTTTTTTTTAACCTGGTAAACTATTCTTTAGATGTTCTTTTTCAAAAATAAAAACTCCTGACCATAAATCTTATCTCGTTATTAAATACGGCCCTTGTTACTATTTTCAATTTTTTCGGAATCTTGAATTCACTGGAAAAAATATTTTTAAACCTCTGTAACACAATGAAAACTTAACGGATTTCAATGTATATTTTTTTAAATCGTAGGTATAATTAAGTGTATTAAGAATCACTAAGTATAAATTTGTTAAGTTTTCAAAATTTTTTAATATTAACGATTTTTCATCCATAAAGAGAAAACAGACATTTTTCTGGTTTTTCGTTTGTATCTTTTTATATCATTGAATATAAAATTTCATACTATTACATTACGAAGATAAATACTCAAGGAATAGAATGTGATATGTGGCTAGGTAAGAAAGTATCTAGGTAAAAAATACAATGGAAATTAAAACAGGTAAACAAATCTTTGATTAACGTCTGATTAGAACTCTTCTATAAATAAAATTATCGACCATTTTTTCCATGACTACTTAATAAAAAATTGTTTGTTATTATTTTTTCATTATTTTGATAATCATTAATAATTTTGAAAGATTTTATAAAAAGCTAATTAGAATTAATATCTCAAAAATGGTGCATTTTATAGGAAAATCATACGAGACCTTTTTTCTTTAGAATTGTCCAAAACACCTAAAAAAATTGGTTCCGACGCCAAAAACAAAAAAATTTTATTTTACAAAAATTTTTTGCAAATTTTGAAATTTTTTTTGAAAATTTTGTTTTTTTTTTAAATTTTTTATTTGGAATATTTAGAATATGCATTTCTAGACAAATAGTGTTATAAACATTTTAGTAAAATTTAATGATTCTTGCTTCTGCAAAGTGATTTATTTGCTTGTTTGCCCACGCAAGATGACTTACTAGCTTTCCGAATTTTTTCCAGGTAAACTATAGCTCTGACGAAAAAAGTACAAGATATCTTTTTTATAGAAAAAAATGTCCACTACAAGGCAGTATTTTTTATTTATCTCTATCCCAGCTTAAAATATTCAAGAATTTTGAAAATAGAATTTTTTTTCAAAGTTTTTTTTGACTTTGGGAAATCGATAGACGAATGAACTTTTTTCTAATTCAATCAGTACACTTTAAACTACTTATAAAAAAAATTTGAGTCTGTTTGCGAATTTCTGGAGCTTTTGGTTTAAAATTGTCTCCACCGACTGGACTATAATGTATTAATAAAGAAAAATTGACTTGTTTGCCATTCAATTTCTTGTCTATTTATAATAAAACATTAAAGTTGTTAATTTTATTGTATTTATTTAGTATTAATTATATTCGTTGCCATTGTTACCTACATATAATATGTTCCGCGTGTTCGCAATAAAATTATCTAAATTTTCATATATGACAATATAGAATACCCTATAACTGCAAAATACTAATTCGAAGGTACCTGTCTACCTGGTTTTATGCCAGGAATCAAAATGTCGATCAAACTATGGCATTTTATATTATTATATTTTACTTTCGATTGGTAATTTTATCTAATAGTTCGACAACTACATTTTAGAAATAAAATTAACAACTTTTTTTTTTATTAAAAATAGCTGTGCCAAGAAATTGAATGGCAACCAAATCAATTTTTCTTTATTAGTGTATTTGCCATAAGGCACTTACACTATTGGCGTCGGTCGGATGGCGGGACCTAGGGGTCGGACCAAAATTTCTCGACGTTTCATAGCCTCCTAAGAAGTTTGGCACCATTTTTGGAAAAGTCTGTTTATATATGTATATATATATATATATATATATATATATATTTATATATATATATATATATATATATAAGTGTACGGGCAATAACTTTCGAAGGAGTTAATTAATTTTAACGAAATTTGGACCACATATTGAAATCCATCATTGCACGAAGCCTATTTAAAATGGGCCCAATCGGGCCACTTTAAGGGTAGGTTTTAGGGGTTGAAAAATATTTTTGGGCCCAAAAATACCGATAAATTTCTCCGAATCGTTTCAAAATTGAAATTTAACCCTTTAGTAATGATTAAAATCTGCTACCAAAATTTTATTAAAATCGGCTCGACAGGACCGGACTTAAAAATTTTTTGAAAACGTTAGTTTGTAGATAGGGATTTATTTAGTGAAGGATGAATTTAATTTGTAGTATTGATAGTAATATTAAAATTAAGAAAAAAATATTATTTTAAGGGGTGTATTAAGGGGTTAAATTTTGTATTTTGTTCAAAAATTAAGTAAGTTTATATAAGGGAGTCACACTGCCTATAATAGCAAATACACTATATTGTCGGCACGGTTTCGCACTGCGATCCGAGTTTTTTAATACATTATATTATCAAATTTTAAATTTCATTAGAAAACTCGATGGGTGAAGATCGAGCCAAATCGGGATCTTGTAATATAAGTAAAGTTACAAACACCAACACAACACTAGAGAAGGGAAACAGAGGGGGTAGGGTCGGGAAACCGTTTAGTGTCGTCGGCAATGCAAGTTGCACTTTAATCTTGCAACACGCTGTGTCACAACACACAAATATTCTGATGTCGAGTCAGTTAAGTTCTTCTCTCTGACACTGGCAGTTAGCGAGATAATCTTCCCTATTTTAGACAGATGATGTATGTACTGTGTAACTGTGCAGTCACTAGTGTACCGTTTCAGCGTTATCGCCCCTTTTTGTACATTATTGATCATTTCTCTTTCCAAAAGAAAAAGAAAAAAACGCTAAAGGGTTTTTATCTGTTGGGGGTGCACTACAGCGTGTACACTGAAAATATGTAGGGATCATTTATGTATAGATAAATACATCTGTTAAAAATTTACTAAAAATTATTATACTTTTGTCGTACATAATATGTAATTTCCTAGTATGTGTCCGGATGTCCGTCTGTCTATCCAGGCTCTCTCGAAAGGCCAAATTGAGCTAGGAAGCTGAAACTTGGTACATTTATATTGTGACATGGGACGGGACCTTGCGGAGTGGGATTTTGGATTTTCTTCCCGGGAACAAAAACAGGTAGAGGGGCTAAAAAAAATGAAAACTTCTGTGTTTTATTATTACGATGCTATTTGCAGTTACGTCATTGTAATTCTAAAGGTGCGATATGTTAAATTGAGGAACCAGAAGACTGTTTCAGACAGACAGAATATCGAAAATTAGAAGATTTCACTCTGTGCAAACAGCACCATCAAAATTTTGATCTAATTATATCAAAATTAAATATCAAAAGTTCAAAACATTGCACAGTTTTGTGACACGTTTCTAGCCCAACGTTTATTTAAAATTCAGAGACGAGCTTTGAGAACTCTTTCCGGCAAAAAGTACAGAGAAGATGTGAGAGATAAATTTATTGAACACAACATAATGACTCTCCCCTGTAGGTATATTTACGAATGTTTACTGTATGCTACAACTAATAGTGAAAATTATAATAGCCATTCAAATTTATATGACCATGCAACACGGAATAGGCACCATTTAATCATTGACTTTCTAAGACTAAAAAAATTCGCGATTAATTATTTTGCAGCCAAATTGTATAATAAAATTCCAGATTTTATTCAAGTTATGGAAATAAAAACCTTCAAAAAGGCCATAAAAAAATACTTAATCAAAAGAGCCTTTTACAATGTTGAGGACTTTTTATAATTTTATTTGTTAAATATAGAGATCGTTTTCTTGTTTGTTTAAGTCAAACTTCTTTAATTAGAATTATTTATTTATTATGTCTAACGCTTGATGCTTAAATTTTTTTAAAGCAGTTTAGTAAGTGCTCGATGCTTTTAAAATACGTTGTTATATTGGTTATTTATTTTATGTATTGTTGACGAATTTAAACCCTGGGTCCATAATAATAAATCTATTTCTATTTCTATTCCTAGTGATTCATTGAAATTGAAATTTAAAAAGCATGTAGTTTTATTTCAGAGTGTTTTTTCTTTACTACAAATACGCTTTTATATAAATTCTTCTAGTGATATCTGAACTCTTCTTGTGACACGATCCGGATACTTTTATCCCTATCCTGTTTCTAGTTGATGTAACACTGAGACTATCCTTGGCTACTTACACTTATGCAAGAAATACCAGGTTCGTATTTTCTATTTAATAATGCAGACTGTTACACGATACCAACGTCAAACCCAATAAAACCAATAAAAATTCTCAGGATTATTGTATGAATATTTTTTTATTGTAGTGATTTTAATAAAAATAAACTGGTATTACCTATATAAAAATATTAAGAGCCCTGTGGTTGGAGCAAAAATAAAAAATAAAGAATAGTTACTTCTTACCACAACAGTTTATTAGCGGATGTACATTTCGGGAGCTATGCTCTCATCTTCAGCTAACACTAAACTAGTGTTTGCTGAAGATGGGAGCATAGCTCCCAAAATTACATCCGCTAATAAAAATGTTGTGGTAAGAAGTAACTATTCTATATTTTTTATTGATATTGCCTACCGAAAAATTGTTTCCGGTAATCTAAAGAGATGTGTAAACATTCACACAGCGGATTGACACTCAATGCTTTTAGATAGGACCCTTATTCGACTATTCTAAACCTATTACCATTTCTAAAGTATTACCATTTTAATTGGGTTGGATAAAAAAGTAACTAACAAAAAGTAATTAAATATTAATAAGCAATGGTAACGCTTTTTTTCCAGCTGAGTTTATTTTGATTCATTTTAGTGCACAATCGCTTTTCATAATAGTTTATAACAATTTATTTTATCACAATCACTATTTTTCAATGTTATGTTCAGCACGTAGTCTTGAACTATTTTTGAGGTAATGTAAAATTCACCACCACTTTTATTTTAATCAGTGATACTCTTACCACTTGATTTCATTCTCAAACATTATTTTTGTTGTTGTGGTATGACAATAGAATAGAGTGAAATAAGAAAGTGGAAGGTGAGACTTGTGTCAACCCGCTGCCATCACATAACGTAAAAAAAATGTTGAAAGCTAACAAAGCGGTGTTGAATATAGCTGATAGTGAAGTTTTCTGTCCTTTACACGACTTCCATAACATAGACTCTGATTAGCATCCATAATCTACAACAGTGATCTATATCGACCCCCAGGAGTCGACGACAACTTGCAAGGGGTCCATGTCAGCGGGAAAAAAAATTGGGGGTCCATGAAATGAAAATGGGGGTCAACGATAGTGAATCTCCTAACAAAAAAAGAAACAAACTGGACATCGTTAACAGAAGAGATTTCAGATTAAATCTAGCTAAATTGATGCCAAATGTTGAAATTTTTTTATCAAAGCATCAGGTTCATCCCTCACACTAAAAGAATTTACGTTTTGCTTAGTTATTTTATGTAACACACACACTTTCGTAACATTTCATCAAGTTACTCTAACAGAAATTTCATGAAGTAGATGTTTATAAATAACCATTTCGAGAGAGAAAGAGATTGTAAATTATAGACGCTTTACATCTGAGGTCATCATCGTCTAGAACTATCTCGATATTAATTATCTGGATTTGGGTATGTAAATTATTTTTTTTAGTAATTTAAAAAATGAACATTCTAATTACAAATTCCTATTATCACATATTCAAATATAACATATAATATAAATTATTGAGTAGGAATAGCGTGTTAAAACTGCTGATATTTGAGCCTGCCAATTTCGTAATTGACGTCAAAAGCCTGCGGTAGTGTATTCAATATTCATAGTTGCATAATACATAATACCTCTCTTTACCTATTTTTTTTTCTTTTAACATACCTACTGATTTTTGGCTTACAGACTAATTAATCTAATTAGCCACGTCTTGTTTAAAAAAGATTACTTATAAATAAATAAAATAAATTAAAAATTTATCTCAATACACATCTCACTGCGATACAAGATAGATGGGCCAAAAGATTTACGTGCTCTATATATTATGTGGACATATACAATTGAATATGCATTTTCTTAAGAAAAAATTTTTAAGTAATACCAACTTTGGCTACTGTTGTAGAAAATTGACGTCACGCCTTGTTAGATTTTAATTAACTGTAGCTTACTTATTTACCGATATTTTTAAAGACGAGAAAACATGGATCTATTATTTTATCCCATTAATCTATTTTAATAATCAGTGAAAAATGGGACAATATAACAAAGAAGCCCTGGTCGCCAAAAAGCAATATCTAGGACAAATTTCTAGTTACATCTGCTCCTACAGGAATTCGAAAATAACCTTTCGAGTGTGAGTCATCACTATGTTACTCACTCGGTTTAAACTTATAAATTTTGCGCGAGATTATTTTAGTACGGTGTAAATTTTTGATATTAGATACTTATTATTTTACTAAAGCTTGACAAATAGAATTTTTATTTATTTATTTATCTGTCAATCCTTGTCTCAATTAACGAAGTAAGTACCTGAGCTATGTGAAAGTGAGTGGAGTTAAATTGTTTCCGAATGTCATGCTCGCAGTGGCAAAATAAGAAAACTTGTGCTATGTGCAGAGTCCGTTACTATGGCTTATCGAGTCTGTTTGTTGTATGCTGCATTGCCAGCGCGATATATAATCTGTAAAAAAAATTCTAAGTCTAAGATCCGGTATTAGAAATATAAATATACCCTCTACTGTTATTTGATGATGACAAAGGTTATATGTTAGAATTTAGATAATATATACATTGATAAATCGGACATGGGTTGCCTAGCTAAATCGCGTCCAGAGGCTGTTAAATTAATAAATTCTAATTAACTTTTTTGAATCAACTTCCCTGATTTGTTAGTCATGAAAATCGAGTCTAAAATGACACAAAAAATTGGAATAAACCAATGGTTCTATACATAAATATAGATCATCCACATAAATATACCTTGTAAATAGTTGTGTTCTGTGTACTTTGAGTTTATTTATTTTGTTAACATTTTATTTGTGTCATATTCTCTCATCTTAGGCTCGTTTTTTATGATTAACAAATCGGGGAAGTTGATCCAAAAAACTAGAATTTATTTAATTTAACAGCATCGGTACGTAATTTAGCTAGGCAACCCATGTGCCATTTATCAATGTAGGTATATAATATTATCTAGCATATAATCTTTGTCATCATCAAATAACAGATGGAGGTATATATTTCTAATATCGCATCTTGCAGTATTATCGTTTTACGAAACTACGGGTTCTATCATATTTAATTTAAATTTGTGAGAATGTAAGAAAATGACGCATAAAATAACTACTATATATATTTAAAACACAAGCCCTAAATCTCTAGACAATCCGCCAGCCATCCCTACTAAACCGATTGACACAATTTTTTTTTTAAACTGAAGCATTTAGTCCACAGATATGTTATCGCTATTTTTTTTTTGGTGAAATTTCTTTAAAAGGGGTGATTTCAAGCGATAATAGTAAAAATGACGAGGGGGAAGCGGGGTGAAAAGGAACGTAAAGAGAGAAAATCTTTCGATATTCACGAGACATGAGTGTGAGAGAAATGCAAATATGTACGTATGTCGGAGATTTTACAAACAGTTTGACAAGTCGACTTTGACAATTGAAGTGTATATTTTTAGTTCGTTTTTTAGCGCAAACATTCCAAACATTAATACACAAATAAATTTTATTTTATTTTCCAAATAATTTAAGAACGTGTAAGTTTACGTTAATTTAATGCCAAAATAGAGTTTTTAAATATTACATGTACTGTACCAAGTCTAAAATTTGGTCTCAGAAAAAAATAGTGAAAATCGTAAATGTATCAAATGAGGTTAGATTTTCTAAAAATGAATTGTGATAGCTCTTGCGGGGTAACCATGACAACGATGAACAGATATCATACATTTTTTTTGAATTTATAACCTATTAAATATAGAGACAACTTGATGGATTAATTAAGCTCAAACAAAAGAAAAATAACTGTAAATAGAAACTAATGAGGAATAAAATTATTGTCGTAGGTCTGTATCAAAATATCGTTTTTTGAAAACAATAAGAAAATACATGCAAAAGGTTTTGCACGGGTACACTAGTTTTAATTAAAAAATTAAAAACTTAACTTACAAACATCAACAAGATTTAATTAATCACTAAAATTTCACCGCATAACAATTTTTTTTCTCCTGCTATTACATCGTACAAATGAAATGGTGTATTTTTTTCAAATAAAACCGACAGTTAGCACCAAACGGCCAGTTGTACATAATCTATATGGCCATCTTGAAACAGCATAATAATATTGTAAACATTAGTTACGAGTATCTAATTTTTTTTATATTATTAGCATAAAACTTGTTCTTAGGTTTGAATTGATTCGATTTTTTTAATAAAGGCTACGAACTGCAGGGGTATCTGAGCTTAGTAAATATTTATTTGTTTTTTATTAATATTGAAAATATAAGTATCCTCTCTTTTTGTCAACGAAATTGGAACATGTTTTTCAAAACAGTCTGTACAAACTGCATTTTAATCAAACAAGCTATCGATCCACACGCAACATTTTGAATGCATTACTAGTAATTTATTATTAACACGGCAGTTAAATAACTAGGCGTGATTTGAGTTTGGTACTTGTTTTTTTGAAGTATAAAAGTCACTGTAATTAGTTTATCTATCACTATTATAGATATCATATGTTCAAAAATGCATTTGATTTGAAATGTTTTCATCGAACGTAATATTAAAAGAATTACTGCAGCAAATACGATCCTAATGCAACTAGCGATGATGAATTAATACCGTATGTAAAAGAATTTTTATTTATGATCATTTTATTTACATGATCAGTTCTTTTCATTATAATAATATTATATTCGTAACTCTCCCGTTAGTCCACCATAAATGTTCCGTTGCTCCCACCATATGAAATTCCGGGAAAGATATTTATAATGTTACAATTTTGGAATGAGTGATTTCTTTGTTAGTGACTGTTGCAAACTAAATATTTTCATGTCTCCGACACAAGAATATATTACTAACCAAAAGTATAACTCTATCATGCGCTTTATTCATTCCCGTGACCTTGGTGCCCAGTTAACTTGATATTCTATCTCGAATTTTGGAAGGTTTGCAGCGAATAGTTCCTTACGCGTCGGGTTTAATAAGACATTTTATCTAGGTACTTGTTATATTTTATTTTAAAATTGGGCTTGATATGATAGTAAAACATATTGTTTTTTAAACAAAACCAAATACATAACATAACATTTAATACCAAGTAAACACTAAACAGAAAAGGGCGTGTCGATGCATTTCTACCTACGCTCCCAGCTAAGTGATCGTTTCTCGTACACCTGACAGTGTCGTTTATTTCGTTTTTGATACGATAGAACAAAAAAGATGCTAAGAAATTAACTAAAAACTTATTACTTCAGCTATCGAAAGATGAGGTAATCAAAAAAATCAGTGTCTTTCTGAATTTATAATATGCTCGATTAATTTATGTTGAAAAGTGTTAGAACCAATTCACCTTTGGCCCTGTGCAGGTTAAAAATAACATCGATATTGACTTTACCAAACATAAATAACAGATGAATGTGTTTGATATCATAGAGGCGCTGGAGCACTTTCGACTTTGTGTGGTGAACACTGTCTATCTCTTTCTTTCTCTCTTTCACGCATACGAAAATAATGCATGTTAAGAAAGAACGGACATATATTGTCTACAAAATGTTTGAAAACTATTGCACTATAGTCATGTGTAATACCACAATAGGGTATATAAAACTGTTAATACTTTATGAACAATTCTGTTCTATTTATTTTTACTTTTAAAAGGCACTAGCGAAGTGAGAAAAATAAATGTCAGTACTGTGATATATTATATCGAACAATTGGAGAAGTTAATGGATGTTGAGCATATAAATAAATTTTCTATTTGTTTGATTTTGGTATTTATGATTTACTAATAGTAGGAGAGCTATCAAATATTTTTGGGTAGGTAGCGTGGGTGTAACAAATTTACCATTTCAACCTACAAGTGGTCCAAATTCACTTTACAAAAATGTTACAATATTTTTTAGTTTTGAGGTCCCCCGAAACCAAAAATCATATTTTTGGAAAAACTCTATGCATCTGTTTGTCTGTTAGTCTGTTCGTCTATTTGTCTGTGAACACGATACAGGTCAAACGGATGAACGGATTGAAACCACATTTTAGGAGGATGTTTGTTATGCAAATATGAAGAGCCCTATTGTTTTTGGAGAAAATCTGCTCATGCGCAGAAGAGATATAGGTATGCTATAACGTTTAGTATTCTACTGAATAAACTAAACTATTTTTAAATATTTTATTAGTTTAGTATTAGTATTAACGCACTTAAAAATACGGTGCCGCTTCTCAGATTTTGCGACCTGTAGGCGAAATCTTAGATTGGTCTATCGGCTCATTCTAGTCTGATATTAGAAAAATTGTCAAAGTAAAGATGTTGAACAGTCCTGAACAATAAATATTCCGTGCTCAGGGAAAAGGGAGGTGATTCGATAGAACTGGCGTTCACCTATAATCTTTGGGAGCCATTTTTAAAAAGACATTTCAATTCCAAACTTCCGTTCTTATTTCCGTATGCGCCATGGGAGGTATTTGAAAACGAAATGGATGTGTCAAGACGAAAAATCTGCTACGATTATATGATTCACTCCAACCAATTTGTAAATGGTTTTATATGCACTTTAATGGAAAATAACGTTACCATTTCTACTAGCTGTATACCTGTATATCTGCTGATAGATATATACCGTGTGAGAAAAACCGAGGGACACGTTAAATTCAAAATCAATGCAGTTTTCTCATAGGGGAATATTGGAACAGCTACAAATAAAAGAAACTTGTCTCTATGCTGTCCTAGTAGGATGATTTATTTAGGATATTTAATTATTTTGTGGTGTAAAGGGTTATTCATAAATATTTTTGCGGCGAAACGTTATACAAGAACTCAATAAGATGTTATTAAATTAATTTGTACTTTCCCGTGAAGAATCAAAATATTTATTACTATACAATGGACCTAAATATACCAGCAGAGTTGTTGGATTACGGAAAATTTTGAAACAGAAAATTTTCCAAGTCACTTAATTAAAAAGGTACTGTAAAATTAAACTCTCGTTCACTAGAGGCTACAAGTAAACAAAACTGGAGTATCTTCATCAACTCTGGATGTGATGCCATTTCAACAAAAAACAATAATTTTATTATTCCTGAAAGAGAGCAGAATGATTTTTTATCCCAATCTAGTGCTGTTTACATGAGGGGAATTCCTTTATAACTGCAGTAGCCATTACAGTGGTGCCATCTTCTGACCTCTGCCACTACCTTATTACTTTGTTTATGAAATTACAAGAGAAATGATTGATTCATTTTTTAAGTGCTCTTTTATTATGAAATAGGATGAATTGATTTGTTATGAGTTCCAAATAAAACAACAGGCCAAACAGTATCAAACTTAACCTTATTCATGTGGATTACAAAGTTAGAATAATTATAATATGTAGTTTTTGTTTAAATATTAAGGAAAGTAACTTATAAAAGAAAATTTGGAAAGTTCAATGTCGGAAAAATATAGTGGAAAATTTTTCTCCCGACATCACCAGTTATTCACAAATCGACATTTGAAATTATATTTCATTTTTTCGTTTTACTAGCACACGAATTTTTATACTATATTCATACGATTATATTTACTAACAAGAGTACATTAATGATTATTTGAAAGATATGTATTTATGTTATTTGAAAGAATGACTATTAAAACGTCTTCAGTTAACACTTCAGAGTTATGGAGAAGTCACCCTAAAATACTCAAAATATTAGCTTCAACCCCCAACATTAAGAAATAGTAGCTCCTTATCTATAGGACTTTGATTAATATTATTTACAAAAAGAATCATTCATGTATGCATCCGTTATACTGCAGAGCAATGGGGAATATTATAAATGTTGAGATAAATTTTCAGCTGTAGGAAATGAACTCCCTTGCTGCGTTTGTGGTGGTGAATATTGGCGCTATAAAGAAAAAAATAGGTGAAGGAGTACTCTTGATGTGTCTTATCGAGAGCGCTCAAACAATACTGGAAATGTCAGGTTCAAGTTCAGACAATAGTTGATTTTTCCTACCAAGAATATCAATAATACACCCCTAAAAGACGACAAAGTGCAGTCGTTTCCTTTTGCACTATCAAGTAATGTTATTGTCATCACGTATTCCTAAGAATAAGGAGAGTTACATAATAGAAATAATCCATCTCTATTTCACCATACATTTCATGTCACAGGGTACAGAACATTTTTAACTGATACTGAGATATTCAAAATTTTACAAAACCTATCTGTTGTTTAAATTTGTAAAACAAATATATTAAATTCCTAATAAATATTTTCGTTTACTTTAATTATAATAATTATAATATACCTAATTTATTGTTTGAATCTAAATTTTTATTTATTAATATTTTCAATTAAGAATTGCATCAAAATTTTGTTTTATAAAATTAAAAAAATAAATTTTAAATATAAAAAAAAAAACAGATGTGAAAAGATGTGTCAAGTATGCTATAGTCGGATAGAAAGGCACACGCAGCTCACACAAAGAAGCAATAATCTGTATAGGGAGTCAAGAGCGGTGGCGTATAGGGAGCATGACGGCACAAGAGAGTCTGGTACCTACACTTCAACTGAAATAAAAATTTTTACAATTTATTTAATTAATTTCAACCAGATTCTGCTTATATCAAAAGCATAATCGGAGTGTAAGTATATATATGTCATTTTTTTTAAAATCATTATCTTATTTCTAACTTGAAAATGCTTACAGTGTCACTAACATTTTCGTCAAAATCAATAATATACAGTTCAGAGATTGATTTAGTTACTTCAAAGTTTAATTAAGTTTTTTTTATATTAAACCCTTAGAAAGAATTTTTAGTATAAGAAACATTATTTAAATATTAAAAACGCATCTATGATTTTAATTTCTTAGAATAAAATTATATAATAGCATTTCGTGAAAAACACACTGTATTTTATAAAATAAAATAACTGCTTTGCCGCTGCTGACGAGAAAAAATATTAGTCTCTCTGTATTGGGAATTTTCCTCTAGTGTGCTCGTTTGTATTGTTGGTTACATGAATTTAAATTGAAATTTCAATATGAGTTAGTATTGTACAGCACTTATGCATTGTTGATTGCATTTCATGTGCATATATTTTGTATGCATGTCTACTATCCTGTAAGTCCCAGTGCTCTGTCACGATTTAAAAACTTGATAGAGAATAAAAATATATGGGAAATTATTCGTCGAATCGATTATTTCATTATTTATCAAAACCATGAGTATCCATTTATTTTTTATCTTGTCTCGCTGCACCGTATTCCGCATAACAGCGGACGAGGTAATTTCTAAGCTATTTGGTTTATTAATATAGGCTGTCATACGAGACAACACGAAAGTAATTGAAGTCGCTAGATGATAGCGATATCGAGGTGATATCAGTGATCTGAGGTACATTGTATCCGCACATGAGCCAACATTTTTGGCAATCAACTCGAGAATTTCAAAGTATTAAGGAAAGTAAACAATTATTCTAAAAGTAATATATTCGAATTTTGTATCTTTTATTTCCATAGCTAAAAATATATTATTCATTTTTGTTTCTTTCTTTAACCCATAGAGGTCCCAACAACTGAACAACAATGATATGATTAGAGTCTGATAACTCGATGTGTAAAATATCCATTGGAAATACGCAATTATTATTTTATAATAACAGTGTTATTAGCTGTTTTATTTGCCGATTTTTTTAATAAATTTTTTTTGCGCAGTGAAAAGGGGAAGTCGTTTGGGGGGAGTACTTTAAAAAACAATTACGGGATCATGTCTATGCGATGACGTTTTTTGTTGCGCAATGTGGGCGTTTGAGGGGAGTTCAATTAAGGGGTCGTGTATACAAAGTGAGATGATAGTAATACAGTAGTTCTACACCAGTTGCTATGACGTGATATGTGATTTCTTATTGGTTAGATTAAAAAAATGACAGTAAAAGACAAACAGTTTTTACGTATTTTTGAGCAAATTTGTGAATAATCCGCAAAGTTTCTTTTTGAAACGTTAAAATTTTGCGTTTTCTATAACTCAAAAAAAATGTCAAAATTTTGGCACATCAAGTTATCGAACTGGACCTCAATGATGTTTTAAAACATTTTTAATTTGTCACCCTTTTATTGAAAGCCCTTTTCAAACACAATGGTACGTGAGGTATATAGATTCTTTGCAAAGGGTTTCCGAGTGTACTATTTAAGTTTATTACATTATGAATACACTAAAACATGTCACATGTAAGTGATATTAATGCATTATAATATAAGTTAGAACATTATATTGCCATATAGCCAGCGTTATTTGGGCGCTGAATTACAATAATTTGAATAGTTTGAGTGTTATTCCTATGGTCGCAAGACAAGTTGGTTTACAGCAGATTAATAATATAAATAATATTTATAACAATTTAAGCCTTCACTGTATTTGAAGAATACATTATAATGAGAAGGTGAGCATTAAAGATATGTTTCTAGGGTTCCATACCTAAAAGGTGGAATACAATATTGATCAAATGTTTTGTCTGTTTGCCACATTCTTCTAAAGGCCGCTGCACACGAGGCTGGAAACACTGCTTGGACTTCTGCTGGCTGGCAGGCTAGATACGAGTTTGGAAATGACGACACTGCGGACCCGCCTGTTAGCTCGCAAGATATATTTTAAAATTAGAACAGAGGCTATTTTTCTTGATAGTCCTAAGCAAGAACCAATTAAGAAACAGTATCTTGTCACGTAGGCAACATGAACAAACGCCCACAAACCAACATAGCGTCATTATGCTCAGAGTTAGACAACAGACACGTTTTGATCTGTGTTTATATTTGAACTGTCACTGTGCGTGCCAGCTCTAACCACAAAAGCTTGAAAAGACGTCTCATGTAAAGCGAGCACAAAAGCAATAAAGAAAACCGGCGCTAGAAAACTAGTAGTCAATTCTAGCAAGGAATCTAGCGGCAAATCCAGTCTCGTGTGCAAAACATACTATTTTTATTAGACTTACAATTAGGAGGCTTCCGTACATCAAATAGAAGATTATGAAAATAATAAAAAATTGAAGATGGGCGTACAGAGTGACTATAAACAGATTTCATCGAGTAGAGCTATATTTTTTAAAATGACTAAAATGCATCGGTAACTAGATGAGGAGAAGTGTAAACTATATGAATTCCGCAACTGTACCTCAAAGATTATGACGTGCACTGTTTTTTCCATTAATCTTAGCAAAAAAAATTCTGATATTTAAAAAAAATAACATTTCTATTAACGCATGTTATGACGTGGGTAACAACTAGTAATAAATATTTTAATATTTGTTATTCGGTCGCATGGCTAAATAATATGATGGCACATGTAAAAATTAAGCAAAGCATGCTTGTAAGCTAACAAATTTCTTTTTTACAGATCTGAATAAAAGAACAATTGATTTCTTCTCTATTTTTTACATATTTTCTAAATTATCAAGTTTACAAAAACATTTATTCTACAAGACTTTCGTTTTTCAAAATATACTGTTTTTTTTTAACTTTTAATATCACTGGTTCAACTGTGATCAGCTATTCACAGGGTGACATGACACTTTCCCCGAACCATTATCCCCGATTTTAATCCCCGAACGACATTATCCCCGACGACAATATCCCCGATTTTAATCCCCGAACGATATTATCCCCGATGACAATATCCCCGATTTTATAATAATTCGTACGACTACTGTATGAAAACACCGCTTTTTTGATAAAAGGGTATGCGAATTGTCTCGCAGTGAAACGGGAAGGGGCAAATGTGGAGTTTTTAAAAAACAATTCCGGGGTGAACGATAAACGGGCATGCGAATTGTAATTCCGGGGTGAACGATAAAAGGGTATACGAATTGTCCCGCAGTGAAACGGGAAGGGGCAAATGTTGAGTTTAAAAAAAAACAATTCCAGGGTGAACGATAACGGGGTATGCGAATTGGATAGTTAATTGTTTGAATAGAACTGAAATAGGGTTATTTCTTTCAAGTCGGGGATATTGTCGTGGGGGATATTGTCGTGGGGGATATTGTTGTCGGGGATATTGTCGTTCGAGGATAATGACGCGGGGATAATGTCGCGGGGATAATGTCGCGGGGATAATGTCGTCGGGGAAAAAGACATGGAACCATTCACAGTGTAGATAATAATAGAAATCAGTATCTAGTAATTATGTAACTATCTAAAATACAAAAAAACAACGTAACTCTTCTGCGTGTGCGCCGATTTATTCATATTTGCCAAAATTTTGTTTCCATTTGCGCAGACGTTTGACCTATGATGTGCTCACAAACATAATTTTTACAAAAATTTACTTTTTGAGTCGGGAGATCTCAAAACTAAAGTTTTTTGTAAAACTTGGAAAACTGAATTTTGGCCTAAATTAGATACTTTTTCCACTGGTGATTGGTAAAAACTATTATGATTCACTAAATATAAACTATGTTGAATTTTTGAATAAAGTCGTCGATTTTCGTGGCAATTTTTTGTATAAAACATTATATAAAACCATTTTAAAATCTGGCCTGATGGTATAAGATAAAATAATATTTGTATTATCATAAGAAATAAAATTAAATGTATAACTTTTTACAATATTTAATATGGCGTTCTTGTAGTCTACCATAATATTTTTTATTTATGTATTGGATACATAGTCTATTAAGTTATTTTTTCTACAAAATTAATTTATTACCCTGGGAAAAGTTATCCTCTTATGTTTGTTTCGATTTGACAAATTATCGACACTATAGTTGTCTAAATCACTAATAATTTTGTAGTTACTAGCACTGCACTTGTAAAAGTTCGTTGTTAAGTTGCCGACGTAATCTTTTATTAGTTTTAAGTTGAGCATTTGGTGGAGAAGTAATATAGGGGTTTATCTGGGATATACGGAAACTATTCTTAGAGATTAATTGTTCTACACTACTTGTAAATTATTTGTTAAAGTTGGTTTTGAATGCCGGAGGTATAAAAAAATCTACCTAAGCCACTTTACCTCTTGGGCAACATGTTGGCGACTCGTACGAGAAACTTGTATACCAATTAATTGAAATTTAATTTCGTTTCCATTTGCAAGTTTATGTAATCAGGGTTTACCTTAATTTCAAAACAATAATATACCGTAGCTCATACAGTTTCATTGTTTCATTGCTCATTTAGATTTATTTGTATGCAGATGTACACCGCAATCCACATTTTACACAGATTGTTAATATTCGAAAATTCCAAATACCTACCTACGCCTGTTTTGTAGTTATATAGAACAGTAGGATTTCCTTTTTATTTATCTCTTTTTGTACAAAATTGGAAACAAATTGAATATGTCGAAAAACACGAAAATAATAGTAATGAAAAGTAATAATGGTAATTGCTTTCTAGTTCATTTATTGATACAGATTTGAAATCAAACAAAAATAATTTTGTTTTCAACACTGTCTTCTTTAACAAATCTGTGCAAATTCGTATGAAAAACTGATTATTAGTTTTTTTATTACGATATTTAAAAATCTATCGATTAAAATGAAGTTAACACAAGTTCGTTCTATTTTTGAGGTTTAACTACACTTAATATGAAACCAATAATGCAGTATTAATTCCTTTTAACTATGCAAATCTGTATCTGTCATTATTATTAAGTTTATAAAAATTCAGTAGCTTAGTAACGAATTTACTTTGATACGTACGTACGTACGTACATACACAGAGAGAGAGAGAGATATATTATGTTGGAAAATAGTGTAAAAGCAGTGTAGTGACTTTGAAACATAAATATTTTTTAAAATTTTTTATATTGATTTTCTGACCAATTACAATAATTTCCCAATGTATGTACTGAGAAGTTAAAAATATTTAAAACATATTTAGAGAATGTTTTATAAATCAATTTAGAGTTGTACTTATAGAAATTTGGAAGCATGTTAATTGTAAAAGGTAAACTTTTAAATGTAAAGAAAAACCATTCCAAAATTGTAAAAAAATTTTATTATATTATAAGCGCTTTCGACCTAAGTCATCATCAGATAAAATTATTTCTCACACAATGAATGTATAATTTGCTACATCTTAATGGAATTGTTAGACATTTTTCTATAATTTCTATATTAATTATTCTAGTCTATAACAGAAATAGAAACCAAGCAAATATAACTTTCCGATCATTCGTATGAATCGCTGGTAATGTAACAGAACTTTCAATGACATTATTAATAGTAAATAATTAATTTAATAGGAGTGTAAATAATAGGCACCTTTCCACGCAGAAATTCGAAGTGCTTAAACTATGACCATTTATAAGAGCTAAGTGTGCTGTGCGTGCTAGTATGAGAGAGACGTACATAATGACATTTTGTGCGACGACAAGAGAGACGACGATAGGGGCAAACGGGAACCACTTAGAGACAGACGTACGTTTATTACAGAGGGCATGAGAGAATATAAATGAATTGCGATCAATTATGATCTCGAGACCTTAATCACGTCCACGCACCCACCACTGTCATTTAAATATGCAAATGATAGCTGGTTGTGCCGCCAGTGTTGTGCTTCGCTTTACCAATTACTCTCGCATTCTCGACCCAATGCTTTAGTTCACAACCACTCTAGTTATGAGAGCGTTGTAGTTTTTTCTTTCTTTTTGACGTGATAACGTCTTATAAATTGATGAATCACCAATCTTATAAATTGATAAAACACCGGCTGCATGCACGAAAAAGTGTAACGTTCCTAACGCGTAACGTTCCTAACGTTCGTAACGCGTAACGCGTAACGTTCCGCCTGACCCTGTGCGTGCTTTTCTCGAAAACGGCCCTAACGATTTGGATGAAATTTACTGAAAAGGGATTTTGGGGGGCAAAAAATCGTTTTAGCTAGGTCTCATCTCTCGAAAAAATCGTTTTCTTACAAATTTTATCATTATAAAAATCAATTTTTTGACGTATGAAAATACTTAAATATTGTAAGTAGGTTTTGGAATTTTATATTATAAACAGTGAAACAATTGTTTTATAAATATTATGACAGCTAATCTTTGAGACTTAAAATAAAAAATACGAAAGAAAGTAAGTTAAAAAAACAATTATATTATATGGTGAGTAATTTAAATAAATAAAATTAACCTAAATTTGAAGCGAAAGATGCAATATCATAGATTCGAATTATTATAATTATTATATGTAGAATTTAGGTTATGTATTACGGAATACGTTATCACGTAAAACTATCGTCCGTAAACCGACAACCAATTTTTTTTTTGAAATACGGCTTCTTTTGGCACGGTAATGTAAAATTCATTCTTAAGATTGAAAATGTAACGAGCATGTCGCAATATAATAATGCGTTTAACGTCCGTTTCTCGACTGTATGTCATAACAGACGCCATACGCACCATTACTAGTTTCCATCTGTCACACTTTCCGTTATTTTATACATTTTTTTCAACTTCATTTAATTAATAACAATGGAGGAATTTTAGAACATTATGTATGCAAATTTTGAGCATAGGATTTTGACAGGCAATCGGGCGTGGCCTTGAATTAGGAACCATTTCGATATTTATCTGAAAGTATTGAGGGAAACCATGGAAACCCTCAACTAGATGGCTGGTACAGGAATTATCGTTCCTCGGCGATCGGCAGCAGGAAAAAGTGCGTGTCGCAATATACGTCTACTGTGTATAATAAAGAAACCGACTGTAGAACATCAAGCTAAGAGCAGCCACTGGGTAGAATACTTGCCTCGTAACCTAAAGGTCGTAGATTTGATCTCGACGGTCAGTGTAGTAAAATACACTTTATTTTTTTGCACTACCCTCATAAAATAACTGCCTTGTATGCATGTGTACAGACATGTAAAGTGACCCATTACGCAACTAGTACTATAAATTATTTTTAATAATAAATCAAGAAAAATTCAATTAATTTAATGTTTCTCATTTTAATTCAAGTTACACTCGAATTTCGAATCTTGTACACAATAGACTGTTGAATATTATACGGAAGCAGTTGAGTTTCTGTGCAAATACTATACAAAGCCTACTGCTTTGACACTCAGATAATTTGTGACGTCTACTGGCTTCACACTTCTTACCTACTATCACAAATGAACTGTCAGAAATTTTGGAAATCATGAAAATGAAATGAAAGGTAGCTATTTTATAGGAGATACAGATCCAGTGCGATAACTCGATGTTCCCAAATTTTGACTTTCTTTTAAGTGATAGAAAACACCAAATTTCGAAGCTCTAAAAAAAAACTTTGCGGATTATTCACAACTTTCCTTAAAAATGCGTTAAAAAAATGGAATAACTTTTCGTCTTTCACTGAAATTTTCTGAACCTAACCAACCAGAAATCACATATACACGTCATAGCAACTGCTGTACAATTAGGTACTGTATTACTATCACATTTTGTATACACGACCCCGTTATTGTTTTCTAAAGAATTGCTTTCAAACGCCCTCCCCTTTTCACTACGCAAAAAAAACGCCATCGCATCGACACGACCCCATAATTGTTTTTTAAAGAACTCGCCCCAAACGCCCTCCTCTTTTCACTACGCAAAAAACGCCATCGCATCGACACGACCCTGTAATTGTTCTTTAAAGATTTTCTCCCAAACGCCTTCCCCTTTTCACTGCGTAAAATTTTTTATGAAAATCAATTTTCCGCACTTAAAACGGCTAATAACACTGTTATATGTTATATAAAATAATAATTGTGTATTTCCAGTGAATATTTTTCACATCGAGTTATCGTACTCTAACCAAGAAAAACATTCAGAAAATACCACATAATCTCGTGCGTAATGTAATTATAACTGATGTGACGGTGAAAATTTGCTGGCATTCTTTTTTTCATAGTGTCATCACTCATGCGTAATAAACCGAATTAGATTTACCTTCCACTATTACATTAAAACGACTAACCAATCAGCACATTCATTGCTATATTTAGCTGTAATCGCTCTACACAATGTTAAATATTAAGTATTCAACGTGAACGTACTTCATGCGCCGAGAATTCCGTAAGTACCTACATCATTTTCAAAAAGAAAATTTGTCGCCTGAAATACTTAAATAATATCCGCGGCAAAACACATTTCAAAATGAAATTTTAATACCTACTATTTACAGAACATCCCTTTATCAAAGCAATATCTATGACACCTGGACATTGAACACATTCAAATCTTGTTGGTTTCCGGGCTTTATGTGGTGGTCCATTGGTATTTCTACCTGACGTTTCGTCTACAACTGTGGTAGACATTATCAAAGGCGATGTGGTAGCGGACGAAGTGTTCTTCTAGACTGCTCACAGGTAAGTGTGTCGACAAATGTGGTCTTTTATGATCAGCGTGCTCACAAATAATTTCAACTGCAAAGATGAAGGTTTGAATCTAAGTAAAACCTGGACACCAGTACTGTGCAATACCAACCCACTGAAAGCAACGACCAATCACAGAAGAGCATACTACGACCGAGTAGAGAACACGAGCACACTGACCATAAAAGACGGAAGTACCACACTTGTCGACACACTTACCTGTGAGCAGCCTAAAGAACACTTCACCCGCTACCACATCGCCTTGGACAATGTCTACCGCAGTTGTAAACGAAACGCCAGGTAGAAATATCAATGAACCACGGCATACAATCCTGGAAACCAAGAAGATTTGGATCAACATCGGCCATGAAACACACTTGGATTGGACACATTAATTCCAACACTATTCGGTTGAGAGTTTTAAACAATTGTTGCGAGTTATTTGACGTTTTTTGTAACGAAGCTGTAAGTAACTTAACGTTAGATCATTGTGAATGAGTATTTACTCTCGCATTGCCGTTCCAATGCCCGACCGACTGGCCGTCACTACAAACGTACATTAAGTTCGTTATACAATCTCCCCGTTACCACCACCGCCAGTATTATCGCCGCCTTCACCATCGCAGCCGCTACCTCACTACTTCTCTCTCACTCTTTCTCTCGACTCCTTTTGCTATATCACCGCTCACAAAAAGAAATGTCTTACGTCAGATTTTAAACAAATGACGGCTAGACATGCTAATAATTATAATTTAATTTTCTATTTTCCGATGCATATTATTAAAAGACGTCTCTTGAGAGGCCTTTTCTAAATATACGTAAATTGTCTTTAGCTTATTTTGTTTACAATTTGGATAACGACAAAATGTTTTTACAGAACAATAAACTAAACAACTGATCTGAAAATGTAGCGATAACTTTAGACAGGAAGCAGCTACTATCGATCAGATTTCGGACGTACAGGAAAAGCACGCTATGTTATATTACAATAAAAATAAGTGTACTAAGTCTCTACCTACGCTTCACGTTTGAGATGAAACAATGTTACATAGCTTTTGTTGTTAATATAATTTTTAAATCTTGTAATTAATTTTAAAAACTTGAAGAACCTTCAATTCTCGAAGGAAACTTCTCTTCTGTTTATCAAGTTTAGTCTCCACTTAATTACAGTCTTGCCTCGAGGGACTGCCCCGTTCAACAACTACAAAAGTATAGTGGAGCCTTAGTAATATCATAAGTTGTTACAGTCAAGCAGAATTATTGCCCAGCTTGACACGCAGTAGTTACCGCGGTTCTTTGAAACCTATTTTTTTATTTATATTTTTCATCGATATAATATTTTTTCGTTTTAATTTATTATATAAAACCCATTCCACTCTAGTCGAATTGCGAGTTTCTAACTGAATATAATAATGTAGTCTAACATCAAGAATCAAAGCTTGAATTTAGCATTTGCTTTTTTTGTAAGCACATACTTTTTATACAATTCTACTTTTTTTCCTGAGCCTACTTACATGTTGCACTATTTTGAAACGTAACACCTATATTATGTAGTCCAGTGCATTTAGGAATTGACCCAAAAATTTAAGATACATTTTCTCTTTTGTTGCTCATTCGAAAGAGGCTTCGATGGAGACCTTAACCATGGATTTGCGCATTCTCCAAATTGCCACGTCCCACCGCCGTCTTGGATTCTGTTTTTATTTTCAATTTCAACTCGCGTTCTAATGATCCCACCACAGCAATCGTTCTTGGGTCGTTGGACTCATCAGGATTTACTCTTTAATTGAATGTCTATCAAGTAAAACTGTCCAATGTACTGGAAAAAGGTATTAACTTCCAAAGTTAAAGTTCTTTTCCAAAAGTTTATACGGAACACGCCAACCTACCGAGTTTGAGCACGTTAAAAACGTAAACTTCAAAATAAAGTAAATCTATTCGAAGATGCATAGGATTGCCGTTTTTTTTAGTGACCGGAAGTTAGCTCTTTTTCACGGTCCGGCTCAGTCCAGCCTGCCAACCATTGTATTTTTCTTTTAACCTGCAGGGTTTAAATTTCCCAAATATCCGTGAACTGGCCTATTAGGAGATATCTAGGGTTTGAGTGTTACGGGCTCTCGTGCTATAAAATAATAATCAGATATTTGACATAAGTTAGTTTGTCGTGCGGTCAAAGATTACTCTACTATACACGTCCTCGTCGCGTTGTCCGTCCCACTCTTGCAGCCGTCCGTTATATGAATTTATACGTTCGACACGATTATATCGAGTGTCCAGTGAAATTACATACAATAAATCACAGCTATTTATCGTTTGACACTGCTAAGTTTCACATTTATCTGATCATGTGATTTCACAAATTACAAAGCTGATCCGTCATTTTACTTCCTACTACTTGTTGTACTTACGGAAAATAACTTATATTTAATTTGAGTCTTAAATTCGGAATGCTCATTTATTGTTTTTTTTTATATTATTATTAAAGAAAAGTAAATGTGCATTTGTAATAAAACTATTGGCACAACATTGATGGAAGTACAATTTATACTGTACAAAAATATTTTTATTTTTGGACTAGCAGATCAGTCAAAAATCGCTTCTACTTTGTAAAAAGACACAAAATTCAAGATTTTTTTGGTTCAGCTGTGATCAACTATTTACAGTGTAGAATATATAAAGCTGAAGAGTTTGTTTGTTTGTTTGAACGCGCTAATCTCAGGAACTACTGGTTCAAATTGAAACAAAATTTTTTTGTTGGATAACCCATTTATCGAGGAAGGCTATAGGCTATATAATATCACCGTTAGACCATTAGAAGCGGAGCATTAATGAAAAATGTTGCAAAATGTATCTCAAAAATAAGCTTCTATTCAGGTGAAATGCACTAACTAAATATACTCATATTAGCGTTGTGAGTATACAATGCCGGCTGGCGCAATCGGTAGAGCATGCGACTGTCAATATCAGGGTCGTGGTTCGAGCCCCACGTTGAACGAATATATTTTTATTTTTATTTTTTACATTGCTTTCTTCTAAGGCTTATATTTAAATTTATATTAATTTTATTTAATTAATAAAAAAAATTCTTAGTTAAAAAAGTATAAATACTGCTTTTTATCGACAAAAACTTTTGAACGGTAACTCCGATCATCATGAAATTTGGACACAACATTCATCTCGGTAAACTAAGGTGAATGTGTATACTCATGTTCCTCCCTTCCCCATTCGTTCTTTTACACCCGGGTGAAACCGGACGGGACCGCTAGTAATGTATAAAATTCAAGTAGAGAAGTTGCTGTCAAAGTCGACATCGAAATTTTCGACATATCTTGCCTAAATCGCTAACAGCTTTAAAGAATGTATAACAACATTTGAGGTGTCATATTTTGATTAGTTATAATTTGATAGTTTTATGTGCAATTGTTTACTTAGTTTACAATTTGAAAATACGTCGAAAAAATCTACACCTAGAAATATTTTTTACGACTTTATTTTACGGAACCACTGCAGTACAACCAAAATTGAACGTACCCAATATTTGTTTGTATTTTTTTTTTGAACGAACACGATTTTCATTTATAACAGTTTTTTTTTTTATTTCAGAGTACAGTGTGCAGTATTTTTGATAATATACGTTGGCAGAAGTTATAAAGTGTGACGGTATAAGGAAATATTTTACAATTTTGAAACATTCTGTAAATAACATAAAGACCATTTCTCTTGTTTAATTCTATCTTTGTTTTACTGGCTATATTTGTCGTACATACATGTGTGTATACGGAATAGATTGTGCTATACGTATGTAATATATATACATATTTTGTAAAGCGGATCACACACTAGATTAGTTTGACAATTTTTACAATCACGATAAAAAAACTTTTATAAATCAACATTTTTTTTTCAATTAACATACAAAATCCCATACTGTTAGTCGAAATCAAAATTTATAAACTTGAAATTCATTTATACAAAATGTGAAAATTAAATCTCAAATCCAAATCGAATATCTAAACTATATAAATATACAGAATATAGATATTATATTTTATTCAAATCTTTGATTAACGTCTGATTAGAACTCTTCAATAAATAAAATTATCGACCAATTTTTCAGGCAATATATTAACAAAAAATATAATTAATACATTAACGTTATATTTTATGCTATAACAGTATGCCTAGTACAAAATATAGTATAATAATTAAGTTTGAAAATCTGAACTAATGTCAATAGTTTTATTTAATTATTTTTATCTGATCTAGTGGTCTCATCACCACGTCAATTGACATTCAACATATTAAAATGACGTAACATTGGATGTCTGTGTCACCCTGTACAAGATAACCGCTCACACGCCCGACGAAATCATATCTACTTATAATTATTCACCTACCCTTTTCGGCATTAACTCTTCGAAATCATCTAGCGTAATCTTTTTATCAGTCTTGTTTGAACTCGGAGGATAAGTCCCCCAAATTTAATTATAATGAAAGATTGCCCTAGCTTTATGCAATTAAAAAAATAAAAACTTCACC
This sequence comes from Xanthostigma xanthostigma, assembly GCA_963575645.1. Lineage (NCBI taxonomy): Eukaryota > Metazoa > Arthropoda > Insecta > Raphidioptera > Raphidiidae > Xanthostigma > Xanthostigma xanthostigma. The sequence goes on from OY754465.1 coordinate 20,987,281, forward strand.
ATTCAAAACGCGATGCACTTCCTCATGTTAATACTACGAAAAACAGAGAAATATATTCTTAAATTATTTAAACTATTATAGCTATGACCGTTTAAAGAAACGTTTATAATGGTTTTGTGGAAATAAAAAAATGCGAATAGTTATAATTTTCAAAATAAATTGACGGAAGACATCGAGGGTCTAAATGCCAAGAGATGACAAAAGTGTTAGACTACATCGTTTTGGTCGTTCGTTAAATACTAGATTTTATCTGCGATTTCGTTTACTCAACCTTTTAGTGATTTACTATGTATTCTTTCTTGCGAGAGGTGGGTTCAGAACCAACATCTTATAAATGAATAAAAATAAATTTCCAAGTCGTTCTAAAACCCTGCAATATTAGATACAGTTTCAATGTTATTTATTTATTATAAATATTTGTATCGATTCTATCATTCTAATATTATTTATTTTTTCTTGTACTAAAAATGAAATTAAAACTTAAAATAACGGTTTTTTTTATTATTTCACTTTGAACTAATTTCTGGAATACTTATCCTATAAATTAGTTTAACGCAAGGATCAAAAATTTTATCATTAAAATAATTAACTATTTTTATAAAAGCTAGGTAAATAAATAAGAAATAACTTTTAAAATGTTGATCGATTTTTACAAATAACTTTTTTATAATAATTTAATTCCGATGAGTCCCGAATATCTTGGTAATATTCACTACCATTCTGTATATAATATTATATGGTGGATATTTAATCAGATGAACAAACAAAGTAATAAAAATGATTGATATAGTCGCACATAACAATTTGTAACATTTATCAAATAACGCGGAGTGTGAAATATGAGAGAGATTTACGCGTATCATGAAAATGAATAAAAAAATACTATAAACTACGTTGAAAACTATCTTGATTTTGATTGATTGATCCTTAATAGATAATAATACAAAATATTATACTATACGTTGCGTGAAAATATCTGGAGGTTTTTGCGCAATAAATAAATTGCTCTTGATTTATGGTACCGCAAATATAATCCCCATACGTAAACCATTGACACAAATTTTAATGTTGAGGAGAAAACTTTTAATCAACTTACTTTTCTTTGATTTAGAAGCTATATGTCAGCAAAATATTGTTAGTACTCTAGCTGCTGTGGCTTTTTTAACTCGTTTTAAATGAAATCTTTTTATATTTTATTCAGTGGATATTTCTATATTCAAATCTTTGATTAACGTCTGATTAGAACTCTTCAATAAATAAAATTATCGACCAATTTTTCAGACAATATATTATTCAAAGCAATGGCACTTCAATCCGGTGTCGGAGAGGCAACCGGATGGCGAGTGGTAATCTGGGCCTATGAGTGGTGCAGAACCCCCTGGTAGCGGCCAAAGTGACCCCAAATGGACGGGGGCGGCGATATGGGGGTGGGTCAAAATCGAAAAATGTTTGAAAAGGCAACCGGATAAAAATGCGGTTGCATTGAAGGAAATACCCTAATTATATAATAAATTTTTTTTGCCATCAGAAACACGCGGGCCGTTTTTGCACTAGCGAATAAAAAAAAAATTAAAAAAAAACTGAAAAGGCAACCGCTTCAAAATTAGTGAGCATACTTATTGATACCACCAAACGTTGGAAAAAAATTGCCATCCGATCCTGATGGGCAGTTTCGGAGAAACAACCCCTCAAAGTCGCCGAAAAACCCTTTTTTTCGATTTTTTCAACAATAAGTAAAGAAAACACACTAAAAATTGTTCAAATCGGATGGCATTCGAAATTTATACTGTCCTAAGTACAAATAATAGTGTGTATCAATGCCATCCGATTTCGATTAAATTTACCCCTATTTAGCCAACCCCCAAAACTCAAAAACAAGAAAAATAATGCCATACGCTGCATAAAATTGTTATTTTCATGAGTTTTGGGGGTGGCTAAATAGGGGTAAATTAAATCGAAATCGGATGGCATTGATACACACTATTATTTGTACTTAGGACAGTATAAATGTCGAATGCCATCCGATTTGAACAATTTTTAGTGTGTTTTTTTTACTTATTGTTGAAAAAATCGAAAAAAAGGGTTTTTCGGCGACTTTGAGGGGTTGTTTCTCCGAAACTGCCCATCAGGATCGGATGGCAATGTTTTTCCAACGTTTGGTGGTGTCAATAAGTATGCTCACTAATTTTGAAGCGGTTGCCTTTTCAGTTTTTTTTAAATTTTTTTTTTATTCGCTAGTGCAAAAACGGCCCGCGTGTTTCGGATGGCGAAAAAAATTTATTATATAATTAGGGTATTTCCTTCAATGCAACCGCATTTTTATCCGGTTGCCTTTTCAAACATTTTTCGATTTTGACCCACCCCCATATCGCCGCCCCCGTCCATTTGGGGTCACTTTGGCCGCTACCAGGGGGTTCTGCACCACTCATAGGCCCAGATTACCACTCGCCATCCGGTTGCCTCTCCGACACCGGATTGACGTGCCATTGCTTTGAATATATTAACAAACAATATAAAATTAATACATTTCAGAATTAATTCGTTTATTTATAAGATACTTTACTTACCTAGGATATCGTCTAAACCCCCGGCCCCAGCGCATAAAACCGTTTTGCCATTCAAACTCGACAAGTGGGAAATAGTAGAGGTACCTACTAGGTAATTTTGTCAAAATTCACTTTTCGGAGTCGTACAAAAAAGTATCGTTTTGATTTCACCCGAGCCCAAAAAAAAAATATTTTTGCAAAATGTCTGTTTGTCTGCCTGTCTCTTTGTCTGTTCGTCTATGAGCACGATACAGGTCAAACGAATGAACGTACTGAAACTAAATTTTGGGAAGATATTTGAAATGAAAATATGAAGAACGCAACTGTTTCGCACGCGTTAATAGAAATTTTATTTTCTTACATTGTAAAATGTGAATATTTTTGAATTTAGCATAATTCTGTCTCCCAATTAGTTGAATTTTTTTTACGTAGAGCAGTTTACATTTGAGACGGACTAAATTATTTTATAAAAGATTCATCCTGAAAGGTGAACAGGTGTTTTTTTATAAAGCTTTCTTAAAAAATACAATTTAAAAATAATGAGGACTAAACATTAAAAAACGAAGAAAATATTTTCTTTGAATATAATAAGATTGATAACCTAGCTACTTATTCATTTTCATAAAAAAATTTATAGTCTAAAGAATGAATGTAAAGAAAACTCGACAAGTTAAATTATGAAAATTTATTTAAAAATATTTGCCTTGTTTCATTTGTGTTTGAAAGAGAGTAGATTCTTATTCAGTCGAAGCAACAATGAAAATCAGAGATAATATAACTTTATTTACAGGGTACATCTTTAGTAAACTCACGAACCTAAATTTTCATTTTATTCCTCTAACGTTTTACACTTCACATAAATACATCAAAAGTCAAAAGCTGGAAGTGAAAAAAAATATAAAATGCAAATTGTCAAACTTGATTTTACTTCTTTGTGGAATCTTCACATGTTATGCAAGTTAAAAATTTTATCAAATATTTTGTCGCCATTTAAAGTGCTACGAGTATGGCGTTTCAACTTTAATTTTCTAAACTAAAATTTATGACTAAGTATCTGTTCAATTCATACAATTACTTATATGTATAACAGGAATGTTTTAATATTAATTATTATAGGAGTTATATAAATAACATAGTAAATTAGATTCTATTGCATGACGTTTCAAAATATATTACCTTACTTATATAATGTCAAACAACGAGCTGAGAGCTGAATTCAATATCTAAAAATGATTGTTTTTACTTTGTAACTGACACTGAGAAAATCAGTGTCAGTTACAACTTACAAGGTTGCTAACAAACAATACCCAGCCAGGCGTTCTCTTTTCCTACAAAACCGATAAAGTATTTCAAACGCCGAGGGTTCCGTGCATCTTTCCCTGGAATTTTTCTGTAATCTTTATCAGCCTCTTTATATTCATTCAAAATAAAATAATTTGAGCTAAATCTAAAATAATTAACATAATATGACAGTCGGTATGGTTTTTTTTCTAATATGTTTGATTTTTCTTTAAAACTGTAGATCTAATAATTTATTTTTGAGATAAATCTCAAACTTTATTAGTACATCTCTTGAAATAACCTATCCTTATAATAAACTTTCTGAATTTTCAGTTTATTGAGCGCAAAGGTAGTAAACATTTTTTTTTAATATTTAGAATTTACGAAAATTTTGTACTTAATTCTTCAAAGAAACCTTATGGTTTTATTTTATAATTTAAAAATCACGAAGAAAAAGTGTTCGTAGGCTAAAAACCGATAGATTTTTAGCTACATAATATACCTATGTTTAGTGATATTTTAGATATAGGGATAGTTATAATGAATTCACAATCTTAGAAAAATTCTAAGCTCTAGAAATATGTTTTCGAGTGCGCTGAATCCGAATATAATATTATCAAAATTGTATCAAACATTTATAAAACAAATAGATAGCATTCATGTCATTATTTGCATTTGATGTTAATATCCTCAGTTGATCGATGATAAACCACTTTAAATTTTATATTATTTTTTACAGAGTGGCACCTTTCAACATTACCTAGTTTTCGTATATTTTTCTATTTCTAAAAAAAAAAACATTGAAGTTGAACGTGAAATTCAATGGATATCCATATATCTAAAATCTCGCTAATCATATCTATAGTTAAAAATTTATTGATTTTTAGGCTATGCGCCCATGGACACTTTTTCTTAGTGAACTTTAAACTAAAAATGAATCCATTTAACCGAGAACCAAATCCCACAAGGTTCTTTGCATAATATAAAAAAATGGATCCAAGTTCATACAGCCTGTTTTATTTGAACTAATCTCATGAACATTTTATGTATAAGTGCCGGGAAAATAGTGTGAATCATTCTGTATAATGTTTCTGAATCTTAACTACTGATTTTCTCTAATTCCATATCATTAACTTGTCTTTATAACTTTACAAGCTCATATATCTAATTATGTATTAAATATTATCAAATACTGGTTACATAATATTTCGTTAGATGTAGCGCTTCAGCACACTATAGAAGCGTATTTAAAGTTCCACATATAGTCAAAGTACGTTGGAATCACGTATAATTTGATCATTTGATTATCTTTGCTGGCGTCAGTTCTTATTCATGCATCAAATTCGCGTTCGTTGGTTGCGCGTCTTTGAGACAATAACAGCCACGTAAAGGCAAAGCCGCACATGACGACCCTCATATACACCTTCGACAAATAGATGATCGAAAACACCTTCACTCTTTTATCACTTCTTAAAAAAAAATCAATCAGTTTTTCTTCTTTCTTTGTTCGGATGTCGTCCTGTCGCCGAAAATACTGCAGTCTCTTGTGCTTATTGTCCAATATCTTATACCACACAATTTAGTATTTTAGTTCCTTGTACCAGCTCGCATAAACTTTGGTTGATATAGTTTTTTGGACTCGTCGTTGATTGTCCATAAATTACCTGTCGTCTCGAATCCAAACACTCCAAGTTCTCATGAAATATTTATGGGTTAATTATTGGCCGCAATAATAACGTAGAAATGCGTCATCGCAGTTGGTGATACTGTTATGTAGATTATTATTAATCAATAAGCAGTCAAGTATTCATGAGTTATAATTTTCAATAATAAAATTACTTTGGGACCTTCCAGAAGTCAAGTAGTTCTAGTCGATATTGACACATACACTAGCGTCATCGGAGAGCATTTAGCCATTGTTCTTGTCTTCTCTATAGAGTCATATAAAAATACTGCACGGAAAGATCAGCTGAGCTTCTATAACTTGTTGAATATAATTTTTGTGGAAGTATTTTAAAAATACTGCTACTCTCTCTTTTGTCAGATTTTTTAATCATGCGGTTACAAAGTTAGAGGGGGAGGGCACATTAATTATTAACGACTCTAGGAACTTATAGGTATCTCGGGAACCATTCATCTAAGAAAAAAGGCAGTTAAGAATTTTTATTTAATTTGTTTCATATAAGACGCCTGTCTGTAAAATTTCATTTGAAACGACGAATAAATGGCGGAGTTATAAGGCTGTGATATATGGATAGACAGACAGACGGACGAATAACAAGGATTTGCATTCTCCGACAATTATACATAATAAATATATAATTAATACATTAACTGGTTAGAAACTAAATATTAATTATTTTTTAAATTATACATTAGTTATTGGCGTAACTAGTAGTCTAAGTCATTGATAGCGTGTCAGCGCGATGTTTTCAGCACGAGTCGTAGGTGCGCAGGCACGAGCGAAGCGAGTGCATACTATACTGCGCACCGGAGACGAGTGCTGAAAACATCGCGCTGACACGCCATGACTTAGTCTACAAGTTACGCCCATAATTTTATTCAACAATTGCGCGTTATTCATGTTTTATTTATTGTTATTAATGAGATGTTGTAAATATCTATTTATTTCTTTATAAAAAAAATTGTCAATACTAACAGCACCAAACAGCACGATTCAATGTTTTGGTTTGAGGTTAATCGGTTATGAATAAACTCCATGTCGAAAGCATTCGGCCTCTCAATTTTAGCCTCAATGGGTAACAACAGGGAGTTGTTGTTACGTACTATTTCGTTACGACTCAGAAAATAGTTACGTTTATTATCATTACTCCACAATGGCCGAGCTAGTAGGAATTTTCATTGAGTTATGACAAGTAATTGTCACCAGTCGGTAAATGGCTATTTAGGGTTCGGTTTTTAGGCATGATAAAACATGAATAGCGCGCATGAGTTGAATAAAATATTTAACACTTTATAAGGTTTTCTAGATACAGGAATTAAAACTGGATATATTATAATGTTTCTTGATATTAATATTAATTCTGTATGAATTTTGTAGGTACAAAATTGAAAAAAAAAACATGTTAATTTAAAGGATAAACATTTGTCAAAAAACCAAATTGACCAGAGCGGATGAAATATTTAAATGTTAACAAAGTTAAGAAGCAAAATTTCGTGGTATTGGAATCAATAATAATATAAGCAAATCTAATGACAATTTTTTGAAGATACATTTCTGTCGTTTCCAGTACCACAAAATTTTACTTCTCAAACAATCAGTTCTTTGAATCATTAAAATGCACAATATCTTTTTTTTGACGCTTTTTTTATCATTTATTATATTTTGTACTTAACTAAAAAATTTAAGAAAACTCTACCTTACGAAATGAAATCGCTAAATAATATCAATAATTCTCTTTAACACAACGATCCCGTTGAAAACTCTCCTACAGTTAACTTTTTCTCGAGTTTCCTAAAAAGAGTCTACCAAAAATCCCACAAAATGCATGCCGCAGTTAATTATAGGCAACGTTTTATTCTCGTCAGATAAAGCATTATTTTTAAAAGCAAACAAAATCAAATTAAATATCATTTTAACATGTAGGAAATTGGAAAATTTCAAGGACTACATCAACATTATTTCATTGCTTGATTTATTTATACCTCCATCGGAAAACCTCAAACATAACCTTGTTGAAAGTAAACATGGAACATAATTAATATTCCCTCGTCACATAGCAAGTTCACGTTCTGTTAAAAATAACGCAGCTAATAGAATTAACCGTTCTCCCCCTTTCTCAAGTAGCTTTTAAAAGCCAATGTGACGCGACGTAAGTGTCTTCAAACATTGCATAAACAATTTATTTTTGTTCTCTTGCTACCAGTAATTTTTTTATTGATTTTTTTCCATTTTTAAATCCACTACGATCGTTACTTAGTTGTTTTTACTTTCTAATATTTACATAACAGTTCAAGTGTCACGACGGACATTATATTGAAAATAAATTTGTAGTTTCGGTGTATTTTGACTATATTTGACCATTACAACTCTACAAACGTTTACAATATTTATTCGTATTGAGGTCCCCCGATTAAAAAAAATATATTTTTCAAAGAAATCTGGGCACTTGTTGGTCTGTTAGTCCGTTTGTCTGTGAACACGATACAGGTCAAACGAATAAACGTATTGAAACAAAATTTTGGGAGGATATTTGATATGCTAATATTAGGAGCCCCATTGTGTTTGGGGAAAATCGGCGCATGTACAAAAGAGATATATGCTATAACGTTGTTCATTTTATACAAGCAGTGTACTTTTCATAACAGTTTATAAGTCTATTCATTTTTACAAATACAAGACAGTTTTGTAAAGAAAAGTTTAAACATTATAGTTTCGGTTATATTTTGAAAATACAGCTGTTGCTTTTGGTTTTTTGTATTGTAACACAGACCTAGATAAAAAATCTAAAAAGTTTTTTTTTCAATTATGTGCAATTTTCTTTTTCAGTATGTAGGCAAGACGGCGAGGAGTTTTGGGTGTATTTTTCGGGCACAGGCGAGATGATTGTTGGAATCGCTTCGTTTTAGGGAGTTCAACCCCCTATGTTTGCTTACAAATTGTTGGTGTGCTTGATTTTATAATTGACAATTAGTGACGAAAATAGTGCTTTTTTTCTCTATTTCCTTTAATATCTCCGTTCCTCTTGACTTTTAGTATAGCATATGCATTGAGAAAATTGTTCCTTATAAAATTTCCTAAAAAATGAGCACTGACACAGGTCACTAAATGCAATTGTTAACTTGCAAATAGCTCCGAAAGTTAAAAAAACACGTTTTTTTCACTATTTTTTTATTAAGAAATGACCGCATATATATGGCTGAAAATTTTCAAAAATGATGTCTATGTTGACTCAAACATACATGAATAATTTTAGCGTCATCGGTCAATTACTTCTCGAGTAATTAACGATCATTTTTTTTTTTTTGTTTCCTTAATTGAAAATTGCGACATTTTTTTCACAAACGGATTTCGATGGTCGGACCAAGCCAAAAAAATCACAAATCCATTCAACTTTAGTATCCCGTTGAAATTTTTGGAAAAAATTAATTCTAACCGATTTTATAACGATTGAATATTTGAAAAGTTATATGGTTTTATACATTTGTCTAAAATTGGTATCGCTAAAGAAATCGTAATACAATTAATTTTTTCCAAAAAATCCAACGGGATACTGAAGTTGAATGGATTTGTGATTTTTCTGGCTTAGTCCGACCAGCGAAACCCGTTTGTGAAAAAATTGGCGAAATTTGCAATTAAGGAAACAAAAAAAAAGTGATCGTTAATTACTCGAGAAGTAATTGACCGATGACGCTAAAATTATTCATGCATGTGTGGGTCAACATAGACATCATTTTTAAAAATTTTCAGCCATCTATGTGCGGTCATTTCTTAGTAAAAAAAATAGTGAAAAAAACGTGCTTTTTTAACTTTCGTGGGGCTATTTGCAAATTAACAATTGCACTTAGCGACCTCTGTCAGTGCTCATTTTTTTAGGAAATTTCATAAGGAACAGCTTTCTCAATGCATATGCTATACTAAAAGTCAAGAGAAACGGAGATATTAAAGAAAATAGAGAAAAAAGCACTATTTTCGTCACTAATTGTCAATTATAAAATCAAGCACACCAACAACTTGTAAGCAAACTTAGGGGGTTGAACTACACCCTAAAACGAAGCGATTCCAACAACAATCTCGCCTGTGCCCGAATAATGCACTTTGTAATATTTTTACCTCCTCGCCGTCTAGTCTAATGTAATCTAAGCTGTATTTTATACCATTTTTGCGCATAAATAAAATAGTTTCGAGTAAAATGATTATTTTCGATCACACTGTTGTTGTATCATGGTTGGCCCATATAAACTCATGTATTACATAGTCAGTATATCATTTTCATACAAATTGCCACACTTTTCATCTCATACTGCTTCTAGAATAATGTTTGAGTTATGTGTACAATATAAAAAAATCTTTTCTGAACTTATTACGAATTATTCAAAATTTTTCTTCGTTTTATGAAAAAAGATATCTTGAAACGTAAATACCTCTGTTACTTATTTATGTTTTTCTTCATTCTCAGTAAATTATAATTTATAATAGCTCTGTTCCAGCTCTCTGAGAACGGTAACAGAACTGTCACAGTCTTGCGCAGTAGCTCAAAAACCGATACAATCAGTCAGTTTTTAGCTATTGCGCAAGAGTGTGACGGTTCTGAGCTTGGAACAGAGCTGCTAATAATAATAATAATAATAAATAATAATAAATGTTATTATTATTATTGTATAACTTATCTATCTTTTGTGTGTACAATTTTTGCACTCTATAATTGGGATTTGTTCTATTGAGTGTTATATCAATAAATAAATAAATTAATTAATAATAATAATAATAATAATAATAATAATAATAATAATAATAATAATAATAATAATAATAATAATAATAAGTGTGTATTGCTCTAAATGTACAAATTTAGGCAATAGGGACAGGATCAAACTAGAGTTTGATCTACCTCCTACCCCTGCTATATGTTAAAAGTATAGTCAATGTCCGACGCCATTAAGTAATGAACAGCTTCCTTTTTAATTTTTCATAAATTTTTACTAGGAATCTTTAAAGTCGTAATTTCACCATGGGACTGGTATGAATTTTGGTCAAGATTCAGAGTTTTCCGGCTTGAGGTCCACTGAGTTTAAAAAAACATATTTTTGGAAATAGTAAGTTGGTCTGTTAAACACGATACAGATCAAATTTTGGGAGGACGTTGGATATGCAAATATGAAGAGCCCTATTATTATGTATATTACAATAATTTGCACAATTTACCATCTTAACTTGCATTGAGGACCTGATGATGAAAATATATTTTTTGAAACGTTGGCCACAAGCGATACTCTGGTAAAGCTTATTTTTCAATTGTTTTTCAACCAAATAAATCTCATTCAATGCTAGGGCTAAATATCTGATTCTACTGAGTGAAAGATGGCGATTAGGTACAAATGGACTAAATATATTCAATTTATTCACATCCGAGTGTTTAGGAATTGAAAAAAGTGAAAAATGATAGATATCATCGAATGCAAAATGTGAGTCATTATTTTTCAAACACTTGATATACACTATCTAAATAGAGAATGTTATGTAATAACAGAGCAGATTACATTTTTTATTTAACTAAATAACAAAACGTATACCTAACTGAAAATAAATTACAAATCTAGTGTGTTATTTTTATTGGAAAAAAAAACGACAAGAACAAAGACGTAATTAATTTTCCTCGCCTTTTAATATGTCATATAAACCAAAGTGTTTTTCTAACGAAACATGGAATTTGAAAGGCGGTTGTGAAAAAAAAACGGGGAAAATATTAACAAAAAAAGAAATAAAAATGGAATTCAATTTCAAACAACGTCGTGAATAGGAGTAAAGGTACCATCTAAAACTGTAAGGGGAATTTCAATAATCCTAGTTTATACCGTATGAAATGTACACACTTTGCTTGTGTACACATCGAAATGTAATATATACAGGGTATAAAGGAAAGTATTAGAAAACTTTTAATCAAAAAAAATCTGTAACAATATTTTTCACTAATAAAATTAAACTTGTTGCAATAAAGAAACTTTTATATATACCTACAAAGAAAATTGCTCTATCAAAAATACATGAATATTACTTGAAAAAAGAGGTTACAACTCTTCGAAAACAATATACATTGTTTGTTCAGGGATGAATTGACAAGGGGTTTTTCTAAAATCAATCCAATTGTTTTTGACTGACTTTTAAAAAGAAGTTTCTATATATATTACCTCATATATCTCCAGCAGATTCATTATTATTTTTTTCAATTTAACTCTTTGCATACCGACGTCAAGTTAACTAGTGATACAAAATTATTGATTAATATTTACTGTCCAGTTAACTGGACTTACGAAATTTGTCTTAAGTACCAAGTAAAAAATCTAAAAGTCTAGTTAATCCCGCAATAAGAAAAATGCTTTATAGACACCTTTGAACAGCAGGAGTGGTCGCAAATTTCAATAGTGTATCAACTTATTGTACATTGACAAGAAAACATGATGTCTAGTTAACAGGACGATGGGATATTTAGGTAACTAATTCGTTTAGACAAGTTTACTGGACATATAAAATGGAGAGGTATATAATACCAAGTATTTATGTTTTAACTTTTATTTCAAAAAAAAATATTTTTTAATCAAAATTACACTTATAATCACTGAAATAGAAATAAAATTTAAAATGTTTACTATTTCAGTTTCGGTTATCTTTCGTCTGCAAAATAAAAAAAAAAGTTATTCATACACGGTATTATTCAAACTTTCACCTCAACGTAGAAAATATTTATTCCCAACGTCTAGTTAACTAGTCGTTAAAAAATTCCCCAATTTTTGGGCAGTAAAAGCGTTTTATTAGAGACCGAGGTTAAGATTTTATTCTTTCTAAGTATTATTTTCATTACGTCATTTCTGCCATAACTATAAGAGTTTTATTTGTTTCGATATTTCATGTTTTTATAAAATGTGTTTACGAACGTTTTACCATTAAAATATAATAAAAAATAGCTTTAGAAAAGCAATCTATGTATAGATACTTACTTGTTAGATTACATTTTTTATCCTTAGAGCTTTTATTGAGAAAAAATTATGTCCAAATATGTATAAAACAAATTATACCACCACACACATCTAAAAATTTGTATTTCGTTTTTTCGCACGTGCAGTTAACAAAGGGGGGTATATGTTAAAATACAACGACTTATTAACTAGTCAACGTATTTCGGGTTCTTGACTTCTCTAACAGGTGCCACTAAAATACTGTAAAATTCAAATTATAGTTTGAATACAGAGACTAGTTAACTAGACGTCGGTATTAACTGATATATTTTAGCGTCTAGTTTACAAGTCAGACGTAATAAGAAAAACGTTATAAAAAACAAACTGGGATTAGGAAAGAAATATGTTTTATTGTTCCGGTACGCAAAGTGTTAATATGGCATACCTTCTGAGTGATCTCACATGCCTAAGTTTTACTTAAATCGGTTCAGCAGTTTATTTTTCTACTTAAGTAATAAAATATTAGGAAAAAAGGCGATTTTTAACGTACCTACAGACTGCGTATTGTAAAGCCACTAAACAGTGAAACTTTCAAAAAAGAGCATTTAAAAGTTTAAAATAATAAAGTTTTGAGAACGGCGCCCATTTAAAAATAGTAGAAAGGTACATAAAAATTATAATTTTAAATAAACGCCAACCTCAAACTATATTATTTTACGCTTTTTAGTGCCATTTTCTTAAGGAGCTGCAGTTTTTAAAAGATTTCTTGTAATCAGTAAGATAATAGGACGTCATGTCATCATATTATTATGAATTATTTCTACTGAGCTGCCCTGTATTACAACTATAAAAAATAATTATATTTCTTTTATTTCCGTAATAGATGTTACATATTGTGTGATGTTGAAAACGTAATTTCGATTACTAATATATTATACACACTATTTAATATAGTAACGAAACTGTTCTAATTCGTGGTGGAAACTATTAATTTACAATAACAAACGTTTAACAAAACAGTTAAATACACAAACAAATAGTACTTCTCTATAACGTAACAGAAACGAAACAGCAAATTCTTATTACTAAAATAAAAGAATAAGTAATAAAGAATAAGTCACTATCTATGTACACTAAATATTTACAAAACATAAACACACCAAAGTTTATTAGCACACTTATCTGTTAACTGTACACAAGAGATTATTTATGTTAAACTAGTTTTATATAATTGAAATAAATGGTCTATTTTACCGCACTCGGCAGTGGTTATGTATTTCTTAGTTATTTAAATTTCGGACACGTGTTTGACTATTAACTCACTCACACACGAAATCTCACTGTCCCTGACTAATTGACTCGCGCCGTATTTATAGCTTCGACCCCCGCCAGGTAGAATGTTCCAGAAACATCTAGATGGGCCGAGAACCTTCCTACACTTGTATTGCCTTCTTCATGTAATTCTATGAAGGTCGGGATTTGGCTTCCTGCTTTACAAAAGCATGCTACCTGCAGTCATTGTTGTTGTTTGCGAGAACATTCGACAGAAAGCAGTGTCGCATCAGCTGGGGGGAAACTTGTTACAATATATTAATTAGACATTCTTGCGGCCTTTTATATATGTTTTACTGCCGTTTATACCGGCGGATTCACACCCGACTGCGATGAAATAATGACTAGTTTTTCGATTTCACAAAATATCCCACACGTATTTTTCGAATAAAATGTAGCCTAGATGATTTCTTGCATGGTTCTTTACTTATTTGTGAAGTGCCATCACAATCGGTTCAGCCGTTTCGAAGACAAGCCCGGGCAGACAAACAGACAGACGTCTAGGCTGTTTCCAATATCTAAATCTATAATTTAAAGTCTATAGCGTTTCTTCAGGAAAAAGAATTAGAAAATTGTTTACTTTCATACGAAACTGATTATAAAATTCATTTTTTTGCTAATGAGAGTATATCGAGCTTATAATGAGAAACAATGAAATGCCAGTCATTCCTGAACCTACCCTGTATTTTGGTATTATTATTTTGTAATAATATGTTAGGTATAAGTATACGTATAAGAAAATATATTTTTAGCATTTTTAAAGAATAGTAAAATTAAAAAAAACACTTGCAAAATTTAACTTGAACAAAAAACATATTTTTCAGTGAGTTTAAAGTATTTCTCATATTAAGGATTACAGTCTAGTATTTTTCAGCCATCGAATTAATGTAAAAGGTAAACACCACAATCTGGGAAAGAAAACAGACGTCAGGCATTTGGGTTTACTAAATAATGTAGAATACAGTTACTTGGATTCGCAAAACACTAACCACACGCACAAATTATCGTATATAGATACCTGTGTAGTGTGTATGTTATTCTTATTATGTTCAAAGATTTTACTGAATTCTTTAAGCAAAATAGCACCATTAACTAAAAGTTTAGTGAGAAAAAAAGATACAATTTTCTGTTGTGCAGTGTGCACTGCGTTACCCGTTTTCTAGCGGTGACGCATTTTTAGTCACCAATAGTGTTAGCTAAAGCGCGTTTAGTCAGTTTGGATCAAATCTTGCAATCCAAATTTCGACTAGTTTTAACTAAGCTAGAGCATTGAAATTTTGCATACGTGCATATGTCTGGTGACAATGCAATACAGTATAATCTACATCGTTCAAAATCCAATATATGACGGACACCCCAATATAGCGAATTTTCTGTTTTTTCATAACTCTCGTTACTTGGTTATCAAATTAAAAGATTTAACGAATAGAATACGATAAATCCAAATCTTCTTGGTTTCCGGACTTGTATGCCGTGGTCAATTGGTATTTATATCTGACGTTTCGTCTACAACTGCGACAGACATTATCAAAGGCGATGTGGTAGCGAGCGAAGTGTCCTTCTAGGGTACTCACAGGTAAGTGTGTCGACAAGTGCCATACTTCCGTCTTTTATGGTCAGCGTGCTCGTGTTTTCTACTCGGTCGTAGTATGCTCTTCTGTGGTTGGTCGTTCCATTCAGTGGGCAGGTATTGCCCAGTGCTGGTCTGTCCAGGTTTTAAATAGATTCAAACCTTCATCTTTCCGGTTGAAATGATTTGTGTGTTTTGTATTTCTATGGCCTCTCTGTATATGCGCGGGTAGTAACTTGATGTTCTGTCTAACTTTGGTTTCTTCAAAAACTCAATATGGCAGACGGCTCAAGATAGCGGATTAATTTCTTTTTGAGAAATGCGTAGGCGCAACTAAAAATTTTGAAATTAAATATTAGAAAAAAAGGTTTTTAAAATGAGCTTTTATTGCGGTATAAAGGATATAAAGAATCATTTTTAATAATTAAAGTTCATAGTTATATAATTGTGGATTGTAACCTTTTTGATAGTTCATTGGTCGCTGCCCACGCTTTTATAATTATGAACCTAAATTACTAAAATATGTTTTTTTTTCGTTTTAGTACACTGTGATAAAAGCTCGTGTATAAAACTTTAATTTTTTTTATAATAAACTTTATATTGATTCACTGTAACAAAATCCACACCGGTCTGTGAATACGCTATACAAACACATTCTTGCGAATATTGAAACTTACACATACATATATGAAAGTACACAAACAAATTCTCACAGAATCTCTGCAACCGTAGCACTTTTTCCGACTACCTTCCTAGTCCCTACTTCCTGCAACATCTCTAATACTAACCTATACTTTCCCCCTGCTAATGCTTTTTACTCGATATATTTCATTTCATGAAACTGCACCAAGTCGAAAACTGAAAAAATACGATTTTATAGTAATAGAAGAACTCAAATAGTAAAAACAAAAAACACGTGAAAATTCTACAAAATATTTTCTCTTCTCAACGATCGTTTCGGACATTAAGTCCATCATCAGGGTATACTATATACAGGTGAGTTTTAAGTTGATGCTTTTTTTTACAGCGTGTAAAAATCAAATAGACGAGCAAATATTTCAAATAGTTTTTTTATCAAAACTCAAAAATAAGAGAGAAACAGCCTTTCGAAGTTTGAATAAATTTTATTAAATTTTCTTTAATTTTGAGATCGGTCATGGGGTTATATTATGTCACTATGGAAATAAGTTGTTATTATCAAGTATGATAATTGGAAAATCACAGGGAAGTGGACAGGTTAAAGATAAGATAACACCTTTCTTTATAAAGTATAACGTTTCGCTGTTATATTACAGCATCTTCAGATACTGAAAATTTGATACAAAGATTATTAGTTACATTAAGTTCTCAACAAAAATGTTACAATTTGCGTACCTTTTTATATTGATGTTAAGTCAAATTTTATAAATGAGTCCAACTTGATATGGTAGAAGAAACGTTTTATGATCATTAAAATGCCGGTTTTTGTATAATTTGATGGATATAATTATATCCAGCAAATTATACAAAAACCGGCATTTTAATGATCATAAAACGTTTCAAATTTTATAAATGAGTCCAACTTGATATGGTAGAAGAAACGTTTTATGATCATTAAAATGCCGGTTTTTGTATAATTTGCTGGATATAATTATATCCAGCAAATTATACAAAAACCGGCATTTTAATGATCATAAAACGTTTCTTCTACCATATCAAGTTGGACTCATTTATAAAATTTGACTTAACATCAATATAAAAAGGTACGCAAATTGTAACATTTTTGTTGAGAACTTAATGTAACTAATAATCTTTGTATCAAATTTTCAGTATCTGAAGATGCTGTAATATAACAGCGAAACGTTATACTTTATAAAGAAAGGTGTTATCTTATCTTTAACCTGTCCACTTCCCTGTGATTTTCCAATTATCATTCAACAAATGGACATGACTACTACAAATTATCAAGTATGTTGGTGCTTATTTGAAACTGACATGTGTACCTATTGTTCTGTTTTTGAGAGAATTGTGTGTGCCTCAATTATTTTTGAGAATGGCTCATGTTTATAACGATAATGAACTAGTGGACCTGTTATTAATTTACGGAGAGTGCACGTCAAAATGCCGCGGGTGCATCGCGATTGTACGCAGATCGTTTTCGCAACCGGATTCATCCGAACCCTCGTACAATTATGAATGTTGTTCAAAGGTCTAGGGAAACGGGTAGTTTACGGGAGCATCGTGGAGGACGCGCAGGACCACCGAGGCATCTTAGAAATGCTCAGCAGGAGGAACACTGTTATAATGTTGTGTTCACTTAGTAAAATGATCGTTTTTTAAATTAAACTGTATTCTTTATTAGTTACTAACAATGTTATACAGAAGTACATTTATTGACATACAGGTTCGACCGTCATGATCGTAACTCCTAGACTATGTCTCTTATAGGCCCCACTCACGATCAAACTTTATGCCACAGTTCAGTGTTCAAACTTATAGTTCAGTGAAGCATGATAATGTGTGGAACAAATAAACACTGAAACCAACACTGAAGTCAGGCATGAACTCATCAAATGCATCTTGATTTTTGAACGACTTTTAGTTCAGTGTTCAAGTAAACTGCTGTGTGTGTGGGTTTTTTTCAGTTCAGTTTTTGGAGTTCTGTGTTTTGTACAACCAGAAGCCAAAAATCTCAATGTTGCTGCAAGTCTTTCTTGTGCAGAAATAGATTTTCGCATATTTGTTTCCTGGTTCTTAATAAATAGGGTAACTAATTCCAGTAAATAATTGTAAGTTAATTCATCCATTCGTAAATAATTATTCCAATCAAGCGGTTCAAGATGTAATTCATTAATGAAATAAACATGACTTCTTGAATCACGCATTTCTAACAAATTTTTCACCCATATTCTTCTTTTTTTCTTATTTCCCTGTTTTAAATACAATCCCATAGCTATGAACAGCCAATCCTCACCATTTAAATAACTCATTTAGTTCTTATTAATTATCTATAGTATAATATTATAGTATGCATATAATATATATTTTATATATCTATATTCGATGATTGTATGCCAACAACTGAACTAAACTGAACACAAAAAATTTAAAAAATGAGCAGTTTGCATGAACTGTGTGTAATACCAGTCAGTCTTTCGATTAATCGGTCCAACTTCACTGAACACTGAACTGTGGCATGAAGTTTGATCGTGAGTGGGGCCTAGTAGACTAGCTCACCTAACCATAGATCTTTAGTCAATACTATTTGAACCTTAGACTGGATTTAGTGCATGAGGATCCAACGACAAGCACTCGTGTAATCGCTTCCCAGGTTTAAGTAAGTCAGACGAAAGTTTGCAACACTCTGCACGAAAATCAGCTTCATCCTTACCACGTTCAACGGGTTCAAGCTTTGAAGCCAGAGGATTTTCCACGCAGAGTCGATTTTTGCAACTGGCTTTTAGAGCAAAATGCCAACAACAACAACTTTCTAGGATCGACTTTGGTGATGGATGAAGCCATGTTGACCCGCAATGGAATTAATAATTTCCGCAACACACATGTTTGGGCTGTAGAGAATCCTAAAGCTGTACGAAGAACTAATTTTCAAGTTCGATTTTCCGCTAATGTGTGGGCAGGCATTGTGAATGGCATGTTAATTAGACCATTTATTTTACCAGAGCGTTTAAACGGCGCCAACTACTCGCATTTTTTGCAAGATATTC
This sequence comes from Xanthostigma xanthostigma, assembly GCA_963575645.1. Lineage (NCBI taxonomy): Eukaryota > Metazoa > Arthropoda > Insecta > Raphidioptera > Raphidiidae > Xanthostigma > Xanthostigma xanthostigma. The sequence goes on from OY754465.1 coordinate 21,006,348, forward strand.
TCCCTGGTTTGCTGGAAGATGTACCTTTAAATGTACGAGGCAACATGTGGTTATTGCACGATGGGGCGCCGGCTCATTTTAGACGTGAAGTTCGAGATTTTTTAGATGAACAGTTTCGTAACCAGTGGATCGGTCGTGGAGGACCTGTCGCGTGGCCACCAAGATCGCCGGACCTAAACCCTTTGGATTTTTTCTTGTGGGGGTAGACGAAAAGTTTAGTCTTCAAAAGCCCGATTAATACACGCGAAGAAATAATAGCACGAATCGAAAATGCTTCCCAAATAATTCGCGGAAGGCCCTTATCGCTACTACAAGCATGTACAGAAGCATGGCTATGGCGCACGCATCTTTGTGTCCAACAAAACGTGGACAACTTCGAACAATTTCTGTGAATACTTGATAATAAGAACATATTTCCATAGTGACATAATATAACCCCAGGACCGACCTCAAAATTAAAGAAAATTTAATAAAATTTATTTAAACTTCGAAAGGCTGTTTCTCTCTTATTTTTGAGTTTTGATAAAAAAACTATTTGAAATATTTCCTCGTCTATTTGATTTTTACACGCTGTAAAAAAAGCATCAACTTAAAACTCACCTGTATATAGTATAGTATAGTTCTTCAATAAATAAAATTATCGACCAATTTTTCAGACAATATATTAACAAACAATATAAAATTAAAACATTAACGTTTCAATCCGGATTTGGACCTTCTTCAGAATTGATCTAAAAAATATAAAAATAATTAATATTTAAATATAATTCGCTTTTTATAGAATTTTTCAAAATTAAATATAATTTTGAAAAATTCTGTAAAAAGCGTGCCCTGATGGGAAGACTATGGAATTCGGTAGAAACTAATAGAACCAACAACAATGGAAACAGGTACAGAACACCGACCTTGGAGACATACATACATGTAAAGGAAAGGAACTCGGTGCGAAAGCAGGTAGCCAAGTTAGACCCGATTTCTTAGAATCGCTTGGAGAGAACAATAGAAGAAATCTCGATTCGTCCCGAGCATTCTAGAGGCATGGACCGAAAACTATAAAAAGGAAGCAGAGTGAGCAAGGCAGGCAGTCAGTATTCGAGCTGTTCGTGATACAGTGCTCTGGCATTACGACATAATTATTACGACATAAATTATAACTCTAGTGAGTGGTTTTAAATAAATGACTTATAGTTAACAGACAAGTGTTCTGATAAACTTTGTGTTGTGTTCCTGTGTGTTGTAAATATTTCTTTGTACATAATTTAGAACTATTCGTTTTGTTTCTGTTAACATTATTTCTGTTAAGCTAAAGAAGTACGCTTTCGTTTGTGTGTTTAACCGTTTTGTTAAACATGTATTATTACAAATAAATAATTTCCGCCCCGGACTACAACAGTTTTAAGCAGGGTTTAAATTTTTCAAATATCCGTCCACTTACCTATTCGGAGATCCGTAGGGTTTGAGTGTTACAGGCTCTTGGGGTAATCATGCACGTTGCAGATTTGTGCGATGCTGGTTGTGTAGGGTCATGTTTGACAAATGTGTGTAGTCTTTAAAGATTCTTTCAAAGAATCGTATTGAAAACCTTGTATGGCTCGCTTATGAGAACTTCAGAGCTGATAATATGGTAATAATATTGTATGTAAAGCATTACTCGCAATTATCGATTGACGTAATTAAAGGGATAAACATTGTCACGAATTTAATAATCCTGTTATTAGCCTGCAGGGCACATTTGGCAGCAGCTTAATATCCTAATTATAATTCAACGCCAATATCTTATTCGCTCGATAATAGAATTCACGTTACCTTTCTAAAACTCAGAAGTAAACCACATTTACAACTGCCACGTCACGATATATTTTCTGATTATTTGGAAAAACCAATAGAATTTACATCAAAGTCCTTCTGCGGAGGAAAAAATAGCCTCACATTGATCGCAAAGTACTCGATTCTGTCGAGGGTACATTTGTACTACAGAGCCGTATTAAGTGGCTTTAAAACCCGGCCCACAGTTTGAATTCTTTCATAGGACAAAATTCTAAAAACGGATATTTAGAATGTCCTAAAATTAGAACCCAGTATAGTAACCAATCCGGTATTTCCAGTAAAACTTGACATATTGTGCAATGTGCATGTAGAATTTATTTTCAAAATACAACGGGAACAGTGTTCATAATATATTACCCTAGCACAATATTGCTACTTGAGGTTGGGTTACACTTACCACAGACCTAAATGGATAAAGGTGTTATGTCACAAAACTAAAGTTTTGAGTAATTTGTAATAAATTGTTTTGATTTTAAACTTTTTAGTTTAACCTTTGCCGTTGTCGTTTGGCTTTTATTAAATAGGTATATATATAATCATTATTTTTATTTCTTTATACATATATTTTAATTTTAAAAAGAATTTGATTTTAAGAAAAAAAAATTAATTTACAAGTAGGTACAATATACAATAGCTCTTTTATCCACTAAATTTAAAATTAAAAAGAGACTGGGTTTACATGAATGAACGGATCATGTATAATCTCTACTTATTATTATAAATTTTACATTTTTTTCATTATTATATTATAATACTAGCGGTCCCGTCCCAGTTTCACCCGGGTGCAAAAGAACGGATGTGGGAGTGCGACGAGAAGTACACACATTCATATTAGTTTACCGGGATGAATGTTGTGTCCAAATTTCATGATGATTGGAGTTGCCGTTCTAAAGTTTTTGTCGGAAATTTTGATTTTGAGTTTTGTATACTCGTATATAGAAAAGATTATAATCTTTGATTAACGTCTGAATAGAACTCTTCAAATAAATAAAATTGTCGACCAATTTTTCTCAGACCAATATATTGACAAAAAATTAAAAATAACAAATCAATACAACACAAGATGACGTTTTGATCTGGATTTGGATCTTCTTCAGAAAAATCTAAAAATATAAAAATTAATTATAGCCCAGTGCATTTAGGAATTGACCCAAAAATTTCAGTACATTTTTTCTTCCGTTGCCCATTCGCAAGGGTCCCCGATGGAGACCCCAACCCTGAATTTGCGCACTCTCCATCGGGGACCCTTGCGAATGGGCAACGGAAGAAAAAATGTATCTGAAATTTTTGGGTCAATTCCTAAATGCACTGGGCTATAATTAATTTTTATATTTTTAGATTTTTCTGAAGAAGATCCAAAGTTGGATCGAAACGTCATCTTGTGTTGTATTGATTTGTTATTTTTTTATTTTTTGTCAACATATTATTGGTCTGAGAAAAATTGGTCGACAGTTTTATTTATTTGAAGTAGAAAAGATTATATAGCATGTCACGGCTTTGATATTGTAAAAAAAATATAAGAGTTCTAATAGTAAATTTTAAAACAGGAAGGGATGTCAAAAAATATGATTCCTAATTTTAATATCTTTTTGTAACCAATTTTTTAGTAAAAGGCTCCAAATTTTTTTTTAAAGAAATTTTATTTCACCCAGTTCTGGAAAAAATGTAAAATTCTTATGACGGTTCTGGTTGTGAGTGAACTGAAAACATTCACCATTACATTTCACTAGCAGAGAAAAAGAGTTTGTTATGTTGGCCACCTCTCTCCTCTTTTAGTCGGAAATGGCTTTTGAACGCTTTGAATGGAGGGCGGAACAGAGCTTCCTACAGGAATATTGGTGAATGTTTTCGATAATATTGTATTATACTAGTGTTTGTAATTTTATCCCGCCTTTTCTTATTCGCGTTTAGATGCACAGAATTTACCTGCCATTTCTTCAGAACTTTTTCAAAAACTCAATAATGTCAAATCGTGAATATGTCGACAATCAATGTGTTCCAATAGTATGTCTTTTGGTATTTTTTTTAATAAGTCAAGAAATACCTACAAATAATGAATAATGTAATAAATAATAAATTAAAAATTAAGATACATGTATATGTATATTTAAGCAATGGCACGTCAATCCGGTGTCGGAGAGGCAACCGGATGGCGAGTGGTAATTTGGGCCTTTGAGTGGTACAGGGCCTGGTAGCGGCCAAAGTGACCCCAAATGGACAGGGGCGGCGATATGAGGGTGGGGCAAAATCGAAAAATGTATGAAAAGGCAACCGGATAAAAATGCGGTTGCATTGAAGGAAATACCCTAATTTTATAATAACATTTTTTTGCCAGCCGAAACACGCGGGCCGTTTTTGCACTAGCGAATAAAAAAAAAAGAAAAAAAAACTGAAAAGGCAACCGCTTCAAAATTAGTGAGCAACTTATTGACACCACCAAACGTTGGAAAAAAATTGCCATCCGATCCTGGTGGGCAGTTTCGGAGAAACAACCCCTCAAAGTCGCCGAAAAACCCTTTTTTTCGATTTTTTCAACAATAAGTAAAAAAAGCACACTAAAAATTGTTCAAATCGGATGGCATTCAAAATTTATACTGTCTTAAGTACATATAATAGTGTGTATTAATGCTATCCAATTTCGATTAAATTTACCCCTATTTAGCCACGGAAAAGTTTTTATAATGTAAAATCTAGTATACTTTTGATATAGCCAGAATACTGCAGCAGAAGTCGTACTGTTCAACTGCGATCTAACTGTTTTTAGGGTTCCGTACCTGAAAAGGAAAAAAAGAACCCTTATAGGATCAATTTGTTGTCCGTCTGTCTGTCTGTCAAGATTTTTAGAAAGCAAAAACTGTTGGGTAATTCCCGTTAGCCTAAAATTAATAAAATTTGGCAAGAAGCAATGTCTTGTAGCACACATAAAAGGAAAAATGAAAAATCCAAAAACCGTTTACATCACAAAAAAAATAATGTTTTGAAACTGCAAGAATAATATGTTACGCACGTACATAGTAACAGTTCTAATACGAAACAAGCGTCTGATATCGGTGCGTTTATACAGTCCAATATAAAAACTCTTGCATACAACACGGTACGACAACAAGACTGCCAATACAGTTTACGAGTCCATCTGAACTCATTGCAATTACACGCTTAGTTAGCAAACTGATCGCAACATTTGTCAATGTATGGCGACAATAGTTTTTCAACGACTAAGTGGGAAAAATCTTTGACTCTATTCCTTTGATGGATAAACTATTTACATACCTACTAGTTTGTATGAAGCCGTTGGTGCGCAAGTCTGACTCGCACTTGATCGGTTTTTATTTTTTTTTTCCACGAAAATCATGAAACAGACACAATATTTTCACAAATTTTGTAATTTTGTTCAATAATCAGTTGAGGTTAGACGCGCATAGATGATAAATCAATCGAACAATAAAACTATCTGATAGTAATTGATACGAAAAAGCGCGAGTGAAGTTGGCTGGTTTTATGTTGATTTATGAGCCGTTGTCATTAGTATCTGATAGTTCGTACGGCCGATTGATTCATTACTCATGCGTGTGTTGCCTAATTCTATTACACCATAAACTTACATCAGCCTTGTTTTCATCGACGTAAAATTAGTGTTAAAAGAACGGAAATGTTGCAAACTCTTTAAGAGCATTTCACTGACCCTAAGTTTACCCATATTTAGTGATAGCTCAACTCAAGGATTCGTAGAATATAAATAAACCATATCGAATGAGTTAGTATTTTAAATATTGTACAAAAAGACGCTTGAAAATAATTTTAATTTACAGTTGTAATGAATACAAAGTATTATCACAATTCCTAATAAATGAGTTAGAAGTTTGTTCATTCCGCATTTATTTAACAATGGAAGATTTTTGTGTATAAACGTAGTCTCATAGTATTGAATGCACCGCTGTTACCGCAAAGAGTAAATCCCAGAGCTTGCTAGGTCATTGGATTGTTATTTTGACATTTTATGTAACCTCGTTAATTTTGATGGATTTATGTATTTTACCTACAGAAGGATTATATTCGTTATATTATGTAATATTCTATCTTTTCAATCGAATCAATTTTATAAAAAAATATATAGATTTATATACCTAGATATAGGTATTTATTATTACTAGTGTAGAGAAAATACTCATCGATCAAATATTTATGAAGGTATTGACATTATTTTATTGAGTTTGAAAAATTGTAAATTGAAAATAAACAAAATTTTATTTTTTAAAGAACATAATAACGTCAATTTATCGACATTATACCACGTGACACCAGACCATTACTACTTTTCCAGTTATTTAAACATTTCATAAATTGCATTTTTTCATTAACAGTGCAAGTTGAGGATAGGCGTTGAAAATGTTGAATCAGAAATAACTGAAATATGATCAAAATAAAATTAGAAATAGCCATTTAAGCTTCTATTATTAACAAATAATTCAGTGCTTATTAGTGTATTTGCCGTAAGGCACTTACACTATTGCCGTCGGTGGGATGGCGGTACCTAGGGGTCGGACCAAAATTTCTGACGTTTCAGAGCCTCCTAGAAGTTTGGCACCATTTTTGGAAAAGTTAGTTGATTTTAACGAAATTTAAACCACATGTTAAAATCCGTCACCGCTTGAAGCTTATTTAAAATGGGCCCAATCAGGCCACTTTAAGGAAAGGTTTTAGAGGTTGAAAACATTTTTTGAACCCAAAAATACCGAAAAAATTTCAGAATCGTTTCAAAATTGAATTTTAACCCACTAGTAAAAATAAAAATGTGCTGCCAAAATTTTATTATAATCGGCCTGACAGGACCGGATTTAAAAATTTTATGAAAACGTTAGTTTGTAGATAAGGGTTTACTTAGTGAAGGGTGAATTTAATTTGATAAATTGATAGTAATATTGAAATTAAGAAAAAAAATATTATCTTAAGGGTTGTATTAAGGGGTTAAATTTTTATTTTGCCCAAAAACAGAAAAGTTTAGTTCACATAATAAAGCCAAACTGTCTGTGTTAGCAAATACACTATATTGTCGGCAGGGTTTGGTACTGCGACCCGAGTTTTTACCGTTCCAACCCACAAGTGGGGAATGGTACTAGTTTAGGCCAAAAATCACTTTTCAAAAATTTTACAATATCTTTCCGTTTTGAGGTCCCCCGAATCCAAAAACATATTTTTGAAAAAGCTCTGTGCGTCTGTTTGTTTATCTGTTTGTCTGTGAACACGATACAGGTCAAACGGATGAACGGATTTAAACCAAATTTTGGGAGGATGTTTGGTATGCAAATATGAAGAGCCCTATTGTTTTTGGGGAAAATTGGCGCATGCGCAGAAGAGATATATGCTAAAAAGGTGTTTTTTATAAAATAATGGTATACTTTTCATAACGGCGTATTATTCTATTTATTTTTTCAATAAAGTTTCGTTAAAAAAAATTTTTCTAAACTTTATAGTTTTAGAAATATTTTGAAAATAAAAAAAAAATCAATAATATTATGTAGGTAACCATGGCAACGAATAGCAAATATATTGAATACTAGCAATTACCTGCGTCACCTCACACGATATCAGAAATGTTATTTTCTTTATTATAATCAAATTTCAACATTTTTGAAGTCGGAATGGTCCCGTCGCCCAATTGGGTGGAATTTTACCATTCCAACCCACAAGTGGGGAATGGTACCTACTAGTTTAGGTCAAAAATCACTTTTCAAAAATTTTACAATATCTTTCCGTTTTGAGGTCCCCTTAATCCAAAAAACATATTTTTGGAAAATCTCTGTGCGTCTGTTTGTCTGTTTATCTGTTTGTCTGTTTGTCTGTGAACACGATACAGGTCAAACGGATGAGCGGATGGAAACCAAATTTTGGGAGGATGTTTGGTATGCAAATATGTTGAGCCCTATTGTTTTTCGGGAAAATCGGCGCATGCGCAGAAGAGATATTTGCTATAATGATGTTTTTTATATAATAACGGTATACTTTTCATAACGGCTTATTATTTTATTTATTTTTTCAAGAAAGTTTTGTGAAAAAAATTTTTTTCTAAACTTTATAGTTTCGGAAATATTTTGAAAATAAAAAAAATAAGCCGCTCTTTTGTTTTATGGATCTGTCAGAAATAAACAAGTTCGGCATGCTTTGATTAATTTTTACATGACGTGGAACATATTATGTAGGTAACCATGGCAACGATTAGCAAATATCATATTGAATACTAGCCATTATCCGCGTTACCTCACGCGATATAAGATATTGTATTTTCTTTATTTTAATCAAATGTCAACATTTTTGAAGTTGGAATGGTCCCGTCGCTCAATTGGCTGGAATTTTTTACTTATTATAAAGGCCAAAACAGCTGAGGTTAATTGGACGCCCCAATTCATATTTCTAATTTATTATTTTTTGATAATAAACCGAAAATTCAATTGACACTTTTACCAGTTCTTGGTTTAGAACATTGGAGCTGGGGACTTGTTATAGGGGTTTGTATTAGAGGATCCATGGCAACACCATACAAACAACCGAACTGCTATACACTCTCGCAAGTTCAGTGCATTTATATTAAAACGGATATATTATTCTCTATTTTTATTTTCAAATACTTATTTTTGTAAGTCAATAATTTGAAAATAATAAAAAAAAGTACAGCAGTTTGTTAGTGAAACAGTTCGTTGATTATTTATGACGTTCGAAACATACATAACAGCTTCATACGTTTGCAGACGTCCACAAAACCAACCACATGTCATATTACGTAATGTGCTTATACAGGGTGTCTTTGTGTATAATGGTCGTAACAGTACGTTTGGATCGCACCGCCGCTAGACATGTGCGTTATAGTGATCTTCATTAACTGAAAAAAAAAAATTGGTTGTCTGTAAAGTCGGTTTACGGACGATAGTTTTACGTGATAACGTATTCCGTAATACATAACCTAAACCTCCCAAAATTTGGTTTCAATCCGCTTATCCTTGGTGTCGGAATGATAAGAAATGTCAAAAGTGACGTTTGCAACTGTCAAAGTATTATGTTTTAATAATAATTAGTTATTCCAATACTTAACTTAGAAGGCGTTGCATTTCACAGAATACTAATGTCAAAAAATTGAATTAAACATTAGAAATGCAGCCGTTTTCATGTTGCATTTATACAGCTATTTTTCTATATAAAGTATAAAAAAATATATGGTCATACAGTAAGTAGATGAAACTTTGAAGCAGTAATGGGGGTAAAGAGTAGAATTACTACACCTTGAAACCGAACAGGAAACCGACAATAAGCTTACAGATTGTGGTAGGCTGAAATAGAAATATCAAAAGAAACAACTCACAAATAACACAATTAACAGTCGATAAATAAACATTTAATTATTCAGTTCCGAAAGTGCAGTAAAAATTATACAATTGAAAAAAATTAAATCAGAATAACATAAGTAAACAGTCGCATATAAAGGCATTTACTGAAAATGCCTGCTATCGACTATATGTAGTACAGGAGCGTAATTTGGGTTGCCTGCATATATTTTTTCACAAAATTAATAGATTTGTATAATAATTCGAATTTATGATATTGCATCTTTCGCTTCAAATTTAGGTTAATTTTATTTATTTAAATCACTTACCATATAATATAATTGTTTTTTTTAACTTTCTTTCGTATTTAGTTTAAGTCTCAAAGATTAGCTGTCATAATATTTATAAAACAATTGCTTCACTGTTTATAATATAAAATTCCAAAACCTACTTACAATATTTAAGTATTTTCATACGTCAAAAAATTGATTTTTATAATGATAAAATTTGTAAGAAAACGATTTTTTCGAGAGATGAGACCTAGCTAAAACGATTTTTTGCCCCCCAAAATCCCTTTTCAGTAAATTTCATCCAAATCGTTAGGGCCGTTTTCGAGAAAAGCACGCACAGGGTCAGGCGGAACGTTACGCGTTATGCGTTACGCGTTACGAACGTTAGGAACGTTAGGAACGTTACGTTACACTTTTTCGTGCATGCAGCCGGTGTTTTATCAATTTATAATATTGGTGATTCATCAATTTATAAGACGTTATCACGTCAAAAATTTAATATTGCAGTCGTAGTGTTGATTACTTAAAAAAACTGCTTGTTTTTCTAATCAGTTACAAGCTCAACTTAATCTACTCAGTACACTGTCTGCAAAATATAAGCTAATATCTTCGGCTTAGAGACACCATGTGCGGCAGACAATTTGATGTTTTCAAGTAGTGAGTGTGCAAAATACACGTGCGTAGTTCAGTAGAAGAAGTTTTTATTTTAAAGTTGTTGTGAGAAGAACAGGAAGAAAAAGAAGCCAGGAAAAAAAATGATTTTGGGTTAACCTTGTTAATGAAAAGAGGAAGCATTATGGTGAATTTCATCATGTATTTTCTAAATTATGGAGAGAGGTCAACAAAAATTCTTTCAGTATTTTAGAATACCACAACACAACTCCTATGAGCTCTTGGATATCATTCCTCTGCACCTACAGTACCAAAACAGCAACAAAATACAGGAATAAATCGATCCAGCACGGCCAGACATAGAAATTGCAGGTCAACCCCGATCGACACGATTTGCTCTGACGGTCGTTGCTGGTTGCTGGTGACGGTACGTGAAGGTTCTGGTCCAATGTGCGCTACTTCGCTAAATAACATGAGTACCTTCACAAACATGCTTTTCTGGTCCGTGCAGGTATAGTAGTAATGAATTAAAATTAACTATAAAAATTGCATCTAATCAGATTATTTTTGGAGAACATGTTATAGTTCATACAGTTATTGATCCATCGAACTGTTATAAAATATCACCTATAAATTACAGTCTGGAAATTAAAATAAGAGCCATAAAAATACGCTATTGTAATTTATGTTATTAAAATATGACTAATGATAACTGACAATACCTATATCATAGTTTATGGATTTCTGGCGTGCAATTTAAAAATAGTTTTTGTGTGAATTTTTTATTCAACAGTAAACATATAAAATGCACAGTTTGATATTCAAATTTTTATGCTATATAAAATATTGAAAAACACGACCTATTTGACGCTTCATTGAAAGTAATTAATAGATTAATTGTTAAAAGTAAATAATTCATGAATTTAAAAACATAAATTACAGAAAGTATGCTTACTGTTATTGGCCAAGCTGTAGAGCATTTTTGCTTGACATAAAGACTAGTAGCAAACCGATTGTGCGATGATATAAAAGGTAATAAGCAGATGACTAGGTATGTGTTTTTCACTCGATTTTTGTCTTTTTTTGCTTGTAACTTTGAAACTAATGGAGCTATCAGAATGCCCCAATGAAATAGTTTGTAGAGAATTAAAATATCTACAGAAAGAGAGGTCGAATGTCTCAATCGGATAATTAGGTCCTGAAAAATTTAGGAAGAAAAAAAATTTGGATTTTTTCGAAAATTCATAGCGCCGTCATTTTTTGAGCTGGAGCGCTAAAATTTTGAGAGAAATTATGGATTATAATGTTCTTTATATGTGCCAAAGGTGGGTGCTGTCGGATTATTAATTTTCGCGAAATCGCGATTGAAAGTTTGCAGTGCGCTTTTTTCCGACAGGCCTGTATGCGTTACCGTAAGTCCGATAATAATTTCAAAAAAAGTTTTGAAAAGTTGACATCGTGCACTACAAAACGTAGATTTCAGTTTTTCGATCAGATGCCTGGAAGCATGCTAAAAACACTCGTAAAGTTCGCGAAAAACGGTGGAAAGAGCAACGGCGGAAAAGCGTATAGGTACGTCCAAGATGCAAGCTGGTAGTCAGATTCAGATTTTCGGCGTCTGACTGTCTGACTCCGAGCGGCGTTGGGTGTGGCCAATATAAAAGCTGGTTATCGGCGCAGACAGAGCATTCATATTAAATAATTATTAATTATGGAGCGAACAGTACAGATTGCAGCTTTGTTGCTGCTTAGTACAATGTTACATCTAAATAAAAACCTGTTAAAAGTGAAATACATCCAATTAATAAATTAAGATCGATTTACGGGGAGTACCAACACCTTTTTCCGCAATTACTTGCCGACGAAAACCGATTTTTTTGAATATTTCCGAATGAGTCCGGATACTTTTAACTTTATTTTGTCAAAAATTGAACACAGGCTTACAAAGAACTGGGCGTATTTCCACAAAACCCCCATTTTGCCGATATCCATATTTTATAGCACCTAAAAACAACACTGTCAGACGCAGGTTATCTGAAACCAGAATGTACAATTCATACTGGTAAACATCTGAGTCAGAGAGCCGGTGCGCCGTAAAACTGCGCGCTGGTGCATTATGGCCAGTCCGATTTAGCAACAAAGAATTTTATGCACGCCGACTGCCTGACTCAGAAAATCAGCGTCTGACTACCTGACTGCCAGCTTGCATCTTGGACGTACCTTATATATAGTAACAGCCGCGCGGCGCGTAAGTTATTTATATTCCCCCACCACCCGACTCCGAGCGCGCGTTTTCACGAATTTTACGAGTGTTTTTAGCATACTTCCAGGCATCTGATCGAAAAACTGAAATCTACGTTTTGTAGTGCAGGATGTCAACTTTTCAAAACTTTTTTTGAAATTATTATCGGACTTACGGTAACGCATACATGCCTGTCGGAAAAAAGCGAACTGCAAACTTTCAATCGCGATTTCGCGAAAACTAATAATCCGACAGCACCCACCTTTGGCACATATAAAGAACATTATAATCCTTACTTTCACTCAAAATTTTAGGGCTCCAGCTCAAAAAATGACGGAGCTATGAATTTTCGAAAAAACGCCTTATTTTCTGGTTTTTACTAAATTTTTCAGGACCTAATTATCCGATTGAGACATTCAACCTCTCATTCTGTAGATATTTTAATTCTCTACAAACGATTTCATTGGGCCATTCCGATTGCTCCATTAGTTTCAAAGTTACAAGCAAAAAAAGACAAAAATCGCGTTTTTTTGCAATAAACTGTTGATAACTAACAAATGGAGCGGAAACTCGAGTGAAAAACACATAATACCTATTTATCTGCTTATTATCTTTTATATCATCGCACAATCGGTTTGCTACTAGTCTTTATGTCACGAGAACGCTGTTTTAAATCTATATAGGTTGGCCTATTAAGTCAAAGATTAGATTTCGAAACCGAATGCTTTTGTTTACAAAATATGTTATTTTATTTTTCAAGCGTATAAGTACAATTTCGGTATTGTATTTTTGTATTTTTTTTTTGCACATAATAGCCAACAGAAAACACTAGGTACCTTAAAATGACAAAAGAAAATGCATAAGATTGTACACAAAAAGCAATGATTGATCTACATTCTACACTAAAAAAACTCACTTTCACGTTAGTTTTCTATCAATATCCGAATGAAGATGTTGTTTTGAAGTGGAAATTGTACAAAAACTATGCTAAAAATATGTATACTTATTCAAATAAATAAAATTGTCGACCAATTTTTTTCAGACAATATATTGACAAAAATAAAATATTATAAATCAATAAAACAATATATGATGTTTCGATCTGGGTTTAGAGCTTCTTCAGACATATCTAAAAATAAAAAAAAATAATTAGTAAAATCTATTTATTTTATAATAAAACGAAGGAGTTAATTATCATAAAATTATGAAAAATTAATAACAACCAATTTTTTAACAAGTATTCATGGATATCAAAGTACCTAAAAAGAAAGAAAAAATCCATTAAAAAACAAAATATTATTTCGACAATTTTATTTATTTGAAGAGTTCTATTCAGACGTTATCAAAGATTTGAATATGTATACTTAGTTAATTTTTTTTTTGAGGTGAATCGATTTATAATTCGAAAATGCTTTCTTGTGGAGAAATATGTATTGTCATTAACTAAGATGTTCTGATAATACTTTCTGGAACCCAGCATAATATTTACGTAAAAGTCAAATTCTACGTTATTCTCTTATGTAGCACACCTTGTATAGTTTCAGAGACATATTGTGGAAACAGTAAATAATCTTTGTACTAGCGAATAATAAGAAGAACAATAATATGAAAATGTCTGCAGTTTTTGTCTGTCACCCGCTACTGGAAGTACATACATAATCACACCATGCCTAGAAGCGCATAGATATGAAATCTCCCAGTTCCTATAGCAACAGCAAACAATTCTTGTTTGCTGCCATTTTCTTTTCAAACTCGCCCCTACATGAGAGATTTATTGCAGTTTTTTCTGTGTTCTTCTCGTGTAGTGTTCCCGTCACCACAACCGTTCAACGTTTCACAGAGCTTCACATTCTCTACGGTTTCTCCTGTCCTTATTTATTGAAGCTTTTCTCGGTTGTCTAGTGATATCTTTATTCGCATATTATGCTCTGTATGTATGCGTATGGCATTCAGCGGAGTTGACTTTTTAAATCTCCACAAAAATATATATTCGAAACACTATACTTCATTCCATCTTAATAATAATAATAAAAACAAATTATAAGGGTGTCACATGTATTTTCACTTTTAAATGTGAAAAAAAATTAAACAATTAATTAATTATTATTCATACCTGTGGCACTGTAACTGTCATTTTTATCTTCCCGCTATAAAAAATCGGAAAGTTATTGTTTCATCCCGATTTTCTAACATTGAGTTTTCGTCAGATATCGACGTTTTGAGGTCCTAGGAAGCTATTTTGGCGGTGATGTCCGTAGAGCTGTAAGTGTGTGTGAATGTAAACCTCTTATTACTTTTGAACGGAGTGTCCGATTGAAACGCGGTTTACGACGTTTGACGTGACTTTGCTGAACTTAGATTTCATGAAAATTTGGAATGATTCGGCCTAATAGATTTTGAGAAATCTGAAAAATACAACTTTCAACGTTTATTAGAAATTTGTTTTTTTGGAATGTTTCCTAAACTAGTAAACCGATTAATTCAAAATCTCCTCAAAAATCTGTGTCGATTTCCGCAAACCGCATCAAAATCGGTTGATTTGTTCAAGAGATATCGTGAACGAAAAATTCGTAATAAAGTGTTGTTTTTCTGTGAGCTCAAAGAGCTAAAAAATAAACTTCTTGCTATATTTTATATATTTTTTAAACGTTTTTAACTCGAAAATACAGAAAGTTTCATAAATGGTCTGCAGGGTGAAACTTCTTTTCCATTTTTTTTATGTGAACTGTTGAATAATAATAATAATAAGAATAATATTAATTGTAATTTTACGTCTAAACGTATAAACTTAAGCGAAAATAAAATTTACAGTAAAAAACATTTTTAAAAACAAGCTTTTATTTTAATCCACTAAAAAATAAAAATAAACTTTATATGAAATCACACCCAATCATTCATTACATTATAACAATTTATCTTGTCGCCAGATTTTCCTGTGTAAATTTATTTTATAAAATACATAGGTACATTTTTTTTTCTTAGAATTACTTGTGTCAAGACCAATCATATTACATATTTTAAGTATTCTTGTTTATTTATATAGGAAGATCTAGCGACAAGCTTTTATATCATATAAATTTTTTCTTCTTTTTAGTGCGTTTAAATGAAAGCTTGCTTTTAACAATGTTTTCTTACTATTAATTTTATTTTTAAGTTCTTAGTGCGCATTATTAAAAGTGCAATTTGCATCCGAACAAAATCCGGACCGGTCAGTTAGTTAATATAATATTGTATTGCGATAGAAATTACATAGTATGCGAAATTTCAGCTAAATTGGAAACCGGGATGGGGGTCAAATTTAACTTGCAAGATATTATTTTAGACACCAGGGCAGGTAAAACGAAATAAAAGCTTGTAAAAAAGGTACGTTGTATCATTGAAAATGTGGACTGGTTTTTAGCCAATGACTGTTTCATTCTCGTCAAAAGTTATTTTTATTAAAGTGGTTTTCGTTTTCCCAGTGAATTTTTCACAAACACAATATATTATATCTTTCAGCTTGAAAGATTAATTATTTGTATGAATTTAATAATATACGGTAAAATAATAAAAGTGCATTAAAATTAAAGTTTGAAAGTATAATCTAAATATTAAATGACTATAGAAATTTAGACCAAAAAGATGTTTGTTAATTTAATGCTCATATTAGCAAACACCTTTTTTTAATCCAGATTCTAAACTTTTTTTCGAAATCAATGAGGCATATAATAAAGAATTAAATACAAACTATTTAATTGTATCTAACTTTGGTAATTAAATTGACTTTCTACCTCTTAAAATAACATATTTAGAATGAAAGGAATTCTGTTTTAGAATCTGTGAGTGCCCTAGATACGGTTTTCTTACAAAAAATAAACGCAACTTTGCAAAAGCGTTATCAACTATACACACGTATGCGTCGCGTCGTGAGGATAAAGTTTTTACCTATTGTTTATTCCGTCAGTTGTGTTCAACCCTTGAGTTTTTCATTTAGGTTCCTGACTATACGCAGTAGGCTGTATACACGCATGTGTAGACAATGTTTTGTTACCAAGACCGTTTGTGGAGCTTTCAGTCTTGTGAGTATACTATATGAATTGTTTGGTATTACTTTTTATATTTGAGTAGCTTTTCTTTATCTTTCCAAAATAAAATATTTATAGCGTGAAACGTATTTCAAATGTTATTTCTCAATATTTACATATTATATTAACCTTTTTACAATGGACTTTTTAAAATATATACAGCAGGTTAACTTTGAATTAGTGAAGTAGAAAGAACAGTATAATCACGCGTAAACAACAGTTTTGCTAAAAAATGTCGATTTGGAGCATTGATTTTACAATGTCAAATCACTGCAGTCATAAATGTCTTATTTTATAATGCCACAAATTTTACAATTTTAAAATGGTTAGACGAATAACTGAGTGCGATATTGTTAACATATTGGGAATAGAATTGTAACAGTTGCAACAATTTATTGAACTAGAAAAGAGAGTGAAGAAGGATTACCTTGTGTAAATTTTTATAAAAATGGGCTCCCAAAGTTGTTCCTGCACGTATATTGTTGACAGATTGGTAAAAAGAGCTAAAGACATGTATTTAGGGTCAGTACGGGAGAGTTGAACTAGTAAATGACATCCTTTTGTATTTCCAAAATAATTGTATCGTCCAAAATTGAATGCTTTTACAAAGCACAATGCTGATGATGAACTAAATTTTGACAAGACATACGCTTTAATTACAAAGAATTTACTAAATGAACCCAATAACAATGTTTCAATTTTGGATTTCGGTTTAAAATGATTACCCTAAGCGAGGAAAACAACTCAGTCGCAGAATTTTCAAAAAAAAATTTAAAATCGATGATAATTCTGTTTATAAACTTACGCGGCATGTAAGGGTAAAATTGTGAGACATTGAAATTAGAATGGCGTTATACATTAAATAGGCTGTGATTAATAGTGACTTTTTAGATATAAGATCAAAGAGGTTCAAAGTGTAAACAGTATTTTTTTATATAAAATAGAATTCTAATTAAATATATGTATAAAATAATATTATTTTTCAAAGGATAAATAGATCAATAAATATATACGCTGTTAAGCTATATTTTTAATCGCAACGTTTCGTTTTATATATTAAAACTTCCTCAGGCTCTACAAAAAATACATAATATAAATTAAAATACAATAAATACATATATAATAAATTACATTAATAAAAATGATAAATACCTTAAAGAATAACTTAGCATTGGTAATATTATGTATTTCATTTATAATATGTAATTTTTTAATAATTTATTATGGAGACATTCAGTTAATTTAAATTTAAAATAAAATGACAAATGGTAGTTATTTATTAACATTAATTTCATAGCATACTAATAATGTAATTTATTATATATGTATTTATTGTATTTTAATTTATATTATGTATTTTTTGTAGAGCCTGAGGAAGTTTTAATATATAAAACGAAACGTTGCGATTAAAAATATAGCTTAACAGCATATATCTCTATTGATCTATTTATCCTCTGAAAAATAATAGTATAAAGTTAATAGATCTGAAACACATATAATATGTATAAAATAAAAAAAAGTAAACAATGCCGCAATTTAATAATTAAATTAATCGTGACACCTTCAGTTATTATATCGTAGTCGAGACATTTTAGCAAGCAACAATTACAACAGATCGAAAAAATCTGTAATATAGTTAGCAATGGCAAATCCTGTGCAAGCCGCATATGTTACACTTATGTAACTTTCTTTAACAATTTGCTAGGTCTCTCTAATGTAACATTTTCCTTACCTACGCAAGAAAATTGAAAGTTGTTTTGAATTACTATCTAAAAAAAATCAAAGTACGTCACAATTAATTTTAAATTAATTTTAATTCAAAATGAAGTTGATTTTTTTTTTATTAAGTAACCACATAAAATAGTACTTATATGATATGGTAGGTAACCCGAGCTTCTGAGTTTAACACCCCTGGTTACAAGTAATAAAAGTGAAAAAGCTAGTTTCAAATCAATAATTTAAACCCTTTAAGTGCAGGCGATAATAAATAAAACTGTTTTGTCCACACTATAATAAAAAATTGAATACCTACCATATACCTATAGCGTATCTGTGTTTCATTTTTTTTGTGATATCAAGCTTTCTTTTATAATGCGGTTGAATACGTTTTTATAATTTTTGTCTGTCTGTCAATTTTGACTGTTATCTAAAAAACCATAAAATATTTCCACCCGCCCACGCTCAGCTACCGACATTAACGCTGAACGAACTGCTGGAAAAATCAAAGTTCACGCGAATAAGCTACGAACAAAAGCTAATTGAAAATTATCTCCAAACTGCAAATAAATAAGTAAAAATCTACTAACGGCGTAATATTTTTGGATCAGGCATACAATGTTCAATACAGTATGCAGGTAGCGCTTGCTATATTTAATTATGAAACTAGTTTAAACTAACTTAACCCGACTTAACACTTTCGCGTTTAGGGATTACGCTCAATAAATATACCTCGTGGCAAAACCACCTCAACTGCGTTAGACTAAAACAAAGATTAAGTTTATAAATGGGTTGTGTAGTGCATGTATATAGGTTAAAGTGGTATAAACAACGTCTAGAAAATGCTTTGTAAAATTTACTTTGTCTTGAAGCGTTTTAGTAAAAATATTTCTTAAATAAGTTTGCAATTTATAACATTAAATTGAACTGTTTACAGAAAAGAATTGTTGCAATAAAAATTTAACAAAGTCTACGTATCATTCGATTTAAAACCAAAATAAGAAAAGTTGTTTTAATTACAAATCAAAAAGAATATATGAAATTGTATTGTCTTATACTAGGTTGTTTTGAAAAATTATATGAAATAAATATTTTGGTTTTAAATAGTTTGAATCAACTTTAAATGCCGCGATAAAATTAAATTTTGGTGAATTTACAATTTATAATAAACTTTGCGGCAATAAATTGTCACAAAACCCATTAAAACTTTCAATATAGCACATTTCAACTGAAATAATTTTGCAAATATTCTACTATTACCTAAATTATTTGAAATGTTTTAAATCAGGCAATAGAGTCTGACAAACCAAGTGCTCTCGAATAGGATATTTGAAATATGTTTTTGTAGTCTGTACAAGGTGTAACAAAATTAGAAACAATAAAGCGATAAAAAAGTTTATGTCGACATGAGTCCATAAACGATTATTTACCTCACTACAGAGGGTTAAAGTTTCAATATAAATCAAATAAAATTCAAGTGTGTCTGTGAGACGCTATTTTATGTTTAGTGTGTTCCAGAATTACTTTTACCGAGGCATTTTTTTTGATAAAATCACGTTTTCATTTCTTATTAAAGTTTGGTTTTATTTTTAAAGTAAATTAAAATATAAATAATAGCTTCACTTGCCACCTGCCACGATAATTCTAATGATCTTAACGCGGTTAATTTTTGCAAAGTTTACCTAGACTACATTTGCAAAAATTAACCGATGTGATGATAATTTAATCATTAGTTATGCTATTTTTTTTTTCAATCATATATATTAATACGCTAAGGTTAAAGATGTTTGCCTCCCTTTTTAGAAAAAACCTCACAATTTCTCCACATAAATTATATATCATTTTACAGATAATTGCTTGCTCTACTGACATCGACAACTAAAAAATTTATTATTGCTTTCGTTTTTGTAAATTAATTAAAATACAGCAACGCTGAACAACGTCTGCCATCTGACGGCTTTGATTTTGAAACAACGTCAACATTTCGATCTGTCATCTGACCTTCAGCGAGCAACGCTGAACAACGTCACAGCAATGCTGCATGATGCCATCTGATGGCTTAGCTCAACGCTTTTGCTACTTGCGCCTGTATATGACAATTTTAGTAAAATATTTCTTCGATCTGTCATCTGGGCTTCATAGTGTAATACAAAAAAAAGAAGAACGTTATAAGCAGTGTGCAAAATTAGAAACGAATTGAATACCTGCAATCATATTTAAAAAATAATTTTGTGAAGTGATAATTATTATACTTATTTAGTGCGAATAATTCGCACAGGTCACACTAGTTATAAGATATTGCTGTAAATTGATGTATGCAGATTTCCAACAGTTTTCCGTCTGAAAAGTTTACATTTCTTATTCTGTAGCTTTTTATTTATTTCAATGCATTTCTGTTGCACTTTGTATAATTTGAACAGAGAAAATTGCAGAAATAATCAACCACTTCTCTAATATTGTGAATAAGGTTTTGGCTCAAACCCAATACTTATCAATACGTACATTTCTGAAATTAATGGTAGTAGTGTGCATATGACGTCATACTATCTAAAATCTTTTCGCGTAATTTTTAACAATGCCATTTATTTCAATTGAAACCGTTGAAGCTGACAATATATATGATATAATACCATCGAAATATTATACTGACTTGAGTTTAAAGTTAAGTTATATTTTATAGAAGAGTTTTGTTCGGCAATATAAACTCAAATTAAATCGATTAATATATACCAGTGGTTCGACCAGCTTCGTCCGGGTGCGGTTTTAATGTAGAGATATACCAGTTTTATCTTTGATTATTATTAATTATCATTATTAGGTATAATATTGTATTCTACAGAAGTCCGGTACGGTTTCACCAATGCAGATATAATTATGCTATCTAAAAACTTTCATTACTTAGATAATTCCATCTTAGATAAAAAACTCGGGTCGCAGTGCGAAACCCTGCCGACAATATAGTGTATTTGCTTTTATAAGCAGTGTGGCTCTATTGTATGAACTTAACTTTGTTTTTGGACAAAAGAAAAAAATTATCCCTTAATACACCCCTTAAAACAACATTTTTTTCTTAATTTCAATACTATATACCAATTCAACATCTGTATCAAATTATATACACCCTTCAGTATGCAAATCCATATCAATAAACTTGCGTTTTCATAAAATTTGTAAGTCCGGTCCTGTCGGGCCGATTTTATTAAAATTTTAGCAGCACATTTCAATAATTACTAAAGGGTTAAATTTCAAATTTGAAACGATTCTGAGAATTTTTTCGGTATTTTTGGGCCCAAAAACATTTTTCAACCCCTAAATGCCCCCCTTAAAGTGGCCCGATCGGGCCCATTTTAAATAGGCTTCGTGCGGTGATGGATTTTAACATGTGGTCCAAATTTCGTTAAAATCAATTAACTCCTTCGAAAGTTATTGCCCGCACCTATATATATATATATATATACATCATATTATCATATTATTAGTGTATTTGCCATAAGGCACTTACACTATTGGCGTCGGTCGGATGGCGGGACCTAGGGGTCGGACCAAAATTTCTCGACGTTTCATAACTTTCTAAGAAGTTTGGCACCATTTTTGGAAATGTTTATATATATATGTATATATATATATGTATATGGTTTAGGGTTAATGATGGCCAATTTTTTAAATAGCTTTGTTTAATTAAGAATTACTTAATTAGCATTGGTTTAAGACGAATTTTTTTTCTTTTCATAATTAACAGAGATAATTAGCTTGAATTTCTTATTAGTGTTTTTGGCGGCGAATATATGTTTGAATGCAGGTATCTGTAATGCCGACAAGAGAGCCACCAAATGGCATAATACTTCAGTGGTCATAATTGAAATATAACTGTTTTGTTAAAAACATTAATAATCATTAATTATATGGGGCAATTGCTTATACTATCAAGACCTACACATTTTATAGGGATTATAATTCATAATAAAAGTTGAATAACCGCCGAAATATAACTGTTTTCACGAAAAAAAAAAAAGTGACTGTTCAGACAGAATGACAATATTAGGTATCCGGTTGCAATTGTTAATTAGCTTTTTTAAACACAATCTTGTGTTGTTATCCAAAAATAACATTAAGACGGGATAATTTGTTTCCTATGGAAGCAATATTTATGAAATATGTCAAAATATATTCATTAATTGTTTTAAATTTATAATTTTTCTACAAAAAATGATTCTACCACAAGTGTTTATATTATGTCAACAAAAGTTACATATATTTTAGGTCTAAATTTTATAGCGACGTAATAATTATTAACATTTGTGATTATGATTTTATCAATCTTTAATTTAACATTTGAAGAATGCGAAAGTAACTCTTAAAAGCATAATTTTAAAATTTATAGGTCATTAGGTCTGTAATTTATTGAATATTTCCTATTTTCTCTATAAACAAATTTTCTAAACGACATATTTTACATTTTTGACCTTTAAAATGTTCATAATAATAATATTTCGTATGATTTTGGCACAAGAAATAGATTAACTAAATTTTTGAATAAATTTTAAGTATAAATATTTCAAGTGTATTTTTATTTTCTTTAAAAATACTGACTTATGCTATTTCTCAAATATACGGATTTCAAAGTTACCGTTTAATATATTTAGACAATAAAACGAAAAATTTTAAACAAAACGTGTTTATTTAAAAAGATTCTACACATTGTTGGTATCACATTGTACGCTAACTAACATTGTCAACAGTATATCTTTATAAATGACTTGAAATATCGTATATGTAGATCGTGGAAGGACCCTCAGCCCGGCTTAGATGAGCATTTTCCAGGTTTTCGGCGTGGCGTCTCCTGTTATTAACTTCAACCGCAGAAATAAATACTTGTTTTTTGATGCTTGTTCCCGAATTTTGGAAAATATAGCAATACGTTGTTCTTCTCTAAAAAAAAAAACAACAAAACTATTTAAAAGGTTTAGCTGTGGTGGCCCTATACACATACAAAATTTAAAAAATGTACCTAACGTAAAACGCTGACATTTTCTGTATGTGTTAAGGCCGCTGCACACGAGGCTAGAAACGCTACTAGGAGTTCTGCTATTCGGTAGGATGGGTACGAAGCTGGAAATGACGTCACTGCTGGCTAGCTCAGAAGATAGGTTTTAAAATTAGAACAGGGGCTATTTTCCCTGCTAGATTTGTTGCTAGGTATGAGCAAGAACCAACCAGGAAGCGGTATCTTCACGTGGGCACTTGACAAACGCCCACATGGCGTCATTCTGCCAGACAACAGACACGTTTAGCCGGGTATTCATTAGAGAGCCGTAACTGTAACATGTGTGACAGTAACGAGGTTCTAGTGTGTACGCGTGTTACAGTTTAGGCTCACGACGTCACCGGAACGCTTTCACCGAGCGTACTCATTTTGCGAGCTGTAACTGTAACCAAACAGATCAGAAACGAAGTTCTAGTGTGTACGAGAAGGCCAGTGGCCTGACAAGCCGGATTTATCCGCAGTTTCCTCTGACCATTCACTCATGACTATAAACTCGAATATTCTATTGTTGATACAACAAACAAGTTACAACCTCTCCTCTTGACGTCCACAAGCGCACTGCGAGCGCTCTTTGATTCGCGGCAAAAACCGACAATCGTCGGCTCGCTGCAAGCGGCACGCGTACCGATCGCAGCAGGTTTACGAACCACGTACACACTATGTTTTTGGTAACAGTACATGCAACGGTTACGGTTACGGCTCGCTAATGAGTACCCGGCTTTTTGCTCTGCGTTTAATGTTTATATTCGAACTGTCACTGCGCGCGCACCAGATCTATCCACAAAACACGCTTGAAAAATAGTCCCGTATGCTTAAAAGCAATCAAGAAAACCAGCGCTAGAAAACTAGTAGGCAAATCTAGCAAGGAATCTAACAGCTTTTCTAGCCACGTGTGCAGTGGCCTTTAAACTCAAAGACCAAAAAGGCTCATTGAAGTAACACGAATTTCGCGATGTGGATGTTTTACAGTTACCACAACGCTTTGGGAGCTGTTTTGTAGCTCAATGAGCGTTATCGGTCTTTGAGCGTAACATTTGCACTAATTTTTGAGACATACTAATCGTTTCCTACAATTAAACCGATATACAAAAATTACTTAACATTAAGATTAGATAGAAAAAGATTACCATAATAGATTGATTTTCAAATATTGTGTTGACAACTGGTCTTCGAACGAACCAACGAAAGACGGATTCCAGTTGCTTCGAATCATCATACGTTGTGTTGTCGAAGGTGACCATTTCGAGAAAATCTGATTTCACAATAATCTGGGTAGTAACGATAGCTCTGAACCGTTGATTTATATTTTTTTTACCTAAAAGTATATAAAAATTAACTTCGAAAATCTTTTTCTTCACATATAGTAAGCAAAATATATGAAATTATTATTCAAATAACGAAATTAAACCACATAACATTACGATTAGATAGAAAAAATTACCATAAGATTGATTTGGAAATGTGCTGACAACAGTGGTCTCCGAATGAACCTTCGATCCACGAATTACAAGTTGCTTCGAGTCGACTAAACTGTCGTATAGCTTTCGATCGTGGCTATTTCCTGAATATCCGATTTGAAAATGGTCTGTAACGATAGCTCTAAACCGCAGATTTATTTTTTTTTTTTACCTAAAAGTGTATAAAACATAACGTCGAAATTCTTTTTTTTTCATAATACATAGTAATAACTAGAAAATATATGCATTTTACCTGTATCGTTAAAAAACGAAATATAGCTAAATTCACATAATATTGTAGATCTGTTTGTTTAAAACGTCGAATTTAAATACATGAAACCGCATAAAGTATACTATTGTAAAAATTCAAGAGTTTAACCTTACATTTATGAATTGACAGCTCCGAATCTTAATCAAAACCATAGACTATGGAGGTTAAAACATTCAATATATTGTACGCTAACAATAACCGAATCGATTTGAACCCTGTTTTACCGACTGCGGATTTTTCTAGCGCTAATTTGAAAATGAAAGTTAGGCATTATTTTTGCTTATAATTAACTCATTTTTAGACTGATTTTGAAATTATTTATATGCAATTACATAATTTTTGATAAATAAATACGTAATTTTATTGTAACTGAAGATTTTGTGAATTTTTATAATTGAACAAAATAATCTCACATTAAAACGAAATACATCAAATTGTAGAAAAATATGCAGTAAACTTGCTAATAATATGCGACCATTATATTATGAAGATAGAAAACTGAACATATTTTTAATGTTAACGTGGTTTTTACAGAGCTGGAATAACTATATGTTTCTTTCTATATATTTCAAAACTTTACAATAATGCTTTGTTTGCTAATAGTGGCGAATTTTAAGGATTGTGTATTTTTCTGATTTCGTCAAAAATTTACATAACTCTGAAAAACATGTTTTTGGGAAAAAAAATCTGTTACTCTGTTTGTGAAAAAATAAATTAAACGGATGATGTACTCAAGGGCATAGATAAGGGGAAGGTTGAGGGGGTAATTATCCCTCAGGATCATAATAATAAAACAATAAAACTGAAAAAAAAACGAATACCTGACTAAAAATAAAATTTAGAAAATCTTGATTAAAAAAAAATTGGTTTGGGCATTAATATTTTGCTTGACACATTTTTTCGTGAGTATTCTTGTGTGATATTTAAAAAAGGGTAAAAAAAATTCTTTTTTTTTTTTGTTTTAAAGAGAAAAAAAAACTTTCTTTTCTTTCTTATACTATATCAAATGTCAATATTTTTGAAGATCAGATAAATAATCCACTGTTGAAAATTTTTAAAATTAATACTTAATACGCCTCTGGAAAAACCACCGCATTACATCCACTTCGGCATTAAATAGAATTTCTTTAAATCTTTCTGTATATATAAAAGGAAACCGTTACTGATTGACTGATTGACTGACTGACTGGTCTATCAACGCACAGCTCAAACCGCTGAACTGATTGGGTTGATATTTGGCACATAAATAGTTATTATGACGTAGGCACCCACTAAGAACGGATTTTTGAAAATTCAACCCCTAAAAGGGTGTAACGGGGGTTTAAAATATGAATGGAGAATCAACATACAGCACAAACCATTGTACGGATTGGGCTGA
This sequence comes from Xanthostigma xanthostigma, assembly GCA_963575645.1. Lineage (NCBI taxonomy): Eukaryota > Metazoa > Arthropoda > Insecta > Raphidioptera > Raphidiidae > Xanthostigma > Xanthostigma xanthostigma. The sequence continues at coordinate 21,032,562 of OY754465.1, forward strand.
AATTTGGCACACATGATATTATGACGTAAGCATTCGCTAAAAGCAGACTTTTGAAAATTCAACCCATAAAAGGGTTTAACGTAGGTTCAAATTTGCACTGACAAAAATCGTAGATGTCCCCCTGGATTTTAACGATTTTTGAAATATGGCCATTTTATCAGAGACCTTTACACACCCTTTCCACCCCCTTAGGATGCGAATTTTAAAAAATCCCTTCTTAACGGGTGCTTACGTCATTAAAAGAACCTTCTGTCCAAATTTCAAGTTTATATCTCAAGCGGTTTGACCTGTACATTTATGAATCAGTCAGTCAGGACAAACTGGTTGTATTATATATATCGTAGGCTGTTTTTTAAGCGCCAATTTGAAACTGAAATCTAGGCAATATCCTTGCTTATAATTTACTCATTTTTAGTCCGATTTCGAAGTTATTTATATGTAATTACATAATTTTTGACCAATAAACCCGTTTTTTTGTCATAAATAAAGATTTTGACCATTTATATAATTGAACAAGTTAATCTTAAATTAATATAAAATTTATGAAAATGTTAAAAATACGCAGTAAACTTTCTATAGATATTCGTGCATTATATTGTGAATATTAGAAAACTAAAAATATTTTTGATGTTAAACGTGAATTTTATAGGGTTGGACTAACGATTTGTATGTAATATACAAATTTCATTATTTTTCTTTCAAATTTAATCGAAATTTTGATTTTAAATTTTTAAAATAATTTTTTCTTCACCTAGGATGACGGATTTTAAGGGCTGCGTATTTTTTTGAGTTCGTCAAAATTTTTCAAAATTTTACAATAACTTTCCGTTTTGAGGCTTTTTGACTCTGAAAAACATGTTTTTTGGAAAAAGTCTGTTAGTCTGTTTATGAAAAAATAAATCAAACGGATGATGACCTCAAAGGCGTAGATAGGGGGTAATTACCCCCCAGAATTATAATAATAAAAAAATAAAACTGTTAATAGTTCGAACACCTGACTAAAAATAAAATTTAGAAATACTTCTTGAAAAAATTTTTTTAAAAATGGTTTGGAAATTAATATTTTACTTGAAACCTTCCTTCGTGAGTATTCTTGTATGATATTGAGAAGACTGTAAAAAAATGATATTTTTACTTTAAATTTTCACTTACAATCCAACACCTAAAAGGATTTAACAGGGATTCAAATTTGCACGGACAAAAATCATATGTCTCTCATTTTAACGATTTTTGAAATATGGACTTAAATAGTGCCGGATTAGTAAGACTCTACTGTATTTTGAAAATAAAAAAAATCAGCTGTTCTTTTGTTTTGACTGGATCTGTCAGTTTTGCATAACGTGGAACATATTACGCAAATATCATATTAAATACTAGCCATTACCCGCGTCACCTCACGCGATATCAGAAATTTTCGTTTCTTTATGATACTATATCAAATGTCATATTTCATACTAGCCGTTACCCGTGGCTTCGCACACGATGGAGACGAAACACGGATGCATTCCCATTATTTCCTTCTCGACGCAGACTCCCCTAATAAATTTTAAAATTAATGACGTTCACGTGATCAATGTTCTGACAAACCTTGAAAATGACACCCATGTTGATTTTTAGACTATTTACCTCGCTTCTGATACAGCATGAAAGACGCGTTGATTTATTTGTTGACAGGAGCAATCCTGCGCATTTTCGAATTAACGCATGTATAATATGATTTCTGTTACACCCTTTAAGTGGCTGAATTTTCAAAAATCTGTTCTTAGCGGATGCCTACGTCGTAATAACTATATGTGTGCCAAATTTCAGCCCAATCCGTTCAGTGGTTTGGCCGGTGCGTTGTCTGTCAGTCAGTCGCGGAACTCTTGTATATATAGATAGAAGATAGATTTATAGCTTAATACGGCTCTGGGAAAACGTCAGTGCATTAAATCCACTTCACATAAAAATAGAATTTCTTCACGGCTGACAGATTAAATCTTGGTTCGTTGAATGTTTTTTACTTCTTTTTTTCTCAAATTAAATTATATTACTAAGCTCAAAGTGTCGCAAAATTATACACCGATTTTCAAACTATGATAAAATTTTGTGAGATAATTTTTGTGCAAAACATTTAGTAATTATTTGGACAAGTTTAAAAGTATACTGGTTCAATTAGCACAGATGAATCTGTTAAAAATTTTTAAAAATAATACTTAATACGGCTCTTGAAAACTCAATGCATTAAAACGACTTCAACTGCTTCAACATTAAATAGTAGAATTTTCAATTTCTTTACAGTATTCGTCCGTGCATTCTAATGGTATATAACGTGTGTTTCAATACGGAGTTTTGCTCAGAATGTGAATTTTCTTGTACGTAAAAAGTGTTTTTTTCAAAATTTCAGTATTCAACTGAGTTAAAATAAATCAAATGTAATCTGTATATAATATTATTTTGTGGAAATAATTAACACTTTTCTTAAAATAGCGATAACAAAATTTATAAATAGTTGTGTTGCGTTCAGTCTAATGTATGACAAACGTGTTAATCAATACGGAGTTTTGCTCAGAATGTGAATTTTCTTGTACGTAAAAAGTGTTTTTTTCAAAATTTCAGTATTCAACTGAGTTAAAATAAATCAAATATAATCTGTATATAATATTATTTTGTGGAAATAATTAACACTTTTCTTAAAATAGCGATAACAAAATTTATAAATAGTTGTGTTGCGTTCAGTCTAATGTATGACAAACGTGTTAATCAATACGGAGTTTTGCTCAGAATGTGAATAGTCGTCGTGCACGTAAAAAAATGCTTTTTTCAAAATTTCAGTATTCAACTGAGTTAAAATCAATCGAATATAATCTGTATATAATATTATTTTGTGGAAATAATTAACACTCTGCTTAAAATAGCGATAACAAAAATAACAAATAGTAAAGGTGTGTTTACACTGTAAAAATGGATATTGGAAAATTGTATTCTACAGAAGGTACAGTGGAGTGTAACAAGTATTCGTACACCTAACTTTGCATAAAAAAAAACAAAACACATATTTGATAGACTTTCTTTGGTTTTTTTTTTTTATATAAAAAGTATAAGAATAGGGTATCAGTGTCTATGCTTCGCGAGGTGTTTCTTTACTAGAAATTGATTGTTTTCGAATTTATTTTGGGGTGGTAAATAGGATCGACGATTGAGTATTCCATGCTTTATGTTTTGGATCGTTATCTTGTAAAAATATCCAACCATTATTAAAACCTAATGCTGCTGCACTGGACAGAAGATTCTCTTTTAGACTATTAATGTATATCATTTACCCAATATTTCGCGCAGATCTACTATGATAATCGTTATTATGTAATACGTTCCGAACGGCACTGATCGAAATACAATTAATTTCTTGTAATAAACGAACGAAAGTTTTAGAAGATTTTATGAGCTTTCATTTAGTATCAAACAAATTTGCCCAACGACGCAACGTTTTCGAGATATAAGCTAAAAAGTTTTCAGATTGATAATTAACTGCGGTGCGTAGTCTCCGGAACTGCTCATCCAATTTCAATTTTTATTTCATCAATATTTAGAATGGGTCTTTAGGATGAACATAGGCTACATATTATCGCAGTAAAATCGCTTTTTATGGAGACCAAGTTTGCAACGCAGTCGACGAAAAAAACGATGGCAATCTACAAATTCAGGCCAAGCCGGCCGCTAGTTATGTATAAAAATAAACAAAAATTGTTAATTTCAAGTAAGTATTTGTATGTTAACCAAGAACTGATTTAAAACAAATCATCTTTGGAAAAAATCAATTCGATAATATTAGTTTCTGGTGTGAACGCACCTTAATTTGACCAGAAATATTCTAAACTCTGAAATAGTTAAAAATATTTTCCTTTGAACCGTGTTCTTTAATTTTTTGGTAAAACTGTACTGCAGGCATATAGAGAAATGAGTTCGCAGATATTTCTATCCTTTTCCTTTACATATTACCAGAGACTTCGCTGCCATGGAGGTATATAGTTGGCCACTGCTTATTAAAATGACGCAATGCTTGTTAAGCCATGCTGTTTTTTGATTTATATTTTGTGCCTGACATTTTTCTACGATATTTTATATTTGTCAGAGACAAGTTTATTGTGTTGTTAGTGCTATTATTTACATTTGTTTGTTGTAGTGTTTGGATTTAACACATCGCCAACAAAAATTTATTTTCAAGGTTACATTGTCATTGAAGTAAAATGCACTATTTCCCAGCTAATGAAAAAAGTAAGTACTTTTTAACAATAATTATCGGTAAACATTATGAGGTCGAAATAAGCCTAATGGTTTTTAGAATTGGCGAAAATGTATATATTTTTTGTAAGTTCTGTTACAACTCGACGAGATGGCCATTTTTAAAAGTATACCTACAATTTTTAACTCGCGTTTTTTGAAAGTATGGCGTTCCCTTACGCCTTAAAGAATTATACTTTACTTAATTAAATAAAACGCATAAATAAACATTAACACACATTCTCAAAATTATTATATTAAATAAATGTATCAAAATGAAGTTTTATTGTTTTCAGATCCAAAATTTGTCAAGAAGCGAAGTAAATATAATATGTCCCCGGGGTGTCACTTCGCAATTATTTGCTTCTGGTTCAAATCCGATACTTGTTTCGAAATGCAGCGAAGAAGGCATTTTTATCGAAAATTTGCGTCATGGCGTGTCGGAACAGAGTGACACCGATATCGATACAGAGGAAGATAAAAACACTACACTGTATAGTAAATTATTTTTTTGAATACAAAAATTAATTTGCTCTTTCATTACCTATTGATCTCCAAAATATCAGTTTGATAAAGTTTTTCGTTTGGGCTATCTCGAATTTTTGGTAAAGGCCTGCATATGTCAAAAATTTCAAAAAAACTTGAATAACTCAAAAACTGCTAATTTTTCGAGCAACGTTTCCCTTACAGTTTCTATTTACAATTAGGTGCAGAATTCAAAAATCAAATAAAAACAGGGTGCTGCATTAAAGAAAACATAACTTTGGTCTGTGCCGCTTAAATAGGACAACTTGTATAACTGAAAATATTTTCCAGTTGTAGAGCAGATCGAACCTAACAACTTTTGTCTGAAACATGTTTATGTAAGCGTCTTCATTTCTGAAATAAACTTGCCTTTGTTCCTCGCGTGAACACCCTGTATAATAATTTTAGTTAAAAACATCAACACAGAATTTTCACCTCTCTCCTCTGAACTGAACTGAACTGAATTAGAACTTTTAAGTCACATGTTCATAATATTTTTGTTTTTTTACAGATTCCCGGAGTCGTAGAAGTTGGTCAACTCCGGAGAAAAAAGTAGCACGTCAATTATTTACATACGAGATAGCTGCAGGGAAAATTCCGACATCGCAGAAATGCTTACGAACAGTTTCTGAATATAATGTGTTAAAGAAAAGGTCCGTCGCTCATATAAAGTCGTGGGTCCAAGCCGAATGCAAACGACAGAAATTAAATAATAACGCCCCTTGTTGAAATTCGCTTGTGAAGCTAGTTGTATTTACTTTTTATGTTAATTTATTGCTTGTAAGTTAAATGCTAGTTTGTTAATTGAAAATAGCTTTTTTGTAACTATACAGGGTGAGTCAGACCACCAGTACCGCTCGTATTTTTTCGAAATCGGTTAGTCGTAGAGAGTTGTGTCAAAAATCTGCATTATAAAAGCCCTAATAAAGAATCGAATACACAACTCTCTACGGCTAACCGTTTTTGAAAAAAACGACCGCTACGGGTGGTCTGACTCAGGACACAGCTTAACGAATACATGTTTTTTTGAGATATAACAAAATGCGGTAATTTGCATCTTAGACCTTCATAGAAATAAGAAATTTATTTTATATTAAAAATACTATATTTAAAATATATTTTTACAAATACTATGTGTTTGGCTAATAATTTATACTTTGTGAAAATTTCTATTTACAAGAAAATAAAAAATATATAAATGCGTATTTATTAATTTGAAACTTTCAATATACATGTCTTTGAATCTGCCTTCTGTCTCCTAGGGATTTTTCGAAGAAACGATTCTGAAATTTTTTAAATTAAATATACTTTATGGTTTTTTAAAAACCGAACACCTGATTTATATTCCCTTAGGTTGCATTCAAAGGAATTTTACCCCCCGTAATAATCTTCATAGTTTCAGGGGGGAAATCGATTGCCGGATTTTTTTATGACCTAGTGCATTCCGATGCAGTGCAATGCACTTGCGCACTCATTTTTTTAAAGAGAATTCGTTCCTGCAAATACCCCCGCACCCTTCATCTCAAATCTTTTCCCCTCGCCTATAAACGGTTCGCGCTCTCCCGACGCTATTTTTAAAGCTAGAGGGTTCTGGTAAACGCCAAATGAAAGACAAAGAATCAGACTACAGATCCTTCAGGCGAATCATTTGAAAAACAGTTTCGCCTACGTGTGAAATATTACGTAACTTATTATTTTTTTCAAAAGGTTGTAAGTTTTTTCAAGAATTTTTTTTCAAAAAATTCGCCTGAAGCATCTGTAGTCTGATTCTTTGTCTTTCATTTGGCGTTTACCAGAACCCTCTAGCTTTAAAAATAGCGTCGGGAGAGCGCAAACCGTTTTTAGGCGAGGGTAAAAGATTTGATATGTTGGGTGCAGGGGGTATTTGCAGGGACGAATACTCTTAAATGGGGACCCCGTTAAAAAAAAATGAGTGCGCAAGTGCATTGCACTGCACCGGAATGCACTGGGACCTAGGTCATAAAAAAATAGGCAATCGATTTCCCCCCTGAAACTATGGAGATTATTACGGGGGGTAAAATTCCTTTGAATGCAACCTAAGGGAATAAATCAGGTGTTCGGTTTTTAAAAAACCATACAGTATATGAAATTATTTTGACATGCTTGGGTAAAGGTAGGAAAAAGGCCTTTATTCTGTAGGAATTGCGGGAAACAGTTTTAAATGCCAAATACTTAAAGTAAACATTTGTTAATGCGTTCTGAAGACACAGGTTTGACAATATCACTGCGACATATAATAATCGAAACGTCAATTGAATTATAATTAAATAATTTGTTAATATGTCTGAAAAATTGGTGGATAATTTTACTTATTAACTTTAATTTTACCTATAAAATATAAAACATGTATTAATTATCTTAGTAAGTATTAAAATGATAAATAATTACTTATTAACTTTAATTTAACCTAGAAAATATAAAACATGTATTAATTATCTTAGTAAGTATTAAAATGATAAATAAAAATGATTTTGTTTTCTAAGGAAAAACTTCAGTGAAGTTCTCAAAGCACAGTCAACATTGTTTTCATTTGTATAATAAATAAAAAACTAATTATATTTTATCTCTATCTAGGTATATCTATCTTTATCGGCTAAATGCCAATAATAATATATATATAGGTCATAAAATTCTCTAAAATATTGCTTGCGCGTGCCATCTCCTATACAAATAATGATCTGCTTAGTTGCAACTTTTAACAATGCGTGACTCCACGCGTAGTCGTCAAAATTCATACTTCAGAGCATTGGTATCCGATGGCTGTGACCATAGTCAACAAATTGTCCGACTTGTGATGGATGCGTCATTCTACGCGCCACCAATAACCATAAACCACATACATATATATATATATATATATATATATATATATTTATATATATATATAAGTGTGCGGGCAATAACTTTCGAAGGAGTTAATTAATTTTAATGAAATTTGGACCACATGTTGAAATCCATCACCGCACGAAGCCTATTTAAAATGGGCCCAATCGGGCCATTTTAAGGGTCGGTTTTAGGGGTTGAAAAATATTTTTGGGCCCAAAAATACCGAAAAATTTCTCCGAATCGTTTCAAAATTGACATTTAACCCTTTAGTAATGATCAAAATGTGCTACCAAAATTTTATTAAAATCGGCCCGACAGGACCGGAATTAAAAATTTTATGAAAACGTTAGTTTGTAGATATGGATTTACTTAGTGAAGGATGAATTTAATTTGGTCGATTGATAGTAATATTGAAATTAAGAAAAAATATTATTTTAAGGGATGTATTAAGGGGTTAAAATTCTTATTTTGTTCAAAAACAAAAGAGTTAAGCAAATACACTATATTGTCGGCAGGGTTTCGCACTGCGACCCGAGTTTTTAGTGTATTTGCCATAAGGCACTTACACTATTGGCGTCGGTCGGATGGCGGGACCTAGGGGTCGGACCAAAATTTCTCGACGTTTCATAACTTTCTAAGAAGTTTGGCACCATTTTTGGAAATGTTTATATATATATGTATATATATATATATATATATATATATATTTATATATATATATGTGCGGGCTATAACTTTCGAAGGAGTTAATTGATTTTAACGAAATTTGGACCACAGGTTGAAATCCATCACCGCACAAAGCCTATTTAAAATGGGCCCAATCGGGCCATGTTAAGGGTGGTATTTAGGGGTTGAAAAAAGTTTTCGGGCCCAAAAATACCGAAAAAATTTTCGGAACCGTTTCAAATTTGAAATTTAACCCTTCAGTAATTATTAAAATGTGCTGCTAAAATTTTAATAAAATCGGCCCGACAGGACCGGACTTACAAATTTTATGAAAACACAAGTTTCTGATATGGATTTTACATACTGAAGAGTGTATATAATTTGGTACAGATGTTGAATTGATATGTAGTATTGAAATTAAGTAAAAAAATGTTTTAAGGGTTGTATTAAGAGATAATTTTTTTTATTTTGTCCAAAAACAAAGTTAAGTTCATATAATAGAGCCACACTGCTTATAAAAGCAAATACACTATATGTCGGCAGGGTTTCGCACTGCGACCCGGAGTTTTTTTATTATTAATATTATAAATGCGAATGTAAGTTTGTTTGTTACGCTTTCACGCAAAAACTACTTAACCGATCATCATGAAACTTTGCACATACACTCTTGAAGGTATTAGAAGTAACATAGGATACTTTTTATTAAAAAAAAAAAAAATTTTTTTACGAAAAATAAGAAAGGGTTGAAAACATTTTTTGGGCCCAAAAATACCGAAAAATTTCTCCGAATCGTTTCAAAATTGAAATTTAACCCTTTAGTAATGATTAAAATGTGCTATTAAAATTTCATTAAAATCGGCCCGACAGGACCGGACTTACAAATTTTATGAAAACGAAATATTATAAATGCGAATGTAAGTTTGTTTGTTACGCTTTCACGCAAAAACTACTTAACCGATCATCATGAAACTTTGCACATACACTCTTGAAGGTATTAGAAGTAACATAGGATACTTTTTATTAAAAAAAATAAAAATTTTTTACGAAAAATAAGAAAATTGTTTGTCAAAATATGTGCAATACCTCAACCCCTGATATGCATGTCAAAAGTCGATTTCCATCTCAATCGCGGGCGTAGCCGCGGGTAGCGGCTAGTTAATATTATAAATGCGAATGTAAGTTTGTTTGTTACGCTTTCACGCAAAAACTACTTAACCGATCATCATGAAACTTTGCACATACACTCTTGAGGGTATTAGAAGTAACATAGGATACTTTTTATTAACAAAAAATAAAAATTTTTTACGAAAAATAAGAAAGGGTTGAAAACATTTTTTGGGCCCAAAAATACCGAAAAATTTCTCCGAATCGTTTCAAAATTGAAATTTAACCCTTTAGTAATGATTAAAATGTGCTATTAAAATTTCATTAAAATCGGCCCGACAGGACCGGACTTACAAATTTTATGAAAACGAAATATTATAAATGCGAATGTAAGTTTGTTTGTTACGCTTTCACGCAAAAACTACTTAACCGATCATCATGAAACTTTGCACATACACTCTTGAAGGTATTAGAAGTAACATAGGATACTTTTTATTAAAAAAAAATAAAAATTTTTTACGAAAAATAAGAAAATTGTTTCCCCTGATATGCATGTCAAAAGTCGATTTCCATCTCAATCGCGGGCGTAGCCGCGGGTAGCGGCTAGTATTATATAAACATACTTTTCCAAAAATGGTGCCAAACTTCTTAGAAACTTATGAAACGTCGAGAAATTTTGGTCCGACCCCTAGGTCTCGCCATCCGACCGACGCCAATAGTGTAAGTGCCTTATGGCAAATACACTAATAATATTAATAATAATGCGTTTAACGTCTGTTTCTCGTATTTATGTCATAACAGACGCCATTCGCACTATTACTATTTCACACTTCCCGTTATTTTTTACATTTTTAAACTTCCACTTAATTAACAAAAAAGTTCTGCCCCCGCCGCAATTCGAATTCGGTTCCTCCCGAATGCAAGTCTGGTGCTCTCACCACTACGCTACACCGCTCGGTCATCCAGGATAAATATAAACTACTATTATTTATGACTGAATATTTGTGTAATAATTCGTTGCTGCTGTCACAACACGTTATAAAACTACATGCCAGTAACTGTTATATAATCTGTCGATTGAACTCGCTCCACTCTCTGTGGTTAAAATCATTTCAAGCGCAAATGGACTTCAGATATAACATGTTATTTATAACCGCTATTGCGTTCTGCACCAACCAGTCCACCATTCCATCAACAAAATTATCTATAATTCTATAAAATGGTGGAAAAGTAGTACGCCAGTTAAATTTGCTATTTCAGTTATAACTATGATATGTAAAATTGGTTGCAACAATATTTCAGTAACAACCGCAATATTGGCGATCCTTAATGTCATATAATTTTCCCGATCTGATCAAATTAAAACAATTTTCCGGTTAGACTACGATGACTCCATGTGCAAAATATCCATTGAAAATACACAATTATTATTTTAAATAACAGTATTATTAGCCGTTTTAAGTGCGGAAATTGATTTTTAAAATTATTTTTTTTTGCGCAGGGAAAAGGTAAAGGCGTTTGGGGGGAGTTCTATAAAAAAATAAGGGGGTCTTGTCGATGCGATGGAGTTTTTTGCACACTAAAAAGGTAAGGGCGTTTGGGGGGAGATCTTTAAAAAACTATTACGGGGTCCTGTATACAAAGGGAGATAATAATACAGTAATTCTACACCAGTTGTTATGACGTATAGATTATTATGTGATTTCTGTTTGGTTAGATACAAAAAATGACAGTGGAAGACGAAAAGTTTTTACGTATTTTTGAGGAAATTTGTATAAAGTCCACAAAGTTTCTTTTTTTGGAACGTCAAAATGAAGCATTTTCTATGATTTAAAAAAAGTCAAAATTTGAGCAATTAGAGTTATCGTACTGGACCCTAATTTTTCAGTTTTAGTATCCCAAAACTAAATTTTCCAATAATTCTATATATTGACAGTACGAAGTAAAACGCGGTCAAGTCCCAACTGCGTTTATACACAAAAAATTTCGGACCCGAAGCGATTATAATTTATACCGTACGAGTTTTCAACGCACGGTTTAGAGATAACGTATTTCTCGACAGTTGTAATCGTAGAAAAATCATAGAGATATTACAAAAGAGTACGCGAGAGAGCAGTGTAAGTGTCTGCAATTAAAAGAGAGAACAGTTCTTTATCTCTATGGTAACTAATGATGCAAAAGGATGCTGTTTTGAGTAAACAAATTTCTGGTTTTCAGCACCGTTGTCTTTCTTAAATGAGGACACTTTCACTTATGGCAAGATACGCACTAGCGTACTCTAGTTACTTATATTTCTATGAAAAAATACATATCTTGGTATATCTACCAAATTTTATGTTTCTAAACCAAATAGTTTCCAAATGTTTCCGGGAGTACAATATTTTTCCAAAATATACTACTAATATAATTAAGAACAAACGTCACTTAAGGTAAGCTCATCAGATCTTATATTATTATTATCGTGCTCCACCATTTTGATCAGAATACAGCTGTTTAGAGAGTTTGACAATTTTATTAAAAAACGAGTCAGTTACAATTCAATACACGCCGAATTGATACAACAAAAAATTGGTTGTCTGTAAAGTCGGTTTACGGACGATAGTTTTACGTGATAACGTATTCCGTAATACATAACCTAAACCTCCCAAAATTTGGTTTCAATCCGCTTATCCTTGGTGTCGGAATGGTAAGAAATGTCAAAAGTGACGTTTGCAACTTACAAAGTATTATGTTCTAATAATAATTAGTTATTCCAATACTTAACTTAGAAGGCCTTGCATTTCACAATATACTAATGTCAAAAAATTGAATTAAACATTAGAAATGCAGCCGTTTTCATGTTAAGACAAGACATACGTTTGCTTCTAATTTCCATGTACGGCAAACAAAGACAACCGACCGCGTCGCGCCATGCATTAGACAACATTGCATTTATACAGCTATTTTTCTATATAAATTTGTATAAAATATTTTTCTATATAAATTTGTATAAAATATTTTTCTATATAAATTTGTATAAAAAACTGTTTAGGCAAATTCTGTTATACGAAATCTATGTAAAATATTCTCCTCTTTCGTTTAAGACTGGTTTCAAACCGATCTGATTTAAATTGAGCGAGAAATTAGCAAAAAGCACGCACAGGGTCAGGCGGAACGTTACGCGTTATGCGTTACGCGTTACACTTTTTCGTACATGCAGCCGGTGTTTTATCAATTTATAATATTGGTGATTCATCAATTTATAAGACGTTATCACGTCAAAAACAGCTTCAAAAGTATGTGCCTTCAGTACAATTACAAGCTACTACCTTCTGATTATAAGGGTGAAGGCCGAATATAATTATTATATATAAAATAGTAACTGTTATACAATAATTGATATATTAATAGGCAAGCAGTTTTTTCTCCTCCTAAAATACTGGACAGATTTCGACGATCGATGTGTTATTTGAAAGGACTAGACGTATAGATGTGTAAATAGGGTGTCAGAATTAAATGGAAGTTGAGGGTTGAAAATCAATAGTCAAAAAAATCCATTTTTAACGTAACAAAATAGATGATATTATGTCATGAGCAAGCTTTGGAAAAACTATTTGTATTAGATATTATGTAAAAATAATTACGGTTCACTTTAAACAGTTTATTTGATTTTAAAAGAAAAGAGAGGAATAACATATTTTAATAGTTTTTTAAATAATTATTTAAGTATAGGTATGTTCTTTTTTATATTCACAAACTGTTGGATGTAAATGTTTTTGTGCTAGAGATTTTAATCTGGAGAAAATTTAAAATTGACGGGGTCAGCTCTGCATTTAGTTTAAGTTAACACACAAACAAGATCGAGCTATTAAAACCGTCATATTTCTTGACATTGTGTTGAATGAAAAAAAGTTGTCTTAATAAATTTGCTCGATTTGAAAGGAACGGGGGCAACTAGTAGTACCTACTTATTATGTAAGCATTATGGTTTATTTGTGAAAGAATTGTATTATATATAAACTGCACGAAAACAGAATGTATAAACAATAAGAGATAAACAAGAGTGTTTTTATCCTGCCATATCTAGTGGTAACAGATTTCTTGTCAGTTTTTTGTCCGTAGTTATACTCTGACATGTGTGTACTGCCAGAAACGATTTTTCAATAGATTTCCCGTTCCATTCTACTGTAGTTGAGTATTGGAATTCCCGCATATATTATACGTACCTCAGGCACTTTCACGGTTTCAATAGACCGGCTTCAATATGGTTTATAGTTGTAGGAGATACGAACAAAACAGAAAGCCGGACATAGAATACCAACCTGCATTCAAATAAAGTCGATTTTAACCACACATGTATTATCTGTGCACAATGTTGTCATGCCGGTGACAGATTTGACTTTTATTAGAATTGGTAAATAACGCTGTAAAATTAAATGATCCTCTGTTATTACATAGTTTTTAATGAAAATTCTGTTTTCTCCCGCTCTCCTCGAAAACCTGCCGCGTCATAAAAAGTAAAGAACGATAAGAAAAATACTAAAACAGAAAAATGTGATCCTAGTTGGCCTATGCACCACATTCAATAACGATTTTTGTACTTCTTCTTTTGCAAATTATCCGAATTTTTTTGTGAGCTTCAGAAGATTGGCCATTAGATGGAAATATGATACTATCCTCAATCCTCTCTACGTAAGCAAAAATGGCTGTTCTCCTCATATTCGAACACGATATGGGCGGCTGGTTTATCCCCCATTTCACAAAATCCATATAGCGTTGATTTCTGGTGTGTCCATCACATAAAGATGTTTTCCTCAATGAAGTGTGATCGGTCAAAATTCCAATCACCTTTCTGAGTGTAGTCCGATTATGACTTCAATGAACCAAAGAATAATAACAGGAAAATAACTATTTAGGAAGATACCTGAGGTTTACTTTTTTTTCTTTTTATTAAAAAAACAGTATGCAGAAACTAAGACTATTTACACTGAACTAAAAATAAAGAATATGAAGGTAAGTATGTACATATAATAATTAATTGGATACAATATGTTAAAAGAATAGATAGGTGAAATTAATTTATATTTTATTTTTTAGGTTGGAAAGTTCGAGGAAATTCATTATATTTGTAATTGGGTTTTCTTCTTCATTGAGTATCTTGGAGAGTTGGTCAGGTAAGTTGTATCTATATTGTTGATATTTAGTGCAAGAGGTTTACTTTTCTTTTTATGGAAAGTTAAATGTTTTATTATTTTTTGAGACAGTAGGGTTGAGAATCTAAATACACAATAGTTTAACTAGCCAATTTGCTTAAAAAATCGTGTGAATTAAAGTTTGTGGTGACCTTATTTAACTTCATATTTCCTTTTGAAATTTAACTTTTTTCCTTCATCTATATCTATAGAAACAGAAAGTTTGACTGTCTAACTCCGATAAATTTAACCTATTTTCAAATGACCTTAGAGTTAAAATTTTGAATTTTGTTGAATATATTTTGTAAAAAGTGTCCCCAAAATAACAAAAAAAAAGTACTAAATCTGTTAATTCTTAACCCAAAGTTACGCTCTTTAGGGTTAAAATCTCCGTACGAATGATAGATGTCTTTGTTTGTATTTTTGAAATATTTTATTTCTTACCTCTTTTATAAATACATAGGTAGGTATATAAAAGTATTTTTTTTCTAGATTCAGAATTTCAATTTTAAAAGTTACCCATGTAATAATACTAACAGGCAATACGCTTAAATTGTTTAGTGAAGAGATGTTCATTAGTTGCTTTGATAGCAACTTTCCATATTGAATAGCGTGCAATAAGTACCTGCATAGATACTACAAGCCTGTCATTCCTGTCAGCTTTTCTACAGTCTAGCGTATCGTAATAACGAAGCCAGCAGATAAGACAGCAACTGGATAAGATATGACGTACAACTTGTATAATCTAACATTAAACTTAAGAAAAATGTAGGTATGTTGCCAACTGTTCGTGGAGAATTTTTTCTTATTCTTGTTGCTTGATGCTTTTCTTACTCACTATCCTTGTTTTTCCTTCAATCTATTTTATTGATTTTTATTTATATTTATTTCTATAGAACTTTTAAATACGACTAGTCTAGAACAGTGTTTCCCAAAGTGCTCACTAGCGGGCCTTAGACCAATCCAGGAGAGGAGAGGTGGTAGCATCCTCGGGATCGATTGGGAAACGTTAAATGAAAACATAGAGGCGATAAAACTATAAAGAATGACAATTTTGGAAAACGTTTCGTACAACGTGTTTCATGCGTTATGTAAAATACTTTCTTAGTAATTAGTTTATTTTCCAAATAATGACACGTATAATTCAAGTTAGTACTGATATTTTTAATAATACTTTTTAATTTAAACGTTTGTCTTTTTACAGCGATATCTTTCGTTACCGTAGGTAAAGGAACACTGTCACTGTATATCAATGTTTGTTTAATGAAAGTAAATTTCTAGGGTCACGGGAGCGACCGTTGACTATTGCTCTTTTGAAAGGCTGACATTAAACCAAATAAGCTTGGATGAGTGCGTTGAGTAAACTTAATCTAATACGTTACCTTTAGAAAAAACTAGCAATTTGTTAAATTATATGGTGGAAGCGTCGGTGTTAATGGTGGAGGTACGTGTCTACACCATTGTCCATTATTATAATTTTTTAACAACTTTTATAAAGTGATCCTGAGTAAATATGTAAAAAGGCTCCATGAGGCAAAATGTTTATAGGCTAATTATTTAATCATTTTTCGTTGTTTTCAATGGAGACGGTTTTACGAAAAAAAATTTTTTAGTTACCTACAAATATTTACTTCAGTTTTTTAAAAATAAATTTAAAAACATTTTTTCAACGGAATTTTATCTTTCAAGTGTTAAAATGACACCATATTTTTTTCAAATTTTTATATTGTTATTTAATACCTACTATAAAAAAATATTTTATGTGTTATACTCTCGAGCTGTAAAGGCCGCGCGGAACCCTATTTTCAACGTTAAATTAAAACTATAAATAACAGAGATAGAGTTCCGGGAGTGGAACTTTTTTTTGGAAATTTTCTCCTCTTTAAGAACCTTTTATTCAATTTCTGCTATCGCTTATAGTTTTTAAATAATTGTCAAAAATCTGAGGGGTTTTTTTGTCTTTTCGTTTTTGGTTAATAACAAATGCAATTTTTGTCAGCGAAAAAAATAAAAAAAAAATCATTTTCGGAATATTTTTCCGAATTGAATAAGTTATTGATAATATTTTTTGGAGACTTGGGTCTATTTTTCTCATATATCTCATTTCTTGACTTGTACACAACGTATTGAATAAACTATGGAATAATCGAAGCAGGTCGTTTCGACGCCAACGTTTCGACGCCAACGGTTCGACGCCAACGTTTCGACGCGTGGTCAGTTCGACGCCGTACGTTTCGACGCGGGGTCAGTTCGACGCCATACTCTTTTTTTCGTGCTTTTTTTATTTTTTGAATAACTTTGCATCATCATCAAATAAATGCGATATGCCTGATATAATATAACATAATATATTTTATATGTTATATATATATGAAGCGTGATTCAAATAAATAAGTAATATGACTGATATAATAGATATATATAATAAATGGTAATGTGAAACCCAAAAAGCTATAACAAAGAAGTCAACAGAAATTACTTCGTTGATAAGAAAAACCTGTCGTACTTTACTATTAAAAATTCCCGTTGAACTTTACGTGGAACGATTCACAACAATTTGTTGTCATGTCCATACTGGCAGTAAAGCTTGCCCAAATGTGTACGAAGTAATTCCTGTTGAATTCTTTGTTATAGCTTTTTGGGTTTCACATTAACATTTATTATATATAATATCTATTATATCAGTCATATTACTTAATTATTTGAATCACGCTTCATATATATAACATATAAAATACCTATATGTTATATTATATCAGGCATATCGCATTTATTTGAATGATAATGCAAAGTTATTCTAAAAATAAAAAACATACGAAAAAAGTATGGCGTCGAACTGACCCCGCGTCGAAACGACCTCGCGTCGAACTGACCGCGCGTCGAAACGTTGGCGTCGAACTGACCTGTACCGTGGAATAATATATAACAAAAAAGTTGTTTACTTTGAACTTGAAACGTATTTCTGTTTTGTTTTGAATATTTTCCGGTATTTTTTTCTATGTTCGACGATTTTTTTGCGTCTACAATTTTTAACTTCCCGCTTTAAAAAAAAAAAAAAAAACTTTTTTTTCAAAAATCGGGAAGTTATTGGTTTCACCCCGATTTTCGAAAATCGAGTTTTCGCTAGATCTCGACATTTTGAGGTCCTAGGAAGCTATTGAAACTATTTTGGCGATGATGTCCGTAGGGCTGTATGTGTGTTTGTGTATGTATGTATGTAAACCTTTTATATCTTTTGAACGGAGTGTTCGACTGAAACGCGGTTTACGGCATCTGACGTGATCTTGGTGAGCTTAGACTTCCTGAAAATTTGAAACGATTCGGCCCAAAAAATTTTGAGAAATCTTGAAAAAACAAGTTTCAAAAAATTTTTAAAAATTTGTTTTTGTAAAATATTTTCTAAACTACTAAACCGATTAATTACAAAATCTAATCAGCTCTTCTTCTTAACAAACTGCGTCGATTTCCGCAAACCAGATCAAAATCGGTTTATTTGTTCACGAGATACCGTGAACGAAAAAATCGTAAAAAAGTGTTTTTTTAAAATGACTAAAATTGTTATCAGATCGATTTTTTTGTAATAATTTACTTTCTTAGATAAAAAAAACTGCGTCGATCGCCGCAAACCGCATCAAAATCGGCTCATTTGTTCACGAGATATCGTGAACGAAAAATTTGCAAAAAAGTGTTTTTTTTTAAATTGCTCGTAAAATTCCTATGAGATCGATTTTTCTGTAATAAATTACTTTTTTAGGTTAAAAAATTGCGTCGACTGCCGCAAATCGCATCAAAATCGGTTCATTTGTTCATGAGATATCGTGAACGAAAATTTCGTAACAAAGTGTTTTTTTTTTGAGCTCGAAGAGCTAAAAAATAAACTTCTTGCTATATTTGATATATTTTTGAGCGTTTTGAACTTGAAAATAGCGGGAAGTTACAGGGATGGCCTGCAGGGTCAAACTTCTTTTCAAATTTTTTTTGAAATAGTTGACGCGGATGACAAGTTGAACACATCAAACTATACACTCTGACAATTCGTTTGTATGAGCGGCAGGCCATGCCTATGCCATGTCCACAAGTAATTACTTGACCCGAGAGAAACATAAACACTGGACCAACTGACCTACCTCCTAGGCAATGCACACGTTGTCACATTCTCCTTGCCTCACACATCGACTATCTTCCTTTTATTGGCAGCGCAGCATCTTGAAGTTACCAACACAACGACAGCAAGCGTTACATCTGTGACACAATAAAGTGACGATATTACACTGCAACGTATTCATACCTAACGTTGGCAGTCTGCTCTTACCTTTATTGCTTCATCCATTGTTGATCATTCCTATATAAACTCAGTCTTGATTTACTGAAGTACAAAAAAGTTTGTCTTCTTTACTATCCCGAACAAAATGGTAGATTATGTGTCTATAATATAATGAAGTTAATTATTTACGAGTTGTAACAACACGTTATAGTTTTAACAGTTACATTAATACATACGAGATACACACTACATTTTTTGCACGTATCTCCGTTAAAATAGCTGATTTTCACAATACTATACCTAATAAGTATATTTTAAATATTTTTGACAGATCCATGTTTGTTATTGTGGTATATTTAAAATGTAATTTTGTAAAGTCCTGTTAATTTTATGTATTATGCAATTTAATCAGTTACGTTAGCCATAGAATTGATTCCCACAAATGATGCGTTAGTGAACTATACCTAATGGTAGTCGCTTTAAGCCACTGGGTATTTATTATTTAAATGTGGATCGAATGCATTGATATGAATAAAAATATTACGGCTGAAGCGACTATTGATAAATTACGAAACGTATTTGCTTGTTTTGGGTTACCAAAAATAGTCGTGTCAGACAATGGAACCCAGTTCACCAGTGCATTATTTGAGAATTTTCTTACAGAAAATGGCAACACCTGTTGGCCACCCAGCTACAAATGGTTTGGCCGAAAACGCTGTAAAATTAATAAAAAATTGTTTACGACCCTCTTTAGAGAAAAATAAGAAAATTTCTATTAATACCGCTATATGTCAATTTTTATTAAGATATAGGAACACTATTCACGGTACGACTGGTGCCTCACCAGCTCAACTTTTATTTAATCGTAATTTGAGAGAGAGATTAAACTTAATTATGCCGCAGTTAAAAATGAATACATAGATTTAAATAAAATAAAAAACAATGTAAAAAAAAATCAAATAATTCAAAACAAAAACTATGGAGGGAAGGAAAATGTCAAGTTTAACGTAAATGATGTTGTTTTCACAAAAAACTATTCTGTTCCTGGTAAAATAACTTGGATTAAAGGAAACATTTTTAAAGCTTTGGGATTCAGAACTTACTTGGTAAAAATTCTGGAATCTGGAAAAATTTGGAAAAGGCATACAAATCAGTTAATTAAATGTAATCCACAGAAATCAGAACCAATTCCAAATTCTTCCGAAACAAACTCAGTAAGTACTAATATTACTGAATGTAGATACGAATTAAGAAACAGAAAAAATTGAAAGACTTCTTATATCTAATATAAATTGTAAAAATTTGAATTTTGAAGGAAGGAGTAGTGTGGTATATTTAAAATGTAATTTTGTAAAGCCCTGTTAATTTTATGTATTATGCAATTTAATCAGTTACGTTAGCCATAGAATGATTTTGATTTTTTTCAATTTGATGGCATTCCAAGATTAGACTTTTCTAGATTAACACTAAATTAATTTGTACAATAATTGTAATTTGTTTAAATAAAAATATTTTTGAGTTCAATAAAAAATAACTTCATTTATTACAAAAATATTACAGTTATAAATTAAGTTATTGTTAATAATTGTAAGTCGATTATTTATTATTTACATTTTATGAATAATGCACATCTCAAAAACAAAATAATGAAGCGAAAATTGAAAATTGTATATTTCAGTACAATTTATGTTAAAATTATGTTCATGATAAAACAGTAATAAAGATTTTCTACACGTACCTCTTTTCTTGTTTTAATTTAATAATATACAGAAAGTTCCAAAAATGCACAACCTTGACGAAATTTTCCCTCTATATTTTGGCTCTGTTTTCCACTATATCTATATAGAAAAATTAGTCTAAAACGCTTTTAACACAAAATTTAAAGCCATTGAAGATATTTTTCAAATCTTGTATGCTTATCAAGAAATAGAGAAACATTATAAGGATGTTTTGTCGAAATCTCGCGGAAACATGTATCAATCTTCGAGAAAATGGCTAAATTGTGGAATATCGAATTAACTCCAAAATCATTTCTTAGATAATGAAAAAAAATCAGTAGTTTGTCATTATTACTGTATATTTTAATTTTTAATATATCTGATGAATACATTTGTATATATGAAATAATTAAATTATTATTATTATTAGAATTAAATGTGCCAAGAACTAATGAAACAAATCATTTT
This sequence comes from Xanthostigma xanthostigma, assembly GCA_963575645.1. Lineage (NCBI taxonomy): Eukaryota > Metazoa > Arthropoda > Insecta > Raphidioptera > Raphidiidae > Xanthostigma > Xanthostigma xanthostigma. The sequence goes on from OY754465.1 coordinate 21,053,585, forward strand.
CAATTATCCAGTATATCAAAAAACTAAAACCCGACTACTGAAAAGTATGAAGAAAGAAATTATTCTCATCTGAGGATAGCCGTGGTCATATGCTACCTACTATAACAAAACATTACATTTTAACAGTAGTAAGCGATTATTAAGCTCTAGGGCAAAGTGTATCACGCTATACATCTAGAGGGGCCTCATATATATGAGATGGTATACGACCACGGCTAACCTCATATGAGAACATTTACTTGTTTCATACGTCTTTTCAGTAGTTGGGTATTAGTTTTTGAACTTATTTTTTGTTTAAATTTTTTTTTTTGAACTTATTTTTTATTTGTTTTCAATTTGCTGTCCTCTGGGACCAAAATTCAAAAATAAATGTAGCCTATGTTACCCGGGCTAAAATAACGAATTATCAAAATTGGATGAATAGTTTAGGCGCTACGGTGGAACATCCGTAAATAAAAAAAAAAAAACATACTAAATTCATAATCCTTCCTTTTGGTTTCCCCGTAGTCGGGTAAAAATTTATGTTTGTTCGTTTGTTTGTCTGTTCGGCACCTATCCGTTCCTATACCGTTCATCCGATTACAATAAAACTTTGGTGAGTTGTTATGCTCGCGCCCACGAAGGTTCTAGATATTTTTTTTTATTTAAAAAAGAAATAAAAAAATTCAAAGTGTGAAAACATTTTGGTTTAAAGCCGCACTGCTATACGGTGGAGTCTAAATACTACTTAGGCCTAGTTTATATGAGAGGCGTTCAACGCGCGTTGGCCCAACGCGCGTTTACAGTTTCTATACAATTGTATAGGACTGTTTATATGATAACGCGCGTTGGTGGCGCGTTGAATGCGCGTTATCATATAAACAGTCCTATACAATTGTATAGAAACTGTAAAAGCGCGTTGGGCCAACGCGCGTTGAACGCCTCTCATATAAACTAGGCCTTATGTTGCTGCCAAGCGGGGCGCATCCTCGTGAGGCAAGACTATAACACGATGGAGCCAAGGCCTCCACTACTGTTGTCGCTGACGAGCGGGGTGCAGTACCGTGAGACAATAATGCAGTGAAACCAAAGGTTCCACTAATGTTATCGCTCCCGTGTTTCATCTCAATCGCGGGAGAACCCGCGGGTAACGTTAGTTAATAATAAATATAAAATAACTAAATAAATATGTGAATTCTCTCCTTACTTACAGTAATACTGAAACTTATAGCAATAATTTATTCTCGTTTCTCTACTAAATATGGCATATTATTGAAAAAGACTTGTCGTAAAGTCTCGTTGTCGAGATGAAAAATGCGCCCTAGAGAGAATAACGAGACGAAAGTCGTAAAATTGTTCCTGTCAGAATTTGAAACGTAAACAAGACGATTATTTCTCGTCCAGACAAGACGAGGTGATACAGTACTAATAACCACACGGACACTTCTTTAATATCTAGATGCAAGAAACTTTTTAACTTCTGTGGTCCACACGTTTTGTGTTAGGAAAGATGCACAACTGAGTTTATACTGCCTAAATTCAGCGTATCGTGTTCTATGTCAGTCCACTTAATTTTGATGATATTTTTAAAATTTTGCCGCTTGTAATAGTTTACTATAATTGTAAAACAGTCTGTACAGTGTACAGCGTACATTACTTTGAGCATTTATTGTGCATGTGTATTAGTTATTAAGAAGATGAATTGTTGAGCTGCGTTTGAAATAAATTATTATCACTTCGCAGTTTTATTTAATAAATTCAAGTCAACACGTTTAGAAATATGTCTTGAGATTAAAATGCAAAATATGTAAACATCAAATTGTTTAATTAACAAACAAATGTTGTTCAAATCATCTTTTGAAGTAGTGCTTTCTGTTAAAATTAAAATATTCAGAGCTGTTTTTAATCCAAAATATTTTGAACTGTAAAAAATTATTATATTATTAATAGTGATAATAATAATAAAAATGCGCGTTTAACGTCCGTTTCTCGACTTTATGTCATGACAGACGCCATTCGCACAATTACTATTTTTTTTCTACCACACTTCCCGTTATATACTACAATTTTTAAACTTCAATGGGTTCAATAGCAAGGGGCGAATGAAGGATTTTTTAGGAAATTAGGATAAGGTAGGCAAATTTTGAGCACAGGAGTTTGACAGGTAATCGGCCATGGCCTTGAATAAGGAATCATCTCGATATTTATCTGGAATTATTCAGGGAAACCATGGAAAACCTCAACAAGATGACCGGTACAGGAATTACCGTTCCTCAGTAAAAATTCCCAGCCACATCTGCCCCCGCCGGGATTCGAACCCGGTACCTCCCGAATACGAGTCTAGTACTCTCACCGCTACGCCACCCCGCTCGGTAGATTATTATATTACTAGGTGTCCTTTTCGGCTTCGTCTTAACTAGCTTCGCCCGATTGCTAAAATTTATTATCAATTAAAACGTTATACACTCTTTTATATAAATACAAAAAAATAATTAATAAAATATCGATAACTAGTCAAACAATCCGTAATTAGCTTTTGTTCTCCGAATACTTCTTTCTGCCATATATTTCCGACATTCTTTACCGTCTGGAGTTAGGAGAAAAATATCACAAGTATACTGAAAATAAATTGAGAAATCTTAAAAGTAAAGAGGTATAAAAATCAGAAAATAATTATACAAAGCATTCAACACACGTCATGTTGAACGAAGAATTCAATGTCACAACTAGAGGGTTTTTTTTACTTCTTTTTTAGAGACGCACGTTTTCTTTAGCATTGGCATATATCTCAAGATACCAATTGTTTCAATAAAACAATTCTCTCTATAACAAAAGAGCAATGTGCAGTCGATGAAGACGTTAATACTAGGGCTGAAAATAATGTGAATATAATAAACGATTATCATTTGTAATAATTTTTAATGATCTCAAAGAAAAAATAACTGTCATTATCGAAACTCGAAGCTGAGATCTTCAGTTTCCAGTAGAAGTTTGGGGTAAATTTTGATATATAATATTCTCTTCTAAAGCAAAACCCTAAAATTATTTTTTCAGCGGGATCTGATATTTTTGTGATAATATTATCGATAATGTAGAAAAATAAAAACTTGTTACTTCTACAGCAAATGAAATTAAATAAATAAACTTCTTATTTTACATATAAAATAACATGCTTAACCTTGAAAATCAGTGCTAGGGTAGATATTTTCTCCCCAAATTTTTCCCAAATTTAAAACATGTATTATTTGTGTCTTAAATAATAAATTTATTTATCTAATGTGTTTTTCATCTTTAAAGTAAATAAATTAATTAATTTCATTTGACAGTCTTGTCCGTAATAGAATTTAACCACAGAACTATTAGAGCTAAAACTAACTGAGCATTGTATAAGTCATGTGTTTATTGGGAATCTATGAAAAAAGTTTATAATGGTGTGTATCAATATAATATAATCTAAGATCTATTCAAATAATAAACCTGTAGTTAGTTAGTCTGTTGTGTGTTTGTTTATTCTCGCATATCGTAAAAACTACAATTCGGATGAAGTTTTTGGAAACCTTCGGTTTAACTTGAAGTAACATTTAGTTTTTATTTCATTGTAATCGGCTCACTCAATCAGAGGATATGGGAAATTAATCAATAAATAAAATTATCGACCAATTTTTCAGACAATTGTCTGAAAAATTGGTCGATAATTTTATTTATTGAAGAGTTCTAATCAGACGTTAATCAAAGATTTGAATGGGAAATTAATGTTTTCAAAAATTCATTAAAACTCGAAGCGTATAGTAACGCTACTGGTGTTGTACTAATACAGTTTGTAAATCAAGTGGCACATCAAATATACACATTGAAGACCAACGAAAGCAACGAGAATTCCTACGTTCCTCGCCATCCTGATCGGAATGGAAATTATATTCTTTAGCTATATTATGTCAAAAACAGCTTGACAGCAGTTCGAAATGCACGTAAGCGGGGTCGCGGGTACACCTAGTATGTAATATTTGACGTAGAAGAAGAAGAAGAAGAAGAAGAAATCTTTATTTACAATAATAATTATTTACAGCTATTTACAATTTTAGCAAAATTGCTATAGCCCACCTGAAAGAATAAATGATTAATTATTTGTTTTTATCAATTTTGAATCAATTAGATTGGCAAAAAAAATTTTTTAAAAAATAACCAACTATGTAATAATTTTAGTGAGTGCCATTTAGGTTATTTAGGATATTGTAATTATATATAATATATATATTATACCTAATTTAACATTAAAGTTTATTTTAGTTATTTTACAGCTATTTAGGCACCTATGCCGAGCATACGCAGTCCTACTGTAACAGGAGATGTTTGGTTCTTTTATGTTTATATTTTTTATATTTGTCTTGAAGAGATTGCAAGTTAGATAGATAGATAGATAGAGATCTTTATTTTGTTGGTACAATTAATGTACATAAATAGCGTCAACACAAAAACAATTAATTATAAAAACTCGTTCAATCTGTAGTGAGCCTTACTTAATAAATATTTTTTTAAATTCTTCCTAAACTTTTGTTTAGAATTTGTTAGAGTTATTTCAGTAGGTATCTTATTGTGTATTCGTATCATAGCGTTGCGGTATAGTTACCTATACAAATACTAGGTATATTGCGATTTAGTTTACATCTGTCGAAAAAAGTTATGGATAATGATTTTATAAAGTCTTCTATGGTAAGAATTTTGAACGACTCGTGTAACAGTATGACTGGCGTATACCTAGGATAGTTGCCCACTAGCCGTAAACATTTATTTTGTACCACTTGTAGTTTTTTGAGATTTGAGTTACAGGCTGAGCACCAAACGGGGGCGGCATATTATGTAAGGATAGGTCGGATCAATGTTTTATAAATTGTCAATTTATTTTTTATATTTAATTGTGAATTAACTTTCAGAATGGAGTAAACTTTTTGGATGGCGCCATAGGCCGTATTACTGATATTATTTATATGCTTGCTAAAAGTTAGCTTTTTGTCGAGTGTGAAATATTTGACGTAAAAGGAAAGTTTGACTGAGGAAATATAAAAAATTACCGTTGTTTCACTTGTGGCCAACGTTTTGAAAAACTTATTTTCATCTTCAGGGCCTCAGGCTAGTTAAAGACTGGTAAAATCTTAAATACATGAGCATCGTTCTCTGGGTTACTATATATATCCATTGATAAACATTATATGCAAAACTAGCATTAAAATAGTTTATTTAAGTGAAAGAATTGTTATGTGCGATATGAAATTCGAATTCTGTAATCAAAATTTACCACATCAAATTCAAAACAGTTGAAAATCAATAACAACCGAACCATAAATTATGAAAATGAATTTATATTAGAAAAACTTGAATGTCTACTTTTCTATTTTGCGTAGCCCTAGTTTTTACTTAATAAATTTACATTAATAATAATAATAACATTACAAAGGATGCTGCCAAAAACATAGCTTTATTTATTTGCGACAAGAAATAATTTTCTTAGAGCAAGTTTCCTTTGTGCTTTATTAGCTTTCTTGACAGCATATTCTTCAAATGAAAATTAAATTTCTACAAAGAAATAAATGCACCGTTTTCTTTTCTCCATATAAAACAATTTTACTAAACGAGGATATTAGATTTTATTGTATATTTTTATAAAGGAAAAAGTAAATATTTAAGTTTCAATTGCAAATTTATAATCACAGAGTACTTTTACTTTTACTAAAAGTTTAAACACTCAGAACATGTAGCTTACAAAATAGTAATTTTAATTGAAATAAAGTTTCTTCAAAAAATACGTTATTATTATTTTGTTTTCATTTTAAGCGAAATAAAAAAGTGTCATGATAAAGACAAAAAGGGGTACATTTTATATCCTAAAGAAGGTCATTGGCAAGATATAATATGCGATAAATGACAATAACATAATTAATTACATAGTAGGTATAGTTAAAAAGTTCCAAAAACTGCTTAACTTGTTTTGTATGGAGTTTGCTCTATAGCAGGGGTGAGCAAATCTTTTGGTTGTCGGGCCACATTGCGTATGAAAATTTGACCGCGGGCCAAACAATTTCTTTTTCTAATTCTAATATAGTTTTTTTGAAATAACAATTTGAAGTTTTTAAAGTATATTTACTATTTTATAAAATTATTTTTATGCGCCAATTTATATTGGAAAACAGTAATATTTTTGCTTTTAATAATATTTTAGAAAAGGTTTCGCGGGTTGGAGAGATTTCTACTGCGGGCCAAATCCGACCCGCGGGCCGCCGTTTGCTCAGGTCTGCTTTATAGTCTGCCATCTCATGATAGTATACTTAGGTGCATAGTATGTTATGGTTCTTTAGTTATTTTAGCAAATATTATGTCAATTAGAAAGTATAAGAATTCACTGTGAAGTTAGACTGCGCTCCATAAAAAAATTAGAGACCCACAGTTTTTAAATAGCCATTCTATTTACTAAATACTAAAAATTTTGTTTACAGCGGTTGTACGTCGGTTTTTTGTTTGTCAATAACAACTCATTAATCACTGGGACACAAATCACTACACCCGTAACGCTTTGTATAAACTTTCTTATATACTTTTTTTCTTCAGTCACATCAATTTACAAAAATTAATCGTAAATTTTAGAAATCTTTAAGAATTAATCAAAATGGTATACAAATGAAAACAGAGTTCAATTTTCCTCATTATTTCAGTAAAGTTTTTATATACGTCATCACAATATAAGCCTGGAAAAGCATGGATATAGCTTTTATATTTACGACGAAAAATCACTTTTCCTTCAATAAACTTCTGTTGAACTTTGTTAGCTTCCTTGGTAGAACGTCGGCCTTTAACGGAAAATTTAATTATACTAAAAATGTTTCATCTCTTTTAAGGGATCTTAAAGATGGGATAAGTAAAATATCTGATGACAAATTTTAATGTATGCCGCTGCTGTAGCAAGAACCTGATACTTAAATTTAAATAGGTTCGCACACACTCTACTTTTATGACGTCAGTGGTGTTTAATTTTCTATTTCAATTTCGTTTATGTAAAATCAACTGTTAAAATGTTAAAATGGCCAATATGAAAATAAAGTGACAGCAGACAAAATGCTAAATAAATTCTATCCACTTTTTCTAGGACATATTTTATATACTTTTAAGTTACACATGGTCCCAAAATGAAGTCTGTACCACGTTTTTTAAGTAAACCGCGAACAATATACTGGAAGGCGCAAACAGTTGACTTTATAAATAATACATAATTTATTTTGAGTATTTGACTTACTCACATTCAGCTACTTATGTTGATTTTTCCGTTTAATAATTATATGTTTATTGTTTATTAATAAATTGTTCGAATATAAAACAAATAAACTAATTCTAATTATAACGAATAAATTAAAAGCTTAATGTAATATGTATTCTTTTCATTTAAATTCAAAGATAAATAGCTAGTTGGTGTACTTACGTTAAACCAACATTAATATTTTTTAACCTGAAAAAATAAAATTTTCATTTTCATATAAAGTACCTAATTATTTATGCTTATGTTTATCGATTTATGAATCTTTCTTAAGTATTCCTCTCATTTTTTAAGATGCGTAATTTGTGACAACCATTTTGTAAAGTTGCATTGAAATATTTCTTAATATGCGACTATAAATCGAAATATTTTTATATGATGCTATGACATAGAAATTTGAAAAACGTTTCCGCAAATAAATGAAGATTTTTCAAGGCTTTTGTACGTCACATCGAAAAATGGATAAGGAAACATTTTTAAAACGTCTGCTAAGATTTATTAAACCACTGACCTAAATTCAACGTTCTATCAACCCTTCTACTCGGGATTCGACGACGCGACGGGCTGTCGTTAGGTTATCGCTGGATACAAATTGACAACCTGTATAGATTACAGGCTTCCATCAAAACACACACAGACATAAATGTATATCGGTAAAGTCGTCGTCTTTTTGATCAGAGGTACCCAAAGAATGTTATCTAAAGCCAAGAAATTTTCCGCAAAATATGTATAATAAACAATACCATTTGCAATTAGCTGGTAGAAAAATGCTTCGTAACAATATATAATATCGATTGTTCTAAAATTATATTTATTGTATTGACGTTGCGACAATCTTTTTTGTCAATTTTGGAGTATCAATTGTGTTGAACCAAAAAATAAAAATTGTAGAAAAACTAACAATTTGTGTAAACTTTTGTAAGAACTATAACTTCATTGTTTTCGGCTAAAGAAAATTGGAAACCACTGCTTTCGCATATTACAATATTCATGCAGATTACAAATTCTTTTCATAATGTTCGTCTTAAAGCTTTTACACTTTATATTCGCCGAATATGAGAAAACAAATCTCTCTTCATATTCCTTTATGCACATTACGTAATCATTATAATATCATTCATTTCATGTAAATTTAATAGCACGTTACCTTTTTATATACAAATTATCGATTGAAGACGGTTCTTTGTTAAATTTTAAACTCCTAGAGTTTAGTTTATAATTATAAAACTTTATTTCTATCAAATTAAGAACATTTAATGATTTAATTTAAAGTATTCAATGATCGATCTATTAGGCAAATTAAGTTCTATTGCCAAGAAAATGTCATAACGTTTGGTTTTGTTTGTTTTTTTTTCTTATACACATACTGAATAAATATATTCCAAATTCAAAAAGACTACGTAAAAGCGAAAGACTTTAAAACCTTAATTGAAAAATAATACAAAACGCCGTAGCTCTTAAATTAGCTGAGTCATTTAAAGCATATATAGAATTGTATTCATTCATTCATAAAAATGTGACAAAATGTTGTCTGTTTTTATTTCGTTAATGTCTATGATACTTTGCTCCAAAAATACATTGAAAATTATAAATACATATGTATAAACCTACATAACCATATCGACTAAATTATTATTTATAGGTTCGTTCCAAGCAGCCGCGAACGGTAATAGAACCGTACAGTCTTGTCACTGCGCAAGACTAATTTGCGCACTTGCTCAAAAACCGATCTACGCAAGACAGTCTTGCGCAGTAACAAGACTGTGTACGGTTTTATTATCGTTCGCGGCTGCTTGGAACGAACTTTATATTACACAAAAATATATTTTTTAATCAGTAATGATATCTTTTGTTCTTTTAAGATCCATAAGAACACTTCTTTGTAAGCATCGTTTTCTTTTCAGTTTGGTTTTAATTTTAAACGTCCTTTACTCGAATTGCGTTTAAAATGTCAAAATTGTGTTACTGCAGTCAATAGACACATAGAATAGAATAGAATAGAATAAATAGAATAGAATAGAATACAGTGTGACGTTAGAAAGTACAATTAAAAAACAATTTTAATATAAGCAGTTACAAGTAAAAAACATTTTCAATTCTTTTTTGAATTTTTTCATAGCTTTGCAGCTTTATAAAAAAATCAGTGTTAAATTATTATAGCTATTTTGTATTGCATTTAACCTATAATATAACTATAAGAAACAGAATTTGCTAGATTATTAAAATTATTCGATTTAAACGACACGTTTAACGCAAAGTACTCCAGTTGTGAACGAAGGTAAGAAATTTTAGAAGGCTTTAAATAAAATTCACTTGCTCCAATGTTATTCGTAAGTTAGTATTTTAATCAGTTTTGTAGGTCCTGTCCTGCCTGATGGATTTTGTTGTAAATAAGTTGTTCAAAATGTTGATTTTTTTATAGTCCCACCCCTAGGGCTCGCCAACGTCAACAGACTATTGGCGTGTTGGCGAGATACGTAGTAAGCTGCTTCAGCTTTAAAAAAAGCGTGGGATATAAAAAAAACTTTAATACTGCTTTACGTGATCATAACAAAATTAAATTCTAAAATTGTTTCGTAGCATGCTTCATTTCAGACTCAAACTAGATAAAAATAAAATATTAGTAAAAAAAATTGTTTCAAGACAATCTTTTATAGAAATGTACTAAAAAAGAAAAAATAATTGATAATAATAATTATAAAAGCGTGGGTTGTAAACACTGGGTTAGTCTCAACCCAGGATTTTATAATTATAAATCTTAAAATCTTTGATTAACGTCTGAATAAAACTCTTCAAATAAATAAATTGGTCAACAATTTTATTTATTTATAAATCTTAAGTTATTAAAAAAAATATTTTTTCCCTTTTAATATATTTCAATAAAACTTTACCTTTGAAAAATTGCAATTTGTTTTTTTAATATTTCAAATTGTTTACTATTAAAACATTAGTCAACTAAAATTGATTGACTATTTAATTCTGAAAACGATTGAATGATATATTGTGATTGTGATTCATATGTGTGCAAATTTTCAAATCGACCGAATATGTGACGTTCGCCATATTGGGTCAATAACGTCACATAACTTATCCTATTCCACACATCAAACTCTTTCATTTGATTTCTGTGTCAAAAGGGTTCTGAAAAAAAATTGGTTGTCTGTAAAGTCGGTTTACGGACGATAGTTTTACGTGATAACGTATTCCGTAATACATAACCTAAATTTATATAATAATGATAATAATTCGAATCTATGATATTGCATCTTTCGCTTCAAATTTAGGTTAATTTTATTTATTTAAATTACTCACCATATAATATAATTGGTTTTTTTTAACTTTCTTTCTTTCGTATTTATTTTAAGTCTCAAAGATTAGCTGTCATAATATTTATAAAACAATTGTTTCACTGTTTATATAAAATTCCAAAACCTACTTACAATATTTAAGTATTTTCATACGTCAAAAAATTGATTTTTATAATGATAAAATTTGTAAGAAAACGATTTTTTCGAGAGATGAGACCTAGCTAAAACGATTTTTTGCCCCCCAAAATCCCTTTTCAGTAAATTTCATCCAAATCGTTAGGGCCGTTTTCGAGAAAAGCACGCACAGGGTCAGGCGGAACGTTACGAACGTTACGACCGTTAGGAACGTTACGTTAGGAACGTTACACTTTTTCGTGCATGCAGCCGGTGTTTTATCAATTTATAAGATTGGTGATTCATCAATTTATAAGACGTTATCACGTCAAAAACTAATCCGCCATCTTGAAGCGTCCGCCATATTGAATGTATATGTTACCGGCAAAGCCCGTTACGCAGTCATACCTAGGTTTGTCTAGGCAAAGTCCGCATTGCCGGGCCACTTTAGGCTAAGTCGGAAATTAGTTGATATTTCCGACATTGCCTGCACTGTTGTAAGACAATCTTAGGTTTACAAAATATGTAGCAGGCAAACTCCGAAATAACCTACCGCATTACTATCCTACCTACTGTCAATATTATACCTATGTACGAGTAAGAAGCACAGTTTGCGATAGAAAAAAAAACACTAATTTGTATTAATAATTTGTTGCTTAGTGCTTTAATCATATCTCTTCCAGCATGACCACATTCCTTGTGAGCATTATCTAACACCTCAAACATTTCTTCATTGGGGACAAAGTATTTCACTTCAGTGACTTGCGCAGACAATGGCAAAATTAACTTTTTAATGCCCCCAACAAGTAACACATCGTAACGTTTGAGACGCTGGTATTGAAGAGTTGTTTTTTTGACAACCTGCTTGGCTTCTTCAACTTCTTTAATTAATGCCTCGTACTTCTCTATCGATGGAATGTAAAAAGAATTTATTGGTTTCTGCATATTCTCTAATTTCTCCAAAAATCTCGCCTTCATTTCACCCACGCCACTCATATCTACTTGCATATGTCTTGTTGGTCACAAATCCAATAAAGATTAAACCCAACTGAACACAACGGCCGCTTAACCCAACTAAACACAAAAGTCAATGCAGAATGAGAATTCAGTGACGTCGCCTGGAATCGGAATATCAACTTATTTCGTAGTTTGCCTGCTACACATCTAGCAAACCTAAGATTGTCGTACCACAGTGTAGGCAATGTCCGAAATATCGAATAATTTCGGACTTCGCCTAAAGTGGCCCGACAATGCAGACTTTGCCTAGGCAAACCTAGGTATGACTTCATAACGGACTTATCCGGTAACATATACACTGTCATCGGATTTACACACGTTTGCAACATTTCAAAGCTTCAGTTTAATTAGATTGCAAGATTTGACTCAAACTGAGTCACTACATACTGAGAAACAGAGCATAAATAAAAGCTTGTATACAAAATGGTGCAATTTGGAATCGCTAAAATTACAAGAATCTACAATTTCAATTTTCAAATAAAAGAATTATAAATAAGTAAAATTAATTTGACACTCTTAAGAAAAGTTAATTTTAAAGTAGTCTTTTGATAAAATTATTTTTGAAATTAACTTTATCATTTAATACAAAAGGGAATAAAAAATTAAAACTCCATTATATTTCCTTGTGTATATATTTTCTCGGAACGGATATCTATACCTATACATATTATATTTTTGCTTTATTTTATTTTTGAAACTCCGCTTTTAATGCGTATGTGCTATGTTTGAGACTGAAACGACGTAAGTAGAAAAAGAGAATTTACCACGACGAACGAAAAGCGTAAATTTATGAGAGGGTGAAATAAAACCATCAAATCAAAAGAGTTTTATTTGAAAGCACAGTTCGTGCAGACAGATTCTGTGTTTGTCGATGTAAACGTGGCCATACACGTCTATTTTGACACTAATTAAAATATCACGAAGGAGTAACACTTTTAGACCAAAAATATTTATTATAAGTAATTTATTGTTAATAGACAGCTGTTATTTTTCATCATGAGGTCTTATCGTACAAGATATAGAAACATCCCCTGAAAATATGATAAAAATTGGTAGTGCAAAAAAGGGACATTAGTGCTATTTTGTCAATATTGTTGAACTTGAGAAAATGGAAAGCTTCCGCAAATAGAACGCAGCGCTTAGTCTCAGTTCACAAATTTCTATTTAACCTAAACTTTTTTATTTCTACTTTTGTAATTGGGAATCGCAGAAACAGAAGGAGGTTTGCAGAAATTGATAAATAGTGTTGTAAAATATAGTGAAAATGCAGGTTTAAAAATAAATACGAGTACACAGTTGTTATGATAAGTACAAGAAATAAAAAATTCCAGCTAATTGGGCGACGTGACCATTTCAATTTCAAAACGTTGACATTTGATACAGTATAATAAAGATAATAAAAATTCGATATCGCGTGAGGTGACGCGGGTAATGGCTAGTATTCAATATGATATTTGCTATTCGTTGCCATGGTTACCTACATAATATGTTCCACGTCATGTAAAAATTAATCAAAGCAAGTTTAACTAGTTTATTTCTAACAGATCTACAAAACAAAAGAACAGCTGATTTTTTTTTATTTTCAAAATGTTTCCGAAACTATAAAGTTTAGAGAAATTTTCATTAACAAAAAATTCTTAAAAAAATAAATAGAATAATAGGGCGTTATGAAAAATACACCATTATTATATAAAAAACACCGTTATAGTACATAATATTTCTTCTGCGCATTCGCCAATTTTCCTCAAAAATAATAGGGCTCCTAATATTTGCATACCAAACATCCTCCTAAAATTTGGTTTCAATCTGTTCTTTCGTTTGATATGTATCGTGTTCACAAACAAACAAAAAAATATGTTTTTTGGATTCGGGGGACCTCAGAATGAAAAGATATTGTAAAATTTTGAAAAGTGATTTTTGACCTAAGCTAGTACCATTTTTTTTTTATTTATTTAATTTAATTAAATACAATTAATACAAAATATATAAATACAAATTGTTCACAGTAGCTTTATATTGAAGTTTTTCCTGTCCAACTTGGCGATGCCAGTGCTAGGGCAGGACTCATATTATAGCTGTGCAGACCAGAAAAAAGAATGGTAAAATATAATTGTGGGTTAGAATGGTAAAATAAGTAATAAGTTGAATATAAAGTATAAAGACGTAACATCTTTTAAACAAGTGGTCTGGTATAAATAACTTGGTGCAAACTTTAACAGTGACAATAATGAAACATTGAAAATTAAATCAAAAATTAGGCACGCAAAAACAGCTTTACACGACCTCAGAATGATATTGTGTAACTACAAACTAAATAAAAAACTAAGAGTGCGTTTTATAAAATTGTACGTATGGTCAATATTATTTAATGCATGTAAAACCTGGACATTAAAAGAGGAGGTGATTAAAAAGTTAAAGGCATTTGAAATGTGGTGCTATCGGCGAATCATAAATATTAAATGGACGGATTACGTTAATAATGATAAAGTGCTACAAATAATGCAAGAAAATGAAAACATTATGAAATGTTGTTGCGAAAAGACAATGCTCATATTTTGGTCATACAATTAGATCACAAAAATATAATATTATTCAATTAGAACAGAACAGAAAAGACCCAAAGGTAGAAGAACATCGTGGTTAGATAACATTAAAACATGGACTGGATTAAATATTATTAATCTCATCCGTACTGTCCAGGAAAGACCTAAATGGAAGAAAGTGACATCCAACATCCTCTAGGGCAGGCCTGGGCAAATGGCGGCCCGCAGCGCAGCCTTATCCGGCCCGCGAAGCATTTTAGAAAAATAGTAGCGGAAATAGAATGCGGGGACCTTATTTTTTTGGCCTCCACATGCGGAAATAGAATGTGAGGACCTTTTTTTTTTTTGCTCCCCGAATGCGGAAATAGAATTAGAATGTAAGGATCTTTTTTTCTGCAAATTTTTGGCCCGCGGTGAAATTTTCGTCAGCCATCCGGCCCGCGGTCAAACTTTTCATCAGCTTTGTGGCTCGCCGATCAAAAGATTTGCCCGCCCCTGCGGGATATGGAACTAATCAATCAATAGGTCATATGCATAAAACTCCAAATTGGTTAAAATTTTTATTTCGAAATATATTTTAGTTCTTGATCATAACGTAATGGTTATTTTATTAATCTAATCACTGAAAAAATACAAATAATAAAAAAGAAATGTAGAAAATAAGCGCTATTTTCGAATTTTCAAAACGCATCGTGACGTCAGAGTATATATCATCAACAGTTTTCATGACGACTGTGTCGTCTCACAGTAAGATTATGTCAGTATTTAGAGAAAACAACAAATAAACTTTATTTAGAACATTGACAATTTGACATCAAGGTTGGCATGCATCGTATATCATGACGTCACATAAGCCCGCGAACATGGCCGATTGTTTAAACTGTCTATTTTTGAATGTGGAATTTAATATTTTTTTTCTTATGATAATATTACATTTTTAAATGATTATCAATTTTTTTCCGTATTATGGTTGACTAAATAATCTATTAAAAATATAAAAAAAATCATGCATATGACCTATTGAGATGACTGTTCTCTTTTGTCTGGTTTTGTAATATTCGCAGAAATTGGTGTTTTTCTTGGTTTCTTAGATTTGATTTAAAAATATTTTTTGCCTTCCTAAATCAGTTACATTGTTAATATCAAGCTGAAATTCTGCTTTAGTGAAAACATTTTTCCCTTTATACCACGTATCGATAGATACGTAAAAATACACGAAACCTAAACGTGTGTGTGCGATGTAGAGCCGCCTCTAGCCTGTAGCTTGACGTCTATTATTAGCTCACCCACCTCAACACATTGATCAATAGAATTCTTATTTGGTGTGAAAAAAGTCCATTTCATTTCGACAAAATTACACGTAATGTTCTGTGCAAAAAATATGATATGCTTTATTGATTTTTATTGAAAGTATAGCAGCAAATATGTTCGAATTATTAAATAATAACATTAGGAATAAAACATCAGTTCAGGTCAGTGTGTTCCTTTTAATAAGTTTTGTCAGAAGTTAATCACGTAATTGCTTTAGTTTCGTGATTTTGATATAGAAAATGACATACATGATATTTTTTCTTCGGTGATTAATAAAGCCTAATTGGGTTCCGCGATATAGATCACTACTCTATCTGGCGAAGAAACTTACAACTAAAATCAGGTAAACATGATTATGAAGCGTACGGTGAATCAGCACCGTTAATCGTGATTTTTTATTACAATAATAAAAAAGTTTGAATAAATTAATAAATGGCTTATTATGGAACCGCGAAGTTTTCACCTCGTGCATAAACAAACCAGCCATCTTTGTGCTTTCAAGATAGGCGTATCAAACCTCTCGGCCACATGACGCGCTTTATTTTAATATGTTTTTTTTTTAATCTTATACTATAAATACAAAATAATAAAATGCCATGTCGCATGACGATTTGTCCGGTTTTTTTTTGTTAACTACCCATATGTAGCTTGGATTCGCCGTTTACATAGTCTACATAGGAGCCTGCGTAAAAAATCATTACTTCAAAAATATATCGGCATTGTCGGAAGTTCATTCAAAACTTTTATACCAAACAAGTTTCAATGAAATATCAAATTAGGCATATTTGTTAATTATTACTTAGCATTTGGAAATTATTATTTTGAAATTAAAATAATATGATTGTTTTTTTTTATGAAAAGTGCATTTTTGACAACTTGGTCATTTATGCGAAATAATACCATAAAAGAAAATTACAAAATTATACATTGAACATTTGCTTGCTGCTAGATAAGGAACAATTTGTACTGTTGGTTCGCTTTAGAAACTGTTATAATAATTAATTTATTAAACGTGTCCGTTTTATTTGTAAATATGATGATCTTGTTTATTTTTACAAATTTTGCGAAATATTTAGGTGTTGCCTGATTTAGGAGTTTTGATTGCAGTCTGTTATGATGTGTTGCACATATTGGGGCATTCGTGATTGTTTTTTTTATGTAAATTATAAAAATAAAGGGTGTTTTTTTGGAGGTTTGGTTTTGAAATTGGCAACACCGTTTCAAGTGACAGTTAATTTGACAGTTGACAGATGATTTGTGGTCAATATGTTTTGCCATTTCAACATGAATAGACTTACATCAGTACAACGCTTGCAAATTGTGCAAATTTATTTTGAAAACTATGGTTCAGTTTGCCAAACTAACCGTGCGCTACGTCCATTTTACGGTCGACATAATCGTCCATCCGAGCAAGTTATTCGGAAAACCATGGATCGTTTCCGAACTACGCATACTCTAGTTGATAATACGCATCCACAAAGACGCCATACAGTGCGCACAGAAGATGCCATTGCTGCTGTGGTGCGTAGTGTTGAGGAGGACCCGAATGAGTCGATACGCCGTCGTGCACAGCAATTGGGACTGTGCCCATCCACGTTGTGGAAGATTTTTCGAAAAGATCTTGGCTTACGAGCTTACAAGATCCAGCTTGTGCAAGAGTTAAAACCGCGCGACCATTATGCGCGCCGCACGTTCGGTGAATGGGCCGAAAACAATATTCAGCTTGATTCTCTTTTTCAACGCAAAATTTTGATCTCACACCTATGGATTACTTTCTTTGGGGATACGTGAAGTCACTAGTCTACGCCGATAAACCACAGACGTTGGATCACTTGGAAGTCAACATTCGCCGCGCTAATGGCGATATACGGCCTCAGATGTTCGATAAAGTGATCGAAAATTGGACTTCCCGATTGCGCTTCATTCAAGCCAGCCGTGGCGCCCATATGCCCGAAATCATATTTAAAAATTAATGGCATAATATTATATTTTAAACAAAGCCAACAACGTGGCCAGCAACCTTATTTTTACGTGTTTTATTTCATTTTAAATTTGTATACCTCTAAAAAAAACACCCATTACAAATGTGTTTCAATGAAAAATTAAGTAGAGATAATCTTAAATAATTATTAAGTACTAGAACTATGAAAACTTATATGTATTTGCTGAACCGTCAATGCAATATAATTATGATGTTCCTAAACTGTTCTGTGGTAGCTACGTAAACATAAATATTCCTTTACCGAGTTTCCGTATAAATCAGCACGATTATCATTTATATTTAAAATAATATTGTCTTTACTTTATATACGTATATGTAGTGTAATTATTTGATGAATAAAACTGATTGTCAACTATATTTGCACAACTTAGTTTGCTTTGACATTTTATATTCAAGACAAACAACGTCACGTCACGAAATCTTTACACAGCCATCGACCTCTATGCTTTGTTTTGTGTTTAAATTCACCTGTACAATATAAGATAGGTATTAAGTATAATATAGCTTATTTTATTTGTCAGTGGGAATCAGGTGCATTTATTTGATATGTATAATATATTAAAAAGCTTAAAACTGCGTATTTCAAAAAAAAAAACATTAATATTATAAAACATACTTTCAAGGAAAGGTAGCCTACGTCAGAGTTTTAAATTTAATCCTGCAAATGAATAGCCATGATGACAGTTTTTTTAAATGTCATTCTATAATATAGGTACTTTTTCCGAAAAAAACATTATTTCAGAAATAAATTAAACTTAACGCAAATTATTGCATTTTTATCTTTCTATTTTGAATTAAGCGGGAAAACTCTCGTAGGTGTCATGGCGTCTGCTTGTGACGTCACACCTAAATGACAACTGATATTATAATATGTTGTATTTATTTGTGTAGAGCTGTGGTGCAGAGCTATTTGTAGGTTAGTATATGTAATGATATGATTTATATTAAATATTTTCTTAAAAATAGGTACTTAGTAGTAAAACTGGTATGGCTTTCTTTAGCTGAGAATTAATTAACCTCAAAAATAACATATGACATAAGTGTTTTAAAATATCACAAAACCACGAATAAACAACTAATCAACTAATTAAATGATGCAGAAGTGAATGATTGAAAGAACAATTCAAGCGATACAGTGATTATTTACTTCAAGTGTTTATATTCTCTTTGACGTCATTCGGTTTTTTAGTTAACATGACCGATTGCAGTATTTTATCATGCCTATTGCAATAGTTCAGTTGTTAAGGAATAAATGGCGTTTACCTCCTCTCTAAACGAAATATTAGATAGTGTCTGTGTAATGTCACGGAAATGTGCGAAAGTGATGTTTATAAGGCGCAATTTGAACATACTCCCCTTTGTCAGCTACCAAAACATTTTAAGATTATATTATTACTAGCGGCCCGGTTTCGGAGATTGCCGCCTATATCCAAACTTACAAACTTTACCTCTTTACAATATTATATAGCGTTGAACTATTCTTTCGAATGTTCGAACTAATTGACAAACCGAGCTGTTAAATCGTTTTTAAACAACAGTACTTACAGTCTACAGAAGTTAAAGTCAAGAAATGATATCTAAGGTATCGACAATTCCGCCTAAGCCACTTTTCGTCACGACCGCAGATATGTTTTTCGTAAACAAGTTAGAGCACTGAGAAAAACCTTTTGCTAACACAATACGCGTTCAAACTCTTAGACTGCCGCAAAAGTGCTTACGAGTCCTTGCTATATAACAAAACGAACTTAATGGAACTAAACCAAAAGGAAAGTTAATCAATAAAAGCTTTAACGCCCAAGACCGAATGGTTTGCACAGGACGCCCTTTCTCGAGTTCTCCTGCTAAAGCTAAAGTGGAGTCATTGACAATAACACTCAGATATGGTTACTGCAACCAGTGGCGTTACTAACTATTCGCAACAATAATTACATTTTAAAAAAATTTGATATATATTTAAAAAACTCCTGCCTAAATTATAAATATCCATCTGCAGAAACAAAAAATTAAAGTATTAAATGTTTGGGCAATTGATACCTGTTTAAAACATGTTCAGTATTCAAACAGAAAGTTTGCAATAAACACCCATGTTCACTATATCAATATACGGTGTGCTCTAATGGAACGTATTTTCATATTCTAATTGATATCAATATGAAAATGAAAAACATTTAAAAAATCGAAATCAACCCTTTGGTGCTTATATAGTGTTATTATAAGTTTAATCTTTTTACTGTCATCTGCCAAAACCGTCATAGGTAATAGTTTTACTTCAACCGTGCGTAAAAATTACTCATTTTTCACTTCCCGTAAACAATAAAAAATCTGGATGTTGTTGACTTCACCCCGATTTTAGAAAATCGATTTTTCGCCAGATCTCGACGTTTTGAGGTCCTAGGGAGCTATTCTGACTATTTGAGCGATGATGTCCGTGTATGTGTGTGTGTATGTAAATCTCTTATTACTTTTGAACGGAGTGTCCGAATGAAACGCGGTTTGCGGTATCTGACGTGACTTTGCTGAACTTAAATTTCCTGAAAATTAGAAATGATTCGGCCTAATAGATTTTGAGAAATCTTAAAAAAACAAGTTTTAAATGTTGAAACTTGTTTTTTTTTGAGATTTCTCAAAATTTGTTTTTTTGGAATATTTTTTAAACTAGTAAACCGATTAATTCCGAAATAAAATTAACTCTTCTCCTCAAAAAAACTGCATCAAAATCGGTTTATTTGTTCACAAGTTATCATGAACGAAAAATTCGTAAGAAAGTGATATTTTTTTTAAGCTCGAAGAGCTAAAAAGTAAACTTCTTGCTGTATTTTATATATTATTGAGCGTTTTGAACTCGAAAATAGCGGGGACTTTCAGGGATGGCCTGAAGGGTCAAACTTCTTTTCAAATTTTTTTAACGGTTAAGATAAGATTAGATAAGATAAAAATACTTTATTGTCTTATTATATATAAAAGCTTCGTACAAAACTTAAAAAATAATGGTTTTTTAATAGCGTTTAACGGTTAAAGTGACATAAATTAGAAGTCTGTTCTTTTATACAATTCTCTTGACTGGTATTGTTTCTGAATGTTGCCACCACTGGTTTTAGTAACTTCTTTCGTTCCACTCATCGGTCGAGAAAATATTATTAAATCGAGCTAGAGCTGTTTGAATACAAACTTTTACTTCGTTCTGCTATTTGAACGAAATTGCAATTTCTGTCATATCAATTTATTTGATGGTGTGTGGCGGCAGACCTAGTGCAGGTTGGAATTATTCCACATGAACACTGCGTCTAATTCAGTTTTAGCTTATGCGTTACAAAATATTTTTGACGTTTCCATAAACATATAAAAGTTATTCAACTGTATTCTAATGTTTACGATCTACAGCTAGAAATAGATTACCAAATTGTCGGCATGTAACCACCACTCAGTTTTGAAAACTTGAAATAACCGATGCTGTGTTAGTAAAATACATATTCTCAAAAATATTTAGGTATTGATAGAAAAAATATTGTACTAATTTTGTCTTGATTTTCCGCCCAATTTTTTTACCATCGATATTGAAAACCGTTGTTTTGATTAAATTTTTTTTATAAATGTTTTAACAATTAATATTAAAAGAGTTTCATGAGAATCATTATTTTCACGAAATTTGGTACACATTGATACTACTATAATTTATTACTTCTCAAGGATTGTATTTAGAATTTTAGAAAAAAAATAAAAATGCCAGCTGAATATTGAAACTGCGAAAAGTTAATTATTTTCAGGGTTGGATTAAGGGATTAACCTTTCTATTTTGTCTAGAAACAAACTTAAATTTTTAAAATGATCCATTTAAAAATAAATTATTTGTATTAGCAAGTCAACTTTTATGTCGACAGTGTATGCACTACGCATCAGGATTTTTTTAATTTTAAATGGCGTCTCTCAAAAGAATGTCATAATCTAGCTTCTAAGCAGAGGTACCCCTAATCAAGAACTCAAAAAAGAGTAGTGTGTGGCGACAACCGAGGTGTGCCATAGCATACCTCATTCGATGTCTGCTATCTTAATAATTTATATTGAATTCATTGTCGATAATACAACATCTTTACTTTTCGAAAATTTCTGAGTCAACATCAACAGCATTATCAATATAAGCATTTGTATCTTGTGTTTAACATTCCTTGCTGAGCTATATGAACTTCAGTGCATTTCGTGTGATATCATAAAATCAATCGTCGTGTCTAAAGTAGAATATATTGTTTTTACTAAAATTGATATTTTATTATACACTGAAAATTAAGTTGTGTGAGTTTTTTTTATGAATTTATTTTCAAAACTTTATATTGAATTTTTTTATCCTGACTTCAACTATACAGGGTGACAGAACAAAATACATTGCATAGCACCACGCGGAGGAGGACCAAAAGATAATTTTAAAAAATCCTATACACTAATGTTCGATCGCTTTTTGTTTTAAATTACGGGCTGTTAAGTTTTTGACGTGATAACGTCTTATAAATTGATGAATCACCAATCTTATAAATTGATAAAACACCGACTGCATGCACGAAAAAGTGTAACGTTCCTAACGTTCCGCCTGAACCTGTGCGTGCTTTTCTCGAAAACGGCCCTAACGATTTGGATGAAATTTACTGAAAAGGGATTTTGGGGGGGCAAAAAATCGTTTTAGCTAGGTCTCATCTCTCGAAAAAAACGTTTTCATACAAATTTTATCATTATAAAAATCAATTTTTTGACGTATGAAAATACTTAAATATTGTAAGTAGGTTTTGGAATTTTATATAAACAGTGAAACAATTGTTTTCAAAATATTATGACAATTAATCTTTGAGACTTAAAATAAATACGAAAGAAAGAAAGTTAAAAAAAAACAATTATATTATAGGTGGTAAGTAATTTTAATAAATAAAATTAACCTAAATTTGAAACAAAAGACGCAATATCATAGATTCGAATTATTATAATTATTATATAAATTTAGGTTATGTATTACGGAATACGTTATCACGTAAAACTATCGTCCGTAAACCGACTTTACAGACAATCAATTTTGAGGAAAATCGGCACAGGCGCAAAGGAGATATATCCTGCTATAACGTTGTTTTTTGCATTAGAAAATGTTTTTTTTTTTAAATAATTTTAATAAAGTAAGAAAGGATGCTCTCCCAGGGGAAACATTGAGATATAGTTTGAATTGCAATGTTTTATGTGATTAGCATTCCCAGGGACTCGAGCTCGCACCAGTCGGTCTGTGTATGCCCGCTAGCAGATTCTAATCCACAATTAGACGCTAATGATCAAAGTTGCCATGATTTCATCAAGAACAAGGTCATCAAATTGCACACCGTCTGTAGAGCTTAATTCCTTACGTTTTTTTAATGTTGTTGTATTTAAGTATTTAATAAAGGGCTTCTTATTTTATTGAAATAAAAAAAAAACTTAACAGCCTAGCTGTAACTTGAAAAAAAAACGATCAGACATTAGTGTGTAAAAATTTTTTTAATTATTTTTTGGTCCTCTATCGCGTGGTGTTATGCAATGCAGTTTGTTCTATGTCAATTAAAAACATTTTGCATTGGGCGAATAAACAAATATAATAAAAATATGACGGAACAGGGATGATTTGGCAACACTATTTTTATTTTTTTAATGACACATTCGACCAATGTGACGTGTTCATCTACAAAATGTATGTTGTTCTACACACAAAAATCGCTTTTTTTGTTAATGTAAATTTTGTTGTAATATTTCACATAGACACTTTTTAACATACATTTATTTAATTACAGTGTTCTTCAGAAATGAAATGTGGAAAACGGTTTTTAACATCTATAGTAAGTTAATTGTATAAATATAATTTTCAGTGACTTTTTTTAAATAAGTTCAAAAACTAAAACCCGACTACTGAATAGTATGAAACAAGAAAATATTCTCATGTGAGATTAGCCGTGGTCATATAGCCCAAGAGCTCACTCACCAATTTTCATGAAGTGTTTGATTCACGTAGAAATTTTGACCAGTGGTACAGATAGGATAGATGAATAAGAAAAAATATGTTTGCCTGACTTACCGTGGTACTACAGGTACTGCGCATACAAGTAATGCACCCAAAAATTTATGTCAAAAAAAATGTTTGATTGAAAGAAATAATCTAAGCATGCTTTGATTAATTGGAACATATTATTTAGATAACCATGCCGATGAAATAGCAAATATCGTATTTAAATAGCCATTACCCGCACAAAATGGAATATGTTTCTTTTGTAATTTGTAGAAAAATGGCAGTAATATCGGCAAGATTATAATTTAAGGTACAGTGATGTGGTTATACCATTAAATGTGTCTCCTACTAAAGGCTGTCAAAATTTCTACGTGAATCAAACACTTCATGAAAAGTGGTACGTGAGCTCTCGAGCTAATATGCCACTTACCGTAACAAAACATTACATTTTTAAGCGATCATAAGGTCTAGGGCAAAGTGCATCACCCTATACATCTAGAAGGGCCTCATATATATGAGATGGCATTTAAACTTATCTTTTATTAAAATTATTTTTTGACGTGATAACGTCTTATAAATTGATGAATCACCAATCTTATAAATTGATAAAACACCGGCTGCATGCACGAAAAAGTGTAACGTTCCTAACGCGTAACGTTCCTAACGTTCGTAACGCGTAACGTTCCGCCTGACCCTGTGCGTGCTTTTCTCGAAAACGGCCCTAACGATTTGGATGAAATTTACTGAAAAGGGATTTTGGGGGGCAAAAAATCGTTTTAGCTAGGTCTCATCTCTCGAAAAAATCGTTTTCTTACAAATTTTATCATTATAAAAATCAATTTTTTGACGTATGAAAATACTTAAATATTGTAAGTAGGTTTTGGAATTTTATATTATAAACAGTGAAACAATTGTTTTATAAATATTATGACAGCTAATCTTTGAGACTTAAAATAAAAAATACGAAAGAAAGAAAGTTAAAAAAAACAATTATATCATATGGTGAGTAATTTAAATAAATAAAATTAACCTAAATTTGAAGCGAAAGATGCAATATCATAGATTCGAATTATTATAATTATTATATGTAGAATTTAGGTTATGTATTACGGAATACGTTATCACGTAAAACTATCGTCCGTAAACCGACTTTACAGACAACCAATTTTTTTTTTTAACTTATTTTTTTTGTTATCGATTTGCTCCCCTCTGGGACCAAAATTCAGAAATGAATGTAGCCTATGTTACCCAGGCCATAATAACGAATCGATTGACACCTTATTCATCAAAATGAGGTGAATAGTTTAGGCGCTACGGTAAATACAAACATACTTAGACTGCTAAACTCATAATCCTCTTGGCTTTTCCCTAGTCGGGTAAAAATGATTACTGAATTTTTATTTGAAATTATTTCATTGAAATAGGAGTAGGGTTTTAAGAAGTACGACTGAACCTCGCACAACCTCCTTTTACAGTTTTATAATTTTTGGTAAATTTTTTTATTAAAATTGAACCTTTTTTCACTTTGACGTTGCATCAAAACATCAAGTAAAATAAAACAAAAACCAAATCCCTTTTTAGTGAACACATTTTATTCATTGTCTTTATGCGAAACGTCCAGCTCGTGTTTTTTTTTACCGTAAAAAGACTTACCGGGCACATCATTGGTACTCTAGCAAGACCGTTGATCAAAGTGGCTTTTCCATACGTATATCTCACGGCTAGATCCCATTTTCAATTTAGTTGTAAAATCCGTAAATCCTCGGAGCATGTAAAAAGATCTTACCGTCGCGCAAAACTGGCACTCGACTCACGACTGTCTCGAGGTGAGACGTCTTCGAAGACGTCGCGTCGCCCCACGCGCTACCACCCCATGTTACACGGATCGTGTATGTACTAGTTCCTAAATGATCGCAAATCGAACTTTGAAGAAACTTGAACTGATATGAAAATACGTTTCTGTATGTAATTGTTACATAATTTGCGTGCCGAATAGAAAAGTAAATAAACAGTTACATTTAGAAATACAGAGTTGAACTTATTATGACGTTAATGATTGGAAAACTATCCATCAAAAGAGTTTTTCTCGTGAAACTTTTTCAATCAAAATTTCTTACTCCATTGATTATTGATTATTATTAAATCAAGCCAGTAAGATTGAATATGTGATATTAAGGTATATGTTAAAATTAGGAGTTTCATTTTATACAGTAGAACCTCTGTAAATCGAACTTCAAGGGAGACGCCAAAAAATTCGAGTTATAGAGATTTAGACTTGTGAAAGATTTCGACTTAGGTGGATTTTGCAAGGAAATATTCGACTTGTAGACGTTGAGTTTCATTATAACTAATTTTGAGCTGCTATGTTCCAGATACGGAGGTTCAATTTGTTTTTTCGATTTAGGGAGGGAAAAGATGTATGTGGGAACTCACTGATTATTTTAATAATAACAATAATAATACTTTATTCACTTTTGCAACTAAAAAGAGCATAGAATGCGTCAAATGGATCAGTTAACCTACAAAGGGTTGAGATTTCGAGTAATAGAGGTTTTAGGGCTTGAAGGGAAGGGAACAAAATATTTTTCGAATTTTGGAGGTTTTCGACTTATCAAGGTTCGACTTAAAAATGTTCTACTGTTATAGTTATACGTCCTATATCGTATGAAAATTCACATATAAATATTTAGAAAAAGTTTTCAGCCATAAGTTTCAACATTAGATGTCTTAATAAAACAGAAATAAAATCTGTGATTTAAGACTGATAATTAATTAATGAAACATATTTCATCTTTGATTCACCTATAACTCTCACTTCTGTGAAGGTTCATATCTAGCGTTACCTAAAATAAAATTAGCTCTCGCATGATATGAAATAAACAGTTACAAATTGCTATATATTAGAATGATGAATTGATCTTGTTGTGTCACTGTGGAGTAATGTAACTCAGTCCGCCGCGATAGTGGAAAGATTCGGGGTTCGTATCCCGATGGTGACATTGTTTGAGAAATAAATTTTTCTAATATGCAATGTAACAATGGGTGTTTCTTAACAATGTAGCGAACGGTGGCTACACCTGTAAGTTGTTCTACTGTAATATATTACCACAACTGTTTCTATATGTTTATTTCTTCATTTTAATAATTGTATTAGAATGTGTAACAAATATGACAGAAAAATATCACAACCGGTTTCGGCTGAAACACTTTTTAATTTCCTATATTTCATAGACTATTTTGAATTTGGCGCTTTAAATGAATTTTTCTTACTGTACGAAGGCAGCAATTCACTATTAATCACTAGTTTTGTATTTTACCGATGCTATACTTCTATGCCTGCAGAGAAATTAGAAAGTATTGGCGGAATTTGCAGGTGAATTATACATGTTTCTTGATGTTGAACTGACTTCCAAATTTTATGTTTATTAATTTAATTATGTGGTAATCAGGCCTATTGTACCAGCGATAACCACGGTGATTATTAAGTGCTTAGCAAAATAGTTTCGTTTGTTTTCTTCTCTGGTAACCAAAAAGTGCTTATTATATGAAACGAGATTTATAGTAACATTATTTACTTTCTTATATATTTTATGTAATAACTATTCTGTCAAATACAAACAATATAAAAGATGTCGACTACAGATCGGTTGTTGAGAACTACCATTAGTCCAGGCGGTAGGGAAATTTTCCCTATGTTAATGTGGAAACATACCCTACCTTGCTGAAATTTCGCATACGCTTTTAGGCCCTTCTCAATGTTCCAAATGCAGAAAAGTCTACAATTTTTACATTACGGGTGGGCCTTAAAGGTGCAATTTTCTCGACTTGTATTCTAGCTATGACAAAAATAATTATAGCAATGTAGAGGTCGCTCCAAGCACTACAAGTTTGCCCCTCATGGCTTTCGTCGTAACTGCAACGGTTACCGATTTATATCAGACATTTCGAACGACGTTTTTAGATATTTTCCGAACAACAACATTCAATTTTCCTGCTTAGCTAAGGAAAAGTAATTTTGACAATATTACATAAGACATAGAGAGAGTTAATGTAACAATACTTGCTACAATACTTTTGAATTCGTAGAACCGTTGCAGTTACGACGAACGTCATGAGGGGCAAACTTGTACTCGGAGCGCCCTCTTCATTGGCATAATTATTTTTGTCGTACTTATAATACAAGCCGAGAAAATTAGAAAACACATTTGAACCTTTCAGCCCCTCTTGCCCAACGTACCGCAAAAACTATTAACTTTTGAACATTTGGGACACAGAGGGGCCTAAAAGCGTATGCAAAAACTCAGCGAGATAGAGTATGTTTCCAGCTCAAACTCCCTACCGCCTGGACTACATGTTGATCTGGTATTATTTTTATATATTGTTTGTTCGAACAATTAATTTTATTTCAAACGAATATTATATTATGCACCTTTCACAAACAGCTATTAAGCGAGTTAATGGAGTTATAAGTTAGAAGCTTTCTAAAAACAGTGTACGTACATAAATAGTAAAACAACAAAGGATGCAGTGTTGTCAAGTCTTTGCCAATAAGTTACCATTATTTATTTGCATTATCTGCATTGTAACAAAGCTCCGTTTATAGAGATTGTTATAATAACATACTACACGATATGTGACAGGAAGACTGGCTCCGTCGACCTAACAGCGCGACCTCTTCACTATTTTGTTGGCGTAACGAACTTGGTTTCACCTCACGTGGACCAGTGACGTACACTTTTGAATTAGAGTCACGTATAAAAATAAAGGTTCTGTAATATTTTTCCTGAATCTAGCAAAATCAAGTTAAAATTTTACCATTTCAACTCCGGGAATGGTAATTTAGTCCAAATTTAATATTTCAAAATTTGACAATTTTTTTCATTTGTAGTTCCTCTAGTACAGAATTTTTTTTGACGTGATAACGTCTTATAAATTGATGAAAACACCAGCTGCACGCACGAAAAAGTGTAACGCCGTAACGTTCCGCCTGACCCTGTGCGTGCAAGCGAGAGCGCATTATAAGCGAAAGAGAAGCACGATCGGCCTCGGCTTGTACGCATTTCACTCTTCTCGCGTGACGTCAGAGAGTAGTGTGCGTTCAACATGTTTTTCGGTTGTTCCAGCGAAAGCTACATCTGACAGATGGCCTTTGTTTTATAAACCGTGGAAATTAAGACTTAAAATCAAGATATCTAATAAAAATGTCATAAATTATCGAATTTTTAAAGCAATTTTTCAGATAATACATCGTTATTTGTTAGTTTTTGCACGGATATTTTTTGTGTCATATAATTATTACCGATTCATCCAAGCCAAAGTATATCTGAACGCACGATAATGGCATGTATCAAAAACAAATCTTCATAACAGTAGATAAATTATACGGTTTGTTAACAAATATATAATATATATACATTCTTTTAAATGTCTTTTATAATTGCTTAAAAATATGTATTTTGCTTTGGTTGATCAAATTATTAGTCTGTAAAAATATAGTTTGACAGCTACTAAAATTTAGGTTATGTATTATTAAATATGATATTCGAGCGAAATACGTTATCACGTAAAACTATCGTCCGTAAACAGACTTTACAGACAATCAATTTTTTTTTAAAGTCTGCCTGTTAGTCTTGTGTGTTTGTTTGTCTCTGAGCACGATGCCGGTCAAACGGATGAGCGAATTGAAACCAAATTTTGAGAGTAGGTTTGGCATGCAAATATGAAGAGCTCTATTGTTTTTGAGGAAAATTGGCCCATGCGCATAAGAGATTTGAGCTATAAAATAATTAAAATTGATTGTTTAATCTCGAAACTTTTCTCATGTAATCTTACGGCAATTTTATAACAATTTATAGTGAAAAAATTGACTTTATGAATATATAAAAAAATATAATATGTCTCCCAAAAAATGCATGTACATTGTACATTTTCTCAGGAGTTTCCGATAGTAAATTTAGGGTTGAATAAAAAATTTCAAACTTTTTTGTATCTAGCAGTAGTTCACTGTTACCACAATCGTATAATGAAGTCATTGAACCGTATAATGAACACACCGTATAATGAAGTCATTGAAGGTAGTTTGTATTCGAACCGTTTAATTATATAGTTTTGTTTGAAATATAAATCATAGATGGCAACGTTAAGATAATTGATTACTAATGTAAATTATTGTACTATTGCATAACTGATCATTATTTTATTTGAAACTTGATTTATCGTGTTTGTCTAAAAACGCAGTAGTCAGACAGTATTGAAAAACGTGGTGTATTGATGAAGTGTGAACAGATAAACGTTATAAAAACTGCATATTTTTTGTAAGTGTAATTAATTAGTTTTCTTAAGTGTTGTGTTCATATATACCAACTTTTTAAGTGCTATGTACATTATTTTGTTATCGTTTAATCGTGTCCAATTTCTATCGAGGTGGTGATTTTTGAAGCTGTACGATAATGACAGTTAAGGTAAGAATGTTCAATTTAGATCATCAGTATCATTTCGTATTTTTTTTCTTGAAATTAGAAAGTATCCGTCTCTTAATCTTGTGAATATACATAATAATACAAATAATAATTACCTATTAAATATTTATACCTTCGTATTTTCTTATTACGGAAAATCTTTATTTACGATTTACTATCAGATTTTGGTATTTTTTGAAAACAATTCGATCAAGTATTCAGTCAAAATATTAATTGGCTATTTAATTATCACACTTGCAAAACTCTCGAATACTCGAATGGCGTTGTCTTAGTTGATAAATTATATGTATAAATAGTGGGTCGGTTAGGCTTCGAACACATTTGTGGATTGCGCCACAGTTTTTCGTCGACTTACGTTGCAAAATTAGTCTCCACGAAAAGATATTTTATTTTAATGCGATAATATATAGCCTATGTCCATTCTAAACGTCCATTCTAAATATCGTTGTAAAAAAATTTGAAATCGGATGAGTAATTTTGGAGATTACCCTCCGTATATACCTTCACAAACTCACAAAATTGTATATACATTTTTATATTATAAATTTTATATAATTATATAGATAGATAGACAATAAATCTATGTATTAGATAATTAAATAAAATTCTCGTGTCACAATTTTGGCCGTGCTAATTTCCGATTTTAATGACATTTTGTACATAGTATTTATTAATTAATATTTTGTACAAAATTACGATTTTTTCTCAAAAAAACTGTTTCAGTAACATGTAACGAAATCTGATAGAATTTACCCAAAGCTATTAGTTCAGAACCAAACAAAAAAAAAGTGTTTTAGTACCAAGTAGCGACATCTGATAGATTTTGTTCAAAGCTATTAGTTTAGGAGCAAATCTGGTAGAATTTGCTCAAAGGTATTAGTTCAGATGCAAAACTGGTAGAATTTTTTCAAAGCTATTAGTAATGCAGACGCTGGGCCGCAAACGAAATACATTTTGCAGAACCTATCGCACCCGGGTGAAACCGGGCCGGGCCGCTAGTATTAGTATAGTTTTTAAAATATTTTCTGTGGTAATATGAAGTATTACAATTTCGTAGGTAATATTTCATGTGCATTTTATGACGAACTGTTTGTTTATTTTGCTGTTATGGGAAATATGCTATATTATCATACACATTTTATTGAAACTCTGTACCATTGATAAGTCTGTTAAAGCTAAATGACCAGATACAAACGATTTCTAATAATATTGTGTTTGTCCAATAAAACGACTCGTTTTCCATTCCTTCAAATTTAATTATTCGCTATCACAAACTCGTATCGTACTTGTACTCTCATACGTATTTGTGTCGAATAAAGGTTTCGTTTGTTTTAGCTTTACTACTAGGGCTTCCATATCGCAATTCCGAGATTACGCAATTCCAAAATTTTTAAACATATTATGTCGTTCCCGAAACTGAATTCCGGATTTGGTTAAAGTGTGATAACTCTATGTGAAAATATTCATTGCAAATACACATACTATATTATTTTGAATAACATATAACAGTAGGTATTATTATTCGTCTTAAGTGCGGAAAATTGATTTTTAGAATTATTTTTTTTTGCGCAGTGAAAAGGGGAAGGAGTTTGGGGGGAGTTCTTTAAAAAACAATTACGGGGTCGTGTCGATGCGATGGCGTTTTTTTTGCGCAGTGAAAATGGGAAGGCGTCTGGGGGAGTTCTTTAAAAAACAATTACGGGGTCGTGTCAATGCGATGACGTTTTTTTTTTTGCGCAGAGAAAAGAGGAGGGCATTTGAAGGGAGTTTTTTAAAAACAATTTCGGGGTCGTGTATAAAGAGCAATTACGGGGTCGTGTATTAAAAACAATTACGGGGTCGTGTCGACGTGAAGATTCGGATGCTGGAGGCCCTAGAAACTACTGACGGTGGTAGTGCCTTTGTCGTCACCCTCACGTACAACACTGCACTGGCATGACAAACTCTGTGTACCCGACGTGCTCCGACCCCCTTTGTTATTCACAGGCACGTTTATCTACTTTCACAAAACTGCAAGTCTCTTGAATAATTTATTCGTGTCGAGTTTGCAAGGGAAAACTTCATCAAACTACGCGCGTAATCTAAAAACTGCGTCTGAAAATAACAAAAGATGCTATAGCCACGTCAGTTCTTCTTAAAAATTTAATCCCGTTTATTCTGAAAATCAACAGTAAATCTGCCAAATATACATTACTTTTCATAAAATGACTTTTGACTGGCGAGATTATATTGCGATCGTTAGATTTGAAATATTATTCCGAATGTGAATGCATTGATTTTAAAGAGTTGAAGTTTGTATTAAGATTGTTAAAAGAAATCTAATGTGTTTCAATTAATGTTTTTGTTGGAGGTACGAAATAGCCAATCTATTAATAATAATCAGTAAACTAACAGTTTAGTCTGTATCCACGGAAGTAGTCTAAACAGCGTCGGTTTGGACTTAGGGAATACCGTAGGCCGGTTCGGTTTTTTTTCTTCTTAGTTACCCGGTCTCGCAGAGGCGTCTGACAATTTTACCGGTACTTTTTAGGTCTCAGACCCACCCTGAGTCTGAACAGTGACCACCACACAGTGTTTACGCGATACTCTTGTTATAAATAAATAATATTGTTATCGGACATACGAAGTGACCGCTATTCCTCTCGGGAGAAGAAACTATGACTAATTTGGAATTATTTAACCTAGCTATAACTTGGGGGTCACAAATGCGTCATTTTTGAGAAAATCTACTTCGGTTATCTTTTTACATTAATTCGAATGTTGGGAGTTAAAAATGAAAAAAAAATATTATCACTTTTTGGTCTGAATTTTTCCATAATCTGATAGCTCACTAATTGGCCAACCTTCCTAAAGCTAAAAACCACGAAATTTACTAAACGAATTTATGTTGTGTGTTAAATCTTACAATAAATAAAAAAAAAAATAAAATAAAAAATCCTCAGAGAAGTGTCATTATCATAAACAAAAGATATGTATTTTCGACCCCCAAGTTATCGCAACAAGGCAAATCATTCCAAATTAGACATGATTTCTTTTTCCGAGAGGAATACGAGCAATTACCAGACACCCTATATATACTTGCAATAAATATCTGGTACATGCAGTAAAGTTGTTCACTGCTAACAACTTTAATGAAAAATAAATGTCAATAGAACATTAATTAATGTTAGAAATTACAAGAACAAAGTAAGCAGGGCGACAAACACAGAATGCAGCCATTGCTATTTAATTTATATTAATTACCAAGGGTTTGTAAGCATGACAAGGGGGGCAAATAAGCACTGATCCTTAATGATTTCTACTTCAGTGTTTTCCATATGTGCTTTCAATATTGTGTATCACAATTTACAACCCTCGAAAAATGGCATTTTGAAACAGAGAGAATTTTTAAAATCGGTTAAGTAGGTCTTAAGTTATAGTACAAGATTCCGACTAACATCAACCTTCAATTATCTGATAAAAGGCATTTTTTATCAAACATATTTAATGTATAAACAAACAAATCGCTGATGGGTTGCCTAATTAAATCAGCTCAAGGCAACCCTTAATTATACTCGTAATTAAGTTCTCTCATATTCATGATTATTAATCATCAAATGAATTATTCACAACTTTTTGAAGAGAAAGTTGTTTTTATTTAATGTTTGATATTTATTTTTGTATAACGTTTCGTCGATTTCTCCAGTACTTGATAAAATCGAGAAAAAATAACCAAAACATGCTTCTCAGCTACCTAAATAATT
Source organism: Xanthostigma xanthostigma (assembly GCA_963575645.1). NCBI lineage: Eukaryota > Metazoa > Arthropoda > Insecta > Raphidioptera > Raphidiidae > Xanthostigma > Xanthostigma xanthostigma. Next base: position 21,087,385 of record OY754465.1, read on the forward strand.
TTTTTTGAGACATCTTACTCAAATATTTGCAATTTAAAGCAATACAACCGCGAATCTAGATCGAGTTCGCTTAAACAAACTAATACCATCATGTCAGCAATAAAATTATCTTTTCTTCATACCTCGACCGAAAGTTTGACATTTACTCCCTGTTTTTTATTATATTAAAGGACAGCGGTAACCCTAGTTACGAGTATAAATACACATGAGAAATTGTTTCCTCCCGCCGTTCTCACTGGGAGTAAATGTCAATCTTTCGTCCCTGCTGACGAAAGTACGTACTTTCGAGCGGATATGAAGAATAATCGTATACACCACACGGGCCTTAAAAGTTGAAATCTCGGCCCTGCACGTCATGATGCCCTCGGCAAAATTCAACTTTCGGCCCTTGTGATGTAATATACTATTTTTACCCGACTACGGCGAAGCCAAAAGGAAAGGTTATGAGTTTAGCAGTCTAGTATTTAGTGTTCAGTGTTGGCTGAAGATGAAAGCATAGCTCCCGAAATATGCATCCGCTAATAAAACTGTTGTGGTAACAAGTAACTTTTCTTTATTTTTTATTTATATATGTTTGTATTTTCGGATGTTTCACTGTAGCGCCTAAACTATTTATCCGATTTTGATAAATAAGGTGTCAATCGATTCGTTATTATAGCCCGGGTAAAGTAAGCTACATTTATTTTTAAATTTTGATTCCAGAGGGGAGCAAATTAAAAACAAATAAAAAATAAGTTACAAAAAAGATAATTTAAATAAAAAGTAAGTTCAAAAACTAAAACCCGACTACTGGAAAGTATGAAACAAGTAAATATTCTCATCTGAGGATAGTCGTGGTCGTATTCCATCTCATATTATGAGACCTATCTAGATGTATAGCGTGATGCATGCATTTTGCCCTAGAGCTTATGATCGCTTACTACTGTTAAAATGTAATGTTTTGTTAGGGTAGGTGGCATAATATGACCACAGCTATCCTCAGATGAGTCTATTTTCTTAATTCATAATTTTCAGTAGTCGGGTTTTAGTTTTTGAACTTATTTTTTATTTTAATACAGAAATTTTGAGAATATAAATTATTGTAAAAATAAAAAAATAAATTGTTTTTAATTAAGGGTAGCCTTGTGCCGATTTAATTAGACTTTCCATCCGTGATTTAATGAAAAATAGTTTTTATCAAGAAAACAGATGGACGAAGTCGCGGGCAACAGCTACTATATTAACAAAAATATGAAAATAATTTTCGTCTAAGATATACATTATACAATAAAACGGTGTTATTTTTTATATTCGACTCACGTCAATGTTATGAAAATAACGAAACAGAAAACAGTTTTCATGTATAGATATTTGGATGAACGCGTGATGGTCAAAAACAGAAAGGGGCTGAAGCTGGGGTATCAGTTAAATGGAGCATATTTCCGTTTTTTGACATATCCGATGTAGACGACTAAATTAATGAACAAGCACATTTTTTACCACCAAAACCAATGTTAATGCATGACTAGCTATGACCAATAAGTGTTTTTTTTTTTTTTTTTTTTTAATACGAATTGGAATAAAATGGAAGAGGAAATTGTTTTTACCGGAACGCCACCCTATTATGTACTTTTTGTGTATGATAGTTTGTACTGTTTTGTCTTAGCATATTACATATTGCAAACAAAATAATGTTGGCGCATTTTTAAATAAGATTACATGATCAATCTCTTAGGTGTTTGCTGAAGGCTCCGGGTTTTTGCACGGATTGGAAAATAAAGAAGAATGGGAAAATGACTGTCACTTAAGTTAGGTGTTTAATAATGCATTCCAATTAGCTATTGAACGTTTTAATACAGCACGAATAATAATCCACATCTTTGATTAACGTCTGAATAGAACTCTTCAAGTAAACAAAATTGTCGACCAATTTTTCTCAGACCATATATTATTTTTTGTCAATATATGGTCTGAGAAAAATTAGTCGAGAATTTTATTTACTTGACGAATAATAATATTTCGGATGTTCAGTTCCAATCAGGAATTCATATAACTTGTCAACTAATATGAGCCAAATAAAACTTTACCACTAAAAGTTTCAATAAAAAAAGACATATTATCGTAAAACAGAAAAAAGCTAAAGCTTATATTTTCGAAACACTTCAGTATAAAAAACATCAGAAATGGTATTAAGAAGGTGTGCAAATGATCTAAGTTTAATAAATAATTGTGAGAAAACTACTTTAAATGCATTATTATTGTTACCATCAAAAGTAGAACCTATGATATTTAAGTTCAAATTCAGTGCGAACCCATTGAAATCGAAAAGCATGTGTTTTAATCAACTATAAATAAACTCGAAATGCCTTTCATTTTTCTGAATACTAAAATAACCGCAAGAAAATTACACAGCAAAATATAAATATTTATGAAACATTTAAAAAAAAATAAAGTAGGTAATCACAAAGCATATTTCTGAAATTGTTGCCTATTATACGCAGTCAACAATTTAAAATATACTAAATGATGTTGAAGACATTTACTCTGCAGTGTGTATGTGCCATTATGAAGCAGAGAAAATCTTTTATGTTGAGTTTGTATAAAGCAACAGAATACAGGCCCATTTACTGGGGAATTGTGACAAAAATCGGTGTGTTATAAAACCAAAAGCAAGTGTATAATAGAGCGAATTATAGGAGCGAATCACAGTTGAAAGAAATTCATTATTCAGAAATTATTCTTAAAAATTCATCTGAACTAGTCATATTGTGTATTTTTAACCCTGTTTTCTATCTATCTATCTATTGTTGGTTCAAACATTGTTTACGAATTTTTAATGTTTTAGTTATTAGCTATTCAAATGTGACGGTATTTTGTAACATAAGTAGGTTCGAGAGGCTATCACTGTACTTAACGAGTGAATAGACATTTCGACGTCAGAAATTGCTAAATTTTTCATTTTGATGTGTATAATAATAATACGTAATAATAATAATGCGTTTAACGTCCGTTTCTCAACTTTGTCATAACAGACGCCATTTGCAGCATTACTATTTTCCATCTACCAAACTTCCCGTTAATTTCTACATTTTTTCAACTTCAACTAATTAATAGCAATGGGCGAATGAAGGAATTTTAAGTCATTAGGATAAGATCGGCAAATTTTTAGCATAGGAGTTTGATAGGTAATCGTCCATGGCCTTGAATAAAAAACCATCACAATATTTATCTGAAATTATTGAGGTAAATCATGGAAAACCTCAATAGTACAGTCAATCTGGCAAAAACCTCAACAAAACCAACCAAAAAGGTGAAACTTGGTGAGTCGTTAGAGAATGATGAAAAAAAGGTTACCTGGCAATGGCCACCTGGTACCTGTTCAAATACCTGTTCAAATAGTCAAAAAAAACTCAAAAATATTTTGAAATGCATTTTTCTCAAAAACTATCCATTTTACAGAAAAATTTATCGAACAAAAAATGTAGAGGGCATCGTTATCTACAATTAATGTCATTGGTGCTATGTTGTACAACAAAAAATGTGCGCAGTGGGTGGCGCTTAAGTGCCAAAAAAAGTGTTTTTTCACTTTTTTGCCCTGAAATTTTCATTTTTCAGTTACGATTCAAATAGAAAAATTGTTCCATTTTATTTTATAAACAACTTTTATTTCAACATTTTTTTCATACAACTTACCGTTTCAGAGCTGCAGCTTGTTGAAGTGAAAATAAGTTGTATGAAAAGTAAGTTGTATGAAAAAAATGTTGAAATAAAAGTTGTTTATAAAATAAAAAGGAACAATTTTTCCATTTGAATCGTAACTGAAAAATGAAAATTTCAGGGCAAAAAAGTGGAAAAACACTTTTTTTGGCACTTTAGCGCCACCTACTGCGCACATTTTTTGTTGTACAACATTGCACCAATGACATTAATTGTAGATAACGATGCCCTCTACATTTTTTGTTCAATAAATTTTTCTGTAAAATGGATAGTTTTCGAGAAAAATGCATTTCAAAATATTTTTGAGTTTTTTTTGACTATTTGAACAGGTACCAGGTGGCCATTGCCAGGTAACCTTTTTTTCATCATTCTCTAACGACTCACCAAGTTTCACCTTTTTGGGTGTTTTTGATACGAAATGATTTTTTTTTCGCCAGATTGATTGTACTACAACAAGATAGCTGGGACATGAATTACCGTTTCTCTGCCCACGCTGGAATTCGAACTCGGTACTTCCCGAATGCGAATCTATAAGTGCTCTCGCCACTATGCTACACCACTCGGTAGTTTGATGTATATGTTACGGTTAATACAAGAAAGTAGTTTATTCGCGAATTAACCGGCTAATAGCCGAATTAACCAACGTCAAGGAATGGTTAATTCGGGTAATTAGCCGATTAATTCGCGAATTAACTACTTTCTTGTATTAACCGTAACATATACATTATTAAAGCATTGATTTTAAAAAAAGTGAACGTTACAAGTTTTATCGCGTCATCAAGTCCAATCAGATTCACTCATTTTTATTAATCCTAATTTGTAACAGTTCTTTAAGAGAACGGAGCACTAATGTTACGGTTCTAATTTTCCTATAAATCAAATTATTAACTATTAATATACAATCGTAATTATTACAATATTACGGCTATATAAAAAAATTCAATCATTGGTATATAACTGTACATAGCACTGATAACAGCTGTAAACGCACCATACGGTCGTCATATTGCACACCTCCCACCCTGCGCTCGTACTGTGTTATCTATGACCTTATTGGTTCACGTGATTGACTAGTGGCCAACGTCGTCTTATCGCCGCCGGCCTTGGCCTATATAAAGCGCTGCGCGCTCTGAAATCATTAGAGTGGCCAGTGCAGCGAGAGTTGCCACAGCCGCTCCGACCAACCTTCCTTTATCGTTGCATACGGGAGTTGACCGGAACCAACGTCCAGACATCTTCTTCCTTTATTTGACGTTGCATACGGAAGTTGACCGGAACCAACGTTCAAATATTCTTTTAGGGGAGTAGACCCGACGCGACTCCAGAAACCTACTTCTTTATCCCGGAGATTGTTTAGGGGTTTTGACCCGATGCAACTCCAGGATTCCCGGGCCTTATTTTGAACAAGGCGACTCTCAAATTAAATTGTTGAACTGAACTGCCCATTGAACCGACCAACAATAACGATTTGCCCTTCTTTAATAAAAAAGACACAACGTATAGTCCTGAATTTAATGCACTATATTAATTGTAACTTTAAAGACCCGAGATCTGTATTTTGTCCGAGCGTATTTTGATGTCAATATAATATATTTTCTTTTGTATGTATCGTATTTTATGAATTAACTGTATTTCATATGCTTATTTCATTTTTAATAAAACTATTAAAAAATATACCTCAGAATCATTATTTAAAATTTAACCATAAAATATAAAACGCAATACTAATGTTTTTGTTCATACTGTGCATGCACGTTATTTTCATTTTTGTATTTTGCCAAACATAAACAGTGTGCAGACGAATAGTCGATCAATAACCGGAAAAAGGTGCAATCCTTGGAGGTTATCTTATGTAAACTGTATAAGATGAGGAGAAAAAGTGTCTAAAGTAGCGCCGCGCTGGCTTCAAAATGAACTTATAATACAACGATTAGTGACGTGTAAGAAAAGAGGCGCGTTGACGTCGACGTCGTCGTCTTGTATAGTGCCCTCACTGACCCGTCGTCAGCTAATTTATTACACGAATCAACCATTTTATACTGAACATTGTACGTTAATCCTATTGCCTACCACCAAAGACGCGTACACAACACGATTTCTTCCAAAATAAAAGTTAAAACTATTGACTATTGTTTTATTAATCACTAATTCTACCAAATTATATTAACCTAGCGGTTCGTCCCGGTTTCACCCGGGTGCATGAGTAAGCACGTTCATCTTAGTTTACCAAGATGGATGTTGTGGCCAAATTTCATGATGATCGGAGTTACCGTTCAAAATTTTTTGTCGGACGGACAAATTTTGAGGTTACATTATTGAAGTCTTCGTAGGGATCCCCAATAGTATTTAACTCGATTAACAGTATCGCCTGTGTTACTCAGTGATAATGTAGCATTCTATTAGTGAACAAATTTTTAAAATCTGTCCAGTAGTTTTTGAATTTATTCATTACAAACAAAAATACAAATCTTTTCTCTTTATAATATTAGTATAGATAACTGCTATAGATAAATATTAATTTGTTGTGTAACCCAAAAATAGGATACAATAAGTCATACAAAAATCCTTTCCTTCTAGACTAGACAGCTGTCCTTGCTGGATTTATACGAAAATTCTTGTATTATCATCCATGATAAATTGTAAAAGAATGATGCAATTGATTAATTATTATGCCTGCAGTATTTACACATTCGCCGAGAGATACCGAAACTACGAACGCGAATGTGTGCTGGGAACGCTCGCCTGATCTGACAGTCAGTACACGCGCCGTTTAAATGAAAAGTGAAGCCGAGCCACGCCTAGTGTGTACTGTGTACCCAGACAAATTCGTACACGCTCGCTTTATATACTTACCTAATCTCTCGGCGAGCGCGCTCGGCGAATCTGTACGGCAGGCATCAGACTTCTCGTTACTACATACATTGCAGATTTAGTTTTTGCCCGCAGGTTGCCCATAGGATTACTTATATATGTTACGGTCTATACTCGAATTCGGTCAATGACCGAAATAAATGCGCAAAACTAGTTTAGACCAACGAATATTTACCAAACCTGAAATCTTACATTTAAACGGGCATTGAGTGTTATAAAATGAGCTAAACTAGTTTAGCGCATTTTCAGTTGAACAAAACTAGTTTTGCGCATTTTCAATTGGACAAAACTAGTTCTATCCATTTTTGAACGTTCATTACTAGTATGGCATCGGAATCTTCTTTGCGTTTTTTAATTAACTTTTCCACATCAATGATACTTATTATATCAAAGCGATTTTTTCTTCTGTATTGTTTAACAGACAGAGGTTTTAATTCAGCTTTTAATAAATATGCTTTCTTAACCTCACTTAGTGTAGTAAGGTAATCATGTTTCGTCATAAAATTATGTTTCAGAAGCCTCCAATAGTCGAACTAGTTGAGACTCGAATTTACCTTGCATTTTTACTTAATTTTTAAACTGAATATCCCACAATTATATAAATTATAACATTCAGGAGAACAATTCAATAGATAGGTACATAAACAAGAACACAACCCTTTTGTTCGTGTTCGGACGTTAATTGAATGAAACAAACAGAACTAGTAGTGTCCGTTCAAAAATAGACAGTACTATTTTTGTCCAATTGAAAATGCGCAAAATTAGTTTTGCTCATTTTATAAGAGTTATTACCCGTTTAAATGAAAGATTTCGGGTTTGGTAAATATTCGTTGGTCTAAACTGGTTTTGCGCATTTATTTCGGTCATTGAACGAATTCGGGTATAGACCGTAACATATATAACTAGATGACCGTCTGGCTTCGCCTAGGTGCACTCGATTCACCTCTTCTCTCGAATTTGTAATAATTGAATGCAGTAAGTATTTTAATAAACTCAGTACTGTCACTGAACGCGCTATATCTAGACTGGCATTGCTGACGACGACGACAAAGGAGGAAGTCGTTGCCCATTGGAAGTGTACATCCATGCAAATTATGTAGTCTTTTTAATTGAATGGCTTATGTTTATATTTTCACGTCCATTAGATTTAGACGCATCAGTTTGAATAAAAAGAGAACATTTTAAGTCCATTATGGTTCCGAGATGAGATTTATATTTCCTGAAATATAGATATTCAAATTTTTTGACATTTATAACTTAAAGTTTGAAGAGTGTGGTTATAATAAAATGAGAAGAGGCTAAATCGGGGCACAAAAAAACTAAATTCTGCACTATAAACGCGAATATTGCATCATGGTGTTTTTGATCTTAATAAAAAGACCCTTGAATAAAATAATCTATACTAATATATAAAGCTGAAGAGTTTGTTTGTTTGTTTGGTTAGTTGAACGTGTTAATCTCAGGAATTACCGGTTCGAATTGATTTTTTTTTGTTGGATAGTCTATTTATCGAGGAAGGCTATATCACGCTATGATCAATAGGAGCGGAGCATCAATGAAAAATGTTGCAAAATATAACTCAAAATTTGTCCGTCCGATAAAAACTTTTAAACAGTAACTCTGATCATCATGAAATTTGGACACAACATTCATTTCGATAAACTAAGATGAACGTATGTACTTATGCTCCCCCATTCGTTGTTTTGCACCCTGGTGAAACCGGACGGGACCGCTAGGTTTAATATACGAGTAGAAAGACCCGTTTTCTACAGATTAATAATAATACATAATATGTACAATAGTAGTTATACGTTACGGATGCAGGATTTTTTGTTCCTGTGGTGTCATTATAGTTTTTAGATTTTGAAAAACTATAGCACGCAGCGGCTGCTCCAGACACTATTTCTAAACCTAAACGGGTAAACGCCAAATCAAGGCCAAATAATCATACCACAGATCCTACGGGCGATTTTTTGAGAAAAACTTTTGGCGATGTGAAAAAGATTCCAAAGTTTATATATTTTTTTTAAGTTGTCCAAGATTTTTTTCTTTCAGTTTTTGGCCTGTAGGCAGTGGCGGATTTGCCCTAAGCCACAGTAGGCTCGGGCCTAGAGCGGCCAATCGTGACCAAACACATTATGGCGTATGGCGGGCCGCACCTCACGGTGCAGTCTGCACCGCATCGTATAACAATAAACTTATTAAAAAAGTGATCGGAATATCTTATTTAAAACAATATTTTCGATAGTTGAGTTCTTTTTAAATGAATTTAAAACGGACAACTAATTAAAACCAACTATGTGGAACTATTGTCGAAGATTTTGTTTTTATAAATTTGAGTTTAGGTCACATAACGCTCTTCTAAGATGGTTTTACGCCAGCTTTGTTGATAGTGCGCAACGTATAAGTTCAAAAATGAGTTCATGGGAGTGTATATAATATGTATAGTGTATATTAAATGTTTTATTTAAATGTACAATTATCCCTGAAAATATGACAAACTAGCAGCTATTATAGTTAACTAAATTTCTGAATCGATTTCGATAAAAGTTGGAAATAAAAGAATTTCATTATGCAGTCTATATGATGGGTGCTGAGAAAGGGGCGGCTAGACAAAGGAGCCTAGGGCGGCTAATACTGCAAATCCGTCACTGCCTGTAGGATCTGTAATGTGATTCTTGCTCCTTCATTTGGCGTTTACATATCCTAGACGTTCAGCTTTAAGATCTGTAGGCAATTTTAGTCAAGAGGAAAAGATTTTGTGATGAAGTGTCCAATGGATATTTGTTGTTAGCATATACTCTTAGTACAATTCTTCAATATTCGGTATTTTTTGTTTGAATTAATTCAATAAATTGTTGGCTCCTTGCTCATTCACTCGGTATATTTATAACGACAGTGATAAAATAACTTGTAGAATTTAACAAATCGCTAAAAGTCAGAAAGAGAATCATTTCAGTTCCGTCAGAATTAACGATCTCTTAGAAATCCAGTGTAACTATTACATAAGGTGGTTGGCCGTTCTCACTTGAAACCGCAGTGCGGTTAGCTCCGTACCACTTACAGTTTCCATCTTTGTTCAATATGACGCCTGCATCACTTTTTGTCTCACTTGCCCTCTCTGTAAATTGTACTGAACGAAAGAGTAATTAAAATCACACATTATACTGTAGCTCATTACCGTTGTTACTTGCTTCTCTCTTCAAATATACTGAATGCTCCAAAAATGTGAAACCTTCACACGGCTATCACGTGTCTTTGAGAAAAATAACGATCACAGTTGAGTCCTAGATATTTTATCCAAATTTACTTTTGTCGTTTATTTTCTTCTGTGAAGGACATCGGTGCCAGGAAAATGTATATTCTAGACTTATTACAAATTGAGTTTTTAAAACCTTACAAAATTTGATTTTCTTTTTTAAATCTACCGTCGATATTAAACTTCTCCATCTATTTTTAATAGTTAATACATGTATATTTTTTTATGTGTAACTTTAACGTGTTTTCCAAATCAAATGCAGAATAAGAACAGAGAAATGTGCGTGTATTTGTAATGAAAACGGTCTTTTTTTCAGTGGTATTCCTTTCAAAGATATATTTTGAAAGAACTGATGTTAACTATCAAAAATCGCTTTCTAAAAAGTACATAATTTACGAAATGAGGATATCCTTATAAAGACGCGGCAATGTTAAAATGTTCATCGAATGGGAAAAACAAACTAAATTAATGAGAGCCATATTCGAAATCTGTAAATTTTTTTAAATATATTGTACATATTTTTGTAAGAAATAAATTTATATCTTATCTTATCTCTAAATTCGCGACGTCATCAACGCGTATTTAAAAGTTTCTACTTTCTAGATCAAGTCCTAACAGTGAAAATCAGTTTTTTAAATTTTATTTCAATATTGTGTTTGTTTTTGTTTTTTTCTGAACGAGAAATGCTATTATTCTTTAATAAACACACAAAAAGTTCCTGTAATAGTGTAATCTAGAAAGAATATGTATGCACAATAAAAAAATACAACTTAATGCATAGAGCAGCGTTCCAAATATTCTTTTCGTTATAATAATTAAGGTTCAAGGATAGCCCTCAAAATATTTTCTGTTTATAATTTTTTGTTCATTCGTTTCACACATTACAACAAGAGTTGCCTTTGCTCCTCACAGAGTGAAACAGATGTACGACACAAGAGCGAGGTTTTCTCGTTGAATTTCCCAAGGAAGTTGCATCGGGGATGTACCTACATAAATACATACAGACAGACAGTGAACACACAGACAGACGTTAATATACAGTGTGTCAACGTCTATTATCGATATTTAGGGAATGATAGGTCGGCGAATGACAAATGAAGTTATTAGCGTCTAGTTAAATCGAGTTAAATTAAATAACATCACAAAATATTCAGGAGTTGATGAGGATTTCGGACCCACGACAGGGTAATCAAAAGACTAACCATTGTGAATCTATATAATCTATACTAATATTAATAAGAAAAATCGCAGAATTGTGGACAAAAAATTGGATTTATTAATGTACGACGTTTCGTCTATAGATTTAGACTTTTTCAAGTACAATAAAAAATTCAATATATAAAGCTGAAGAGTTTGTCTGTTTGGTTGAAGGCGCTAATCTCAGGAACTACTGGCTACGACCAATAGGATCGAAGCATCAATGAAAAATGTTGCAAAATGTAACTCAAAATTTGTCCGTTCGACAAAAACTTTAAAACGGTATCTCCGATCATCGACAAAAACTTTAAAACGGTATCTCCGATCATCATAACATTTGGACACAACATTCAACTAGGTAAACTAAGACAAATGTGGCTACTCATGCCCCCCCCCCCCCATTCGTTCTTTTGCACCTGGGTGAAACCGGGCGGGACCGCTAGTTTATTATATAATGCAGAACTTTTGTGAAATATAGTTTTAAAATATAATCCAAGAGAAGCTTTCCAGCATTTTAAACGGAATTTTTTGAAAAAATAGCTCATTGACACTAAGTAAAAAACTTAGTGTCAATGAGCTATTGTGTTGAAAATTAAAATATTTTATAACTTTTCTATTAAATATTTTTCTAGACATTTTTGTCAATCAACTTTAAAACTTTTCTTTACCATTTTTTCCCCTAGGTCTAAGAAAAAACCAAAAATATATACGTCTAAAATCATTGCGAATGACTTTTGTCGTGAAAACGTCTATTCGCTCGTTAAGTAAGTGATAGCCGGTCGAACTTTCCTTGTGTTACCAAATACCTGTAATTTTCAATCGTTAATGACTACGGGACAATAATGCGTTATAGTAGGAGAGCCCAAGCGGGGATTTCGGTAGTTACTCGAGCGCGTCAGATTAACATAAAGGGGGATACCTTGTACCCTGTTGACTACCTCCACCATATATAGACCCTTTATATAGGGTCGCGCGTCTAGGGCAGCCGATCAGAATAGTAAAAAAAAATCGATCGTTCGAAATACTCGAGCGCGTCAGATTAAGATAAGGTGCAGGGTTAATTACATGCTGAAAAGTATACATTTCAATAATCTGACGATTTGAGCGTCACATAAGGGAGTGGGAGGGTCACAAACTTGCAAAAAAAAACGTCACCTTGAAATATTCGAGCGCGATCGAATTTTTTATTATTTTGAAAGAAATAATTTAAGAATAACGGAACAAATATAATCTGACGATTTCCACAAGCCGAAGAAGCACAAATCGCCAATAAAGTTTAGTGCGTGCAGCTGTAGTGAAGCATGTATTCCCCAGTCCGCGCCTCTCATTCCGTTTCACGTTTTCTCTATATCTTACTCTCTCGCACAGTCCTTACACCAGGGTTACCAACTTGGGGGTTCCCCCCCTAAATTTGGGGAGATAAAATTTAGAATGAAATTTTTTCGGGCCCTAAAATTTTTGAGGGTAATTTTGACCCACTTCCCGTTATCCGATCGAAATCGCACTTTTAATAAAGCGCACTAAAAACTTAAAAATAAGTAAACGAACAAAAAATTTGAAAACAAGCTTTTATTAGTTGTTATTAAAAATGAACTAAAAAGTTAAAAATAATTCAAGTTCGATTAGAAATAAGTCGCTTTATACGTACTTATCACAGTCTCAAGTTTTCAAATAAAAGCGTGTTACATTTTAATAGCAAGAGAGAGAAAAAAGATTGTGTAACACGCTTTTATTTGAAAACTTGAGGCTGTGATAAGTATATTTGAAACGACTTACTTCTATTCCAAATATAATTATTGTTTTTAACTTTTCAGTTCATTTTAATAACAACAGTCTAATAAATCCTTTTGCTAAAAATTTTTTTTCGTTTAATTTTCTATGTCTTGTTTTGTTTGATGCCATGAATAGGTATAACTTTCTTAAATATTTTGACATGAAAGCATATTTTGCATAATTAGTTATATACTTTCCTAACAAGCAGAGGCGCTTTGAGGCAACTGAAATCAATCTTTAGTTTTTTTTATATTAGATATCGTATCCATCGTGATAATAATATTAAGAAAAATCGTAGTATTGTGGACAAAAATATTAGTTTAGATTTATATTAGATTTATTTATAGGTACATAAAATAAAAATTAGATTTTTTAATGTACCTATACGTACATTATATAAGTGTAGAAAGGTATTGACAGTCATCTTATTTCATCTTGCTCGCACAATAGTGCACATTGTTGAGATACTCTAATAACTGGAAGGGACTATTAATAATCTATAAATGTGTTTCACCAATTTCCTATGTATCAAATACGGTTCAAACACATTGTACCATCTACAGCAGGTAGTGGGTATAGTACATAGCAGTCCAAGCTTTTGTGCTTGTTCATCGTAAACTGTTATAATGGAGAATGTGTACAAAGCTCAGATAATGTACATATCAGCATTTTATCAAATTGAACTTCCGTTCTGTGTTAACGTATTGTTTTATTTTTAAAACTGTCATTGCTGGTCTATCAGTAAACTTAGAAAAGTGTCCCTGTATTTTAATGAAAATTTAAAAAACGGAAAAGTGCGAGTAGAACTCGCACACTGAAGGTATCGTACCGTTATAACAATTAAAAAAAATTAAGTTTACTGCGTAATGATTCCACATAGAATAAGAAATTATTGCTTTTCAGATTCTTTCATTTACTAGTACCTATTATGAGACCTTCCTTCGTAGCAAATTTCAAGATTTTATGTCAAAGGGTAGTACCCCATAGGTGAGTGAGTCAATCAGTATGAAATAAATTTGCATGATGTTTTATATCGCATAGTGTAGTTCACAAGTTCAAAAAATTCCAGCCAATTGGGCGACGGGACCATTCCAACTTCAAAAATGTTGACATTTGATTATAATAAAAAAACTAAAATTTCTGATATCGTGTGCAGAGGTGACGCGGGTAATGGCTAGTATTCCATATGATATTTGCTATTCGTTGCCACAGTTGCCTACAGAATATGTTCCACGTCATGTAAAAGTCAAAGCATGCTTAAATAGTTTATTTCTGACAGATCATAAAACAAAAGAGCGGCTGATTTTTTTTTTATTTTCATAATATTTCGAAATTATAAAGTTTATAAAAAAAATGTTTAACGAAATTTTTTTGAAAAATGCATTAGAATAATAAGCCGTTATGAAAATTATACCATTATTATATAAAAAAACACCGTTATAGCATATATCTCTTCTGTGCATGCGCCGATTTTCCCCAAAAACAATAGGGCTCTTCATATTTGCATACCAAACATCCTCCCAAAATTTGGTATCAATTCGCTCTTACGTTTGACCTGTATCGTCTTCACAGACTAACAGACGCACAGAGTTTTTTCAAAAATATGTTTTTTGGATTCGGAGGACCTCAAAACGGAAAGATATTCTAAAATTTTTGAAAAGTGATATTTAACCTAAACTAGTACCATTCTTCACTTGTGGGTTGGAATGGTAAAAGTGTTAAGGCTTGAAATAGCTCATTGGATTCGGAATGAAGGGTAAAAAAATGTACTAAAATATATTATTACCACATGAGAAATTGAAAAGTTATAAGTAAATTAAGATGAAAGAAAAAAAGCATTTAGTTTTTCGCTAATATCTCAAAAGCTATAAGCGATAGCCAAAATCAAAAAAAATATTCTTAATTCAATTTTTTAAAAATAAATTTAAAAAAAATCTACAGAACTTTATTCTTTGAACCATTAAGATGACACCATAATTTATTCAAATTTTTTAATTGTTATTTAATACTACAAAAAATTATTTTATATATTGTACTCTCTCAAACAGGGCTGTGCGCTCGAGCTGTAATGACCGCGCGAAATCCTATTTTCAACGTTAAATTAAGAGCCCGTTTGCCGATCACAGAGGGGAAGCTGTATTTTGCGGCGTGTGGTGAGGAAACATTTTGAAACATTCCATTCATAATAGTACACCTAATTATTGTGGTCTATGAGAATTGAATGCTCTCTCTCTATCTTTCACACATGTGAGAAGGATTGACAAAGAGAACCGAATTATTATATGCCTCGTTATAGTGATATACATACTATTACATGTGTTAGTATACTAACACAGACACGTATAGACTGCAGATATCAAATAGGGATGTGCTATATTCATTTTATATCCAGAATTACAAAACTTTACAACATATAATTTATCTGCAAAGAAATAGTTTACAAAAAATAGAATTATGTTAAATGTCACAAAAATATGGAAAAAAATGTATTGTATATTCATAATAATAACTATAATACAGTAGGTACTGTTTGTTACAATTAGGGTTGCCACCTTTTTTTCGAAAAAAAAAGTATTTTTTTAAAGTTGCAAAAATATAGGATTTTCATTATTTGTTTTATATATTATTTATTTAATTATTTAATTTATGACTGAGTTTCTTTACTCCACAGACCACAGTGACACAACTATTAGCCAACTTATGAGCTATGGAATCTAATACAGTTGCATAAATAAAAATTTGAAAAGAAGTTTGACCCTGCAGGCCATCCCTGTAACTTCCCGCTATTTTCGAGTTCAAAACGCTCAAAAATATATAAAATATAGCAAGAAGTTTATTTTTTAGCTCTTCGAGCCCAAAAAAAAAAAACACTTTGTTACGAAATTTTAGTTCACGATATCTCATGAACAAATGAACCGATTTTGATGCGATTTGCGGTAGTCGACGAAATTTTTTAACCTAAAAAAATAATTTTTTACAGAAAAATCGATCTCATAGGAATTTTACGAGCAATTTAAAAAAAAAACACTTTTTTACGATTTTTTCGTTCACGGTATCTCGTGAACAAATGAACCGATTTTGATGCGGTTTGCGGAAATCGACGCAGTTTGTTAAGGAGAAGAGCTGATTAGATTTTGGAATTAATCGGTTTAGTAGTTTAGAAAATATTTTAAAAAAGCAAATTTTAAAAACTTTTGAAACTTGTTTTTTTAAGATTTCTCAAAATTTTTTGGGCCGAATCGTTTCAAATTTTCAGGAAGTCTAAGTTCACCAAGTTCACGTCAGATGCTGCAAACCGCGTTTCAGTCGGACACTCCATTCAAAAGATATAAAAGGTTTACATACATACATACATACATACACACACACACACACCCCCACACACCCATACACACACCCCCACACACACACACACATACAGCCCTACGGACATCATCGCCAAAATAGTTTCAATAGCTTCCTAGGACCTCAAAACGTCAATATCTGGCGAAAACTCGATTTTCGAAAATCGGGGTGAAACCAATAACTTCCCGATTTTTGAAAAAAAAATTTTTTTTTTTTTAAGCGGGAAGTTAATAATAAATCAGTTAATTTACTAGAAATCAATTAAAAAAATGAATGCACACTTTTTATTTTTTTGGTTTTTTAATTCTGAATTTTTATTATGTACATAATTTTATTACAATTCATTCTTATTTTATTATGTCCACTCATGCGCCTAGGCACAGGTTTTTTGACATTAGCGCGTTATAACTTTAAAAATATTAATTTTAGAAAAAAAGTTTGAATTAAAAGCTGTAGAAAATTTGTAGATTTAAAACTTAAGTCATTAGCATTTTATTGTTTAAACAATTATTAGAAGAGATATGGATCCAAAAGTCAATAAACAAATCGTAATAGTTGAATAAGTCGTAAACGGTAAGTGATACAAAAAAAAGTATTGAACAAAAAAGATAGTAAATTTATTTATCTACAATAAAGGTTATTACCTTTTTTCGCCTCAAGTGCACGGTTAGGGAGATATAGGCTGAAACGGTTTTTGTCAAAATGGCGGCACTTCTGCCCTCCTAATTTGTAAGGATTTTGTGCATTTAGGGTCAGTACGTGATACTGAACCTATTTAAGAAAACAAAAAAAAGTTGTAGGATAATGCAGAAAAAATTCTCTATTACCTGTACTAGTGCCATAGTAATTAAAACAGTTTTATTATTTACATCATTTTAATTCAAAATTCTTATTTTGTCATTAATTCTGAATTTTTATTATGTAGGTACATAATTTTATTTGAATTCATATTTATTTTATTATCTCTTCATAATTAAAATTCTAAATATATTCTATGTGTATAGATGTAAAATTAATCTCTTCCATTTTAATTATGCTGTGACAAAATTTTTTTCTGTTTTGACTTTTCAGATAATTTTTCTTTTACTATTAAATACAATAACTTCCTATTGGAAGTTAAATATCAATATAAATCAATAAAATAAGTATTATAGATAAAATATTTACCTATTATATTTGGCAATGTTACATTTTTTCTTACGTACTGCTGACAAAGGTAATCTTGTTTATTTTCCAAGGCGATAATCCATGTTGAAACGCTGGACTTCTGTTGGTACAAAGCTGGAAATGAAGTCACTGTGGGCTCGCCTGCTAGCTCACAAAATTACAATAAGAACAGGGGCTATTGTTCTTTCAAGGTCATCTGCTGGCTCTGAGCAAGAACCAATCTGGAAACGGTATCTTGTAACGTGGGTGACATGAACAAAGGCCCACAAACAAACATTATGACATAGTGTGTGTTTGTAAAGATGTCTCGTGTGATGGCAAGGTGACCTCTTAAATGACAAGGAATGATTTTAATACCAACTGTGTAAAATGGTGTGTGTGTCGTAGCTGCCCTGGGAATGGTGTTGTCACAACAAGCACGTTTCGAACAAAATGGTTGATGTTTAAAATACATTTCCTCTTATAATTGTAATTTTGTAAGAATTGAACAGTTTTTTATCCTTTTTTATTAAATAATATTGTTCATAACATAAGTAGACAATTTTGAAACTCCCGCTTTGATGCGCTTTGGTGAGCTGGCGCCATTTCAGCGATGCCAATGACTGAAAAAAGTTCGTCAAAAGTACATTTTCATTAATTTTCATGCTATCATGTTGGCATTAAAATTATTCCTTCAGACAAATAAGAGAAGCTCGAATAGCATTGAGTTTCATACCCCTGGTCAGTCCTGCATTAAAGTTCCGTGTCCCGTATTATAGGAAATGTCCCGCATTATTACGTGAATTTTACGAGACCCGTGTGGCTATATGAAAAAGACTTTTTTTTGGCTCTTCAAATTCTACCCAAAACAAAGTTTTTTAGTTTAGTCGTTTGGTTTTGGTGTTCCTATTAATAAAACTTAAAAATATTGATTTATTTAGCTTTATACCCCGCCCCCCAGAAAAAAAAATATCTACGCCCTTGTGTGAAGCGAGCACATAATAGCAATTAAGAAAACTAGTACTGAAATCTAGCGGCAAATCCAGCCTCGTATGCAGCGAACTTTAAATTAAAATCGTTGCAACGAATATATCAAACCACTATTTATAGTATACAACCCAGCCCTAAATTTTAACGGCACATGCCAGCACAGATGATAATTTCAAAAACACCCGTTCTTTCCGTAGTTACAGCACCAGTCAATTCAACATATTACGATATTTTTTCATTGCAGAGCTACGGCTTCCCGTATAAACTGGGTCGTAATTTTGGAAAACAGGCTACGGCATATTTTTTTCTAGTTATATTAAGGATCAATCTATGTCCGTATTGTAACAAATTTTTCATTTTTTACTTTGTTAATTAATGGCGAATGCTTTTAAAAGACACTTTTTACGGTTTTTAAAATTTTTATAAAAATTTTTCTGCTAAAAAAATTAAAAAAATGGTACAATAGGGACATAGATTGATCTTTAATCTCCATAAAAATAATTTTTCATAATTTTATCTCTCGTTTTACGATCAGATTTATACGGGACCGCAGACCACTGTATTGCATTGAGAAAACCAGGGGAAACGGGCTCTTAAAACTATAAATAATAGAGATAGAATCCCGGGAGATGGTTTTTTTTTATTGGAAATTTCGTTTTCTTTCAGAATCTTTTTTCCGATTTTGGCTATCGCTTCTAGCTTTTGAGATACATATCTGTAAAAAACTAAATGTCATTTTTCTTTCATCTTAATTTGTTTGTATTTTAGCAATTTCTTATGTGCTAATAAAATATTTTAGCACAATTTTCTAGACGTCATTCTAAATCCAATGAGCCGTCAGTAATTTTTGTACGAGCTATTTCAAGCCATTTTGAACTTGTAAATTACACTTTCAACCGCAAATAAGTTTGTAAAATGAATTTTTAGAAATCTATAAAATACACATCGCTTTTCAAATTTTAACGCTGGGGTGTATTATATAAAATTTCTTGAATTACTTACCCACTTCCATTGGTTTTTATTAAAGTTACAACTGCCACACAGCCACAGTTATTTGAGTCTAATACCAATTCTTATTTTGAAAACTTGACAATTTATAATAATAAAGTTAAAATTCATTTAAAACTTTCACTTGCTTTCTGATTTGAACTTGAAAGCTTGTAACAGACGAAGGATAACGATGCCATGTAAACAAAGTCACTCTCTATAATCTTGGCTGTATTAAAGTCCCCAGCAACATTGTCTGTTCAAACTTATCAATGCTTTTGATTTTTGGACACTGCATTTTACTGTTAAATGTTTAAAACATTTTCCTTTAAGCAATTAAATAAATTTCGCGGACATGTGCACGGCTCTCAGAATACGCCAGTTAAACGCGAAGAGACGGGGGGGGGGGGATAGTCATTGGCTTAATAGCCGAATTGCGCTTTACGTAAGCAGTACGAGGACGGGAAGCAACGGAGCGGTGAAGAAGAGACGCGAGAGGCGAAGGAGTTAGAGAACAGCGGATGTGTACCTACTCCTTGGGGTCCCGGCAGGCTAATTGCCGACGGCAGCACCGACAAACGGAGGAACAAGGTACGATGGGACCACCTCTGCACGGCCTATCTGCTCTCTGCGGTCGCCAAGGGACAAATACACTCTAATGGAAACCACGGTCACTACACCGCAAATGTTCGCGTTACACTCTGATTCACGAGTTCTTCAGCATTCCTGTATCGACTACAGGTGCGAAGTGTGCACTCGGTGCTGCTAGTTGACCGGACAGAGTGACCTAAAAATTCAAAATCACCATATTAGGAACAAAGTGTAAAGAGACGTCGCTTAAACCGGTTTCATTATTGATGTTTAGCATAGAAATCCTATGACCGTGAAGGTTCCAAAAAAAAATTCCAGTCAATTGGGCGACCCAACCATTTCAACTTCAAAGTGTTGACATTTGATATAGTATAATAAAGAAATTAAAATTTCTGATATCGCGTGAGTATTCAATATGATATTTGCTATTTGTCGCCATGGTTACCTACATATTGTTCCACGTCATGTGAAAATTAATCAAAGTATGCATAATTAGTTTATTTCTGACAGATCTACAAAACAAAAGAACAGCTGATTTTTATTTATTTTCAAATTTTTCCGAAACTATGAAGTTTAGAAAAAAAATTTTGTAACAAAACTTTCTTGACAAAATAAATCAAATAATAATCCGTTATGAAAAGTATACCATTATTGTATAAAAATACCGTTATAGCATATATCTCTTCTGCGCATGTGCCGATTTTCTCCGAAAACAATTGGGCTCTTTATATTTGTATTCCAAACATCCTCCCAAAATTTGGTTTCAATCCGCAAATCCGTTTGACCTGTATCGTGTTCACAGACTAACAGACGCACAGAGTTTTTCCAAAAATATTTTTTTTGATTCGGGGGCCCTAAAACAAAAAAATATTGTAAAGTTTTTGAAAACTGATTTTTGACCTAAACTAGTCACATTCCCCACTTGTGGGTTGGAATGGTAAAAAATTAGAAGCCGTCGCTGGACGCCTGACAGCAATGTGAAACATAGATTTAAACGAAATTCTAGGGACAAAATTGCGGCCTAACAAAATTTTAGTGACTTAATATAGCCCTGTAACTAAATTTTACCTTGTAACTAATACAAAGTGTGTATACAAGCGGTGAACGTGTCAAGCATACTGTAGCTGCACACGCTGCAGTACGCAGATTCTCTGTGTGAGTTGTGACAGCTTACACAGAGAAGCAACGAGTGTACAGAAAGTCGTGATCGGTGGCGTAGAAGGGGCATCAGAGAGGGTGACCCCGTTTCCGTCACGGCATGGTTTTGCTGCCAATCGCGCCAATGGATGTTTCACATCAAAAAAGAGAAACATTCAACTCCCCCAAGAGGAGAATCTATTGAAATATAATCTACTATTTTATATTTTTCTAAAAAAATCTTTTTCCTGAATCACATTTCGAAAAATCCGAAAAATTCGGAACACTTCATGCAAGTTGCAAGAAATTCCATAACTTGACTATTAATAGGTTTGTACCAAGCAGCCAGAGAACGGTAACAGAACCGTCACCATCTTGCGCAGTAGCTAAATCAAAATTGTTTATGTCGATTTTTGAGCTACTGCGCATGACAGTCTTAGAACAAATCTATTATAATAATGCTACGTGAGCTTTATAAGCTTTGATTGGTGGGAGTAACGGTTAGCGTACTGGTTTTTAGATCAAACTGTCGTGGGTTTGAATCCCAGCTTTGTAATGAATGTTTTGTGAAGTTTAATTTATTTTGGCGTAATTAGATGGTAATTAAACCTTAGTTGTCAATCTACCATAAATAACAATAAGGCCGCTGCACGCGAGGCTAAAGACACTGCTAGAAACGCTGCTAGGAGTTCTACTAGCCGGTAGGCTGGGTACGAAGCTAGAAATGACGTCACTGCGGGCTGGCCTGATAACTCACAAAATTAGAACAGGGGCTAATTTTCCTGCTATATCTGCTCCTAGGTATAAGCAAGAACCAACCAGGAAGCAGTATCTTGTCACGTGGGCACTTGAACAAACGTCCACAAACCAACATGGCGTCATTCTGTTAAGAGTAAGACAACATACACGTTTTGCTCTGTGTTTATATTCCAACTGTCACTGCGCGTGCACCAGATCTATCCACAAAACAAGCCTTAAAAATAGTCTCGTGTGATGCGAGCACTTAACAGCTATCAAGAAAACTAGCGCTAGAAAACTAGTAGACAAATCTAGCAACGAATCTAGCCTCGTGTGCAGCGGCCTTCAGTTTTTGCAGACTTTGCACGATCAAATAACACCCTCCATAATACAGTAAAGTATCACATAGGAAATAATTGCCCAACGTTTTACGGATTTGCCTATACTCGTAAGTAAACATGTTACAATAAACATTTTTATTTGTTTTCTAGTGTAAATTGTTGTTTTCTGCTTCCACTGCATAGCGATGCTATTAAATTGTTTTGGTTCGTTGCACTAGATGTAAATGCAACTTGTGTAAATTCAAGCGTTTTATTATTAAAATCTTATAGCGTTACGGAGATTTCGAAAAATGTATATAATATGTCTTTTCGTGAAATACACGGAAGGAAAAAGTATATAAGTCACATTTTTAAATACAACTTTGTTAAAAATGTCGAAATATTTATTTATTAAATTATTGAACACTTCATTTATTGTCACTTTTAAAAGAATTTCATTATACAATATAATAGAATAATATTAGGTCCTCTTTTATTGCATTCTAGAAATATAGAAGGTAATAATTCACAGTGACAGCCTACTCAAATTGATATCAGTTTTGTAATTTTCATATTGTAGCCTTAGTACAGTCATTTGGTGAGAAATATAGTGGTTACCTGGAAAGTTTTCCGGGAGTTTTGAAAATTGGTAATGTTATAGATTTTGAGGTGCTCTTTCCGAATTTCTACTTTGCCACCTCGTATTTTTGCTGCTCGCGCCGCCATATTGGAAAAATGGCGCCTAAAAGCAGTTTTTTGACAATATCTCCTTTCCGACTCATTTTACGATAAAAATAGTTATATACAAAATGAAACTAGAGGCAATTGCCTACAATTAATGTATCTACCTTTTTTTTATAAAGTCAATAGTTTTGGCGTACGAGCGCCGCAAAGTGTACTCCAACGCGCGCTTTGGTCATTACCCATTATTCATGCAACCTGTGGCATTTAATTTCAACTCATTATATTTGTGAGTTATAAAATTAATGTAAATCTAAACTATACTGCTTCTGTAGACATACTTTTTGGTCAAACAAGCCACGGAAGATGCAGATGCGCTAATAATCAATACTGCAATAAGCGTTTCATCAGCATTTGAATTCGTAATAGTTGTCGGCTAAGATGTAGATCTTCTTATTCTTTTGACGGCTCTTTCTAGGCGCTCAATCAGCAACAGCACAACAACATTCGTTCCGAACTTACCACCAGGTTCAGCAGTGGTATGGGAATGAACAAAATGCAAAGCAGTGGGAGTGAAAAAAAAAATGGGCTAATTCCTGTCACCACACTCGAGCCCCCAGCTCCAGAAAGCTTGTTGAAACTCATTTCTTGCAATGCAAAAAAGGATGTCAGAAAGCTTGTGGATGCAGAAAGGCTGCTTTGTTATATGCACGAATTGTAGCGGTACCTGTGGTAACTCGCAAGTTCCATCACCAGATAGCAATGATGAAGAAGAAACGGAGACTATAATTGAGCAAGCATATGATCAAATCGAGAACGAAGAGGATTGCGATGAAATTGATACTCCCATCGCGGATGATGTAGATGAAATACCGGTCTGTAATGTTTCGATTGGTACTACAGACGATGAATTTGCAACACCTGGTCCATCGAGAACAATAAAGCGAAGGAGAATACGCTAAATTTTAGCACATTAAATTGCATGTGGATTAGGCCTATTGGGGATACCACATTAAAAAAAACGCGCCACTTACTCTACCTCAAGGTGGTGTGGAAATTAGTTTTTTTGGCCAAAATGCGCGTTGGAGTACACTTTGCGGCGCTCGTACGCCAAAACTATTGACTTTATGAAAAAAGGTAGATACATGAAAACCACTGCTGAACCTGGTGGTAAGTTCGGAACGAATGTTGTCGTGCTGCTGCTTCTGTTGGTGGTAGCAACGCAATATTAAATTTGCTTTTATATGCTGATGTTGTGAAGCATGCATATCTATAGTCGTTTAAAGATATATTTTTTTTACTTTTCGAATTACTGTAGCTGTATAATTCAAGAAGAAAGCGTTCTCCAGCTTTAGCAATGATCTCTGGACCCGCCTTTGGATTTTTAAATACCTGAATAATCTTGTTTAAATCTGGATTTTTTCGGAGCACATTAAAAAATTTCATTTTTCCTTGATGAAATAATGCTGAATGTTGTATCGCAGCCACTAAAAGGCATGCATGAATAAAATATGATCTGCGGCTGCTTTATCTATAATACTTTTAGTAGAAATATTTCCTTTCTCTGGTTTGAGAAAATATATGTTTGAGCGCCTAGAAAGAGCCGTCAAAAGAATAAGAAGATCTACATCTTCGCCGACAACTATTACGAATTCAAATGCTGATGAAACGCTTATTGCAGTATTGATTATTAGCGCATCTGCATCTTCCGTGGCTTGTTTGACCAAAAAGTATGTCTACAGAAGCAGTATAGTTTAGATTTACATTAATTTTATAACTCACAAATATAATGAGTTGAAATTAAATGCCACAGGTTGCATGAATAATGAGTAATGACCAAAGCGCGCGTTGGAGTACACTTTGCGGCGCTCGTACGCCAAAACTATTGACTTTATGAAAAAAAGGTAGATACATGAATTGTAGGCAATTGTCTCTAGTTTCATTTTGTATATAACTGTTTTTATCGTAAAATGAGTCGGAAAGGAGATATTGTCATAAAACTGCTTTCAGGCGCCATTTTTCCAATATGGCGGCGCGAGCGGCAAAAATACGAGGTGGCAAAGTAGAAATTCGGAAAGAGCACCTCAAAATCTATAACATTACCAATTTTCAAAACTCCCGGAAAACTTTCCAGGTAAAACTACCAAATGACTGTAGTACCTGTAGATTATTGCTTTCTAGCTAATTGGGCGACGGGACATTTCCAACTTCAAAAATATTGACATTTTATATAGTGTAATAAAAAAACATTTCTGTTTCCGCTTGCGGTGACGCGAGTACGGATATTCGTTTGCATGGTTACCTACATAATAATATGTTCCATAATATATAATGTAAAAATTATCAAATCATGCTTAACTAATTTCTTTCTGACAGATCTACAGAACAAATGAGCAGTTGATTTTTTTTTATTTTCAAAATATTTTCGAAATTAATAAGTTTAGGGATATTGTTTTTTTAATTGTCTTGAAAAAATAAATAGGCAGCATAATAAACCGTTAAGAAAAGTATACCTACCATTATTATATAAAAAAACAACGTCATAGCATGTATTTCTTTTGCATATTTTTCGTTTGATCTGTATAGTGTATACAAACATACGCACAGATTTTTATATAATATATGTTTTTTGGATTCAGGGGACCTCAAAACAAAAAATATTGTCAAATTTTAAAAAGTGAATTTTGACTTACTTTGCCAACTTTTTTCGTGACGTTGTGCCCAGCCTCTCAACAGATTTTTCTAGATAAGAGCAATTTCTATGTAATATTTGGAAAAGTTATTATACTAAAAAAAATAGTAGCGTATATCTTGTCTTTTTTTTGCCAGTTCAAATTTGAACATACGTAGAAGGAATTCTGAAAATTCATACAGCAACTGTTATATATAATAATATATTCTCGCTCTTTACAACATAGTTTCTTATCTAGAGTATGAAACTTTATCTATGATACCTTCCCTTTGCCAATTCCAAATTCCATCTTCCGTCTTCTTCTGTCTTTCTTCTGTAATGTTCATATTATACTTGTATACAACTTCATGTCTGTTTTCGAGGTTGTTCTGAAGTGTTCCTTGTTATATGCTCAGAGAACTCAAACCGATTTCACGTTTAATAGTTCAGATAACAGAAACTTGACGTAATATTTGTTTCTTTCAAATTATTCTAGCATAAACCACTACAAATAAACTCAAAACCGTTACAAGTGAAGTATCAATATTTTGTATTGTTTATCGTTGATAATAATACTGTAGTAAAGCACACAAGAATGTTAAATATGATAATTACATAAATATAGAGAACTTACTATAAAACATTTAAGTGTCATTGACGGAACTTCGAATCAACTTTCAGTTTTGTCTCGGATTCGTTACCTTGACAATAAACACCACAACAACACTTATTCAAAATATTATTACAAATGGTCGCCTAGTAGGCGAAATTCGACCCTAACTCATTTTGACGTGATAACGTCTTATAAATTGATGAAACACCAGCTGCACGCACGAAAAACTGTAACGTTCCGCCTGACCCTGTGCGTGCAAGCGAGAGCGCAGTAATGTATTATTAAATATGATATTCGAGCGGAATACGTTATCACGTAAAACTATCGTCCGTAAACCGACTTTACAGACAATCAATTTTTCTTTTTTAAGTTTGAACGTTATTGAGGTTTTTTTGTCATTATATGTATTTTTACTGAATGCATTTCGTTAATTCGTTCACATCGTGACGAAACATATATTGTGCACTTCCCCTCGTTAAAACGAAATTAGCCATATATTTTGAAAGTCAGTTGAAAATGTTTGAACCGATTTTTTATAAAAATGGTATAATACTAAGTCGGAAACATCCAAAATGAAATGGCGTCAAAATTTTTCAAATCGGTTAATCCCTATAAAAATTATAGCTGAACATACATAAAAAAATATAACCTCCTCTTTTTTGAAGTCGATTAAAAACTATTTCTCGTTCTTGGATGTAACAAACTGATGAGATCTTAATAAATAATGTGGGAGTTCTGAATATAGTGACGTTTAATTATTAAGTGGGTACATTTCCACGGGCCACCTGTACAGCAAATGACGTCATTTAGAACTTCCACTTCAAAGAACAATTTGATCAGAATTGACGATAATAGATATTAAAACCCTATCAAACGTAGTATATGTTATAACGTGAGTATGTTATGAGAGTGAGATAACAAGGAGTACTTAAACAGAAGCTTTCACATTATGTAATATCTCATACATATGTATGTAAAGCTTATACAACAAAAGTAGATAGTAACTGCGTACGGCGAGGAGTGCGGGGGGGTTGGCGGCGTTACTGGTGGTGCGGTGGATCGCTGTTCTTACATAACCAGCGTCAACCCTCTCATCCCATGGGTACACCTTAACCTCAACATTGGTTTTACATACACACGTACACTGTCTACAGGGCCTTTACTTAACTGTTGTCTAATGACCGAGATGTAATTGCCAATTACGCTATTTCAATTAAAAAAATCGAGTGACGATTTCTTGACTTAAAAAAAACTGGCGAGCCAGCTAGTACTAGGGACATGATATTATGTCAACACATAAACGAATCTCTAAAAGTAAAGGGAAGTGTAGGGGAGGGAGGGGGAATGGCGCTCACTGGGTAATGGCGCTCACCTCTGTAACTCTCTCAAAAAGGGACGTAGCAACACGTCACGTCGCGTGAAGCGCGAGGGGAGGTGGCCTCTAATAGACAGCGATGCAAACGGACAGTCAGCTCGCGTCATGCGACCGTGAAGAGCGTTTCTTTGTTTGCGGCCGCGCTGATCCAATTTTTAATTAGGTGCTGAACAAGTTAAGTTGCTGGGCTCGCTATAAGTACTATGGACTCAGTGGTGCAGATTTGCGCAAACTTGTTTATAAATTTGCTGAGCGCAACAATATCAAAAACAATTATGATCAAAGCAGCAAAACAGTCGGATTGGATTGGGTACACTACTTCATGAGGCCTTGAGCGGCATTACCCAAAATCAGGGGCAATGCCGCTCAAACATGTTTTTTTAATAATGTTTTCCTACTACTAGTAGGTGAAAGATATATGCTTTTGTTGTTAAATTGTTGATTACTCGATAATTAAAGACTTTGTTACTCTTCTTAATTTTGATTTATAATAAATAATTCAAAAAATACACCATGTTTTCTTTAAGTGAACGCCATTCCCCCGTCCTACCCTACTAATGTACGAATTATTTATTTTCTTCATACCTCGATTGAAAGTACATACTTTCGGCAGCAATTGCAAGGCAGAAAGTCTAAAATTTACGCATTGGTGGGATTGCACACACTGATGCGGAATGTACGTACGTTCGGGCAGCAGTTAAGAAAAAATAACCTATCAACTGTTGTCTAGATGTCGTTTCCATAGCAACCCTATTACATTTTAGCTAATAGTGGCGACCAACTGGCATTCGTGTTTTTAGGTATAACCTCAAAGCTGCCTGCTTGGAGTTTATCTGTGTTTTTAAGTAATTTATTAATTAATGTATTTAATAAGCGTACTTACGGCCGAGATATGAAAAAAAATAGTACACACCACACTGGCAGAAAGTTTGAGTGCCTTGAACTGCGCGTCATAATGCCCTTGGCTTCGCCTCAGTTTGAAATCTGAAACATATACCTCTACCAGACTTGGCTGTCTAGATTTTATTTATGAGTTGTCGATACGTGGCGACACCCAGCTTACAAGATATATAATATTCGAGCTGTATAATATGAAACTCAGCTATTATCCTTGTCTTAGTGCAGTGAGCTGACTGTTAAGAAACTTCAATTTACAATTGAAATTACTGTGGGAATTATCTACCTACAAACGCCTAGTTCACATTCAGCTGTGTAGGCATATGAAATCTCTTGTATATGGTTAATGACCTTTAAGTAGATGTGGGTCCGATGAGACCCAACTTCAGATTTGTGTACGCCTAACAAACTTACTAGAGATAACATTTTATCTGACTTCATTTGTAAAGGAAGGACACAAAACACGAACAAGTGTTTAAACAAACTTATTTCATAATATCGACTAACATAATATAATGCATAAACCATTCCACCATTATACGGCTCCGCTTATATTTCGACTAGCGGTCGGTTATTTCGAGCATAGCTCCCGAAATGTACATCCGCTAATAAAACTGTTGTGGTAAGAAGTAACTATTCTTTATTTTTTGACGTGATAACGTCTTATAAATTGATGAATCACCAATCTTATAAATTGATAAAACACCGGCTGCATGCACGAAAAAGTGTAACGTTCCTAACGCGTAACATTCCTAACGTTCCTAACGCGTAACGTTCCGCCTGACCCTGTGCGTGCTTTTTGCTAATTTCTCGCTCAATTTAAATCAGATCGGTTTGAAACCAGTCTTAAACGAAAGAGGAGAACATTTTACATAGATTTCGTATAACAGAATTTGCCTAAACAGTTTTTTTATACAAATTTATATAGAAAAATATTTTATACAAATTTATATAGAAAAATAGCTGTATAAATGCAATGTTGTCTAACGCTGTGTCCTACGTAAACGCGGGCATTGCGATGCGTGCGTTGCGGAACGTGCGTTGCGGGCAACGCACATACGGAAGCCGGGTTGGCTCATTGGTGACTAGTGGAGTAGTGGCACCGCACACGGCCACTTCCAACATGTTAACGCGTGCCCGCGTTAACATGTGTCCGTGTGCGGGATAAATGCAGATTTCTACCTTATCCTGGAACGGTAATCGAGCTATCTCTGTCTTTTAACTGTCAAATTCTGTGAGCAGCGTTACTTTTTGCATTGAGGTTAGGCGTAGCTGAAGTTTTGTTTATAGTGAAATAAAGTAATAAATAATTTCAAAGTAAACATTAGAAATGAGTTTATTGTTCATCACAGGCAATTTTACGGTAACATTTTCATTTTTAATTTTAACGAAACTCATTTCTAATGTTTACTTTGAAATTCTTTATTACTTTATTTCACTATAAACAAAACTTCAGCTACGCCTAACCTCAATGCAAAAAGTAACGCTGCTCACAGAATTTGACAGTTACAAGACAGAGATAGCTCGATTACCGTTCCAGGATAAGGTAGAAATCTGCATTTATCCCGCACACGGACACATGTTAACGCGTGCACGCGTTAACATGTTGGAAGTGGCCGTGTACGGTGCCACTACTCCACTAGTCACCAATGAGCCAACCCGGCTTCCGTACGCACATATTAAAACACGTGAATTTAAATGTGTCTGTCCAACGTAAACGCGTGTTGCGTTAAATTCTCACGCAGTTAGGTTGCCGCATCGCACGGATGGTTTTAATTTCAAAATTGTTTTATTTTCACCGCAGTTATCGTACGACTTCGACATTGTTCTGCATAAAATATTGATAAAATAAAAATAACACACAATTTTTAAGGATTTTATGAATTCTTGGTTCACAAAAATGTAATCGCAATTAAATACTGTTGTTTATAATTCAGTTAATTATTAATATATTTATATATACACGCATCGCACGCAACTAATTGTCGTATTTAAGTTGGACACCGTAGTTTGAACGCACGCATCGCAGTGCGGTGCGATTATCGCATCGCACGTACCCGTACATACGTAGGACAAACCCTTATGCATGGCGCGACGCGGTCGGTTGTCTTTGTTTGCCGTACATGGAAATTAGAAGCAAACGTATGTCTTGTCTTAACATGAAAACGGCTGCATTTCTAATGTTTAATTCAATTTTTTTGACATTAGTATATTGTGAAATGCAACGCCTTTTAAGTTAAGTATTGGAATAACTAATTATTATTAGAACATAATACTTTGTAAGTTGCAAACGTCACTTTTGACATTTCTTATCATTCCGACACCAAGGATAAGCGGATTGAAACCAAATTTTGGGAGGTTTAGGTTATGTATTACGGAATACGTTATCACGCAAAACTATCGTCCGTAAACCGACTTTACAGACAACCAATTTTTTTTTTTAAATAACATATAACAGTATTATTATCCGTTTTAAGTGTGGAAAATTGATTTTTGAGAATTATTTTTTTTGCACAGTGAAAAGGGGAAGGCCTTTAGGGGGAGCTCTTTAAAAAAACAATTACGGTGTCGTGTCGATGCGATGGCGTTTGTTTTGCGCAGTGAAGAAAGGAAGGCGTTTGGGGGGAGTTCTTTAAAAACAATTACGGCGTCGTGTCGATGTGATGGCGTTTGTTTTGCGCAGTGAAAAAGGGAAGGCGTCTGGGGGAGTTCTTTAAAAAACAATTATGGGGTCGTGTCGATGCGATGGCGTTTTTTTTGCGCAGTGAAAAGGGAAGGGCGTTTGGGGGAGTTCTTTAAACAAAATTGCGTGGTCGTGTCGATGCGATGGCGTTTTTTTTTTTGCGAGAAAAGGGGAGTGCGTTTAGGGGGAGTTTTTTTGAAAACAATTACGAGGTCATGTATAAAGAGCAATTACGGGGTCGTGTATAAAAAACAATTACGGGGTCGTGTTGATGTGAAGATTCGGATGCTCCCGAAATGTACATCCGCTAATAAAACTGTTGTGGTAAGAAGTAACTATTCTTTATTTTTTGACGTGATAACGTCTTATAAATTGATGAATCACCAATCTTATAAATTGATAAAACACCGGCTGCATGCACGAAAAAGTGTAACGTTCCTAACGCGTAACATTCCTAACGTTCCTAACGCGTAACGTTCCGCCTGACCCTGTGCGTGCTTTTTGCTAATTTCTCGCTCAATTTAAATCAGATCGGTTTGAAACCAGTCTTAAACGAAAGAGGAGAACATTTTACATAGATTTCGTATAACAGAATTTGCCTAAACAGTTTTTTTATACAAATTTATATAGAAAAATAGCTGTATAAATGCAATGTTGTCTAATGCATGGCGCGACGCGGTCGGTCGTCTTTGTTTGCCGTACATGGAAATTAGAAGAGAACGTATGTCTTGTCTTAACATGAAAACGGCTGCATTTCTAATGTTTAATTCAATTTTTTGACATTAGTATTTTGTGAAATGCAACGCCTTCTAAGTTAAGTATTGGAATAACTAATTATTATTAGAACATAATACTTTGACAGTTGCAAACGTCACTTTTGACATTTCTTATCATTCCGACACCAAGGATAAGCGGATTGAAACCAAATTTTGGGAGGATGTTTGATATGCAAATATGAAGTGGCCTATTGTTTTTGGGGAACATCGGCGCATGCGTAAAAGAATGTATCTCTTATAATGATGTTTTATATAATAATAATATAGTTTTTAAAACGGTTTTTACTCTATCTATTTTTACTAGAAATTTTTGTAAATTTTTTGGGGAAAATCGGCGCATGCGCAAAAGAGATACATGCCATAGTTGTTTTTTATATAATAATAGTATACTTTTTATAGTGTTTTATTATTCTACTTAATAAAATTTACCTAAATTTGAAGCGAAAGATGCAATATCATAGATTCGAATTATTGTAACTATTATATAAATTTAGGTTATGTATTACGGAATACGTTATCACGTAAAACTATCGTCCGTAAACCGACTTTACAGACAACCAATTTTTTTTTTATTCAGATACAACGTTGGCTAACGTCGCGGTCGGCTTAGAAAAAAAAGGAAGTATGAAGTGTCGGATGCAAACTGATTCTACTTATTTGAAATTTAATTTTATTTTATCTATATCATTGATAACATCAATTGCAACTGACTTGAATGGGTCATTAATATTAATCTATGTTTTTACGTCAGTCAATAGTACTCAGTTGTAGTTTGAGAACATTGAAATAGATTAATGTTTTCATCGCGTTCGTTTAGAATGTGATTAGTTGCGGGCTACAAAAAATGTGCGCAAAAGTATATATCCTTTCATTTATTTATCTGAGGTTATTAGATAGATAGAGAACGATAGTAGTTGTCTTTGCCTGGGTTTTAGTATACATAGTTACAAAGTAAATGGTATCAACGCATGATATGTGATGTCACGTCTTAGTCCCGACAAAAACGCTTATTAACGAGAAGGGCTTACATATTTCAATATTAATTATTTCTGACCTTATTATAAATCAGAATGAAGGGATTTAGGCTTCATTTTACTCGGAATTTACTGCTATATTTAATATCTTACAAGAAATCCTAGTACTTATTTTTAGTTCAGGCGTTAGTCGAAACTGATCCTACTCGAAAGTCACACACTTCTGTGTGCGCCATGGTGTATAAAAATAGAAAAAGGAGATAATGAATCCATGAAAACGTTTTTTCTTTAAATGGTAATTAATTTTTACACGGGATACGAATACTGCAACAATTGCTACTTTAAATTGATATGCGTTGTTGTCGACCTTTTTTATTTCTTGAGGCACAAGAATTCTCGACCAGGATTTTTCGAGTATCTCGAAAAATTTTGAATTTTTTAATAAAACTCGATGTTATTTTCAAATGTTTTGTCTATTATAAATTAGGCAGATAGATGAGATCAATTAAATCAAAGGGTAAATTTTTAGTTACCATAAATTGCACTTCATAATTACTACCTATAGTTCATTAGGAACCACCATGGAGAGAAAACGTAGAGTTTTAATGCCGTACTTGGATATCTTGCAACAGTGTACTGATTCTTACTTAACAAATTGTAAGTTGCTACAATAATATTGTACCTACATTATCTAAAGATCATATTGCTGCGCGTCTTTAGGATATATAGCGCTTTTCCTATTTATTGTATGGCGTACGTGTGAAAACTACTCATTAAAAAGTACATATTTTTGATGCGGAGCATTATTGAAGAAGTCTTTTTTTGCTGGAAATATATTGCTCCGTGTGAAAACACTGTAACGAAGTTTTACTAGTGATTTTCTAATACACTTTGTACAGTTGCATCTTTACACCTAAGAATTGCCAGTGACACTGAACAAAAGAACATCATTACACATGATATGTTGCGTCAGTCTGGTACTTGCTTTAAACGGCGCCGGATGGCGTGTATGTTTAAGACATAATATATCTAGACATAATGTTCATTGGACTTTCATGATGTTCTAACACTGCATGTTTTATACATAGACACAGTCACTGGAGAATTGCAGCTCTAGACAAAACTGTCTCTTGTTATGGCTAAAGACATCGGTAAACGATTGTTTTATGTGATTTAATTCACAAGAGAACTGCACGCTTCTTTTACATTTTAATAACAAAAAATATGAGCAAGTTATTCTTGAAAAAGCTATGTATCGGGTGTTTAGAACGATAGAACTTTAGATTTATTTGAAAGATAATTTTATCACATTTAAGTTTTAAAAATAATTTCCGACATAATATGTTAACCACGACTAGCTTTGAGGAACCGCTTTCGATCAGACCAATTTTGGACCACTTTTTCGAGTAATTCAGGCCTTATTTCATCAATTATACGAGTTATGTTGGCTTCCAAAACGTCTATTGTTTCTGGTTTATCAGCATAAACCAATAACTTTACATAACCCTCAAGAAAATAATCCATATACGGCAGTTTTGCTTGTTTACGTAGCCATTCAACCAGAAATGAGCTTCATCATTAAACACAATTTTTCGAGAAAAAAGTGGATTAACTTCAAGCTGTTCTAGGGCCCAATCAGCAAACAAACGACGTTTATTATGGTCAAGTGGCTATAGTTTTTGAACCAGTTGGATCTTATATGAGTGTAGACTAAGATCTTTACGCAAAATTTTCCATGTGGTGAATGCACAGAAGTCCAATTTGTGAATGTCAACGAATAGATCAAATTTGGATCTTCACTAACACTAACACATACAGCATCGATATTTTCTTTTGTACGTACAGTTCTTTGTTGTTTTTGCATTGAGTAGAGAAAATATTGTCTAAAGTCTATCGATAGTTTGACAAATAAACTGCTCTGATAGACGATTCTGTAAACAATAAATTTCACGAAGTGCTCTGTAAGTTTGGCGAATAGAGCCCTGATTTTTAAAATAAATTACAACAATTTCTAAACGTTGTTGCTTTCCATGATAATTTGTCAATGCTTACTGAACAGAAATGTCAAAACAACATGGCTTCTACCTTCTGTCAAATCATAGTTATCCCGATCGAAAGTTCTATCACTCTAAAAAAACATCCGATACATGATGGTTCTTTAATTTATTCATTTTAGGTTGTGTCTGACCAATGTATTTTAGGGGAAGCGAATTACTAAGATCTGCTCTGCGGGAAGGATATAATTAGGGATCTTGCGATATTACTGGTATGATACTTGCATCGATACTTTTATGTCGATATCAAGAATTAAAATTGTGTATCCACAATAGTCTTTATCAGCGACTTTACTCGGTGAACCTTATCTTAACGCAATCATAGCATATTTTGAGTTTAGGCGCATGCATATAGTGGTTCAAGTCTCCAAAATCAGTTCAACCGCTCTCGGATTAAGTCAGTAGAGATAAACAATTTCTGACTACACACTTTCTTGTTTAAAGAGGAAAATTTCTAGGTTCTGAAAAGAAAAAACACTTTTTTACGAGATATATCGTTGAAGTGGATACATTTTAATGTTTCGCATGTTACAAAGCATCAGCGAACAAAATTTTATCATTTTATTGTAGAAAAATATTGAGAAATAAGTCGGTGACGAAACGTTTTTGAGGACAGCTTTTAGAAAAGATCATTCGCGGTGTACACTATATCTCAGCGTAGAATTATTTGAATTCAAAACAATTATATAACAGATGTTTTTCTAGAGCCCAACTTTTTTTTAAATTTTTTCTTTATTTTTAAATTTTTGGTGGTTGTTTGGAGTCAAAATTGCGATTTTTTACAAAACAATCCGCTATTTTATAGCTGTAAAACTCCCTTAATGTAACTAAAAAAAAAACGTTAGGGTCTGGTAGTTTATGTGTAGAAAGTGTATATAAAATTAGAAAAGAATCGGTGCAATAGTTTTGAAATGACGATGTACACGGACTTTTGAAACGTGGTTTCAAGAAAAACGCAATTAAAGTTTTGAACTCTAAAAAAACGAAAAAATAATTTATTTTTTTAACAGCTCCATAAAGTACATTTCCTACAGAAACTTCGTTGTCTTTGACTTTTTTCTCAAGTCTGCGTCTTATTCTAGGGGGTACTACTTTTATATACCCAAAACTTATATAAACAGCGTTTATATTCTCGGCGCTGACTCACCAAGCGCCGAGTTCTTACCGCTCCCCAGTATTAGAAGAGGGAGACTTAAAAGTCTATGACTGAGAGTTTTGCTCCGATTGATTTGAAATTTTGACACAAAATTCTTTAAATGTTTTACTATAAAAAAATTCAATAAAAGAAATCGAGTTTTTTAGAACCCCCTCCTTAAATATCATTCAAAATACCCTGAAAAAAGTTACAGAGAACACACTGTTGGACCGTTACCATTTTACATATGGGTATTGACTTAAATAAACTTATTAACAATAATCGTAATTGTTAGTAGAATTTTTGTTCCAAAATATGTATTGAAGGAGATTTATTTGGTAAAGCTTATTTTAAATTGTTCCTCAACCAAATAAATCTCCTTCAATAATCGTAATGTTAATTCAATCATACTACTCCTGCGGGCAATTCACCTCTAAAAAACAATTAAATACTCAGTAACTTTTTTAGTAGGACTCGATATCTTTCACTGCTGTGTGTGTATATAATCTAAAATTACTCGCTGATAATTTCCTTTGGCATACTATCAAATATTTTTACAACAGAGTGGCCAGGAATAAGGGTCTGTTTCAGTATAAATACCATGGATTAAAACTCATCCGTGTTCTTGGGTCACAATCCGACAAATGATCATAAAATAAGTATATAAATACATATTACGACTTCATTTGTGAGTAACCTTACATAATAGCAAGTGTTGGAGAAAAGTTTTCTGGAATTCTAGACGTTATTTTCATCAGATTGAATTCAACTTCACTTGTGCATCATTTTTGTTGTCATCTGACAAAGACATGCAACGATACTTCATCTGTAAAGTCGTGAAATAGTTTTATACACGACTTCGTCGTGTGGAAAGTTATAACGAGTTATAGAAAAGTTAACGCTGCATACCTTACCGAGGTGCATATTTCTCAATAGCTAATGATGTCTAGTCACCAGTGAAAATATGGCTGATACTAGAAAAACGTAACCTCTAAGAATACCCGTCAAGAAACTGTGCAGATGACGGCCGTGCAGATTTACTGGTACTTGATGATCGCCAACAATGATTTACAGTAACATTAGTAGTCTACTGGATATATAACTGAGAAAGGCAAGGTACTTCTAAAAACGAATATTTGAGAGAAAAACGAAGATTTATTTAATTAAACATCTACAAATAATTGCTCATAGTTAGACTTTTTTACATTAAAAAAACACGAATCCCCAGTACTCTCGATTAAAATGACAGATACACATAACCTAAAAAATTATTTGATTATCAAGAATGGTTAATATAGCTGACAGATAATTTTTCCATCACTACCTTGACATTTCACCGTAGCAGAAATTATTTGGAATTTAAATTTTTTGTATGAGAAAAAAACTTTCTTTTAATGCCACGTGGTCCGTATCGGTTTTATAATATCAGTTACCAATTTTGTTTGCATATATGAATGTTTTCTAGGAACATTATTTTAATTATAGCTACTAAATAAGACTATTGAATTTTACATTATTTTGTGCCTGTAATAAATAAGCTATTATTGGATGGCAGAAGACTTTAATTAACTACAATCGTGGAGTCTTTGAAATAATTTCAAAGTGTTTTGTTCAATATTTCGGAAATTATCATTTGTAAATGGGCGAACGGAAGGCAAAATATGTTTGAACACCGCAACTTTTGCTTTTTTATAAGAGCAATGAACATGTGTTTATTAAAGTGCTAAGCCTAACGTTACACGTCCATGCGCTGCGGAAGGGACTGTGATGTCACAAGTACTGAAATTTCTTCTAGTACACACATATCGAAATCGTTATAATATAAATAATTTTATTCAACTCATGCGCGTTATTCATGTTTTATCATGCCTAAAAACCGAACCCTAAATAGCCATTTACCGACTGTCATAACTTGTCATTACTAACCTCAAACCAAAACATTGAATCGTGCTGTTTGGTGCTGTTAGTATTGACAGTTTTTTTTATAAAGAAATAAATAGATATTTACAACATCTCATTATAATTAAAACATGAATAACGCGCAATTGTTGAATAAAATTATGGGCGCAACTTGTAGGCTAAGTCACGACCTGTCATGAATGACTTAGACTACTAGTTACGCCAATAACTATTATTACTTCAAGAACATAGGTACTACATGTATAGGAGAAGTCAGGCTTTTCACAAAAAAATTAAATAATATAAAGTTTACGAATTAAAAAATCACTTATAAAATAAAAGCATCTATTGTTAAAAAAAGTCTCTTCTTAAATTAATAATGTTCGGGACGTTTTTAATATACTCTGGAATAAACTCACATTTTTCAAATTTAATAAAGGACAAACAATGACAAGATACCTATAGTAATAATAAAATTAATGAGCATAAGATTTCGTCATTTGTGTCAAATAATATTAGGAAAATTTTTAAAAATCCTTAGTGAATGTGACCGGTTTAGAGGAATTAAGTTTCTCGATGAGACAAACTGAATCTAAGAGCATGCGCATCAAGCGTTCTGCTATTAATTTAAGCCACCCGTTCGGTGACAACAACTATTGATTTCTAAATACGTTATGCACGTCATGGTTCAAAATGTATTTACTACTGAACTGAAAATAATTAGTGGTTAATGTTCTGTTTGACACATAATATCGTACAAAATTATATATTAGCTACGTTCATATAGGTCTGATTGATGCGTTATGCAAGTGGTTATGCCGTTTGAATGGAATATATTATATTAAGAGGTAACTAGGGCTAAGGATGGGCAAATGAAAAAAATATATTGATATATGTAGAATAAAATACCGAGCGGGGTGACGTAGCGGTGAGAGCACTAGACTCACATTCGGGAGGTATCGTGCTCGAATCCCGGCGAAGGCAGATGTGACTAGGACTTTTTCCTACTGCCTCTTGCCGAGAAACGGTAATTCGTGTACCGGCCATCTTGTTGAGGTTTTCCATGGTTTCCCTCAATAATTCCAGTTAAATATCGAGATGGTTCCTTACTCAAGGCCATGGACGATTACCTGCAAACTCCTATGCTCTAAATTTGCCTACCTTATCCTAATTTCCTAAAAATTCCTTCATTCGCCCATTGCTATTAATTAAGTTGAAGATTAAAAATTGTAGAAAATAAATGAAAGTATGGTAAAAAAAATAGTTATGGTGCGAATGGCGTCTGTTATGACATAAAGTCGAACAACGGACGTTAAACGTATTATTATTATGTAGAGTAAAAAATATCGATATTTTTATCCCAAGAATTATCTAAAACACATACACACCACGATCACCATCCATAGTCTTTTTTTTTTTTTGGGTTGCGTTCAAGGCGAATCAAGTTCATAGGACCGTGCTCGAAATATAGAGGCAGCACTTACGTCGAAGCTCGCGCGCCCTGGTGTTAAATTTTTGCATGAAACGGGCAAAAATGAGATGATCGGAGCAGTACGCGCCCCGCGGTCAGATACATGCGATGTATGTACAGAGCTCTTAAAAAAATATCGAATTTGACAATCGGAAATAAATATCGATATTTTGAAATTAAAAATATTGACGATATATATATATATATAGGTATCGATTATTTTCCGAAAAAATAGCGATATTTTGATATATCGATATTTTTTACTCATGCCTAACAAGGGTCGTCGCAAGTGGGAGTGCAGGAGGGCGGCAAATCACATGAACACTGAC
Organism: Xanthostigma xanthostigma; assembly: GCA_963575645.1. Lineage (NCBI taxonomy): Eukaryota > Metazoa > Arthropoda > Insecta > Raphidioptera > Raphidiidae > Xanthostigma > Xanthostigma xanthostigma. The sequence goes on from OY754465.1 coordinate 21,126,993, forward strand.
CTATTATTTGTGATAAATTTTACTCAATGCGATGAAATTGGAGACAGAGGAGAGCCACTACGAGGAGTGCAAAATTCAGGATGTGTGTTTAAATTATTAACAATTAATTGTTCTTAGGCATATATACATAGCGGTTTAAGAGACATATTTATTTTAATAAAAAATCAGTCGTGTAGTCTAAAAAATCTGTTGTTTGTTTGTGTAGGATAATAAAATTTTCATAAACATATCTAACTGGAAATCGAACTTTTCAAAGATATTTTGAAAACCACTGCGTCCTTCAATTAAAAATACACTCCAATGTAAATTTTTTTTTGTAATTTTGAATTGAATTGACCAGCTATGGATTTATTAATTTATTCTATATAATTTATCTGAAATTAGAAAAAAATTCCAGCCAATTGGACGACGGGACCATTCCAACTTCAAAAATGTTGTAGTTTGATGTAGTACAATAAAGAGAATAAAATTTTTGATATCGCGACCGGTGACGCGGGGGTAATGGCTAGTATTCAATATGATATTTTCTACTCGTTGCCATGGTCACCTACATAATATGTTCCACGTCATGGAATACAACAGATTTCTTTTTATTTTAAAAATATATTCGAAACTATAAAGTTTAGAAAAAAAATGTTTATAAAACTTTCTTGAAAAATAAATGGAATAATAAACCGTTATGAAAAGTATACCATTATTATATAAAAAACAACGTATAGCATATATCTTTTTTGCGAATGCGCCGATTTTCCCCCAAAACAATGGAGGTATCCTATTTAGGATTCAAACATCCTCTCAAAATTTGGTTTTAATCCGTTCATTCGTTTGACCTATATCGTGCTCACAGACTAACAGACGCACAGAGTTTTTTTTCCAAAAATATGTTTTTTTGGATTCAGGGGACCTCAAACGAAAAGATATTGTAAAATTTGGAATAGTGATTTTTGACCTAAACTAGTACTATTCCCTACTTGTAGGTTGGAATGATAAGAGAAAATATGAAATAAGACCACGAAACAAGTTATGATTGTTTTTATTAAGAAAACAAAAACAGATAATATTTTAGATGCAATTTCTTATTGAAAAAAGAATAGTTGAATTATAAATGTTAAACTAAATAACTGAGCTCGAAAAATAATAATTTAATTGAAAAATATTATTTATGTTAAACTGAACACTTGATTGTACAAGATGATTTGTTTTATTTTTTTAACATAAAGCAACATAACGCATATATATACCTACGTATTAATATTGTGAATTATTAACTTGCGTTTTTTGCAAATAAATATAACGTTGTTATGAAATTTTTTAAAATTTTCACTCAAATGTGAGAAGTTTTCCTCCTGCGTTGCGTTTTTAGGCATCCCGTGCGAGTTGGAAGAGAAACAGATTGGCGTAGGTTAGAACTGAATCACGTCAGAGGTTAGTAATGCGAATGCCAGGGAATTGGCAATGATCCAACAATGATTATTACTTCCTGTAACAGTTACTGAGTACCCACAATGAGCAGTTACTAAGATAACTACCGTGAAATAAGTGTCAGTTGATAGTGCACCGTGCCATAACCGCTTCGCTATGTTAAACAGCATCGCAACTCGGTATCAGTTATAGTCCAATCCGAATAAAAAATGTTTTAGATTTTTTCATTTGTATATTTTTGCTTATACCTAATAACTATTTGAAAACGAAACATGCAAACCCACATATTTGAATATAGGCCCCTTCACACGACGCTGGATTTCGAGCTCGCTCGCTTGCAGGCTGCCATGGATGGTATCCTGCTTGGTGGTTAGTAGTTTCACTTCACACGCCGCTTGCTGGTTTGCTCGCTGTTTTGCTAGGTTAACAAGTATATTCAAAATTTAAATATGGATGTAATGGTTATGCAAGGAATAATTCGTCATAGACGAATTGCCTCAATGACTTTTGTTGATGATATATGTACAATAATTGTTGTTTGATGATGCTTTGTAACATGTGAAACATTAAAATATATCCACTTCAACGATATCTCTAAAAAAATCGTAAAAAAGTTTTTTTTACCCGTTAGACCCTTCATTGGCAAATAAAAAATATTTTTTATGGATGGTTATAATGAGTAAAAAAAATGTGTTTCGTTCATGAAAAAACAGTTTGGGTCAAAAATTTAAAGGGTTATCCGATTCATCTGACGTTACAATTTCCTATTGCACAGACAAATTTTCATTAGAGCAGTTAATGACCCTTTTGTCGATACTGTCTTCATAGTAAAAAAAGAAGCTTCTATTTCCGTCTGGCGAACATTCTACACGCGATAAAGGAGAGAGCAGCAAAGTGCAAACCATGATATCGGTAAACGTCGGTCGGTCGCTCGGCCAAATGCGCCATGTGTGTCATGTCGTAGTGCACTGATAACGTAATGTACACACACATGAGCACAACCGTGCATGCGAGATCTCCTGAATGCAACTGGATACTTAAAGCATTGCATCCTTCTACGAGTTCAGAGTATACACTTCTACATATGTGGCTTAAAAGCAATATCAAATAGATTTTTTGGTATTTTGTCCATATCTCTATGCAGATTTTTACTTTCCTAAATATACAAAGTATAATCTTGTGATCGTAATAATATTTAATTTTGAATTTTTAATGATTTTACCGGGTAACCGGTAATTGCCCGTATTCCTCTCGGGAGAAGAAACTATGACTAATTTAACCTCTACAACTTGAGGTCGGAAATGCGACTTTTTTGAAAAAAACCTACTTCGGTTTTCTTTTTACAAAAATCCAAATTTTGAGAGTTAGAAATTAAAAAAAAATATTCTCACTTTTTGGCCTAAATTTTTCCACGATCTGATAGCTTACTAATTGGCCAACCTTCCTAAAGCTAAAAATCACGAAATTTACTGTTTTTATGTTGTGCGTTAAAACTTACAATAAATAAAAAAAAAATAAAAAAAAATATTGTTCATAGAAGTGTCCTTATCATAAAAAATGATGAATTTTGGACTCTCAAGTGATAAGGTTAAATCATTCCTAATAAATCATAGGTTCTTCTCCCGAGAGGAATACGAGCCATTAACGGTCACTCTATATAAGTTCCCTAAATTCAAAAAGTTGCTCTGTCTATCGCTGAATCTAGAGATCCATTAATTTTCCTCAAATTTAGAATGCTTGTTCAGAGTGATCACTCATCTAACTCAAATATGGGAAAAGAAGGGCCCTAATAATAGATAAAAACAATGGAGCTGGAACTAGCGGCCGAACCTGGCAGCCAAAAAATGTTTATATTTCTTGCCCTTTGCTGGGAATTTTTTAACGAGTAGGCAAGAGTATAGGGATGTTACAGAAAAAGAAACACGTTAACATATTTGCTTTCTCAAAAACATCTCTAAAGATTTTGATTAAATATTGCACAGGGAGTCCCAGAGTACCTAAAAACGTGTCCTTTTTAAACGGTTTTATTTTCGTACATTTACTTGCTTGTTTGTTTATATATTTGTTTTAAATCTCGCGAGCAATTTTTCACCTATTTCTCGTTATCCGATTGAGTTGAAATTTTGCACACTTGTTTAGTTCCGATGACTACATTATCGTGGTAACTAGCTGACCGACCCGGCTTCGTCCGAGTGCGAATCGTACATTTAATTAAAGCACATTAAAAACCAAACTGTTTTAGCATTTTCAGTCACATCGCGTAGATATAGAGTGCAGAATTTTTGCTGTATTTTTACGACTCTCTGAAATACCCTGTATATTAACATTAACATGTAATTTTTTGTTGTTTAAAAACAAAAAATTTAAAAAGACGTTCGTAACATTGAAAAATAAAGAGTTAAAAATATGTATAGTCGTGTAATAATTTGAAAATTGGATTTAATTTTCCTTGTTCGAAAGTGTAAGTAGTTCAGAATTTGTACTACAGAACAATATTTATTTTAAAATATTTAGGTACATAACCTTGTGCATGCATTGTTCTCAGACTATATATGTTAAATAATGCAGAAGAAATTCTCTCTTTTATATAAAGAAAAAAGGGGGCAGCTCCTTTTCTCTGCATAAAATATTTTTATGAAGTTTTATGAAAAGAAAAATGTAAGGATATAAAGTTTATGACGTAACCGTGATACAAAAGTTTTTCTAATGAAAATTTAGTCTAAGTAAATGTATCCATAAACTTCTTCAACATTAACCTTCTGTTGAATTTTGACGTTTTATTTTTACAACTTATTCTTTTATTTAATTTTTACGTCTTAACTTACTCATTTTTCAAGGTCACCTAGCGAAAGTGTAAAACAAGTTCAATAATGTGCTTGTGTTAAAGTAAAAATTATTACTCGAGTAGAATAAGTTAAGATTCAATATATGTAGGCATATCTATGTTGGGTTTATTTTAGTATTAATTATCATCAGGAGAATATAATTCTTTTTATTATTTAGCATCAAGACAATACATAAAATTATAATGAGCTTGTACTATCGTTTTCTTGCCAGAAACGTGTTTCCAGTATTTTTGTCTATTAATGTTTACCAGCAATTACTCGAGGAATTTTAATAAAAACAGCAGGAGACACGTTCTCCCACCACCAAAACCTGAACGTCCACCACATTTTTTACATTTTATGATTATTTAAATCCTGTTATGGGCAAAGTATCGTAATGGACTTTTTCACATTTTCCGACACCGACACGCCGGAAAAGTTTTATATTCACACTAGCTATTACCCGCGACTTCGCCGCATGTGTTTTAATTTTTTTGCTCGGAACCCATAAAGTTTTTTAAAATAAAAGTTACCTAAGTTACTCCTTATAACTTCAGGTAGTGAAAGTCCCGTCTAAATCGTTCCAGTCGTTTCGGAGATTATCCGGAACAAACAGATAGACAGAAAGACACAAATATTAAAAATTGTTTTTTTTTGTAAGTACCGTATGTATTTCCATATGCATTTAGTAAAAAGCTGTTATTTTGACATTACAAACAGACACTTCAATTTTATTTATTTGTGTCATAGAGATATAAGTAACTAGAGTACGCTAGTGCGTTTGCTTGCCATAAGTGAAAGTGTCCTTAGTTAAGAGAGAGAACGCTGCAGAAAACCAGAAATTTGTTTACTCATATCAGCATTGTTTTGCATCATTAGTTACAACAGAGATAAGGAACTGTTCTCCCTTTTACACTTTCAATGTTCTTTCGCGTACTGTATTGTAATATCTCTATGATTTCTATAGATAAATTTTCTGACAATGTCGATCGAGCGCACCACTCACAAAAACAAACAAATAACAATATTAAAAAAATTATATTAATGTGACTGTGAAAAATGCGTCACGACGGAATCGTACCACCAATAAAGTAAATGAATAAAATTGTTTGAAAATCGGCGACGACACGAGTGGTGTGATTGCACCTCACCGCTTGAAACGACTCGATACCGATGTGTACGCAGAAATTCTCAAATTTACATGAAATTTGCGTTCACCGGCATATTGGCAATTGGTTTTTTTAAAGACTTAATGATTTTATTTGTATAGTTGTATATTTTTTATTTTAATCTTTTTAGTACATTTTATTAAAATTCGTCGAGCGGTGTAGCGTAGTAGTGAGAGCACTAGACTCGCATTCGGGAGGTACCGGGTTCGAATCCGAGCAGGGGCAGATGTGGCTGGGACTTTTTCCTACTGCCTCTTGCTGAGAAACGATAATTCCTGTACCAGCCATCTTTTTGAAGTTTTCCACGGTTTCCTTCAATAATTCCAGATGAATATCGAGAAGGTTCCTTATTCAGGACCATGGACCTGCCAAACCCTTATGCTCAAAATTGGTCTACCTTATCCTTATGTCCTAAAAAACCCTTCATTCCCTTTTGGTATTAATTAGTTGAAGTTAAAAAAAAGTTAGAAAATAACGGACAGTATTGATAGATGGAAAATAGTAAAGGTGCGAATGGCGTCTGTTATGACATAAAGTCGATAAACGCATACCTATTTATTATTACCAAAAAATTGGCAGTTACCGTTTTCTAGATAAATTAATTAATTAATGATTAACTACATATTATATGCCTGAAGACAATCTCTAATACAAAAAGTTGTTATGAAAGAAAAATTTTGATACCGTGTGTGTAAATTACAATAAAATATTAAATAAATTATATTATCAACAAAAAACCAAAACAGAAGTTAGATAAACAAATCTGATGTATGGGTGCATTTTGTACTATACGTTAGTATTGAATACATAGTGTTTTCTATAACTATAGTTTACTATACAAAACCTTCACAGTCATGAGATCAATTTTCTATTTTAGTTTATGTCATTTCTCACCAGATGTTGAAATTGAAAACTACTTCTCATTCTCGATATTTTTCTATTTTCTTTTTACACTTTGTTGAAGAAAAGCGTTATTGAACTCTATTCGGCAAAATTACAAAATTTATTTTTAAGAGTGAATGTATTCATATTGTTTAAGATTTATTGGAAAGGTAGACATGAAATAGTATTTAACTCTTCGTCAAACTGATCAAAATATCATATCTTCAATCTCGTTAATATGTAAAGTATTTAAAAAATAATTCGATTAGTTTTTGTTCAGTTGTTATTACTAAAATGTGAAAAAAGTATGCTTACATAAAAATAAGTTCAAAAACTAAAACCCGATTACAGAAAAGTATAAAACAAGAAAATATTCTCGTCTGTGGATAGCCGTAGTCGTATGCCATCTCTTATATATGAGGCTCCTCTAGATGTATAGCGTGATGCACTCTGCTCTAAGGATTATTATCGCTTACTACTGTTAAAATGTAATATTTTGTTAGGGTAGATGACATACGACCGCGGCTATCCTCAGATGAAAATATTTTCTTGTTTCATAGTTTTCAGTAGTCGGATTTTAGTTTTTTCAATTTATTTTTCAATTTGCTCACCCCTGGGACCAAAATTCAAAAATAAATGTAGCTTATATTACCCGGGCCATAATAACAAATCGATTGACATCTTATTTATCAAAATCGGATAAACAGTTTAGGAGCTGCGGTGAAACATCCATATAAATACAAACATACATGGCTGCTTAACTCATTACCCTTCTTTTTGGCTTCGCCGCAGTCGGGTAAAAAGACACACGTTTAATTTACCGTAATGGATTTTAAATTTATTTTTATGATAATCCTGACAGTGAGTTGTCAACAATAAGCAAAATTATTTTGGTTAATCTATACTAAATCTATAACCTAATTATTTCTAAAATTTTAGATTGTTATCTGTGAAACAGACACAGTAATTATAAAGTTGCAATATTCTAATTGCACCTTAATTTCTTAATGCAATAAATTTTATGTAAAATCTGGAAAGACGTTGGACGAGTAATATTTAGTTCGTTCTAATAAAACTAAAACCAGGGCGTGATAATGACACCGGACTGGCAGACAGCGGATGGAAAATAGAACTGAATTTTCAACATTGAGACATGATTCCTTAATGCATCTTCCCTCTTCTGACGCTATGCTATGTTGGATTGTACATTATAACGTATACAAGTTGCAGTAAAATATCTCATCTCATGCCGAGTACCAAACTCCCATCTAAAACATTAATGTGAAAAAGGGAGCCAAGTTCAATATTCAATACAAAAGAATTGAGATCTAAAATTGTGCCAAGTTTTTACTTGGCAAGTTTCCGTGCTTTACATTATGATTTATATCTAAATTTCATATTTATATGCGTGAAAACTTGCCAAGTGAAAACTTGGCAGCTTTTTAGATCTCAATTCTTTTTGTATTAAATATTGTACTTGGCTCCCCTTTTCACATTTATGTTTTTGATGGGGTATCATTACTAAAGAAATTATTATTATTTATCATTCAAAAGTGATTTGTAAAAGTAATCTTTTTTTCTGTACCTATTGTTTTCTTTTTCGAAAAGCGCTAGGTGTTAATAAAAATCGATTGCTTGGAAAATATTTCGAATCTTAAAAATTCACTGTTTTCTGATTTTTTCCTTTATATACATTCAGTTACCCAGCTGGTCGCCAAATTTCAACTTTTTGGGTCATCTGGAAGTGGGTTAGTTTTTTAATCTATATGTCAGTGAGACAGTCAGTGATAAAGGTACCGATTTGTAGCCGTTTATATCTCAATAACCGTTTGAGCTGTATTTATTAAGTTTATGGTTCTAGTTAATCTAAGGAACTTTAATAAATAAACCAAATTTCATTTGTTTATGTTAAATAGATTTTGACTTATTAAGGGGTCAAAAGTGGCTCCAAATGGTTCTTGTAATACAGCACACGGCTGCTGTTTACTTTTTTTTGGTTGAACTTGACTTGATACGCTGCCGCGTGTCTAGATACATTATCAGTAAATATATGGTGTAACAATGACCTTCGATGGTTTGCCACACATATTTCTAATTGAGAAAAGCATTGTTGAATTTTAAGTCGATCTCACTAAAAAAATAGCGTTTCAAATCAAACGTTATTTTTGATGGGTGAACATCTTCACTCCCTCCCAAAAAAAAGTATTCTCGGGCTAGAATGAATTCGCAAACTCTTACACCCAGTCACGAATTGCTGACGTCAGCAAGGTCGAGACGATTACGACCCACGTGTTTATGCGCACAATAACCTGCCGCGCCAGTGCTTTGTTTTTTGTGTAAGTACATGTATTTTACATACTTTTTTCGACAATTTCTCACCCATGCTAATGTTTTCTAACCATTTTGATAAAAAATTTTCTCGAAAAACGATACTTTTCTCTGAAGATCACTCATTTGTTTTTCTGTGGCGACATAAGATTGTGTGTAAAAGCTGTAAACATTCGCAAACTAAGGTCCTTGTCAAACCATATATCTGAGTATGCATTTAATCCTGATAGACTTTCGCTCACGTTAAAATCACTTTTGACGGAAACCTAACTGTCGTAGCCGAATAAGACGTCTGTTAAGTTATCGCAAACAGTTTCTACGTTTCATCTAAATCGGTTCAGAAGTTTTCGATTGATGATATCAAAATTCTTGCCTTTTCGTGTTTTTGAAGAACTTTTTAAATTTTTTAAAGGTTACTTTACACAAATTTTAACAAAGGAGCTATCATAATGACAAGTGAACCTTTATCTTCAACTTATATAAACATTGTGACTAATAACCTATAGGTACTGTAGACGAACAAAATGCAGGCCAAGGCAGCCATGTTGTAGCTGTCGTTTCTTCTCGACAACATACCCTGGGTGGGTAAGTGTTTCACAGCTGTTACGTATAATTATCGTTATATAATTTCTTAATTCATGCCACCATGAGCGTCTTGAGCATACCTGCTTTTAATATTGTACAGCATGATCATCAATTTACTTTTTATGTGAGAGCAATTATTTACAAGACTGAAGAAAAAGATGGATAGTTTGTGTTGAGAGAACGTACAAAGGATGGGAGTAAAAAGTTGTTTGTCAATTTCATATGTAACTTTGATTGATTTAGTATGGAATTATCGTTAACAGCTAATTTTATTTTTATTTATTTATAAGAAGAGGACAAGTCCGGGGAAATCCGGACGGATGGCAACCCTAGGCTAGTCTATGACAAAAAAGCAAAGCCAGTTGTTTGGGTGTGGTGACCTTGAAAATCAGCTAATGTAACATTGTCGTTTCGCATGAACGTGTGTGCGTACAAGTGTACTGACAGTGGACGTACATTTAGAATCCTTAATTTACTAGCTTGTGTTTCTACTCAGAGCCGGCCTCACGCGAAATGTTTTTAACCGCCCGCCCTCAAAGAAATATATTTTCTAATTTATTTGAGCAATTTGACTAGTCAATGGGAGCCCTTTGTGGAATCGGTTGGAAAAATCTCTTTGGAACACCTTTTTGCAAAAATTAATTTGACTGCCAGTGTTTTTGATCTGTTAATCAATGAAAAGTCTAGTCTTCTTGCGCCCTAACCTTCGCTCAACATACGCACTCCCCTGCTGATACTGCTTTTTTACTCTTATGGCCATATTCATAGAACAGTATTAAAGATAGAAATTACTAATCTTGGACCAAAATACATTATATAAAAAATTACTTTATATTCACCAAACACAATTACAGGTGGAACGGTTGCACTATACTACTTTTTCATTTTGTTGATTGTTTTGACGTTCACCCAAAAATCCAACCGATGGCGTTAGTGTAGACGTCAAAACAAAAAAATTCATAAAATAATAATGTTTTATCCTAACCCAATTGCACACAGACCTTCCACCAACATTAATGTTTTACAACTATACACTTCACAAACGGTTAATAAACATAATTCACAAAAACAAACTGTAAAGATAATACTCCACGCTTATAGGTTATTATTATGATCTATGTGGCGGCCATTATTATTTTATCAGCAAATAAAAATTTATACCCTAGAAGTAAGACAGAATCAAGGATGTTATATAAAAATTCCAGCGCGTCCGCAACAGACGAACTAAAAGTCTGTGCTGCTAATTTCACTTTCATTTTATTTTTTTCCCATTCAATATGCTCGGAACTCAATTTATTGGCAAATTTAAAAGTAAGATTCTTTTGTAATTCAAACAGTTTTTCTATGAAATTCCATTCAATTTTACTTGATTTGACCTCAAAACACTTATAAGTACCAAGAGCATTTCTTGCTAATTTTAGCATATGACATGCATCAGCTATAAAATATACATCATAATCTCTGCTAGGATGTTTGAAATTGCATTTAATTTCATCGTATGACTCTACAAAAAGTTTACAACCCAAAAGCTCCATAGTGTTAAAGTTAGTAGCAGTGCCATCGCAAGTAACTCCCCAAATTCTTAAACCTGCATCAGCTGAAAGCTTTAGAGCGACCTTAATTAGCTCGCATTGAGTCCTGGCGTCTAATTTATTTTGGAATATGTATCCAATTGGCCATTTCCATTTATTATTTATACTACAAAGCATAAAAAGTAATGCTTCTGTAGCGGGAGTTTCTGGATATTCCAGTTCAAGTTCGTTTCCGTAATCGCAATACCCAACAAATTTCATGGCGCTAGGATCCCATATTACTTGTTTTCGAATCGCCATGGCATCAAGAAGTAAAGTGCATTCTTTATCCTCTTGCGGATAATCGTGCAATGCCATGAATACCTCCTTGAAAAATCCAGGTTCTGCATTAACAGAAGAAGTCCAATTTCGAATGGATGACGGGTGAGGTAAATTAAAATGTTTTCTAGAAATCAGAATATTTTCGTTTGTAACATTAAATAAAATTAGTCAAAAAAATACAAGCTTTATAAATATTGTCTTACCTGCAGTAATTGTACGCTTTAGGAGAATAATAATTTAATGTTAATGCAAACTTTTTTAATTCTTTTGAATATCTTCTGCCAGTGGGTTTCCTTGTTTTGTTTTTCAATTCAGTTTTGAAAATTTCAAGGCTAGCTCCTTCAAAATGATGCGTTAATAAATTTTCCTGATCTTCACTTATCATTCTTTTATTACTTAATTGTTGAGTTAAGTCTTTGAGACTGTTTATAGTTTTATCCCTTCGTCTTATTTTTTGACTAAGTGTTTTAATTTTTCTACGTAATAAACGTTTCGTTGGACTTGAATTTATTTTTATATCTTCAGTCTGGATTGTAACCGATACAGAAGGACCTTTAACCTCTGATAATTTTGTAGGTGTGACTACATCAGGCCGCATAATTTTTTCTTGTGGCAAATTCTCGGTGTCTGTAAGTCGCTTTCTGGTTTTTCTTTCTTTTCTAACTTTTTTCTGTAAATGAACAGGATAGTTTGGAAATACAGAAGGTACCGCATCAGGTTTTAGACGTTTTATATAAGTTCCTGGTCTTTTTAAATAATCTGTCTCTAAGAAATGATCACTGCACACTTTTGAATGTTTTGTGGGTTCGAAATTCTTTCTTCTCACAGCATTTATCCATAAAGTTAATACGCTTCTGTTGGTCATAGGATATCTATAAATTAATCATAATTTTTAAAAGGAATACAGTCAATTAAAAATATATATAAATAGGAATACTTACTGAAAAAATTGTCGAGGATTATCCTTGGCACGTCTATTTGTACATCCATAAACACTACAAGAAGCCGGCATTATGTTGTTTTTTTTATAAAAAGTCTATTAATTGTTTGATAAAGTAAACTGTAATTAATAATATCAATCACAACTAACAATAGAAATCACAATAAAACAAAATATATTCGTGAACGCGCGTGTTATATCTATGTGTTAATATACGAAAGTGTCAAAGTAACACTGTTTTGCCCCTTCTACAAATGGCGGCCTACCCCCACCACTTGCCTCACTTGAAGTATAGAAGTTAGCCATCCAGCGAGCTATTATAACATCCTTGGACAGAATAGATTTATACCTGCAGTAAACATAATTATGCTTGGTGAATTGAAATATCGCTATTTACTCGGAGGATAACCGAATAAATAATTACTTAGGTTCGGTGAATATGGCCATTATTGAAACTGAATTTAAATAATAATAAACACAGTATATTTGAGCCAATAGTTTAATAATTTGTGAACAGACTATAGAAGATACCGCAACATTTAAGGAAATAACCAAATACGACCGACACACTGAAAGCCTTCAACTAAAAGCTTTGGTAATATATATGTGCAGGATTGCCAATATAATGTATTCAAAGGCTCAACTAATTAAAATGTGTCAGCCTAGAAATGAACCCACGCTTCAAATTTAATAACTTCTGCATGAGAACATTATTAAGAAGTCGGTATGTTACAGCCCTATATTATTGGTGTAATAACACGAGGACGTATCAACGGATTTTATGTTTTTGGGAATTATTACTTGGAAGAAATTTTGTTTTAAATAACTAATCGTATTGCAATCATTAATACTTATATAGGACAGACTAAACATACAAATTTAATTTATTATAAGACCAAATAGAAAACTCTTAAACGGTAATGGTTAGTTTTTAATGAAAACGCATTTTTAATAATTTTAAATCTTTGATTAACGTCTGATTAGAACTCTTCAATAAATAAAATTATCGAGCAATTTTTCAGACAAAATTGGTCGATAATTTTATTTAATAATTTTAATTATTGATCACTTAATATCAATTGCGCTCTACAATAAAATAATTTCTTGTATTGTTTTTAGATAAATGAAAAGATGCCCTTTCCAATATTCGGGTAAGATATTTATTATTCACACCTTTTTGGTTAATATGCGCTGAATTTTTTTTTCGAATAGCGTGTTTTTTGTAATCTATATTCAGGGAAATTATAAAATACAATTTATTCCTTTTAACTTTGTTTTGAATAAAACATTTCTTGCTTTGAAATTTCGAGGAGTTTTCCAGAAATAATAATTGTATGAAAATAGATGGTTCTTAAAGATAAATTTTTTTTAATTTTTTTTAGTTTAAAATTCGTTTTGTTAAAACATATAGTAAAAGTTACTACTAATTGTGAATAATTATTTTTTATCGCCGATTAAAATAAAATTTTATGTAGGATTTCAACAATAAAATTATTGTTTACAAAGATATCACCAAAACTAAAATTATTTAGTATCTACTCTTCAAATATACATTATTGGTATGCTTATATTTTGCAATTTATTCTAGAAACTTCTATTTTAAAATCCGTAGTAAATTTTCCAGCTTTTGTATGCCTCAAAATACAAAATAGCTCAAATAACTTACCGATATATTCGTAAAATAATTTATATTGCGTATCTGGGGGAAGTAAAAAGCAAGTTTTATAATTAGAACAAAAAGTTGTAGTATAAAGTTTGAAGATTAAGTAATTATACTTGCAAATGTTGTAGATTTTAATTAATTCGGGTATTTTGTTGGTGAATCATTAATTTCTAATTATATATCCTATTAAAATCGGCAGCTAGCTTTAATCTGTGCGCTGCGTGATTAGATTAATGCGAGTTTCTGTCAGCCGAAGTAAGTTTCCGTGTTCTGTGTCTCTGAAAGATTAGACTTGCGTGAAATTCAGTACATCCAAGCTAGTGTAACACACTAACGTCAGCTCATTCCAATCCAATTTATCTAATGACATTGTTACATTGATATTTTGAATTTGCACTGTTTACGTCGCAATCTCAGATGCGACCAAACCGTCTACAACATGCATTCGTCTTGGATATTAATAACGTAGAGAAAATTATGCTTTTTTTATGAACGTTTTTTATGATCATTAAATCTACAGTGAATTTCATTTAAAATGCAATATAATTGTTAATATTAAGGCAGCTACGGAAATAATTCATTACAGAAAATCGTTCCACATAAAATGCAACATACATAGTTCGTAAGCATTTTATAAAGAACGATTTTCTGTAATGGAATAATTATTTTCATAGCTACCATATCTACAAAAAAATCATGCCTATATACCAGGTGTTTTTGAAAACTGGACGTTTTTCTTTATAAAACAACGGGTTGAATAAAAAAAAAGTTCGAACGAAAGTTGTTGAGTTTCAAGGGGAAAATCGTTTGGACAAAATAACCACCCCCTTCTCCTCACCCCTTAGCAAGGAGAGAGTGTGACTTTTGGTTTTTAAATGGGAACCTTCATTTTTTACCATGTAATTTTTTTTGCATGTGAAAATGAACATCTGTTGTCTGAATTTTTTTAAAATTTTACTTTATTTTCTTGCAAATCGCTAATAATTACTGATAACGCATTGAAGAATCAGCAGGCTCTCGAAAAAACTCTCCATGGTGACGATTCGGCTCGAAGTTTTTATACCAAAACGCTTATTAAAAAAAATCATTAATTATTAGCGATTTGCAAAAAACTAAAAGTAAATTTAAAAAAATCAAACAAAAGATGTTTATTTTTACATACAAAAAAATCGATGTTAAAAAATGGCGGTTCCCATTTAAAAAACAAAAATCACGTTCTCCCCCTGCTGGGTTGGTGGGGGTGGTTATTGTGTTCAAATGATTTCACCCTCGAAACCCAAAAACTTTTGTTCCAAATTTTTGTTTTATTCAACCCGTTGTTGCTGTATGTTACACGTAAGTGACATTCACTGTATATTTTATGTTGAATTATTTAGAAAATAAGTCTTTTTATAGCAACATTTTTTTAATTTTTTCTACTTTAACGATTTAAACTATATCAACAGCTTTTGATTTTTTTAAATTGATTTATGAGAATAATTTCTTTGCCTAGCAGTTTGCCATTTTCATATTTTCAACAAAGAACAAAAATAATCCAATTTTAACGGATGATTGACAATTTTAACACCTTTTTCGAAAATTCAGCTTTGTATTTTTTAATAATAACTTTCAATTATAAAAGTTTACACTGGTAGTAAAATATTTGACGTTGGAGAGTTACAATTTTGAATATTTTATATCTTGTTTGTAATATTACCTAAATCTGAAAAATGGCTCTAGGAATCTTTAAAACTATAGAATTAAAAACTAAGTTGCGATTTATTATATTACTATGCATTCAACTAATTTCTGTATTACTTATTAAAAAAACAACTCGATTTGTGCACTTTGTCTCTACACAGTGTGTTTACCGATAGTTTGACGTTGGAGAGTTACAATTTTGAATATTTTATATCTTGTTTGTATTATTACCTAAATCTGAAAAATGGCTCTAGGAATCTTTAAAACTGTACAATTAAAAACTAAGTTGCGATTTATTATATTACTATGCATTCAACTAATTTCTGTATTACTTATTAAAAAAACAACTCGATTTGTGCACTTTGTCTCTACACAGTGTGTTTACCGATAGTGGTAACAGTGAATAATTCTTGTAATAGACCGGCAGGCGGTGACACTAAAAGTACCGTTATCGCGGAATCGAATTTTTTTATATAAATCGATAGTCAACAGTTATACGAACAAAATGGGCTTAGCACGGTTTGATTTAATAAGCCGAAAATATGTTTAATAAAATTAATTATCCCAAAAAAGCAAAATTGTTTCACCGTTATCGCGGATCTTAATAAATTGTAGTGTATTCGATAGGAAAATTCGTTATTAAACACAAAAAAAACTGGCTGACAAACTTTATTCGGCCGAAAGTGTCTAGCATATCTATTTGAATAGCGTGAGAGGGGGTAAAATTGCTCCAAAGCCAACTCACTGAGTAGCTTTTTTGCGAAATTCATAAAACGCGGCTAACGAAAAAGTACTCTGCATCTTTATTTATTTGCAGTTTAATCAATATTTATATTACCATATTTTTATCGAAAAATGATGTTCGAATCGTGATAAATGATGATTATATGTAGTAGATATTCGATATAAGGTGAACAAGTGGTAACCTTTTGTTTCCAATTATACAAAACGTCACGTGATCATAATATAGTAGACGACGCAATGACGAAGTCAGATCGGAAAGGAAATAGTGATTGGGTGCCATTCGTTGCATAATGTAACCTCAACCCTTTCAACTTGCCATGGATGAGTGGATTGATAAAGTACTATAGTATTGTATTAAGCTGGGGCTGTCTAGGTTTTATTAATTTTGAGGTATTTTCCTCCATTCTTTAAAATTATCTAGTCTTATGGGAAATTCATATTAATGTACTCAATAAACACAGAACTATTTACCTATGCTTTATGTAAATTTTTATTGCACTTTTACGTGTAGTTTTGGGGAAACATTACTTAAAAATTGTCGAAATAATTATTATCAAACCAGCTGTCAGCCATGTTTGAACTAAATCTGTCTCTGTCTAACGCATTATACGAAATATACAGCTGTAGTCGAATTAAGTCTATTTAATGTTTAAATATTATTTTTAATTATGACTTATTCGCTATGTGCTGCTGCTAGGAAGGGAGACGCTGAAAAATCATGCGCGCTTAGCGGCGAAAGCTGGTATTTTTACGGCATATGTACTGATATAAAATCAAAGATCAAAAATGAAAATTCGTAAATAGTGCATTATTAATTGTAATAATACATAAAAAAATTATGATGTTATCTTTTATTGTTTCCTAAAATATAAAAATAAATGAATTCTTTTTTCACAATTTGGTTTAAAATTTTGATGCTGAACATTAATTTTAATTTTATTTCACTCTTTACTAGTTGTCCCATTTGACATACCTAATGTATAAAAGCGGCAGTAGGTTCGCCGGTCAGTGGCGCAAGATGTTGCGACTTTTATGTTGCACATAGCGAATAGAATTTAATATTTGAAAAAATTAAAAATGAGTTACGAGAACGTATTACAGACGTGAAACTTCTATGTGGACAAGTGGAGAAAAAAAGAAGTAAAGTGGACAAGTGGGAAAAAAATAACAAGTCTAATGGACAAGTGGAAAAAAGGAAGTAAGTCCAATGGACAAGTGGAAAAAAAGTAAGAGTAAGAAGAAAAGATTCATAATTAATTTTTATCATTTAACTCATAGTTTCACGTTCAGATATTTCGTCTGTACAAGTGAAACGTGAAACTATGAGTTAAATGATAAAAATTAATTATGAATCTTTTCTTTTTATTCTTACTTTTTTTCCACTTGTCCATTGGACTTATTTTCTTTTTTCCAATTGTCCGTTGAACTTCTTATCTTTTTTCTACTTGTCAACTTTACATCTTTTCTTTTTCCACTTATCCACATAAAAGTTTCACTTCTGTAATGCGTTCTCGTAACACAATTTTAATTTTTTCCCCAGGTTTACTGCAACTAATAAATAACTCCATGGATTGAAACACTATTTGCATATTTTTAAATAAAAATTGTTTTTATATATAATAGGAGACCGTCATTCTACCACTGAGCTGCTTATGCTTACAGAGAACGATAGGGTTACTGCTAGTGCAATTTCGTGACACAATTTTCGTTACATAGGAAAACGTGACAAATTTCGTTACATAGGGAAACGGGTTTACCCCCGTTTTTAAAGAAGTTTTCACTTCAGTAAGTAATAATAATTCCTAAAGCGATATAACTTCTTTAATATTACAACAAAATACGAACGCAATTACTACGAACACGATAGCAGGCTAATACCTGAACATGCACAAAGGAACATTATTCTCATCCTTGGTTCATTGAAAGAGTGAGACAAGACTATCGCGTTCGGTGTGGCCATTGTCGGTGATAACATACAAGCACTCGATGCACTGAAACCACCCTACACATAATATACACACCGGTGGGGCACATCGCGTCGGCTAGAACTCCGCTGGCTAGGACCCCAATTTTCCAGCTCGTTGTACCGCTAAGTGATGAGTCGTGTGCCAGTATCGGACTGACCTGTTCACCCCGGCCTTTTTCACAACCGCACCAACTAAATGAATGATTCGACATTCTTTCTGTGATTTATCAAACAGTAGCTTATTGTCGCAGCTGTAGGCAAAAGCTGTTTATCAACTTTACGGTACTATATTTTCAATAAACTGGCGTATATTGTTAATAAAACAACGTACTAATTACCCTGTCGTATTTTTTTATACACACACGCCATTATATCTATTCTATTAAATCACTTCTATTAACTTAACCAGGGGTGGATTATCCTTTTTGGTCGCCGTACGCTAATTTCCTATTGGCGTTCTCTAGCCTTCCATAAATACAAAATTTCATCTTAACTTTATGTAGACCAGTGTTTTTCAATCTTTTTCATGGTGCAATCCCCTTAGTAATAAAAAAATATTTAGGGACCCCTAACCCTCTGCTGTTCCTAACCGGGTGATAACAATTGTATACAACCGATTGCTTTCAATTTTGCACAGGGTATTCTACACAACAATAGCTCCGTCCGGTACTAGAATTACTCAATTATAAGAATTATGTCTATTTTTTTAACCGTTTTTCAACGACAAAATCACGATTTTCTAGTTGTTTTTTTTTAAACCCGCCATTTTGTAATTTATCAATAAAAATGTTTATTTTTAGTACAGGATAGAGCCGCAAGCCTGCGAAACAATAACCAATTTAAAACTTATAATTCAGATGACTCCAAGTGACGTTATCACCCGCGCTACCGACCTACCTCCATTTAAAGTTGTCTACTTTAGGTTAAAAAAACAATTATAAAATGGCGTAAAATTAAGCAAAACAAATTTTTTTTTTCTTAGTTTACGATGTCAGTAAAAACATGTAACAAAATTGAAATGATTGTACATTGTTTGTTATTAAAAAAAATTCTGAAATAAGGGTTGAAAACGAGCTTGAACATAGGACTACGTCCTTAATGAAGAAGCCGTCACAAAATAGATAATTACATACTTTCCAAAGTTCAGTGTAAAACAATGAAATTGTTCAGTTTTTAAAAACGCTAGCGTTATTGCACCACGGTCTCCCTTTGAAGTAATTTTAGGAATTTCCTTTTGAAATCATGTTAATGAATGTTAGTAAGTACGTACTACACAAGTATACTGTATCATGCAAATATATATCTTTGGTATAAAAGTGTAGTCTAGATATTTCAATGAAATTTACACTGAAAATTATACGTTGGGTTTATCAAAAGTGTAAAACTGTCTGTATTATTTCAGGAATTGATATTTGATAAATAGGTATCAGTTCGAGAAATATCAATTTGTCAGGGTTGTTACTTGTCGATATCATGCGTATGCTTCCCATAAGTGAAAGTGTCCTCAGTAAAGAGAGAACGCTGCAGAAAACCAGAAATTTGTTTACTCAGATCAGCATTGTTTCGTATCATTATTAACCATAGAGATAAGGAACTGTTCTCTCTTAATTGCAGACATTTTCAATGCTCTCTTGCGTACTCTATTATAATATCTCTATGGTCGAACCGTGAACGTCATTTGGTTTAAGTCATCAATGACACTTCTATAAATAGTTTAATTACTTCAATCAAGCTATCATTCTTTTAGCCCATCTCCGTTTTGCCCGTTGAAGTTTAAAAAAATAAGATTATCATAATATTAAGATATCTATTTGTATGCAGGGAACACATAGTACAAATAAATGTCTTAATATTATGGTAATCTTATTTTATATTTCATTTTATAAGCATTGGTGACATCCGGTTGCTAATACTTTTAGTTTATTCATAGAAGGTTTCTCAAACGAAATAGGATGTCAGTTTAAATACAACGGAAATAAAATGTCATCTGCTTTTACTTTTATCATTTCCTGGAAACGGCTATTTTCTTTATAATAGCAATAAGATTTCAGAGAATATAATAAATAATATTATTTGTTGGCGTTAGAGCAGAAAAAGATAACGCGCTGTATTTTTATTTGATTTGTAATTTATAGTGCATGACTACTTTAGATTATTACAGCAAGACTGTATAAACTAGTAGGTATCTTACGCACGAAATTCTAAAATTTTCTAACAAGCATTTCTAAAATCGTTTTAAAAACATGTAAAATATTTTTTTGATAAAAAGACGTTTCGTCGAGCTGACATCATTTTTTTTTAACTATAAAAAAAAAGATAAAGGAGTAGACAATTAGTAATATAATGTTCAAAAGTTATTTTGAATATAAATTAATAGTAGGTATTGTGAAAATAAAAAAAAAAATATTGTCTTTTTAAGATTTTTATTGTTATAATAGTTGTGTATGTATCTTGAGCCCTAGACTGTAATGTGTTTTTTTATGTTGGAGGCGTGATATTATGTTAAAGCAAACAACTATTATTAAAAGCATTACAGTCGAGACACATTCTACATTTTTTGCACGTACGACCTATAAAATAGCTCATTTTCACTTCACAATTAGTATAATAACATATTTAAATATTTATCGGTTCATATCCGGCCGTATTGGAATCTATTTGAATCGTTTACATAGTAAACGCCTTCTTTTATTAGTCATATTGTTTGCACACAAAACTCATCCTCACCTTTTCACCTCCTTTCGGGGTGTGGAGGTGAATCTAAAATTTCAAATGGCAACCCATATTTTTTGTGACGGATTATGATTCTCCGAAGAGAAATATCAAACTTTTGTACGAAAATTTTTTTATCCTAAGCTTCTCTGCACCCTCAAATGAATGCTCTTGAAAATTTGTTATCCCCAAAAATCTGAAAAAATTAGCTTAAAACAATATTTTTTCTGTGGAAAAAATGCAAAATAAATGTTGAAAGTAATCTCCTACAAAATCGACTCACCGAATACATGTTAGACCAGACGTGGGCAAAGTACGGCACGCGGGCCAACTCCGGCCCGTGACATGCTTTAATCCGGCCCGCCAACGCTTTTTAAAGTACTATGAGTATTATGGTGAAATATTGACATTAATTAAGTAGTTGTTCTTTGTACCGAGTACCTACCTATCTGTAAGTTTCACAATAAATAAATTATGAAAATTTCAAAATAAAATGCATTTTTAGTTGTAATTTTACTCCAGCTGGCCCCCCGTAAAGTTTATTTTATTTTCTGGCCTCTCTTAGAAAAATTTTGCCCACCACTGTGTTAAACCAAGATAAGCCGATTTTTGACCTCAAATAATAGAATACGAATTTTCGAGAGCATTTATTTGGGGGTGCAGGGAAACATCAGATAAAAAAAAATGGGTACAAAAATTTGATATTTATCTTTGGATAATCATAATCCGTGAAAAATTGTTGGATGCCATTTGAAAATTTAGATTTACTCCCAACCCCTGCAAGGGAGTAAGGTGGCGGGGGTGAGATTTGTGTGCAAACGGTTTCACCTTCCAAGTTGAGTAACTTTTGTTTGAAACTTTTTTCATGAAAACCTACCCTTCGGGAAATTACGGGCCGTTGCCGAACTTTTACCGGACCTTGTATAACTTTTACACTTCATTTTCTAAAAATATCATAGATATATATTTAATAGATTGCGGATACACTAGCGCCTCCTGTACCTTTTAGAAGCCATTTTGTACGTGGAAAACGCCGTAAAAAGCGCGTTAGATTCAAAAATATTAATTATTTTATAGGTAATTTGATTTTATTGAGAAAAACGACAAAACTCACAGTAAACAGTAATATTTCACTCCAAAACCTATTTTTATACTGAAACGTTTCAAAAATTACAAAATTGAGCATAAATATAATGTAAAAGCTTAAAACATTTTACATTGTCAATTTGGCATCAAGGTTGACAAGCATTGATGCTAATCTGACAATGTAAAATGTTCTAAGCTTTTATATTATATTTATGCTCAGTTTTGTAATTTCTGAAACGTTTTAATATTAAAATAGGTTTTGGAGCGAAATATCACTGTTTACTGCGAGTTTTATTGTTTTTCCATTAACATCATATTATAGAATATTTAATCTTTTTAAATCCCGTGCGCATATTGCGGCGTTTTCCACGTACAAAATGGCTTCCATATGGCTCTAATTGGAACCATTCCGCACAATGCTCAAGGATAGGCATCCGCTATCTATTAATATATATCTATGAAAAATATTCAACTTAAAAGCTATTTAAAGTTGAAAAATTCAAGATAATGGAAAGCAATAATATAAGAGTTCAAATGGCAGATGTCTTTACATCATTATTGTGTTCTTTTGTCGACTAAATTACTCTCGACTCTTATAAAGAAGGCTAAACGATTTGCTCACTACATTTTTATAAGCTATCACTGCACAAGGACACGCCCGGTATATATGTTTACAATTCTCGTTTTTACGTATATTTTACGAGAGACAATACGTCTATATAAATGCAACACTCGGCTCACATAACGACACATTGTTGACGCAGCACGTATTGTTGTGACAACAAGCAAACGAAGACAGTTGGAGTCATTCCACGTGGACATTACGTGCAGTAACAGCTCTAGAAACATACAAAACTTGTTTAAACTGCTATTATTTTACTTTGTGTGAATGTATGCTACATGTATTATTTCTGTGGTAATGTGGCAAACTGGATTATGTCGAATTTGAAAACAAAATTCTGTAAAAACAAAAATATTCTGATATATTCATTCATCGCTTTAAGAACTAACGAAAAACTGAAAATAAAAATTTATTATCATTACATTTTATATCCTCGTTTGATTGTCATAATTTTGGCCTGTTAAAATTAATAGTCGAATATCTTTCTAGTGCATGTCTACAGAATCGAGATAGAAACCATTGACTTACTCTAGTAGGCTAGTGATGTCAGTAATGTAACTACCCGTTACTAAGTATCGGGTACTTACCAAGATCCGAAGTACCGGGTATTCAATTGAAAAAGTACCCGTTACTTCGTTACTTCATGTATAGAATAGGTACAAATACCGAGAGAGATACGGTACACAAACACACTGGCGTCTGGTACTGCTTATGAAACTTACAAATACAATACACTACAGAGACTGCGCTACAAAATACAAATGTATTAGTGCGCCTTAATAAGTGCCTATAGGACAGTGTATAAGTTTGTGATGCGACTCGAGTCAACTTTTACTCGAGTGACAACGAAAATAATCGTATTCGAGTGAAAAAATTGTCGACTCGGATTCACTCGGACTCGAGTCACTCGCACGGACTCGAGTCAATTGCCTAGACATTGTCTAGGCAATTGACCTGTGTGTCTAGTAGCCACACAGGTTTTAACCATAGACATATATACGTCTATGGTTTGATCCAATATTATATTGGAAACAACGAAAAAAAATAATGCCGGAACTATATGCTATGGGAATGAAGTATTTGTGTATACCGGCTACATCCGTCCCATCAGAGCGTGTGTTTTCGAAAGCTGCTTTAGTTTGTACCCAAAGAAGAAATAGACTGGATGCTAATAAATTAGAAAAAATCATTTTTCTTAATAGTTGTGATTTTTAGTTATATGTATTTTTATATTATGTTACTTTTGTTTTATGTTGAGTTTTTTTTTATTTATTAAAATACATACTCGCCAATAATTACTTTTTTTTATTTGCAAACTATTTTCAACTGGACATTAATGACAGATTCAACTACATAGAACTCGAATAAGCCGAGTGTTGAAGTGACTCGAGAATCACTTGAGGGACTCGATCACTCGAGTAAAATTATAAAATGACTCGAGTGTGTCGAGTGATAAAATTTGACTCGAGTCGCATCACTAGTATAAGTACAGTTTTGTTTAGTTTGTTCAACATAAAATGCGTACACTGATTACTTTAGGAATTTTCCAAACTACCAAATAAACAAAACTGGCATATTAAAATTAAAGGTGTAGTCTCTTTATATTTCTGCCAAAAATTGAGAACTGGACGGTTCAAATCTTATTTCACCGAAAATTTGGCATCAACCATTTCGCCTTATGAACACAGATTGTCTACCGTAATGCAGCCATACTAAACTTATAATACGTACCTCTCTCTTATCTAGTCATCTAGTTGTCTCTTACGCTGTAATGCTGCATACTTTTACTTAATAATAATAATTATATGTAAGTTGTGTTGAAAACACTTCTCTACTCTAGTATACTTTAGTATAACTAGATTTAACTGTGTAGTTGTGATAAAATTATTTCAGGATAACATCATCTTATATTACTATACAGGATCCTAGAATGACGACACACGCATATATATTCGCCCTCATATCTATCTATATATTTAAAACACAAGCCCTAAATCTCTAGACAATCCGCCAGCCATCCCTACTAAACCGATTGACAAATTATTTTTTTTAAACTGAAGCCTTTAGTCCACAGATATGTTATCGCTATTTTTTTGGTGAAATTTCTTTAAAAGGGGTGATTTCAAGCGATAATAGTAAAAATGACGAGGGGGTAGCGGGGTGAAGAGAGAAAATCCTTCGATGTTCACGAGACATGAGTGTGAGAGAAATGCAAATGTGTACGTATGTCGGAGATTTTACAAACAGTTTGACAAGTCGACTTTGACAATTGAAGTGTATATTTTTAGTTCGTTTTTTAGCGCAAATATTCCAAATATTAATACACAAATAAATTTTATTTTATTTTCCAAATAATTTAAGAACGTGTAAGTTTATGTTAATTTAATGCCAAAATAGAGTTTTTAAATATTACATGGACTCTACCAAGTCTAAAATTTGGTCTCAGATCAAAAAAAAAATAGTGAAAATCGTAAATGTATCAAATGAGGTTAGATTCTCTAAAAATGAAATGTGACAGCTCTTGCGGGGTAACCATGACAACGATGAACAGATCTCATACATTTTTTTTGAATTTATAACAAATTAAATATAGAGACAACTTGATGGATCAAGCTAAATCAAAAGAAAAATAACTGTAAATGGAAACTAATGAGGAATAAAATTATTGTCGTAGGTCTGTATCCAAATATCGTTTTTTGAAAACAATATGAAAATACATGCAAAAGGTTTTGCATGGGTACACTAGTACTTTTATTTATAAAACCTTCTTCTAAAATCAATAGAATAATAAGTAGTTAATTTTTAGCACCTGGTGTTGAGCACGTTTTATTTATATATAAAAAAATGAATAGCTTTGACAAGTGTACCATTATATTAGAAAAAAACAAAATTAAAAATTTTGAAAAAACCCACGACGAATGTAAATGTTGTAATAGAAAAAGAATTAAACAAAATTCTAAAATCCCCCGACTTAACACAGGTAAGTAACCAAAGAAAATACGTCGGGGGCTGCCATTCGGTGCCCTGAATTAAGAAAAGAAGAATATAAAGTAGACTACAGTTATTTACGTACCAAACGTGATTTCAATCAGCCACATACACTGAAATTGCAATATTTATTTCATTTCAGGGCAGCGAATAGCAGCCCCCGACGGACTTTATTTGTTTACTTACCTGCGTTAAGTCAGGGATTTTAGAATTTTATTTAATTCTTTTCTAATTACATTTACAACATTTACATTCGTCGTGAGTTTTTTCAAAATTTTTATTTTTGTTTTATTAGTAACTTTTTAGAGATTTTGTAAAAGTATGTTCAGATAGTCGAGCCGAACTAGCGAACATAGTGTAGCTATATCTGATAGCCTAGCTGTCGAATCGCGTTATGTGCGAGAGTGCTCATAATAAATTGTGTTTTTAATAAATGTTCAAGTGGATCGCTGTAAAAAGCACTAGTAACGGACGCTTGTAGGATCTGTTCGTGCGTAGCACGTTTGTTATTTTTTTTTGCGATTAATTTTTTGTGCACTGCAGCGCCCCAGGGACGTTACCATCGTAATATCTATCTAAGAACCATCGCAGATGAATGACAAACCCTTTACAAGAAACCGCATCTGAATTGATCAAACCGTTTTCCAGATAAATGGTGACATTCGAGTGCACAAACAAACAAACAAACAATCTCTCAGGCTAAACGCATATACCTTCGTCGTTCCGTCGTGGGTAAAAATAATGTCACAATCATATAGTGTATCTCTTCTATGCATATGTGATGTTAAACATCTTACAAAAGTTTGGGTTTGATCCGGTCTGCCGATTGCTCAGAGACGAACAGACTTTTTTCTAAAATAGACCTAAATTAGTTCCGTTCCCAACTTGTTGGTTTGGAATGTTAAAACTGAAATATTATATAGAATTAAATGTAGATACAGATCGGTAAAATTGCAAAAATATATAAATAAATGTAGGTAAGTAGAATATGTAATTATTGTAAAAAATAGGCACCAATCGTCGGAGTCGATCCAACGACCGCTTACGTACCAGGCAGTCGCTTTATCTCGCAATCACCTTAGCTTATATGCATATTGTACAATGCAACACGTTTCGTTACACTTTCCTTCTCATCGATTCTCTCGATTCACTCTATTGTGCCGATAGAGATTTTACTTCAAAGAGTTGCCGGCAGGCAATCTTTATTCCTAGTGTTGTAACTGTAAAAAGTGGAATTAGTTTCTAGACTATTGTAGTTTTCCTTAGCATATATTAAACAATGGTATATGTAAATATTTGGTAAGGTCATTATTTTATGTTCTATGAATAGGGGCCGGCAATGTTCATTCCTCCAAACTCCAGTAGTCCAATCGGTGGAGATAAAAAGCTGCAGAAATTCGCAAACAGGCTGAACTTTTTTTTAATAAGTAGTTTAAAGTGTACTGATTGAAATAAAAAAAAGTTCATTCGTCTATCGATTTCCCAAAATAAAAAAAAAAATTGAAAATCATTTTGATTTTATAAATTCTTTGATATTTTGAAATTTAAAAAAGATAGAAAGAAATAAAAAATACCACGTTGTAGAAGACGTTTTTTTCTATAAAAAAGATATCATATACTTTTTTCGTCCGACTTAAAGTTTGCCCGCAAAAAATTCGATAAACTATGTATCTATTTTACGCGCAGGATGCTCGGCTAGCCATGCGAGAACCTACTTTTTCATGTCCGGCGTATTGAAATATAATATTTTACATACTTATAGAGTAATAAAATAAAAATTCAAATAGCCTATCTGCAAGAAGAAAATCTGAACTTTTCAATGGTGTAGTTAATTTTTTTTTTTGAATAAAATATCATGTATAAAAATGCAAGTATAATTATATATTTGAATCGAAAATCGAACGTTGCAATAATAATTTTTTTTAAACATAAGGAAAAGTCGTAAATTTTTTTTGAACCTGGTAAACTATTCTTTAGATGTTCTTCTTCATAAATAAAAATTCCTGACCATAAATCTTATCTCGTTATTAAATACGGCCCTTGTTACTATTTTCAATTTTTTCGGAATCTTGAATTCACTGGAAAAAATATTTTTAAACCTCTGTAACACGATGAAAACTTAACGGATTTCAATGTATATTTTTTTAAATCGTAGGTATAATTAAGTGTATTAAGAATCACTAAGTATAAATTTGTTAAGTTTTCAAAATTTTTTAATATTAACGATTTTTCAACCATAAAGAGAAAACAGACATTTTTTTGGTTTTTCGTTTGTATCTTTTTATATCATTGAATATAAAATTTCATACTATTACATTACGAAGATAAATACTCAAGGAATAGAATGTGATATGTGGCTAGGTAAGAAAGTATCTAGGTAAAAAATACAATGGAAATTAAAACAGGTAAACAAATCTTTGATTAACGTCTGATTAGAACTCTTCAATAAATAAAATTATCGACCAATTTTTCCATGACTACTTAATAAAAAATTGTTTGTTATTATTTTTTCATTATTTTGATAATCATTAATAATTTTGAAAGATTTTATAAAAAGCTAATTAGAATTAATATCTCAAAAATGGTGCATTTTATAGGAAAATCATAAGAGACATTTTTTCTTTAGAATTGTCCAAAAAACCTATAAAAATTGGTTCCGACGCCAAAAACAAAAAAAAATTATTTTCCGAAAATTTTTTGCAAATATTGAAATTTTTTTTTGAAATTTTTTTTTTTTTAATTTTTTATTTGGAATATTTAGAATATGCATTTCTAGACAAATAGTGTTATAAACATTTTAGTAAAATTTAATGATTCTTGCTTCTGCAAAGTGATTTATTTGCTTGTTTGCCGACGCAAGATGACTTACTAACTTTCCGAATTTTTTCCAGGTAAACTATAGCTCTGACGAAAAAAGTACAAGATACCTTTTTCATAGAAAAAAATGTCCCCTACAAGGCAGTATTTTTTATTTATCTCTATCTTTATCCCAGCTTAAAATATTCAAGAATTTTGAAAATAAATTTTTTTTTCAAATTTTTTTTTGACTTTGGGAAATCGATAGACGAATGAACTTTTTTCTATTTCAATCAGTACACTTTAAACTACTCACAAAAAAAAATTGAGTCTGTTTGCGAATTTTTGGAGCTTTTGGTTTAAAATTGTCTCCACCGACTGGACTACAGCCAATATACGAACAGCCGCTTTTTGTAAAAGGAAAAGGAAAATTCTTTTGGCTCCGGATGTCCCTTCCCAAATCAAAATTCCATATTCCATTACTGATTGAAACAGACTGAAATATGCTATACGGGCTGCGTCAGTTGAAATAGATTTTTTTATTCGGCTTACTGCGAAAGTGGCTTTAGCCAGTTTACTACTTAAATAGTCTATAATATGCTTATCCTACTTAAGAGCCAGATCAAGAATAATACCTAAGAATTTGACTTTCTTAGTTCTATTGAAACTGTTAGCTTGGAACTGTATTATTTCAGTCTTAGTTAAATTTAAAGTCAATTTATTAACAAAAGCTGAAGAAACACAGTTTTTTAAACTCTTTTTTTAACATTTTTTAACAAGGTCCAGGCATCGCACGAAGGTCCAATTTTGACAGATTGTGTATCATACTTATATAAATGTTCCCTCAAATTTGCACTCTTTTGCGATTTTGTGGAAATGTTCAGGATCAAATCATCTTCATTTTACTGGCCTACATTATCAGACACTTTACCTTGGATATAATTCTAATTATACTCTAATATGGAATGTTGAGATTTGAACTAAGTATATTTTTATAGAAGTGACAATTACATAATGATTTCTAATGGAAATCGAATGAAACTAATTTGCTTCTGAGAAAAGTTCTTAAAGATTTTGTTCAATAAGAAAAACTTATAACAGCATTTAAAACTTTCACAAAAAAATTGTAAAAGTTTTATTTCTCATTCATATAATGCAAACATTCAAAGCTTAGCTTGTAACTTTTAACTTTTTAAATAAGCCGCGTAAACAGATATGCATAATATAGAACGTTTCCTTTAATGCAATATATCAGTTCAGTGGAAATACTAACCAGTTTGTTTTTGGATGTATGTTACGAATTAAAAGTATATAATGTGTGATCGAAAACGTTGAACAATAATTTTCATTTTTACTATGGTCGATTAACAAGTGTAGACATCGATTCTGTTTGGGTAGGGTTTTTAAACTTGAAAAATAAAAGCTTAAAAAATTTAAGTGAACAGAATATTAGTTTTATCGTCGAATTGTGTTGAATTGGGATATAGTATCCAGTATTCTGTCAAAATAACAAAAAAAAAAATAGAAAAAAACTTTTCAAAAAAGCTTGTATTGGCGTGTACCTACTAAAAAAATGTTTAATAATTATAAAAGCGTAGTTTGTAAGCTCTGTAATGATTCACGGTCAACACTTTTATAATTATTACCCTGAATTATTATTATTAGTTATTTTTTACGAACACAAAAATAAAACAGAAGGTGCATCGACCATGCAATCATTAGCACTGTAAATTTTATTTTTTCCTTTTTAGTACACTGCAATAAAAACTTGCCTTGGAAAAGTTTAACAAAAGCTTCTCTTAAAAAGTCTTTTTTTCTTGTTTTATATTTTAATTTTTGGCTACGTCCTAACTTATGCATTTCCCACAATGGAAGAAAAAAGTAATCCGCCATCTTGGGGCATCTGTAATATTAGGTTTAGAATGAGGTCACATAGCCTGTCGTTTTCTACTCGTCAAACACTTTCATTAATATTCATGTTAAGGGAGTTGTGAAGAAACAGATAATCCGCCATCTTGGGGCGTCTGTCATACTGAATTTAGAACGATATTAGATACACCGGACAGATACATGTGTGCAAAATTTTAAAGTTATAGCTTAATTAGAACTAATCGAAATTTTGAGTGCAAGATTTGATCTAAACTAACAGACTGACAAACAGGTAGAGTTGCATATGTACCTAAAAGCTTGTAAAATACCTAGTTCTGCACAAAAATAATAAAATAGTGTACTTATTATAATCATATCAATAAATTCTGAGTTGTAAGTTTGTCTGCCTGATAGCCATTCTGCGTAAACGACGTGTCTCAGATAAACTGAAGTTATTATCGTTTGCAAATTTTGAAAAGAATAATTTCAATGCATGAGAGTATTTTATTCAAAACAAAACATTTACATTTCTTGAACATACACATTTCACTTTGCACACAATAAATATGTACACAGAACACTATGCATACGGAGTATTCTGACCAAAGAAACGTACAGTTATCGCAAAAAAAGATTTGGAAAGGCAATCTGATCTAAAAATATAACACTAGAAAATTTCTATTTTCAATAAAGCTTGTTAAACAATTTTACAGAAGAAGTCTGTAAATACTTGTAACGATAACATTTTATCATTATAAAAATTATTTTTATGTATATAAATGTTTTATTTTATTTTTGTAAAATAGTGTGGGTGCTGAAATTTATTCATTGCTTAATTACTTAAATTTATAGGTTGACTTGACCTCATGTTGCGGTCCTTTTGTACCTAAATTAATAAACATGTCTCGTTTTTTTAAAAGAATTTAATGCATTTTTTTGTTCAAAAATCTGTCTATCTGGTCCAGATTTAAAGCATAATAATTTATTCAGTCTACATTTATAATAAAGTACCTGAAAAATAATACGCACTCAATTTTCAATATAAATATTAAAAAGATTTTATTAGAACGAGTCTTTTATAGTTTTGATGAATTTTTATGTTGCCGATATAATTTTATAATTTATTTCATATTGTATTTTCTTGACGTGTCAAATAGATGTATGCCTCAACTGATTAAATATATTATATCATATCATATCCGGATTCCAGACATACCAACATGCCATGGATTGATAAACACAATGTCCTCCTTGGCATACCGCAGTTAGTTGAAAATGCTTTTTCTCCGAAAATAAATAATCGTTTTTAAATGAAATAATTATTTCAGAACGAAAATCACTGATATTTTTGCAAAGAAATTGAAATGTCCATGAAATGTATACATTTTTAGGCACATTCTTTTTGTCTGGTCGTAATTCTTGTTCTGTTCAATAATTTATTCCCACACAATACATGAAAACAACACCAGAAGATCTGAAATAGTAGTTTATGTATCGTGGACGTAATATACGTTATTTTCTGAGAGTAACTGACACAATAATGAAACTAGTGCCAGCGCGTTTTAAGTCACACGAGCCAAAATATCAGTACGTCCAAGCTTTTTACATCTACCTTCTATAAAATAGCTGTTGTTCACTTCATTTTCAGTATACTTTAAACATTTTTGACAGTTCCACTGTATAACAAAATTCAATTTTAGATCGCTTATGGAAATTACTGTTGAATTGGTTCGATCGTGTATATTACTTTGCGCACTAATATTAAACGGATCATTTTCCGAATACTATACAGACATGAAAAGCAGCTATTTTGTAGTAAAGTGTGAAAAAAGCAAACTAGAAATAATATTAAGACGGATTTCGAATACCTTTAGATCGCAAACGCAATTTAAACGGACATGTGAGTAATTAAAAGAGAAGCGGGTGTCATCCAGCCTACAGTCTGTATACAGTCGGGTACAATAAGTACACAGGTTATGTATATGTACATACATAATGTACACAATGTCGTATCTGCAATCAGTAAACATTACTGACTGAGTTGAATGAAGTTAGCATATACATACGCATGTGTTTGCCGTACTTTGCCGTGCCTACTGCCTAGTCATGTCGACCTGCTGACGTTTTCCTTACCATATAGAGAGTGCCTTCTAAGGTGCGTCTAGATTCGCGATTTATTGAACATTTCGAATAAGTTTTTGATTATTTAGATCAGGCCTGGGCAAATGGCGGCCCGCAGCACAATTTTGTCCGGCCGGCGAGGCATTTTATAAATTTTAGAAAAATAGTAAAGAAATAGCAAGGGCGCCAGACCAGACCAAAAGAAGCTTCTTTTTTTGCTCTCCAAATGCGGAAATACAATGTGAGGACCTTTTTTTTTGCTCTGCAAATTTTTAGCCCGCGGGCAAATTTTCAACAGCTATACGGCCCGGCGATCAAAAGATTTGCCGCCCCTGATTTAGATTTTTCGGAGACGAAAATATTGCTTATAGTTTAGTCAATGAGTGCTCATAAGGGGCATCTAGATGGAAAATTCGAAAGCAGAACATTTGACTTAGGAACTTTGTTTGGACTAGTTAGGAGATAAACATACTAAAAGTCCTTGCCCCTCTGAGGTACGCCCGAAGGGGGGGAGCACAAAGAAGGTCCCGTTTTTTGGTTTTTTGCTTTCATCTCGAAAACGGTACGTCGTACGAAATTTTGTTGTAATACATAATGAAAGCTGATAAAATTCTCTACAACTTTAGCTTTCACACTTTTTATCTATCTCCAATCTTTGCCTACCTATGAGCTCCAAAAAATGGTCGATTTTCAAAAATGTGTTAAATTCTCTGTAGCACATTGTAACAATACGAATTTGTCAAAATCATTTCGTATCGCTCATCCAAACTATTAAAAACACCCACACACTATTAAAAAATAACATAAGCTTTAACCTATTGAAGGCCCTGGGCACATTAGGATTATGGGGCCCCTATGACCTTAACAGAGCACTATTTTGTTAGAATAGACAAAGAATAGTTGGCAAAACCAAAAGTGCACATCCCGCAAGTTTTCCACTGTATGATAAAAAAATATAAAAAAATAACAATTAAAAAATATTTTTAATAAATTTAAAAAGATTTAAAAATTTAAAGAAATAAATAATTAAAAATTGAAAAAATATTTTTTTTTAAGTTTGCAAAAATAAAAAAAATTAAGAACTATACATAATATAATATATAATTAATATCAAGTGGAATAAAATAAAACAAAATAAAAAGAAAAAAAAAGAAAAAAGTCAATGATACCGTAAGGAATCGAACCCAGGACCTTGCCCTTGGGAATCCAACGGCATAACCATTATGCCACGGCTGCCTAATACGTCTAGTGGTGTTATCACGGTATACAAGTGTAGCACTTGTTTTATGGATTACACTATATTTTCACAGCGATTATTATATTGTTTTTAAACTATATTAGCTGTCAAAAATAATAAAAAATAAAACTGTTTATAAAAATTAAACTACTGAACACATTTTAGTGAATTTAAATAGGGTTCTGGTCTGATAGTAAACAAAGTGAATAAAATATAACCCAAGGCAATCCGACCAAAATTGCGATCTGTAGAGTCGTGACGTACGTACGTACGTACATACGTACAGACCAACCGACAACTGCTGTTTGTGATTTTCAATTACAATTTTAATAGTATTTATGAACTCAAATTGATTTAAAAATGGTTCTATTTTATAGATTAGAATCTCCTCTTTTCAAAAAGCTTCAATTTGAATGGATTTCGTGTGAAATTAACTTAAATATAACTTCTTATATGAACGAAAGTCAGCTCTGACGCACAAAGCGATAATAAAGCACATACCGCTAGTTTAGCGGTATGTGCAAAATAGATAAACAAGGTTCTCGATTCTAAGTCGAGGAATGTGATATAAAATGCATATATTTAAAAGGATCACGTTCCCAATTTTAACATGAAGGACACAAAAAAAATAAGTATATGAAAAATAGTTCACTGATGATTTTTGTTTAAAACAGTTTAGGTACTTAGTATACCATTAAACTAGGGGGTCCCTATCGATCGCGGGGCCCTGGGCACGTGCCAGAGTGCCCAGTGGGAAAGAGGGCCCTGTGTGGAGGTACTCCCAGCTTATGTTATTTTTTAATAGTGTGTGGGTGTTTTTAATAGTGCGGATGAGCGATACGAAATGATTTTGACAAATTCGTATTGTTACAATGTGCTACAGAGAATTTAACACATTTTTGAAAATCGACCATTTTTCGGAGCTCATAGCTAGGCAAAGATTGGAGATAGATAAAAAGTGTGAAAACTAAAGTTGTAGAGAATTTTATCAGCTTTCATTATGTATTCCAACAAAATTTCGTACGACGTACCGTTTTCGAGATGAAAGCAAAATACCAAAACACGGGACCTTCTTTGTGCTCCCCCCCTTCGGGCGTACCTCGGAGGGGTAAGGACTTTTAGTATGTTTATCTCCTAACTAGTCCAAACAAAGTTCCTAAGTCAAATGTTCTGCTTTCGACTTTTCCATCTAAAATTATTCGTTGCTTAAGCTATTAGTCATCGAAAGTTTCAGGTCGGTCGGATATGACGTGAACGTGGATCAAAATTAAATTCCAACTGACTAGTAAATCCTTGCAAAAAATTCGGTAAAAAATTTTGAAAAATGAAGATATCCGCATGTTGTATTAATGGCTGTTGATTGCTCGACAGCTCATAATTGCGATTAAGAGCGTCTGGTTCAACTAAAAAATAATTGACCTCATATAAAATCGACGTATGGCTAGAATATGGGTTGAGAGTATTACTAAAAAAGTAATATGGAAACCGCTATGTGTTAAATACCTAACAATAAATTGATACTATTGTGCTTATCTATTATATCTATATATATATAAAATTCCCCTGTCACAATTTTGGCCACGCTAATTTTCGAAACCACTGAACCAATTTTAATTAAATTTTGTAAATGTGTCTTGCTTGGTGCCACTTACGCTATAGGATAGTTTTTATTAAATATTTTGTACAAAATTACGATGTTTTCTCGAAAAAACTGTTTTAGTAACATGTAACAACATCTGAAAGAATTTACTCAAAGCTATTAGTTCAGAAGCAAACAAAACAAAATGTTTTAGTACCAATTAGCGCAATCTGTAAAAATTCGCTCAAAGCTATTAGTTCAGAAGCAAATCTGGTAGAATTTGTTCAAAGCTGTTAGTGCAGACACCGGGCCACAAATGAAATACATTCAGCAGAATTATATCTAACGCACCCGGGTGAAACCGGGACGGACCGCTAGTAATACATTAAAGAAGGTTTTAAAAATAATTGAAAGTTATAAGACTAAAATTGTTTTTATTTTTTTTTTGAATTATTACCTATTATGTATATGATATATAGGTATATCAAGATCCCAAAACTGGCAGACCTACGTCATTTTTGTAGGTACTGCTAATATTATATCAGTAAATGTACAATATTTAGTTAAAAACATACTCCAAATTGCTAGCTTGAAAGCGGGGCCCTTTTAGAGACAACTAGTACATAAAACACGTGCTTACCTACGTACACAATGGTATTATGCATACATTTGAGTTCAAGTGAGAGCATTAGATGATTTTTTTTATAGCTTCTTGAAATTTATTTGTTCACACACACACACACACAGAGTAGGTCATAAATTTAAAAGTGAAAAGCTTCATGGGAACAAATAAACAACTGATATTTCATGAAGCTGTCAAATAAAGGAATTCATCTAATGTTCTCATTTATGCATTCATAATGCAATTGCGTACGTAGGTAAGTACGTGTTTTATGTACCTACCTTTGAAATCTGTTATTTCTAAAAGGACCCCGCTTTCAAGCTAACAAATTGGCTTACGTTTTTAACTAAATGTTGTATTTTGCTGATAAAATCTTAGCAGTATTGAAATGACGTAGGTCTGACGGGTCTGGGATCTTGGTCTAATATAATATGTATATCAGGGGCGGGCAAATCTTTTGATCGGCAGGCCACATAGCTGATGAAAATTCGACCGCCGGCCGTATAGCTGATGACCGCGGGCCAAAAATTTTCAGAGCAAAAAAAAAGGTCTTCACATTCTATTTCCCCATTTGGAGAGCAAAAAAAAATGTCTTCACATTCTATTTCCGCAAAAAAAAGGTCCTCAAAAAAAAGATTTTCGTCTGTTCTGGCGCCCTTGCTATTTCTTTACTATTTTTCTAAAATTTATAAAATGCTTCGCAGGCCGGATAAAATTGTGCTGCGGGCCGGATCCGGCCCGCGGGCCGCCATTTGCCCAGGCCTGATGTATATGATATGTTTTGTATATGATATTGTAACAAATATTGTTACATTTCCCTAATTTAATCTTATCAAAATACTTTTCCTTAGCTACACAGGAAACTTGAAGTTTGTTATTAATT
Organism: Xanthostigma xanthostigma; assembly: GCA_963575645.1. NCBI lineage: Eukaryota > Metazoa > Arthropoda > Insecta > Raphidioptera > Raphidiidae > Xanthostigma > Xanthostigma xanthostigma. The sequence continues at coordinate 21,163,565 of OY754465.1, forward strand.
CTGAAAAAAATTATCTCACGATTACACCCAGAGTTAATATGTTATGTACCTATATGATATGTATAGAATAGGCTTTTATATTTAAGCTAATTTCAGTTTTAGTGATTTTTCTGATCACCGTATTAACAAGTAGATTAGGAGTTATGCTGTCGAGCGTCTAAAATGTACAGTCATCATGATCGCAAAGCATGTATTAGCAAATACACTCAATGTTGGCAGGACCTGAAAATCGGATACTAATGTATTTATTTTGTAATCCGTTCGAAGCACGGACCGTTCAACAAATAACTGACCGGTTATACAAGTTGTACAGATAGGGACACAATGAAGATCGAGTATGGAATCAGGATGACCGAACTAGTGGAGCAAAAATTAAAATTGTTCATGGATACAGTTAAACCAGTATTTCCCAAAATGGATTCCGCCCAAAAATGCATGGGTTTAGCAAGAAGAGATAAATAACTTAACTTGAAATTTGAAAAAAAAAAAAATGTAAAGTTGAAATGAGGAAAAATGAAACGACCGTTTATATAAAATAATTTTATATACTATTTTTTATTTTTTGAAAAATCTGAAATACACTACGATGCATATATAAAAGAATTGCATAATTTGTTTTGTATTTATGTCTATATTTGAATAAAGTCTGTTGCTAAGACAAGTTTTGTTTTATTTAATCTAAATATATAAAAGGAAACCGTGACTGATCTCTCAACGAACAGCTCAAACCACTGGACGGATTGGGCCGAAACTTGGCACACTAATAGTTATTATGACGTAGGCATCCGCTAAGAACGGATTTTTGAAAATTCAACCCCTGAAAAGGTGTAACGGGGGTTCAAAATTTGGATGAAGAATCAACGCACAGCTCAAATCACTGGACGAATTGGACTGAAATTAGGTACACAGAAAGTTCAGTAGTGCATCTGAACTCATTGCAATTACACGCTTCGTTGGCAAACTGCTGCGACCATTAGTCGATGTATGGGGACAACAGTGTTCCAACGGCAAAGCGGGAGAAATCTTCGAGAGTCGATTCCCGTGATGGACGAACTATTTACATACCTACAAGTGTGTAGGGAACCTTCGGTGCGCGAGTTCGACTTGCACTAGGCCAGTTTTTTAGTATAATTATGTTGGTTTTCTGTACTTTTTTCCCTCTAAATAAAAAAAAAATTTGGCATCCCATTTTCTCAAGATTAATTAATTTATAGTCCGGTCAAAATAAAAAAAAATAGTGGTAGGTTTACAATAATTCGCATAGAGCTGAACATTGATACAGGCCTTAGGTACACTATTCCAAACGAAATATCAACAGTCACCACAGACCCTAGATTTGCTAAAAAAATTATTCAAGGTCGAAGGTTAAAAGTATCGGTTTTTTGAACATCAAAAATACTAATATACATATTAATATTTAACGTTATTTTTGATAAATACATTCAGTACGTACATAGATATTTTGGTCCCATATATCTCAGGAATAGTGATTCGTAGGAAAAAAAATATAAAAGCAATTTTTGTAGACAATTGCATAATCTACAACTTTTACCTGATCTATTTTTAGATAAAATTTACCCTTTACGAGAAAAGTGCAAAAAACCGATACTTTTGACCTTTGACCTTGAATAAATTTTGAAGCAGATAGAGGATTGGTGGCGACTTTTGATATTTTATTTGTAATAGTAGACCTGTACCTATTTTCAGCTCAATGCAAATTATAGTAAATTGAAATGTTTATTTTGACTAGGCTAGTAGTAATTATTTAGATCCCACGAAGGTTAGTAATCTTGACTGAAGCGTGCCTCTATAATATTTTATGATTTTAAACTGTAACATAATATTATGATGTAGGTACCTATTGTATTTTGTATTTTTCTCATTGACACGTCATATAGATGCATTTTAATTATCTCTACCAGACCAAATAAATTATTATTAATCAAAAAATAAAATTATTGACCAATTTTTCAGAAAAAAATATTAACAAAAAATAATAATTAATACATTGACGTTTCGGTCCGGATTTGGATTTCTTCAGAACTGATCTAAAAAATATAAAAATAATTAATAATTAATTTCTAATTCGTATTTAAAAATATTCGCTTTTAATACGTATTAACAAATTTTATTGTTATTTTTTCAATTTTTGAAAATAACAATAAAATTTTTTAATACGTATTAAAAAATTTGTTTGTTATTATTTTTTCAATTTTTGAATATAATTTAAAAACTTAAAGCGAATATTTTTAAATACGAATTAGAAATTAATTATTAATTATTTTTATATTTTTTAGATCAGTTCTGAAGAAAGTCTAAATCCTGACCGAAAAGCCAATGTTTTAATAATTATTTTTTGTTAATATATTTGTCTGAAAAATTGGTTGATTATTTTTTGAAGAATTCTAATCAGACGTTAATCAAAGATTTGAATTATTATTAATATTATTATACAACCGTACAGAAGTTCCCCGACAAAATAAGTTTGTGAGACCCTGCAATATACAATGCGACATTATCAGCGAGGAGGGTATGTGGAGGTTAATGCATTTTTAGACACGTCCCGTATAGATCGAGGTGCTAATCCTGGTCGGTATTTTTCTTAAACCGCCGATCACATAATCCAGCTTGTAAATCGGTGTTTTCACTTAGATAGAACGCACGCTATAATCTAACTTTAACATACATACATCTCTTCGTCTATATATCTTATACCTCTGCTGCGCACATACAAGCTGTTGGCTGAAAAAGCTTACTCGAATTATCAGTGTTTGCCATCTCAGTCACCATAAATTACTCGTCAGTCATTCCCTTCACCCTCCGATCCCTCTGCTCACACACATATATCCTCCGTGAGTGTTCTCTTTATAACATAGAGACATCAAAAGAAAGAGACGACATGATGCACACTTAAAACTCTCATTTGTTGTTAAATGTTTACTTTTTTAGCGAGAAATTTTATTTGATCGTTTTTATTCACAAACTGTTTTTAATCGAATTTTTGCGCAGGTAAATCGCTATTCAAAACATTTTTATTCAAATCTTTGATTAACGTCTGATTAGAACTCTTCAATAAATAAAATTATCGACCAATTTTCAGACAATATATTAACAAAAAAATATATATAATTATATTAGTTACCTATATATTTTTTTGTTAATATATTGTCTGAAAAATTGATCGATAATTTTATTTATTGAAAACATTTTTATAGTAATGCTCATTTTAGAAAATATGTTGGATTAAAGCAGTGTTCTCAAACTTTATTCTTTGCGGCCTCTAAATAAGAATGTAATAAAAGAAAATGTATTAGTCATTGTATAAAAATTATTATTATTATTATTGAAAAATTAGTAGGAGAATTTCGTTGACAAGTTTGTCTATTAGGATTAATCTGAGACAATTTTACCCGTAGTTCTTCTTCAACGCTTTTTAACCCATTTCTGTATTTATTTTTTGTAATGTAAATTAAGGCTGATAATGATGTTTCACACAAATATGTTGTACAAAAAGGTATAAAAAAATAGTTTGAATTAAAACTTAATAAAATATTTATTGTTCATAACATAAGCATTTTTTCACAAAATTTCACCGAGCACTCGAAGGCTCTCAGAATACATTGACGGTTCCTAGTGGAGCTGCGGCCCACCATTTGAGAAGCGCTGAATTAGAAATTGGCGCCAAACTTGTAGAGTACGTATTCTTTTCTATACTGTGTAGGCTTTCACTGGCGGTGTTGTTCTAAATATTCTTGGTTTCCGAACATGTAGGCCGTGGTCAATTGGTACTTCCGCCTGACGTTTCGTCCACAACTGCGGGAGACATTATCAAATGCGATGGGGCAGCGGTCGAAGTGTCCTTCAAGGGGGCTCACGAGTAAGTGTTTTCTATACTGTTTAAACTTTTGAAACATGTATGGGATTTCTTATACAGCAAAAACGTATTTACGAAAATATTATTATACAAACAATAAAACTGTTTTCCGCTATAACATTCTTAATAACTATATAATTTTAAATTTAAATATGACCAAAATAACGGGGTGCTGTCTGTTATGAAAGAATATAATACATTACTACTACTGAACGGATTTGAATGCGATTTTTTACCAGTCGGTCTTTTATTGCAGGGCCGTCTTTGAAATAGGTGAGGCTCTCTTAAAGAATTCGTAATGAGTGACGAAAAATTAGGAAGATTTCATGGATAACGAAAACATCTAACACAGAAGTATTAAAACGCGCTGCTGTAGGAAGACAACTTTAAGCTACGATAAGGAAAAGACAAATGGAATTTCTACTTCATATTGTACGGGGAAAAGGTTTTGAACATTTAATATTAACTGGGAAAATTAGTGGAAAAAATAGAGGTAGAAATAGACTTACGTTTAAGAAATAATATAGACTCATTAGACATTTTGCCGACGTTCGAATGATTGAATGGGTCAATAGGAGATTAATATTCATGAATATTTGAATATGCTCTTTTTAACGTACACTTCTATTTTTCAATTTGTTACAATTATTTATTTCTCCATTCAATTTGGCATATTTTCGAGGTCTTGAATATTAGGGAATCCTTAATATCTGCGTGCCCTGGGCCCGGGCCTGATCGGCTCATAACTGAAGACGGCCCTGGTTTCTTGGGGAAGATTAACCGATATAAATAATCTGGTTGTAATGGTATTTTTGTGTCTATTGTTCTTATTAAGTTTATAAAAATACCCGATATTTAAAGTATAGATTGCCACTAGGAAAATTAGATCCGATTCAAAAGATCTTAGGCTATACTGCTTTGCAGTTTTTTTTGTTAAAACAAAAAAAGCTAAACCGATTTGGACGAATTTCTTTTTGGATTCTACTGCTTCGATTGGCATTCTAATAATTTCGATATCATTTTTTATACGCGAGATTTCGTGCGTACATGCACACACACACACACATTTCTCTTCAAATATAGAATAAAAATATGGTAGTGACCTTGACACATAAAAATACGTTGAAAATTTTGATTTCTATTTGTGAAGCCATTACAGTAAGGCCTAGCACACATGAAGAGCGTTCAACGCGCGTTGGCCCAACGCGCGTTTACAATTTCTATACAATTGTATATAACTGTTTACATGATAACGCGCGTTGGTGGCGCGTTGAACGCGCGTTATCATGTAAACAGTTATATACAATTGTATAGAAATTGTAAACGCGCGTTGGGCTAACGCGCGTTGAACGCCTCTCATATAAACTAGGCCTAACTCTCCTATATTATACTGGGAAGTTTATAAAAATAAATAGAAAATAGTGGAAGTACCGGGTTTACATATGGTGGACTTACGGGTAGCGGTTGGTAAATTTTGTATTCATGCATTTATTAATAAATTTTATAAACAAATGCTAAAATTCCAAATACGAACCGACATATGCAAGCGTCAGTGTACGTCAGGTTGCCCTATGTAAAATAATAACACAGTCTTCTCGGCGCATTCTTTCAGCATTTCTTAACAATTTCAACTGGGAGACCTGACAACTGTAATTTCCATGTGTTAATGTGATAAGAATGGGCAAGTTAAATCTGGTAACATTTTTATAAAACATTGTCCAATTACAGTATATAGAAGTTCTTATTTGTTGCAATATATTTTATTTAATTTTATTTCCAAGTAATGTTTTAATTTTTTCCAGAAACATACCGAAAAATAATGATTATATTAAAATCTCGGAGTCAGAGATACGCAACTTTCCCATTTTTAATTCTTTCTTAAATAGATGTATCCGAATTATGGCAGGTGCGAGCCGTCGTGAGCACTGTAAGCCGCTTTTTAAAAAAATTAAAATACTTACGTTGAAAGACCAATATATCTTAGACTGCGCGTGCTTCGTTAAAACTAATATACATATGTTTAATGATAATATGAAAACACACCATCACCAAACAAGGAATCACAGCGAATTAAAAGTCTGCAAAACGAACCTTAGTGCTGCTCACGCCGGCGTTCGCAATGCCATAATTCGGATATACAATAAAGTGCCGGAATACATTAAAAAGTCAATCTGCCTCATTAATTTTAAAAAAGCGCTAAAATATGTTTTATTAAATTTAAATTTTTATAACGTAGAAGATTTTTAAATTTTTTTATATGACGCAATTTACATTCTTTGGAATTTTATAAATAAAGGTTATATTATTATTATTATTATTAACCTATTGGATATCGGACAGTGTTTAATAGGTACAAGAGCCCAGCGTCATAAACGCGTAAAAATTGTATATTACACCACAAAGGCCGAAAGTGTGATGTCTTTCCCTGCGCGCCATGAAGGGCAAGGTATCACACTTTTGGCCAGTGTAGTGTAAACTATTTTTCTTCATACCTCGGTCATAAGCACGCTTATTAAACACATTAATTAATTAATTACTTATTAACTACTTAAAAACACAGATAATTTCCAAGCAAGACGTTTGAGGTTATACATAAAAAAACGAAAGACAGCTGTTCGCGACTATTAGCTAAAATGTAATAGAGTTGCTATGGAAACGACATTTAAACAACAGTTGAGTGATTGTTTTTGCTTTACTACCGCCCGAACGTACGAACTTCCCGCATTGGTGCAAGGAGTAGATTTTCTGCCTAACAATTGATGCCGAAAACATGCACTTTTGATGAAGGTATGAAGAAAATAAAATATCACCTGGATTCTTATGAACGCCTCTTCCATTTATGACAGTCGATATTTCTCGTTAAAAATAACCTATAAATAATATAAAAGAATTCGCTCACAAATAGTTATAGAGTTATACATACTTAAGTAGTGCTTGGAAATAAAATGGAATAGAAACCTCGACATTTGACGGTAAAAATAGAAGAAGAAAACTGTCTCATCGTCTTTGTGCACTGAAAACTCAATGTTGTTTCACAAGCGAACCACTTTATTAATTGTTACTAAATAATTCACATGAGTAATCTACAGCCTTACATATCTCCATGTTGTCTTTTCAAATGTATAGCCCGCTATCCTTATACCAGCGCAACTTCATATTTACGTGTACAGGCTGACCAATGAGTTCACTAATCAAAAATTTTAAGATTAGTCTCTGTATCAGTTCAGAGACGACTGAATTGATTTTAATAAAATTTCTCTAGTGGAAAGTGGAATGAAAACGAGGCTGTATATTATTACGCTGCGACAAAAAAAGGAAAATAGCAACTTAAGTACTACAAGCGACATCCGGCTCAGTATTTGTGTGGACACCCGAATGAACGGTATTGACAAAATAATAGGTCATATGCATGAATTTTTTTTATATTTTTAATAGATTATTTAGTCAACCATAATACGAAAAAAAATTGATAATCATTTAAAAATGTAATATTATCATAAAAAACAATATTAAATTTCACAATCAAAAATAGACAGTTTAAACAATCGGCCATGTTCGCGGGCTTATGTGACGTCATGATATATGATGCATGTCAACCTTGATGTCAAATTGTCAATGTTCTAAATGAAGTTTATTTGTTGTTTTCTCTAAATACTGACATAATCTTACTGTGAGACAACATCGTCGTCATGGAAACTGTTGTTGATATATACTCTGACGTCACGCTGCGTTTTGAAAATTCAAAAATAGCGCTTATTTTCTACATTTATTTTTTATTATTTGTATTTTTTTCAGTGATTAGATTAATAAAATAACCATTACGATATGATCAAGAACTAAAATATATTTCGAAATAAAAATTTAAACTAATTTGGAGTCTCATGCATATGACCTATTGGTGTGTCAAATAAGTCACCTGCGTTTGATTCGATTTTTAAGTAGATATTATTACTATTAAAATTAAGATTTATTATCGAATGAATTATAGACATTTTATAACGTATATTATACTAGCGGTCCCGTCCGGTTTCACCCGGGTGTAAAAGAACGAATGGGGAAGGGAGGAACATGAGTACACACATTCATCTTAGTTTACCGAGATGAATGTTGTGTCCAAATTTCATGATGATCGGAGTTACCGTTCAAAAGTTTTTGTCGATAAAAAGCAGTATTTATACTTTTTTTAACTAATAATTTTTTTTTAGTTAATTAAATAAAATTAAAATAAATTTAAATGTAAGCCTTAGAAGAAAGCAATGTAGAAAATAAAAAAAAAATAAAAATATATTCGCCTAACGTGGGGCTCGAACCCACGACCCTGATATTGACAGTCGCGTGCTCTACCGATTGAGCTAGCCGGCGTTGTATTCTGACAACGCTAATCTATATATATAAAAGAGTTCCGTGACTAACAGACAACGCACCGGCCAAACCACAGAACGGATTGGGCTGAAATTTGGCACACACATAGTTATTCCGACGTAGGCATCCGCTAAGAACGGATTCTTGAAAATTCAACCCCTAAAAGGGTGTAACGGGGGTTCAAAATTTGCATGGAGAATCAACGCACAGCTCAAACCACTAGACGAATTGGGCTAAAATTTGGCTCACAGATAGTTATTATGACGTAGACATCTGCTAAGAACAGATTTTTGGAAATTCAACCCCTAAAAGGGTGTAACGGGGGTTTAAAATTTGCATGGAGAAATCATATAAGATACATAATATATCAATTCGAAAATGCGCAGTACTACTCCTTATCAACAAATAAAGAAGCACGTGTTTCGTGCTTTCTCAAAAACAACCCCTTCAGAGGGTGAAAAGAGGTAAATAGTCTAAAGATCAACATGTGTGTCATTTTCAAGGTTTTCCAGGACGTTGATCACGTGAATGTGATCAATTTTTAAATTTGTTAGAGGAGTTTACATCGAGAAAGGAGTATCTATGCCAAATAATGGGAATGCATCCATGTTTCGTCTCAATCGCGTGCGAAGCCGCGGGTAACGGCTATCTAAATATATAAAAGATAACCGTGACTGACTGATCTATCAACGCACAGCTAAAACCACTGGACGGATTGGGCTGAAATTTGGCACACAGATAGTCATCATGACATAGGCATCCGCTAAGAACAGATTTTTGAAAATTCAGCCACTTAAAGGGTGTAACAGAAATTATATACAAGCGTCAATTCGAAAATGCGCAGGATTGCTCCTGTCAACAAATAAATCAACGCGTTTTTCATGCTTTATCAGAAGCGAGGTAAATAGTCTAAAAATCAACATGGGTGTCATTTTCAAGGTTTGTCAGAACATTTTTCACGTGAACGTCATTAATTTTGAAATTTATTAGGGGAGTCTACGTCGAGAAGGAAATAATGGGAATGCATCCGTGTTTCGTCTCAATCGTGTGCGAAGCCACGGGTAACGGCTAGTATGAGTATATTTAGTTAGTGCATTTCACCTGAATAGAAGCTTATTTTTGAGATACATTTTGCAACATTTTTCATTAATGCTCCGCTCCTAATGGTCGTAGCCTGATTTTATATAGCCTATAGCCTTCCTCGATAAATGGGGTATCCAACAAAAAAATTCTTTTTCAATTTGAACCAGTAGTTCCTGAGATAAGCGCGTTCAAACAAACAAACAAACTCTTCAGCTTTATATATTAGTATAGATTATATAGATTATTACTATCACTACATAGTATAAAACAAAGTCACTGTTTGCCTCTGTCTTATCTGTTTCTTCGCTTACTTCTTCTAAACCACGCAACTGAAACGGTTTTCATTAATAGAAAGAGCGATAAACGAGGAAGGTTTCTGTATATAATTTGTAAACATTTTGTACAAAATGACTGAACTATGATGTCAAAACAATTTTTTTTCGTACGTTTACATGGGTAACGCTCGTCAAATCTTTAGAAATGCATTAAAACAATCTACTTTGATAGTTCTGTGGTGTTTATTTCCAGAGAGAGAGAGAGAGAGAGAGAGAGAGAGAGGGAGAGAGAAACGGGACGGGCCCCTAGTACAATATAAAATATGTCCCTATTCAAAACTAAAAATCCTCGAACAATCTGCGCGTTATGCAATCACAGATTTTATAATAGGAAATGTTTCGTGACGAAGTACCCATTTTAAAATATCATCCTTTTCAATATTTCATGAAAATAATGCATATTTTTACTGAATAATCAATACATGGCAATTTACGGTCCCTTTATGGTGCAGTCGTAAATGGTGCATTTAAAAACGGCCATTTAACTGTGAATTGAAACAGCTTACCTAAACATTTGATCAGCATTTGTTCCGATTATTAATTCCTACAGTGCAAACCAAAACAGTTAAGAAAATGTTCATAATCTACCTCACTCTATTTTTGGTTAGTTTTGATTCCCCCGTTTTTAGACACACATTGTCACCTTTTTTTCAAAACCTCCACAGACTACATATTATTTCTAGTCTTTCTTATCTCATTTTGTCACTACAGTAACTTTTACAAATTAATTAGTAAAGAATATATTTATATCAAATCATTTTAAGCGCAAAAAAATACATAAAAGAGAGAAAATATTGTTGAAATAGACTATGGAGAAGAGGCATAAATAACATTTAATCTCTATGTATCAGGACTAGTAGGTAATTTAAGACGCTTATACTATTATATACAAAAAATAAACAATAATTTTGTTCTACTTTGGATGTTATACTAGTATTATGAATTTTAATTGTCAACAAATTATTTAATGAAATTGTGAACAGTATTCTATTACTGTTCGCAATTTCATAAATAGCTAGTTAGGCTAAAGTTCTAAGATAACTTCAATCTAATTATAACTATATATATTTTTTTTATTATAAGAAAATAATGTTTGTTTGAGAAAGACTTAGATATGCGGTGTAATTCTAAGCATAATCCTACACATTGCACTGCTGTTTCTTTTTGCACTGAATATAATGAATGATTAAATTAGTCAAACACAAAAATACATTTTGACCAGATTTGTTGACAAAATTTTTATTCAAAGTCTCTGTAAAACCATCTATTCATAGCCTGTTATTTATTTGAAAAAAGTTTCATTTTTTTATAAAAAAGTCCTTTGTAGGCCAGTAAAATGACGAACTCAGTTTCCACTAATTCGAAAATTAGTAAAACATTTCCATGCTTACAATATTGTTTTTTGACACGATACAAACAAAAAACTGATGAAACACAGTTTTTTAACTCTTTTTTAACAAGTTATAGTCATCGCACGAAGGTGCACTTTTGACAGATTGTATTTATTGTATGTTCCTTCAAATCATTGTCATTTTAGTGGCTTATTTAAATCATTGTTGAGATCCACTGATTTTAGTCACGTTAGTAAATCAAAGCGAACCAAAAACTTAATAATTATTTTGGACCACCAAACCTATTTTCACACTTTTATAATACATAAATATTTTGTTAATCTCAGGCTTGGCATCGTAAATGTTAATGGATATGTGTTTTCTATTTTTAATTAGGTCACTAGTTGTGATTCAGAGTACATAATTTATAAATACGATACTATTTTTATGTGTGCAGTTTTTGTTGTTGTTAAATGCGATATTAAAACGTGCACTTTCATGGTTTATTGTCAGGTTCGATAGAATGATATTTTTCAACCTTGCAATTTATTTTTAGATAGCTTTTTATAAAATTAAATTTGCTTGCAAAGAGTAGACTTAGACTAAAACTCGTACTGTGAAGTTGACATATAAAATGAGTACGTGCAAATATTCAAACCCTGAGGAAATATAAATTAAATATTTATCAATATTAACCCCTTTACAATAGCTGGTGTGTGTAGACCACCGTTATTTTACTAGTTTATCTAGACACGCGGCAGCGTGTCATGCCAAGTTCAACAAAGAAAAAGGAAGCGGCAGCCTTGTGTTATATTACACGAACCATTTAGAGCCACTTTTGACCCATTAATAACTCAAAATCTGTTTAACATAAACGCATGAAATTTGGTTTATTTATTAAATTCCCTAGACTAGAAACCTAAATTTCATAAATACAGCTCAAACGATTATTGAGATATTAACGTCTAAAAATCGAAATTTTTATCACTGACTGACTGGCTGACTGACTGAGTCACTGACATATACATAAAAACCTAACCCACTTCCAGATGACCTAGAAAGTTGAAATTTGGCGTGCAGGTAGGTAATTGTGTGTATACAAGAGGGGAAAATCAGAAAACAGTGAATTTTTAAGATTTAAAATATTTTCTAAGCAATCGATTTTTATTAACACCTAGCGCTATTCGAAGAAGAAAACTATAGGTGCCAGAAAAAAGATTATTAATTTTACAAATCACTTTTAAATGATAAATAATAATAATTTCTTTACAAAAAGTAATGATGTCCCATCAAAAACATAAATGTGAAAAAAGGGAGCCAAGTTCAATATTAAGAATATTATTTCCATACTGTGAAAAATGGGGTCATACCTCAATACAAAAAGAATTGAGATCTAAAACACATAGAAACATGAAGTTTAGGTATAAATCATAATATTGTTACGTATTATTATTTCTAGTTATCTAAATTATTAGAATTAAGTCCTTCATTTGTTGTGTTATGTAATTTATTATTTCTGTTCATTTATTTTAAATATAAAATTCATTCTAAAACTAAATCTTGATGAGAATCATTCTAAATATATAACAAATGGCGCAGTCGGTATTGAAGCTGTAAATAAATAAATTTGTAAATTTCTAAATAAAATAAATTTCTAAATTTCTAAATAAAATAAATTTCTAAATTTCTAAATAAAATAAATTTAAATAAATTAAAATGTCGATCGGACACATGGGTCCTTTCAACCCACAAACGGGGAAATGGTCTTTGTATGTTCGAAGAGTTGAACAGTACATTAAAACCAATAAAATTGAAGAAGCGCTAAAGGTGGCTACACTAATATCATTAGTTGGCGAGAGTACATACGATCTGATGTGCGATCTCTGCGATCCCACATATCCGGAAAATAAAACATGGGCTAGTTTGATCAAAGTGGTTGGCGATCATTTAGAGCCTACACCGTCAGAAATTGCGGAGAGATTTAAATTTAGACAGCGGAAACAAGTTGAAACCGAATCCATATCCGAGTATTTGCACGCTTTAAAGCATTTAGCAAAGAGCTGCGACTTCGGCGGAGAATTAGAAACAAATATCAGAGATCAATTAGTTGCTGGTTTACGAAGCGAGGAAATGCGATCCAGGCTGTTTACTGAAGCGACCCTAACATATAAGAAAGCGGTAGATCTGGCACTTTCCATGGAAGCAGCAGCACGACATGCAATTGAATCTGGTCCTTCTACTTCCAGTGGCCAAATGAACAAGATCAACAAAGAAGATTCGAGAAACAATCGGTCGAAGAAGTGTTATCACTGTGGTAAGAAAGATCATGAGGCGTCTAAATGTTATTTTAAAAATGCGCAATGTCATTATTGCAATAAAAAGGGGCATATCAAAACTATATGTAAAAAGAAGACCCAAACTTCTAATAATTTTGTTCATGAAAAGACAGATCCCGAAAATGTTTTGTACAATATAAATTCAGTGGACACAAATGAAGGTCCTTTAAAGGTCACAGTTCTGATGGAACAAAAAAATGTCTTAATGCAGATCGATACAGGATCTGCAATATCTGCGATTTCTGAACAATTTTATTGGAAGAACTTTTCAAATATTAAAATACATGATTCTGATGTTCAGTTGACAACATATGTAGGGAACTGTATTAAAGTTAAAGGTTTTATTTTCGTAAATACCAAATTTAACAATCTGTCACAACGTTTGAAACTGTACATTATTTTAAATGGCGGACCTCCTATTTTGGGGCGACAATGGCTACAATCTTTAAATATTAAATTAGATAGTATGCTGTTAATGGAAAAAGAATCCGATATTCTTGTAAATGAATTATGTAACCAATTCAAAGATGTGTTTGATAACTCTCTAGGCACATTGTCTAACTATAAATTAATTTTAAATGTTAAACCAAACTCAGTACCAATTTTTCTGAAAGCAAGGCCTTTGCCATTCGCATTAAAAGAACGCGTAGAAAATGAATTAGAGAGGTTGTTAAATTTAGGAATAATTCCCAGAGTAGAACAGAGTGATTATGCCACTCCAATTGTACCTATATTAAAAAAAGATGGTTCCATTCGTTTATGCGGTGATTACAAGGTGACCATAAATAAACATTTAATAATTGAAAAATATCCTATTCCGAAAATTGATGAATTATTTTCCAAATTATCAGGGGGAATTCAGTTTTCCACGTTAGATCTATCTCAGGCTTATCAGCAAATTTTGCTTGATGAAGATTCTAAAAAATATACAACTATATCCACTCATAAAGGATTGTATATGTATAATCGTATTCCTTACGGCTTATCACCTATTCCTGAAAAATTTCAAAAAATAATGGAAAATATTTTTCAAGGGATGAATAACGTTGTAATATTTCTTGACGATATATTAATTACAGGTCATACACGAACGGAACACATCACAAATTTAAAATCAGTTTTAAGTAAACTCCAAAATATTGGATTAAAAATTAAAAAAAATAAATGTGTGTTTTTACAAAATTCGGTATCATATCTTGGATACATTATTAATAAAGATGGACTTCATACGGCACCTGATAAAATTAACGCTATAAAAAATTGTGCTATACCTGAAGATGTATCCCAATTAAAAAGCTTCTTAGGTTTAGTCAATTATTATGGCAAATTCGTACCAAATTTAAGTAATATTCTTCATCCTCTGTATAATTTATTAAAAAAAGATAAGAAATGGTGTTGGACAAAAGAATGCAATTTATCTTTTAACAAGATTAAAGATATTATGCAATCATCAAAAGTTCTAACGCACTATAATCCGAATCTACCATTGTTTTTGGCATGTGATGCATCATCGTACGGTGTTGGAGCGGTGATTTATCACAAATCAGAAAATGGCAACAATAAAATTATTGCTTGTGCATCGAAAACTCTATCGGAAAGTCAAAAGAAATATAGCCAAATACAAAAAGAAGCCCTTTCAATAATTTTCGGGGTACAGAAATTTTACCAGTATTTATACGGTAAACATTTCACACTTTTGACCGATCACAGACCTCTGGTAGCGATTTTTGGACCTAAAAAGGGAATTCCTTTAATGGCTACTAGACGTTTGCAACGGTACGCAATTATTTTAAATGCTTTTGATTTCGATATTCAGTACATAAATTCTAAAGAAAATTGCAGTGCGGATTTTTTGTCGAGATTACCTTTAGTAGAGTGCGATGCCGATGACGATTCTGATGATGAAAGTTATTTAAATTTTGTAAATGAAACATTACCAATAAATTATAAAATGATTAGTCTAGAGACACGTAATGATGTAATATTAAGTAAGGTTATGCGTTATATTTTATACGGGTGGCCAAAAATAATGAATGATCCAGAACTCTTTCAGTTCTATAACAAGAGAAATGAATTGTATACGGATCATGGTTGCCTAATGTGGGGTTACAAAATTGTTATACCTAACAAATTCCAGAAACAGTTGCTTGAAGAACTGCATGTGGGACACTTAGGTATAACAAAAATGAAAAGTATAGCAAGATCTTACATGTGGTGGCCTGGTCTTAATAAAGAAATTGAGCAATTGACAAAAAACTGTACCGCGTGCATAAATGTCTTTCAAACTCCGGCTAAAGCAAATTTAACTCCCTGGCCGTGGCCTTCCCGGGCTTGGCAAAGAATACATTCTGATTTCTTGGGCCCTCTACAAGGCTTAACCTTTTTAATTATTGTTGACGCATATTCCAAGTGGTTGGAAATTTTTCAAGTGACTCAAACCAATGCTTCACGCATTATTGAAATTTATAGAAGCACTTTTGCTCGTTTTGGGTTACCGTTTGAATTTGTCAGTGATAATGGACCACCATTCTCCTCGGGAGAATTTAAACATTTTTTGGAAGTCAACAATATAAAGCAAATGTTTAGTCCTCCATACCATGCGGCATCGAATGGAGCTGCTGAAATAGTGGTAAAATCAGTAAAAAATATGCTTAAAAAGTCAATCTTTGAAAAACAAAATTTAAATGTGGCAATTAATAGTTATTTATTAATGTATAGGAACGCAGAGCATAGTACAACCCGTACTTCTCCTGCGCAACTTATGTTTGGGAGACAATTACGCACACGTTTAGATAGTATAAGGCCTGAAACTTCGGAAATTGTAATTCAAAATCAACAAAAACAGATTGAAAATTATGGTGGGACTGAAAGCAGGTTAAATGTGGGAGACAAGGTATTAATAAAAGAATATACAGGAAATACTTCTAGTTGGACGTCAGGTGAAATAGTCCACAAAAGAAGTAGTTCGACTTTTGATGTCAAAACGTCTGGGAACAACAAAGTTGTTCACAGACATTCTGACCAATTACGTCCATTGAATTGTAACTCTACCGAGAATAATAATTCAGTCAGTAGTAATTCAAATGCTTCTGACAATCAACCTGCTATAGTTACTACGGAATTAAATATGAAAAATGAAACTAAAGATACTGATGAACCACGCTATCCTATAAGGAAACGTACACCGGTTCAAAGGTATCAAGCAATTTAATTTGAATAATATATTACAAATCATAATTATAAAATATTGATTTTCATTGGAATTAATTTAAGTTTTTGAAATTGATTTTTTTGTTTCTATTTTAGAAGAGAGGTGTTACGTATTATTATTTCTAGTTATCTAAATTATTAGAATTAAGTCCTTCATTTGTTGTGTTATGTAATTTATTATTTCTGTTCATTTATTTTAAATATAAAATTCATTCTAAAACTAAATCTTGATGAGAATCATTCTAAATATATAACAAATATAAAACACGAAAACTTGGCAATTGAATACTTGACACTCTTTTAGATCTTAATTCTTTTTGTATTGAGGTACGGCCCCATTTTTCACTGTTTGAAAATAATATTCCTAATATTGAACTTGGCTCCCTCTTTTCACATGTATGTTTTTGATGGGACTAGCATTACAGTGAATGACTTCAATATGTCGCGTAGTAGAAAGGAAAGTCTTGATAAAGAGGTAGTTTGTATGTTTGGATGTAGGAGGTAAAGTCAAATGAATCATCAATACAGGCAGTGACGGCCAGTATTGATGCAATTCCGGATTGTTTTAGTCCCATACATCAGTACTGGAAAATGAGAATAATACTGTCAATAGTATTGGCTGTGTACGTTAGATCGAAGTGTATTTTTAGCTGTACTCAGTAAAGCCATCAGCTTCAATACGCACAGCTGTTATTAAAGTCAGTGATATTAAATTATTGTAATTGTGCCATGTGCTTGCGTAAAACAAACTAAATACTGATAAATTAACATTGGTTTGGCGCAAGCAACGTGTCTGAGGATTTTTTAGGTATCTTTGGGCTCATATTAAACAGACATTGTGCGGTAATCGATTCAAATATGTGAATCAAATTTCGTTTAAAACAATTAACTTTTTCGAAAGTTATTGCACGAGCATATACACGGTACCCCAACGAAAACTTGTACCCCCATAAAACTCGTTATATCAAAGGGGACCAAATTCCTGTAACTCTAGCCCTGTGCGGGGGGTCAAATGATCCCTAATTTGGAAAGGTTTTTTTGATTACTAACACAAACGTATTTGTTTTTTTCAATTCTATCGATTTGTTACCGAGAAATTGCTTCTTAAATTTTCGAAGTTAAAAAACTAATAAAAGCACAAAAAGGTTATACTATCAAATGTAGTGCTCGAAATGACCTCCACCAATTGCCACACAATAATACATTCTAGATTCAAATCAAGACCTCGGGAGTTAGCCGGCATTCGGCGATAATTCTTTCTCGGATTTCTTGTGTATTTTCGGGCTGAGTGACGTAAACGTTTGATATCAGATGACCCCAGAGAAAGAAATCTAGGGGGTTAAAATTTGGGGATCTAGCTGGCCATTCAATTGCTCCTCTCAGACTAATCCCTCGTCAAGAAGCAATTTCTCGGTAACAAATCGATCGAATTAAAAAAAAACAAATACAGTTATGTAAGTTATGAAAAATCCTTCCAAAATAGGGATCATTTGACCTTCCGTTCACTAAAAAATTTGGGAGGTGATGCTACCCCCCGCACAGGGCTGGAGTTACAGGAATGATTTTTGCATAAAAATTGGTCCCCTTTGATATAAAAATCGACGTATTTCTGTATTTTTGTCAAAACTTTTATTTTGACAAGTTTTATGGGGGTACAAGTTCTCGTTGGGACACCGTGTATAAACATTTCCAAAAATAATGTCAGATTAATCAGGAGGGTATGAAACGTTGAGCAATGTTGGTACGACCCGTAGCTCCCGCCATCCATCTGACCGCGACACCAATAGTGTATGTAAACATATATGACGTGTGTTTTGCAAATACACTAACAATAGTGGGACCTGTTTGTAATTTAATTTTCCTGATTAGTTTTGGATTATCCAGACAGGAAAACATGTTTCCACAACTTTTTGTGTCTGTTTTGTTTGTACCTACATCATTCAGGATTTGATGAAGTTAGTACATTATCAATTGGTACTCAGATTAAAGCAGGGGATATTTTTTATTCGATAGCTATTATTAAGCTAAAATTTCTATCAAAAAGCAAGCAAAGCCGTAATTACAGTTTATTTTTTTACACACAAATGGCGCATAATCCAAATAAGTTATTCAAAAGTGTGTACGTGTGTGTGTGTCAGCTCCGACGCACGACTGGAGTTTGCTCCTTAGATACGCTGTGTAATGTATTTCATCTCATTCTTTCACACGTTAAATCTGCAGATATATATGTTCGTCTCTATACAGTATACATATATACAAGTTTAGTCTAGCATCGCACAAGTGTAATGTATTCCATCTCAATCTTTCGCACGTTAAATCCTATAGATATATATGTTTATCTCCTTTGAAGCGGACGAGCGTAACGCCACACTTAACGCGGTGGAGCGTAATACCGCACCAATTGATTTTATTACTCATAAAATTACCGTACCGGGCCTTATAACTCAAAATCGTTTCTCAGGGAGTAAATTCCAAAAAGAATCAGTTGAACAGTTTTTTCATTTGTATAATTTGACTGAAAGATTTGACGCGTTGAAAGAATTTCTCAAAAAATGCATTTTGCGGTTGTTTCCTGCAAAATAATTTCTGTGTGAATAACATATTCTTGTAGCATTTTGTTATAAAACTTTGCGCATTCTTTTAGATAGAAATTCTTTGTTACAAAGTACTAAAAAAGAAATTAAATAGTTACTTGGAAACAATTACTCTAACAATTCATGAATTATAAATATTGAAGTTTCGTGTCTCTAAGGAACTAGTTTGTCAAATAGAACATGCAATATAAGCTTATATTATCATACAGTATAGTCTCGGTTATCTAACTTGAACGAAACCATAATGTTACCGAATAAAACTGAAATTACCAAAAAAACTACTATGGAAAAGAAGTAACAGATCTTAACATTTTGTGAAAATTGTTCTCTAATGAAAGTGTAAGCTCATTTTGATACTGAGTTGTAATTTTTCTCCTGTACCATAGCAGTTTGCACTTTCTCTATATGAACATGTGAACATCGGTAGGATTACATACAATGCTTTCAAAGCATGACAGTTTTATATTCAATTTTTATTTCTCGGATCAGAGAACATTAAATTTAAAAGCTTCTTATTGCCTATGTTATTGAATAATGTACAGGGGATGTTGAAGCAGAACATTTCTATTTTATTAACAAATACAAAACTACTTACAGAATTATCTATATTATTGACTTTTATTAAATTCTACTACAGTATGCTGAAGATATGCATTTATTTATTTTTTTGAACAAAAAGTAACCGCGGCCTAATTAAAGTAGAAACAGCTAGTTAGAAAATGTGTTTGAGAAATACAAAAAAAGACTGTGCATTTTACATTAAACACTATGGAAGTAAAGCCGGTATAATTGTTAAAAAAGAGTACCCGTCGCTGGACGCTTAGCAGATGTGGAACATAAATTTAAGTAAAATTCTAGTAACTAAATCTCGCCTTGTAACTTACCCCTTTAACTAAATTTCACCCTGTAATGTGACTTTCCAATATATAACAATGCCCAGCATAAGAATCACAATAATACGCTAATAGATTGTTCACATAAAAAAAGTATTAATGGTACCGACCACCGGGATCAAACCTCTAGGTTACAAGGCAAATGTTCTACTTCACCGCTACCTGACTGTTCTACAGTCGTTTTTTATAATATACGGTAAACGTACGTTGCGACACCTTCGTTTACCCTACTGTCCAAAAGAAGCGAATGCTAGTTGCATTTCTGTTAATTCAATTTTGAAATATAATTATTCAATTTGGATCTCCTCATATCCTCTGTAAGTTCCACTTATAAAATGTTTTTGACAACTAAGTTTCCATTCAATCCAGATATAGATTTAAAGTAAATAAAATACAGATAACCACTTAATTTGTTATTTTTTTATATATTAAAAAGCATTTCATGATCGTTAGCCCGAAATAATGCTACACCAAGAGTCCAAAACGGTATTAGATTTCCTCTGCATCTGTTATTCACAATTCTGAGTTTCTAGTACAACAATGAAAAAATTCCAGCCAATTGGGCGACGGGATCATTCCAACTTCAAAAATGTTGACATTTGATTATAATAAAGAAAATAAAATTTCTGATATCGTGTGAGGTGACGTGGGTAAATGCTAGTATTCAATATGATATTTGCTATTCGTTGCCATGGTTACCTCCATAATATGTTCCACGCATGTAAACATCAATCAAAGCATTCCAAACTTGTTTATTTCTGACAAATCCATAAAACAAAAGAGCGGCTGATTTTTTTATTTTCAAAATATTTTCTAAACTATAAAGTATAGAAAAAAAAATTTTAAGGAAACTTTCTTGAAAAAATAAATAAAATAATAAGCCGTTATGAAAAGTATACCATTATTATATAAAAAACACCGTTATTGCAAATATCTCTTCTGCGCATGCGCCGATTTTCCCCAAAAACAATAGGGCTCTTCATATTTGCATACCAAACATCCTCCCAAAATTTGGTTTCGATCCGCTCATCCGTTTGACCTGTATCGTGTTCACAGACAAACAGACTAACAGACGCACAGAGTTTTTCCATAAATATGTTTTTTTGGATTTAGGGGACCTCAAAGAATATTGTAAAATTTTTGAAAAGTGACTTTTGACCTAAATTAGTACCATTCCCCACTTGTGGGTTGGAATGGTAAAATCGGTTCCGGTCAAAGAGAGATAGAGATAGATAGATATATTTACACAATAAGATAGTACTGTACTACATATGTGACGTCAAATTTACACGTTAAAATTCATAATTAAAAAATTCATCTACAGTATAAAAACAGTTTTTTGTTAGAATGCTTCCCAGTGATTTTTTAAAAGTTTCCAGTTTCAGCATTTTGATGTCATTAGGCAATTTATTGTAAAGTTTGAGAGACACATAAGTAAAACTTTTTTGAATAGTGGCTAGTTTATGTAGCGGCAACGTAAGGGAATTTTTATGCCGTGTATCATAATCATGTAATTCTGAGTTAGTTTCAAACAAATTTTGCTCTTTTTTGACATAAATTAAGCAATATAAAAGTGGAAAAATATCAATTAAGAGGTAAAGGATTTTCTATTATAGAGAATTTTAGGTGAAAAATTCCGGGATTAAGCTATATGTTTCATTCTAATCCAGGTGCAACTACAATCTATAAAAATTTATTGCATAGTAACTATCTTTAATTTAGAATTAGAATTTATTGTTCCACAAAATATAAAATAATACTTTTTACTATATAGTAATGTTGATCCAATAGAATATCACGACGAAGGAAGGTTTTGGTTGAGGATCATAAATAAGCTTTACCAATGTTGCGCTAGTTCGAAACGTTGGCCACTAGCGTAACATTGGTAAAGCTTATTTCTGATCCTCAACCAAACCTTCCTTCATCGTAATACTCTTTACATCAATATTTAACAAATCTGTTTTCAAAACAAGAAAAAAAAATTCCCAGTTGTGGAACTAGGTTCACCTGAAGGAAAAGACTCGTATTAAATGAACCATCATAAAAAATCTATATTATATGATGTTGCTGTGAAAAATATAATAGTCCAAGATCTATCAAACATTTTTGGGTAGGTATTTGAGGCTGTGTGAAAATTTGTGTAACACTTCTTTTGTAATGTCTGAACACAAAATCGAAGACGTGACTGAAGGGAAATGGGGTCTAGCCAAGCTGTAAAATTTTATTTGCAAAGAAGTCTTTGAGGCATTTTGAAATTTGAATACCTTCAAGTTTAGTATTTAATAAAATAAAAAATTAATAACCCAGCTCATTTAGTCGGATGTAAATGTCTGCCAGGCGGTTACAAAACTGTGTATTATACGAGAGTGTGAGTAAGACGCGTAAGAGAGAAAGCGTATATTGCAACGCCGCCTACTTCAATTCAGCCAATATACGCTCTCTCTTACATTCGGAATATTTAAAAAAAATAACTCAGCCAGCAAACAAAAACAATTTTTTAGTAAGTAGGGGAGGGAGGGGGAATGGCGCTCACTGGGTAATGGCGCTCACCTCTGTAACTCTGTCAAAAAGGAACGTAGCAACACGTCATGATGCGTGAAGCGCGAGGGGAGGGGGCCTCTAATAGACAGCGATGCAAACGGACAGTCAGCTCGCGTCATGCGACCGTGAAGAGCGTTTCTTTGTTTGCGGCCGCGCTGATCTAATTTTTAATTAGGTGCTGAACAAGTTAAGTTGCTGGGCTCACTATACTATGGACTCAGTGTTGCAGATTTGCGTAAACTTGTTTATAAATTTGCTGAGCGCAACAATATCAAAAACAATTATGATCAAAGCAGTAAAACAGCCGGATTGGATTGGGGACACTACTTTATGAGACCCTGAGCGGCATTACCCAAAGTCAGGGGCAATGCCGCTCAAACATGTTTTTTTAATAATGTTTTCCTACTACTAGTAGGTGAAAGATATATGCTTTTGTTGTTGAATTGTTGATTACTCGATAATTAAAGACTTTGTTACTCTTCTTAGTTTTGATTTATAATAAATAATTTAAAAAATACACCATGTTTTCCTTAAGTGAACGCCATTCCCCCGTCCTACTCTACCTACCTATTTTCAAAATCACTCTTTTCCAACGATACGCTATACAATGTTTTTTTTTAATTTTCACTTTTTAGCTAGATAATATGTGATTTGTTTGTAAAACGATCCTTAGAATATTTACATGACATGTCATTATACAAGAATATCAGTTGACACCTTCCTAATCGATTATAAATTACTGATCTACGATCGTTTTATCAGTTTGATACGAAACCCTAAAAACCCTTACATATCTTCCCCTGTCAAACTATAATACCAATAAAACACCGAAGACTATTTTAATATTGAAATGTTTAGACAAAACATTTTAATATAACTATAAAATCAGCTGTATGCATTTGTACCTATTTACATTTGTCTTCTTTATTATACATTATATAACGTGCAGTCATTCTTTTAGTTTTATATAAAATAATTTTATTTAGGTCGTATATCACATATTGGCTGAAATGAGATTGGTAGGCTTTAGTAGGTTACGCCTTCCGAGCATGTGAGATACGTTATATTCCCGGAGCTATGGTGTAACATTATTGGAATGCTTAAGCATTACAAGTTTAATGCAATGTTAAGAAATTGCTTGGTCGTTAACCGACTCTAAAGAAAATTCGGTCCACATGTAAATCATTTTAAGCTCGTCTGTAGATTTTATTAGAACTCCCAAATATAATCTGTTGAATTTTCACATCATTATCTCGTAACCTACTGAACTATTATAGCGAAAGCTTTTTTAGCTGACCGTATGAATTATTGTGAAGCAAACACAAATATTTGTATGGAATAACATATTTGACATCCATACGCCAAAATATTTTTTCTTTATACCTCGATCAAAACTACATACTTTCGGCATCAATTGTAAGGCAGAAAGTCTAACATTTGCGCATTGGTGGAATTACACACACTGATACGGGAAGTACGTACGTTCGGGCGGCAGTAAAAAAATAACCTATCAATTGTTGTTTAAATGTCGTTTCCATATCAACGCTATTACATTTTAGCTAATAGTCGAGAACAGCTGTCAATCGTGTTATTACGTGTAACCTCAAAGCTGCTGGCATGGAATTTATCTGTGTTATACGACCGAGGTATAAAGAAAAGTAGTATACACTACACTGGCCGAAAGTTTGATAATTGCAAAGCGCGCCATGATGTCCTCGGCTTCGCCTCGGGTATCATGGCTTGCAGTGCAAGAATATTAAACTTTCGGCCTTGTGGTGTAATATACTATTTAATATAAAAAGTTTCAGTGTTTTCCACAAAGCACGATTACGATACTTAGGCGGTTATAGATAAAATTGAATATATTGTTAACACCAATTCAATTATTGACAAAATCTTAATAAGTCTGACGCTCTTCCTGAGTCAAACAATTTGCAAAAAAAAAATCAAAGTTATTTAAAATTAATAGCTGTTTATGCCACAAGTCGGGAAAGTGACGAATTATGGCATAGGGTAGTTACAGAACGAGCCGACAGATTGCGCTGTGATACAGTGCAACCAGAGGCGAGTTCTGTAAATACCCAAGCCAAATTCTTCACTTTTCCGACGTGTAGCATAAATAGCTATTAATTTACAATAACTTAGAATTTTTTTGCATATTGTTTTGCGAAGTGTCTTTCTAGACGACTCACAGGTAAGTATGTCAACGACCTCCGTTTCCACATTTTTATCATCAGCGTGCTAGTGTTCTCTGCTCAGTCGTAGTTTGCTCTTCTGTGATTGGTGACTCAGTGGGTTGGTATGGCCAGTGCTGGTGATCCAGATTCTCATCGCCTTTGATAATGTCTACCGGGGTTGTAGACAAAACGTTCTCGCAGGAGTACCATAAGGAAGTGTCATCAGACCAACTCTTTTCAACACCTACATAAACGACATATCGACCACCTAAGACACAGCCCTATACGCGGACGAGACTGCAATATTCGCTCAGGAAAGAAGCATCAACACTATCAACCGCAGACTGTATAAAGGTCTACAGAACCTAGAAAACTATTACACAACATGGCGAATAAAAGTCAACGCTCGAAAATATGTCGGTATCATCTTTACCAAAAGATTGAAAATAGCAGACCCAGCACAAAACTTCGAAGGTACCGCAATATTCGCTCAGGCAAGAGACATCAACACCATCAAACGCAGACGGGATAAAGGTCTACAGAACCTAGAAAACTATTAACCACACGGCGAATAAAATTCAACGCTTTAAAATATGTCGGTATCATCTTTACCAAAAGATTGAAAATAGCAGACCCAGCACTAAACCTCGAAGGTACCGCAATCACGTGGGAAAATAAAGTCAAGTATCTCGACATCACCATGGACAAGAGACTCAACTTTAAAAAATACACCCAAAAACAAATGAACAAAGCAACTGGACAAAAGACACTATTGTATTCACTACTCAACCGCAACTCGAGACAACAAAAAACTCATCTACATACCTGAGCCCTATACTCACGTACGCAAGTGTATAAATATACAATAAACTACAAGACCTGATCTCTAAGCAACAGTAAGACTAAGGTCTTGCGACCAGTTTTCTCAATTCACTCATTAGGCACATGGACTCAAGCAAAATTAAAGAGTCAGTCAATTTAGATAAAACGTCAGGTAGATATTCCAAGCCCTACAAGCTCGGTAATAAGAAAATTTGAAACAACACCCGTTGTGAAAGCCTACATACTTAGATAGAATTAAACTATAATTAGTTATTATAAATAAAAATCTTTGATTAACGTCTAAAAAGAACTCTTAATATAAATAAAATTATCAATCATTTTTTTCAGACTATACAGTATGGTTACTTAAGTGTGCAACATATGGGAAAATTTTTAATTAAATGCACAACCAAAATACAAATATTGCCAAAAGTTGGTGCATGTCCGATAATCATTTTGGGTGCTCTTAGAATTGTTGAAACTCAAACAGCATACAGGGTGTTTAATATCGTTGCAACAAACATAAAGTTTGTGATTCCATAAAAAATTAAAAATCTAAGTTAATTTTACAAATATGCCTGAATTTGAACAAATTTATGCGAAATTGATTTGATTTTTAATAATTTATTAGTGTGTTTAAGGTAAGTATAAAAAAAATTTTTCAAAAAAATTATAATTTTGGTTTTTCAAAAAAAAATTTTGTTTTCTGGCACCAACTTTTGACAATATTTGTATTTTGAATGTGAATTTAATTAAAAATTTTCCCATATGTTGCACACTTAAGTGGCCACACTGTATATTGACGAAAATTATAATTTTTATATTTTTTGTCAATATATAGTCTGAAAAAAATTGTCGATAATTAATTTTTTAAAAATAAGTTTCCTCACAAAAACATTCTAACAAGAAAGCATTTAAAATCAGTTTATCCGTTGCGACTTTATATGAAAAATGAAAAATAGCGTAAATACCATTAATTTAAATATAAATTATTCATATCAATGCATCTGACGCCTACCCTTTTGTAAACCGTTAAAGCTATCAATTGTTATTAGAAGTGAGAAAAAATAATAAAAACCTTCCATTATTTATACACATACAAGAAAAAACAGTACCTCAACTTAATATTTATTACGTATTTGCGTGCCAACTGTAAATGTAACTAATTCAGATTTTAGTTGAAATGTCATCTGATAATTAATTATTTTAATCAGGGCTGAGGTTACTTCACGATATGTTCACAAAATTGTCTAACTGTAAATATCTAATAAATACATCAAATAATAAAAAAATAAACATATTTTTTACAATTATATTCAAACAATTTTACTGTTTGGACTTAAACCCGAACCCTCCAGTTTCACGGTGGATATAATCTGTTATCTGAAATTGTACAAAAGGGGCTTAGAAATGCCATGATATGGATACACAATAAAATAGCCGATGAAATAAAAAAACTTCCTAATAAAAACAAGATTTAAAAGATTATTAATCCAGCATGCAAATTATTTAGTTTGGAAATTATTTCTAAAATGACGCTATTTATACATGTTAATGTCCAAAAAATAAAGACTTATTATTATTATGATTATTATTATTATACACATAATTTTGGAGCTATAATAAAACCATATGGGATTCTAAATATTTCAAATCATCGATTGAGTTAATCATTAAATTTTAGTTTTTCCAGAAACTTTATTATTGTGTACAACATCTTAATGTAATAAATTGCTGCATCATAAATGTTCCCAATATTAAAAGTATTTAGTATAAATAAAAGTATCATCTTCAGTATATCACTCAACCCTAAATCTAATACATTATGTTCCAGTTTCAAGTTCTAGGTCACAATCAAAACAAACATTATCTAAATATATAGATTGCGATCAACTAACTGGAAAATTATGTTGACCGTTTGGGGTCTAACAAGATGTAGGTGCCAGTGGACAGTTTTCTATGTCACAGAAGGAGCAATATATAAAGAAGGCAATATATAAATTAGATCTCAACAAAAATTACAAGAGTTAATAAGATTACATTTGGTAATATTCAGTGCCGAGCCTAGGGTTTCGGCCGCCCGCGTGCAAAGACCTAATGTGTCGCCCCTATGAAATATTTTTCATAATTTGACTAATACTTGACCTTATGTTACGTTATGCTATCGGGAAATCGGAACTTATTTAGATTTTTTAATAACTATTTAAAATTCAGCATATTTATTCGACTTATTATAAGTTTTAAAAAATTTTGCTTGACTGATAGAACTACCTATATGCGGCCTGTGGCCGCCCCTTGTTTTGGTCGCCCGCGTGCGGTGCACGCGCTGCACACCTGCTAGGATTGGCCCTGGTAATATTATCTTTATCAAAGAGGCTTTGAGGAAGAATAAATAATTTCTTAAATATTTGTCCTAATTTTATTTCAATTGAAAATATTCTACCGCATGTTCAGGCAAGTACATCATATAGAACTACGTGTTCATTTTGGGCTATATTTCACTGGGACACTATGGCGGCGCAACCAGTTGCCGCTACCAACAAAATGTATACAGCTCTATAGAGAGTTACTCACCTGGTGTCCGTTTGATTGCGCAACCAATTTGGCGGCGCGACCAGCTCGGACTTGATGCACAGAATGTACTGGTCGCGCCACCATGCTGGTCGCACCACCACTAATTACTATAGCGCTGTATGGTGTCTCACTCACTCGGCCGCCAGTCCGGCCGCAACACGTGTGCACTGTTGTGTTTTGTTTGTTAATTGCAGTATGATGGATAATTTCAATACAGAATGGTTTATTATCGAAATTCAAAGTAGACCATCAGTTTGAGATAATTCCTCATCAGATTATTCTGAAAGAGATTTGAAAAAGAAGCAAGTTGTAGATTTGTTTGAAACACAGAAGCAAACCGTTGAGCAAAAAAAGAGCTTAGGTAAGTAAACAACATGTATTTTTATTAATGAATTAGGTCCATCTTGATACTGTGGCCGCAGGGTGTGGCGACTCTGGTGTCTGTATGGTGTCTAGTTTGGTAGCTTACGGACACCACGGTGGCGCGACTGGTTGCGCCGCCATGGTGTCCCAGTGAAATATAGCCCTAAAGGCTTTATGCCGCTAGAATCTCTGCTGGAACTTGTGCTGGCTCGCGCTGATTACGAGGATGGAAATAACGTCACTGTGAACTCGCGTACGTAGTCACAAGATGGATTTCAAAATTCGAACCGGAGCGATTTCTCGTACTAGATTGCTTGTTTTGAGCAAGAACCAATCAAGAAACAGTATCTTGTCACGTGGGAGACATGGGCAAATTTCCACACACAAACATGGCGTCATAGTGTGTGTTCTGTTCAGAAACAATAAACGTTCACTTTTGTTAGCAATCGAACCATCACTGCACGGGCACCAAACCCATCTACAAAGCAAGCTTCAATACACGTATCGTGTAAAGCAAATTTATAAAAGCCATCACGAAACTCAGCGCCACAGCACAGTAGAAATCTAGCAGCCAAAGTGAAAGATAGCAAAGAATCTAGTGGCACAACCAGACTCGTGTGCAGCAGCCTTAAGTGCATCTCCGACGCACAGAGAATAGAATAGAACAGTTCTTTGTTTGCAGAGCCAAGTATGGATACAGTCGTGAAACTTGAATACAATTATCTTACTATATTATATGGGTTTGACGAAGAGATACTCGTTGTTAAATGAATGTCCGTTTTTGTGTGCAAATATTAAAAAAAATTCTGTAAAATTATAACAGGCATCAAACTTTTGTCATGTAAACTTTTTCTCATAGATTAGTAATAATGATCTATTATTCAAAACAATTATAAATAGTAGGTATACACAACGGGATAATAATGTTAAACATGTTAAAAATGTATTTTCCTATATCGATAAAAAAACAATATCCATACATCAAAGCAAAAATTTGCTGATAGAGTCAATAATCGAAGTACACAATCCGCTAATTTTTAAAAAGATACTAACCTTGCTTCCAAATATACAGGACTACATTTAAGCTTGTCAGCTACTTATTGTTTGTTGTTTTTTATTTTTCACGAGAGGCACCAGTGGTCGACCAATAAACTCTTCGATAGAGTGCGTTAATCTCACCGTAGTGCAGCGACCATTCTGGATGTATGATAGCAAGGATGATGAGGTTCAATCATAGAGATATTAGATAAGAGTACGCGAGTGAGCCGTAAAGTGTCTGCAATTCAGACAGAGAACAGTTCCTCATCTCTATGGTAACTAATGATACGAAACAATGCTAATTTGAGTAAAATAACTGGTTTTCTGAGCTTTATTCAGCGTTCTCTCTCTCAACTGAGGACGCTTTCACTTATGGCAAGCATACGAACTAGCGTACTCTAGTTGCTTATTGTAACTCTCTATGGGTTCAATAGTCTGACAGAGCACTTTAATCACAAAAATAGATTATATATTACATACTTGGAAAATATTATTTCAGACTGATCAAAGACCGAAAGCTTATTTAATAAATTTTCCTGGTAACTTGGTGCATATTTTAGCACACCTTCGCATATTGATAGTAGACGTAATGTCATAAAATTTCGTAATTTTTGCAGAGCTATTGAAAATAAACAACTATATTATGAATTTATACCTATAACTAATAGCCTAGTCAATAAGTGAAGTTCATGAGAAAAATAGATCCAAGTCTCAAAAAAATTTGAGCAATTCGATTCGAAAAAGTATTCCAAAAATGACGTTTTTTTTGCTCTTTTTTGCCGACAAAAATTGCATTTGTTATTAACAATAAACGAAAAGACAAAAAAAAGCAACTCAGATTTTTGGAAATCACTCAAAAACTATAAGCGATAGCAGAAATTGAAAAAAATATTCTTAAAGAGGAGAAAATTTCCAATAATAAAGTCCCACTTCCGGAACTCTATCTTTATTATTTATAGTTTTAATTTAACGTTGAAAATAGAGTTCCGCGCGGCTGTTACAGCTCGAGGGTAGCGCTCTGTTGAGAGAGTACAACACATAAAATCATTTTTTTTGTAGTACTAAATAACAATTCAAAAATCTGAATAAAGTATGGTGTCATCTTAACACTTGAAAGAATAAAGTTCCATTAAAAAACAATTTTTAACTCTCCTCTTTAAGAATCTTTCAATTACCGCTATCGCTTATAGTTTTTGAGTAATTGCCAAAAATCTGAGAGGCTTTTTTTGTCTTTTCGTTTTTTGTTAATAACAAATGCAAATTTTGTCGACGAAAAAAATCAAAAAAACGTCGTTTTCGGGATAGTTTTCCGAATCGAATAAGCTATTGCTCATATTTTTTGAAGACTTGGATCTATTTTTCTCAAGAAACTCACTTCTTGACTAGGCTATAGCCAAACGGCGGAGTGAGAATGCAGCGTTTCATTACAATTCTTTCAACTGAGCGTAAAAAAATTTGATATCATAAAAACACACATTTTCATTGTCCTGTATTTTAAAGCTTCTCTGACGGATAACCCTGTATTTATCAATATGACTTTTATTGGAAGAGTACGTTTTTACAATCACAAATTCCAATCAATGCTGAACTCTTTTTAGCCCAGTCGTTTATTTTTTAAACATTTAATTCAAATAAAGCGACACTTTTATACATGTTTTGATCAACACGCGATGTTTATGGAGGTTACACAAAAGTATAAATTGTATTCGTCGTTTTATCTGCTATCACAATATTAGTGTATGGCGATGATTGAAATGGATTAAACGGGAGCCTGTGTGTCGTAGTGTTTGACAAACGAGAGCCTATAAAATCATTACACATACAAATTTATGTGATTGGTTTGAACCACGCAAACAGCGCGCAAGCCATGCATCAACACACGGAATTATTTGCAGGGTTGTACAAACTTTACTCGAATTAATTTCACTCAAACGGAAGTCCGTATTTGTAGTCGCTGATGAACATAGGACAGATGAAATTTTAAGAATGTAATTTCTTACTTGTAATTATTTTAACTTGTTGACTTTTGAAATATTGTGTACTAAAAGACTAATCCCTAAAACAAACTACTTTGACGTGTTTTTAATATATTCTTGCAATTGTTCTTGTATTTTTTCGCTTCCAATGCAAAGCAAAAATGCTTATACGATTTCTTATATTTCATAAAAGTAGGTTGCAACATCGGTACATTATTTTCTAAAATATAGGAAATCATAAATAAGCATTTTATATTATTGTTGTAATATGTTATCAATGGTTCATCCCTAAGCAAACTCTTGACTGGTGTTATTTTTCAAGATTAAATATAATTATCAAGTGTATTGGCTTGGATGTGTTTTGTTGACAAATACTCTGGTAGAACTTGATGCGTGTTTTTCACATTTATAATTTAATTTCTAAAAATATATTGTAGAATTGCTTAATCTTGTTTATATTTTTGATAAAATTACAAAAAAATGTTGTTCTAAAGGTTCGTACGGAAATATAAAAATAATTGAGTTTTTCATTTTATTACTATTTTTAATAATCAATTTGAAAATGTCATCGGTTCTCACAGTGAAATTTGTGTGTAATGAGTATTTGTGATAGACTAGTCTTCACAACGTCATTTTATTGAAGTGAATACTTCTTTAAAAACGGGGGTTAACTCGTTTTCCTACGTAACGAAATTTGTAACAGAATTTGTCACGAAATTGTACTATAAGTAACCCTATATAAACAATGATTCTTTGTAAGCATTGGTAGCTCAGTTGTAGAATGCATCTAAAAAAAGCTCAGCAACGACTGTTGCGGATGTCAAAAATTATGTGAATGCTCCGCGGTTGTGTAAGGCCGCTACACACGAGGCTCGATTTTCTGCTAGATTCCTCGCTAGATTTGACCACTAGTTTTCTAGCGCTGATTTTCTTGATTGCTCTCAAGTCGTCTTTTCAAGCTAGTTTTGTAAATAAATCTAGTGCACGCGCAGTGACAGTTCAAATATAAACACAGAGCAAAACGTGTCTGTTGTCTGACTCTGAGCAGAATGACGCCATGTTGGTTTGTGGGCGTTTGTTCATGTCGCCCACATGACAAGATACTGTTTCCTGATCGGTTCTTGCTCAGAGCAAGCAGAGGACCGAGCAAGAAAAATAACCCCTGTTATAATTTTAAAATCTGTCTTGTGTGCTAGCAGGCAAGCCCGCAGAAACGTCTTTTCCAGCCTTGTACTCAGCCTGCCGGCCAACAGAAGTCCAAGCAGTGTTTCTAGCAGTGTTTCCAGTCTCGTGTATAGTAGCCTTTACATCGATGTAGATCCTCCCAATAACACCACGTATCTTTAATACATTTGTACCTATACTTTTATTTCAATATAGAAGATATAATTGCAAATAATGCTGACAATATTTAGTGAGTACCTTCTTACATATTACAAATATAGTTTGCATGTAAGTAGGGTATCTGAATCGTTATGTAATAATATCGACAGTAGATGTATACAGGGTACGTCGAAATGTTGCCAATATAAACAGTATCACGTATGCTACCCTTAGTAGCTTAACTACAACGACCGCATTTGTTGAGATAAAATTTTTATTGAGAGCTCTAAACACGTATAATAACGTCACATACTAAACATAACTTATAACTCTGCAATATTCGACAATCAATAATTTTCGCATCATTTTCTGAAAACTGCTTGCCAAATTTCAACCAAAATCAGAGCTAGGCAAAGCTAAGAGGTTAGTGCTCGTTATAATGTTTTAAGCAGCATCAAGCATTTTGTGAAACAGATGTTCGATGCTTAGAGCACTTGCATAAAGACTTGCTACTTATTAAGCACGTGAGCATTATAAATTGCTTATAGACATTCCACAAGCTCGTTAAGCATTAGGAATACTCAAAAAGAACTTTCGATGCTTAACATGCATTTTAATGCTTAATAAGCTTCATACTGATATTATAAATACGAAATTAATTCTGTCTGTCTGTCAACCTTTCACGCTTAAACTGCTGAATAGATTTCGATAAAATTTGGCAGAGAGATAGATTGCATATTGAGGAAGGACATAGGCTACATTTTGTCACATAAGAAAACCTCAAGGTGTTTAAATTGCAGATGAAACTTTGTATGGAAAATCCATCATTTCTGAAGATAGGGGTATGAAAATTCATATTTAGGTTTTTGGAAAGAATAAAGAATTACGTGTTTCGGCGTTTTTGCAAAATCATCCCTCAAAAGGGTAAAATGGGGGGTGGTTTCAAAATTCACATGTGATATAATATATACCATTTAAAATTTTACTGTTCAGTTATCCAAAATATTAGTAAATTGAAAAGTAAAATAATTATAATATATAATGTTTGTATGTCGTCTGTCTGTTCGTCTGTTCGGGACCTATGCATTCATTCAATTACGTGGAAACTTTGGTGAGTTGTCTGTGCACGCGCCCGCAAAGATTTCTGGCAAAAAAAGCAAAGTGAGTAAACATTGTGTTTTAAAGTGCTATTACGTTTGATGTTAAAGATTGATTTCTTATTTGCTTAAATCCAAACTAGCCCATCATTTAGAAATAATATTCATGTTTAAAATTTATATCATAACTTAATGTGGAATGTAAGGTTTAAAAATTTATTTTATAAAATGCTTAATATTTAAATTTTCTAAGCACTTTAGTAAGTGCTCGATGCTTTTAATCATTTTTTAAGATGATTGTGCTTGTTGCTTGAATAAATCGAGCAATTATGAAAGTGCTCCATTCTCGGTACTTTGTCCAGTTCTGACCAAAATGTACGAAAAAAAACTCTGTGTCTACAATGTATAAAGCGGTTGGGCTACACGTGTAACAAAAAAGCGTCACGTACCTACAGATTCACGGACAAAGTGAGTGTACATAGACTTTTTTTTATTAATTAACGTGCGCAGCAGCTTAAGCTATATGCACGAGTCTATAAAACTAAGGTAATACATAGACTTTTCAGCTTGCGCTATTCGCGCCTAAAAATAGATTCGGCATGAATTTTCTATAATATTCTGTACTTTCTTTTACACTCCGTGTATATCTATGAATGTATACAATGTCTACATACCCGTATGTTTGTTTGTTGATAACAAACGTACAAGTAATGCACATACATATGTGAATGCGAGTATGAAGCTAATATATTTGACGATATGAGCTCGGAATATGTTCATGGAAAGCTCAATTCTCAATCGGTTGTACGTTTTCATTGTCTGTATAATTTGCATCGGATCAAATTGCTACATACTGCTCTCAACTTTATGTAGATATTAATGTTCTAGAGCAGTAACATACAGACAAAATTATAATGTTCTTATAATTTCATTAAATGTGTTAGTAGTAGTTTCGCTGAAACCCTGAGGATGAAAAATATAATTTTCGAAACGTTGGCCTCAAGCGAAACTCTGGTAAAGCTTATTTCTCAATGGTTCTTCAACCAAATTAAATCTCTTTCATAAAATTATTATTCACCGAATTCTGGTAATCGAAAGTCCATACTTTCGGCATCAATTGTAAGTCTAACATTTACGCATTGGTGGGATTACACGCACTGAAGCGGGAAATACGTACATTCGGGCGGCAGTAAAGGAAAAACAACCTATCAACTGTTGTTTAGATGTCGTTTCCATAGCAACCCCCTATTACATTTTAGTTAATAGGCGCGACAGCTGTCATTCGTGTTTTTACGTTTTAACCTCAAAGCTGCTTGCTTGGAGTTTATCTGTGTTTTTATGTAATTTTTAAGTAATTAATTAATTATTGTATTTAATAAGCGTACTTACGACCGAGGTATGAAGGAAAATAGTATATTATACACCACACTGGCCGAAAGTATGTGCGAAAGGCACAAGAATGTGTATGTAAACTGTGCCTGTGACTTTAACAGTAATTTATAATAGACTAGCGGTCCCGCCCAGTTTCACCCGGTTGCAAAAGAATGAATGGAGAAGGAAGGGACATGAGTACGCACATTCATCTTAGTTTGTGTCTAAACTTCATAATGATCGACGTTACCGTTCAAAAGTTTTTGTCGTTAAAAAGCAGTATTTTTACTTTTTTTAAGTAATAAATTTCTTTTAATATAATAAATATTTAATTGAAAACACTGTAGGAAAATTATTTTTATATAGGTGCCTATAGTTGTAACAGTTTTCAAATGATCTATTGATCTTAGAAGAAAACAATGTAGAAAATTAAAAAAAAAATAAAAATATATTCGCCGACGTGGGGCTTAAACCCTAGGCCCTGGCTTTAAGAGTCTTACGCTCTACCGATTGAGCTATCCGGGCTTGTAAACTTGGCGCGCTAATATTGCAATATTTAGTTAAGGCATTTCACCTGATAATATTTGTCGGACGGACTAATTTTAAGATACATCTTGCTACATTTTTCATTGATGTTCCGCTCCAATTGGTCATAGCGTAATATTATATAGCCTATAGCCTCCCTCGATAAATGGGCTATACAACAAAAAAAAAAGTTTTTCAATTCGAACCAGTAGTTTCTGAGATTAGCGCGTTCAACCAACCAAACAAACAAACCCCTCTGATTTATATATATTAGTTTAGATTATGACCATAATCGTTTAATATTATGCTTTCACTAATTCAGTGAAAAAATATGCTCTATACTGGAATTTAATCGTAATGATTATTATTAGCCATTTATTATATTATAGTTTACTTGTTTTGCAAGACGTACGAAGCTACAATATAGATATGTAGTATTATTCCATATTCATTATTTAATAAATAATCTACAAATGCGGGAGAAGCCGTATCGGGCCACTAGTTTACTATCGAATTGGCCAATTAATACACTTTTTTCGTATCGTCCTTGTGTGGCAAGCTAGTACAAACTATTCAGCAATCTCCTAATGTAGCTCTAGCATATGAAGCAGAAAAAGACTGCTACTAGCTATTATTTGAAATGTTCATTGCACTGTTTAAGGCAACTCTCTGTTGTTCGAGCTTACATAGCCATGCTTTTAGTCGCGATTAAACCCTTTTATTTCAATATTACTTTTTTTTGAACAAAATAATCCATTGTTACATGATATTTTTTAAAAATATTACACAGGTGTTTCTTAACAATATTCTTTAAGCGAAGTAAGAATTAGAGCGTCAAATGTTATTATTATTCTAGGTCTGATTTTTCTTCTCCGTTTTCTTTATTTATTCTAAAGTGTTAAAATTGCAGTAGATCTACCAATGAACATCAAAGAACCCCGCACAAACCTTATGAGATTTGGTTCTCGGTAAAATTGATCAAAAATATTTTTATTTTATAGTTTAAACGTCACTAAAAAAGTGTCCATGGGCGCATAGCTTAAAAACCAATAGCTTTTTAGCTACAGATATGTTTAGCGAGATTTTAGATATAGGGATATCCACTGAATTTACAAACATGTTCAAAGTTAAACTTTTGTGCTTTTTTTCAGAAATAGAAAAATAGTCGAAAACTAGGTAATGTTGTAAGGTGTCGCCTTGTTTAAAATAACAATGTCATATTCGGATTCAGCGCACTCGAAAACATATTTCTAGAGATTAGGATTTTTTAATTGATATTCGTATATCTAAAATCTTACTAAGCATATATGTAGCTAAAAAGTTATTGGTTTTTAGGCTATGCGCCCATGAACACTTTTTCTTAGCGACCTTTAAACTATAAAATAAAACCATTTTCGATCAATTTAACCGAGAACCAAATCCTATAAGGTTTGTGCAGGATCCTTTGTGCGTTATAGCGTCCAGTTTAATGTTGGAAAAATGTTCAGCGTTCTCCGATAACAGTTCTCTATACATAACTGTGTCAAAAAACGATGGTCACTACAGACTGCTTATAAATTCTAAAAATCTACGATTGTTTGCTGTGAATTCTGAGTACAGATGATGAAATAAAAAATATATCCAGAATGTATAGATAGCTTGTTTTCTTTTTGTACGTTCACCGCCTAAAATTCTACGAAAAAAGAAACTTACCCGACCCCAATTAAATCTGAAATAATATTATTGTTCTTTTAGATTCATAGAATCAGTGCCGCCATTTCTTGATTCTGGATATAAAGCGTGTCCTATTTTAATGTAGCCACGCTTAGTTGTCCGTTATTTCACAAGATACGAAAAAATGTTTTGATTGAAGGTTGCTCTGCTAGGAATGGGACATAATGTGAACATTTGCATAGGTGGCGCCACTTTCCAGTAAATAACGTCAACTTTTTTAATGGAAGTTTATGTTTTTATTGACCATTGAATAGTGAAACATCTGTAAATACAAACAGACATAGATTGCTAGACTCCTAACCGTTCCTTTTCGCTTCACCGCATGTCGGGTAAAAAGGACTGTTTTATTAATTTCGGTTTAATGCGGACCTGTAAAATAACAAAAAAAAAACATAAAATCACGTTTTTGAGCAGGTGTCGACCTGTTCTTGAACCTGCGGAAGTCTGGAACACTTTTGAAACAGACCTCCATTAAAAATAGTTTGTGCATTACATTATTGCTGTACGATCAATGCTAATCGGTCTCACTTTAAACTTATGTGATGAACAAATGTCCCAAAATTTATTATAATCTCGATTTGAGATATTCAGCAACCTAAATCATACTTTTTATTAACCGACTTCAAAAAAGGAGGAGGTTCTATGTTCGACTGTATATAGATATATATATTTTTTTTTTTTATGTAGGTATGTTCACCGATTTCTCCGTCAATTATGGACCGATTTTCAAAATTCTTTTTTTATTCGAAAGAGTGCACTTCCGAGGTGGTTCCAACCAAGTAAGGATCTGATCCGGAGAAATCGAGGGAAACTCTCAAATTTTACCCATTGCAATACCTACTTCATAAAATAACTGCATAATTTATTGAGTAAATATCTAACACTAAAAAGAGAAAAATAAAATATTTTTAACAAAAAAATTGAACCGAATTCAAAATATGGACTAAAAAGAAATAAAATAATTACAATTATTGTTATTTTTGGAGTCGGTGTCAGCCAAGGAAACACTACAATATACCTAGCAATAATAACACCGACTCCAAAAATAACAATAATTGTAATTATTTTATTACTTTTTAGTGCATATTTTGAATTCGGTTCAATTTTTTAGTTAAAAATATTTTATTAAAATTCAAATCATTAATAATCAAATAAATATACGTCACATTACACCTTGCCAGACATAAATATTTTGAAAGTTTTACAGTTAACATTGTGCAACACTGGCATAGCAGACATAGAGGCATTATTTTAATTAATGAATTTTCAGCCACAAATCATTATTATGGCATTATGTATCATATTTTATTGTGGATGGGCGTGTGATAATTTAGTTTGAATGTGCTAATATATTATATCTATGGTCCGCAATGCAAAGTGACATTTATTAGGCTCATTTTAATGACATACCCTATTAAAACGTTAGTATGATCTAAGGGCCTTTAAGATGTCCACGTTATATATTGAAGTTTGGACAATAATGTCATAGAACCAGTACGATACAAATGTTGACTTTTTTAGGTCATAGAAAACGCTAAATCTTGACGTTCCAAAAAAGACTGCGAATTATTCACAAATTTACTCAAAAATACGTAAAAAAATAGAACAATTTTTGTCTTTCATTGTCATTTTTGTAATCAAACCAATCAGAAATCACATATGCACGTCATAGCAACTGGTGTAGAACTGTATTGCTATTTGCTATCTGATATAGAATTACAGTATGTATTACTATCTCATTTTGTATACACGACCCCGTAATTGTTATTCAAAGAACTCTCCCCAAACACCCTCCCCTTTTTATTGCGCAAAAAAAACGCCATCGCATCGACACGAAACCGTAATTGTTTTTGAAATAACTCCCCCCAGAGGCCTACCTATTTTCACTGCGCAAAAAAATAATTTATAAAAAACAATTTTCCGCACTTAAAACGGCTAATAACACTTATAATGTTATATAAAATAATAATTGTGTATTTCCAGTGGATATTTTGCACATTGAGTTATCTTACTCTAAACTAATGTCATTTTAGAAGGTGTTGTGTGCAAAAGTGTAGTCGGACAATAATTTAAAAATTAAAAAACGTTAAGCCCCAAAATAGGGGGAAAGCGATTTTTTTTTTCAAAATTGAAATTCAGTCCTTTGGTAGAACGTGGTTTTTACAAAACCGACGAGATAAGACCGAACACTAGTGTGCAGATAGTGAATTAAGATTTAAGGTGTAAGTAGATATGTATATAATTTGATTTAGATGTTCGACTGAAAAAAGGCATGTTTGTAATATTTGAATCGAGAAAAATTTGATGATTTTAAGGGGTTGATTTTTTTTATTTTCCCCAAATGCAAATTTTTATTCACATAATCCTGCTTATAATTTTTTTTGTTATGGTTTGACACCACGAGTCACGACCAATCATTTTTTTTTTTT
Source organism: Xanthostigma xanthostigma (assembly GCA_963575645.1). Taxonomy (NCBI): domain Eukaryota; kingdom Metazoa; phylum Arthropoda; class Insecta; order Raphidioptera; family Raphidiidae; genus Xanthostigma; species Xanthostigma xanthostigma. The sequence continues at coordinate 21,203,532 of OY754465.1, forward strand.
GAGATTGACGTTTGAATCTAGGTATTTAGAATTATTTTGTAATTCACTTTTGGAAAATATGATCGGTTGTACGGTAGATAATAATCCGCGCACTCACTGAAGCGCTAATGAACCGTTTTGTAATATAGTTTGAAATTTATTTAGAATTTGTTCAGAGAAAACTTTTTTGTACGACGTTACTAAGAAAGCTAGAAAAACTCTTGCAGTAAAAAAAAAAGATTTAAGAGATGTGGGCGGTAGTTTTCCCTTTTTATATTCAAACGAAAAAAAAAAATAATTAAATGTCTGTAAGAAGCGTTGTGCCCACTGCAGAATTGAAACGTACTTTTTCCAAGAATTTGACAAATGCCAATTCGCCTTGTGATCACAAATGTAATATTATATAACGTACTTTGTACAGTTGAACAAGCTAATAAACTTGTATTAGTATATAAATTATAAGCTTTAAAGAACCATTAACTATTGCTAGTGATCTAGAGATGATTTTCAATTCTTTATACGAATTAAAAACGTAATAATCACATTTCAATAGTAAGTAAAAATACAAATTTCGTCTTTTCCAATTATCTATTGAGGTCCGCTATAATGGACTATACTCTATCTGGCGGCGAAATTTACAACTCAAATCGGGTAAACATGATTATGAATCGTACTATGAAATGGTACTGTTAATTGTGATTTTTTTAATTATAATAATAAAAACGTTGAATAAATTAATAAATTACTGATTATGGAACCTGCGAAGTTTTCACCTCGTGCAAAAATAGTAAAAGGCTGTAATAGTACCACGTCATTTTAATGCAGATGATTATATTTTCCCAAGGAAGTAGATATTATACTTAGTCTTAATATTGAAAACTTTATTTATTAATTGAATATAGTTATTATTATTAAATAACATTACAAATTTCGATAGAAAAAAAATTAACTTCAACCTAAAAATACATTTTGACAGATGATTATTTTTAGGTTAGGAACTTACCAGTTGCAATAAAGTAATGTTTCAATAATATGTTTGCAACGTTCATCAACACTACATTAATGTAATATTTCTGTTTAGTACACTTTTTATTTCATGTGGTTTACTCTTTAAATCGGAAGTTTGTATACAGAAAGCAGTAAAATTCACCTTACTTGAAATTCTGTTTCAGATGATTTTTTCCCTAATTTTATGATATGACCAGCATTAAATACACGTTCCCCTTCATTAAAATTTCTTTTTCGATGATTTGTATCAGACTAATCACGTATTGTACTGATACTTATCATTTTATTGCATTTCAAAAAATTCACATTGCACTGTATAATAGGAAAAATGATATCGCATTCTGTAGGTACATTAATTTTTTACATATTAGGCCACTTTTACATTATTAAATTAGTAAGCTTTTTACATGTACACTTGGTAGTCTTTTTTTCGGCTCCGTTGTCTCATAATTCGTCTCAGTATGGTACCATAGTCTATGTAGCGCTTCTATTAGTATAAATAAATCATTTTATTTGATATGTTATAAAAATTTAATAACAGAGTGGATAAGATTAAAAAATTACGCAATTTATGATGAAAGCACAAAAAATTATCATTAATTATTGTCTGGAATTTGGCAACAAAGCCCTTTTTACCTACACATATTTAGAACAAGTCGATTGTTGTTGCCCCACAACAATCTGTGTCTCATTGTTAGAATGACGAGCAGATTGTTGTCTCGCGAAATCCTTTGTCATCGCGACGAGGAGCGTGTAACTCTATTGAAAAGGATATCACGTTTTGGTTATTCATTGCCAAGCCGACTAAAAACACTCGACATTCTGACCCCTTTTCTGACTATACTTTTCACATATCTGCAAATGTGTGAAACCGAAATTTTCAAAGCAAACAGGGGAACAATTTTTGTTTGAAGTATTTTTTTTGTATATCTAATAGTTTAAGAGATCTTTGTTGAAACATATTATCTATGCAGGTAATTTTGCCACCCCCATTGTCTTCAGAGACTATAACGCACATGCTCAAATTATCAAATGTATCAATGTATATCAATTAACAATATAAAGAGGTACCTCTGTGCAAAATTTCATACTTATATCATAAAGTGCACAATCATTTTGTTTATCCGCCCCACCATGAAGACAATACATTAAAAACCGCATTAAAATTTTGTGACAAAAGTAAGAATGGGACGCACGTTAAAAAAAAATATAATTTGCGACAGTTTACTTCTGGGACAGTATGTAAAGTACAATTCTTGATAATACTAGGTTTATTTTGAAATATACTTATAAGTCTATTACATAATATAATTAATATAGAAGACAAAAATGTGATTTTGTAGATCACACTACCACTATAACGAGAACACTATAATAGATTTATATCAGTTTTAAAAATAACTTTTTTGTGGTTTGTGCGTTTTGTCTATTTTCATGATACTGGGCTATTCTTAGTGCTTTAATATTTTAATTTCCTTCATTCGTCATCGTTATCAACAAAATACGTCTCAGCATATTAATTTTCAACAAACTTTGATTTGTGCAACTTGAATTTCTTGGAAATCTCCAAGAAAACAATAAAATTGTATATTGATTATTTTTTTCATAAAAAAAGGTGAAAAATGGTTATATTTCATGAATAAACTCATAACGACTAATGGAAGTTAAGCTTAAGAGGCCACAATATTCATCGGTATATGAATCGATAATAAACTGTAAATACAATTAATATTTGCTAATAAACAAAAGAAATTGTATGACTTCTCTTTTCTGTAACAAAAGTATATAAAATTTAATGTCATTTCATTTGTTTCCTCAAGGCACATATTATACAATCATATTATGATTTTTCGTCCAGAAATTTTCCAATACGAATGTTGCAGAAGTTCTACATTGTTTCAGATGGAAGAATTTTATTTTTATTTTTTTAGTGTTTTAGAATAAAACATTTTATATTGCACATACCGCTAAACTAGCGGTATGTGCTTTATTATCGCTTTGTGCGTCAGAGCTGACTTTCGTTCATATAAGAAGTTATATCTAAGTTAATTTCACACGAAATCCATTCAAATTGAAGCTTTTTGAAAAGAGGAGATTCTAATCTATAAAACAGAACCATTTTTAAATCAATTCGAGTTTATAAATACTATTAAAATTGTAATTGAAAATCACAAACAGCAGTTGTCGGTTGGTCTGTACGTATGTACGTATGTACGTATGTACGTATGTACGTATGTACGTACGTCACGACTCTACAGATCGCAATTTTGGTCGGATTGCCTTGGGTTATATTTTATTCACTTTGTTTACTATCAGACCAGAACCCTATTTAAATTCACTAAAATGTGTTCAGTAGTTTAATTTTTATAAACAGTTTTATTTTATTATTTTTGACAGTAATAGTTAAAAAAAACAATATAATAATTGCTGTGCAAATATAGTGTAATCCATAAAACAAGTGCTACACTTCTATACCGTGATAACACCACTACAAGCATTAGGCCGCCGTGGCGTAATGGTTATGCCGTTGGATCCCCAAGGGCAAGGTCCTGGGTTCGATTCCTTACGAGATCATTGATTTTTTTATTTTTTTTTTCTTTTTATTTTGTTTTATTTTATTCCACTTGATATTAATTATATATTATATTATGTATAGTTCTTAATTTTTTTTATTTTTGCAAACTTAAAAAAAATATTTTTTCAATTTATTAATTATTTATTTCTTTAAATTTTTAAATCTTTTTAAATTTATTAAAAATATTTTTTAATTGTTATTTTTTTATCATACAGTGGAAAACTTGCGGGATGTGCACTTTTGGTTTTGCCAACTATTTTTATTTTTTGTCTTTCTAATATTTAAAACTGTGGTATCCATAGGTGATCCTAAAACATCAACACGCTGAAAATTAAAAAATAAATTCAGATATAACGTTACGGCCTGTTTAGATACATAATTAAAAGTTGATCATGGAAAGGCAAGAGTAACAACTGGAAACTAACTAATATAACATTACATACTCTGATATGATCGTTTCATAATATGCTTTTTAGAGCGTCATGATTTTCATTTTAAATATGTTTGTGTTTGTGAAGAAAAAAAGCTGTATGCTGTTTATTTTTCTACAACGTAACATGTTCCATGTTTTAATGTAAAGCCGTTTTATATAGTCGCAAGTTTATCTAAAAATTATAAATTCATTTTTTTTATTTTTCATTTAATTAATAGTAGCTTATCTATCAAGTGAGTGAAAAATTGTTTTAAGACACAGTATGACATTATGGTAAAACGAGCCCCCAGCTATTTTAATAGTCATAGAAGTCATAAAATAATCACGCAATAGATATATATAAGATTTTTTTGCAAGTACCTCGTATAAAATAGCTGATTTTCACTTTATAACAAGTATTTATTTGTATATCTGACAGTTAGATCATATTGCGGATTGTTTACGAAATAAAATCTCAAGTAAATTTAAAAGGGCAACAGGCAGCGATTGTTGAAATCGCTTTACTTTTGTGTTAGTTAACGTACTAGTGCGAAATAGAGTCTTTTCACTACCGGTATACAGGCATGAGACCAAAAAAAATTATAAATTTTTTTCGTATTTTGTAAAAATGCTTATTTTTGACGTGATAACGTCTTATAAATTGATGAATCACCAATCTTATAAATTGATAAAACACCGACTGCATGCACGAAAAAGTGTAACGTAACGTTCCTAACGTTCGTAACGCGTAGCGTTCCGCCTGACCCTGTGCGTGCTTTTTGCTAATTTCTCGCTCAATTTAAATCAGATCGGTTTGAAACCAGTCTTAAACGAAAGAGGAGAACATTTTACATAGATTTCGTGTAACAGAATTTGCCTAAACAGTTTTTTTATACAAATTTATATAGAAAAATAGCTGTATAAATGCAATGTTGTCTAATGCATGGCGCGACGCGGTCGGTCGTCTTTGTTTGCCGTACATGGAAATTAGAAAATAACGTATGTCTTGTCTTAACATGAAAACGGCTGCATTTCTAATGTTTAATTCAATTTTTTGACATTAGTATTTTGTGAAATGCAACGCCTTCTAAGTTAACTATTGGAATAACTAATTATTATTAGAACATAATACTTTGACAGTTGCAAACGTCACTTTTGACATTTCTTATCATTCCGACACCAAGGATAAGCGGATTGAAACCAAATTTTGGGAGGATGTTTGATATGCAAATATGAAGTGGCCTATTGTTTTTGGGGAACATCGGCGCATGCGTAAAAGAATATATCTCTTATAATGATGTTTTATACAGAGTGAGTCAGACCACCCGTATCAATCGTTTTTTTCGAAAACGGTTAGTCGTAGAGAGTTGTGTCAAAAATCTGTATTATAAAAGCCCTAATGAAGAATCGAATGGTGATATTTTTTCCCCCCGGAAAGGTCGGCTTCCCTGTTAGTTTGCTCCGGAATGTTCAGAACTCCGGAATATTAAATGGCACGATAGGTCGAAAGTGGTATTGTTGAAAAGATCTTTAAAAAATAAGCAAGTTTTGTAGGACATTTTTTTTTGTTACAGCCACCCCTGTTAAGTAATATTCGTTTGAAATTATTAAATTAACATGTTAGAATAACAAACTTTAATTTTAAAAGTCGACAAATAAAATCTAGTTACCTAATTAAACTATGTCACAATAAGTTTTCAATAATTGCAATTGTTTTTTTTTGTCGGAAAATACTTCCAGGTACTCATAACATATCTAGAAGAGCTCCGCAGTGTTTAAAAGTAAATTGAAGACAGTTTGAACATTTGTGACATTGTTTAATTAGGTAACTAGATTTTCAATGTCGACTTTTAAAATTAAGTTTGTTATTCTGACATGTTAATTTAATAATTTCAAACGAATATTACTTAACAGGGGTGGCAGTAACAAAAAAAAATGTCCTACAAAACTTGCTTATTTTTTAAAGATCTTTTCAACAATATCACTTTCGACCTATCGTGCCATTTAATATTCCGGAGTTCTGAACATTCCGGAGCAAACTAACAGGGAAGCCGACCTTTCCGGGGGGAAAAAATATCACCATTCGATTCTTCATATAATACAGATTTTTGACACAACTCTCTACGACTAACCGTTTTCGAAAAAAACGACTGATACGGGTGGTCTGACTCATCCTGTATAATAATAATATAGTTTTTAAAACGGTTTTTACTCTATCTATTTTTACTAGAAATTTTTGTAAATTTTTTGGGGAAAATCGGCGCATGCGCAAAAGAGATACATGCCATAGTTGTTTTCTATATAATAATAGTGTACTTTTTATAGTGTTTTATTATTCTACTTAATAAAATTTACCTAAATTTGAAGGGAAAGATGCAATATCATAGATTCGAATTATTATAATTATTATATAAATTTAGGTTATGTATTACGGAATACGTTATCACGTAAAACTATCGTCCGTAAACCGACTTTACAGACAACCAATTTTTGTATGATAAGAATAAATAAATAATTAATTATTAATACGAAAATATATACCTACTTACAGTCAATTAGTTCAAAAATATGTCCAAACTCTCTGTGGAAATAATAAAACGTCTATTTACATTTCATAATAATTATGGATATAATCCTGTTATTTCAGCGCGAAAAAATCAATATTTTCGCGATAAATCCTAACGATATACATAGTTATGTTAACAGAAACCGACGGCGAATAAACATCGTTCATTGGTGTGCGGTTTATGTAATTAAATCCCTTTACATTCAAAACATGGTTCTGTCGTTGCGGCATAATAAAATATACATAAAATATGTACACATATTTAATATATATATATACGTATGTGTAATATATTTCATATACATACGCATTTATGTATATTATCCATACATGTATATAGTAAAATTTATCTCAGTGGAGTATCCTGTTAGATGCAAATGGATAAATTGCGATAATCAAGAGAATTTTGAGAAAAATGGTCCGATATCTATATTACCAACTTTCTCTAAGATTTTTGAATTGGCTTTTTGTTCAAAACTTAATTCGTTGTTGCAAAAAAACAAAATAATATGCTCTGCCCAAAATGGGTTTTGTAAAAGTAAATGTAGGTACTGAAGATGGAATCCATGCGTTGACTCAACCTATATCTGAAAGTCTGAACAATAAGAAATATGTTTCAGCTGTATTTTGCGATCTAAGCAAAGCTTTCAATACGGTAAGTAATAATCGGTCATTAACGAAAATTCAAAATCTTGGGATACGTGGAAATGCCTTAAACTGGATCACATCCTATCTCAGTGAACGTGAGCAATTGGTTCGCATTGCTAGCTTAACATCTAAACCCAAACATTTTAAAACTGGCGTTCCTCAAGGGTCTGTATTAGGCCAAATACGATTTATTTTATACATTAACGATTTGTCTTCTTGCGTGACTTGTGATCGCTTAAGTTATGTGTGCTGTTGATACTTGAATAATATCAGTTGCCAGTTATCCAATCGAACTCCCAAATAAAGTCCAGTCATCTATTGCTGAATTTTCATCTTGGTGCCATCACAATGCCCTCTGCTAAAATGTGAATAAAACTCACTATATGACTTACCACACCTCCCAGGGTAACACAGATGTCAATCTGACTTATTTATCCAACAATGTCCCATTACAAAAAACACATTATTTTAATTTCTTACTATTTCCAAGACCCTTAACTGGACTCAGCATATTACTAACTTAAGCTCTAAGCCAGCAAGTTCCCTGTTTGCTTTGCGTAACATCATAGCTGTTTTGATTTCAATTTAGACATGACTGTGTATTATGCTTACTTTTAACATCATCAAATACGGTATTATGTTCTGGGGCTGTAGTTCGTCCGGACTCAACAGAATTTTTCTACTGCAAAAAAAGCTATTAGAATTATATTTAATATTGGTTTCTGTGATAGTTATAGGGACAATTTTGAAAAATATGGCATATCTTTCTGCGCATGCGCAGATTTTTTCCAAAAACAATACGGCTCTTCATGTTTGCATACGAAACATCCTTCCAAAATTTGGTTCCAATCCGCTCATTCGTTTTACCTGTATCGTGCTCACAGACAAACAGACTAATAGACGCACAGAGTTTTTCCAAAAATATGTTTTTTGGATTCGGGGGACCTCAAAACCGAAAGATATTGTAAAATTTTTGAAAAGTAATTTTTGACCTAAACTAGTAGTAGGTACCATTCCCCACTTGTGGGTTGGAATGGTAAAATTGCAATGTTGTTTTGAACGACGGTAGCCTAGTCTGTTGCATAGTAATTATGATAATAGTAATTATGATAATAGTAATTATGATTTTTTCAATACTCTTTTTACTTTTTAACGTCATATCCTTACTTTTATAAAAATGCGGCTATATTATACATACCATGTGTGTACGTATGTATTTATTATAATATGAACACATAAATATATTCAAGCCACGTGCTGCAAACAGCTCATTTATCCGAATACGGTCTGATGAGCCTGTAGAGATATCCTGGTACCTATGTCACAGTTATTTATCCAAAGTTGGACTTATCGCATGCGTGACGCTGCTGCCGTTTTAACCCTTTTTGTTAAAGTATCAACGCTAATCTCTACCGAAATAATAACATGACACTTAAAGACTTTTCGAACTGGACGCAACTAACGCGGATAATGTGTTTTTTAAAGTGCTATACAGAAGTTAAAGCGAAAATACATAGGTATATAATGTAACAAATGTGACTTACGAAGATCATTTATGAATGACCAACGTTACCAATGTAGGGAATTTTGAAATTGAAACATGCAAGAGGTTTTACCATTCCAGCCCACAAGTAGGTAATGGTACTAGTTTAGATCAAAAATCACTTTTCGAAAATTTTACAATATCTTTCCGTTTTGAGGTCCCCCGAATCCAAAAAAACATATTTTTAAAAAAACTCTGTGCGTCTGTTAGTCTGAACACGATACAGGTCAAACGGATGAGCGGATTGAAACCAAATTTCGGGGGGATGTTTGGAATGCAAATATGAAGAGCCCTATTGTTTTTGGGAAAAATCCGCGCAAATTATTATTCTATTTATTTTTTCAAGAAAGTTTTGTTAAAAAAATTTTTTTCTAAACTTTAGTTTCAGAAATATTTTGAAAATAAAAAAAATGAGCCGCTCTTTTGTTTTATGGATCTGTCAGAAATAAACTAGTTCGGCATGCTTTGATTAATTTTTACATGACGTGGAACATATTATGTAGGTAACCATGGCAACAAATAGCAAATATCATATTCAGTACTAGCCATTACCCGCTTCACCTCACACGATTTATGAAATTTTATTTTCTTCATTATAATCAAATGTCAAGATTTTTGAAGTTGGAATGGTCCTGTCGCCCAGTTGGCTGAAATTTTTTAGTACGAATAGAATGTTATAATTGCTACCTATATTAACGTAGTGATTATATTTCAGTGAAATATACACTGAAAAGTGTACGTTAGTTAATAAATATTGAATTACTACGTAGGCATTATGAACCTTTAAACATTCCAAAAATTTCAAAAAACGTGCCTAATTAAAAAAAAAAAACTATATTTCACCTCTCTAAGTTTCTGAAACTGTTTAGAATGTTATTAGACCATTTTAGAAGTTTAGAATTCTTTAATTTAATTGTAAGTTCTGCGCTAGATGATTTTTGATATATTTACGAAAAACTGAGAAAACATAGAGATCTGACATTTTCCCTTCTTCCCCTCTCCCATTTCCAGCAGTCTTGCTGCGGAGATTTTTTATCGCATACAGAGCAAAGAGTAATAAACAATTTATGACACTCAAACCTTCTTTTTTTGAAATTCCCCGGTTTTTGTGTAATTTTACTGTACTATTGTGAAACTTAATTACTCTCAAAATCATGCAGTTTTAAAATTGCCGGTATTTAAAATTACATTTTCGTTTACACTTCAAAGTTCCAAAATAGCGTATAATAAATTGTGAATTTGAAAATGAAGTCTTCTAAAAAAATCAGGTCAAAATCAGAATTCATGTAACTAAAGTAATTCAGATGCTGCAGGTGTTTCCAGATGTGCACAATGTTTTGCTGCACCGATTTTACATAAAATAATATCAGTACATCCCCACAACCGTCATATGTTTTGCCTGAGTGTGTGTGTGTATACAATATGTTCATGCATGTAGAAACATTATATGTACGTGGCAAAAGCATTACTTTTCCCTTTTTACCGTAATTACCCGCTATATTTTTTAGTTGTAGGTATGTGAAAACACCAGTAACGAGTTTCTTTGTCTTTTATAAGCACGTTCACATAAATGGGATACGAAATGAAGGTCACTCAAGTTAAATAAGGTGCCTGAAAAAACAAAATATGTAGCTTTGTTTACAGAGCTTTTGACCTATATACATATGTATTATATGGGGTGTGGCAGATGTATGCTCTTCGAAGAATTAAAATAACGACGGCAAATTGAATTAAACATCTAGGCCAAAGACGCGCGTACATGTCTGACAAAATAGATCCGTGCACAATGAGCCAGACGAAGATGACCTTACGATTTTTTACCATTCCAACCCACAAGTGGGGAATGGTACTAGTTTAAGTCAAAAATCAATTTACAAAAATTTTACAATATCTTTCCGCTTTGAGATCCCCCGAATCCAAATAACATATTTTTGGAAAAACTCTGTGCGTCTGTTTGTTAGTCTGTTTGTGAACACGATACAGGTCAAACGGATGAGCGGATTGAAACCAAATTTTGATATGATGTTTGGTATGCAAATATGACGAGCCCTATTGTTTTTGGGGAAAATCGGCGCATGCGCAGAAGAGATATGCTATAACGGTGTTTTTTACACAATTATGGTATACTTTTCATAATGGCTTATTATTCTATTTATTTTTTCAAGAGAGTTTTGTTAACAATTTTTTTTTCTAAACTTTATAGTTTTGGAAATATTTTGAAAATAAAAAAAAATCAGCCGCTCTTTTGTTTTAAGGATCTGTCAGAAATAAATTAGTTAGGCATGCTTTGATTAATTTTTACATGACGTGGAACATATTATGTAGGTAACCATGGCAACGAATAGCAAATATCATATTGAATACTAGCCATTACTCGCGTCACCTCACGCGATATCAGAAATTTTATTTTCTTTATTATAATCAAATGTCAACATTTAAAACTTGGAATGGTCCCGTCGCCCAATTGGCTGGAATTTTTAATATTAATATAAAACGATTTTAAAGGATAAACCTTGTCTTAAGATTTGAACATTAAGTCCGCTGCACACGAGGTTGGATTTGCCGCTAGATTCCTTGCTAGATTTGACTACTGTTTTTTTCTGGTGCTTGTTTTCTCATTGCTGCTATGTGCTCGCTTCACATGAGACGTTTTATCAAGCTTGTTTTGGGGACGAATTTGGTGCGCGCGCAATTTAAATAAACACAGAGCAAAACGTGTCTGTTGTCTGAGCAGAATGACGCCATGTTGGTTTGTGGGCGTTTGTTCATGTGGCACACGTGACAAGCTCCTGCTTCCTGATCGGTTCTTGCTCAGAACAAGCAGAGGATCTATCAAGAAAAATAGCCCCTATTCTAATTTTAAAATCCATCTTGTAAGCCCGCAGTGATGTCATCTCAAGCCTCGTAGCCAGCCTGCCGGCCAGCAGAAGTCCCAGCAATGTTTCCAGCCTCGTGTGCAGCGGTCTTTTGACTATGACAGTTTTTACTGAATGTATATTTTCATTTTTGATTCACATTTTTTTAATCAAATGTGTGGGCTTTTCAGTTTTATTTTCATTGCGATAAAATATTAGCTAAAATATTATTATTTTTAAATTTTTCCCTTAGGCCGGCCTTTACACGGACAGCTTCGAACTGTCGTAACTGACTTCTTCAAGCATCCATTTCATGACGAACTATAGAAACTATTCTACTGGCACGTACACGCCCGCCCGAGCAGTCAGTAAATTTCGTCATCTAGTCGACCAGTGACTCGAGTTGTTGACTGCTCGGCAGCATGGTTACCTAGACAACGCAACACTGAATAGAGAAGCGCCTCTCTTTTCGGCGTTACAGGTATAATTTATTCATTGAACCGAGAATTCTCTGTTTTCTGCGTTATCTGCGTCTGAGCACAAGTAGCAACAGCTTTCTCAAAATTCATACTGCAACATGATTTGAGCCAGCAGCTCGAATAGACAGTGCCTGCTCGAGCGGTTGACAGTTACTAAGCAGTTAATGATGATTGCTTGAGCGGGTCGTGTATATTTTTCGACGATTAGTAGATTAACCAGACCGTGTCTTTAACTCATAGTTTCAAATAAAATCCCAGTACCTTGTTTATAAAAAAACTAGTGGCCCGGTCCAGCTTCGCGTGAATTTGTCGATTCCCTATAAAAGATAGATTATTATGGAATAATAGCCGTATTTGCAGAGCGTTGCCATATATTTCGAACGCGATTAAGACGAAACACTATTGTCTCACGGGGCTGAGTCCCGCTCGGCAGCAATAACAGTAGTAGAGCCTACCACCGTAATACATATCACAGTCTTGCCTAAACGGGGCTGCACCCCGCCCAGCATTAGCAATAGTAGTTATATTCTAAGTTCATATTCCAGTTTTTCATTCCACAAACATCTTATTGACTATCATGAACATATACACAAAAAATTCGAATTCTTCCATTTTTCGACTGTTCCTTTGGATTATTTTTAATAAACTAATCCTGTATTCAGGCGAAGAAAACAAAAAAAAATATTTAAATCGGTCGAGCCATTTTCGATTTTTTGCAAGTCTAACGCTTATAATAATATAAATGTAGTGATAGTGATTTTTGACAAAACACCGTCATATTTCAGCGATATTTAGTATGAAATATTTACAAATTATATATACAAACCTTCCTCGTTTAACGCTCTTTCTATTAGTGAAAACCGTTTCAAAATCCATTGCGTTGTTTAGAAGAAGTAAGCGGAAACCATGGACAGAGGGAAACGGCAACTTGGTATTAATAGTATGTAGTGATGACAAAACACTGTCATAGTTCAGTCATATTTTGCACAAAATATTTACAAATTATATACACAATCCGTCTTCGTTTATCGCTATTTCTGTTAGAGAAAACCGTTTCAAAATCCGTCACTTGGTTTTGTTGCGTTGTTGGATGAAAAAAGGATTTTGATAAAAAAAAAAATTAGTTGTATACGGTTTAAAACTTGAAACATTAATCATTTTAATTTTTGAAAAAAATGTAAAGAATTTAACAAAATCGACAAGACTTATTATCTAATATAAATGACGATTATTTAAGATGACATTGACAATATAGTTTTTATAATAATTAATTTTTAACATTTGTTCCATTGAACTAAAATTAATTAAAAACAAATCATGTCAACTTCTTTCTTCTCATCAATTACGCCACATTACCCCCGGGTGAGCAGTAAATGCGTTTCTACGCATTTTCAGCACGACGATAAAACGGTTTCAATTGTGAAACATGGCAGCGAAATTGATGGTCGGGTTCATTGACGTCAGCGAGAACACATGACGATGGCGTCGTAAATCGGACGATGCGACGCGGCGTACTCCATCTTGGAATGAACTTTTGTCCTTGATCGTCGCCGGGTCGGGCGAGATCATGGCGACGTTGAATTACCAGTTGTCCTACTCGAAACGGTTGTCGACGTGGATGCCGTAGGTCGTATAGCGTCTTAACTTTGTCGTGAACCTCGTTTATTCGTTGACGGACCTCTTCATCAGTGGGACGGCGTGCAACATCTAGGTATTTGTCCAGCTTCCATTGACGATCGATCGGCCGTGACAGTGGTCTGCCCAAGAAGACATCGGCGGGTGTGGTACGAGTAACTTCAGATTCGTTAGAGTTATGAGACATCTGAAAAAAATGGAGAAATTTGTCCCAGTCTTTATGGTTTCCTTCAGCACAGGCCCGGATCATGATAGATAAAGAACTCTTGAGATCCCTCATCGTGCGTTCTACCATATTTGAAGATGGTTGATACGGCGATGTAAAAATGTGTTGGATGCCCCAGGCTAATGTCATGCGGCGGAAGGTGTCGCTTCTGAATACGGTTGCGTTGTCTGACACCAGGTGTCGCGGTGGTCCATAGGTACACCATAGTTTAATTAATTTCTTACATGTTACTGCTGATGTAGCACGTCGACACGGTATTACCTCCAGCCATTTAGAGAAAGAGTCCAGCACCACCAATACATAACGATTTCCTAGAGACGATGTCAACAGTGGTCCGCAGAAGTCTATATATATTTTGTCCATTGGAACTGTAGGTGTCGTTGAGGACATCGGTCCACCAGCCGGTTGATTGTGCGATTTAATTATTTGACAATGTTCGCACCCTCTCACATATTCTCGTACATCTTTGAAAAGATTCGTCCACCAAAAACGTTTAGCGATAGCACGGTACGTCTTAGTAATCCCAGGATGAGAAGCATCTAGGTCATGGAAATAATATAAAATCATTCTTTGAACTGATTTCGGAACGACAATTCGTTTAAGACGGTTCTTTCCCACTAATTTTAACAGAACTCCATTTCTTTCGACGTATCCTGTGACATCCTGGTGATCTCTAAGATTCTGCAAGATGAGATGCGTCTCTGGATCCGAAGTTTGGTGTTTGTTTCAGATTCGGCATCATATAAGCGACTAAGAGCGTCGGCAACGGAGTTTAATGGACCGCGGATATGCTGAACGTCAAATTGATAGTGCGACAATTTTAATACCCAACGTCCAACTTTACCGAGCTGCTTAGGATGTCGGATCATCCACGTGAGAGCTTCGTTATCCACCTGAAGCAAGAACCGTTTCCCATGGACATAATCGTGGAATTTGTCTAAGGCAAAGATGATACCTAAAGCTTCACGTTCTAGAATCTGATACCGTTTCTCAGTGTCGGAAAGTTTTCTTGATGCAAACGCCACTGGATGAATTCCATCGGGATGTTCTTGCAGTAGTACGGCTCCCAAGGCGATGTCTGAAGAGTCACAACGAACCACAAATGTTTTGTCAAAATCGGGAAATTTCAATACTGGAGCTGAAGTAATTGCAGATTTCAATTGATTTATAGCGTTTATTTGATCATCAGTGATACGAAATTTAATGTTTTTCTTTTTCAGGTAATTCAGTGGCGCAGCTATTTCGCTGAAGTTTGTTATAAACCGAGAAAAGTATGCAACCATTCCCAGAAAGGTTTTGACTTGTCTTAAATTGGTCGGTATCGGTAATGCTTGAATGCTTTTAATTTTCTCTGGATCAATATGACAGCCTTGTCCGGAAATGATGTAGCCGAGGCATTTGACTCTGCCCATAAATAATTGTGCCTTGTCCGGATTGATAGTAAACCCCGCAAGACGAAGTCGTTGAAAAACCTGATGCAGATGTTCGAAATGGTCTTGAATTGTTTTTGAATAAATCAGAAGATCGTCGAAGTAGCTCGTAATAAATTTGAATTGTAAATCACCGAAAATCCTGTTGATAATGCGATTTAGTCCTGCAGGTGATACAGCAAGGCCAAACGGCAGTACCTTGTATTGATAACTTCCGAAGCTAGTTGAAAAAGCTGTGATCGGTCGTGAATCTCTTGTCAACGGAAGCTGGTGATATGCCATATTCAAGTCTAATTTTGAAAAAACTTGCGCTCCAGCTAAGCATTGAAACATGAATTCTGGTCGTGGTACGGGATACGCGTCGTACAAAACGCATTGATTTACTTTTCTGTAATCAACAACTAAACGCTGCCCTCCATCCTTCTTCGGGATGAGAAAACAAGGGCTGGAGTAGGCTGAATCGCTCGTCTCAATGACGTCCAGGTTAAGTAGTTTGTTTATATGTTCTCTCATGACTGTAGCTTTCGGCGGAGTTAATGGGTAGGGCGGCAGATGCACCGGCTTCGTATCCGTCAATCGAATATGGTAAGTATATGTTTTAACTTTACCTAATTTAGTCGTAATCGTATCTTGAAATTCTTGTAATAAATGTTGTCGGAGTAGTTCTTGTTCTTGATTGAGTTCTAATGGATTTTCCATACAGGACGATAAAATATTTTGAAACATGTTAGGATTATTTTGTATGAACGGAATTTTAAGTTGTGGAGCAAATGAAAAGACAAGAAAATTGTCAACAAAATTTAAGGATGCTTGTAACTTTTTAAGTGAAGAACAACCTAGGATAAGGTCGAAATTAGCCTGGGGTATAACGAGAAAAGGAAGGACCCAGGTAAAATGGTGAATTTTGATTTTGACGAGGAGTTTCTGCTTGATAAGACTGAGTCGATCATCAGGTAAACGAATAAATGTTGAAATCGGAATGCTCTTGAAGGTAGCCTCGTTTGTTATTTGAGACGCAACACGCTCAGAAATGAAATTTGCGTTGGCACCTGAGTCCAAAAGAACTGGAATTTGAACGGTACCTATGACAGCTTGCACGATGGGTAATAAATTCAGTTGTTCTTCCGTATTCTTTTTTTCATTTGTTCGGTCCATCACGGACCGGACGTGGTTGAGTTTTTTGATTGCGATTCATTCCACTGACGTTGACGGTTAGCATTAGCTGTTGCTCTCTTGCGACATTCAGCGATAAGATGACCTTCTTGTTTACAGTAGGTACAATGACTCGTTTGATTCTGTTGACCTGATGCTGTAGATTCGCTGGAGGAAGCACCCACCTCTCTCTGGAATGCACGTTGGAGTAGCTGTTCGGCTTGGGACAAGCGTTGGACGACCTGATGAAGTTGTATCCAAGATGTCGGTAATTTTTCATGACGCGTTTTAAGTAGTGTGTCTACATTTCTGTTGGCCCAGATCTGCAGGATAAGCTGTTCCTCGATTATTGTTGTTGAGATGGCTCTACTTTTAGCTCGTACATCATTAACGAATGACGGAAATGATTCAGTTGGTGCCTGAGCTCTGTTGACATATTCATTAATTAGATGAATTTTAATTTCCGGTGCAAAAAATTCTTCGGTGAGTTGTCTTTTGAAAAGTTCCCAGTTTGAAGCTGTTTTAATGTGATTTGCCCACCATGAACGAAGAAGCCCATCAGTATAAATGAGAAAACGCTGGAGACTATCCGTTTCAGGAAGCAATTGCAAGTCTATTATTTCGTCAATTTTTTCAATGAAGACAAGAAGCTTTGTTGGATCGTCTCCGGCGCATTTAGATACACCCACGAAATATGGTTGTACATCCATTGACGGATATATTCTATTCTGCTTGGTTAAGTCAGCAATTGTACGGGTGAGCTCTGCCAACTGGGATATCTTGTCAAAAATACCCGCCGATAACTGCATGTGTACAGCTGTGGCATTTGTCAGCGACGTAACTCCACGCGACGCTGATGTAGTAGGACTTGGATCAGCTTGAGGCGCCGTAGAATTGCCTGCAGTGATGCCGTCAGGACCAGACGGAGATTCGAATACATCCTCGTAGCTTGTTTGAGATTCTCCAATTTGTGCTCTTGTTCTTGGCATAGTATATCTTTATTTTTCACACGTTGATAATAGTCTTGATAGTAAGTTATATATAATTTTTTTTTTTTCAGATAATTCAAAATTAACAAAAAAAAGATTTATTTATTTATTTTAATTAAAAATTTGAAATAAAACGACACTAATTATCAAAATCAGTGTAACCCAGAGTGAACCATGCTCTGCTACCATTTGTTGCGTTGTTGGATGAAAAAAGGATTTTGATAAAAAAAAAAAATTAGTTGTATACGGTTTAAAACTTGAAACATTAATCATTTTAATTTTTGAAAAAAATGTAAAGAATTTAACAAAATCGACAAGACTTATTATCTAATATAAATGACGATTATTTAAGATGACATTGACAATATAGTTTTTATAATAATTAATTTTTAACATTTGTTCCATTGAACTAAAATTAATTAAAAACAAATCATGTCAACTTCTTTCTTCTCATCAATAACGCCACAGTTTAGAAGAAGTAAGTGGACTAACAGACAAAGGCAAACGACGATTTTTTTATATTTTATGTAGTGATAGTGCTTTCTGACAAAACATTCTCATAGTTCAGCCATATTTTGTACAAAATATTTACAAATTATATATGCAAATCTTCCTGGTTTATCGCTCTTTCTATTAGTGCAAACCGTTTTAAAATCCGTTACGTGGTTTAGAAGAATAACGCGGATAAACAGACAGAGGGAATCAGCAACTTTATTGTATACTATGTAATGATATACTATATTAAAGAACAAAAAATTTGAATGCTTCCCGTCGTCGTCTTTAAAATCAATGACATTTTTATACTCATCTATTTAATAATATAAAAAATATATATTTTTTTATATCAACAAAATTCTCATAAAATATATTTTCCTACTTGTCTTCTTAAGTATATAAAACTCACTTGACATTGCATTATTATGGTTATACATTTTTAAAATTCTTTATTCAAGTACATTTCACGTAACTTTCTGTTACACCCTGTATGCATGTACACTCCTACGTAATACAATATTATTCTGCATATAAACAAGCATACATTTGCAATACGTTGCATGATAACGAGAGTCCTCGACATAATCAGTATACCTAAAATGCATATTTTTATATTTGTTTTCATTCTAAATAAGTATTCTTTTCCAGCCGCTCTTAGTTTAATTATTCAAATTGTTAAAGAACAGAAATATTAATATAATATAAATTTGTACGTCCTTTGTGTTGATAATTAACCAAAAGTTTGTTCTCCACCCATTATAAGTGAGAAAGAAAAAAACCATTTCAAAGGCATATTCTGTGTTTGTTGGAACAGCGCAATATAAAACTGTAAAAAATTATGTTATTCCGGTCTTTTCACCTGTAATAATCTGGGTCTGACTGTACTTTTGTTGATATGAGGAGAGATTATGTCCGTTTATACAGAAGGATTTTATTATTAAGCTCAACTGGTTATTCGTATATTACTGGCAAATAATTTGTCGGAAATTTACTAATATGGTAACCGGTTGAGCTTAACAACAAAATCCTTCTAGAAGTTCATTTTGCTGGAAATAGTAGAGTTACAAGGATAAGTAGTGTAGATGAATATTTTTACAATTAAGCGCTGTGAGGTTCCGGTTAATCCTTTTTTACACCAAACGAAATGAAATATTTAAAAACAGTTTTTAATAGTATATTTTTCTACTATAAAAAATATCATCTCGTTTTGCGGAGTGAAATGAATGAAACGAAAAACACTTATTCAAATTAGTAATAAGGAAGCCATAGAAACTCAATATAAATAACGGTGTTTTATTATAATAAATATGAGTCGCAAAAGTAAGTCTATATCTATACTAATACTAGCGGTCCCGTCCGGTTTCACTCGGGTGTAAAAGAACGAATGAGGAAGAGAGGAACATGAGTACACACCATCATCTTAGTTTACCGAGATGAATGTTGTGTCCAAATTTCATGATGATCGAAGTTACCGTTCAAAAGCTTTTGTCGATAAAAAGCAGTATTTATACATTTTTAAACTAAAAATTATTTTTTTTTAATTAATTATATAAAAATAAAAATAAATTTAAATCTAAGCCTTAGAAGAAAGCAATGTAGAAAATAAAAAAAAATAAAAATATTTTCGCCCAACGTGGGGCTCAACCCACGACCCTGATATTGACAGTCGCATGCTCTATACCGATTGAGTCAGCCGACGTTGTGTACTCAGAACGCTAATATGAGTATATTTAATTAGTGCATTTCACCTGAATGGAAGCTTATTTTTGAGACACATTTTGCAACATTTCTCATTAATGCTCTGCTCCTAATGGTCGTAGCGTGATATTATACGCCTATAGCCTTCCTCGATAAATAGGCTATCCAACAATTTTTTTTTTTCAATTTGAACCAGTAGTTCCTGAGATTAGCGCGTTCAAACAAACAAACAAAATCTTCAGCCTTATATATTAGTATAGATTATAGCACGGCAGTGGAAGGATTTCTGGTAACGTAGGTCCATTCCCACCTGTGAATAAATAAAAGAAAAAAGACGGACAGATTTCTCAAAACGGTGGATTGTTTGGGCTATACCGGTGTTATTTTGGGCCCATAGTGATCAGAGAGGGTACAGCTCCACTTCTTCTACTGTTCTGAGAAACTTGTGCAGAAATGTAACAAAGAAAAGAATATGCAGTGGGTCGATAACAATTATATTTCATAATCACTTCAAAAAACGTGTCGGTGACAAGGTACAAAGAAATCTGATTTACAAGTACATTCTTAATATTAACAATATCATTTGATCATGATTGACAATTAGAAACTGGGGGTAGAACCCTGACGAGGTGATCACTTAATTATCTAGGGAAGTACATTTAATAAGGTTGCTTAAATTAAAAAAAAAAATAAAACGTGAAAGAGGAAAAGAAAACTAGGCGTGAGCGTCATACCTTTTTCTGAAGAGTACTTACTTACACTTGAACAATACTTATTCTAGGAATACTTTACAAAATTCGTGAGTGACTACGGGTATTTAGGCGCTTCATGGTAGTACCATGAAGTCTAAATTCGGTTTGGAGAAGAAGCTTGAAGATGATTCTGTGGTTTATTCCATGAGCGTCCTTTTCATGCGACCACCGAATCCCGGAAAAACAACTTAATGTTTGTTATTTTCCCGTAACTAATCAATATTGATTTTAATTATTTCAAACCTAACAACTATTGTTTGTCACTTTTTCACTTTTGAAAATCACAGATACCGCGTATTTAGAGTCAGACGACTGGATCACACGATAGACACACTTATGTTTATAAGCCCAAGCCACGCGATCCAAATCGTACCGCGCATGCAAATATCCGCGAATTTAGTGATTTAAGATTTCCTTATTTATTTATTTTATTATAATAATTTTTATGCTAATATTAAAAAAAATGTCGCGGTGCTATGGCACCACGTGACAGGCTCCCCCTCTTTAGTGATTAGGAGGTACTCCGCTATACTACTAACTGTACATACAACAAGAAATTCACAACAATGAATTTATCTTTGTTGTAACTAAGTCAACAATCACTTGACAATCTACCATATCCCATACTATGGCAGTTGAAGTGTGCTCTTCATAAATAAGCTCTAATTAAATTTAACTAATCTAAATTGATCTAACGAGATGAAACAACCACCGATAATACGGAAATTATGGGGTCGTAACCTGACTGGCTGAAGGAGACAGCGTAGACGTTAGACGAAATTGGGCCTTAGGAAAGCGCCGGAATGTAAACAAGGACAAGCTTATAATCTAAAACAAAGGACGAGAATAACGAAATAACACAGGGAGAATTCTTTATTTAGGAAAATAAAGCATAACTCAGGTACGAAAAATAACTTAAACTTTTATTGTTAGTAATATCCTAACCTAACAACACTTGACGTTTGACAGATGTCAGCTGTCTGACATTGAACTTGAAATTAAACTAGAGGGCAATGACCTCGGGTGAATTTTTCAATTGTTAACAGACGGAATTTTCTTCAGATGTTCAATATGAGATTTAAACATCTTTTTGGAGGATGGATCTTGAAGGATGCAGCTAACAGGACTCGTAAATTCTAAAATTACACGGGGATTACTGTAACGAGGACAAAGTTTGAGGTGAAAATTCGGTTTCATTTTGTTATAATGTAACCTTTGTACAACAAAATCGCCGACTTGAAACTTCGACTGCAACGAACGGTTTTTATTGAAATATTTCGCTTGTAGATCATGTGATTTTGACAGAGCTAGGCAAACTTGATTTTCGGAAGGCAAAGCGTCTTGTTCCCACACCGATGACAAATTCCATTGTAAATCGAGTGGAAATTTGATTTCTCTTGACAAAAATATCTTACAAGGTAAATTTTTAATACTTTCATGATATGAAGAATTATTGGCGAAGGTTATGTGATTTAATAACAAGTCCCAACTGAGATGATCGTCAAACTTTTGTTGAAGTAAAATTGACAGAGCAGCTCTAACGTTTCGTATTACTCTTTCTACAGCATTGGACGAAGGATGATAAGGCGAACTGTGAATGACACGTGAACCCCAGGAAGTACAGAATTCATTAAACTTGTTTGACGTAAACGAAGTCGCGTTATCGGAAACTATTTTAGTTGGTGGACCATACGTGGTAAAGACTTGATGCAGACATTTTATTATCGACGTGGAACTGGAATCAGGAATCGCGTAAGTTATTAACCACTTGCTGTAACTATCCAGAATTAGAAGAACATATTTATTCCCGGAATGTGATTTGACAAGCGGTCCCATGAGATCAATGTAAATTTTATCCCACACAGATTGTGGAGGATTAGACGACATAACTACTTTATCAGGATGTTGATCTGATTTATGCGTTGCACAGAGCATACAATCTTTAATAAATTGACGAACCTCAACAAACATGCGCGGCCACCAAAATCTTCGTGATATTGAACGATACGTCTTCGTGACTCCGGGATGACTGGCGATTTGTGAATTATGAAACTGTTCCAATATTTCTTTCTTGGAGGCGGACGGAACAACAATACGTCGACGACGGTTGCGGCCTACGAGTCGAACCAGGAAATTCTTGTGAATAGCGAAATTTTTCTGAGGTAAACCTTGATTAATTTGACTTTTAAGGCGGTTTAACTCAGGATCTTGATCTTGCAGGATATTAAGTTCGGTAAACGGATTTTTAATTTCCGTAATGGGATTGAGAAAATTTGATTGTATTGCATTTTTCTCAGAAGTTTCGGATTCAGCTACCAAACGGGATAAACAATCGGCAGTACAATTTACTTTACCGCGAATATGTTCGACTTTGAAACTGAAACGACTGATGCGAAGTAACCACCTACCTACACGACCTAAGTTGCGGGGGTGCTGAATTAACCATTTGAGACAGGAACTATCTGTCTGAAGGATAAAAGTTTGATGCGAGAGGTAAGATTTCATTTTTTCCATAGCCCAAATACATGCTAAAGCTTCTTGTTCGTACGTACTGTATTTCTTCTCGGCGGATGTCAAACGTCGGCTTGCGTACTGGATCGGGTGTAGACCATCTTCAAAGGATTGTAAAAGAACACAACCAACATGATTTTGACTAGCGTCGGTTTGCAGAATGAATTCGCGTTGAAAATCGGGAAAACGTAGAACTGGTGAACTTGACAGAGCTTCACGAAGTTTGCGAAAAGACTGAATATGCGTTTCCGTTAAATTATATTTGACATTTTTCTTCCGTAGATCATTGAGTGGCGACATTATCTGAGCGTATTCGGGGATAAACTTAGCGTAATAACCAACCATTCCAATAAATGTTTGAAGCTGTTTCAAATTCTTCGGAATTGGCAAATTCTTTATCGCTTCTACTTTGTCGGGATCCATGGAAAGACCGTTGCTTGAGACACGATGACCCAGGAAGTTGAGTTCGCTTTGGGCGAATTTTATTTTATCCGGATTCACGGTAAGATTAGCTTCTTTTAGACGTCTTAACGTTTCTCGAACGTGTACCATATGAGATTCCATATCGGGACTGTATATTAATAAGTCGTCGAAAAATACAATCACAAACTTGTATCTTAAATCGGCAAAAATGTCAAACATCAGACGGTTTAGAGCACTAGGTGAAATAGATAGCCCGAACGGAGCCTTATGAAATTTCCACTGGCCTTCAGGAGTGACGAACGACGTTAGACTCTTCGATTTGTCAGATAATTCAACTTGGTAAAAGGCGCTGTTTAGATCCAACGTGGTGAAAACTTTGGCGTTTTTTAAGCACTGGAAAATGTGCTCAATCGACGGAACAGGAAAACTATCCATGACAACCTTTTTGTTTAACTGGCGATAATCAATACAAAGTCTATAACCTCCACTTGATTTCTTGACAAGAAAAGCCGGTGAAGCGTAAGGGGATTTACTAGGTGAAATAACGCCTTTATTCAAAAGATCACTAATATGTTCCCTCATTATGTTAGCTTGAGGTGGGGAAAGTGGATACGGGGCCTTTCGGACTGGAATATCGTCAGACAAATGAATTGAATATTTGTAATTTTTAGCTTGACCTAGTTCTTCAGTAAGAACTTCTGGAAATTCTGCAAGCAAACTACTAAAGTTGGCCGCATTTGAATCTATACTGGTAACGTGATCCAGGGAGAAGGTTTTGGACGAAGCGGGTAACGGTACAAAGGGAATGACGTGAGAGGAATCGAATTTGAAAGAAAGATTATTCTCGGTACAATTAACGTTCGCACCCATTTTGCATAAAGAATCATAACCTATTATGACGGGATACGACAGAGCGTCGAGAACTAGGAAATCAATCTTCCAGGTAAATTTACTAATAGTAATGACTACTGTTAACGTGAAATTAGATCTAGCGATAGTACTGTTGGCTACTTGGGCATAAGAAATCGAATTTGTGATCGTACCTATTTTTAACGATGACAAATAATTAGCAAGTTCGGAATTGATGTAGTTCTTGGTAGAACCGGTATCAAGCAGTGCCGAAGCTCGAATATGTTGAAAGTAGAGATAAACTAGAGGGATCGTAGAGCTACTTGATTGACTTGGGGAATTATAGGAATAATTCGGGACGGGAGAAGTCAATCGAATAGACGTATTTACAGGAGAGGACAAGTTAGCTGGAGGGGGGTGGTTTGAAAGGGGTGACTTATTAACTAATGTGGTTAACCGGGGAAAGACATTAATTTGTTCTACATCTTTCGGTTTACTAAAAATTTTGACAACGCTATCTCACCCTTGAGAGGGCAGGATAGCCTTAGGTTCAGAAGGAGAAGGACGTGGGGGACGAACCGGACACTGGGCTATAAAGTGACCTGGTTGTTTACAATATCGGCAACAAGGGGAAAAATTAGGAGCGACAAGTCCGGTCGAATTGGGGTGAGTGTACGTTTTACGTTGACGTTCAACTACTCTCAAATGTTTTATAAGCTGGTGAAGCTCAGCTAAACAAGTTGGGGTATCTCTGAATTGTAGATAATTAAATGTGAATTCGTTTTGGTTAAGCCAAATGCGCGCAATTATCTCCGATTCAGACAGGCTAGGACCCAATAATTCGACGTATTTCAAGACGTCTTCAGCATATTCGGGAAAATTCTCAGAGAGGTTCTGACGCCTACTGATATAGCGTTCTATTAGCATAGCCCGATCTATAGAAGTGGTGAAATGGTTTAGAATAAGATTTTTGAGCTGTGTCCATTCGAGTTCAGAATAGACATTAAGTCTCCACCACTGTCGGAGGGGTCCGTCAGTCTTAGTGCCTAAACTCTTTAACAAAATATGAAATGGAACTAAAGCGAATTGACTCACGTTCTCGATTTCTAACAGGAATTGTATCAAAATGTCAAGATCTGTACCTGTAGCGGTAGGTACGTTACGCAACAAGTCCCGGATATCGCCCATATTTGCATGCGAAGCGGTATGATTTGGAACGGAAATAAGAATTGGCTCGGACTTACTCGGTGAGTGCACTGGAGGATCGTCCATCGCCGGCGGAGAGTCTGGAAGTTCAGCGGTGGTCGGAGGCGGACCTGGAGATTTGCTTTGGCCGGGTGTCGGCGGAGACTTTGGGCTGCGGCAGGACTTATGGCGCGGCATGGTCGACTGGAAGGCGTGGAATCGGACAGGAACAGGACTCAGGAATTAACTACGCTCCTTGCTACCAATTATAGCACGGCAGTGGAAGGATTTCTGGTAACGTAGGTCCATTCCCACCTGTGAATAAATAAAAGAAAAAAGACGGACAGATTTCTCAAAACGGTGGATTGTTTGGGCTATACCGGTGTTATTTTGGGCCCATAGTGATCAGAGAGGGTACAGCTCCACTTCTTCTACTGTTCTGAGAAACTTGTGCAGAAATGTAACAAAGAAAAGAATATGCAGTGGGTCGATAACAATTATATTTCATAATCACTTCAAAAAACGTGTCGGTGACAAGGTACAAAGAAATCTGATTTACAAGTACATTCTTAATATTAACAATATCATTTGATCATGATTGACAATTAGAAACTGGGGGTAGAACCCTGACGAGGTGATCACTTAATTATCTAGGGAAGTACATTTAATAAGGTTGCTTAAATTAAAAAAAAAAATAAAACGTGAAAGAGGAAAAGAAAACTAGGCGTGAGCGTCATACCTTTTTCTGAAGAGTACTTACTTACACTTGAACAATACTTATTCTAGGAATACTTTACAAAATTCGTGAGTGACTACGGGTATTTAGGCGCTTCATGGTAGTACCATGAAGTCTAAATTCGGTTTGGAGAAGAAGCTTGAAGATGATTCTGTGGTTTATTCCATGAGCGTCCTTTTCATGCGACCACCGAATCCCGGAAAAACAACTTAATGTTTGTTATTTTCCCGTAACTAATCAATATTGATTTTAATTATTTCAAACCTAACAACTATTGTTTGTCACTTTTTCACTTTTGAAAATCACAGATACCGCGTATTTAGAGTCAGACGACTGGATCACACGATAGACACACTTATGTTTATAAGCCCAAGCCACGCGATCCAAATCGTACCGCGCATGCAAATATCCGCGAATTTAGTGATTTAAGATTTCCTTATTTATTTATTTTATTATAATAATTTTTATGCTAATATTAAAAAAAATGTCGCGGTGCTATGGCACCACGTGACAAGATATATAAGCTGAAGCGTTTTTTTGTTTGTTTGTTTGGTTAAGCGCGTTAATCTCAAGATCTCAGGAACTACTGGTTCGAATTGATTTTTTTTTTGTCGGATACTTCATTTATCGAGGAAGGCTATAGGCTATATAATAACACGCTACGATCAATAGGAGCGGAGCAACAATGAAAAATGTTGCAAAATACAATTCAAAACTTGTCCGTCTTACAAAAACTTTTGAACGGTAACTTCGATCATCATGAAATTTGGACACAACATTCATCTCGGTAAATTAAGATAAACATGCGTACTCATGTTCCTCCCACCCATTCGTTCTTTTGCACCCGGGTGAAACCGGGCGGGACCGCTATAGTTATTCATAAATAAGAAGTTTCATCTACGTCGTTTGTGCCGCGACAGATGCCTTTTTAGTGTATTTGCCATAAGGCACTTACACTATTGGCGTCGGTCGGATGGCGGGACCTAGGGGTCGGACCAAAATTTCTCGACGTTTCATAGCCTCCTAAACACTTTGGCACCATTTTTGGAAAAGTATGTTTAGTGTTAGCACGATAACTCTCGACAGACTTAATCGATTTAAACGAAATTTGGACCACATATTGGAATCCATCACCGCACGAAGCCTATTTAAAATGGGCCCAATCGGGCCACGCTAAGGGTAGTATTTAGGGGTTAAAAAAAATTTTCGGGCCCAAAAATATCGAAAAAATTTTCGGAATCGTTTCAAATTTGAAATTTAACCCTTTAGTAATTATTAAAATATGCTGCTAAAATTTAAAAAAAATCGGCCCGACAGGACCGGACTTACAAATTTCATGAAAACACAAGTTTACTGATATAGATTTACATACTGAAGGGTGTATATAATTTGGTACAGATGTTGAATTGATATGTAGTATTGAAATTAAGTAAAAAATGTTGTTTTAAGGGGTGTATTAAGGGGTAATTTTTTTTATTTTGTCCACAAACAAAGTTAAGTTCATACAATAGAGCCACACTGCCTATAAAAGCAAATGCAAAAAAAATGTTGAAATAAAAGTTGTTTATAAAATAAAATGGAACAATTTTTCCATTTGAATCGTAACTGAAAAATGAAAATTTCAGGGCAAAAAAGTGGAAAAACACTTTTTTTGGCACTTAAGCGCCAC
This sequence comes from Xanthostigma xanthostigma, assembly GCA_963575645.1. NCBI lineage: Eukaryota > Metazoa > Arthropoda > Insecta > Raphidioptera > Raphidiidae > Xanthostigma > Xanthostigma xanthostigma. The sequence goes on from OY754465.1 coordinate 21,231,347, forward strand.
TTACTGCGCACATTTTTTGTTGTACAACATAGCACCAATGACATTAATTGTAGATAACAATGCCCTCTACATTTTTTGTTCAATAAATTTTTCTGTAAAATGGATAGTTTTCGAGAAAAATGCATTTCAAAATATTTTTGAGTTTTTTTTGACTATTTGAACAGGTATTTGAACAGGTACCAGGTGGCCATTGCCAGGTAACCTTTTTTTTCATCATTCTCTAACGACTCACCAAGTTTCACCTTTTTGGGTGGTTTTGTTGAGGTTTTGCCAGATTGACTGTACTAACAGAACAATTTTATAAGAAAACTGTTTTATGATAATTTTAAATTTAAAATTTGTCGAGATTCATAATAAATGATCATGTATATTAGAATTATTTTTACAATTTACCATCTTAACTTGCATTGAGGTATGTTTTAGTATTATCTATCTATAATGTTTATAATGTAAGTTAGAAATTATAATAATATATGTAACGAATATTATACATGTTCATAGGCCCTGATGATGAAAATATATTTTTCGAAACGTTGGCCACAAGCGATACACTGGTAAAGCTTATTTTCAATTGTTCCTCAACCAAATAAATCTCCTTCAATAAACTTCGGTGTGTTTATGTGTTGTAAATATTTTGTGTTCATAATTAGGACTATATATTCTTCTGTTACTTAGTTTTCTATTTTATTATTTAGAACTATAAGTTTTGTTTCTGTTTACGTTATTATTACTGTTTGTCAAAGAAGTACGCTTTCGTAGTGTGTTTAACTGATTTGTTAAACGTGTATTATTTGTAAATAAATAATTTCCACCACGGACTACAACAATTTTGTTATAATATGATTTAACTATCACTAGCACACTAGATCAGCTCAACACGGCTAGACAAAAATTGCAGACGATCGATTGAAAGTCGTTGCTGGTTCAGGTGCTGGTCTAATGTGCGCTACTTCGTTAAATAATATGAACACCTTTCACGAACAGGCTTTCCTGATCCGTGCTTTACTGATCGTATTGGATAGTACGCGCAGTCTTGAATATAAAATTCAAAAATAAGTTTTAAAAAACATTGTCGGACAAGTAAAATTTTTCAATATTTTTAACACACATTTGCAATAAAACTAAACTGGAATATGTTAGATTTTCTGTGATTTGAAATCCCATGTCTTGCTCTAAAGAAATATTGACAAATATCACGTTGTTGCGTTATTATTTTTCTTGTGGGGTTGGTTGGGTTTTTAAATAAACAGGTTCGAGCGTTAAAGTTTTAACACGTATAATTTAATATATATAAAAATAAATTGACAAATCATAACAATACCCAAAATATATAATGGAAATAAACAATAGGTTCAAATGGCTAATTTACTTTCATCGGTCAACAGAGTACTTTTAATTAAATACTCCCATCAGTGCAAATAACGATATTATTTGTACGGTCACGTTCAATTTTACATAATAATAAAGTTAATGAGTCTAGCGGTCTGAAGAACCCTAAACCCGGGCGGGACTCTAATTATATTTAACTCGGATCTCTAGGTCATTCCTACGTTGTGTTTTTTTATTAGGTCATTATTTATATCCTCGGCACGGTCATTGAATTTAATACGGTCGTTGCGGTCGTGGGTCGATTTACGCTAAGGTCTGGAACAGACGAAATGCCCGATCATGAACCAGAACCCTCGCGGTGGTCAATCAGTGCGCAATTAGAAGACACCGGGAAACTTATTGGAGCAGACGACAGCCCGATCGTACACCAATAGTTTCCAGATCTTCGGCAAGCGAGCTGAGAATGAACCCACAAAATGCTGGAATAGACGGAACACGATCATAAACCAGCACTGCTATTCAAAGCTTTCCCCGTTAGACTAGATAAGCCATACTAGAATAGACGGAACACGATCATAAACTAGTAAGCCACTGAGCCAACAGAGTGGTCACTGAAAAGACAAATTTTTATGCGCACTTCTGTTTGATACCAGTAAATGTCGAACCGCAGTAGGTACGACCGCTAATCATTTTTAATAAAAATATTAATTAAAAAGGAAATTAATGAGTAGCCATCTATTGGCGGACAGCATAATATTAATTACAAAAATATAAGTTCAATTAGACGCGGCGCTAATACGTACTCAACACCGGTCTCTGCTTAACCATAAACGCGTTTGAACACAATTTCGTGTACCTATTACTGTACACGAATATAAAGCAAACTAGATTTTACCGTGATATTAATATTATTAATTTAATATCGTTACAACGTTTTCAATGCAATGTTTAGTGCCAAAAAAACTGTTTTTGAAATTTTGAAGGAACAAGCCAAATTTTATGAAGCTTCATGCTTAATTATAGCTATTTGAAAGATTCCTTTTGCGATTACAGTTAGTATTTTACAAGCGCTTTTTATAGAATCTTCAGTCACCTTAATTAGTTGCATAGAATAATCCAGTAAGCACGTGTTCATAGTTTAACTTTGCGCGAACTGTAATATGATTTAATTGCCTTGTAATAAATGGCAATATACTGATAAAAGCTGAACCGCATTACTGTCAATTATTTGCTAGTTCAGTTATTAAGATTGATTTAATGCGTAATTACACCACCTAATTGGAAAGCACATGCAAATAAATGTGCCATGGCTTGTGTATCTGTTTCACTTCAGCAGTTATATATCTCTCTCTACCAACTGAGGGTGTATCGTTTCTCTCCATATCCTATTCCTCTCTGTGCATATGGGAAACGCTACTGCTGGGTTGCAGAAAGCATTGTCAAAAAATGTGGAAACCGATTGACCTGTGGCGCAGCCCTAACACTTCCCGCTATGTGTTAAATAAGTCAAAATGAATTGATACCTACTCTTTTGTTTATAATACATTGAAGGGAATTTAAAAAAATAGTAAGATTTTCTAGGTTATAAGAAAATAAAAGGAAAACAATAATTGAGTTTTTTTTATAGTCCTTTATGTTTAATCTAATTTAACTCTTCATGAACTTTTCTAATCACCGTATAAATAATATTAGGGGTTATGCGACAAAAACGTTAAAAAATGTTATTTTTCTTCATACCTCGATTGAAAGTACATACTTTCGGCATCAATTGTAAGGCAGAAAGTCTAACATTTACGCATTCGTGGGATTACACGCACTAATGCGGGGGAGTACAAGTACGTACGGGCGGCAGTTGAGGAAAAAGAACCAATCAACTGTTGTTTAGATGTCGTTTCCATAGCAACCCTATTACATTTTAGCTAATAGTCGCGTACAGCTGTCATTAGTGTTTTTACGTATAACCTCAAAGCTTGCTTGGAATTTATCTGTGTTTTAATGTAATTAATAAGTAATTAATTATTTAATGTATTTAATAAGCGTACTTAGGACCGAGATATGATGAAAAATCGCCTCAGGCACCATGGCGCGCAATGCAAAAATATCAAACTTTCGACCCTTATGGAGTAATATACTGTTTCATTGAATATCTTTATACCTACTTGACTCAAAAATCTAATCAGATCTAAGTTTTAATATTTTATTTTGAATATCGCAAACTCAACCTTAATTGGTTGATTCATTCTAAAAATGTCGTACTATAAAAATTTGTTTACACACACGCAGCCCCTGAACCACACACATTATTTAGACACATAGAGAGAAAGAGGGGGGGGAGAGACGCACAGGGACGTCTATCCAAAAATAGTCAGAATAACTTCTTAGGACCCCAAAACGTTGTGTTTTGATGAAAACTCGATTTTCGAAAATCGGACCAAAACCGATAGCTTTCTGTTTTTTTGAAAATTTTTAATAACGGGACGTAACAATCTAATTTGACAATGACCTTGGTCATGATCATATAATTTCAGAGTTTATGCGTGCAGTAACAGTTTAATGTCGATGTGAAACTCTCTGTCATGTAGTGCATTAGTTTGTACGATAAAAATATTATTGATCTACATAGAAATCGCTGTTTGAATGGAAAATTGTACAAAACACCATAGTGAATACCTACAGATTACAGAGTCTAAAAAAATATCGTTTTAATCGATCAATTATTTTGCTGGCAGGATACATTTTGAACTCTACAATGGTTTTCTCATGGAGAAATATGTTTAATAATTTAAGGTCATTGTCAAATCAGATTTTCTGACAATGCTTTCTGCAACCCCACATAAGTCTAGAGTAGTAGATAATAAGACGAAATAACAGTGAACTCATGTAAAAAACCGGTTCAAAAAATATCAGTTGCTATAAATGCTTTTCAAAGAACAAATCATTTAAAAACATGGGTTAAAAAATAGTTAGAAGTTTAAATACCTACATTTTCTTTTGTAAAACAAATTGTTACTAAAGAACTGGTTCTGTAAAAACAGTGATTCAATAAGGTAGCAAATGAACAGTTAAAAAAAAAAATTCTTCTTGTTCAATTATTATGAAAATCGTCATACAACAATAAATTAAAATTATTAGTTTTTTCATGGTCTGATTCTTTCTAGGATTTAAACGACTTTGCTTTATTTGAAGTTTATTTAGAAGAAATGATAACGTGTCCCGTTTTCTCAAAGTAGAAACAGTTATACAACAAAATTTTGTTACTTTAGAACAGTTATTTATAACAGGAACAGTAACATCTTATATTGAAAAAGAACTGTTTTCCCATCACTAATACAGAACAAGTAAATCAGTGTTCATGTTTCTGTATAGGTACGGGTTAATTATGCTTTTATAAGATGATTTGGAATTCTCTTAAAAGATCGTTTAGTCTCTTCTCTATATATAAAGCAGAATAGCACGGTTTTCCTTTAACAATCTTTTGAAAATACATGTTTTGGAAGCCTCAGGGCTTGCAGTGAAATCGAAAAACGAACAAGTCGAGTGTCATGAAACAAAGGCATTCACATTACGTATTTGTGTTCAGATCATAGCTTAAATAAGGAAAGTCCAAATCCGGACCGAAACGTCAATGTATTAATTACTATTTTTTGTTAATATATTGATCGATAATTTTATTTATTAAATAAGGAAAGGATCATAGAAGCAAAGTGCACAAATATTTTGAGATTATAATATACTCAATGCATTCAGGCTGATCTATATTAGACATAATTATGAAGAAGTACAGTTAATACACATGTTTTAAGGTCGCCGTCCAAAAACAACCGATGGTCGTTAAGTCAGTTATTGTAGTTCAGATCCCATATTAGCATAATATATATTTTTTTTATTTTTATTATTGAAAGTTGTTTTATATATTTCTTTTTAAAACATAATAAAATACGTAGGAACTTAGCATCCGTTATCGCTTCTTCATTGCTATTTTTATTTTTTTAATTTATGAAGTATACATATAATTAATGAACTAAGTCTCCAAAATAGTAGGTGTGTATCATCATTAATAGTACGGTTCATTTAATGGAGAGACAAAGCAAAGAGATGATCTAAATTCTAAAACATAGCCGTCTTATACATTTAAACTACGCTGCTTTTATTACATAGTGAAGTATAAGTGTATGACTCACACTTTAAGTTTTGAATTTATAATATACACGAAAATATATCGCACGTTGAAAACAATAGTGGCACTATATAAAAAAGTTGATTTTTCACCTTTTGTAAGATTCATGTTTTACTGCAAAAGTATCACTATACGAAAATTTTCGTTTGCTCATAAACCCACTTACTTCCGCTAGACTGAGCTAGTGTCACTTTATATTTTGAAAGAATTGCCCATGGTCATGACTGATATAACGACGACACTATTTTGATTGTGTCAAAGCAGTTGTTTGGTACGCACGTCGCTGTAAGTGAAAAAGTGACACATTTTGTTAAACGACAGTTTACTGCGACTACAGTTGCTACAAAAATTAATGCAAGTAAGTAAATACATAAAATGACACATTTTGTTTAGTGGCACTTTTTGCAGTTGAAGTCTCCAATTTACTGATTATAGGTTATGACAACAATGACACTAAACAAAAAATTATTGTAAAAAGGTCTTTTTTTTAATAACTTTATTTTTAACATTGTGGTCAAAAAATAAATTAAAACAATAATAAATTGTCTCATTATTAACAAAAGAATCTCTATAAGCAGTATTTAAATAGTAACTTTTTTAGGACAAAACAATAATATTAAAACTAAAAAATGCTCTACTGTAAAATGTCATTTTTTACATAATGCCACTTTTGTTTTCAACGTGCGATATTCTAGCTGTACTACAAATTCTCAAAAAAAAAATTGAATTTAACAGATGATATGATGAATAACACCAAATCGAATTCATTTTATTATAATTATTTGTTGTTATTTAGTGTTTCGGAAACGGCTCAACACTACTTTTTTACTTATTTTTTGCATATTTGTCTGACCTTTTACCAAGTGGATTAATATTTAATGTGAGGGCTGTCGGATACTGTGTAAGGCAGCCGATGATTATTGTGAAAAATTGCTACTTTTCTATAATCAATATCAATTTCGTCAAGTAGTGTTGAAATAATTTGCAACCGATTTGATGTTTTTCATCGTTTTAAGGGGTCATTCTCATGCGCGGACAGAAAAAAACTTTTTTTCAGAAATTGTTTTCTTTGTGATAATAACTAATTGTGAATCAAACACACCACTCCTGCCGCGTCATGGTCAGCTGGCGGGGGCAGTTTTTAGTCACAGAATTATCTGAAACAAAAATTTCAAAGAGATTCTTAATCAGTTTGAACGTACTTCTCGTCCCTAGTAAATTTAAATTTTTCAGTTTAATGTTGTAAAATATACTTGTTTTTGAAGATGAAAAAAAAAATAAAATTTTCAACATATCGGAGTGAATTTACTTGGGGCAATAGCTAACAGTATATAGAATAAAGTGGAAAATTTACAGAAATCGGTTGGATAGTTTTTTTTTTTTTTTTTTTAATCATCCCCGCCATTTCAAAAAAAGACGTTCCGAGGAAAACACGTCTAAAGTTTTGAATAACCGATTCATGTAGAGAAATGGACTTACGATTCGGCGTAGTCGTAAGCTTCAAAGGATTTTGCCAACCTGGCCTCTTTTGTATCAAAAAAACGTCGGTCGGCAGTCATAAAGCGCGCACTGTCTTGTTTTCGACACAACTCCGTGGCTTGTGGCTCAATTTCCATTCCATTCCATTATTCGTGTATTTGCCATAAGACACTTCACTATTGACGTCGGTTTGATGGCGGGACCTAGTATTGATTTTAACGAAATTTGGACCACATATTGAAATCCATTATCACATGAAGCCTATTTAAAATGGGCCAAATCGGGCCACTTTAAGGGTGGGTTTTAGGGATTGAAAAATATTTTTGTGCCCAAAAATACTTAAAAAAAATTCCGAATCCAAGTGTGTAGGCTTTCACGGCCGATATTGATCCAAATCTTCTTGGTTTCCGGGCTTGTATTCCGTGGTCCATTGGTATTACTACCTGACGTTTCGTCTACAACTGCGGTAGACATTATCAAAGGCGATGTGGTAGCGGGCGAAGTTTCCTTCTAGGCTGCTCACAGGTAAGTGTGTCGACAAGTGTGGTACTTCCGTCTTTTATAGCCAACGTGCTCGTGTTCTCTACTCGGTCGTAGTATTCTCTTCTGTGATTGGTCGTTCCATTCAGTGGGTTGGTATTGCACAGTGCTGGTTTCCAGGTTTTACTTAAAGTCAAACTTTCGTCTTTGCGGTTGAAATTATTTGTGTGTTTGTGTATTTCTATGGCCTCTCTGTATATGCGTGGGTAGTAACTCGATGTACTGTCTATAACTTTGGTTTCTTCAAAAAGGATCTTGTGGTTGTCTAGAGTCAACGTATGCTCGGCTATTGCAGATTTTTCGATGTGTCCCAGTCTACAACTTCTCTTGTGTTATGTTATGCGTGTCTTTACACTTCGTTTTGTTGTCCCAGTATATACTGACCCACATGTGAAAGGAACGCGATAAATGCCAGGTGTTGCCAGTGGGTCTCTGGTATCTTTGGCAGATCTTAGGCAGTCCTTTCTAAATTTAAATTTAACCCAAATGTGTCGCCAAAATTTTATTAAAATCGTCCCGACAGGACCGACTTAAAAATTTTATGAAAACAGGTTGTAAATATAGATTTACTTAGTGAAAGGTAAATTGATAGTATTATTGAAATTAAGAAACAAAATATTCTTTTAAGGGATGTATTAAGGCGTTAAATTTTTTTATTTTGTCCAAAAAGAAATGAGTTAAGTTCACATAATAAAGCCACACTGTCCACATTAGCAAATACACTATATTGTCGGCAGGGTTTCGCACAGCGACCCTAGGTTTTTTTTATAAACTAGCGGAAACAATTAAAGGATCAAAAAAAATTTCCAAATTTTTCGAGGTTTTTCAAGTGGCTGTATTTCCCTTAAAAATTGTCGTACTGGAATTTTAAAAAAAGGATTTTAAAGCTCGAAGTTTCTAGTTTTGAGATCTTATGATGAAAATTTTTTTCAAGCAACGTGTTCCGCTCAATCCTAATGAATACCGAAGAAAAAAATTTTTTGAAATTTTTTCGGTTTTTTTTTTGGTCTACGAACTTGGAAAAAAATTTTCCAACTTAACCACTATATGGATCGGATAACTTGTTCATTCAGCTTTAATTTGCTTTTTTGAAAAGTTCGATACGACCACTTCTCGCTGAGATATCGATCTTTGAATGGAAAAGGATCTCTTTGTCTTTAACCTTCAATATCTCAGCAACCACTAATCGCAGAAAAAAATTAAGGAGGGTTTTGAAATCTTGAATAAATCTCACACAAAAATAAGCTACGGTTTTAAAAAAAAAAAAATTTTTCTATTTTTTACATTAATTTGAAAAATCAAGGAAAAAAGGGCTTTTGGTGGCTTTTGGGATAATCAGGCGCTAAGTTGGAAATATCGAGAAAGCCAGTAATGTTGAGTGTGCCTTTTACAGTTCAATATGCCCTCAAAAACCTCACAAAGTTTCGATTCAATCCATCGAGCCGTTTTTTTGTTTTATTCGATCGAATTTTTGAAAAAAAATTAAAGGATCACGATTTTAACTTTAAATGATCTTTAACAAAGTGCAAAAACAAATTTTTTTTTCAGTTTTTTTATGCATTTTTATTGGTCAAAATGTTTAAATTTATGCGAAATTTATGCATTAGAGCGTGCACTTCTGCAAAAAAATTTTCGCATAAATTTAAACATTTTTACCAATAAAAATGCATAAAAAAACTGAAAAAAACATTTTTTTTTGCATTTTGTTAAAGATCATTTAAAGTTAAAATCGTGATCCTTTAATTTTTTTTCAAAAATTCGATCGAATAAAACAAAAAAACAGCTCGATGGATTGAATCTAAACTTTGTGAGGTTTTTGAGAACATATTGAATTGTAAAAGGCACACTCAACATTACTGGCTTTCTCGATATTTCCAACTTAGCGCCTGATTATCCCAAAAGCCACCAAAAGCCCTTTTTTCCTTGATTTTTCAAATTAATGTAAAAAATAGAAAAATTTTTTTTTTCAAAAAACCGTAGCTGATTTATGTGGGAAATTTATTCAAGATTTCAAAACCCTCCTTAATTTTCTTCTGCGATTAGTGGTTGCTGAGATATTGAAGGTTAAAGACAAAGAGATCCTTTTCCATTCAAAGATCGATATCTCAGCGAGAAGTGGTCGTATCGAACTTTTCAAAAAAGCAAATTAAAGCTGGATGAACAAGTTATCCGATCCATATAGTGGTTAAGTTGGAAAATTTTTTTCCAAGTTCGTAGACCAAAAAAAAGAATCGAAAAAATTTCGAAAAATTTTCTTCTTCGGTATTCATTAGGATTGAGCGGAACACGTTGCTTGAAAAAATTTTTCATCATAAGATCTCAAAACTAGAAACTTCGAGCTTTAAAATCCTTTTTTTAAAATTCCAGTACGACAATTTTTAAGGGAAATACAGCCACTTGAAAAACCACGAAAAATTTGGAAATTTTTTTTGATCCTTTAATTGTTTCCGCTAGGTATATAAAGGCTGTAGAAGCCGAAATATTTAAGATTTTTTAATAAAATTTTAACAGCACTTTTTTGACGTGATAACGTCTTATAAATTGATGAAACACCAGCTGCACGCACGAAAAAGTGTAACGTTCCGCCTGACCCTGTGCGTGCAAGCGAGAGCGCAGTATGTTTCGGCCCAAGTTTGACAGCTACTAAAATTTAGGTTATGTATTACGGAATACGTTATCGCGTAAACTATCGTCCGTAAGCCGACTTTACAGACAACCAATTTTTTTTATTTGGAAATGTGCTCAGCTATTTAGGCTATATGCACATGATAAAATATATGGCAAGTATTGTCATTAGCACTTTCTTCAAAGATCATACATTCCAAATATATTGGAAGAGAAAATAAATATTTTTTTAAAATTTTACATGAGAATGACCCCTTAAATGTTAAATTCAATAATGAAAATTTAGTAGCGCTGTCTGGTAGACTTTTGCGTGATCATAACTTGTACTATTTGTGTATAAATTTCAAGAAAACGTAACGGGTGTATCTCCAACTTTATTAGAGTAATCTATATATAATGGAATATAGCGCTAGTAGACAGTGATAAATTGAATTTTAGTTGTATCTTACAAGTTCTCCAGCAAATTCTGCATTACACAATACAAAATAATATTTGTATATTATACATGTCGTATAATATTACAGGAAATCGTTACTTATGAAGGCACACTTTTTATTACAAAATAAAGCCGTTTAAAATCCTGCTGGGCATATTTTGTACACGTAATAAAAAGTTAGCTCAACGGACAACGGAGCTCAAAATAATTTTTTCCGCACTTGAAAGGTTATAATAGGTATTTTTAAACGGACATTATCAAAGGACAACTAAAAGATATAATACAAGTGATCGGAATAATGAAATACAGAATATGAAATGCAATGAAATTTTGCAATCAGTGGGTATTTTTATTTTATTGTTACATTTAACGGTAAATTCATTTTTGACTTTATTCATGTCCAATATTCTGTGAAAAAATGAGTATTTTGTGTTCGGGTTTATGCAAATAAAATTTTTCAAATCTCATTAAGCGCTCCTCATTAATCATTATTCGTGCTCCATCTGAGATTTGCTCGTAACTTTAGTCAGTTTCGCTAGAATAATTTCAAAAAAGAAATAAACATATAAAAAGCCCTTCTAATTAGCAGAAAGGCAAAATGTCTCCATATTATATCTTTTATTATGAAAACTAATAAAAAAAATATTTCGGACATATAATATTTTACACATTTCATATAAAAATTTAATATCTGTTGTTTTTTTCATTTTTATAACGCGAGTTTTTCTTCGTATTAAAACAGAGAGAAAAAATCCACATAATATTATATCTGTAAGTCACCAATCAAAAATATATTTAATATGATCTCCAAACAATATTTATTGACAATACCGAAGAAAAGTTATGGAATTTATGTTGGTATTTTCCACTTATTTGTTCTGCAGATATTCGAAGCCTGTCAAATACAAACAAACCAACAATAAGTCGAATAACAAAAGAAGTTCGAGTGTATTGGAACAGCAAGAAGTATTGTCATTGGTTTTATTTTCACATCTCCAATAGCTGTAAATTTGCTCTAGTTTTGTTTATAATTTGAAATCAAAACATTTACAAATTTTTAATTGAACACCGATAGTAATTTTTGAAATAAAAAATTCCAAAACTACAGGTTAATTTTAATTTTTTTGTGACTTAATTTTAACAAAAATAGAGTAATTATAAATTCTATTAAAAATTTAAAATAAAATCATAGAATAATATACTAACAGCCATTTTGCAATATGCATGGCATTAAATTTCTTTTTTTACAAATTACGTATCCTTCCAAATTAATTCCAAAAAGCTTGTTACACAAAATTGAAATTGACTCGAGAGTATATTTTCCATAAATGACTTCTTTTTATTTTATTATATTTTTCTTTGTAAAATGAAATATTGCAGCTAACACATTAATAATAATAATTTTGAAATTTAATTTCGGTATACAAAAATCAAAATTCGTTTTTTCAGTATTTAGGAACCACGAAATGTCTAAATTCATCGAAATCAATTTTTTTTTTGTACGAGAAACGTTTTTCTTTTTGCTATGGTTTCACGAAAGTAAAAAAATATTTTGAATTTTTAGTGAATTTAGACAGCGGTGGGTGGATCGATGTACGATCTCGTATACTCGCTGTACATACCTCCCGGCCCTCTTAGAAACCATTTTTTTTAAATTAATTGCATTTTCCAATGAACAAACGGAATTATTAATAACAATCGGTTAATTTAATGACTCCTCGTAAAATTACTTTAACCGAATGTTTTGGTCATTTCTGATTTGGTTGGATTTGGTTATTCAAATAAATAAAATTGTCGACCAATTTTGAAGAGTTCTATTCAGACGTTAATCAAAGATTTGGATTTGATTATTTCTTATAATAACCGGTGATTATTAAAAGTTATCATCTTATCACAATATTGCCCTAACATACATATAATAAAACATGAAGCTTTAAATAAGAATATAAATAAAGAATATAATGAATAAATACACATAAAACATGCAAATACTATAATCATGTCAGTAACACCGCTAAAGTGTAACATTGAATTAGTGCCCATAGAATACACATTAGGAGACTTTTATATTCACTGTACAGTCGCTTCAAATCTAATATTTATAGTGAGTAAGCATTTTCCCTTTTTTGTTTACTGAAAAAGAGTTTATGTACTGAATAATTCATTTATAAAAAAGCACTTGATGAAACGGGGGTATTAGAGCACGATTCACAATATCTAGAGACCACTTATTCTAGCTGGTGATTATGACCTTACAACTTACACTAACTCGACTAAACGTATTAAATGATTCAGAATAACGTTTACCAATCATTCACGTGGACTTTTTACAGTTCGGCTCTAACAAGGAATAAGTTTATAGTAATCAAATCTTTGATTAACGCCTGATTAGTACTCTTCTATAAATATAATTATAAACCAAATTTTCAGACAAATATATTAACAAAAAATATATAAATTGAATACATTAACGTTTCGGTCCGGATTTGGATCTTCTGAAGATAATCCAAATCCGGACCGAAACGTTAATGTATTGAATTTAATATTCTTTGTTAATATATTTGTCTGAAAAATTGGTTGATAATTTTATTATTTGAAGGTTTTATTGTAATGTTAAAATGAATTAATGCAATATACCTACCACGAATTTTAAATTATTTGTTTTATTTTAAACACCCAAGAAGATTTTTTGTTCAATGCAGATTATTTAAATTAAACCTTAATAATTATGTCAAGGGAATATGGTATGGAGAAAGGCATGACTTTCGTGAACCAAAATAATTTTTGATTTGAATAATTTTCATGGAAGTGTGTAGGCTTTCACAGCCGGTGTTGTTCCAAATCTTCTTGGTTTCCGATATTGTAGGCTATAGTTCATTGGTATTTCAACGTAACCTTTCGTCTACAATTGCAGTAGACATTACCAAAGGCAATATGGCAGCGGGCGAAGCATCTTTCAGGCAGTCCACAGGTAAGTGTCTCGACGACTGGTACTGTTCCTTCTTCTATACTCATTGCTCAGCTATAAGTAGATGTCCCATTGAGCCATGGCCTGCAATCCTGAAAACCAAGAAGATTTAGAATTTCAATGGAAATTTTCCAAAAAGTCTTTACACGAAACTTTAACAATATTGTCACAGATACAAAAGTCCATGAAATACGAACTTCCATTTTTTTTTCACTTTCGATTGCAGGTCGACGCCGAGGAAACTGAAGGAATTTTTGTTTGGCACACTTATCCAGCGCGACCAGTACAGCACGAATCAGCAGCCTGCACGATTTTACGCAAGTAGACCAGCAAGTTTTAGTACGGTCAACATTTTGCAGTTTTCAAGTAGTGAGTGTGAAACATGGACGTGGGAAGTTTATAGTGAAAGAGTTTATTACTTTGACGATGTTATGTGAAGAGGACGAAGATGAAAAACCTAGGGAAAAAAGATGGTTTTGGGTTCAAGCTAGATCCAGGACGACTAGACAGAAATTTCAGGCGACCGACTGACGGTCGTTATCGATACTCCGTTAATTGAGTAACCTGACGAACAGGCTTTTTTGGTCTATACTATGCTGGTTGTTTTGGTCCGTGCCGGATAAGTGTGCTCGGTCTTAGCAAAAAACAAAATGAATAAGATTCGGCTTTGCGTATACAATAATCGATAAACGAAATTTCGGCTTACGCAATATACTCGTTCTGTTTTTGGTGAATGTCGATTATTTTGTCGTATGAGCACTTTTCAGCCGAAGCCCAAATCGCTCGACTCACAGAAGTTTCTGTATAAATATATTTAGTAACCTGTAGAATTCATGTAGATAGAGAAGTGGGTGAGAGAAGGATTATTAATGCATATCCGACGAGAAGTTATTAATAATACAAACCTAGTAGGTGTAGTCAGACTTCGAAGGTGTTAAAAGTTGAAGCTACTATTACACCCCGCCATCACACCATTACAACGCTACGGTGTATGGCTTATGGAAATCACATTCCCAACTCGGCATTGTATAGACATAAACTTTATAGGTTAATGCATTTTTATTCATTTTTTATATAAATATGTATTTTCATACTTTTCCATTTTCTCTCTTTCTACTTTAATTAACATAATATGTACATCAAAAACTCTAACGTATAACCGAAATTGTATATATTTCGTGCTTTCGTAAAATTATGGGTGGAATATTAAATAACTTTGCTTATTTCGTATTTCAATATAACTGACTACAGGATGTTTTATCCTTTTCCGGTTGACCTTGAATCCCTACTCTCGAGTTAGTCGGAGCATTACGAGAGGAGAGCTATAGATGTAAGCCAGTGGTGTACACAAATATAGTAATCAGAATAAAGTATGCCATTGAAACAACGGTATTTCATTTTTTATTTCTCAAATTGAACATTTTCTTAAGATAGTTTACTCATGAAACGGCTCTTACGAATGTAATAAAATTGAAGTATAAGGTTAATAAAGTGTCTTATATTTAATTTCCAAAAAAATGTAATTTTTTCACCGTTTGTAAAACGAGATATTAACATTCAAACTGTGCATAATCAACATGCTGGAGATATACCAAGTATAAAGAAAACGAGTACATAAAGAATATCTCTTAAACGGCTCTTAGTATATTTTTTAAAAATTATAATTAAAAATTTTACCATTAGGTTAAAATAAATCTTTAAAATAAAAATATTTCTATGGGGATCCGCGATATGAGCTACTTTATCTGGCGGCGAAACTTACTAACGTGTTGTCAATGAATACTGTTAACCGTGATTTTTGTTATAATAATAATAAAAAAAACGTTGATAAATTAATAAATGACTTATGGAACCTGCGAAGTTTTCACCTCGTGTAAACACAAAAAGTTAGTAAAAGGTTGTGATAGTACCACGTCATTTCAATGCAGATGGTTAGTTATTTTACCAAGTAAGTAGGTATTATACTTAGTCTTAGTATTGAAAACTTAATTTATTAATTGAATAGTTATTATTATTAAATAACATTAAGAATTTTATAGAAAAAAAAATAAAGCTGAAAATGTACACTTTGACAGATGACTATTTTTAGATTAGGAACTTACCTGTTGCAATAAAATAATGTTTCAATAATATGTTTGCAACGTTCATCAACACTGCATTGACATAATATCTCTATTTACCACTTTTATTTCTTGTGGATTACTCTTTAAATCGGAAGTTTGTAAACAGAAAGCATTAAAATTCACCTTACTTGAAGGTTCTGTTTCAATTGAATTTTTGCCTAATTTTATGATATATGGCCGGCATTAAATATACGTTCCCCTTCAAGGAAATTTCTTTTTCGGTGATTTGTATCAGCCCAATTACATATTGTACTTATCATTTTATTGCACTTAAAAAATTCACAATTGCATATAGTAACCATAGTAACTATGGGAAATGATACCCCATCGTCGCAATGTTTTTAAAGCTCCACCCATTTGAAGGACCTCAATTGTACTTGCATTTGTAATTGTTCAGGAGTATAATCTATATATTAAAGCTTAGTATATTGTGTAGAGTCTCTTACAAAATAAAATTCGTTTCCATGGAGAATCTCTCTTTCGTTACTTAATACTTTTGACTACGACTATCTCGAGTGAACTACCTTAAATAAGTTGGTAAAAACAACAGAGAATTTTTATATAATTCAATGAACTATGAAGCTACATTTTGATTAGGTTTCTGTGTTGGTTATGTAGTTATTTATGACACGGCACTGCTTACTGCGTAAAATTAAAAGACAGTGGGCGGAATGAAGATATCACAACACACTACAGCAATTAAATCCCACACATATTTTGAAAAACACGATTTAATTAATTCCCCTACCACCATGTTTACGCTGATACATTTCGTGACTCCCAATTGGATCAGGTTTACAAATGTACGGTTTCTCTAGGAACTCTACCAAACAGCACCGATTCGCACCAAAATTTAGCTGTAAGCTCTACTTACCCTCTACTTTAAAGTTGTCAATGTGCCGAGGGTTGCTTTTACCCTGGGGGTGGATGCCACCCCTTCTCGAGGTTGAACATTTTTTAATTAAAAATAAGTATGGGAATGGATAGATTGACTAATTCTAAGCAGCTTCTGTTTTATATACAGTTTTTGTTTTTGTCATAACTCCCTTTTAAAAAAAACTTCTGAGTTTTCCTCGAAAAATGCATTGTTTTTTTTTTTTTTTTTTTGATATTTCACGGTGAAATTTTTGATTTTGGCGTTTGACGAAGAAGAATCAAGCAATTGACGTTTTCACTCTCGAATAAGTCGAAAAGTGTTGACTTTAAGTAAAAACTGTATAAAACAAAAGTTACTTAGAATTAGTGAAGCTTATCCATTCCCATACTTATTTTTAATAAATTTTAATAAAAAAAATTTCATCCTCGAGAAGGTGTAGGAGTAATTTAAAATCGGCCCAATTATTTCTCTATTCTATGCTTTACAATACAATAATCACAGTGGTTCATTGCCACTGATTTCTAAATTGAATATAGGTAGGGAAGGTGATTGTAAGACGTATTTTACAGTTTTTAGTGACGTCGTGTTCTTTTTAAATCGTTACAATTTCCATAAAATAAATTTTATTTCAGATATTTTAGTTTTGTTGCATTTTTTTTTCTTTCCAGAAAGCTAGGGAAGATTGATTTCAATTGGATTAATCAAGAAGGCTGTAAACAAGAGACCTAGCTTCCTGTGCTTACCGTGTTTTGAGACGGACCGTTTTCTAACGCACGCCAGATGGCGCTGTTATCACTACCTGGGAAAACTTCCGTTCTTTCCACCTGTTTTCGCCATAGTTACTAAAGTTGTTTCACTTCACAGCACACATGTAAGCCATGAACGTACGTGTGTGCGTTAGCTAGTAACTGACGCCATATTTGTTCATACGACAGATATCGGTCCACCGCTACGCTCGAGCGAGATCTCCTGATTAAAGTCTTCTTGGGATTAATATTCAATTATTATAATAGCATATTATACAGTCTATAGATAAATGTAGCAGAAATGGATTCAGGTTATGTTTTATTACAAAACTCTTTCTTGACTGTAAATCAAGTCATCAAGAGTTAAATTATCCAAAAATATAATATACTCATGTTATATTTCTCAAGCTGTAAACAAATTAAAGTTTAAATTCGCTTATAAGGTGACAAAATCCTGCAAGATGAGACTGCCTATGAACCTATCCTAAGCTATTAATTGATAGCAGGTGTAAATTCCAAACAATCATGGAGACCGCAATTAAGATTTTTAATTTGTTACTATCTACAGTATTTTTTTTATTATACATTGTTTTATTTTATAAACAAAACATGCATTACTTTAGCAGAAGAAGTAATACGTATAATGTTCGTGATTACAAGAATATTGCACATAAAAATAGTACCTACTTTAACAGTACGTACTTAACAATAGTACCTACATATAATTCAATAGTTAGATATTGCAACAAATTATCTTCAAGCATTCTGGAAATGAATGATCAAAAAATTAAAAAAAAACTCTAAAGAAAATAACATTTTTAAGCGAAGTGTTATACTCTGCTGATGAATATTTTAATATAAATTTTAATTTGTATCGTAATATGTCTTAATTTTAAGTTTATGTAATTGTATCGAACGCATTCAATACTATTTAGCAGTCACACGAATAAAGAAAATTTATTATTATTATTATTATTATTGCTTCTACATTCTATTATTCTGATTTAAATTAAATCAACTCCTTTTTTTCTAAATAAACAATTTTAAAGTTTTTTTTCATCGATTTACAATGAAAACTAGAAAATTATTTCATGTAAGAGTGAACATTTTTCACTCGAAGATTCAACTAACACAGTACACCGTAAAGCTTCTATATGCTCGCAATACGAAACGTAAAGCTTATTTTACAATATCGTTAAAAATAAAAAAAAACTTAGTACCTACATAATATATTGTCGAACCACGAAATTATACAGACATAAAGTAGTCTGTTACCATAATTATTCACGCTAAGTAAAAAATATCAACTAATTGAATTCAAAACGCAAGCCAATTTTTTTGTCTGATGAACCTTGTTTTGTTGAATTTATATGTATATTTTTATAACAAAAAAAATATAGTTTCCATTTAAAAACGTCCAAGGGTAGGTACAAGCAGTGCCTATTTTATTATAATAAAAACTAGAAAATTTTATATATCATAGCGGTCCGTCCCGGTTTCACCCGGGTGCGATAGATATAATTCTGCAAAATCTATTTCGTTTATTTCATATTATAATTAATTAATTCATATTATAATTAATAGTTTTCAGCAAACTCTACCAGATTTACTTTTGAACTAATAGCTTTAAGCGAATTTTATAAGATGTCGCTACTTAGTACTAAAACAGTTTCTTCGTTTGCTTCTAAACTAATAGCTTTGAGTAAATTCTATCAGATATTGTTACATGTTACTAAAACAGTTTTTTTATGAGAAAATACCGTAATCTTGGCAAAATATTTAGTAAAAACTATCCTATAGCGTAAGTTGCACCAAGCAAGACATATTTACAAAATTTCATTAAAATCGGTTCAATAGTTTCGGAGATTAGCGTGGCAAAAATTGTATGTATATATAAATAGTAAATATTGTATAAATATATATTCTTCATATTATATATATTTACTAGCTTTAGATTAATCGTTCATTTTAATATTAATTTTAGATTTCTTGCACATCCAAAATTTTGATCTTTACAATGCCTTTTTTGATTTTCTTTTGTCTCTAACAGCTTTGAACTCGAGTCAATAAAGTGTGCTCATATTATGGTAATACATTTTTAAAATTTTATGGTAGGATTTTCTACGTTTTTCGCTATAAGCCATTGAATTTTAATCTGTTCAGAAGAGTTAATATAAAACAAGGTTAATGTAGCGACAAATGTATAATCCCCAGTATTTTCAAGGATGTGTAAACATTTAGATTTAAATACGATAACAGCATCATGGAAAAGAGCTATAAATACCTCAGTTTTTTACAGCCGATTAAAGAGGATATATAAATAAGCATGCGTTTTAGGGAGTGTAGAACTGCACGTCATACGCGTCACTTCCGTGGCACACTTCTACATACCTTCGGGAGATGTCGGCGGGTCACTCTAGCAGAAATTTTCTCTTTAAATATATCTAATATCTATATCATGTACGTTTAAATGATATAGATATATATTTTAAAAAATCGATTTCGAAATAACCAGATCTTTCTATTTGAAATGTAAACTAATCCATCCTGGAAAATTTCTACTAGAGTGACTCGCTGACTAACGTAATATATTTGTTTATACTTTAAACAAATACAGTGTAAACTCCATTTAACGTCACTCGATACAACGACAAACTCCATAAATCGTTGACATTACTTTACTCTAGTTAGGTTACCTTGTTGCTCATACAATTGATACACTCTAAATAACGGCACACCCACTCTAAATAACGACAAAAACACGTCATCATTGAGCGATAAACAGCACTTGTTTGTTATTTTGTTGGTTTGTTGTCGGCGTCATGCGTACCGAAGATTCTAAGAAATCAGTTCTTTTGTTTGTTGGGATTGTCTTTCATATGTTTAGCTCAGCTGCTTATCGATAAGTTATCATATTCTTAGTTGCCCACTTTGCAAACTGTGAACATGGCGAGTCAAAGAAAATCTTTGTGTATTGACAACAAAGTTTTATTAATACACGCAATATTCTTCTCTCCGTTCAACGACAACTTTCAATAATGCCACAAAGTGCACCGTCCCTTGAGTGTCGCTATATAGAGTTTACGTTTTTCAAGTTCTAAAGATCAAATATTACAATTATTTTAAGCTGGGTTTTAGTTTCACTGTAACCATTCTGACGAAAAACGTTACCCGCCTTGGCTTTGACTTTAGTCGAGTAAAAAATATGGTATAATCCTAATTTAATTTAATAGTTAAGTTTATAATTTATTCATAAACACAAGTAAGGTACGTTTCACATTAATACAATACTATTTTCCATCTCGTTAAATTTCAAAAGCGTTTATATTACGTATCAAATTTAGTAGACAACAGTTTTTCTCAGTATGTTGCATACGTCACATTATGCATAATTGCATAAATAATGTGCATAATTCTAACCAAAATATGCAGATTAGTTAGAATATTTGTAGCGATGGTGGTCATCAAAGTTTTTATTGGCGCAAAAATAAGTTATAATGTTTTTGTCATAATTTAAAATATAATTTATTTGTAAAAAATAATCATATACTTATTTACTTCGACAGTCAGACATAATATATTATGTATACTTCTCACACTGTGTCAGTATCGAAATCACAACTTCACAGATCTATTAATTAAATAAACATGGGATAATAGAAAAGATTTTGTTAAGAAAAAATTGACTTGACAATGACCTTAGACGGTGACCATACATATTGCGTCATAAGAAAAACATATATTATGGAAGACTGATCTGATTCTTGTTTTATCGATTTTGGTATATCTAACGCATCTTTTAGATGAGTTAGGTCGGGACTATAACATTTTTCGTTTTTATTGTCTTTTTGGTGCCTTCTCCCGTTTAATCACGTGCATAAAATGAAATTTTAAAAAATAATTTCATACTAAGAGGACAATCGATCTGAGTTAATGTTTAACATAATCTTCAGTACTTATATAGTAGTGTTGATCCAATAGAATGCCACGATGAAGGATGAGGTCCTGAAAATGAAAGTAAATTTTCCGAAACGTTGGCTACTAGCGTAACATTGGTAAAGCTTACTTCTGATCCTCAACCAAACCTTCCTTCATCGTTTAACATAATTCTTATTGTTTACTGGTTAAAATGTAAGATTGATGGTGACTTTCAAAAATGTTCCCGAAACGCCTTAATTATAAAAGCTTTGAAATTTTTTTAACAGTTATTAATGCCTCGAAATTTAATTTTATTCCTAGCAAAATTCATTATCATCGTCTAACTCGTGATTTCTTTATTATAGTTAGTTAATTCAATTCTATTTAAAATTACCAATGATACGATTCAAAGTGTTTGTCTTTTTTTCTTGAAAAATGTCGGCAGTGATTTTAATTAAACTTAGTACACTAATAATTGGTGTCAAAATTGAACTTTGAATGCATTATGCACCTGGATACCCTTAGATTGTCAGGACTACTGTCAATTCTGACATAGTGTAACAAAATTAGGGACAAAAGTGACGTTGACGCCAGCAAAATGACGAGCAGTATCTATTAAATCTTTATAAATAGTTTTATACGTAAAGAGTAAGCATTATCATAATTGAATACTAAACTTTCTTCTTCCATACGTGATCAGTAAATTAAATTACACTTAAGAAAGCCACCAGCGTGACAAACAAAGAAATAAAACACAAATCTTCAACGAAATCAACAAGTTAGTTATTGTTAATAAAAACTTTTTTATTACATTTCCACGTCTTATGTTCATGCTTATTGCAAAACCGCGTCGACTTTCACTTCATAAATATAATTAGTAAACACAGTTTTTGAAGTAGTAGCTATTATTTTTCAATCAAATAATTATTAACCTAACAGTTCCTTTTTGGAATAAGAATTTAAGGTTATAAATACGCAAATAAATATAGGTATAGTTTGCTATTATGTTATAAAACACTCACAATTGAAGTTACTATAGGTATTCAAATCTTTGATTAACGTCTGATTAGAACTCTTCAATAAATAAAATTATCGACCAATTTTTCAGACAATTATATTAACAAAAATATATAAAAATAATTCAGTACATTGACGTTTCGGTCCGGATTTGGTTCTTCTTCAGAATTGTGCTAAAAAAATATAAATTTTAATGACGTTAATGTATTGAATTATTATTATATATTTTTGTTAATATAATTTTCTGAAAAATTGGTTGATAATTTTATTTATTATTTATAAGTATGTTCCAGGCAGCCAGTAAACGGTAACGAAACCATCACCGTAATGCGCAGGTAGCTAAATGTGTTCCAAAACCCATACAAACAATTTCGTTTTAGCTAGTGCGCATGCGGGTGACGGTTTCGTTGTTTATTGGCTGCTTGGAACATACCTAACGCAATATTAGAAAAAATATTATTCAAGTTACAAGCATTGTCACTGTCGGAACTCAAACCAAACCGTTTACTATCGCGGCGACTGAATTATCATTTATTCTACACTGGCATATCTTAACTAAATAGTCACAAATATGCTAAATAAGAAAGATTGATTGTTTGGATATATCACAGTAGAATAAATGATAATTTTCCACAACTGCAAACAATTATTTCATAACAACATTATTTATTTATTTATTGTCTGTGCAATATAAGATTCAATTAATTAAAGAGAAGTTTGTCGCAATACAATATTTTAGTAAATTGAATAGAGAAAATAATGAAATAAAATATATTACATGAAATAAAATCGCGACGTGTAATACAGTTTAATAACAAACATTGAGTCTACGAGATCGTATGGTAACCGTCGGCGCTCTATGGCAAACAATAATTCGTAGCTTGGTCTTTTGCTCGTAGGCAAGCGGAGTGTTGCCGTTAGTGCGGCTGAACGCTACAGCTATACCTTTTTCGCTCGCTCTCTCTTTTAACCACATGCTACGATGTGAACCATAATAATAGTGTTGGGTCATATGACACAAAAAATGTTTGCAATCCGAATTCTTATCGACCAAAAGAAGAACAGAAGGGAGAAAATTATCAATAACAATTTTTAGGCTTTCGTACCCAGAATGGTAAAAAATAGAACACTTTCGTTTAGATTCGCTTCATGCCTTTAATTCCTAAACGGTTAAACGTCTAAACTTGAAATATAGTGTACAGGTAGGTAGAGTATTACGGATTCATACGGTCTGCAGGTTAAAAAACATCTTCTTTCGAAAAAAATATTCATTTTATTAAATAATGAAGTGATGTTTGGAAGATCTGACTATAAGGAATGTATTTGAGGAAAAAATAGACATCTTTGAATGGCCACTATTTTCTTTTACATGTTAGCAAGACCTCTGTTTTAGCAATCTATAAATATTATAAAGAGGTAAGGTTTGTAAGTTTGGATGTAGGAGAAAATCTTTGAAACTACTCATCCGATTTAAAAAATTTGTTCACCAATATTTAGAATAGGCCTTCAAAATACATAGGCATATCGCGTATAAATTAAAGTGCTTCTCGTGGATGCCATTTTTGCAACGTAAGTCGTCGAAAAAACGGTAGCAATCTACAAATTCCGGCGAAGGAAATTTCAAGGCAAAGTGATGTAGGGATCATTGTAGTAATTATGATGTTTACTGAAAGCTATCTTGTAACCGATATTTTAGTAACAGCGGTTTTGGTAACAGATAGTTAAGTAACCGATTATTATTCGGTCACAGCTGTTACTTTGTTCCGAAAAGGCATGTGTTGCGGTACACACGACCGAAGTAAAACTTCTTATATATGACTAGTATAAACTTACTTAGCGATTCATTTAATTTTGTTTTGCATTGTACATGTATTAAAAATTTATTTTTAAGAGTAGATAATAACTTGTGTGAATGTTTTTCGCATTGAGGGTAATGGATACGGGCTAAAAAAGGTGAACAATTTTTACCCGACTGCAGTGAAGCCAAAAGGAAGGGTTATGTGTTTAGCGGTTTATGTATGTATGTTTGTATTTATTGATGTTCCACCGTAGCGTTGATAAATACGGTGTCAATTTATTATAGTCCGGGTAACATAGGCTACATTTATTTTTGAATTTTGGTTCCAGAGGGTTTAAAAGGTTAAAAAAAATAATTTAAATAAAAAATAAGTTCTAAAACTAAAACCCGACTTCTGAAAAGTATGAAACAAGAAAATATTCTCATCTGAGGATAGCCGTGGTCGTATGCCAGCTCATATATATGAGGCTCCTCTAGATGTATAGCGTGATGCACTTGACCCTAGAGTTTATGATTACTTACTACTGTTAAAATGTAATGTTTTGTTAGGGTAGATGCCATATGACTACGGCTATCTTCAGATGAGAATATTTTTTTGTTTCATACTTTTCAGTAGTCGGGTTTTAGTTATTGAACTTATTTTTTATTATAGATTAATCCTCTAGAGTCTAGAAGAATACGTAAGAACCCAACGTCAAAGTGACACAAAGCCAAATATAATTACTGCCATAGACATGCCATGAATACGTTAAATAAAACAATGATTTAATTGTTTAAAATTGTTGTAAAAAAGTGATTTTAAAGTAAAATTTCATGGTACATTTTAACTTATTTAAAATGATAACATACAAAAATACTGCTGAATGTTCTTAAACTACTGTATAGTTTTTATAGTGGATAGGTTCAAATGGTTCGTATTGAGAACAGCGCTAGATGTGGCACCTTTTCAAACTTTAAATAAAAAACAACGATTTTTGTGCCGAACGCTTTGCTTAACAGCGCCGCGGAGATTCATCTCCTTTATCTTCGTATTACATTGTTTTTAATTTCATTCATTACACCCCCCAAATTGGAAAAGTGCCGCGTAAGAAGTTTCATTTAAAAAAAACGAGTGTGCTTTAAATCACACGACTGAAGTAAAACTTCTTCCTGCCATAATTTGTTATTATTCACCCGAAAATGAATTTACAATTTTATTCACTTTAAACGTAGAATATTTAATATATTGAACAAAAAATTAATTTATAAAATTGTTCAAGAACGAAATGAGGAGTCTAATGTAAGAAGAAAGAAATATAAACATAAATATAATAAAAACAAAAGTAATACATTGCAATTACTTAGCTCTCGTTGGATTTTAAGCGTAAATCTTTATGAAATATTATTTAGCTCTGCAAGTTTAGTAGGTTTACAAAATTTTTTCTGTCACCCAATAGCGCCACTGGCAAGTAAAGTATGTGTCATTCTATTGTTAGTAAGTACTGCTTATATTTTCGGCCACCTGATGGCGCCACTAGCCAGTGAAGTATTTGTCATCCTCTTTTTATCTTCACTAACTTATATCTCCCTCTCAACTTCCGTTGGCCTCGCCCGATCACACTTCCGTAAATATCTCGTCACGCATTCACCAGCTTACTCCCCTAAGTCAAGCGTGCGTAAAGAAGTTTTACTTTAAAAAAATATTAACAGAATCTAATTCAATCGTTACATTCTGTCACACAGTGTAGGTAGTACGGTTTGGGGACGTTAGGGCGATTCACCAACTGAATCTGCAAATAACATTTTTATGGGTTCTCTGTGCGGTATATAGCTGAAATAAACTGCAGTTGAGACATAAATTATAATTTTATATTTCGTACGGACGGATATCCGGATAGTAGAATACCGTGTGCTCTTTTTTTGTAATAAAAAATGAACAGCTTATTGTAATTTTCGTTACAATTGTTATCTATATATTGTAATACTTGTCCATTGGGTACATTTTATATTTTGCTTCGGAATATCTACTTAATTAACTAATACTAAAAATTATAATTGTGCAGTTCTAGCTTTACTTCCATAAGTAATTAAATATTCTATGCTGATTATTTTTTAAATTAAGATTATTTAATTTTAAAAGTATTTCTTTTGGTGTAAAAATTACCTTACTTTGCCCTTACGAACATACTGATAAAATATATATCAGTATAAACAACCCAAAATCTTGATTTTTTAACTCTGATTTTTTGTATCTTGAAAATGAAAGTGAAGGGTTGTTTGTTTGTCATTCATTTACGCTTGAAACAGATTTCAATCAAATTTTAAATATGCACAACATACAACCTGGATTAGAATATAGACTATGTTTTAGCCCAGTAATAATAATAATAATACTTTACTGTCAGATGTAAGTAAAAAACAGCAAGTATTACAAGCAATTTTTACACTGTACCAAGACAACCTACTGCATGATTTGTGTTTTTAGGAGTCTAAGATTGGCAAACATATTTAAATAAATAGATTTCCCTCATGGGAAAAAAGGTAGAAAAAAAACCCAAACATAATTTAGCCCAGTATTTTTTAGAGAAACAAGATGGGGAATCTGTCATAAACAGAGTGGGGAAAGCAATCAGTAGCGGAATGATTTGTAATTTCAGAGGAAATCATAGGTAATAATATCTGATCTGCTAATTTTGCAACAAATCAATAAATGACAATATTCCTAGAACCATCGCTTGTTAGAAAAAATAGACCCGTTTGTGCGCAGAAATGATACTACTATCTGGCCTAAACGATACTGCTCTACCTTGTCTTATCCGTTACGAATTTTTACCCACACCTTCGCTCACGTCGATGTCGTTTTTGACAGAAACCGATTATCATGCATTCATTTTATACAAATCTGTCAAATATTTCGTGAAAGGTAGATCCCATAAAAATGATAAGTCGTCTAATATGAAGGGAGAATTAAGTAGATAAAAATGGTGCTGTCAAACCTAGACGAAGGTCAGTTTATTTATTTTTTTATGTGAAACACCTATTGGTGCGCCTTGACAGTAAAACCATGCCAAACGGCATGACGCTCTCTTATGCCGTCATGCTCCCACTACGCCACCGCACTTACGTGCGCGCGCGCCTATATTATACACTTCAATGCTTCTCTGTGTGAGCTGTGTACTTAGTGTCCCCTTATATCCGACTATGGTAAACTTGACACGTTCACCGCTTGTGTTTCACATCTGCCAGGCGTCCCACGCCGGCTTTCATTTTTTAATTGTAAACATACATTTTTATTTCAGAATTTGATACGACTTTTAATATTGAACAAAAAAGTATAAAGATACGTATAGACCAGGGGTCGGCAACCTTTTGAGACGGAAGAGCCAAAAGTTATAATTTACAAAATTTCCCAGTTTTTGAAGAGCCACTAAACATTTTCGTTTCAGTATTATAGTATTTGCTTATATAAGTGTAATATATATATCCGAGGACAACACGTCGCGACGGGGGCGGTACGGGTGAGATACGAGTGGAAATGGCTGAGAGAAGACATGGTACTCAATCATGGATCGATTGGACGATTTTTAGAGTTTATATTATAATAAAATAATTATTTATTGCATATGGAACTAGAGCGCCACAACTTTACATCAAAAGAGCCGCATGCGGCTCACGAGCCGCAAGTTGCCGACCCCTGGTATAGACTAAAGTAAAGAGATAGTAAATTAGAAATGAAATGACAAATTGAATTTTTCTATTCGGTCTTCTTATGAATTGAATTCAAGTCAAGAAAACTGGCTGTCTGCTATGCCATATTTTTATCTATCTGACTTTTATGTAACAATAACTGTAAAATGTTACATAACCGTCAGATAGATAAATTATATTATGATAGCAGATAGGCAGCCGGCCTTCTTGTCTAGAATTCAATTCTTAGGGAAACCGATTAAAAAAAATTAAATTGTTAAGTAATTCGCATATATTTGAATTTATGTATATTGTATATATCTGTTACCGGCCAAACCCGATTTCAGGACAAACTAGTTCAGCCTAGGCCAAACTAGTTTGGCCTAAGCTCGATAGGACAAACTAGTTTAGCCTAGGCCAAACTAGTCTGGCCTAAGCTCGATAGGACAAACTAGTTTAGCCTAGGCTAAACTAGTTTGTCCTAGTATGAATATGTACACTCCAGGATAAACTGGTATAGCCTAGCTAGTTTGAACTAATTTCAAGGTAAAGTAAATAATATACTGGAAAATAATCATGATTTTTTAAAATAATAAAAATATAAATTTTTTGTCATTCGTACAATAATTAATGTACCTACATGTTGACAGTCAAAGAATTCTTTTATGCTGGAGAAACAATTTTCTAATAAAAATTTCTTTACCTTTCTTTTAAAATTTCTTGATTCTAAAATTCTTGTTTCGAGTGGCAATTTATTGAAACATTATAGGTATACCATAAAAATTTGGTATGTATGATGTAGTCTTAGCATATTTGTGTAATGATAGGCAGAGATTTAACTTTTTTCTAGTATCATGACTGTGAATCACGGTATGATCATTAAAATTGTTCATATTATTTTTAACAATCATTTATAAACAGCTATAGGTATGTGTATTGACATGGCAAATTTGACATAATATACCATAAAGTTTTGATTTTAGCAGTATATTTAATTAAACCCAATGTATACGAAAGATTTTATCTTACGTTTTGTTTTTAAAAACCTTAATAATAATAATAATAATAATAATAATAATAATAAAGTTTATTTATTCCGTTGACATAAATGTGTGGAACAAGTCAAACATAGAATTTACAATGAGGTCGAAAAAAATTCTTGGATTGAATAAAAAGTGTGCTGAATTAAGAGACGCTTGATGGTGCGTTTGAAACAAGATAGGCTATTAATGGATTTAACATTAGCCGGTAATTGATTATATAATTTTATAGGCATAGAATTTGGGCCTTTAGCAAACAGATTTAAATGGTGCTTCGAAATTGTTAGCTGATCATTATTACGTAGAAAGTGACAAGTAGTGTCGCTAACTTTCGAAAATGTGTTAATATTTGATTTAACATACGTTAAACAATTATAAATATATAAAGAAATGACTGTTAAAATTTGATGTTTTTTAAACAGAGGGCGGCAAGAGTCTCTATAATTTGAAAACGACATCAGTCTAATTATTCTTTTTTGCATAATAAGTATATCGCCAATACGTGTGGAGTTACCCCAACATACAATTCCATAACTGAGCGTGGATTGGATACAACCGAAGTAATATGTTTTTAATGTGTCAATATTTACGGATTTACGTAGATGGCGGACGATATAGCAGTATGAGGCCATCTTATCAGAAATAACATTAATCTGCTTATGCCAATTCAGTTTAGAATCAAGATATATACCTAAGAACTTTTCATCTGATGATTGTTTAATAGATTTGCCATTAAATTTCAGTAAAACATTTTGATCCAACTCTCTAGTGCTAAATTGAAGAAAGGCCGACTTCGAGTTGTTTAAAACAAGGCCATTCATATGACAAAATTTTTGCATGTTGACCGCACAAACATTAAGTTTATGTGAAAGTTCAGGTATATTATGTGCGAAGGTGGTCACAGAAGTATCATCAGCAAACAATGTTGTAAAATTATTAGCACCAAGATTGGAAACAACATCATTTATAAATAAGATGAAGAGTAAAGGACCCAGATTACTACCTTGGGGAACTCCAGTTGTAGTGGCTAGAGGTTCAGAATAAAATACACCGTTGTCGTTTTTAAGCGCCACCTTTTGTGAACGATCTAACAAGTAAGAATTCAACCAGTTACGACAAACTCCATGGATACCATATGACTCTAACTTATTGATTAAAATCACATGATTAATAGTGTCAAAAGCTCGGCTCAAATCAAATAAAATACATGCACAGAGTTTTTTATTGTCTAGGCATTCTATTAGATAATTAACCACTGATATAAGGGCATCCTGAGTAGATAAACCCTTAGTAAAACCGAATTGCCTATTGGATAAAATATTGTGAGCATTGACAAAATGTAACAGTCTAGAATAAAAAGCTTTTTCATAAATTTTTGAAAAAGCTGACAGAAGCGACACTGGTCTGTAATTATTAATGACAGAGCGATCACCTTTCTTATGAATGGGCACTACAACAGACAGTTTGAGAAGAGAGGGAAATAAACCCTCTTCGAACGATTGATTTATTAAACGAGATAAAGGAAGTGCAATAAACTCTGCTACATGTAATAGTAAAGAACATGGAATACCATCAGAACCTGCTGAGCTCTTACTTGCTATGTCGCGAATATATCCAATAATTTCTAAAGAATCAACAGGTGTTAGAAATAATGAAAACATATTTTTATTAGGAAAATTAATTTGATTATTTGATTGACCATTTGTCAATAAGTCAGAAACAGACGACACAAAATAGTTGTTAAATTTCTCCGCTGCGTTATTGGTAGCAAAATATTTTCCATTACCATCGGAAAAAGACGATGGATAAGATTTGTTTTCTTTTATATTCACTTGTGTATTAATAAACGACCAGGCTGTTTTTGACTTATTTGATGAATTTTTAAATATACTTTCATAATAGTTTTTTTTAGTATTATCAACTAATTTGTGATGAACAGATTTCAGTTTGTTATATCTGGCAAGGATTTCATTATCGTTCGTAAATTTGTACAATTTGTGAAGATCTCTTAATAAATAACCTTGATTTATAATTTCAGATGTAATCCAAGAATTAGATTTCATATACTTGGGTTTAGAACATTTAAAACATTCCACAGGAAATGCTTTATCTACAATTGATTGAAAAATTTTTAAAAAAATTGAAAATCTATCACTCGCATTTTCATTCTGGGAACTGTAGATAGTTTCCCAGTTTTCCAGCGACATGAAATACTGAAAACACTGAATATACAACGTGTTATTAAAGTTTTGTTTTAGAATATACATGTTATGTTTTTTAGTATCGTAACATTGAACACGTGTAAAGGAAACAATCTGCATAAAATGATCTGACAGGTCCGTATAAATAATTTCAGAGTCAGCAATATTAGATATATTTGAGAAAATATTATCAATAATAGATTTACTTCCATTATGAATGCGAGTAAATTCATGAACACATTGGGTGAGACCGTAACACAAGAACAAATTACGAATGTCATGTGCATCCTTAGAATAAATCGCAGTATCAAAATTCACGTTAAAATCACCACATATAAATAGAGGAGCACGCGATTTTTTAATAAAATAATTGTTTAAAAGCATATCCAGTTTTTCATTAAAAATGGAAATATTTGTACCAGGTGTTCTATACACACAGCCAACAGTAAATAAACACATGTTATTTAATTTAATATCAACACAGGTAAATTCGAAACATTGATCAATGCAGTCTACAGAAAGTGATTGAGCAGTATAGCCAAGGTCATTCCGAATAAAAATTCCAACACCGCCTCCTTTTAATGTCGAGCGACAATAAGATGATGCTAAAATATAATTGTCTAATTTTACAAGGGAGATTTCTGTCAAACTACACCACATTTCTGTTAAGCAGATGACTTCTGGTAAATTAAGCGATAGGAGCAACGTGCCCAAATCATTAGCTTTGTTACGGAAACTTCTGACGTTGAGATGACACACACGGAAGTTTACCTTTTGTCTTGAAGTTTCGGAACACGCTGAAAAAATTTATTTATTCTAACACCTTTCGGCCATATTTCTACTGCTTTGATTTTATCGGCATCTTCTGCAAGAATAGTAACTTTAAATGAAGCATAAAGAGTGGGATGCTTAGCTTGTAATTTTTCACAGACGACGTTGGAAGCATGCTGTTTTAAGTAGGAAGTAAGTTCATCTACAGATGTTGATGGATCTAAGCCATATATATGTAGAAATTCCTTACGGGGTGCACTTTTAATTTTTATGCTGACGTCTTCACAGGTACCTTGAACAAATCTCTGTTTTCTTGGGCGTCTACGAACTGCAGTAGACCAAGTAGGGTTTGAAGAATCAGAATCGTTATCAATTGCGCTAGACAATTTATTTTTCACATCATTCGAACTAGTGTCCGAGTTACTGACCGTATTAGGTAAATTTGAATCGCCTATAGATTTACTTAATTGTTTTGGAGCAGAACTATCGACATTACCAGAACTAACGTTTTTGACAACACTCGGTTGAATAGGTAAAGCTTT
The DNA here is from genome assembly GCA_963575645.1 of Xanthostigma xanthostigma. NCBI lineage: Eukaryota > Metazoa > Arthropoda > Insecta > Raphidioptera > Raphidiidae > Xanthostigma > Xanthostigma xanthostigma. The sequence continues at coordinate 21,263,600 of OY754465.1, forward strand.
TGTTGTCATATTTAAATTAGACTTAGAAGTCTCTTTTGAAATTGTTTCTGTACAGGTGGAAGTAGATGGGGTAATAACCATGGATCTCAAAGATGTGATTTCATCCTGAAGATTATTAATAATGACATCCTTATGATGACAGATAGATTTCAAATCAGAAATTTGTTTAGATAGAACCAATATTGCACTATTCATTGTAGCTTGATTTTTGAGAATGACATCAATTTTTGCATCAGAATTTAGTTTTTTCAATTGATCGAAATCATCTTCAAACTGAAGTTTTGTTATATCAGAGTCCTGATCAGAATTGTCTTTGTCACCATTAACAAAGATGCTTGCATCCGATGAATGACTTGAAGAAAGACATTGTGAACACTCCCAGTCTTTGACTGATTTATCAGTTTTCATATTATAAAATTCATCAATAGATAAACCAACACATTTGATATGGAAGCGTAGAGTGCAGCGCTTGCAGTCAACAACGTCATCATAGCGGCCTGATTTAACTTGGCATATACGGCACTGCATGCCATAAGACATAATTAATCAATTAGTAAAACTTACAATAACACAAGCACAGTCCACTAATATCATAATATCAAAAAATACAATTAAAATATTATTTATTTAACACGAAAACACATTAAAATAATAAAAGGATATGTCACAATAATTAAAACATATTTTAGAGTATAAACTCACTTTTTTACTTAATAAAAATTTAAAAAGGTCTACACACTACTATACTACTATATTAAGCAGATATCATCCGGATATCAACCTTTGAGCCGTTAGACGTATAGTTTTTGAGTTATTGGATATTAAAAATTCAGTTTCTAATATACGGTAAATGAGATAATATAATATCCAATTTTCAAGTTTTAGTTATTAGCAACGTCAAAAAAATTATTTAATAAAAACAAAATTTATGAAAAACTTTTCGTGTACATAATCTGGTTTTCATGGAGATATAATTCAAATCTAGAAAATAGAGATTTTGTGTTTCGAAAATTTTTAATTAATATTTCTCCAAAACTGCACGGAAAAGTTGTTTTTTTTAAATTTTACGTTATCTAAAAGAGTCAAACTTTTGAATAAAATTTTTTTTTAACTTTCCTATAGCCAATTTGGTTTAATCTTATTTTTATATACACTTCCGGTCGGTCTTCTCATTTATCATTGTGTTAAAAATCTCATTTTTAATATTTAATTACTTGAAAACTATAGACGGCCAATGTTATTTTTAAAAAAATGCAGTTGAATGTATGAGATATTCATAATTAATGGGTGTATAACCTTAAAACTTTCTTTTGTTGCAAAAACACTTCCTATCTTTGGCTTTCTAGTCTTTCTATACCTATTCGATTCGGCAACATTAGTCCGGAGTAGGCCATACTAGTTTATCCTAGGACAAACTAGTTTGTCCTATCGAGCTTAGGCCAGACTAGTTTGGCCTAGGCTAAACTAGTTTGTCCTATCGAGCTTAGGCTAAACTAGTTTGGCCTAGGCTGAACTAGTTTGTCCTGAAATTGGGTTTGCCGGTAACATATCCACTTTAAATCTTTGTTTAACGTCTCATTATATAGGTACTTCAATAAATAAAATTTTCGACTAATTTTCAGACAAATCAGTCAAAAATTTCATTTATATTCACTTTAACTTACACGTACCTTGATTCTGAGGGGCATTCAAGTATTGCGTACGCATAATTTTAGTAATTTTTTACCCCCCTCCATCTTGTCAGAAAAAGTAAGCAAAGCTCTTACCCCCCCCCCTCCTTCTATGCTTACGTAAACATTGGTATTTTTTTTTTATCTTTTCAAGTTTCCAAGTAATTGTAGGTAGTCGGCGTTTCATTAGACACTAAAAAATTAAAAATAAATCTCTTTAAAAAAAATGTAATCTCCTTCAAAAGAGGGTCACTAAATAGAGTAAAATAACAAAATTTTGAGGTCGACACTAATTTGATATACTTAAGTACCTACATAAAACGTGATACGGTGAGAGTAATTAAATTGGTGCCCATCTTAAAATTCCGTTATTTTACCCTTTTTAGTGATTTTTTCGTGAAGGAGGTACCTAACATTTTTTTAAAAAGAGTTTTCTTTAAAGAATCCCTGAGCATGCTTTTTGCTTTCGAGCATAGACAAGTAGGGTTGCCATATCATAATCCATTGCAGAAAAATCAGAAAAATTAAATAAATAAATATTGCTGACGTAATCATCTAGACCCCCCCGGCTCCCATGTCATCAAAAATAAGCTTAGCAAAAACCCCCCACTCTTTGCGCTTACATATTTCTTGAATGGCACCTGGCATAAAAATGCACTCCTAAAATTAAAAAGCCGATACTGACCTTCGTCTGGATTATGTAAAATCTGATATTCCTGTCTTCTTTCACGCCCGTCAATTTTTGTATAACACATTTTTTAAAACGTTTACAAAGTATTTGACTGTCCTTTTACTATTCTCCATGGTCCATCCCTCTATTGTGTCCCTGTCTAATTAATTAAGTTTAAGAAATGAATGGTTAAATAATAAATAAATATTTGACGTGGCTAAATGTTACTAAAAACAAAAGCCAATAAAATCTATATTAAAAAAAAAGTATTTTACTGGGTCTGTTTAAAATTAACCATCCTATATAATTTCTAAAGTTGTATTGCGTAGGCACAAATGCTTCACGATTTTGCGTGATGCGGCGTAAAATTCGGTCTTGAATGAAATCCAGACGGAATCCGGTCAAAGCCCTTAAAATTCGTATAGATGGTGACTCTATGAGTGTTCGAGATAGTTTCACTTCCACTGTGTTATCCTAAGCGTACTCTTTTTTTTCCCACCATAATTTTTTTTTGTATATCCATACATTACAATAATTATAGACATAATGTTTAGCAGTATCTTCTGTCAAATAACTGATTGTCATGCATACATACATTCATGTAAAGTGACACATTACGTACTAGTGCATTATAGTAAATCAAAACTGGTCGCTCTACATTATTTCTATAGTAATTTTTCATTAGTAGGTTTATTTTTTTATAACTTACTGTTAGAAGTGACGTTTGTGAAAAAGTAAACTATCAAAAATGTTTTAAATGAAGTCAAATCCAGCGTTTTTATAGAACGTAGGTGCAAAAAACATCATATGTACCTCGTGACTACTAAAACTTGCTGACGTTCGCTTTAAACATAATGTCACAACTCGTAAAATAACCTATTATGAGACTGACTATACTACTCTTCCCTTTGTAACTAGTTTTTATAAGCAATTTTTTCCAGCTTCTATTTTCTCACTCTTTGCAGAGCTCTTGTAGCAATTTTCTTAAAAAACAATTTGTAACACATTGAATTCCAGAAAAGTTTGTATTGATATATTCTATCATTCATTATTATTTTCTAGGCCATATTGTTTACAACATTTAATAGTAAATTTTCCCATCTAGACTTTTTTAACAAAACAATTTTGCCAACCTGGGTAAAGCAAAAATAAAAGTATATTACACTAACTCGTGCATGTTTACACGAAACTTATGTAGAAAAATATTAACTAAAGAAACGAGAATTAAAAATGTAATATCTTTTTAATCTCTCAAAATTAATTTTGTTTTATGCTTTGCTTGCGAAGTAATAAAATTATAAGAACTTGTTTCTAATAAGGTGTTGCTAGGCACATATAATATTCATAGACTATATGGAGCATTCTTTTTATAGAGGTTATTTATATATAGTCAAAGATATTGAAAGATAATATTCGAATACAAAAGTTTCAATCCTGATTGCTTATAAAAAGTGTTCGTAACTTTTACGTGCGGTAGAACTCCTGAAATTTTAACTGAAAAGTGCTAGCAATTATTGGTCCGTACATACCTCTAAACTATCCAGGTCGCAAACCTTGACGAATAGCCTTAGTTATGTTTTATTCGCTTTGTTAACTCTCTGAGTAGAACCACAGGTAGAACCCTATTCAAAATCAATAAAATGCGTTCAGTATTTTATTTAACTTTATTAGTTCTGACAGTTAATAACACTGTACAGTATATAGTACGACACTTGCTAAATCATTAAAGTAGCTAAACGCCTATTGAGGTCCGTAGAGTAATAGTAAATGCCTTGCTTACTCGTCGGTTAGATGCCGGTTGGCACCATTGAGTTAATTATTTTTACATCAATTCCGTATTATATCATTATTTATTAATTTAATTTTTTATATACTTTTCTATATAGTGGAAAATAACAGGATGTGCTAACTGTCGTTATTTGTTAATGATAATCATTGCTTACTTTTATGAATCTACATTAACATAAAGTTAACACAGCAGAAATGTATTTCAAAGACAACTAGTTATTAATAAAACATTTTTATTAATGTGGACAAGCCTTTACAGCTCGTTGCTAATGCTGCGTGTATTTTGAGCAGAAAATATGTGTATTCAAAACTCAATAATATGTACACAGATGTAGATATATGAGTACAGTAATACAACGTGCCAAACTTTGTTAGTAAGGTGTGATAAAGCCGTCGGTTGAGCGGAATATAATTTATTTCCAACGTAGCAACTTGCGGATGATCTTTCTGTGTGTTTTGTAAATGGTTTTATACAAGATGTAATAAAGTCATGTAAAGAAATCCATCAGATGAAATAGTTTCATTATGTAAGTAATAATAACCTCGCGTTAACATTATTGATACAGCCGTTCTAGATAAAGAAATACAACTTCTCAAAAAAGCAAGTTTGGGAATCCTGCACCCGATTTCTGAGCTAAAGTAGTGAACGCTGCCTAAACTGTAAAAGGAGCATCATTTTTTTAGTCTTGATTTTTTCGCTGCCACACCCAAAATTCACTGTGGCAAAGCCGGAGTTGAAACCTAGTTCAAAATTACTTCGTATTCACGTATGTTAAAATTTTAACAATTTAGGATTCCGTAGACAAATGGCAAAAAAAATGGAATCCTTATCATTTCGTCATGTTTGTCAATCCGGTCCGTATGTCCAGTACCGGATTAAGACTCCTTGATGCCCTAAGCATTTCTTGCCTATGGCACTAATCTCTAACAGCAGTCTAAAAAATTCTAATATTATGTCTCTGTCATGTAGTGTTAATTAAAAAAAAATTCAAAATGTGATTGTCTTAAAATTGATGGATAAAAGTTAAAAAGTATAGAATTTCAAGGAAAAAATTTAATTTTACAATTAATGCTCTCATTGAAAATTTGTCTGTCTATAAAATCGGTTCTTAGGCATTTTTATACAGTATTTATTTTTAATGTCTATACTTCTAAAGACAGTTTTATATCAGTAGATCACGTAAAAAAAAAAACAATTTGGGGGTAGGTTTCCATACATAGAACAGAGGGATGAAAATTTTTTTCGCGCACCACATTGCATGAAGTATCCTTGAACAGATCTTCAAAAATGTAATAAAAGTTCTTAAGTGACTTTTTTCCTACGTTAATATTTCCCGAGATATAAACTCTTAAAGTCGTTTAGTTAATAATGTGTTCATTTCCCGCCAACTTTGCAGCCATGTGACAGAAAACTACGTGTAGTTTTAGTAAACAATTCAAATAGATTCCAATATGGCCGAATACTGACTGTCAGATATATAAATATATACCTAATTATTACGATGTGAAAATCAGCTACTTTGTAGGAGGTGCGTGCAAAAAATGTACTATGTATATTACCATTCCAACCCACAACTATTTTTACGTTTTGAGGTTCCCCGAATCGGCGAATCCAAAAAAAACATATTTAAAAAAACTGTGCGTCTGTTAGTCCGTTTGTGAGCACGATACAAGTCAACCGATTAAGCGGATTGAAACCAAATGGGAGGATGTTTGGTATGCAAATATGTAGACCCTTATTGCTTTTCGGGTGAATCAGCGCATGCTCAGAAGAGAAATATGCTGTAACTGTGTTTTTTAAAAATAATGGTATACTTTTCATAACGGCTTATTATTCTAGCTATTTTTTCAAAAAAGTTTCGTTAAAAAATGTTTTCTGAGCTGTATAATTTCGGAAATAATTTTAAAATAAAAAAGTCAGCTGTTATTTTACTTTGTAGATCTGTCAGAAGAAAAACTAATTAGGCATGCTTTGATAAATTTTTACATGACGTGGAAAATATTATGTAGGTAACCATGACAACGAATAGCAAATATCATATTGAATACTAGCTATTATCCGTGTCACCTCACGCGATATCAGAAATTTTATTTTCTTTATCATACTATATCAAATGTCAATATTTTTGAAGTTGGAATGGTCCTGTCGCCCAATTAGCCGGGATTTTTTTCGTAATGATATTATGACTCGAGTGGCTGTTAAATAATACCATAAATAACGATGTCGTTTTCCCGTATAATACCTTCAATTACTAACGAGATACATAAACTATTATTTTAATTAAATTTAACTTTTTAATTATAAGTAAAAAAAATAATTTTGCTAGAAAAAGTATATGAGAAAAAAATCAATGATACTACTTTTTACGCAAATTATCAATAATAATTGCACGTAATACTTGAATCCACAGAATTATAATATAGAAAATCTTACATCCCCGTGATAACCGCACCGTCATTTGTATTTTCATTCGATTCTATAATCTTGCGTATAGTTGAAGTTCGGTTGTTCGGTTGAAGCTCAAGCGCTTAGGTAGCCGACCTTGCTGAGGCGTATGCAATAAATCACACGGTATGTACAACGAAGCCGCATTAAGGAAACGAGTAAGAACTGCCTATGTAATATCGGCGGCCGGTTTGCCTGTTCGGTTTGCGGTGCAAAGACGCGTGCTGTTCACCTTATCGTGCAATTCTTTCAGTCCTTGATATTACATTTCAAACCACTTTGCGTGCGATCTACTTTATACTTAACACGGAATCTGTATCTACAGTGGAAGCACACTTAACCCTACTTGAAGAAATGTACGGGTCAACCGCCGACATAAGTCTCCGGTCACGAGACAAACTGGTCCATGACAGTTTTTTTTCTGAAATAAGACTGATGGTAACATTAATCCTCTATAATACCAGGGGTGCACACACTTTTTGCAGTAAGTGACCCAGTTATCTACCTGAAAATATTGAGAGTCGCACCTAAAAGTTCTTGGTATAAAAAATGTCTTATAATATCATTGAATTTCTTTGAATACGCAAATCTATACTAATATATTATAAAGCTGAAGAGTTTGTTTGTTTGTTTGAACGCGCTAATCTCAGGAACTACTGGTTCAAATTGAATAATTTTTTTTTTGTTAGATAGCCCATTTACCGAGAAAGGCTATAGGTTATATAATATTACGCTACAACTATTAGAAACGGAGCTTTAAAGAAAAATGTTTCAAAAAGTATCTCAAAAATAAGCTTCTATTCATGTAAAATGCACTAACTAGATATACTCATATTAGTGATGAAAGAACCCAACCTCAGGTAGATCAATCGGTAGCGCATACGACTGTCAATATGAGGGTCGTGGGTTCGAGCCCCACGTTTGGTGAATATATTTTTATTTTTTTTTTATTTTTTACATTGCTTTCTTCTAAGGCTTACATTTATTTTAATTTTATTTAATTAATTTAAAAAATTATTAGTTAAAAAAAGTTTAAATACTGCTCTTTATCGACAAAAACTTTTGAACGGTAACTCCGATCATCATGAAATTTGGACACAACATTCATCTCAGTAAACTAAGATAAATATGTGTACTCATGTCCCTTCCTTCCCCATTCGTTCTTTTGCACCCGGGTGAAACCGGGCGGGACCGCTAGTGATAAAATAAAAATGTGAATCGGTTTATATTATCACAATATTTATTCAGACGTTAATCAAAGATATAAATATGATTTAAATAAATTTCAAAAATATTATTATCCGACTTCTAACCATACTTCCTTAGTTCAACATTGCTTTAAAAACAAACATTATTCTTTTGATTTTAAAATCCCTCCATTTTACATTTTGTTTTCTATAGTACAGACGGTAGGGAGATTTTCCCTTTGTTAATGTGGAAACATACTCTACCTCGCTGATTTTTTTCATACGGTTTCAGGCCCCTCTCAATGTCCCAAATGCACAAAAGTCTACAATTTTTGTATTATAGCTACGACAAAAATAATTATACCAATGTAGTAGAGGGTCCCTCATGACTTTCGTCGTAAATGCAACGGTTACCGATTTATATCTGACATTTTGAACGATGTTTTCAGAATAATAATTCGTAGAACCGTTGCAGTTACGACGAAAGTCATGAGGGGCAAACTTGTAGCGCTTGGAGCGCCCTCTACATTGGTATAATTATTTTTGTCGTAGCTATAACACAAGTCGAGAAAATTAGAAAACAAATTTTGCACCTTTCAGGCACCTCCTGACTCCTCGTAACGCAAAAATTATAGACTTTTGTGCATTTGGGACACTGAGAGGAGCCTAAAAGCGTATCCAAAAAAACAGCTAGCTAGAGTATGTTTCCAGCTCAAACTCCCTCCCGCCTGGACTACTAGTGAGTTTTTAAATTTTACGAGAAATACACGTTTTTACATAATTAAACTTTTTCCAAATTTGACATAAGCTACTTGTGACTTGCGACTACAAATATAATATCAAATGAATTTGGCGTGATTAAAGACGAACAGTAATTTGGCAATGATTAATTGATTTACGAGGCTATACAGTCTGATCAAATTAGATGGAGTATAGCTGGTTTAAAGCAAACTAAAAAGAGAAGGAGGAAAATAAGTTTCCCTTTTCATCAGTGCTACTCAATCGAATTTTTGTTTTATTATAATTTAACGTTTCGGCCCTTCTTTAAAGGCCTCCTCAAAAAAACTATAAAAAAAATTTGCGGTTACTGGCGTGAAATAGATTATACTGTTTCTTGCACTATATTATAAGGTTAAAAATACTAAAACGAGAATAGTATTTGCAGCTTCATATAAGGTAGTAACAACAAAAATAAACTGCTTAATAAAATATCTATCTCTATTTTACAAAAGCAAAGATTGTAATATTTTTTTTCCATTTTTTCAGTTTAAAATATTCAATATAGCCTGGGAAAATTAAGAAATTCAGACCAAATAATTCGTGTAGTTTTGAAAGTTGCTACAGTTATTCCTAAAGGTGTCCAGATGAATATACTAAAAGCCCCCGAGGGAGGGACACGAGCCGGCGGTGGGGGAGGAGGGAAAGGTCTCTTTTTCAAGGTTTTTGCTTGTGACTCGAAAACTATTTATAATATCTTTTTTGTGACTTCTACATTAATTATCTACATTAAATTTCCTATAAATTATGTCTAAACATTTTTACTGTACGATCAATACTTTAGGAGATACAGAGTATTAAAGGTGATAAAAATAAGAAGCTAAATCGTTTTACAAATTTTAATTCTGAAAAATTAAACAATTTTTTTTTGCACGAGTATGCCGACTTATCAATCAAATTGTGTTTCATCTTCGTCATCTTTATCATTAACATCGATGAGGACTCCATTAGTATAAGCTCCTAGGCAGCCGTTACAGATAAGACTACACTTAATGCCCGCTTTTCGGCAACTGCATTTTCCAGAACAACCACTTTTACATCGGCAAAAAATTGAACTTAACAGCGCGTCAAGAGCAGGAGGATCCAAGGTCGTGATTGGTTCTAAGTTTCCATCGACTCCTCGCTTCCAACCCCATATTTCAGGAGGCAGTTGGTTCCCAAGCCACTCCTGTACTTGATGGAATACTCTGTAAGCGTGATATTTCGCTGACCCTTTGGTAGGGGGGAGGGAAGAAAGATCCGGTTTGGGCTTGGTACAAGATTTCAGAAAAACTGTGAATCGATGTCTATTAATCTCAGACTGAGTACAGGGCGCTCGGTATACTTCAAGAAACATTTTTCTCCGGCTTCTGCTATAACATCCGGAGTTGATGTTGGGTCATAAAATACAGTTGCTATTTCCTTTAGTAATGGCTTTTGATCAAAAATCTTGATAATTGATGTTTTGCCCTTCCTGTAAATAGCTGAGGTTGTATCACACCCACTGAAACTATGTAATGGCTTTTGATCAAAAATCTTGATAATTGATGTTTTGCCCTTCCTGTAAATAGCTGAGGTTGTATCACACCCACTGAAACTATGCAGAAAGAGAATAGAACCCCAAAATGAATGTTTTTGAAGTTCTTGAGAGGAAAATATTTTGGTTTCCACTTTTCCTCTTCCCGGTTTGACAAAAAATATTTCTTTTTCAAGAGGAGTAAGAGCCATTAGAAGGACTACAAGATCAACATCTTCTCCAATAACAGTGACCACAAGATTGCCTACAGCTTTATCAATTGCAGTGCAAATAATTGTGCAGTCAGCATCACTTGCAGCTATTTGTGTTTCTATGTTTGCAGCCTGCATTATTTCTGTCAGAAGTTTAATCAGTTGGAACTTGTTTTTTGTATTTGATAGAAAATTCTCTTGCTGAACAGTGACTTTCATCGAGAGATTGATGTTTATATCAACAGACGATTTCACCGCCCTCCTTCTTTGTTCAGATGTTTTTGTGCTATTTTTTACGTCATCGTATCCATCAAACACTACGGTAGAAGGTGGCCCGTAATGACATTTTACATAATTTATGTACTGATCACATATATCTGGAGTGGCTTGGGAACCAACTGCCTCCTGAAATATGGGGTTGGAAGCGAGGAGTCGATGGAAACTTAGAACCAATCACGACCTTGGATTCTCCTGCTCCTGACGCGTTGTTAAGTTCAATTTTTTGCCGATGTAAAAGTGGTTGTTCTGGAAAATGCAGTTGCCGAAAAGCGGGCATTAAGTGTAGTCTTATCTGTAACGGCTGCCTAGGAGCTTATACTAATGGAGTCCTCATCGATGTTAATGATAAAGATGACGAAGATGAAACACAATTTGATTGATAAGTCGGCATACTCGTGCAAAAAAAAATTGTTTAATTTTTCAGAATTAAAATTTGTAAAACGATTGAGCTTCTTATTTTTATCACCTTTAATACTCTGTATCTCCTAAAGTATTGATCGTACAGTAAAAATGTTTAGACATAATTCATAGGAAATTTAATGTAGATAATTAATGTAGAAGTCACAAAAAAGATATTATAAATAGTTTTCGAGTCACAAGCAAAAACCTTGAAAAAGAGACCTTTCCCCCCTCCCCCACCGCCGGCTCGTGTCCCTCCCTCGGGGGCTTTTAGTATATTCATCTGGACACCTTAAGAAATAACTGTACCAACTTTCAAAACTACACGAATTATTTGGTCTGATCGACGATTCTGAAACTAATTTTCTTAGACTAATAGTAGTATTTTGATATAAAAAAATTATTTACCACTTAATTACTAAATATGTTTTGTTTAGACTGTAGTAATTAGTATTGCTAGAGGATTTTTTTTGTATTACCAAATTAAATGAAAACTCTAATATTATACAAACATAACGAAATCTATAAATAAAAATAACATCTTCAAATAAATAAAATTGTCGACCAATTTTTCTCAGACCAAATAAAAAAAAAACAAATCAATATACCACAAGATGACGTTTCGATCCGGATTTGGATTTTCTTCAGAAATCTCTAAAAAATATCAAAATTAATTAGTATTAAGTTATTTATTATCTAATAGAAATCACGAAAGATTGAAAGTTTGGTCGACAATTTTATTTATATTTTGAAGAGTTCTATTCAGACGTTAATCAAAGATTTAAAAATAGCATCTATTTATAAAAGGTTCTACTGTACAAACGTATTACGTAACATTCACACAACAGAGCCTAGTAGGTATTAATTTTTCCTGTAATGTTTGGTTAGGATCGAGCAACAAATACACACGTAAAAAATTGAAAATTCAATTATAATTTTTTACCGAAACGAAAGATTTTTTTTAGATAGAAATCAGATATAAAAATTGACTTGAAATTAAGAATAATGATTAAAGCCGCATTTTAAATGAAAATATTTTATTAAATTTAGATCTCTAATTGCCAGTAAGGGTTATCTGAACCAAATAGGTAGGTATCTAATAATATTTTAATGAACTTATTATTATTATTGATTTTATTTTGATTTTCGGATAGGGTTGTTTCCGGGTTAGAATATAATATCGTATGCATGATGTATGTTTTAAAAGTAACAAATAGAACTTTCTCCTAGTTTTAAATTTTTAAAATAATAGCCTTGGGTGATAAGAAACGGCATTAGAATTTTTATAAATACATCTACCTTGATTTATGTTGTTACTTTATATCATATATTTATTAATTTACCTTATGAATCATTGTCTATCTACTCAATGTGTGGTGAGTGAAAGCAACAAAGCTCTCAAAAATATATCTGCGTTTCTTTCTTCGATGTAATTCCCTGATTTCTCCGATGATAGGATTGGTTGATGTACTTGCATTCAATCTGAAAAAACTATCTATGTTTCATAAACTTTGTCTTTTTCTATGTCGTTAACATGGGCGTACCCAGCTTTTGGCCCAGGAGGGGGAAAATTAGAAATTTGTTAATCCGGGTCCCCTGTGCTTGTTTTTCCCTCCTGGATACGTCAGTGCTTACGGCGTAAAAAAAGACAGAAGTATATGTTTGCATCCTAATGGTTTGTTTTTCTATTTTATTCCTATGCTCAGACACTCAGTATAGAATAAAAGTATATGCTTTATATCCATGTAACATGTCGGGTAGTTAAAATTAGAAACGAACACCAAAACAAATATATAACTTTCACTATAAGGCTGTATCTAAGGCACGAGTTTGGATTGTTCTTCTAGTAAATTTCCTATAATCACATTTCCAAAGGAGATTCGTACGACAAATATATATACAGTATGTTTAACGATCCTTTCGAAATCTACACACATACAAATTTTAATAAGCTAATAGTCAGCAAAAATTTTACTGACAAATACTCTCCCCAAACTTTGTATATGGCTTCATTAGGCCTAGTCTGACACCTATTTCCTCTATGACTTTTCTTGATTTTGGAGCGTTTTCCCTCTAAATTTTCCGGAAGATGTCGTTTTGACGACATGTAAAAATTTATAAATACTGTTTGTTTTTTTAATTGAATAGTTTAAAAACTTCAACCAAAACGCTAAAATAATGTTCTCTGACAAATAACATGAACCATTTAAAATGTCTGACACCTCGAATATGTCGAACTTAATTATAAGACCAAAAGCTAGGGTATTTGTCAAATATCCTAGCTTGTGATCTTATAATTACAGTTTTTATACATGCCGTTGTGAAAATCTCTGTCATATAGGACATTAGTCTATATTCACAACAAACTACAAATGATTGATCCGCATAGAAAAAGATCACTTATCACGATAAATTTTTATCATAATATGTAGAAAAATGTTCCTTTGAAATGAAAATTGTACAAAAAACTAAGGCATATTAAATCATATTATGTTCACAAAGTTTTGCAGAAACGACTTAAAATTTTATAATGTTTTTAAATATTTATGGTCACACTAAAATCACTCTCTTTTCTGACAATATTTTCTGCAACCCGATAATGATCTACTCGTACTTCTGTTTCTTTTACATTCTATATACGTGCAGTTAAACATGTGTGTAGGAATGCCAAACCGAATTAGCTTTATTGAGTTTTCTTTTCGAGTCAATGCGATTATCGTCTAGCTCTAGATAAACTGTAAACCAAGTAACAAGTTCTCTAGCGGAGTTTAAGGTAAACTCTTTGCGTTGCTGACTGATAGCAAGTTGTGTCCCGAACACAAGGATGCCCAAGAAAACTTTTATGATCAGGTCTGGCCAGTGTACATAGTGGTCATTTTTACACGGCTACGAAAGGGCAATATAATAATAATAATAATAATAATAATAATAATAATAATAATAATAATAATAATAATAATAATAATAATGCGTTTAACGTCCGTTTCTCGAGTTTATGTCATAACAGACGCCTTTCGCACCTTTACTATTTTTTCTTCTACACTTCCCGTTATTTTCTACAATTTTTAAACTTCAACTTAATTAATAGCAATGGGCGAATGAAGGAATTTTTAAGAAATTAAGGATAAGGCAGGCAATTTTTGAACATAGGAGTTTGACAGGTAATCGGTCATGGCCTTGAATAAGGAACCATCTCGATAGATAGATATTTCTTTATTTCAACAGATTGGAGTCTGTATTTATCTGGAATTATTGAGGGAAACCATGGAAAACCTCAACAAGATCTGTACAGGATTTACCGTTTCTCGGCGAGAGGCAGTAGGAAAAAGTCCTAGTCACATCTGACTAAAGGGCAATATAAATAAGGTACTTCGAGTCTTCGGTATTTTTTCCTGTACCTACATACTAAAATGACCAATTTAACACCTCTAATTTTCAAAAGAGACCTTTGAGTTACCATTTAAAAGGCTGTCAAAAATATTTAAGATGTACTTATTATGGTGTGAAAATCAGCTAATTTTAGGAGGTGGGTGGGTATCTCAAACGTATTATGACTCGTGTGACTCTTACAACTCGTTGACGATTATGATAATTAAAAAAAAACGATTATGCTCAAAAATTGCGGTAACACTTGTTACTTTCTATAAATAGCAAACTCAAAATGATGTTTGTACAGGCAAATTGAGATAGAAAATGGCCCCTTATTTTTTGTTTCACAATCCCACTGCCTTTTTTCAACTGTCTATTGAGCTTCAAGGCCCATGATTCTGGCTCAGCGTAGTGTTATGATTAACAGAGTTTCGAAATGTATTTGACAATACGAAAATTTGAACAAATTTTACAAATTATTTTGATTTATGACCAAGACCATGGTACATAATACAGGTTACAAGAGCGGTAATGTTACCATTTCAACTCCACAATGGTACTAATTTCGGTCAAAATTCATTTTTCAAAAATTGACAATATTTTTTGGAAAAAGTCTGTTCGTTTGTTTATCTGTGAGCACGATACAGGTCAAGCGACCAAATAGATCGAAATCAAATTTTGATAGGATGTGTAACACGTAAATAGGAAGAGCTCTACTGTTTTTAGAGAAAATTGGCGTATGTGCAGAAAAGCTACGTGCTGTAACGTTGTTTTTTCTTTTGATTGCGAAAAATAACTCTAATAATTTAGAGTGATGTTGATCCTGTTCAAAATATTGGAAGATTAAAGAATGAAACCTGGTGGCATAGGATCAATGAAATTGCAAATACTGAATGTGTTTGCATTTTATTTTCTGACGTTTCGGCAATCTTTATGCAATCTTCGAAGAATCAATGCTGTCTTTTTTCAGTATTATCGTTATGCAAAAGATAAATTAAAATAAAAAATGTCATCGAGTACCTATTAAAATTACTGTTTTTTTTTTTAAACGACTGATTTTTATTGAAAATTATATAAACGTGTTAACAGTAACTTGTTTAAAATTCATTGATCCTATGCTACCAGGTTTCATCCTTTAATCTTCCAACAGCTGTTTTTTCTGATATAATGGTATATTTTTCATAATAGTTTCTTAACTACGTATTGTTCCAAGATAATTTTATAAAAAAAATTTTCCCAATCTTTATAGTTTCAAAAACATTTTGACAATTTAAAGTTATCTGTTCTTTTGTTCTGAAGATCTATCAATTAGCATATTTTAGTTGATTTTTTACATGACGTGATAACATATAATGATAACTATGCAAACGAATTGAAAATATCATAATATTTAATACTAGTCGCTGCCTGAGTCACGCACGCGTTAACAGAAATTTTATTTTCCCTATTGAATTATGTTAAATGTCAATATTTTTTAATATGTAGGTGCAATCTAAGAAAAGCTTTGTAATTACGTGATATCCGCTACATCACGGGATTAAGAACATAAAATGAAATTGATAATAATATTGTTAAGTCTAAATAAAATATGTTTGATTACAAAAAAGGTAATTAACTTTTTTTAAGTAGGTACGTAAGAAAATTGCTTATTTAATAATATTTTCGTACAAATAATTAATTTAAATATAAAATAAAAGTGAGCTTACAATTCAATTGAGAAACATTGTTTATCCTCAATTAATCTTAAGAAGATGGAAACTCGTATTTTATAAAATAAACATCTTAGTTTTTAAGGAGATTCATGTTTCAATTCAAATTGACGAGAAGAATTTAATTTAATGCGACTAGCTTACATTTTATTGAGTTATTTAATCCTGTTCGAAATGGGATATCCTCTACTCTAAGGCTTCTTTGTTTGTACTCAAGTGATATATAAGATTTAATACCGATTCACATGGAGTTTCATGTTTATGCATTATACAGTGTGTAGAGAATGTCGACTTGCTTGAAAGTACTGATATTACTTAAAAAGTTATGAACGCAATGTTATATGGGCAGAGCTTTAAAAACATGGCGACAATGCAGCATAATTTACCATAGTCCCTATAATATACAGGCAATTTAGGCCTAGCACACATGAAGAGCGTTCAACGCGGGTTGGCCTAACGCGCGTTTACAATTTCTATACAATTGTATATAACTGTTTATATGATAACGCGCGTTCAACGCGCCGCCAACGCGAGTTATCATGTAAACAGTTATATACAATTGTATAGAAATTGTAAACGCGCGTTGGGCCAACGCGCGTTGAACGCTCTTCATGTGTGCTAGGCCTTAGTCCATTCAATGAATAGCTCACAAGGGGGTGTAGAATACGTGAGCAGGCCCCTAAGCGATTTCTTCAGAAACTTGTTCAGTGTGATTAGGGAGTAAACATACCAAAAGTCCTGACGTTTAGGAGGTGAGCCGGAGGAAGGGGAGCACCAAGAAGGTACCACTTTTGGGGTTTTAGCTTAGGATACAAAAACGGCACGTCGCATGGGAAAAAATTCTTATGGCAACTTAAAGCTCATAAAATTTTATACAGCTTTTGTTCTATACACTTTTGTCAAATACTCAACCGTTCTTGAGCTACACGCCCCAGAAAAGTGAAAGTTTTCGAATAAAAACTTTTACCGCATATATTTTTTCATCAAACATTCCTTCATGTCGTCTAAACTATTCATCTGAAAAATAAATTTATTAAGATGGAGTTGTAGAGAATTTAATTACCTTCAAGAATATAATATATTCTTGAAGGTAATTAAATTCTCTACAACTTACAATTTTAATATTTGTTTGTTTGTCTTTCTTCCCAAATGCAGGTTTTGGAATAAGTAAGTCCCAGCTACGACGCAACCCACTAAATATATTAAAGAATATATTATATTCTTTAATATATTTAATATATTAAAGAATATATTATATTCTTTAATATATTATATTCTTTAATATATTTAATATATTAAAGAATATATTATATTCTTTAATATATTTAGTGGGTTGCGTCGTAGCTGGGACTTACTTATTCCAAAACCTGCATTTGGGAAGAAAGACAAACAAACAAATATTAAAATTAACAGAGCTTAATGAGTGAACATTTATTGTTAATTGATGGGCCCATTTAACGAATATAGAGGGAATATCCACCCAAAGATTCCGGCAACGTTGATATGTTAGAAAAGAAATGAAAACAACCACTACAAAGTATAAAAAAAAGTCGCTGTCTGCCTCTGCCTGTTTCTCCGCTCACTTCTTCTAAAGCGGGTTCCGGATTTTGAAACGGTTTTCACTAATAGAAAGAGCGATAACCGAGGAAGGCTTGTGTATCCAATTTGTAAATATTTTTTTACAAAATTGTTGAACTACGACGGTGTTTTGTCAAAGACTAAAAAACAGAGTCGCTCTCTGCATATGTCTTTTTTACGCTTACTTCTTCTAAACCGCGTTCCGGATTTTGAAACGGGTTTAACTAATGGAAAGAGCGATAAACAAGGAAAGTTTGTGTATATAATTTGTAAATATTTTTTACAATATTACTATATCAGCACTGTGTATCAGCACAATATGTGATTGGGCTGATACAAATCATCAAAAAAGGAATTTTTTTGAAGGGGAACGTGTATTTAATGCCGGTCATATCATTAAATTAGGGAAAAAAATTTACCTAAAAAAGAACCTTCAAGTGAGATGAATTTTACTGCTTTCTGTTTACAAACTTCCGATTTAAAGAGTAATTCCCATGAAATGAAAGGTATAAATAGAGATATTATATCAATGCAGTGTTCATGAACGCTGCAAACATATTATTGGAACATTACTTTATTGCAACAGGTAAGTTCCTAACCTAAAAATAGTCATCTGTCAAAATGTTTAAATGCTCAAAAATACTTAAATATGGTGCGAGATCAAATATCTCAGCCTATTCGTGTTGAACCTAAATAGTGTTGTTTGTTGTGGGAACAGTCATTGATTAAACATAAAAAAAACACCGCCCCCTTTAATCATTAAAAAATTCAGTCACCCCCACCCCTGCGCAGGGGGCGGCGTTTTTTTGTATGTTTAATCGATGACCCTTCCCAAAACAAACAACACATACCTCTCATAATTTTTTGCGCAACGTCGTTGTTTAGATATAAACATTTAATGGAGTTTCGGGAAACCGATTTTTGACATGCATTTTAAGGGTTGAGGGAGGCATCGGGTAAAAAAATATTTCAGACAAATGTTGCATATATTTTTTCTAGAAAAATCTTAATTTATGATAAAAAATAGGTATTCCTATTAAAAAAATCAAAGTCACCCTCATCTCTGCGTAGAGAATTAGAGTAGGGGGTGGTATTTGTCTTTATACGATGCCCCCCTCCAAACCAAACAACTTTTATTCGGGACATTTTTCCATATAATGAAAACTGTAAAAGTTATTCAAGATGTTCTTTTAAAATGGGACACCCGGTATACCCAACTATGATTTTTATATTTTTTGTTCACTCTGTTTTTAAAATGTAGTATCTAAAAAATAACACTCTAATCTTGATCTACGTTGCTGTGTCTTGTTGGAAAGTATTATTGTATTCCACATTGCGTCGTCTATGTTGGTTAGCGAAAAGAACCCAAAGTAATTAAAAAAAAATTATAACCCTTCTTTTTGGATTTGCCCTAGTCGGATAATTAAACAAAATCTAAGTAAAATGAAGAAAATAAGTTTACGGTAATTCTGCGGTCCCTTAAGAAATTTCACGACGCCTTTATTTTACGCAGCTCTGTCCTGTTGAATAAAAAGAGTTATTTAACGTATTTTTTTTAGGACACGCGGTATGCAATGTTCATTTACAATTGCAAGCGTATCACTGAAAACAGCTACATAAATACATATAAATAAAACATTGTTTTAAATTAATTGCAAACACTTATCGATTTTGTTTGTGAATTTTGTTAAATTAAAGTTTCATTTTATGCGAAAAATAACCATTACTTAATATAATCTAGAGAATAAATCTAGTTGATAATAATTAACTATGAAATATGATGAAGGTAATATTTTAATAAATAATTTTCATAACTCCAGCTGAATCACTTCGTACAGATCGGAACTACCCTAAACCTCAATTCTTGATTAAAAAATATATCATGAAGTCCAAGTTTTCAGTCGGATCAACTTAAAAATGTGCTGTAAATTTCGTTTAAAATCATTGTAGCTATTTTTGTATAATTTCTGATTGTATTGTACAATTTTGGTTTTATCGAGCGTATCCACATCTATATGAAAAATTAATTATCTCCGTTATAAAGATTTGGAGACTTCGAGATATTAGCAATTCAAAGGATTTTGAATTACAAGGTTTAAATTTAATTTTATAATTAATAATAATAATAATTTATTCAAAAAACATTACCTACTTAAAAGAAATCGCTTTCCATGCGTAGAGGAATGTTTCTGAAGGCTTCTGTTATATGGGAGCTACGGAGAAATAGCCCTGTGACTCCGATTTTGTTTGAAGATGTTAAAAAAAAAGAAATAAAAAATGTTGCAAAGCTGACAAATTTTCCATTCAAAAAACTTTTTATAAACTCAATATGCAGGTTTTGTAAAATACCGTACAAAATAATTTTCAATATATACAAGTATTTTAATTATAGTGTCACCTGGTATCTTTAATTTTTTTGACGTGATAACGTCTTATAAATTGATGAATCACCAATCTTATAAATTGATAAAACACCGGCTGCATGCACGAAAAAGTGTAACGTTCCTAACGTTCCACCTGGCCCTGTGCGTGCTTTTCTCGAAAACGGCCCTAACGATTTGGATGAAATTTACTGAAAAGGGATTTTGGGGGGCAAAAAATCGTTTTAGCTAGGTCTCATCTCTCGAAAAAATCGTTTTCATACAAATTTTATCATTATAAAAATCAATGTTTTGACGTATGAAAATACTTAAATATTGTAAGTAGGTTTTTGAATTTTATATAAACAGTGAAACAATTGTTTTCAAAATATTATGACAGTTAATCTTTGAGACTTAAAATAAAAACGAAAGAAAGAAAGTTAAAAAAAAACAATTATATTATAGGTGGTGAGTAATTTAAATAAATAAAATTTACCTAAATTTGAAGCGAAAGATGCAATATCATAGATTCGAATTATTATAATTATTATATAAATTTAGGTTATGTATTACGGAATACGTAATCACGTAAAACTATCGTCCGTAAACCGACTTTACAGACAACCAATTTTTTTTTATAAAAAACAGTGAGCAGAAACTACGGCTATTTTAACTGTGATAATATGTTATGTGAAATAAATAGTCTGAAGTATTAAGAGTGTGTACCTATATAAATTCGAATACAGGATTTGAGGCGAAAAATAAAACAATTTTTATTTGCTTACTTTATTGATCACCGTTTCGGCGTCAAATTTATTTCTTCTTCAGGATCTTAGGTAAAATAAATTTAAGATCCTGAAGAAGACGCTATTTGATGCCGACTCGTTGATCAATAATGAAAGCAAATAAAACTTGTTTTATTTTTGACCTCAAATCCTGTAATTTATATACGAGTAGTTAAAAAATTACAATATGAGAATTGAGAATATTTGTCAGCTTTCGCATTCTCTGATTTAACAAAAAAAATGATTGCGCCGCACATTTCAGCATGTCGTTTACTAACAATACGTTTTTTGACGTGATAACGTCTTATAAATTGATGAATCACCAATCTTATAAATTGATAAAACACCGGCTGCATGCACGAAAAAGTGTAACGTTCCTAACGCGTAACGTTCCGCCTGACCCTGTGCGTGCTTTTTGCTAATTTCTCGCTCAATTTAAATCAGATCGGTTTGAAACCAGTCTTAAACGAAAGAGGAGAACATTTTACATAGATTTCGTATAACAGAATTTGCCTAAACAGTTTTTTTATACAAATTTATATAGAAAAATAGCTGTATAAATGCAATGTTGTCTAATGCATGGCGCGACGCGGTCGGTCGTCTTTGTTTGCCGTACATGGAAATTAGAAAATAACGTATGTCTTGTCTTAACATGAAAACGGCTGCATTTCTAATGTTTAATTCAATTTTTTGACATTAGTATTTTGTGAAATGCAACGCCTTCTAAGTTAAGTATTGGAATAACTAATTATTATTAGAACATAATACTTTGACAGTTGCAAACGTCACTTTTGACATTTCTTATCATTCCGACACCAAGGATAAGCGGATTGAAACCAAATTTTGGGAGGATGTTTGATATGCAAATATGAAGTGGCCTATTGTTTTTGGGGAACATCGGCGCATGCGTAAAAGAATATATCTCTTATAATGATGTTTTATATAATAATAATATAGTTTTTAAAACGGTTTTTACTCTATCTTTTTTTACTAGAAATTTTTGTAAATTTTTTGGGGAAAATCGGCGCATGCGCAAAAGAGATACATGCCATAGTTGTTTTTTATATAATAATAGTATACTTTTTATAGTGTTTTATTATTCTACTTAATAAAATTTACCTAAATTTGAAGCAAAAGATGCAATATCATAGATTCGAATTATTATAATTATTGTATAAATTTAGGTTATGTATTACGGAATACGTTATCACGTAAAACTATCGTCCGTAAACCGACTTTACAGACAACCAATTTTTTTATTGGGTAAATGGACAGTTTTAAATTAAAACAAACTTATTAAAATAGTTACGTTTCGTCCTAAACTTTGGACTTCTTTAGGCTCTAAAGTCTAAAGTTAGGACCAAACGTAGCTATTTTAATAAATAAAGTGTTTTAATTTTGAACCGTCTTTTACCCAATAAACAACGTATTACTTATACACCAAGGACAATAGGTACTAACAATATGATTTTCACGTGATTTTACGATACATCTAAATTATATTTTTACAAATATTACAACGAAAAATATGACCGTACATAACTCTCTTTTTAAACACAACCAAAGTTTGAATACCACTTGTAACACTCAGTTTAATATAAAGGTGGCACTTCACATGGCTATTTGTGTTCGCTATTGGGTGTTTGTTGTATTTGGCAAAATATATGACGTTCAAGACAAACATGCAAATAGAGGCAAATACGACCATCCACACTTAGCAGTCAAATAGCAAACACACAAACGTTTGGTAGCAGAACGCAGGTTCAAAATTCCAGGAATTTTAGCACTGTTTAATTGTCCCAATTCATTTTCAATAGTAATTGTTCCAGTTCTCGCTCACAGCACAGACACAAAAATACTGCACGTCCGTACAGGTTCTCGGCGCGTGCGCTTCTGAATATAGCCATTGTGTGGACGGTTTATTTGCCGTATTTGCCTATTTGACTTCTTTGATGTGCCTCGAAAAACCGACAAGCGCACGGTAACGCGTATTTGGTATTGACCTTATTTGTCAAATAGGCAAATAAGGCCAACACTTTGTCAAATAGACCCTCCACACTTGGTAATTGTTTGCCAAATATGCCAAATACACAAATACAAATAGCCATGTGAAGTGCCGGCATAATGTCTTTGAATGACAGCCTAATGTCGATTATGTAACAACTGTACGTTTGACTTCGTTTTTTTTTTTAAATTTTAAGTATCACCTTGTCTGAACGTGCGGTTAGTTACTAGGTATATGGCAGTTAGGGTGATTAATTTATTAAAGGAAACTATTTTTGATTTATAAAAGTCGTAAATATTCATTAATAAATAACATTATTCATTATTGCTTTGTGATTGATATCGTGATAATATTATATGCAAATTATGTGTCTATTACCGATGCAGATTTATGAATCTCATATTTTCTGACAATTACTTCTCCTATTGTTGACTACAAAAAGGTAAAACAATTAATTTATTATTATTATCATAAAAAATATTTCGTGCAGCCTAGAAAGAAATTAAAATCGTAAACTGTGAGTATAATTAGAAATATTTATTTATTATTCTACTTTTACCTCTGCGCCGCAACGTAGTCCGGCATGTTCTTTAAGTTCGGATATCAAAATATACCAAGTTTCATAAAAATCGATCCAGCCACTCAGCAAACAACCAGACAAACATATATTCTGGAAATACGTTTTCCTATTTAAATATCATATAAAATATTCAAAAAAAAAATAAGTTCAATAACTAAAACTCGACTACTGAAAAGTATG
This sequence comes from Xanthostigma xanthostigma, assembly GCA_963575645.1. NCBI lineage: Eukaryota > Metazoa > Arthropoda > Insecta > Raphidioptera > Raphidiidae > Xanthostigma > Xanthostigma xanthostigma. The sequence goes on from OY754465.1 coordinate 21,287,089, forward strand.
AACCAAGAAAATATTCTCATCTGAGGATAGCCGTGGTCATATACCACCTACTCTAACAAAACGTTACATTTTAACAGTAGTAAGCGATCATATGCTCTAGGGCAAAGTGAATCACGCTACACATCTAGAAGGGCTTTCATATTCATAATAGGTATATGAAATTGGCATACGACCACGGCTATCCTCAGATGAGAATATTTTTTTTGTTTCATACTTTTCAGTAGTCGGGTTTTAGTTATTGAACTTATTTTTGATTATTTATTTATTATTTTTTAATTATTTTTTTGAACTTATCTTTTATTTGTTTTCAATTTTCGGTGAGAAAAATTCAAAAATAAATGTAGCTTATGTTATCTGGGCCATAATAACAAATCAATTGTAGCTTAAGCAACGAATGATTCTAGATGGAAAAGTCGAAAGCAGAACATTTGACTTAGGAACTTTGTTTGGACTAGTTAGGAGATAAACATACTAAAAGTCCTTACCCCTCCGAGGTACGCCCGAAGGGGGGGAGCACAAAGAAGGTCCCGTTTTTTGGTATTTTGCTTTCATCTCGAAAACGGTACGTCGTACGAAATTTTGTTGGAATACATATTGAAAACTAATAAAATTCTCTACAACTTTAGCTTTCACACTTTTTATCTATCTCCAATCTTTGCCTAGCTATGAGCTCCGAAAAATGGTCGATTTTCAAAAATGTGTTAAATTCTCTGTAGCACATTGTAACAATACGAATTTGTCAAAATCATTTCGTATTGCTCATCCACACTATTAAAAACACCCACACACTATTAAAAAATAACATAAGCTGGGAGTACCTCCACGCAGGGCCCTCTTTCCCACTGGGCACTCTGGCACGTGCCCAGGGCCCCGCGATCGATAGGGACCCCCTGGTTTAATGGTATACTAAGTACCTAATCTGTTTAAAACAAAAATCATCAGTGAACTAGTTTTTCATATACTTATTTTTTTTTGTGTCCATGTTAAAATTGGGAACGTGATCTTTTTAAATATATGCATTTTATATCACATTCCTCGACTTAGAATCTAGAACCTTGTTTATCTATTTTCTTTGTCTATTCTAACAAAATAGTGCTCTGTTAAGGTCATAGGGGCCCCATTATCCTAATGTGCCCAGGGCCTCCAATAGGTTAAAGCTTATGTTATTTTTTTATAGTGTGTGGGTGTTTTTAATAGTGTGGATGAGCGATACGAAATGATTTTGACAAATTCGTATTGTTACAATGTGCTACAGAGAATTTAACACATTTTTGAAAATCGACCATTTTTCGGAGCTCATAGCTAGGCAAAGATTGGAGATAGATAAAAGTGTGAAAGCTAAAGTTGTAGAGAATTTTATCAGCTTTCATTATGTATTACAACAAAATTTCGTACGACGTACCGTTTTCGAGATGAAAGCAAAAAACCAAAAAACGGGACCTTCTTTGTGCTCCCCCCCTTCGGGCGTACCTCAGAGGGGCAAGGACTTTTAGTATGTTTATCTCCTAACTAGTCCATACAAAGTTCCTAAGTCAAATGTTCTGCTTTCGACTTTTCCATCTAGATGCCCCTTATGAGCACTCATTGACCAAACTATTGGCACATTATTTATCAAAATGGGATGAATAGCTTAGGTGCAACATCCGTAAATACAAACATACATAGACGGCTAAGCTCATAGCCCTTTCCTTTTGGCTTCGCTGCAGTCGGGTAAAAAAGAAAAACTAGCAAATAGAATCACGATTTTATATCACTAGCGGAAAGAATTAAAGGATCAAAAAAAATTTCCAAATTTTTCGAGGTTTTTCAAGTGGCTTTATTTCCCTTAAAAATTGTCGTACTGGAATTTTAAAAAAAGGATTTTAAAGCTCGAAGTTTCTAGTTTTGAGACCTTATGATGAAAAATTTTTTCAAGCAACGTGTCCCGCTCAATCCTAATGAATACCGAAGAAAAAAATTTTTCGAAATTTTTTCGGTTCTTTTTTTTGGTCTACGAACTTGGAAAAAAATGTTTTTTTCAGTTTTTTTATGCATTTTTATTGGTCAAAATGTTTAAATTTATGCGAAAAAAAATTTGCAGAAGTGCACGCTCTAATGCATAAATTTCGCATAAATTTAAACATTTTGACCAATAAAAATGCATAAGAAAACTGAAAAAAACATTTTTTTTTGCATTTTGTCAAAGATTATTTAAAGTTAAAATCGTGATCCTTTAATTTTTTTTCAAAAATTCGATCGAATAAAACAAAAAAACGGCTCGATGGATTGAATCGAAACTTTGTGAGGTTTTTGAGGGCATATTGAACTGTAAAAGGCACACTCAACATTACTGGCTTTCTCGATTTTTCCAACTTAGCGCCTGATTATCCCAAAAGCCACCAAAAGCCCTTTTTTCCTTGATTTTTCAAATTAATGTAAAAAATAGAAAAATTTTTTTTTTCCAAAAACCGCAGCTGATTTTTGTGGGAAATTTATTCAAGATTTCAAAACCCTCCTTAATTTTCTTCTGCGATTAGTGGTTGCTGAGATATTGAAGGTTAAAGACAAAGAGATCCTTTTCCATTCAAAGATCGATATCTCAGCGAGAAGTGGTCGTATCGAACTTTTCAAAAAAGCAAATTAAAGCTGAATGAACAAGTTAGCCGATCCATATAGTGGTTAAGTTGGAAAAATTTTTTCCAAGTTCGTAGACCAAAAAAAAAACCGAAAAAAATTCGAAAATTTTTTTTCTTCGGTATTCATTAGGATTGAGCGGAACACGTTGCTTGAAAAAATTTTTCATCATAAGATCTCAAAACTAGAAACTTCGAGCTTTAAAATCCTTTTTTTAAAATTCCAGTACGACAATTTTTAAGGGAAATACAGCCACTTGAAAAACCTCGAAAAATTATGAAATTTTTTTTGATCCTTTGTTTCCGCTAGTTATATCGGTATTGATTATAAAAAAAATTGTAATTTTAATAATATGCAAGACCAAATAAAAAAATATTAAATATAAATTAAGGAGAGCAGTTAGAAAAATACTCTCTTCAAAAAAACCTTTGCATTTGACATTGGTGATAAACCAACACACCCAACATGTAAAATATTCAATGAGTAAAAACGTAAGGCGTTAATTTTCAATTTTTTAATTTCCAAAATTCAACGTTAATATACTTTTTTGCCCATTAACCCATTTTGTCTTTAATTTAAAAAAAATAGTTTGAATATTCCTCATTGTGATATTCTAAATTAAAAAAAAAAAAAAATTAGCGACATAAATTCAAAAATTATTATTGTTATTTGTAAACGTAACTTTTCCACTTAGATATATTACAGAAACGAAATTAAATTAAATTTATTAGGTAATTTACGGAATCAAGCGGTATGAGTGAAATATAGTAGTAGGTACTTATAATTAAGTACCAGCTGAAAGTTTCGTCAATGAAATAGGGTTCACATCTACAATAATGTTCTAAAAAGGTTTATTTCATTAATTATCAGTCAAAGAAAAGCATCTTTAAAAAACCTAGAGATTTAAAGTTCCACGAAAGTGTAACCAAAAAGAGGGAAACCATTGCCAGTATCGTATTAAAACTCTAATTAAAATTTTATGAAAATTAAAAAAATATATAATATATCACTGAAATTCACTATTTTTGACTGAAATAATTAACACGAATAAACTAAACTTTTATTTAAGGATGGAAAAATAGTTGAAATTTTATTTTCAAAATTAGCCACATCCTACTATTTGTTGTGTTCCAATTATTGTTAACCACACTGATTATAAAATTAATAAGCACTAGCATTTAATTTTCTATTTTGGGTGGTTACTTTGCTTACCAGAATAAATGCAAACCAATGTGATTACCCAGACTGTTTATTTTGTTAATCACTTGGAAATCACGATGGTTATACCCTTTATAGAATAGGCCTGAATAGTTGTCAAACTGCAACTAGGTTAAAAAAAATTGACGAATTTTTCTACTCAAAATTAGTAAGAAAATCATATCGTTCAAAAGAGTAAGTTATAGCATATATCGATTCTGTACATCCTCCTAAAACAATAGAGCTAATTTTATTGTGTCAAACATCCTACCAATAATTTGTTTCGATTCGCTCGGAATCGTGTTAACTGACGCACATGCAAGCAAACAAACAGATGATCATACTGGTTTCAAAAACTCTAGGGACCTCACGAAGGAACAGTTTTATGAAATTACGAAAAGTGAATTTTCACCTAAATTAATTGATACCATTCTTCCAATTGTGGAATTATAATGCTAAAATTATAGAGTACATAAAAATTAACTCGTAAACTAATCGAAAAATTTTTTATTTACTGGTATCGTCTAAAATTCGAATGACAGTATTAATGATAGAAGTTACTAATCCTGAAACAAATTTATTTTTTAGAATAAAATTTACTTTCAATTCAACAAGCAAAATATCAGGTAGAAAATTTAGTTAAAGAATAAATATACATTGCACTACACTCCTTGCTCTTTTTGTTGAATTTTTTGACGTTCGCCCAAAAATCCGACCGATGGTGTTAGTGTAAACGTCAAAAAAAAAATCAAAAAAATGTTCTTCAAAATTGCTTATTATACTTGGACTGCACGCGTGATAAAAAAAAGTTACATACAGACTCACAGACAAAACGAGTGTATAGGCCATAACCATATTTAAATAGATTTTCCTTTTCTAAGAAGCCTAAAATAAATATAAATCATCCTACACACGAAAAAGCAAAAAAAAGAAAACTCTTTGAAAAGAGGACATTTTGAAAAGGTACAAAATTTTATTAAAAGTCGACGCGTTTTAAAGAAGAAACATTCACCAGCCACTCTTTGATAAAATAGAAAGCCCTCAATGGCGCTCCGATAATTCGCGTACACCAGATGGCGATGAGATCAAGGTTTATTACATAAGTTTTGCTTTCAGAGGGCTAGTATAATAAAAAAGAAGTAAAAAGTGTTAGCGTAATTTATGGTCAGAATGTTGTGAAAGGAACACGGCATCTAGCTATCGACAAGTTCGCTGCTGCATAGGCTAATTAACAGCGCAGGGATTAGGGTCTGTTTACGCATTAACAGGACTTTACGAGCAAAAACACTATGTCGATTTTTAGTCTATAGAATATTGTTACACGCTCCCCCCAGCTGAGGCGACACTGCTTTCTATAGAATGTTCTCGCAAACAACAACAATGACTACAGGTAGCCAAATCCCGACCTGCATAGAATCGCCTGAAGAAGACAATGCAAGTGTAGGAATGTTCTCGGTCCAGGTAAAATGTTTCTGGAACATTCGATAAATTGCTCGAAGTCATACCCAGCACATATAAATACAGCGTGCGCCAGTCAGTGAACAACAGTCAGATATCGTGTGTGAGTTCACAGTCAAACGCGTGTACGAAATAAATGCTAGTGCAGTGTGGTTAATAGACCATCGACTGAAGTTATATAAATCTGTATCAACATAAATAATCGTGTGTATATAGCCGTATAGATCGTATTGACATGGCTGATTATGTCAGAGGATGTAAAGGCTAATAAACCATAAATTTAAAAAAAATAGCCGTATAGTGTTTTGTGTACATAAATAGTGACTTTGTTTTCTTTTATTTTATTAGTTAGAATTGTTGTTTTGTTTCTGTTACGTTATTTCGTTGTCATTGTAGAGTAGTACTTTTAGATTGTTTGTTTATTTGTTTTGTTAACGTTTCACTATTGTAAATAAATATTTTCCACCACGTACAAGAACAGTTTTGTTACAATATTTTAAAACCATGAAATTGTTTGATAGCCTAACATAAAGGATAATATTCAACAAACTGTCAAAATCTGGAACCACAATTATCAAACCACTGACTAGAGTTTGAATCCGGGAAACTTACATGGGAAAAGGATGCTTGAAGGCCCTTCAAACAGGCTTACAGAGGACTTGATCAAACTCAGTAGACCTAAACCGGCCATGCTCCTCTGAGAAAGCATCTACACACAATAGGGATACGTCAGGAATGGACACAGTGTAGATTTTGCGAAATGGAGGACGAAACATACAACCATTTACTGTTCGAATACGAGGCCCTAGCCTACAGGAGAACAACCATCTTTGGATACATGAATGAGAGCGGAGTAATTCCTCAGGACAATCTAGTCACCAATCTTCTAGAGTTCATGAGGGGATCCAAACTATTGGAGGACTAGATCCAGGACAAGGGGGAGTACAAAAATTCTTTTAGGATGACGTGTTTAATGGGCTATTAAGCCATAACATTTAATTTATGCATTAATTCACCATCAAAGATTGAGAAATGTTGTCGATACAAGATATTATACATATTTTTTAATTTTATTGAACTCTATTCTCAGCGTTTTTAAACAAGGTATTTGTGGTAATCAATAATTATAAATATTAATCTTGTTTGTTATTTAGTACCTAATCGTTAAAGTGATAAAAATAATTGTTATCATATCGAACAATTTTTTTTTTGTGAACTGGCGATTTTTAATTTTTTAGTGTGACTAGATTATAAACGCTCGAGAACTATTGTATAACATCAGAGATATTAGGATCCAGTACCCACTTAAAATTTTAATACATATGATTTTTAATACAAAACATCATTTTAATTCTAAATGATACATCCAGCAGTTATTAAGTTAGATCCTGGGATTTTGTTTATTTGAATACAAAAATATTTTCAGCTAACAAAACACTTCAGATAATGAATTCTATCTGGAATCATTCTCAAGTCGTTTCGGATCAAAACACTTCCTGAAACAGTGCAAATAAACCTTTATAACAATAGTAAAGTTAAAACAGGTCAGCCGTTCAATTGATTTTACTATAGCGTTTCTGTATTAGCTTACTTGCCTAAAAAGTGTTACATTTGGCAATACAGTTTATAATTGTAATTAAACATCTCAATTAGATGTAAAATAACACTCCCCATTTGCAGTTTAACCTTTCACCTGATGCTGGGTTGCAGAAAGCATTGCCAGAAAATATAATTTGATAATGATCTCGGAGTGACCACACATACTTGTCCATAAGAAAAGCATTGAAGAATATTAAATCGATCCTGTTCGAAAAATAATTCATCCATTGTAACGATATTTTTAAAAAATTACGCATACATCTATTTAGCATATTACTACAATTTCCACTCGGAAACAACGTTGTTCTAATATGACAGACTGCTTCTACATGTATAACCAGTGGGAGTATATGCCCAAGTAATTCAAGAATTACAAGGCGCGAAATTTTACATCATATACCCCGGTGTTTTGTTTGAAAATCGGTGTATATTTATCGATCAGCCCGGAATTGTTTTTTTAAAAACTCCACATTTGCCCCTTCCCGTTTCACTGCGAGACAATTCGCACACCCGTTTATCGTTCACCCCGGAATTGTTTTTTTAAAAACTCCACATTTGCCCCTTCCCGTTTCACTGCGAGACAATTCTCATACACCTTTATCGTTCACCCCGGAATTACAATTCGCATACCCGTTTATCGTTCACCCGGAATTATTTTTTTTAAAAACTCCACCTCTGCCCCATCGTGTTTCACTGCGTGACAGTTCGCATACCCCTTGATTAAAAAAAGCTTAGTCCGCCTTCTTTAGAAGTCCGCCATATTGAATTAAAAGTGACGTCACTTTATTTTTCGAGTTATTCTCAGCAAGCCCTTTCATTTGATACCCATATTGTAGGAAAGCATAATAAAATTAATCCGCCATCTTTAGAAGTCCGCCATATTGGACTTAGAGTAAATTCACTTTATTTTTCGAGTTATTTACAGCAAGCCCTTTCATTTGATACCCATATTGTAGGAAAGCATAAAAAACTTAGTCCGCCATCTTTAGAACTCCGCCATATTTGTTTGAGAGTTACGTCACTTTATTTTTCGAGTTATTCTCAGCACGCCCTTTCATTTGATACCTATATTGTAGGAAAGCATAATAAAATTAGTCCGCCATCTTTAGACGTCCGCCATATTGAATTTAGAGTGACGTCACTTTATTTTTCGAGTTATTTTCAGCAAGCCCTTTCATTTGATATCCATATTGTAGGAAATCATAAAAAACTTGTCCGTCATCTTTAGAAGTCCGCCATATTGGTTTTAGAGTGACGTCACTTTATTTTTCGAGTTATTCTCAGCAAGCCCTTTCATTTGATACCCATATTGTAGGAAAGCATAATAAAATTAGTCCGCCATCTTTAGACGTCAGCCATATTGGATTTAGAGTGACGTCACTTTATTTTTCGAGTTATTCTCAGCAAGCCCTTTCATTTGATACCCATATTGTAGGAAAGCATAATAAAATTAATCCGCCATCTTTAGAAGTCCGCCATATTGGATTTAGAGTAAATTCACTTTATTTTTCGAGTTATTTACAGCAAGCCCTTTCATTTGATACCCATATTGTAGGAAAGCATAAAAAACTTAGTCCGCCATCTTTAGAAGTCCGCCATATTGGTTTTTGAGTGACGTCACTTTATTTTTCGAGTTATTCTCAGCAAGCCCTTTCATTTGATACCCATATTGTAGGAAAGCATAATAAAATTAGTCCACCATAATATATAGAAGTCCGCCATATTGGATTTAGAGTGACGTCACACAGCTAACCATGCATTGTCATCCAAACTAAACGTGTATACAAATTTTCATCTCAATCGGTTGAAGATATCTGCTTCAAAATTATCGAAGGCATTCTAGTCGCTCACTTAGTAATTTAGTCGCTCACTTATTAATTTAGTCACCCAAATATTATTTTAATATCTCAAGTTATTAAAACAGGATTTCATCATCAGTCACCAAGTTTTTTTTTATTCAACCGTTTTATAATTCCCCTATTATTATTATATAAAACAACATTATAAGAGATATATTCTTTTACGCATGCGCCGATGTTCCCCAAAAACAATAGGCCAATTCATATTTGCATATCAAACATCCTCCCAAAATTTGGTTTCAATCCGCTTATTCTTGGTGTCGGAATGGTAAGAAATGTCAAAAGTGACGTTTGCATTTGTCAAAGTATTATGTTCTGATAATTAGTTATTCAAATTGTTAACTCAGAAGGCGTTGCATTTTACAAATATTGAAACGGCATCCGTTTTTGAACAAATGCTACCTTTTTATTTCATTATTGTAATAAATAATATTATCGACCAATTTTATTTTAAGACAGAACATACGCAATTTTGAAATTGCCATGTTAAACCATGCAACAGAGAGAGATAACCGAAAGATGTTTTCCATCGGTTATATCAAATTGAATTTATTTCTATATAAATGTGTATAAAAAAACTGTTTGGGCATTTTCTGTTGTACGATTCTTATGTAAAATTTTCTCCTCTTTCGTTTAAGACAGGTTTCGAACCGATCTGATTTAAATTGAGCGAGTTATAAGCGAAAAACTTCGTTTTTTCCTTATTGCTCCCCTCTGGGGTCAAAATTCAAAAATCGGCCGACGTTACGAGCTAAGTTACGCGGAGACGAATCGAACAAAAAAAAGTTTTTTAAAATCGGTTAAGGCGTTTGGGCTGTACGCGTGACACAAAAAAACGTGACACAGAGATTCACAGATTCACAGACAAAGCGAGTACATATAGGCGCTTTAGCTTACGCTATTCGCGCCTAAAAAACTGTAATGATCGCAATTTAAGGTCATTGCCAAATCAAGTATTTTGCAATACTTTTTGCAGTAGATACTAAACCGCCCTAATACTTTACGTAAATTTTAAATATTATAGTTTAAAAATTACATTAAATCGCTCTTAATATAACTTTTTTATATTTTAATCTGTAAATAAACAATTTCTTTGTATTAAATGAAATCGTGAATCGTGATGATTGTTCATAAAAAATTGAGAAAATATTTGTTTTACTAACGCAGCATCAAATTGTTCTCCAGAATTAATAGCAATTAAAATTAATATGCTAGTAAAATATTTTTCTTAAATATTAATGAAACTTAGTTGAAGTTTTGTTCCAAAATATGTATTGAAGGAGATTTATTTGGATGAGGAACAATAGAAATAAGCTTTATCTCAACTTGCATTGAGGCCCTGAGGATGAAAATATATTTTTCGGAACGTTGGCCACAAGCGATACTTTGGTAAAGCTTATTTCTATTGTACCTCAACCAAATAAATCTCCTTCAATTAATTAAAATACCCTATCGATACAATATTAATCAAATACCAGATCAATTTCAATAATTAATAATATATTTAACTATAGCTCTGTTCACACAAATACTTAAAACCAACAATACGCAAGAATGTTTATAAAAATGTTTTATTTCGTAGTTTTTTTTTATATAGGTAATGTAAAAATCAGAGAAGTGAAACTTATTTGTCTGACATCTACATGATGGAATTTGAAGCTCATTCTTCTCGGTGAAAATTAAGTGTTTCGAGAAAATGACGCTATGGTAAAAATTTCTCTCGTGACTCGACTATCGTTGTATATGTAAGTAAGGATTCTTTCACATAAAATTTTTATGCGAATACATAGTAGTATAATATACAAATATATAAACGCAGAGGAAAGATGCCTGTTGTGGGACACTTTTTGATTTTACACATCAAATCTCAACAAAGCATATTTAATCCAATATTTACTCTCCTATTTTCAATACGGCTATTTCTTATTAACCGACTTCAACAAAAAGGAGGAGGTTCTATGTTCGTCTCTATATATATTTTTTTTTTTTATGTATGTTCACCGATTTCTCCGTCAATTATGGACCGATTTTCAAATTTTTTTTTATTCGAAAGAGTGCACTTCCGAGGTGGTCCCATCGGAACCAAGTCAGGATCTGATGGTGGATCCCGGAGAAATCTAGGGAAACTCTCAAATTTCAAAGGCATGCATAATGTTTTTTATGTATGTTCACCGATTTTTAGTGTTAGATTAACACTAAAAAGAGAAAAATAAAATATTTTTAACAAAAAAATTGAACCGACTTCAAAAAAGGCACTAAAAAGTAAAAAATAATTGCGTATTGAAATGTTTTGGAGTCGGTGTCAGCCAAAATGAAATCTATTCCGAGAACTACACCGACTCCAAAACATTTCAATACGCAATTATTTTTTTACTTTTTAGTGCCTTTTTTGAAGTCGGTTCAATTTTTTTGTTAAAAATATTTTATATAAAATCTGAATTCATGCAAGATCTAAATATACATATGCCATTAAAAAAAGAAGTGTGTTAGCTCTACAAAGAATTTAAATTTCCGGCTAAAGTTGTCATTCATAGTACCTCTCTTCTTCAGTACGTCCTGTCCACATCCTGCTGCTTCAAGAGGTTTGAGGCGTTGTCTAGGAATCAACCGCTTATCCACGATCTATAATATCTATTCAGAGTTAAACTGTTCGGTGAATTGTGTGATGATCTTGGAAATCAGCTGGAAAAATATGTAGTATTGTTTTTTGTCTAATTTTAAGGAATTATCTGTCTAGTAGATCTTTCATAAAATGTATTGTATTATTGCAATAACTTCTACTTTTTTTTCAATTAATAACGTCATAAATCGGGAAATTTTAGATGTAACAATATACGAATATTCATATTATAAATAATTATAAACGTCAAAAATGTTCTTTTTTAATGAATGAAAAAAAATCCGATGTTAACTAGATATTAAATAGAACCAGTAAGCGTGGCAGCAGTGGTTTATGTAAAATAGTGTTCGTTTTTTTTTTACAGTTGATTGCAAATTGTATGTGATAATCAAGCTATACTGTGTTACGAAAATATTAAATTAAGGTTCAATAAGTAAACATTTGATTGAAAATTGAAAAAAATAAATTAAAAAATTGTTTCCTATGTTTTTTATTTTTAATTTTCAACTTCATGTAGGTATACTCAGTTCACTTTTTTACCTTCTTATTTTTAAAATACGTGTTGCAGTGTCACCGCGTTAATCAACGTCAGGTTTTCAGATTTATTTAAATAATGTGGAAGACTGATCTGAATTTTCTTTTATTCGATTTATGTATATCTACGCATTTGTTATGTACTTTTGGTCGAGACTTTATCATTTTTCATCAGTTTGTTGCCCTTTTTGTGGCTTTGCCCGTTTGAATAAAACTTAATTTTAAAAATTAATTTCTTTGACACAAGGGGATAATCGATTGGAAATTTTTAGAGTCAACGTTTATCGTACTCATTTGCAGAACAGCTGATACACTGGAATGCACTTACACAGTAGTACCAATTGTATAATCATTGAGTTGGCACTCGCCTTCTGAAAACGACTGCATTGTACAATGCTTTTACACAGCTCAATTTTTTTTTCTTAACATTGGCAATGACATGATAGTCCCATACTTTTCTATGGAAGTCTCCCTATCACCCGCTTCCTCCCGCTCTGCCAGTGGAACTCCCTTAAGGGGAAACGCGACAAGTGTAATTCCAACCATAGGAACCATACGGTTATAAAGAAAATGTGTATAGTGTTATACATTGTATGTTGTGTATAGGTATATTTTGTATACTATAGCTCTAGTATACACATGATGGATTGGTCTGGTGTTTCTAAATCCACTGCTTTACTTATTTTATATACCTACATACATGGCTAGAAGCCTGCAATCTTTTTTTTTACTTTATTCTTGTTCGCAGCCTGCTTTGACATTTTATGAGAATGTTCATGCAAGGAGCGTATTTATCATTTTTTTTTTAAATTTTCCTTTTTTGAGCTTTAAATTAAAACCGTGATTGAGATATACTACCGTAAAACTTCATTACTCAAAAAATATGTCAAGGTCAGGTTACATGTTTCCCGAGTTTCCTTGAGATATTAAATTTGTTTCCTTCATGCTATAAAATTATTAAAAGTCAATTTAATAAATTTTTGCACAGAACGGTCTTTTCATTCTCTTTTTTTAACAGCTGTTGTTTCTTTAAATTTTTATTTTGATGCTAAATACAATTATTATTGTTTAAAAAATTGCTTTACTAGTTTTAAGTTCGCAGGTTCCTTCAATCTTATAGTAACTAAATAACTGTCTTTCAGCCTCTAAATTTTAATTTTTATTTGCCTATTATAATATATGTTCTGTCCTAAATATTTTGCATTACTAAAACGTTGTGACATGGACTGATTATTTTATGGCCATTACAATGGAAAAAAACACTTTTATTAAAATTAAAATCAAATATCTAATTACATTGATATTCAGTGTTTTTTTATGAATGAAAATACCTACATTTTGCCTCGTGGATAACACTGTCTTACAAAACAAAAGTATATTATTTGTTTCGGGTTATATCAGAGTAAAATCTTATTTGTTAGTGACAAATAAATCTAAATATGACGTTTAAAAAATGTAATATTAGCTAACACTTTTAATATACAACATGGGGAAGCACTTATGGTTAAATCTTATAGTTTTATAAAGAAATAAAATAATTTACTGAAAATTTTGCAAATTGAAAACTGCTGAGATATTTTTTTGTAGTTCACAACCGGAAGTGTACATGCATTTTTTTCAAAATGTGGCAACATAATTTTTTTTTCATTTCCGAAATCTCTATTTTTTCTCTGTACGTTCATTTAAAATTGTCATAAGATTACATAAGAAAATATTCAAGAAAAACGTTATAATTTATTAATAAAACACACAGAAATAATTATTTTTCAAAACATTCCACGCATGTGTAAATATTAATAATAAATAATCGATTACTGTGTATTTAATTGAAAAATTGAAATCGTTTTTCTCGAATTTTACCATTTCAACCCACAAGCGGGGAATTTTACTAGTTTAGGTCAAAAATCACTTTTCAAAATTTTACAATATCTTTTCGTTTTGAGGTTCCCCGAATCCAAAAAACATATTTTTGGTGAAACTCTCTTAGTCTATTTGTCTGTGAGCACGAGATAGGTCAAACGGATGAACGGATTGAAACAAAATTTTTGGAGGATGTTTGGTATGCAAATATAAAGAGCCCTATTGTTTTTGGTGAAAATCGGCGCATGTGCAGAAGAGATATATCCTATAACGGTGTTTTTATGTAATAATGGTATACTTTTTATTATTCTATCATTTTTTTCAAAGAAGTTTCGTTAAATTTTTTTTCTAAACTTTTTATAGATTCGGAAAAATTTTGAAAATAAAAAATTCAGCTATTCTTTTGTTTTGTAGACCTGTCTGAAATAAACTAGTTAAGTATGCTTTGATTAATTTTTACATTACGTAGAACAATTTATGTAGGTAACCGTGTCAACGAATAGCAAATTGAATACTAGAAGTTTTATTTTCTTTATTATACTATATCAAATGTCAAACTTTTGAAGTTGGAATAGTCCCGTCGCCCAATTGTCTGGAATCTTTTCTTATGTAACCATATGGATAATTCTACATGAATATATACGGAACACTAGTCGTGCAAGTAAAGCTTGTACTTGACCGATATATCTTCAGAGAAATGTTGCAACCCAACCTATGCCGTGTTGGCAAGAAACCATTCATCTGTGATGGTCCTAACAGCAAACTTTTTATGTTCAACACTAAGTTCGATTAAAATACCGCCTACGTATTAATAAATCGAATTAAAGTTATAATGATCTATATAATATATAAAAACTTCTTGAAATAAATTTTGCAACTCTTGTTTCATTACTTTCACGAAGACGTATTTTCTATGTCTATTATAAAGAGAGAGAGAGAGAGAGAGAGAGCAAATTTTGTGAGTTTGTGTTGTGTGTATGCGGAGAAGAATCTCCGCAACCACTGCATCCATTTGAAAAATTCTTTCAACGTTTGAAAGGTACATTACTCCCGACCGACATAGGCTATATATTATATTTTATATTATTTGCAAATTAGCTAAAGTTATGATAATATTCGTCAACAAAGTCGGAAAAAGTCGTGTCTCTTGAAGGTTTCTACGGCGCGCGCTGCGGGAATAGTTAAAGTTGCTGAATAGTTCCTCTTGAAAAGTACTAAAAAAGTCCGCAACAGCATATTTCTATCTTTTAAGGCTACTCACAAAAACTATTTTTATCTTTCTTTGATAAAAAAAAATTAACTATTTACGAAGTTAATTTAACCGATATTATATTTAAATAAAGTTTATTATTTTAAGTATTTAATTTAGAACATATGTGTGACAAAATAATTCTGGTGACGGTCGGTGGGGGCGGGGATGTTGGCGTGGGAGAGGCTCAGGTATACGAAGGGAGAACCTAACAAAATAAATGATGCATTGCAAGCAGGCCCTTGAAAAACTATTAGATACGTCAAACCGTAAATCACCAATTTGAACAGTAAATTATTTGATTTGAAAGGAAAAGAGAGGATAATATATTTTTAGTGAGTAATTTTAAGTAATATTTCAGTTTTTTTATATTTCTATTTTTTTATAATCTAACATTATAAAGAGCGAGTGCGAATTTTGTAAGTTTGTGTATATGCGAAGGGTAATCTCCGAAACTACTTATCCGATTTCAATTTTTCTTTTACTAATATTTAGAATGGATCTTCAGGATGATATTTCACAATTTTGTTAAGGCATCTCTAGGCTCATTTTTTGTCTGTGCGAGAATTAATCTCGTTCTAGTATTTTCGACAAAAAAAGTAAATCTCAACAGGACTAATAGTAGGAGTGCAATCAAACATTTTTGGGTGGGTATATTTGAGGCAACGTGAAAATTTGTGTGACACTTCTTTTGTAATGTCTGAACACAAAATCGAATTTTAACTTTTCGAAATTTTATTTTAGTGCAGGCAAATTAGATTTAGAATGTGTATTAAATTGTAGACAGAACTTTTATCATTGTAAACGGTAAAGGGGCTTATAATGAACGTAAAAAATAAAAATGCCCGCCCAGGGGCAGTAAAGGGTTAATTCGGGGGGGGGTCAAAAAGGGGGGCATAATATCTTATAGCGTTTTCCAGCGAAACTTAATGTTCTATCAAAAAATGTTCTACAGGACAGTTGTAGAACATAAAAAGATCTACAACTTTCATAGAGGTCACTTTTTACTGTGATCTCAAAATGTCCGTGAAAAATGCAAAATGTGCGAAGAAAACGATTCTTTTGTTTTTTATTTTTCATTTTCGCATAAATAACTCAATTTTGATAAAATTTTGTGAAAGCATGCCTCTTTATGTCTTAAATAAGCACAAATATTTTTACATAAAAAAATCGAAAAGTTTTTGTGATATTCAGTTCTTTCAGTCAAAAACCATTTTTTTTCAAAAGAAAATTCTACGGTGAAAATTCATCGTACAGAGTTCTTCCTGTGCTTATTTTTTGTGTTTTTACATGTACTTTCTGATGCAATAATAAAAAATAATAGTGCCTATTTAACAACACGCTCAAAAATTGGAAAAACTAAAAAAATACTTTTGTAACTATGAATTTTTCAGTAATTGTTGATAATTTGTTTAAATTTTTAAGAAAATTGAAAAACGGATTACACCATTCAATTGTACGGACAAATATACAAAATAAACTGTCTTTCATTGTTTGACCGGAAACCTAATTTTTTGCAGTAATGTTATAAACAATAAATCAGAATAATAAAGCTTCACATAAGTAAGCAAAATAATCTTTTTTTTGTCATAGAATAAAAACATATCCAAAACAAAAGTTGTAGATCATGAAAAAATCTGCAACTTTTGTACAGGTTACTATATAACATAACCTCAAAAAATGCAAAAAACCCTATTTTTTAGTATTTTTTACTTTTTATTTTTAAATTTTCATTTTTGAGCATGTTTTTGAATTGTGATTATAAATTTTCATTATTTTAGCTAAAAGTATATATCAAAACAAAAAGATAAGCACCGACCGAACCATGTACGTGAAAAATCATCGAACACGGTTCGGTCGGTGCTTATTTTTTTATTGTTACATATACTTTAGATTAAAATAATGAAAATATATACTCACAATTCAAAAACATGCTCAAAAATGAAAATTTAAAAATAAAAAGTAAAAAATACTAAAAAATAGGGTTTTTTGCATTTTTTGAGGTTATGTTATATAGTAACCTGTACAAAAGTTGCAGATTTTTTTATGATCTACAACTTTTGTTTTGGATATGTACAAGTAGAGCTTAGGATTTTTTTAAGATTGTGAATTCAATGGATATCCCTATTATCTAAAATCTCGCTAAACATATCTGTAGCTAAAAATCTGTTAGTTTTTAGGTCTGCGGCTATGGACATCTTTTAATAGTGACCTTCAAAACTATAAAATAAAACCATTTTCGATCGATTTATCCGAGAACCAAATCCCGTAAGGTTTGTGCGGGCCGGTCCTTTTCACGTTAAATATGTACCCAAAAATGTTTGTTAGCTCTTGGACTATAAAGATCACTGAAAATAAACCTTAAGAAATCCTTTGAAGATAATATGAATGTTACGCGCTCCCCGTTGCGACGACAAAGGATTTCATGAAACAACAATCGACTCGTCATATTAACAATGACTCACAGATTGATGTCGAACAACAATCTGCTTGTTGTTCTAACAGTGACACACATATTGTTGTGGGGCAACAACAATATGCTTGTTGTTCTAACAATGTGCGTAGGTAAAAAGGGCCATGTTTCCAAATTCCAGACAACAATGTATGCAAGAAAAGAAAGAACGATCCAGCGCATATATAAACCACGGCGATAGCTCAGAGGAAGATAGTCATACATTGAGCTTCATCGAGTTAACAATCGACAAATAGTTGTGACATAAACTAACTGTCAGTTCCGTGAACAGTTCTAAGGTAACTGCCGAGATAAATAGATAAATGAACTGTGTAAATAAACAGTGCGCAAAATAAATAGTTTAACATAAAAATCTCTTGTATATATAGCTAATAAATAATAAGTGGTGTGTTTATGTGTTGTAAATATTTTGTGTACATAAATAGTGACTTTGTATTCATTATTACTTATTCTTTTATTTTATTAGTTAGAATTGTTGTTTTGTTTCTGTTATGTCATAGAGAAGTACTTTTGTTTGTTTATTTGTTTTGTTAATTTTTCACTTTTGTAAATAAATCTTTTCCACCACGAACAAGAACAGTTTTGTTACATAAACATGTTTTTGATTTAATTTTAACTATTCTATAATAATATGTTACAGAAGTGACACCCTATATTATAATGTATTGTGTCGGATAAAGTGGTATGGAGTGTGGTGAGCTATCACCATGATGATGTAAATGCACGCGATATATTATTAGTGTTCTTAAAATCTACGCTGTGAACTTTGTCACTCCTTAGACTAACACAAACTGACAATTTACCCACGTCTGTGTACAATGTACATGAGATTATTTCGTTCGAAACGACTCAGCACGCATGTTGCGTGTTCGCGAAATGAACTTATCAAATGCATAAAAATGAATCGTATCAACTTGTTTGTAAACAGACTGCAGTGGATTCTAGATATAGTACAATAAACAGAAATTGTGTAAATGTAATTTTCAAAAGTATTTATCAAAAAAACTTTTGACTTAAAACGCAGGCACAAGACCCTCCATTCCCACTGGCACACTCTTACATAAATTTTGAACATCTTTTGCACCGCGCAGTCAGCTAAAAAATTAGAGGGAACATTGCAAGTGTCCACATTTACGTCCACGGTGGATACAGTTATGTCCATAATGGACACTAATGTCCACGGTGGAAACAATGATGTGCACTGTGGACTTAGTTAAATCCACAGTAATAAGTATATTGGTGGATATTATTGAAAACATTTGTTAATTGTAAATATTTGTGGTAATATCTCGCTCCAGTCCTTTTATTATTATTTTTCAAAACTTAAATTATTTACATACAAATAAAAATATTGTTTTTTTATCACGCCAAAGAAGTATAACTTCTAACGCGCATACATAAACACACACACGTACTTATTTTTAGCAAAATTGTAAAAACGGTATTATTTCACAGTTTTTTTCAAAATGAGAGTTAATTAAATTAATAATTTGTTTGAAAAATCATTGATTATTAATTACTCACTTATATTTTATAAGACTTTATAATGGAGTTTTTTTTAAATGAGAATTGTGAATTTTTAAAAAAACTAGAAAAAGTTCTCAAATTATGATATATTATAGAGATCTGAAGATGTAATACGGTTATTACGAAATAAATAATATTTTTTTAAGAATAAAAAAATTTCGAGTTGGTTTCATTTTCAGAAATATTTCAACGAGATCTAATTAGCTATACGCACTTTCTAAACAAATTTGTAAGTAAATTACTCAATGTGTGGAGTCCTTTATAATTGTGCAATTATTTAACTGTACACGCTTCTCCGCTGCCTAGAAAGTTTTCCTTTGAATTATTGGCTCTTCAGAGTTCGCGTCTTAAGATAAATGCCCTGTTCTAAAACTAGACGCTTCAGCCATATAGTAAATAGTATAACTTCAACTATTCACTCATAGTGAGATGAATTAAAACACTACAAACTTAGAAAATAAAGAACTTGTGAATGTCTAATGAACTGATATTAACTAAATACTGAAAAGCGTTTATAAAATCGGATATCTTCAGAACTGTCTGTTTCTTAATAAACGCCTTCTTGGCTTCAAGAAATTAAACCCATATACCACACAAAATATGTAAAGGATTAGACACACAAGGAGCAAAAAAACCGACACATAACTGTCTTTTTATAGGCTACACTTAGAATATATGTGATGCAGTATGATTAAACATTGTGATGATCCGATATGTTTTTCGGCAAACAAAGTTTATACATCACAAAAAAAAAATGTGTTCAAATCATGGCAGGTGCAAGGCATTGGTAGCAATGCAAAAATGTGTTCTATTGACTTAAAATATTAACAATACAAGATTACATTGATTGCGCTTGATTCAGAAAAAAATTTTAAAACCTTTTTGAAAACAATACACAGTCATATAAATATGAAACGAAAAATAGAAATAACCTAAAAATTAACAAATCACATTTTAGCGTTGCTCACAATGCCGTGATTCGAATGTATAACAAAGTGCTCGAAGAATATCAAAATAGAATAAGTTATGATAAATTTAAATCTTCAGCATAAAGTAGTGTTGATCCAATAGAATGTTACGATGAAGGAAGGTTTTGGTTATATATTTTCAGGCAAATATTTCAATACATTTTTTTACTGCGTGAATTTTATATAAAAATTTAAAAATTTTTTTAATGGTTTTTATAATAAGATATTTATAATAATATGTTTTAACTCATAATAATATGTATATTGTTTTAACAATTTACCACCTTTTGACCAGCTTGAGGTATGTAATAGGATTTTCACTATTATATAGTAGCTCTAATTAAAAAACTTTTTGTTTGAGCATGGTTCTTTCTACACTACAACTGTTAGATATAATATGATCTAAATTATAAACATATATACATGTTCATAGGCCCTGAAGATGAAAATAATTTTTTTGAAACGTTGGCCACTAGCGTAACATTGGTAAAGCTTATTTATTTATGATCCTCAACCAAAACCTTCTTTCATCGTAAATTTAAATCTAAATAAAAAAAATATATCAATAAATTATTATGGTATTTTATTAAATTTGTATACTTACATAAGTAATTGTAAATTGTATTCGATGCTATTTACAACGAAACAACGATAAAGCATTTTGTTATTATTAGAATATTTTAACATATATATGCATTGTATTAGGAAGGAGCAGAGAATTGTAACAGAACCGTCACAGACTTGCTAATGCGGAAGACTGTCATGCGCAGTGGCTCAAAAATCGATATAAACCGTTTCATTTTAACTACTGTGCAAGACGGTGACGGTTCTGTTACCGTTTTATGGCTACTTGGAACAAACTTAGTTATATATATCGATTGTAGAGTAGATAAATAAAATCGGTTTCGTTCTTTGAGATAATCGTAACTTTATTGCATAACTTCTACACTATAATATATGATGCATTGTGATGTAACCATTTACGAATACCTTGAACTGCCGTATTTTACATATTCTAAGTAGATTAAATTTTATTAGTTTATAACAATTGCTTTTTCCAGAATATTCGGAATAAGGTAAAATTGATCAGGGAAACTGAATGTCGAAATTTTGACTGCACAATGCTACTCAGTGTAAAAAAATGGGGGTTGTACAGATCCCTAAAAGTACTAACACACGATCGAACTTGGTACGGAGCGGACAGCGGATATGGTCCGCTCCGTACCAAATCTGCTCGTCTGGACAGTAGTCTGCGTGTCCGCCCGGTTCGATGGGATGCACATCGTACTTGGTCCGGTTCGTACTAATATCCGTGCGTGTGTATAGCAGTACGACGAACTTGATACATATAACCGTATAACGACGTAATTGTAATTCAAAACGTTGTGCACAATGCCGGATTTAGAGGTCTGGAGGCCTCGAGGCAACAAAGGAGTGGAAGCCCCCTGGCCCCAAATTATTTTCCAAATAAAATGGACACTTTTTTTCAGTCGATTTTTCCAATAAATAATTTATTGTGAAACCAAGTATGGATTCTTTTATTATTTAACAAACATATAAATATAATCAGAAACAAGAATTATCTGAAATTAAATTTTAGCATTAACGAACAGAGCTTTCCGAGCTGAAATCCAGTTCCCGAAGTAAATCACTTTCAATGCTCAGGAAATTTGATTTTTTTTTCCAAAGTCTCTATTGTGGGGGCCCCTCTTTTGTGGTGGCCCCGGGGCTGTTACCCCGGTTGCCCTCCCTTAAATACGGCCCTGGTTGTGCAACATGACAGAAATTTTGACAGAACGCGAAGTTCTTGGTGAAGTATTGGTATTATATAAAGATTTCCCATGTTTGTGGGATCTATCATATAAGTTATATTGTAACAGAGAAGCGCGTAACAACGCTCTAGAAATCTTCGGGAGTGTTATTCAAAATATGATCTTCGCTATCAAGCGATTTTATTAACTTCATATGACTAAATTCATCGCGATCTTTCAAATAAAATTTTGCCCACTCCTTTTTTTTTTTCTTGTTTGTGGCGGCATTAACGTTGCCGCTAAAACAATCGCAATTTTCGCGCGCTTAATCGGAGGCATGATGTTCACGACCTGTGTACACAAGGAGACTGACAGATTCGGTCGTCTGTTGCAACCAGCGAACTTGATCCGCTGTACCATGTCCGTTGTCCGCTCCGTACCAAGTTCGATCGTGTGTTAGTACTATAAGGCATGTTTTTTATCAATCTACGAAAACAAATCTCTGTCATGAAACAAAACGAGTCATAAGACTGTATTGTCAGAACAATTCGTAACAAGAGTCACGTGTGGTTTGAGTGTCATATTGCAACATTTTACTAAGTATTCTGTGCATTGTACAGGGTACTCGCAACTACTACTATTCCCCTCTATGTTTAGTGTTTCCCAAAATGTAATTTTCAAGTAACGTGTACAGTTTCGCTTAGCTCAAATGTGTCATGATGCGGTTTTCGGTCTCGGTTCAGTGTCGATCCCTGGTAGCGATTTGATTGTATTAGTAATAATGATGTGTCCACATGACTCTTTATTGGGAGCTGGCTCCGTGCGCTCCGCTCACTAAAAAGAGTCGTTCAAAGGAGCGACACTAGACAGTACGCACTACACAAGAGTGCAGACTGCAGAGGTGTGAACTGTCATCATGCCTGCTCAGGAGTCACGTAACATTGCACAACACAAAACACACTCAGCTCTGAGCTCATTTTAATATGATTCTGATCTTATATTATTCGCATTTCGGATAAACTATGAAGTATAATAAAAGCTTAACAATAATGATGTTTATTGTTACAATATTATATCTTCGTCAACGACGTTAATGTGTATAAGTAAGTCACTGTAATCTTAGTACTATTACGCTTACAGTGTGTCATTCAAATTAAATGACTCAGCAAAGATAACTCCGTACGTGCCAAATTCACTAGTGCCTCTGTGGCATGTGCTGTGTGTGCTCTGTGAATGTGCGAATGCAACAGTACAGCACAGAGCAATGGCGCTCGGAGTGAGTCATTCACAAAAAAAAAGCGACTCGCTCCGCTCCGAAAAAGGAGTCGTTCATTATGAACGACTCGCTCAGAAGCGACACATCACTAATTAGTAAAGTAATCATGCATGTAAAAAGCAAAAAAAATAAAATATATTTTTTAAGAAAATTTCACAATTAATGTTATCTGAACCTAATATAACATTAATTGTTTATTATTGCCAAGGTTACTTTGCGTTACGATTTTGAGTTGAACCTATTAGTGTAAGATCCGGCATTACGAAAATATATCATCATCTGTTAGGTATTTGAATAAAATATAAATTACAATATAAGGAATTTAAAAATGTAGTGTCTGCCAAGATAGTCCTGCTGCCTTTAACATTAATTAAGTAATTAATTAACAGTAAATTTTTTCCATCACTTGTTATTTTAATTATGAGAGTACCATATCATAGAATACTTATACATATTATAAACCTTGTTATAATTATGACTATAAACAGGTAATATAAGTAAACTGAACTTATTTTCCTTACGTGTTAATTGATAAAATATATTACTATATTAAATTCCATCGAACTATGAATACGATAATATTTGACTGATATCTAGAAAAGTAATGCAGCTTGAAATAACCAATATAAACCAAAATTTATCGTGATGGAAAAAATTACAAAAAATTGATTGTTAATTAATTAATGTTAATGACAGCAGGAGTATCCCGGCAAACATTACATTTTTAAATTCTTTATATTGTAATCTGCCTTTACAACAATATTTTATTCAATTAGCAGGTGAGGCTATATTTTTGTAATGCCGGATCTTAGACTATTCATGCGTTACAATTGCACAACACGCAAACAAAAAAAAACACATTTTAGATCATATTTTTGTATGTAGGTATTAGTAGTTATAGTTTCATGCAATTAAGCATAAATTTTACAGATCGTCAACGGTTCACAATTAAACACGTTTGAGTAACTCTGCTGTCTGCATATAATTCTGTCAGTCTCAAGCATTTTCACTACCTATATACGAGTGCATATGTCATGTCTGAATGAGGAGAGAAATAAGTTTTCATCTTTTGTCGAGTGCTATCTTCTCAGGTCACCTTAACGAATATCTCAACCGCGCCACCCTTCTTTGTAATAGTACTAATGTCTGTCTTATTAAGTTCAGCAGAAAACTATTAGGGTCGTTGAGCAGTACTCTGGTTAGTGCTTTAAAAATCAGCCAATTATCAATCCTGATTTTAGAAAAAACAAAATAGATGAAATTCAGAAATGAAGCATCGTCTAGCACAGCTGATGTAAATTGTATTACTGCCATTCAGAAAACAAATGTAATAAAATTTCTAGATATATTCTATTAACATAGAATAAAAGTGAAAAGGTTTCGACCATATAAGGCGTAAAAAATTCTACCAACAATCGATGATCTACTAAACGCTAGAACATTAATTCGGATCGCCAATGTGGGGCTTAATCAGACGAAAGTAAAATCGTGGGGCGCATTCAAAGCTAGATATTATGATTTGTAATTTCAACAAAAGAGAGTTTTTCACTAAATGCGCCTCATTTTAGTCTCATCAAAGTCCCAGATTGGTGGTCCATAATTATTTCTAGCATTTAATACATCACAGAATATAGGTACAATAAAACCGTTTATCTAAAACAGATTTTTTACCTATTATATTTTAATATTTTTAGTGTAGGTACTTTATTAAAAGTGCGATTTATATCTTTCAAACTCTATTTTTTTTTTTTTTTTTAATATATGGTTTATTGGCCTCTACATCCTCTGACATAATCAGCCATGTCAATATTGTGGGAACAATTCCAGTGTAAGAATAGAAGAAAATAATATTAAAAAAAGAACTGTTTAAATAAGATAAAAAATAATATTAAATAATTATCATATCGGTAGGTATCCATAGGTAAGTGATTTACTTTTATATGATTATATTATATCTATATTTAGTGCGATTTTTTTTTTCCTTAATTATTAATCTTAACTATACTATTTCAGCACAGGGACACATAAGAAGGATGAACAACAGGACATATGATGAGGACAATGGACAGCACCGGCCGATAGAGCAGGATTTGCACAACACATGAATGGCCCTTTGAAACCGGGAACAAAAAGGTAAGGATTCACACACGAGGTATACTTATTTCTATACTAATCTAACTGTTCATACTTTCAAATCAATAGATTTTAGAAATTTATATATATCTCTAAATATTTTTGAGTTTTTTGTCTGTAGGATTTCTGGATACCATACAGGTAATGGAATATTAGATTTAACAAGAGAATTACTAAGTGGTGCTCTATTTGCGGTAAATTTAGGACAACTAAATAAAATGTGCTTTGCATCCGCTACAGTTTGGTTGTCACAGTCGCAGAAAGGTGAGTCGATTTTTTTGATTTTATATAAATAATTCGGAAACAAAGCGTTATTAAATCTTAGTCTACAAATAGTGGTTATATTAGCGCGCTCCAACATTATTTTACTAAACCAAGGTTTTTTTAATACTTTGTTTTGCAAGTTCCAGTAAAAATTTCCTTTATTTTGTGAGATCTGATCATATTCTTTTTGCCATTTGTTAAGGTAGACGGATTCTAACGTGTTTTTGGCATCATCCAGAGGAATTTTAATATCTAACCACGTACCTTCTCTTACGGCTCTTTTGGCCAAAATATCTACTTCTATATTATGGGTCACTTGAGCATGCCCCTTGACCCATAGTAACATAATTTGTTTATATGTCTTTATATTGTACAGTAATTCTAAAATTTCAATGATTACATAATTACTCTTTTTTTTAGAATTTGTTAAAGATTGAAGTACGCTTAAGGAATCAGAACATATAACAATATTATGTATATTTAATGTATCTGCATACTTTAAAGCTTCAACTATGGCAACCGCCTCAGCAGTAAATATTGAAATGTTTTTGGGCAATTTAAACATTCTGAATGTATTACTTTTTGGGTCAATAAATGCACAACCTGTACTGTCCTCCATTTTAGATCCATCTGTATATATATATATATGCGTTAGGAAATATCGATAATATATCGTGATCATACTGTATATTGAGTTCTGTATAAATTGTAACATGTTCTATAAAAATATCATAAGGTAAGTTATACCAACAGTATTGGTGATTATTGGGCAGGTTAATTTGCAAAGAACTAAAATCGATGTGATTGTTAACTAAAATGGGTGTCGTTCTACAGATCCAAAATCTAGACGTTAAAACTAACCCTGTTAAATAATTTATTTTAGGTAGCAGGTTCGTCCTGTTCATAGTCTTTTGTTTTAATAAATATCTAGACCCTAATATGTGCCTTCTTTTTTCTAGGGGTAATTCTCCGCATTCAATTAATAATGCATTTGTTGCAGTTGCTCTAAGAGCGCTTATGCATAACCTTAGCGTTTTGTACTGAATCACATCTAATCTTTTTAATTGTGTGTAAGAGGCAGAGCCGTACAAAAATGAACCAAAATCAATTTTTGATCTAATAACTGCTTTATATATATTTAGGCATATTTTTGGATCCGCTCCCCATGACGTATGGGCAATAGTTCTTATTATATTACTTCCTATTTCACATTTTTTTATTATATAGTTGATATGTTCCTTCCAGTTTAATTTTGTGTCAAATGTCAGCCCTAGAAATTTATACGAGTCTACAATTGAAATTTTTATATCGTTTGGCAACCGCAGATATTCAGGGAAGTGGACTTTTCGTTTATTTGTAAAAAACATACATTTAGTTTTATTAACGGCTAATGAC
Organism: Xanthostigma xanthostigma; assembly: GCA_963575645.1. Lineage (NCBI taxonomy): Eukaryota > Metazoa > Arthropoda > Insecta > Raphidioptera > Raphidiidae > Xanthostigma > Xanthostigma xanthostigma. Next base: position 21,313,865 of record OY754465.1, read on the forward strand.
AAGCCATTTTCTTCAAGCCAAACTTTTAAAGTATACAGAGCGTCAATTAAACTTCAACTACTCTCTTGAACTGTTGTCTGTTGTGTATAAATACACACATCATCGGCATATTGTATAATTTTAACATTTGGACTGAGTATATTTTCTAATTCTAGAGTGTATATCACATAAAGCACCGGACTTAAAATTCCTCCCTGAGGGAGACCTTTCGATGATATTCGAGATTCAACAATTTGCTTATCAAATCTAAAATGAAGTTTTCTGTCAATGATAATTTTGTAAACAAATTTTATTAACTGGGATGGGAGGTCCAATTTTTTCATTTTTTCGCATAATAATGACGGTAGTACAGAGTCATACGCATTTTCGATGTCTAAAAATGCTGCAGCTGTTATTTGTTGTTCTGCCATACCTATTTGTATGTCAGTTACGAGTGTGGACAAATTGTCCATGACGCTATGTTCATTACGGAACCCATGTTGAGAACTCGGAAATAAATTGTTTCTTTCGAGCCAATAATGTAATCTATTGCTGATCATTTTTTCCAGCGTCTTTAATATGCAGGACGATAATGCTATTGGGCGATATGACATAGGGTTTGTTTTAGTGCGACCGGGTTTGAGAATTGGTACTATTACATAATCTTTCCAGGCAACTGGTAACTTTGCTGATTTATAAATATCGTTAAAACAATCTAGTAATACGTTTTTCGCGCAATCAGGTAAATTTTCAATCATTGAATATGTTATAAAATCAAGACCAGGAGCTGATCCTTTTTTATTTTTTAAAGCTTTATCTAATTCATGTCTGACAAAGGGCTTTGTTAGCTCGTGTTGTTCGATATTTGCTACGTCTATGGCCACAGTCTGTTCAACTGAGGCAGGTACTATTTTGTTTATAAATTCAGTGATTCCTAATTTACCTAACGACAAATTATCTTCACAGTCTTTTTTGTTTAAATAACCTTGAAGCCTTTTAATATTTTTCCATACTTCTGCAGACGGGGTTTCTCTGTTAAGAGATTCGCAATATATTTTAAATTTATTTCGCTTTTTTGTTTTAAAAGTTCTTTTGACTTTAGCATCAATATTTTTGTAATTACAGTAATTATTATAACTAGGGCTTTCTTTATATAATTTATAAGCTGTTTTTCTATCCTTAAGTAAATTATTACATTCATCATCTCTCCATGATAGGTCTTTATAATTTTTTATTTTTATATTTTTATGTTTAGGGATAGAGTTATCCGCCGCTGTATTTATTATCTCGATTAGCAGGTTATAACTATTGTTTTGTATATTTTGAACGTTTTGTTCAGTTTTGTTCAAGTGTGTTTCAATTAGTTTAGTGTAGTCTTTCCAATTAGCCTTAGACACATTCCATTTATAGAAAGGTTTAAATGTTTTATCTCCAGATATGTTATAGTTACCCGATAATTCTAAAACTAACGGAAAATGATCAGACCCCCATGCATCATTCAACCGCCTCCACTCAATTTTAGTAGATAACGATTGAGAACAGATCGAGATATCAACTGCGGATTTATTTTTATAATTCAGGATGGTTTCGGAGCCGTCATTCAAAATTACCAAATCATTATCTTCTATTGCTTTTATCAAATTATCTCCTTCTCTGTCAGCGTACATACATCCCCAGCTAAAAAAATGTGCGTTAAAATCTCCTAATATTATAACTGGCAATTTAAATTGTTTGAAAAGTTTTTCCCAATAATTGAATGACGTATTGTGCCTAGGAGCGCAGTAAACAGAAATGACAATAAAAGGAGTTTGACAAATTACTTGAATAGCGCATATTTGAATAATTTGATCGTTGTAGTTCGACATGTTCAGAGATTTAAATTTCACACTTTTATGAATCAAAAGCGCCGAACCACCTTTTCCATCGGCTCTATTTGCTTTCACACAGTTAAAATTATTCATGGAAAATTGATAATTATCTCGGAACCAGGTCTCCGAAATAGCTGCAATTTTAATGTTTTCTTCTTGTACTAATATCTCTAGATTAGCTTTATTGGAGATTAATGACCTACTGTTCCATTGTATTATATTCAGAGTACTCATCATCGGATTGTTCTTTATAAATATCATTTATCAAATGTCTGAGTGCATTTATTTTTGGGGACGCTATGGCTGAGTACGGTATTTGCGCAAATAAATTTGCAACAGTTTCTAGTATGTTTTTAATTAGTGATTCTAATTTTTCACTCTCATTGACCTTATGAGGGTTATGAGATATTATTGGGGTTCTGGTCCTAAATTGATCAACCAATTTTGGTTGAGATTGAGAATAAGATATTACTTTATTTGAGTTTGAAAAGCTCTGTCTATGGGATATCTTAGGTATAGTACTTCTTTCATTATATCTCGGTCTTATTTTAGGGGTATTTAGTTGACTAATATTTGCCTTTATTGGGTCTTTTGATGTGCTGGGAAAATCGTTAAAATTCGGGAAATCGTTATCAAATTCTATGTTAATAGCTTTGGCCACGTTTGCGTATGAATTTTTCTCTAATTGTAATGCTTCGGAATATGAAAGGTTATGTAGAACCATTTTTTCTTTGACAGCTTTCTGTTTATTATACTCTGGACATTGTTTGTTGGTCGCTAAATGAGCGCCTTTACAATGTACACAACATTCATCAATGGCAGTGCATTGGCTTCGAGGGTGCTGCTCACCGCATTTTAGGCAACGTTCTGAACTCCTACATTGTCCCTGCATATGTCCGAATCTCAGGCATTTGAAGCACTGAACTACTCTGGGGATATAATCACTTACTTCACATCTAGTAAAGTCTAGTTTAATAAATTTTGGTAAATTCTGACCTTCAAAGGTTACAATTATGGTCTGAGTATTAACATAGCTATCGTTTACTTTTCGAGTGACTCTTTTAATTTTATGAATGGCATGTGTTGTTATAATATTTTCCATTAGATATTCATTTGACAAGACTGAGTCTACGTTTCTGATAACGCCTGTTTTATATAGCAAATGGTTAGGAATATAACTATTTAAATTAATTTCATCAAATTTAGAACTTATAATCATTTTATTTGCAGAATCCTTATCACCAAATTCTATTTTTATACGGTTTTTTCCTAATTTTTTTATGTTAATAATGGAGTTTCTGATTTCAGGGAAATTTGTGTGGACAAATCTACCTATAAACATAGGATGACATTTTCCTACATTTTTTTCTTTGTCGGTACTCTCTAAAAAAATGTAATAAGGGCCTGAATGATTTTCTTTAAATTTAGGTTTTTGATGAATGTTTTTGCTACTATTATCGTTTATATTACTAGTTGATGGTTGTGAATTATTATATTCTAAACCACGTATCTGATTATATGACGACACAGAATTATTATCATCCATAGTAGTTTCTACCTCAGAATTTGAATGCAGCGATTCAACAGAGCCAATAGGATTACCTGATTGTGCGAGTTGCTTGACTGAACCGATCGAATCGAATTCCATTTGTTCTTTAACATCAATTTTGAGATCACAATTAGAATTGTTAATCTTACCTATTTTTCCTTTTATGTTAATAGGGTCTTTGGAAAACTTTGTTTTCTTTTTTCTAGCCATACTGCTACCTGTAATTTTCTTTACGCCGTGAATCACATTTTCCACACTCTTATCGCCTGCATGAAGAATTCTATATGAAGATAATGCCCCCTTATCGGGGGGCAGTCGTACACCACCACTTGAATCAAGTGGCATTCACTTCAACTTCAAACACAGATATATTTATACAAATACACCAGGATTTATAATCAATTTTTATAATCTTACACTTTTTTAAATACACCAAGAGCAAACTAATACACGTTCTCACACTACCAAAGATAGAAACGAACTGTTCAAACTCTATATAACGCAATTAAATACCCGGTGCCTTCAATTTTGCTGTATATAGAGTTTACACTGTATAATATAATCTCTTTATCCGAACAAGTGCCAAATGTCTGTTCGAATTAAAGATCCGGGAATGAATAAAAATTATTATTTGTTTTATTTAAATAAAAGACTAAGATTGAATCAATATTAAAAATTGCCAAATAACGTAGAGCTGGCAAATCTGCAAAATCATATGATTAATTACAAAACACATTCCTTGTGTTTATTATACTTTTTTTATTATATTATAAAAAAATTTAAAAAAAGGTGATAACCATCATTTTATTTGAGAAGTCACTGAAACGATAGTTGAACAGAAATGTTAAAAATCTATGGAATGGTTAAAGAATAAAAACGTTAAACGTACCTATTTTGTTTCACCTATAATATAAAATTTTCCTAAAGCAGTTTGCCGTGCTGATAAAGTTTTAAAGGTCAGGAAAATCAATAAGCTCTAGCATGAAAAAATTAAGTTACTTACATTTTGTTCTTTGAATTAGTTTTAAACAGCGAGTTTCATAATATTTTTACACAGTAATCTAATAAACTAAATAAGTTTCGTGTAGAAGTTATACGTTGAAAATATATGTACTACGTATAGGAAAATTACAAAATGATGTAAAACTTTTAACAAAGGAAAATTTTTATCAAATATTTTTAAATTCACTGAGATAGACACTTGCTATAAATTGTTATAGCCTACATAATTTTGTTTCATTTGAATTCTCTATTACATATTAGTAGTATAGATAGTATCCATAAATACCAAAAAAATGAGATAATTGAGCGTAACGTCACAAAACAATAAATCAAATTCATAGATACACCTAAACTATTTACCTATTTCAAATACAGCTTTGGAAATATAAATTTGTTTGTGACACAATGTATGCTTGCCTATCCGGAAATTTTAATCCACTTCCGGTTGAGTTGAAATATTTACAGACGGTACTTCAAAACTAATGAAAATATCATACGACTTTAATCTATACTATTATATAAAGCTGTAGAGTTTGTTTATTTGTTTGGTTGAACGCGCTAATCTCAGGAATTACTGGTTCAAATTGAAAAAAATTTTTTTTATTGGATAGCCCATTTATCGAGGAAGGCTATAGGCTATATAATATTACGCTACGACCATTAGGAGCGGAGTTGTAATTAAAAATGTTGCAAAATGTATCTTAAAAATAAGCTTCTATTCATGCGAAATGCACTAACTAGATATACTCATATTAGCGTTGTGAGAACACAACCTCAGGTGGCTCAATCGGTAGAGCATGCGACTGTCAATATCAGGGTCGTGGCTTCGAGCCCCACGTTGGCAAATATATTTTTATTTTTTTTTTTATTTTTTACATTGCTTTCTTCTAAGGCTTACATTTAAATTTATTTTAATTTTATTTAATTAATTTAAAAAAAATATTAGTTAAAAAAAGTTTAAATACTGCTTTTTATCGACAAAAACTTTGGAACGGTAACTCCGATCATCATGAAATTTGGACACAACATTCATCTCGGTAAACTAAGATGAATGTGTGTAATCGGACGGGACCGCTAGTGTTTAATAAAATTTTTTTTATGCAAAATTTCAGTGATACTTGCCAAAATGTAATTCTCAAGGCGATCGATACACGAGACAGACGGTCTATTAAAAAGCCTCATTTATAAGAGTACAAAAACATCTTGACATTTTTACACCGAAAGATGACATTCTGCCCATTTTACTATCATCTAAACCTTACTGACACATATGGACATTTATCTTTCCATTTTGCAAAAACTGGCAATTATTATTTAAAAAAATAAGTGATGTCCTCATCAAAAAAAAAAAAAAAACATGTGAACTTAAATAAATAAAATTATCGACCAATTTTTCAGACAATATATTAACAAACAATATAAAATTAATACATTAACGTTTCAATCCGGATTTGGACCTTCTTCAGAATTGATCTAAAAAATATAAAAATAATTAATATTTAAATATAATTCGCTTTTTATAGAATTTTTCAAAATTAATTATGATTGTCAAAATAATGAAAAAATAATAACTTAAAGTTCGTAAGTGAGACAAAAATAACTGATATTAAGTTTCGAGAGTATGGTAAGAATAAATTTAATGGAAATAATTCATCGATCGACATCAAAATAATAAATGCTTTGTAAATAAAATGTACACTCTCGAAACTTGATATCCATTTTTTAGTCAATCTATCCATGAAAACTAATGTCTATAAAAATTGACCTTGAAATTTGGAATTACTGTAATAGGTTATTTGGCACCAAGTAAGAAAAAAAATTAATAACATACATATTCTTGACATATTTTGTAAAAAGCAAACGGGAAATCTTAATTTCTATTCATAATAATGCATTTTAAATTTTATAATACAATTTTAAGAATTGTATTTTTTAATCTGTTCTTCGAAACTGTACGCCATGTTGGATTCCGGCGTGACGTCACTTCATCTGTAAGCTACCTACGCTTATGTTGTGCTGTGTGGTACTTTGAAAATATTTTAAGTTATTATCATGTTTATAGAATAGAATAGAATAGAATAGAATAGAATTTATTACTGTAAAAAGAGACCATAGGTCTAATTACAAAGTCAAACAAGTAAAACATAAAAAATTATCATGTTTATAGACTTCTATCCCGTATTTTATTGACTTCGTATCATGGAACACGGTTTCGTAAAAGCAGAAAGTACTAATCTACTAAGGATAAATACGTTTAATAAATAAATAAAGTTTTACTAACGCTGGTAATGTAATAATCATAGCAATCTTATCTTGAATATTTTTAATTATACAGCGTTACTATGGTTACTGTGCACTATCTTTATTATTGACAATCATAGTGACGTCACGAGTCGTTTTCGCGCGAAAATTCATAATGATAAATTAAAAGTCATTTTATGGCACTATTCGGTTATAAAATATTATTATAAAAACTGTAGTGCATCTTTATCACTGCAGGCTTCATATAAAACTCTTTTGAAAAAATGGTTACAAGAAAAACTTAGAAAATTAGTGAGATACAGGATAGGTAGTATTACGATGTAGGTATGCAATATTGAAACGAGATAGATGAGTGTTTTAACGACTTGTGAGTCAGCTAACTTAACATGTCTAGTCTACTAGATTTATCGAACGTAATTTAATGTTTTTTAATATTATTATTACTCAAGCGTCGGACATATTAAATCACTGCCGCTATGTTTACATCTACATGTATCTACATTATACGTGTACATATGGGTACATTCTGAGGGTGACAAAACTCGTTAATTTTTGGAATTAGTACTCGAACCGAATAACTGGTTTGCACTCATTAACTGATAATTACCCGATACCAATAATTGGGTGTTAATATAAGGTGTTTCAATCTGTTTCTATCGGTTTTGTGCGCATGCGTCGACTTTGAACTGTTTTGTGACGGTACATACGCGGACATTGGTTGGAACGCTTTTGTGACCGTTTTGTGGTCAAATAATGCATCTATATTGTGCATCAAAATATGTCAATTGTCAAACTCATATGTCAATTTAGATTCCAGGATTATAAACAAACACAAGAGCTTTATAATCTTCATTTTTGAAATGATACTTCTAATGCGGCACTTTGACATTTTGGGGATAAAATAAAAAATGTTTGCTGTGTCACGATAAATGTCAAATTTGTTTGTCAAAAGCATAATTAGGTCTTTTAAGACTGTTATATCAACAAAAATTGTGTGTCCAACGACAATGCGTTTATTTCATTTTTTTATCAAAAAAAAATATCGTCATCGTCCTTTACACTCATATTTTTATCTTAATTCAATTCACCTATCAAAAGAAATTAAAATAAATCAGGTACTAAATTAAATTATTGCTTTCGCACAATTCAGCCAAAACAGACTCAGACGAAAACACATGTTTTGTTTATAAATATGAAACTACCTAGATATTAAACAGAGACAAACAATTTATGGAGACAAACGTAATAAAGTGCTTAATACGCATGTCAGTTGCAACAGTTTTGGTTGGAACGCGTTGCGCATGAGCGTGGAAATAATATTACCGTTTGCAGAGAGATTGGAACGTTTGCAAATAAGTTATAATTATTTTGTTACTATACTGTCCAAATTCTCAATAACAATCTCTCAGTCATTAGTAATAGACAAGTGAGTTCATATTATATAAAACTTATAGACAAATAAGATTAGAAGTGACAACGAAACCGAATGCGCCCTCATAATACAAGAAGAGCTCTACAAATACAAGCTAAATCCAATAGACAGTATTTTCACAGCCGAACTATTCGCCATAAAAGCCAGCCTAAAAATTATAAATGAAAGACCGAATCAACAACAGGACGTAGTACTAATCATAAGCGACTCCCTCAGTTCCATCTCAGCAATTAGGCAAACCCATTCAAAGACCACCATGATTATTGAAATCAGATAACTTATACAGGAATTAGCTCATAAAAACATCTCAGTTACTTTTCTGTGAGTCCCGTCTTACGTTGGAATCCCAGGCAACGAACAAGCCGACGCCAATGCAAAAGAAGCTCTAACAACTGAAACACATACACAAGAAAAATCAACCAGTCCAGAAGACATCAAAAACTACATCACAAAGTCTATCCACTCTCTGTGGCATAGACAATGGGAGAATACAATCAATAACAAACTACGAATAATTAAAAACAAACCCATTTTCAGGGAAAACCACCTCAAGCTAAACAAGAAAGACGAAACGGCACTCACCAGACTCAGATTAGGCTACTGTAAAATAACCCACACATACATCATGACTAAAGAAGACCCTCCAGTGTGCACCCTCTGCGACAAGCTCATCACCGTTGATTCCCTCCTCGTCGAGTGCCCCGCATATTCTCTCCAAAGAACTACCACTGGACTTGATCAGAATCTCCATGATGTCCTAAGAAATGAAACAAAAAATATTCAAAATTTAATACACTTCCTCCACTTAACAGAACTAATTAAAAAAAATTAACCTATCGCCTCTCCTCCTTACCCTAACACAGCACCTCTCTGTGACAATATATTTATAAGCTAGCTGTACTATTCTTTGAACATTTTAACTAGTTATACTTACCATTATGTACTTACCAATCGATGTAAATCAGTGCTAATGATCTTCAGGTTGATGCACGATAACTCGATGTGCAAAGTATCTACTCACTACTGGAAATTCACAATTATTGTTTAATATATGAGTAACATATAACTGTTACTAGCCGTTTTAAGTGCGGAAAATTTCTTTTTATAAATTATTTTTTTTTGCGCAGTGAAAAGAGGAAGGCGTTTGGGGAGAGTTATTTAAAAAACAATGACTGGGTCGTATCAATGTGATGGTGTTTTTTTTTTTTGCATAGTGACAAGAGGAAGACGTTTGGGGAAGTTTTTTAAAAAACATTTACGGGGTCGTGTACACAAAGTGAAATAGTAATAGAGTAATTCTACATTAGTAGTATATGTGATTTCTGATTGTTTAAATTAAGAAAATGACAGTGAAAGACAAAAAGAAGTTCCATTTTTTTGCGTATTTTTGAGGAAATTTGTGAATATTCCACAAAGTCTTTTTTGGAACGTCAAAATTTAGCGTTTTCTATGACTTTAAAAAAAGTTATCGTACTGGACCCGACAAATAATATACCAATATGTCAAAGGTTTCGAGTATTCAACTACTCGGTTCTAGTAGAATACTCGTCGTCATCCCTTTTTATGCACACACATAGCGGGATGCTAAAACAAAGAGCTTACACAACGAATTACAAAATCGATTGTTCAATCAACAAACGGTGTGAAAGGTATAGGAATCCAATCGGATCAACTGCGAATATAACGTTGCATGTGAGTACAGAGTGTTCGAAAGTAGAATAGGTACTTACCAAGCAACAAACAAATACCACTAAATACATCAGCAATAAACCAAGGAAATTTCATACAGTTGCACATCCGATACCCATAATAGCAAGCATATACGCAAGGACTACCAACAAAAAAAAATAAAATTACTAACAAATTAATTATTATCTATAAATAAAATTTGCTACTTACCATATATGTTATTATATTTTGAAATATTATACCATGTAAACAGTGCTAGTGGCATAAGCCGATGCACATTTTTTGTTTGTGTTTGTTTAATAAAAAAAAGGTGTTCGAAAGTTATTTTTTAATAATTCGAACAACCCAGATTGTTTTTTCATTTTAAAAGTCTCACCATGTAGTTTTACTGAAACCGTACCATATATTTGATAATATGTAACTAGGCTTTGCACATGTCCATTTCGTTTTTGGGTTCTTATTACTTATAACATATACACACTTTCCAGTTAACGATTTATACAACTATGAGTACCAAATTCAAATCTGGTCAGTGGTTTTCAAGTTTATCTAAAAGAGGTTTACCATATGAAACAAACTTTTGGTCCAGGATAGATTTTTACTTAGCAGCTAAGATTCTCTTTAATTAAAATTAGGTAGCCAAACTTTGTTTACAGATGAATCCGGTTAGAGTACCATAACTCGATGTGCAAAAAAACCACTGAAAATACACAATTATTATTTTATATAACAATATAACAGTGTTATTAGCCGTTTTAAGTGCAGAAAATCGATTTTATTATATTTTTTTTTTGCGCAGTGAAAGGAGGAAGGCGTTTGGGGGGGGAGTTTTTTAGAAAAACAATTACGGGGGGGTGTATACAAAGTGAGATAGTAATACAGTAATTCTTACACTAGTTGCTGTGACGTGTATATGTGATTTCTGATTGGTTAGATTAAAAAAATGACAGTAAAAGACGAAAAGTATTTTTATTTTTTTTACCTATTTTTGAGGAAATTTGTGAATATTAGCAGTTTTTTTTTGAAACGTCGAAATTTAGCGGATTCTATGCCTTAAATAAAAGTCAAAATTTGGGCACATCGAGTTATCGTACCAGCTGGGGATAGGAATCGTAAACATAAATAAATTGCATTAATTAATAAAATTCAAAGCTGAATATAAACAGGAAGATGGCACATGTAACTTATGGGAAAAACAATAGCTCAAACCCGACATTGCCAGTTTCAGGGTGATGTTAAGATTGTGTCTTTCAAAGGCCGAGATACAACTTGTGCAAAAAAGTAGTTAATCATTTATTTCAAAGCATATTTCCTGACAATTGTGCTAGTAAATTGAAATTAATATTAATCACTGAATTGTCTAAAAAAATTTGGCAATTTCTTTCATCCTCAAGTATATATTTAAAAATAAATCATTACAATTTTTTTCAATGTTGTGCTATAATAAGAACTCAGTATATATCGTCGTTGGTTCTGTAATATCTCGTATGTGCATAATTGGCAGATTTTACGTTTTTTAAATGAAAAGATTCAGGAAACGGAGCTATATACACTAGTATAACCTCCAAATTAATTTTACAGTAACCAACAAGGGGAAGTAACTCTTATGTGAAAAGTTGTATCAAATAATAATTTCCTCCCATGTGCCAATAAATTCGAAATTAACGTTAAATATTTTTTAGAAAATGCTTCGTCCTAATTAAACATGTATAGTGAAGATAATAATAATAATAATATATTTAGCAGTAAATGAGACCTAAGTCTATTACATAGTCAAATACAAATACATATAAAAGGTGTCATTTAAAAACATTTAAAAATTCATCAACAGAGTAAAAACAGTGATTTAATAAAATTTCCTTTACCTTTATTTTAAATTTTTTAAAGTCTAGGCACTTAATGCTCTCTGGTAAAACATTAAAATATCTAATTCCAGTGTTTCTGGGATCTTCAGAAGCTAGTTTGGTCCCACAGAAGGGCTGTATTAAATTCTCGTCATAGCGAGTGGCATAAGTATGAATTAGTAATATACCTCTGAAATTGCTAGTTCTTACCATCGCATTGCTGAAATAACCACTTTTTGGCCTTTCCTGCAAATTTTACTTTTTGCACATAAGAGGTATTACAGAACCAACGACGATATTCTTTTTGCACACACCCCTAAAAGATAGTTGCCTTCATATTTGTATAGCGGTGGTAAAATGACTCAAGACGCACTCTTGAATTGAATATATGCATTCTTAGCAATCCACCAGTAATTTTCAAAAGCGACCTGTCATTTACTATTTTATAGTTCTATAACATGAAGAAAGATGCCTAAACAGCACAAAGCAGGTGTACTTTTTGTAAATAATTAAATTTAATACAAATAGCTACACACTTACCTGTCAAATATATTTATAATGTGTGAAAAACGATTTTATACGAGGTACGTCTAGAAAATACTATATACAGCAGAACCTCGATAAGTTAAAGTTCAAGGGAAACGTTTAAAAATTAAATTTATCGAGTTTTTTACTTATCGAGAGTTGAAGTTAGAGAGGTTTTGGAAGTTCAATTTTTAACTTAACGAGATTCAACCGTTCTAATAGTGAAAATTAATAACGTTCTTGGCAAAATATGTTCTTTGTATATTTACTCACGATGACTTACTGATAATACTTTAAGTTATGGAGGTCATCAAAATATTATTTTAAGTTATCGAGGGCCAACGCTCAAAATATTTGTTTAAGTTACCGAGGTTTTGTCCTTTAAGTAATAGAGGTTTTAGGCTTTGAGGGGAAGAAAATAAAAAAAAAAATTAAGTTTTCAACTTATCGAAGTTCTACTGTAGTATATATCTCGTGGTTGATTATTTTATAACTTATGTCGCTGGCGCTCGTTTTTCCATAGTGTAATACTGCGCCATTAAATAGTAATTCACGCACTCAATACTTAACCTACTTTTACATTCTGTAAATGAAAAAAATTGGTTGTCTGTAAAGTCGGTTTACGGACGATAGTTTTACGTGATAACGTATTCCGTAATACATAACCTAAATTTATATAATAATTATAATAATTCGAATCTATGATATTGCATCATTCGCTTCAAATTTAGGTAAATTTTATTAAGTAGAATAATAAAACACTATAAAAAGTACACTATTATTATATAAAAAACAACTATGGCATGTATCTCTTTTGCGCATACGCCGATTTTCCCCAAAAAATTTACAAAAATTTCTAGTAAAAATAGATAGAGTAAAAACCGTTTTAAAAACTATATTATTATTATATAAAACATCATTATAAGAGATATATTCTTTTACGCATGCGCCGATGTTCCCCAAAAACAATAGGCCACTTCATATTTGCATATCAAACATCCTCCCAAAATTTGGTTTCAATCCGCTTATCCTTGGTGTCGGAATGATAAGAAATGTCAAAAGTGACGTTTGCAACTGTCAAAGTATTATGTTCTAATAATAATTAGTTATTCCAATAGTTAACTTAGAAGGCGTTGCATTTCACAAAATACTAATGTCAAAAAATTGAATTAAACATTAGAAATGCAGCCGTTTTCATGTTAAGACAAGACATACGTTATTTTCTAATTTCCATGTACGGCAAACAAAGACGACCGACCGCGTCGCGTCATGCATTAGACAACATTGCATTTATACAGCTATTTTTCTATATAAATTTGTATAAAAAAACTGTTTAGGCAAATTCTGTTATACGAAATCTATGTAAAATGTTCTCCTCTTTCGTTTAAGACTGGTTTCAAACCGATCTGATTTAAATTGAGCGAGAAATTAGCAAAAAGCACGCACAGGGTCAGGCGGAACGTTACGCGTTACGCGTTACGAACGTTAGGAACGTTACGTTACACTTTTTCGTGCATGCAGTCGGTGTTTTATCAATTTATAAGATTGGTGATTCATCAATTTATAAGACTTTATCACGTCAAAAAAAAAACAGACGATACTTTTTCTGGTTGCCTTCTGTTAAAACATAGAGACGATTAGGTGTAGTAATTTCGAAGAGGACAGCTCAACAATATTCCGCTATTGGACAGATAATTATTGCAGCAACAGCATTCTACTGTTTAAGCATCGAAATCAATACTGCAACACACCGCCACACGTAATATGTATATTACCAGTACTGCCACCACATACACCGTATAACTACACCCTATATGTATGAAAGCTGTTCAACTTCATAAGAAATTAAATGGAAATATGCACTATAATTATTAAATGATTTAAAAACGTTATATATATATCATTGTCAAAACCATTAGAATAGGGATTTTTCGGATAACTATTTTTGAAAATATGATAATTGAGTGTTGTCCTTCAAATATGTATTTTGATGTTTTTACCTTACTTAATCCTATATGTGTTATTAACTACTCTAAAGGTGAGATTTATTTTATACACTAAACATTAAGATTGTCAATTATTTCGTCTTCCTTAGCTTATTGAATATTATAAAAATCAACGCGAGACAAATTTCCCCTGAAAAGTTCAAACTAAATAAAACGACGTAATTTTTATCTATAATAATATACAGTTGAAAGAAAATTTTTAAATGCATGAAATTAGCATCAGCATTAAAAAATTTGATTAATATTTTTTATTCAACACGCGTGAGTAATATGTAATTTCGGGGCCCTGCTAAATTCGGGAGAAATAATAAATTACTTCATGTTGACGCGTAGAGTGCTAATAATGAGCCGTACTGTGAGATAATGAATTTTCTGGACCAATAGGAACGCAGTTAAATAATGAAAAAAAACTGCACAGCTTCTGGACCAATAAGAACGTGGTAGGAGGTATTGTATATATGAAAACAGCATCGCAATTCAGTGAAAGTCAGGGCCATCTTGTGTGCATCGAGGCCAGTGGGTACGTCAATCAATGAAGTAATTTATTATTTTTCCCTCTTTATCAGGGCCCCGATTACATATTACTGGTGCTATTTGAATAAAATATTATGTGCGACCATTGATCGAAGGAGAATATTCCACTCGCATGTTACCGCACTCGCTAAGCTCGTGCGGCAAATTTCACGCTCATGGAATCTTCTCCTTCTCTCACTAGTCGCACAATATACTATTAATGTTTTTTACCTGATAAAAAAAATTATTTTATTCAAAAAATTATTAATTATTTCAATTATTTTAATCTACCATTTTTATATTTTCCTGAGATATTTTCTGAAATAAGCTAAAGTTATTTGAACCTACTACCAATTCATATTTTTAAATTTATTTTCTATTAATAAGTCGACAATCCAGTTGACACAGCTTTATGGTTAGAACCTGGAAACTGGGGGCTTGTAATAGAGAAACTATAGAGACGCCATATAAACAACAACATTGCTACACGCCACAATTTTTAGTTTATAGATTTTTTCTTTTTACTATATGTATATGTGATAATCAACAAGTGTGAAATGAAAAAAATAATAGCATTAGTCCTTTTCCGTAATATTTTATTACTTCCTATTTTTGATAAGCGCCGGATGCAAAACAGTATTATCAGTGCGAGCTTTTATCATAATTACGTCCGGATTCATGTCTAATTTCAGTTTCAAAGACATTTTGTACGCCTTTTTCATGTAACGTCTCCTCTTATCTTTAATAATTTCTCAGCTAAAAATTCTTTTCGTTTTATCAGAATAGTAAAAATTAAGTAATGTATACAACTCTAGAATAATTCGGCAAATATGTGACATAATTTGTAAATTACTTATTATTTATATAATATATAAAACAAAGTCCCCCGCCGCGTCTCTCTGTCTGAATGCGATAAACTCAAAAACTACAGAACGGATATTCCAACGGTTTTCACTAATAGAGAGTGATAAACGAGAAAGGTTTCTGTATATAATTTGTAAATATTTTGTACAAAATGGCAGACCTATTATAGTGTTTAGTCAAAAAAATTGTTTTCGTAAGCTTACATGGCTAACGCTGGCCAAATCTTTAGAGATACATCAAAGAATATATTATCTACTTTGATAGTTCTGCTGTGTAGATGGGAAAATCAATATAATATTTCCAAAACAGTTTTGCACCCGAGTGAAACCGGGACGGGCCGCTAGTAAAAAATAAAACAGGTCTCCTTTGTCTCTACCAGCACTTAATTAGAAGTCAGCGTAACTAAACTATTATGACTTTAATTGAGCTACAGCTGCATTTAATACTGGCATTTGACTATAATTAGGGAAAAAACACATTTTAATTTTTTACGGGAACTTAGACCAAAGACTGATATTACTGTCGCAAATTGGAGGAGGCCTTTTCCTTGCCGTGCAGTGTTGGAAATATGCAATTTATTATAAATTCCTCTTTTGGAGTGAAACTTCTTCAACGATGTACCTATCTGTTTGAAATTTTCTGTGCCATTGAAGTGGAAATGATAACGTTAAAAGGGAAATGATTCAACCTTGTTTGCTTATATTTTGCTAAATTAAACTCAGATAGGTTCGAAAACTGTCTTAAGCGAACGAGGAGAAATTCTTACATAAATTTATAATAATAGAATGTGGTCAAACAGTTTTTTATACGGTAAAAAATAGGATAAAATATCGATTTTACCTGATAAATCGCGCGTTTGTTTCGGTTGTCTTTGTTTGTTGCACAGCACGTGTAGTATGAAAGGAAAATCCAACTAACGGGATCATTCCAACTTCAAAAATATTGACACTTGACATATTATAATGAAAATAACATTTCTGTATACGGTGACGCGTACGGTGACGCAGGTAACGGCTAGTGTTATGATATTCGCTATTCATTTACATGATTACCTATATATTATAATATGTTGTCACGTCATGTAAAATTAATTAAAGCACAGTAGGCCAAGCTGTAGAGCATTTTTGTTGACATAAAGACTAGTAGCAAACCGATTGTGCGATGATATAAAAGATAATATGCACATGAATAGGTATATGTTTTTCACTCGTGTTTCCGGTCCCATTAGTTAGTTATCAACAGTTTATTGCAAAAAAAAACGCGATTTTTGTCTTTTTTTGCTTGTAACTTTGAAACTAATGGAGCAATCGGAATGCCCCAATGAAATGGTTTGTAGAGAGTTGAAATATCTACAGAATGAGAGGTCGAATGTCTTAATCGGATAATTAGGTCCTGAAAAATTAAGGAAAAACTAGAAAATTAGGCGTTTTTATGAAAATTTATAGCTCCGTCATTTTTTGAGCTGGAGCGCTAAAATTTTGAGAGAAAGTAGGGATAGGGTTAAACTACGAAACAGATGTGCAGGACAAATGAAAAACGTATTTTTTTATTTTCAAAATATTTCGGAAACTATAATTTTTACTTAAATTTTTTTAGATAGAATAACAAACCGTTATGAAAAATATACTATTATAATATAAAAAACAACGTTATAGCATATATATCTTCTGCGCGTGCGCCGAATTCCCTCATAAATAATAGGACTATTCTTATTTGCATATTCCCAAAAGTCGGTTACAATCCGCTCATCCATCCGTTTGACCTGTACCGTGTTCAGACTGATAGAGGCAAATACTTTTTCCAAAAATATGTTTTTTGGATTCTGAAAACCTGAAAACGAAACAAAAATTGTAAAATTTGAAAAGTGAATTTTGTCCTAAATTAAGTAGTACCATTTCCTAGTTGTGGTGTTGGAATGGTATAAAAGGAGTAATCCTTATTAAAATAAACGGACAATATTCCGTACGTACCTGCCTTCCCAAACATATATTATGTAGCTACGTGGTAAATGTTAAACAGCCATGTACATCCCATTATGCGGCGGCAAACCGTGGACCATATTTACGCTAACATTACATACTTAAAACAATTTAAACAGATTTGTAATTATACAGATGAACGTTCCTGATTGTCCGACCACGAAACACAAATTACTGGCCTATTAATTACAGAAATTACAAAACTTTGACTTTTTATTACAGCAGTAACATAAACTTCATTTTACCTGTACCCGCGTATTTGTCATTAATTTCATTGTCAATTAAAAATGTTTTACTAGAATTTGTTTGAATCCTTTGAAAAACTGTCTGACTGAAAATTGAATTTTAAAATTGGTAAGGATTTTATGCAAATAATATAATTCAAAGGGTCAACGGAGAAATAACATCTAGTATATAGGTAGTAGATTTTTACGTTTCACCCAAAACACGGTTTCGAGAGATATAAGCCCTTTTCACAGAAAATATGTTTGTAGCATTTACAAGATTGAAAAAAAATCTAAAGAATATAAAAAAGTTTATATATTTTAAAAGTGGTGTGTTGTAATCGAAAAGAAATGGAAACATTTGATATTAGAAAGTTTCCTTTTATGAATATGTAAAATAAACTAAAATTCGTTTATTTTGTTTTAATAATAAAATATTTCAGATATGTGATAGTGATTGTATATCAAATCTTTGAATAACGTCTGATTAGAACACTTCAATAAATAAAATTATCGACCAATTTTTCAGACAACTATATTAACAAAAATATATAATAACAATTCAACTCATTAACGTTTTGGTCTGAATTTGGATGTTCCTCAGAAATGCGCTAAAAAATACAAAAATTAATTAACAATTAGTTTATAGTATTTGGTTTATATTTAAGTTATTAGGTATATTAAGTTATTTTATATAATATCGAAACGTTAATGAATTGAATTGTTATTATATATTTTTGTTAATATAGTTGTCTGAAAAATTGGTCTATAATTTTATTTTTTGAGGACTGTAGTACAATATATTACGACGAAATGAGATAATTAGCCGTATTCTGCTATTTGAGTTCTAATCACTGTGCTTAGGTAACCATAGTAATGAAAAAAAATACATACAAAAATGATTACACAACGTGTTTATTTTGATAAACACTTGGTAATCACGGTGGTTAACATTAGCGGAATAGCCCTGAATATGTAAAAAATGAGAGCCAGCAAACTTAACAAACCTCACGAGCTGTATTATCATTACGCACGAAATCTACGTGATATTTTTTGCACGTAGCCCCTACAAAATAATTGGGTTTCACATAAGATTCAGTATATTTTTAACTTTTTTAATAGTTTGTTTATGAAACAAACTTTACTTCTATATTTTAGATTGCTTATGGAAATTATTATTCGCGTCGGCTGTTGTTTTACATATAAGGTGTTAGGTGATACGTTATAGTTTTTTAATATTACTGAATTGGTTAGATCGCGAATTTTTGTTTTTCATTACACTACTGCCATAAGGCATATTATACAATAACTTGGATAATAATAAATGGTTAAATTTAACTCAAATTTTTGTTTCAGGTTTCAATATCAGTGATGACTTATGGTAAGTTTGTTTTATTGCTCTGAGATTAAGACATGTGTAAAATAATAAATTACAAATTAAGCACTTGTTGTCCTTACTTAATAATCATTATTTCGTAATGATCTTCAATATTTGTACGACTTCGGATATTAGAACGATATATATTATGTATGTATACAGTAAATACTTTAAACGGCTTGCGTAGAGCATTCAGAAAATGCTAAATATTGATACTTTTACGCATAAATAGTATTTATCAAAGGTGTCGATGCCTCGATTGAAAAGTATCAATTTAATTATTTTAATGTTGGAAAATAATATAATATATATAATAAATATAAAGTACGTCATGTAATGATAAAAATGCTTCTAATTAATAATATACCTACATGAATGAAATATTTAACTTTAAATGCATTGTTATCACAAATAGGTATATGATGTGAATATGATCATTTATCGAATAAGAAACCAGATGTTAATTTACCTTATTTTTAAAATTCTAATTTTTTGATATGTCAAAAACGCTGCTCGCCATGATGGTTTGAAGTGTGACGTCAGACTTGTAGTAAACACAAATATACATAATTATTTATAAACACGCGACACTAAGCAAGCCTCGTGCAAACTATACCGCGTGCACGTGTTTTCATACTATAAAGATGATGTCACAGTAGATAAACATGGCGGCTCTTGTTTTCGCGTCAGCTTATACGTTTAAAATTGAAAGTTCTATTTTATTCTGTGAAACTGTTAAGTACATATTTTAAGCGAAATAAAAATTCAGCTGAACTAATAGTTTGATATGAACATTTTATGACAATAAGAAAAATGAGAGGCAAATAACCTTTAACATTTCGTCTGTATTACAATCTATTTTCCAGTTATGGAACTGGATCCATCTAAGGGATGCCGCCTCTTATAACCAGTTTAGACGTATGAATCCAATGTACTTTACTGTAGGTCGTAAAGAATTTTCATCCCTTTTTTTTGTTTAAAGACGTAGTCCTATGTTCAGGCTCGTTTTCAACCATTATTTCAGAATTTTTTTTTTAATATCAAAATAATGTACGATGTTTTCAGTTTTGTTACATGTTTTTACTGACATCGTAAACTAAGAAAAAAAAATTTTTTTTGCTTAATTTTACGCCATTTTATAATTGTTTTTTTAACCTAAAGTAAACAACTTTAAATGAAGGTAGGTGGGTAGCGCGGGTGATAACGTCACTTGGAGTCAACTGAATTATAAAAATTAAATTGGTTATTGTTTCGTAGGCTTGTTGCTCTATCCCGTACTAGAAATAAACATTTTTATTGATAAATAACAAAATGGTGGGTTTTAGAAAAAAAACAACGAGAAAATCGCGATTTTTTCGTTGAAAATCGGTTAAAAAAATAGAAATAATTTTTATAATTAGGTAAGTAATTCTAGTACCGGACGGAGCTATTGTTGTGTAGAATACCCTGTGCAAAACTGAAAGCAATCGGTTGTATACAATTGTTTCAATCACCCGCGCCGCTTAGAAAAACGTAGTTTTGAGAAAAACGCGTTTAAAGTTTTAATTTCAGATTTCTTACAAAAAAATAAAAATGAATGTTTACACTAATCAGCTATGCCTGGTGTATAGTAAACCTTCCGTTTCTTCAAAGGCATCGTTTTCTGCTAATTTGTTTGCTCTACTCTGCGAGAGTATAAGGGTAACGTGATAACAATTGAGAGGTAAGAGCAGGTAAGAGTCATACCGTAAGACCGTTGCTGCTCTCGACTATATGCTATAGCTTTGTAAATATTTAATATTTCGATCTAAAATTTTTACAGTATTTTCTCAATATATTATATACTTACTTACTAAAAAATAATTTCGTTTTTTCAAAACCCGAACACCAGACTACGTCCTTAAAGAAGAAAAACGTATTTTGGTTCTTTTTTATCTGTAATACAGCTTAACTAAGTCTTGACTAGGGTTTCTGCTCAAGAATTCTCGAGAAATTTGTCTTTAGTCGAGACGGAAAAAAACTCAACGCCTCGAGAACTCGACAAATTAATTCCGTGCGCTACATTTCCAAACTGGTAGGGACAAACGGCAATGCGATTTAGATTGTTTGATTTGAATATGTCAACCAACAAAATCTTGGCATGAGCGCCGATGAATCAAGCATCGACACTGAGTACAGCCGAAATTAGTAATATTTTTATGTTAATATAATTGACGACTTCCGAAATAAACTAAATACATTTTAAAACAACTGTATAATGTATATAATATGCATATTATTATTAAAGCAGTTATACTAACACTATGAAATAATTTGCGCGTTTTATTTCTGTAATAAAAACAAGCCTATGATAAAAATATTCGTTTAATTTAATTTTGACAAAATCTTTATAGCTGTTACGCGGAACTGAAATGTAGTAAAAGCTTAACCTACATAAATACTGAGATTTCATATCATAAATTATATCTCAAACGAGGCGATGTATTCTTAAGAGCTTTTAATCAAGATTGATGTTTATGAGCTTTCTTATTATTTATATACACACATACACCAGTGCGTTCGTACATAAAATATTCATGTACACTGTTGATATGACACCATGGAAAAACGCTTTAAAAGAAATTTTCGATTATCCATACTGCATATACTACAGTGAGTCTTCTACTTTCTCATATAAGGAATATTTTTATTTTATACTAGCGGTCCGGTCTAGCTTCGCTCGAATTTGTAGATTAAAATGAGTATTAGTAAACTATCCTTAAAGATATAGACATATGCCATCGCGGATTTTTCTGTAGACCTATAAAAGAGGAACAATTCCACCATACAATGTTTTGTTATATCTCAAAGGAATTAAGCAGCGTTTTCGATGAAAGCTCACAGTCGGCTTGATTTTTTCCGACATCTTTAACAATAAACGTCATATTTCAAACAATTTACACGAACCATTTACAAATTATACACATAAACCTTTCTCTTGAATCACTCCGTCCTATCGCACGAAAATTCATTCAGTAGTTTTTGAGTTTATCGCGTTCAAATGTGTGTCATGTAGGGAAATTAGATTTAATCAATTAGTTACTTATGTAGCTTGTGAGATATCTCTACTAACCATTGCTCACTGCTTCCAATGTTATGGCAAAAATTTTATCTTATCTGAAAATAACGATTACTAATTTAACGTTGATTTATCCCTGACATCTAGCAACTACTACCTGAATTTCAGACAACGACTGATTACATGTTAATGCCAGTTTTGACAGAAATTTTCTTATTTTTATTCAATTGTACCCGAATACAAAGTCTCGTATAGGTACTTTAAGTATAGATATCAGTTGACGTTATGACAATTTTCCAGTCCACCAATACGCAAACAGACAGACTGACACACAAACAATAATTGTTCCAGATGAGAAAATGCCTTCTAGAATATTATTCTAGAAGGCATTTTCTCATCTGGAACAATTATTGTTTGTGTGTCAGTCTGTCTGTTTGCCTTCTAGAATATTATTCTAGAAGGCATTTTCTCATCTGGATGTAAATACTACAAAATATCTAAAAATGCGCAAAACTTTGTAAAACATTAAATTAAAAACAAAATTTCCGTCATAATTGTTATGATATTTGTGTTGGGGTGCCTTCACTCAATCCGCGAGAAATTTGTAACAGTAAATAACAGTCAAAATTTGATGAAATAAATTATACGAAAATACAGTTAATGCGATTTACTTTTACATTTCAAAAATTAATTATCCATTGAGAAGGAATATCGGCAATAATCATTATAACAAATTTGGAACACAGCCTCGTTCCGACTTAAAAAAAATGTATTAATTTAAATTTTGTTCGTAACGTCGCGTTACCCTAAAATAAATAGATATTGGATCGGAACGAGACTGTTAGAATAGCTGTGGCGAAAGATGAAGCCACCGCGTCATAGTGACGTGAACGCATAACGCCCGCCTTTTAGCTTGCTATTGGCTGTTTCGGAGATCCATGTGCGTCGAGTGTTTATTTTTATTCTACCGCCATATCTACCGCTATAAATAAATATGTCGAATGTATTCCACACGCCACGGTCTGCGGGCAAGTAGGCGTTCACTACCATATTATTGATGACGTGCCTGTCTTCAACTCTCACCGGGGGCACTATACTCGTATTAACTATCCTTTCTTTGGGTATACTGTTGCGCATTTCCCCCCCAGTGATGGGCCTATGGGAGTTTCTAGAAAAGACTATACAAAACTCGAAGGTCAACCAACAACTAAGAAAACAGGTAACGAACACTCGACCTTGGAGACCCACACACATGTAAAGAAAAGGAACTCGATTCGTCCCGAACATTTTAGAAGATGGACCGAGAAACTATATAAGGCGAAGCAGAGTGAGCAAGTCAGTAAGTCAGTCAGTCAGTTATAGGAGCTGTTCGTTGTTTTGACACAGTGCTCCGGAATTACGACATAAATTTAGTTAATCTGTGGAAATAAATTAACTCTAGTGAGTGCAATTATAAATCCGGTTTTAAATAAATGACTTATAGTGAATAGACAAGTGTGCTGATAAACTTAGTGTTGTGTTCCTGTGTGTTGTAAATATTTCTTTGTACATAATTTAGTGACTCTTTATTCTCTGTTACTTAGTCTTTTATTTTATAATTTAGAACTATTAGTTTTGTTAACGTTATTATTCGTTAAGTTAAAGAAGTACGCTTTCGTTTTTGTATTTAACCGTTTTGTTAAACAATTATTCTTGTAAATAAATAATTTCGGCCACGGACTACAGCAGTTTTGTTACAATGTATTATAAATAGAAGGAATAATCAGTTACTTTGTGAAATATATTTCTATTCTATTAAATGGGCAGTTAAGATATCACAAATTCTACAACCGAATACCGTACATAACGATGACATAGTTCATAAATAATATTGTGTTTTAAACATACAGTTTATTTTACGCTTGTTCAAAAAATATTTTTCATCGAATATATATTATAAATTTTGCATGTACATGGTATCCACAGTGACCGAGCTTTGTGTATCTTATGAGATATATATCTGTATTCTATTACATTTACGGCTGGGAAAAGTTAGCCAAAGAAGAACGAACAGTGTTCCGGAGCTCTAGCTATCATACCGTCTGGGGATAAGTTTCCCACACTAAACATCACCACCGCCCTGTCTATAGAGACACTAACTACACGTGTCTGTACACATAAAGTTTATGTAGACGTCGAATGACCGAAGGGGCTGTTCGTTCTCAACGTCACGTAGCCAAGAAGGTGTAAAATGAAGTGATAAACCATCAATATCAATGCTGAACTATTATATTACCTACCACATTTTATGGTAACGGCCGATCAAAGTGTGTCGAGCTTTTAAAAAATAGTTACTTTGGATATATTTTATAAAAGAGATGGCTTAAGTAGAGCTTCTGCGTTTTTAAGAACTCTATAAATGACGGTCTTGAAGAAATAAAACGAGGATTTTGCGTTAATCCTCTACGCCAGTGGTGTCAAAGATACGGCCCGCGGGCCGTATCCGGTCCTCAAGCCATCTCAATACGGCCCGCGATCAGAATCTATCCAGTGAGGATTTTAGACACCTGATATCAACGAGCTTATCAAAAACAAGAGACCTCAGGTTTTTGGATCCTCAAGCTCATGAGAAATTACCCTTTTTAGTACCTTTAGATGAAAATTGATTTAAACTAAATAAATAAAGATTTTAATTTAGTATGTGCTTTAGTTTTTAATTTAGAGTGTGGCCCGCTAAGACACCCTAAATTTTATAAATGGTCCTTTTGAAAAATCAGTCTGACATCCCTGCTCTACGCTGTTAATATACGGATGTACAATTGTTGTAACCGAAAACCAGTATTCGTGTCTGTAACGTTTTGTGAATGACTCATGCGACCATAAGTTTCATTTCTGTTATGTGTAGTATAAACTGTATGGTTATTGTTTGTGACGATAACGGTTATCAAAACGTTTCACTGTAAAAAAGTTTTTGTTGCGCAGTGAAAAGCGGTGGGATATGGGGGAGTTCCTTAAAAAACTGTTTCGGGGTGTAGTTGATGCGATGGTGTTTTAGAAATTATCAAATTCTCACACCTAACATTATTTTCTATTAATAATATTGATTGACCGCAAGTGGGACCATAATTGTTTTGACCGCAAATGGCACAACCGCAAATGGCACTAATTTTTTTATATTTTTATCAATTATGTAATTTAATTTTACTGATGTTATTATATTTATACGACCCTTTGCATCCACCGGTTGGCTATGCAAATACAAAATTATTTATCAATCTATCATAATGTGTACTCAGAAAACCCGCAATAATTCCAAATGACACACAAATATGTTATTGTTAATGATAAATTTCACGACAATACAACATACGAGTAACTTTGGTTTGTTTCTACAAAATATAACAGAATATAGTTTTGCAATTTCGAAACCGAAAAGTGATATAAACATGTGACTAAAAAGACAAGATCGCAACGATTTCTGATATCCTGACTAACTGTAACTATTGTATTATCCAACGCAAACCTGATCCGGGAATCTTTAACGCGACCATTGAAAAACATTGTATGATCACACGATCACATTGACACGACGGATAAAGGAATCTGACAGCGCTGGCTACTAACTGGACAATATTCAACCCATTTACTCGCTTTGCAATGACGGAGCAGTTTTTTAGAAAAAAAAAAACTGGCGCTACTGAAAATATTCAAACAACAAAAATATCGATACAGATAATCTCCGTCTTTTTCATTTCTATGGGCTATGTGCAAGGAGGCGGAGTTACAAATTTATCGATGTGAGCGTTTGTGGTGAGCACTAGGGGAAACTTTAAACTCACATTTTCGGTATGTCAGTGAGAAATGTTTATTTAAAGTGGAAATAGTTATAATTCTATAAAGATTTTAAAATACAAAGAACTAGGCGATCTGGAAATGCTTGTTGTGTTCCGGGCTGTTGCGCTGATAGCGATTTAAGTAAAATAAAGATCATTGGCACCACAATTTGACGTTACGCCGTCAGTGTAAACAAATTAATTATTTATATCTATATAACCCTCATGTACATTTTATGTTATGCTATATATATAATGGTTTAATATCTGAATTTTACTATATATAAAATTAACAGCAGTTTTCCTTAATACATTTTTTTTGACACATCGTGGCCAACTAAAATTTTTGACTTATCACCATGGAAAAATGCGATTTCCATAATAAGTGAGTTAAATATTTCTCTATTACGCACTAGCGGCGCTAGTAGACTTCATGCACACAGCCTATAGCGTGCGTCCGTAGAAAGAAAACCGTACTTGTATAAATAGCATTAACCCGGGAACTCGTTCCCCTCTACGTAAAATGATTAACCGTATTTAATAATGTTAATCATTTATTCATGAAATTAAATGTTAATTTTTATGATTTTCTTGATATTTCATAATTGCAAAAAAGAACTCGTAACCTTGAACTGTGTTGATTGGCGTGTTAATTTCTACTTTTCATATTATTTAAATGTATTTTGGTACTTTTGAACTACACTACTACGAATACGGGGCAAAGTGTTTCAAGAACGTAGGAGCAATAAAATAAGAAAAAGGAGATTATTTGGTGTTTCGTTACTTTATGTTCTTTCACAAAAAATTCAGTAAACAAGACGTATAAATAAATCAGAAACAAACAATAGACGTTGACTCGGATGATTTGACTAACCTTTGTTGTGTATTTTCCTCATATGTATTTAAATTGCTACTGATAGTGAAATTGCTACTGGACTAGTAAAATCAAATTTCGCTTGTGTTACTTTAGGCACAAGGCCGAAATGAATAATTTTACTATAGCTATACAGGAATGAAAGCAGCTATTTTAAAGGGGGGGGGGAGTGCAAAATGTATTTTTAAGTACCTATACTTATTATTGAATAATTTTTAAAAGCGACTTAATGTAAATTCGTAAAATTGAAATACTATTCTGGAGTTTCAGCAGCGTCTATTGTTAAACAAGTGAAGTGAGCACCAGTTGCAACGGTTTTGGACAGCGCAAGTAAGCTTACCAGCTGCCAGAGATAAAAGTAAATGTCTCTGTTCACCACTCTTTATAGACACCTCCACGCAGAGATATGCAGTCGTACGATCTCATTTGGAAAACGTTTAAAAACGTACTCTGCAATAGATAACAATTCAAAAGTACATTCAGAATACCCTTTCATTGTATTTACGAGTTTTATGACAGAAAATGTTACAAACCTTTGCTCTCTGAATTGTATGCGTTGAAATTATCAGACATTACATCTGCAACGTAATATCAAATGCCGGATGAAGAGTTGTAATTTCGTTACTGAAATATCTTATTTTCACGTTATTTCCGTGTCTGCCATAATGCCTTCAAAAATGTTTTTCCTTTGACATTATTCCAACATAACTAGTTATTTTTGTTTATATTTCCGTGAATTTTGAATAAAATTGCGTGATATAGTTTTATTAAAGTGAGGAGAGGTTGGGGCGTGACTATTTACTTATATAAAAGCGAATAGTCTGGAGAGTAAGTTGTTTGGGTAAGAGTACGATAACTTGCTATGCAAAATATCCACTGGAAATTCACAATTATTGTTTTATATAACATATAACAGCGTTATTGGTCGTTTTAAGTGCGGAAAATTAATTTTTATAAATTAATTTAAAAAAATTAAATATGGTATAGTAGGTAAGTATATTATTTACTATAGCGATCGCTATCTTGTCTTATATAGCGATAAGAAAAGAGAAAGTTATATATACCTGTACCTATGATAAACAAAGATAGAAATATCAATTGGTTGGAATGAAATACAATTGAACGTTCAGGGCAGAGTCGTATTTGGAAATTTTAATTTATACAACGAATTTTAAATTTAAAACTCACATTTTCATGAAGATTGAAAACCACCGCTTTTTTTGATAAAGGGGTATGCGAATTGTCTCGCAGTGAAACGGGAAGGGGCAAATGTGGAGTTTTTAAAAAAACAATTCCGGGGTGAACGATAAACGGGTATGCGAATTGTAATTCTGGGGTGAACGATAAAGGGGTATGCGAATTGTCTCGCAGTGAAACGGGAAGGAGCAAATGTGGAGTTTTTAAAAAAACAATTCCGGGGTGAACGATAAACGGGTATGCGAATTGTAATTCTGGGGTGAACGATAACGGGGTATGCGAATTGTCTCGCAGTGAAACGGGAAGGGGCAAATGTTGAGTTTTTAAAAAAACAATTCCGGGGTGAACGATAAACGGGTATGCGAATCTAAATACGACCCTGCTTCCATAACACAATCGAAAGCTGCATTCAAAGTGAGATAGTTATACAATAATTCTACACCAGTTGCTATGACGTGTATTTGTGATTTTTGATTGGTTAGATTCAAAAAATGACAGTGAAAGACGAAAAGTAGTTCCATTTTTTTCACGTATTTTTTAGGAAATTTGTGAATAATCCGCAAAGTTTTTTTTTTGAACGTCAAAATTTAGCGTTTTCTATGACTTAAAAAATAAAAATTCAAAATTTGGGTGCATAGTGTTATCGTACTGGACCCAGTTGTTTGTATATACCGTTATTGTTAGTAATCTATAGGTACTAATATATAAAGCTGAGTTTATTTGGTTGAACGCGCTAATCTTAGGAACTACTGGTTCGAATTAAATTTTTTTTTGTTGGATAGTCCATTTTTATAATATCACGTTACGACCAATAAGAGCGTAGCATCAATGAAAAATATTGCAAAATATAACTCAAAATTTGTCCGTCCGACAAAAACTTTTGAACGGTAACTCTGATCATCATTAAATTTAGACACAACATTCATCTTGGTAAACTAAGATGAACGTGTGTACTCATGTCCCTCTCCCATTCGTTCTTTTGCACCCGGGTAAAACCGGGCGGGACCGCTAGTATTGCATATTTTGCCTGAAAGGCAACTGCTACTGTTGCAAGCCAAGTTAGGATTTGGCCTCTTCTAATTCTAATACTACTCCTGTAGATTCAGACTAAAGACACATAAAGTTTGTGACTTAGTACAGTAACGGTATTGGGGCCTCCGACTGTTGCTCCAGAACCGTATAATAAAATATAAAATTTCAAAAAGCACCGGTATAATATAAATAGTCCTAGAGAGAAAAAATTGAATTTCGACAGTTTTTGGAATTTAATTTGATACATTTTTGACTTATTTCAGTTTTTATTGAATATCTAATAACAAATGCCGCAAAAGGAAAACCGCTTCAAAATTAGTAGTACTCTTTTACTTTTTCGCTGTGAAAATGGTCGATCAAACGCAGGCTTTTGTAAAAATACCCACCAATAATAGCAGCTAACATTTTTTTTTAAATTAATATTTTAATATTAATAAAAATTCGTAAGTTACCTTCTGTAGCGGGCCTTTAAAAACCGAATAAATATTCAAGTTATACTTATCTAAAAATACACTGAAACTGCTTGAAATTCTATTTAGGCACCACATAGTTTAACTGTTTGAGTTATAAGGACATTGACTGAATAAACTATGGCTACGGTAACTATTTAAAAGTCAATGTAATGAATAATATTTCAGTACCTATAGCTATACACTGTTTAGTGTTTTCTACTCGAACTGTATCTGTTTGCCAGTATATGTTTTGCTATGAGAACATTCCGATGTTATTTGAATACTTCGTAGTTTAAATAAGTTGCTTTACGTTTTTATGAAATTATTCATAGAAAAACTTTTTAATTAGCAAACCTTCGAGAGTTCAACTCACTGGTTTTAATTAGTACACACATCAACGTCCATAGATATTATATAATATACTGACATATACAGTGTGTATTCTTTAATTTTTCTCTGTAGGTAACGACCGATTTTAACTAGGTTGCAGAAAGGGTTGTCAAAAAATTGATTTGGCAACAATCTCAAATTGTGAATATTTCGCCATATGAAAAGCGTAGTAGAGTTTAAAATCGATCTTGCTCGAAAAATAATTGACCGATTTAAACGATATTTTTTTAAAACTGTGTATTTATGTATTTAGCATCGCTTTTTGTACAGTTTCTAATTCGAAACAAAATTTTTCTACTCATTTTGATCAAAATTTAGCTTGAGAAGAGATTTTTTTCAATATTTTTTTCAACATTTGTTTTTGTGTGAGTACAATCTATTACTCTAGATGACAGACATTATAGATTGTCCATGTCGCTCACATGACAAGATACTGTTTCCCGATTGGTTCTTGCTCAAAACAAGCAGACGAACAAGCATGATATTTCATGCTTGTTCGTCCCCAGTTCTAATTTTGAAATATCTTGTCACCTCGCA
Source organism: Xanthostigma xanthostigma (assembly GCA_963575645.1). Lineage (NCBI taxonomy): Eukaryota > Metazoa > Arthropoda > Insecta > Raphidioptera > Raphidiidae > Xanthostigma > Xanthostigma xanthostigma. The sequence goes on from OY754465.1 coordinate 21,344,310, forward strand.
GGCGAGTCTGCATTGACGTCATTTCCATCTTTGTAATCCGCACGGCAGCCAGCCCAAGCCCCGGCAGTGTTTCTGACGGCAAAACCAGCCTCGTGAGGCCTTTATATATTTAGTGTCAACTTAAAATCTAGAATCTAATATCAATGTTTTCATATAATAAAAAAATCCATTTATAAAATATCAAAAATGTTGGTGACATAGTTATCCTAACCGATTTCGTCAGTTCATTACAATCAACTTTACCCAAAAAACTCTATAGTCCAAGAAATCCAATACCTCATATACCAACTTCATCAAAACCAAATAAACCAAATCTGGATCTCATCGCATACTGGAATATACGGAAATGAAGCAGCCGACCACAACGCAAAAGATGCAATTTCCTCCAGCGAAAACATCAACGAAGACATCACTTTGACCGACACAATAACCTTAATAAAAAAACATGCAGAACACACTGGATTCAGTACTGGCAAGATATAGAACCCAACTTCCTCAGGACAATAAAAATTGACACATTGTACTGGAAATCCCCCATAGCCCTTACAAGAAAACAAAAAATAGCATTAATAAGACTCAGAACAGGAAAAATAACCCATAGCTGCATATTCAACAAAGCAAAGTCACCGATCTGCGACATCTGCCACGTGAAACTGACAACAGAACAGATTCTCCTTAACTGCATAAACTTCTTCGAATATAGATATCAGAACAGCTTACCTGAAAAATTAAAAGAATGACTAGAAAACTCAGAAATAAAAGTAAAAAAAAAAAACTATAAATTTTATAAGAATTGGAAAATCACAGGAAAGTGGACAGGTTAAAGATAAGATAACACCTTTCTTTATAAAGTATAACGTTTCGCTGTTATATTACAGCATCTTCAGATACTGAAAAATTTGATACAAAGAATTAGTTACATTAAGTTCTCAACAAAAATGTTACAATTTGCGTACCTTTTTATATTGATGTTAAGTCAAATTTTATAAATGAGTCTAACTTGATATAGTAGAAGAAACGTTTTATGATCATTAAAATGCCGGTTTTTGTATAATTTGCTGGATATAATTATTTAAATTGTTAAAATAAAACTTGTCCTGTATGTCACATGTGACCTGTACGTAGATATACATTTAAAATGAAAGGTTACTAATGCTGAAAACTGTAATGCCAACTTGTAGTGTTTGGCGCGGAAATTTTATGTGCTATTGTTATCGTTTTATGATTTGGTTGTACAACGTACTCAAATTTTGGGTGTCACTTCTTAGGTTTATGCAGTTACTATGTTTTTTTATAAAAATCATTTCACTTTTATCAATCGTTTTTTCTAGTTTTGTTCATTATCTAGTACCGTAACATTATCAAAATTAAAAACATGTCCTGTTAGAAAGTGGTGGTTTGCTAGGGCTGTTTTTTGTCGTATGGTGTTCTTATCTATCGGTGCATTGCCTTCCATTTTTGAATTGTCTACGTCCTTGCAATCTTTTATATGTTGTTTAGGTCTGTTATGTAATAATTGCTTTGTTTGTCCGATATAGCAAGCTCCACATTTGCATGGGATTTTGTAGACTACATTTGGCTGGTCCAGAGTAGGAATTTTGTCTTTTAATTTAGTGTAGATTTCATGTACTTGTTGTAAGTTATAAAATGCGAGCTGGATATTGGTGTCTTTGAAATGGTGATTTAATCTGTGTGATAATTTATTAATTCTTATTCAACAAATGGACATGACTAATATAAATTTTATAATTTATATCAGAAACCGAAATTATAAATAGACTTTAATACTTACCTTCCTTACCAATACCTACCATCAATTTCACAAAACCCGCACTTCACTTATATATTTATTTTATTATTTTTATTATCATACACGTGTAAATTTTTTTTTGTTATGCTAATATATAATAATATATAATATATAATGGCTTCTTGCTGAAGCATTTATTATTCAAAAAATAAAAAAAAAATGTTGGTAATATGCGTATACTGTAACATATTATTTGAGAAAACCTGTAGGAGCATTTCCTAATTCTGTTTACACATTGTATTAAAATTTTAAATAGGTTGTCTGTATATACAAAAAGGTTCATATTTGTAGCTGAAAAAATAATTGGAGTATACGAAAATTCCGTTTTCTGCACATTTTGCATCTGTAAAATATATCTTTTGTAGAGGATTCATCAAAATAAACTTCATTGTGTTTTTGTGGATAAAAAAATCGAGATTTTATTCCTATAAATTTACGTAAACTACGAGTTTTCGATTTCGTAAAGGTATTGAAAAATTGTGTAGAGCCAATTAATCTACTTATCGTTGCTGTATAAGACGTCTATTGCCTTTGAGAGTCCTGTATACGGTTCTTTATAATACAGACATTTTTAATCGTACAGATCTATTTATTTACGAAAAATCACTATGCACCCCACAGAGAAAAATGAGTGCGTGTACCTTACTTATATATTATACGCGTTATAAGTTATTTATTTATTATTATAGTAATCAACAGGTATAAAACCCAATAATATAGTTTTTTAGCTTAATTAAAAATCAATATTTAATTTATATGCAAATATTTTTTGAAATCAAATGTTAAAAGGACTAAAATGCGATTAGCATAAATAGAGCTATAAATGCTACGCTACTCTATCCTCCTTACTCAGAGAATCGCAAAACAACTACAACGATAAATGGCAAAGGCAGATTCACTAGTGTAAATCTATGGTCGCTATGTCTATTCTCTTGATAGCCTATTTTGCAAGCAACTTCATCCTGTTAATTTTGATGTTACAGCGTGCGTGCGCATCGCAAAATTTACATTCATTATTTTTTTCATAACGCGCCAAAAGAAGTATAACTTAAAAAATATACATTGCTAAATGATGAATTTTCTTTATATTATGGGAGTACATTTATTTCCAGTTCAACACTATGTGAAATATGAAATAGCCTTTATTTTCCTAAATATAAAACGGTGAACATGAACTATGTGACAAAAAATATAAAAAATTTCGTTTTCCTTACACATAATATACAGAAGTTGTATGTAATTTCATGTACATATAATATAAAGAAAAAAACTTTCTGAGATGACAATGTTTTTCAGTTATGTATTCTTGACTTCTTGTAAGTTATTATCGTTTAATATGATCAAGACAGTGTATTCTACTGAAGTCGCTAAACACAGTTTTACTTTGTCTAATACAGTGTTCTGTTGTCATAAAACTGCTATTTTAAAAACCCTTAAAAATGTATTAGACCCTTAAAAGGCAAAGACGTGAGACTGTAAATGTCGCCAGTAGAGGATTGACGTTTTCGACGTGATGCAAAATAGATTAGATACATTATTATAGATGCTCAGAAACTATAGTCATTAGCATCTACCGACGGTTTTGCAAGTTCACGTGCTAAATATAGCACGTGAACTTGCAAACAAGCCACTTCAAATCTTTTTCAAACGCTCTTCTAATTGAAGCTAGTTATGTTACAGAACTGATTTTTTTTGCAGAGGGGTTAAGGCTACCAAAAAGAAGTAGTATTCCAAATTTCAGACATCTACGTGGAATAGTTTCCAAGATACGAGTGTCAAAAAACAACGATTTTGGGCATTCACTGACTGACTGACATAAATCTAGGATACTTTCAATTGACTGTAGATTTAAAATTTGGAATATAAACAGTGTTTATACGAAAAAAATTTGATAAAAATCCAACATGGCGGATTCTGACATGAAATAGCGACTTCTGTTTTGGGAAGTTATCTACGGTACAAAGCTAGAGCTTTTAAATTTAATAATTTAAAATGTAAAAAATCGTTAAAAATCCCAAACAGCAGATTCTGACACGAAATAGCGTCTTCTATTTTGGAAAATTACGAAGTACGGAAGTACAGGCAGTCGATGTATATATTCTTAAAAATACTAAATAGTGGAATGAGATTATTTATAGGGCAAAATTTATGAAATTCTAACAAAGACATAAATGTAACTAAAGGTGCCGAGTTTTTCATTGGGCAGTTTTTCGTATTTTATATTATAAATAACAATTGCCAAGTGAAAACTTGGCTTCTTTTTTTATTTTACATTTACGTTTTTGGTGGTATTATGTTCGATTGTTACATACATTATGCTCCTTTGGAAGAAAAGGAATTGTCAGTATAAAAATCTATAATGACCAGCATTGACAACGCCATAATATCTATACTAATATAAAAGGTATAAAAGAACATGTTTTATCTGTGTATTGTCTTAAAACTTGTGAAATACTCAACCAATTTGACTTTTTTATAAAGAATTAAAATTCTACTTCTCGATAAATAACATATATTTTTGTCGTTACTCTGCAATAATTTACAATACTGTTGATTTTTGTCCCTTTCTAACAAATTAAACATCACATAACTTTAACAGCGCTGTTAGTTTTAAAATTGACCATACAGAATATATAGTGCCATGTATATATGCCTGGGTTTTTTACCATATTTTTCCAGAAAAGTCCAAAGAAATTCAAAGGCTCAGAGTATAAAATATACACATTGAACCAATATATAGGTTAACGAAACATTATGTCTGAATTATGAACAGTTGCACATATTTTATTTTTAACAAATAAGGTATTTTATGCCGGCACTTCACATGGCTATTTGGATTTGTGTATTTGGCATATTTGGCAAACAATTACCAAGTGTGGAGGGTCTATTTGACAAAGTGTTGGTCTTATTTGTCTTTTTTACAAATAAGGCCAATACCAAATACGCATTACCGTGCGCTTGTCGGTTTTTCGAGGCACTTCAAAGGAGTCTAGGCAAATACGGCAAATAAACCGTCCACACAATGGGTATATTCAGAAGCGCACGCGCCGTGAACCTGTACGGACGTGCAGTATTTTTGTGTCTGTGCTGTGAACGATAACTGAAACTATTACTATTGAAAATTAATTGGGACAATGAAACAGCGCTAAAATTCCTGGAATTTGAACCTGCGTTCTGCTGCCAAATGTTTGTGTGTTTGCTATTTGACTGCGATGTGTGGATAGTCGTATTTGCCTCTATTTGCATGTTTGTCTTGAACGTCATATATTTTACCAAATACAACAAACACCCAATAGCGAACACTAATAGCCATGTGAAGTGCCACCTTTAGACTATAATATACATATATTATTGCGATAAAAGGAGGAAATAGAGATTTACACCCGGAGAAAACAGAACTGAGTGACGTCTATTTGTAAATCAACGCGTATTATTTTTTGAACTGTTGGTAATTCGACTAACAGTTATGTAATGTATACCCAAGTAGCTAACTTTAAACGAAAGTGAGCTCAAAGTAGTATGTACTACTATCTAGGCACACACATGTATATGTATATATAGGCTGGGTCATAAATACTGTACAATTTTTGATGAGATGTCATAATAACTCACCTCTTTCAAAATCTAAACCAGGGGCGGGCAAATCTTTTGATTGCCGGGCCACATAGCTGATGAAAATTTCATCGCAGAGCAAAAAAAAAGGTCCTCACATTCTATTCCTTAGATCCTTTTTTCATCTGTTGTGGCCCTTGCTATTTCTTTACTATTTTTCTAAAATTTATAAAATGCTTCGCGGTCCGGACAAAATTGTGCTGCGGGCCGCCATTTGCCCAGGCCTGATCTAAACAGAGTATTATAAAAACCAGTCCTTACTAAATAACTTTAGATTCACTAATGTAACGTTAAGACTGCTATACACGACGTTGGTTCTGCTGGGTTTTGCCGCTGGATTGTCTGCTGTGATTTGTACTAGCAGCCGCCTTAGCTACAAGGATGGGAATGGCGTCACCGCGGGCTCCGTTGCTTGGTCACAGGCTGAATTAGAACCGACGCTATTATTCGTGCTTGATTCTCTGCTGCTTCTGCGCAAGAAAACAGTGTTTTTTCACGGAGTCTACATGGCCAATCAATATGACGTCATAGCGTATACTCTTGTCATTTGTGGCAGTTTATCTATAGTAATACTAGCGGCCCGGTATGTGCTTCGCTACGTATAAAGTGAAATAATAAAAAAATTTAATTGGAACATCAAATTCATTTATTCAAACAAAAAAATATTTTATTAATTGCTAGCTATTTTAAAATATACATGTACGTATATGTATGTATGGAAATATATATGACTGCATACGTCAATATATAGATAGATAGATAGATAGATAGATAAAAATACTGTATTTAACAAAAAGACTTGTTATTACAGGTGGTTGGATTAACCCAACCAGAATATAGCACTTCAAAATTACAAATGTGATTTAAATTTAGATAGCGAACAAAACATAAAAGAATTATTTTATAATCCTATAAGTTCTAATTTTGTAATAATTGGAATACTTATATGACTTTCCGTTTGCAGATAAATTACTCGAACAGCATAAATGATCTTATTTTTATGGCATTAGTTATAAAATTAAATATGTCATTTAGTTTGTCAACTGAGTTAAAGTCAAATAGAAGTTTATGAAAATTGTGGACAGTGCATGGGCCAGTAATATATTTATTGAGAAAAGCTTCTCTGCATGTGGTGTAGTGAGGGCATTCCAGTAAGAAGTGAAACATGTTCTCATTCTTCATCATATTGCAGACCCTACAAGTTTTCATAGTGCTGAAAGAGTAACTATTCCCGTTATAAAAGAAACGAACATATTCATTGCCTGACATCCTTAGTTGGCTTACGATTCTGAGCTTGATTATATTTACATTAAAAGTTAAATATTTGGCTGCGGTATTGGCCGGTATTAGGTCGCTGTATATATAACTATATGAGGAGTTAAAACTTCTATACATATCCTGCTGTACTAATTTATTGTGAAAAGCCTGTAAGACATTATGTTTTTCTTTTTTTATAGATGTATGGTTTTGTTCGATCCATAAATGTTCAAATTCTAGATCATATAACATATTTTTTAGCTGTGTAGCCCAATTATATTTCGCGTTGTTATTGCTATTTTTGTCTAAGAGGACCATTTTCAAATAACATTGTTTCGGTAATCTATCCGTTGACATTTTCAGCAGCTTTTCCCACCAGTTAATAACATTTCTCAATATAAACCAGCTCAGTTTAACTCTACCTGTTTCCAGTCTAATTATATATCCTGGCGTTGTTCGCAGCCAGAAAAACAACTGCTTAAAAAAATTAGTTTGGACTTTTTCAACGGTCTCATCGTATCGAAGTCCCCACACCTCACTAGCATACAAAGCATTACTGGCTACCAAAGAATCGAATAGCTGGATACGAGTATTCCAAGAATTCGCTTTACCCTTTATCAATATATCTCGAACTGAGCTTATGGCAATGTTTGCTTTTTGTACTGCATGTTTAGCTGCTACGTTGAAAAGACTTGAGCTAGATAAAGCTATCCCTAAATAGTTGTACGAGTTGACAATTTCAATGACGTCTGTACCGTATCTAAATTTTTGTAATTTACCAATCTTCCCACCCTTCCTGAAAATTATTATTTTAGTTTTTGCAACGTTTACAAGAATTTTGTTTTCTTCGCAGTATTCATGAAGTACACTAAGCTTTCGTTGTGCCTCTTCGGCGGAGCATGAGAGAATTACTAGGTCATCAGCGTACAAAAGTGACAAAATTTTACTAGCTCCATCCACTTCAATACCCTGTAAATTATTTTTGGCAAAATATCGATCAAGATCATTTAAAAAAATTGCAAAAAGCAATGGGCTTAACGGCTCCCCTTGTAACACCCCTTTGGTAACCTCAGTGCATTTTGTAATCCCGAATTTAGACTTGATTGACATCTGTGCCGTATTGTACAATCCACTTAGAATTTTAATCAACTTGGTACTCACCCCGTTCTTATACAATTTTTCCCATAATAAATTATGTTCAATGGAGTCGAATGCCTTTTTAAAGTCTACAAAAATGGAAAAAACCCTCTTTTTGTTATTATTTAACTGAATTTGTATAATGCTGCTAAGTGTGAACAAGTTGTCAGAGCAGCTTCTGCCCTTTCTGAAACCTGATTGAGCCTCTGGCAAGATATTATTCATTTCTGACCAGTTTTCTAGTCTAGTACACAAAATACCTGAAAACAATTTAGATACAGTGTTCATTAATGCTATTCCTCTATAATTATTTGGATCTGACATCGCTCCTTTTTTAAACAGCATAATCATAACTGAGTTTGACCAATTGAGGGGAGTAGTCTCAGATTCCAAAACTTTATTAAAAAATTTGCAAAGGTGCTCTTGCCATATATCTGGTAGATTTTTTAAGAATTCATTTGTTATTTGGTCCTGGCCTGGAGCTTTCCCATTTTTTAATTTTAATAACGCTGTTTTTATTTCAAATAATGTAATACGACCATCAAGGTAAGGGTGAGTAGTATGTGGGGAAGTATATATAAAAGGTTCTCTTGGAGGGTAAAAAGATGAAAAGTATCTTTTCCAGTCTTCTATACTGATACTATCACTATTCATCTTAACTCGACCTCGAAAACCGTTGACAGTTCTCCAAAATTCTTGAGAATTTTTAACGTTCGATAGTCTGACTGATATTTCTCTAAAATAATTGGTTTTATTCTTCAATAACAAGGCTCTGTATTCTTTTTTTGACTTCAGATAGTTATCGCGATAATTTTCAACATACTGATTTGCTTTATAGCTCCTTAAACTTTTTTTGACACATTTTTTCATATTCCTACATTCATTAGTAAACCAAGGCTTATTAAAATTGGCATTGTTACTGCTAAATACTGTCTTTTCAAATACCATACCTAAATTAGTTGCAACGGCGTGGATTGTGTCTGTAAATGTTTTGCAAATATCGTTCATTGGTTGATCCATATTAAAATCCGTACCGGAAAGTATATCTTTATACAAATCTACCTTAGACATCTCCCATACCATGCACTGTTTCTTCCCTAGAACTTTTCTCTTACCTTGGTGGTTGGCATCTGCGATATTTAAAATTAACCTGCAAGGTAAATGATCCGAGGTCAGAATAAAATCCTCGACCTTAAAATCGAAAATTGTGTCTACTGCTATCTTGTTTACCCAAATAAGATCTATTATACTGCTGCCATTACTGCCAATGAAAGTTGGGTTGGCTGGAAAATCACTGGCACTTCTACCATTGACAACTATCAGTCCTACATTTTCCAAAAAGTCCGTTAGCTCCCTACCCCTTTTGTTACATATGTCAGCTGACGTTCTGTACGAATATAAGCTGCTTTCAGTAAATAATTCTTTTATGCCTTGATTCAGCTCACCAATTCTAGAGTTAAAATCTCCCATTACAAAAATTGGTAACTGCGAAAATGTATCAAGAACTAACGTTAAAGTTTCACTAAAGCTAGTTAACATTTTTGATAGAGCAACGTTTGGTTTAAAGTATACAAATAAAATTATAAGTTCTGTCAATATATATAAAAATGTCATTAAATAATTCATTTTTAAATCGACATGCTTCCATCTGTTACAAAAGAATAAAACACCCGTATGAACACAATATGTTTTTTCCAATAAAGAAACACACATACATACATGTAATTCACTTCAACAGTTCAAAATTTACCGTTTGTGTAAATGCGTTTGACAATTTAATTCAAAAAAAGTCTGTAAACGATATGAAACACCGACGGCTCGCTAAAAAACTGAGAAAAGTACACGCACACATATACATAGTACATTTGAACAATTCAAGACTCACCGTTTGTATGAATGCACTCAACAATATGTTTAAAAATATAAACACAAAGCAATAATTATCGCTGGCAATTTGCTTTAATCGAAGCACGTCCAAAATGAAATGACCGCATGAATGACATACAACATGCTTGTACTGTCAACACTGAAAAAAGTTTCAATTTGACAGCACAGTCCCCATCCGAAAAAAGTTTCAATTTGACAGCAAAATCCCCATTAACAAAATGATCCGCCATTTATTGAATTCATTTGTTACAAAAAATGTGATAAATCAAGAACCGCTCGACCGATTTTGTGCAAACTTCACATAAACCATCTACTAAATAGTCCGAACAAAGCCTAAACATTTGGTTTGGATAGGTGAGCCCGTTCTTGAGTTATAAAATTACAACGAAAAGTGGCATTGATTTTTATAGATATAGATATAAAGCTGAAGAGTTTGTTTGTTTGTTTGTTTGAACGCGCTAATCTCAGAAACTACTGGTTTCAATTGATTTTTTTTGTTGGATAGCCTATTTATCGATTAAGGCTATAGGCTATATAATATCACGCTACGACCAATAGGAGCGGAGCATGAATGAAAAATGCTGCAAAATGTAACTCAAAATTTGTCCGTCCGACAAAAACTTTTGAATGGTAACTCCAATTATCATGTTAGGACACAACATTCATCTCGGTTTAAAAGATTAATGTTCGTAGGCCAGTGATTCCCAAAGTGCGTGCTACCGCCCCCTGGTGGGTGCTGCAGCGATCCAGGGAGGCGGTGATGGCTAGAGGTGCATTTGGGGGCGATGAATTCTGAGTTCAATAAAAATTTTAATAATTTTAAACTTCAATGTTTCTAATTTATACCTTTCTTTACTATATTTTACGAAAAAGGTGGAAACATTAAAACATATATATTTCTGTTTAATTTCTATTAAAATAAAAAATAATAACCAGGGGGCGCTGAGTAATATTTTTTTCTGGAAAGGGGGCGGTAGTCCAAATAAGTTTGGGAACCACTGGTGTAGGCTGTCATTTTCGTCCGGCTTTCCGAGCTCCTGATTGGTACTCTGTTCTGTCGTGAAGTTGCCTACGATATCTCGAGCAATTCGATCAATGTATATCTTACAATATTCTGGCAGTATATCTTAGAACGATATCTCAAAGCACACAAGGTATACAATAAAGTAGATTCGTCATATTTAATTAAAAATTATTTGAGGAGTCTTTACGAGCGTTCTAAGTAATTTTCTTTTATTTAAATGAATATTAAAACTCGTACTTTATATTTTCAACAAACCGAAACATTTTTTATTGTAGTTTTTTTATGATCCACCGCGTGTAAAGATATGTTCACCAGTTGTCATTTAGTTTAGTCCCCGAATACATAGAAGTCATACCGTGTCAGAACCACTTTAATAGAGGACGTGCGGGCGAATTTGTTGGGTGGCGTCGAACAATTTCATGCTTCACAACCTTGATGACCTTTGTCTCTTCCGTAACGTGTGCAGCCTTCGACATCTCTGTCTTGTCTACGTTGATAAAGAAGGAAAGAATGATTTTATCAAAGTGTGATTAAACATTACGATGAGTATATTTAAATAGGGTTGAACAATTTGTCATCTCATTAAAAAACGTTTCACTTTTCGTAAAACTTAAGTTGTTAGTTTAAAATCAAATTTGAAGTAGTTGATGATAATAAAAGTCCAATTTCTTGATCTAACCGTTTCAACAGTCATTTGCATAAATTATCTATCATTTAACTATTAAAGGGTATGTGACGATCTGTAGTAGATTTAGTTTTCATAATCAACCAAAGAATGCATAGAACTGTCAAATATGTTCAAAACTGAAAATTAAGTAAGAAACATCAATTTTATAGGAGGTACGTGCAAGAAATGTAATATGAATCTCGAATATTATAACAGCTTCGTCCGCACAATCAAAATTCCAACTGATTACCAATTTTTCTCAGATTTTGACGAGTTGCAAACTGGTTATAAACTTTGTGCTCTCTGAACACGTTCTATAAACTCACAGAAGACAGAAACAAATTCAATTAATCAATTATTTTTGAAATCACTAAAAAGCAAGAATAGAGTGAAAAATAACAAAAAAATGCCTTCAACTCACTTTTAAAGATTTGCTAAAAATAAAACTCCTAAAATCAGAAAATCAAGTTACATCAAAAATTATGACGTCGGTTTCGTAAAGTTATATTCTTTTATTATTTTTATAGTAGGTATAGTTTAGTAAAAGCAAACTACGCAAGTCCACAACTACATATCCCAACTAGTGGATTATTATGATGGCTAGAAACCGACCCACAGCCATTTTCTATCCGCGATTTGCGATTTGTTGCGTAAACGCTTTTAAAGAAATACGCATGCATCGTCAGCTTTCTGACACGATGATGATATTATGACTCACGTGACTTGAAACTCTCTGGCGCTAGTTTTTAACATATTATCCTTTACTCTAAATAGAAGGATTAGTAAAGCGAGGAAAAAATTTTGGTCATTAAAATATATCTTCAAGGACGATATTCCTTTAAATCTAAAAACTAAAGGATATAACTCTTGTGTTCTTCCATCTCTAACGTATGGTGCCCAAACCTGGTCCTTAACTGAAAACCAGTATAATAAACTGCAAACTTGTCAAAGATCAATGGAAAGGAAAATGCTCAACATAAAACTAATATATAAAATTAATTCTAATATTATAAGAAAGAAAACAAAAATAATAGACGTAAAGCAAAAAAGAAAATACATGAAATTGACTTGGGCAGGGCATATAGCAAGAATGAGTAACGATAAATGGACAAAGATAATAATGGAATGGTATCCAAAAGACGGTAAAAGGAAGCAAGGAAGACAGAAGAAAAGGTGGAAAGATGATATAGAAATGTTAGCTGGAAAGTATTGGCATCGTACTACATGGACAGGCCTGGGGGAGGCCTTTGCCCAATAGTGGAATGAAAAAGGCTATATTATTATTATTATTATTATTATTATTATTATTATTACTATTATTATTATTAATATTATTATTATTATCCCTTACTCGTTCTTGATACATAATATTCTATGTAGGCGAAGCCACGCCCTAGCGTCTCCCGGTTACTACTGGGGTTCTGTTCATCCCCGTTTCTCTACGCTGCATTAACAGAGTGGCCACAGGTTGCGGTTTGGTTCGTTATCTTTCCTTGACACCAGCACTCAGTGCCAAAGCCCGGGAAACTGCAAAGACACAGACCTTGTCAATTACGTCACTAAGAGTGAACACACAAATTAAACAAGACCTTAAAAATCTTATATTATATAATATGTATGCATGTTATACCTTTCGTACCAGACCATTCTCGGTGTCCCTTTTCTACTGTTAAAATCTATGAATTATACATTGCAAACAGCCAAAGTGGAATAGCTCGAAACGAGTTTAATTAAAATATTGTGGGCATAAATATCTTCATTTTATACTGAAATAATTTGCGTAAATGTTTTAATTTTCCATAACGCTTTTTTTCTAAATTATTTTAGACATAATGGGAACTTTTATCAGGATTTCAAATAGAATAAAGCAATTTTTAGTAGACGTTACTGTTGACTTAATCATTTTAAAGGTTAGGTTTATTCCCAGTTTTATTATCGTAATCTGTACTAATATTATAAAGAGATAAAGTCTATGAGTTTGGATGTATTAATCTCCGAAACTACTCATTCGATTTCAAAAATGTTTTCACCAATATTTAGAATAAATCTTCAAGATGGATATTATATTATCGCGTTAAAATAAAAGCGCTTTTCGTGGAAACCAATTTTGTAACGTAAGTCGACGATAAACTGTGGTGATCTACAAATTCGGGCGAAGCCGGATTGGACCTCTAGTGCATTGTATTTCCAAATATTTTCTTTGCTTAGTCATGAAACAGACAACACGACGTTGCATAATAATATTTCGAATTAAAATGGAAGCAATCTATCTTCATCGGTTCGATAAAATAAAAACGGGTATTGTTTGAGACATTCCTACTTGTAAATTAAATTTGGGGCTGTTTTTAATTTAAACAAAACTGATTATAAATAAATTTTTAATAAAGAAACAACATTAAGCATTCAAACGTTTGCCGATCACGTCGAATGTTTTTTGACGTGATAACGTCTTATAAATTGATGAATCACCAATCTTATAAAGTGATAAAACACCGGCTGCATGTACGAAAAAGTGTAACGTTCCTAACGGTCGTAACGTTCCTAACGTAACGTTCCTAATGCGTAACGTTCCGCCTGACCCTGTGCGTGCTTTTTGCTAATTTCTCGCTCAATTTAAATCAGATCGGTTTGAAACCAGTCTTAAACGAAAGAGGAGAACATTTTACATAGATTTCGTACAACAGAATTTGCCTAAACAGTTTTTTTATACAAATTTATATAGAAAAATAGCTGTATAAAATATAAATGCAATGTTGTCTAATGCATGCCGCGACGCGGTCGGTCGTCTTTGTTTGCCGTACATGGGAATTAGAATATAACGTATGTCTTGTCTTAACATGAAAACGGCTACATTTCTAATGTTTAATTCAATTTTTTGACATTAGTATTTTATGAAATGCAACGCCTTCTAAGTTAAGTATTGGAATAACTAATTATTATTAGAACATAATACTTTGACAGTTGCAAACGTCACTTTTGACATTTCTTATCATTCCGACACCAAGGATAAGCGGATTGAAACCAAATTTTGGGAGGTTTAGGTTATGTATTACGGAATACGTTATCACGTAAAACTATCGTCCGTAAACCGACTTTACAGACAACCAATTTTTTTTTCTTTAAAAACGGGGGTAAACTCGTTTCCCTATGTAACAAAATTGATTTTCCTATGTAACGGAATTTGTCACAAAATTATAGTATTAGTAACCCTATAATATAAACAATGATACTTTGTAAGCCTTGGTACCTCAGTGGTAGAATGCTGGCATACCACGCAGCCGGCCCGACTAATTTATCAGAATAATACATGAGCTAAAAAAACAATATTTGCAGTAAACTTGCGAAAATTAAAAAAAGAACAACATTTGTAGTAAACCTGCGAAAATGTTGTTGTCTGCTTGTGTTTTCCATATTTATTATTTGCAGTAAACCTGCGAAAAAATTAATATTGTGTTACGAGAACGCATTACAGAAGTGAAAATTTTAGTTGAAAATCATATACGATTGCATTTGGACAAGTGGAAAAAATGTGTTACAAGATAGTTCCACGTTCAGATATTTCGTCTGTACAAGTTAATCTGAACGTAAAACTATCTTGTAACACATTTTTTCCACTTGTCCAAATGCAATCGTATGATTTGCAACTATAACACGTTTCACTTGTGTAATGCGTTCTCGTAACACATTTTTAATTTCTCTCAATACAGAAAACTGCATGATCGCCTCATGTCTGCGCTTTTCAGTAAGTAGTGTAAATTTGACATATTTCCTCGATGCGAATTCTAAAATTTCGGGATTAAATATTGGAATATATTTTCTCGTCTTTTATTTTTTACTGTGCGCAAAATTAGTATTTCTAAATTTAATTTGTGATGACAATTCTTAAACTTATAAGAAAAATAATCTTGAAGTCAGATATATTTAAAAACATCTCGAGATATATGTTTCGTCTTCACTTTATTACATTTTTATAACAGCAATTATCATTTTTCTCTCCGTAGAAAAGATGTCAGTCGTTAGCTTTATTATAAATTAAGAAAGTTATTTAAAAAACGCTTCCAGCTAGTAAAAAATGTCGCAGGAAAAAATTGAAAAATTGTCGGCAATGTTTAATAAAAACTATAATCAACGAAAGTACGATATCTTTTTGTTTTTTTTTTTTTTGTTTTTTCTATAGCGAAGCGACTCCGTCTTGTCAAGTTTGTTCAGACCACGCAGTTCTGCTGACACGATACTCTAGCTTTTTTCGGAGATGCTACGAATTGACATTTAATTTATAAGAGAGACTGATTTTTACGTCAAACTCCCTCGAGACAAAATGCCTCTTCGCTTTTGCTACAGTCACACAAGTACAAAGTCTACGATATGATATTAAGCATGCAAAATATAAATTTTATTCCATCACAAATGATGTTATTTTTACTAATCAGTCCTGCCGATGTAGAAAAGTTCTATGATCCTGTGACTTATAAATGAAAAATCATTATTATTTAGCTGAATATATTAGCCATGTGGAAGATTCAATTCTAAATTACAATATTTCAGCTCTCGTATATTGTGAAGTATAAGAAACAAATGATCTAGTCATGCCGTAAAGTATCTGATAATTCAGATAGCGCGATTCAGGAAGTTTCGAGTTTGAGTCCCGGCAATTTTTTTCTGACATTATATTGTAACGTTGTTCAATAATAAGGATTGGTTAACATTAATTTATTTTATGTCAATTTCAATGGAATTCAATTATTAGAATACTTATTTATTGATAGTGTACGACCGAAGGTCGATTTCTGGCCAATGCCGGAGCCGATTAATCGGCTATGGCCACAACCTTCGGCCGACGCCGAAGATTTAAAAACTCTAAGAAATTCAGTTTAAATTGGCTACAACTGCTACAAGCTACAATTAATAAGATACCTAAACGATTTTAAAACTTTTAAATTAAAGGTTTATATTGACTATATAATATGAAAAGGTAATTTTAAACGTTTTTAGAAGTCGCTACTTCCATCGCGCTCTCTCTTATTCGTAACAGTTTGTTTAATTTCGGCGCTTGCCAGAAACCTTCGGCTTTGGCCAAAACTTCGATTCATTTTGGTCGAAGCCAAAGGTCTCGCCGAAGGTGGGTTTTTTGGCCGAAGGTGACCGAATCCGAAGCTTTGTCGGACACTACTTATTGATAATAATTAATGTAGACCAGAATGGTGGGAGCGCAGTTTTAAACCCCGGTACTTACACCATATATTTTTTAATAAATATATGTATTATTAGGTAAAGGTAATCGGGTCGTCAGAATAGAAACACATTGCATTAAAAAAAACTGATAGTACCTACCCAAAAAATTTAAATTTTAAAGGATTTTTTTTTAAATTTCGGCACATCTGAGCTCACATCGGGTACATTATAGGGTAGTATTTATTTTTTTTAGAAAATGGCAGGCTAACTTGCCTTACATAATAAAAACCTCTTATATTATTGGTTACGTCAGTAAAAAAAATAATTTCGTTTTTAGTTAATCCTTATAAAACACTAAAAAATTGACAAAATCTTCGTTATAGCCCATGTTCCCTTTTGCAGACTTTATATTCATTAAAACTACTACTACTACTGCTACTGCTACTGCTACTGCTACTAATAATAATAATAATAATAATAATAATAATAATTCACATCGAGTGCGGAATGGTACTAGTTTAGGTCAAAAATCACTTTTCAAAAATTTTACAATATCTTTCCGTTTTGAGGTTCCCCGAATACAAAAAACATATTTTTGGAAAAACTCTGTGCGTCTGTTAGTCTGTGAACACGATACAGGTCAAACGGATGAGCGGATTGAAACCAAATTTTGGGAGCATGTTTGGTATGCAAATATGAAAAGCTCTATTGTTTTTGAGGAAAATATGCTATAACGGTGTTTTTTATATAATAATGGTATAATTTTCGTAACGGATTATTATTCTATTTATTTTTTCAAGAAAGTTTCGTTAAACATTTTTTTCTAAACTTTATAGTTTCAGAAATATTTTGAAAATAAAATTAAAATCAGCCGCTCTTTTGTTTTATGGATCTGTCAGAAATAAACTTGTTCGGCTTGCTTTGCTTAATTTTTACATGACGTGGAACATATTCTGTAGGTAACCATGGCAACAATTAATAGCAAATATCATATTGAATACTAGCATTACCCGCGTCACCTCACACGATATCAGAAATTTTATTTTCTTTATTATAATCAAATGTCAACATTTTTGAAGTTGGAATGGTCCCGTCACCCAATTGGCTGGAATTTTTTTCTACCACGTTTTCTTCCCGTTATTTTCTACAACTTTTAACTTCAACTTAATTAATAGCAATGGGCGAATAAAGGAATTTATAGGAATTTAGGATAAGGTAGGCAAATTTTGAGCGTAGGAGTTTGACAAGTAATCGGCCATGGCCTTGAATCAGGAATCATCTCGATATTTATCTGGAATTGTTGAGGTAAACCATGGAAAACCTCAACAAGATGGCCGGTACAGAAATTACCGTTTCTCGGCGAGAGGCAGTGGGAAAAACTCCCAGATACATCTGCCCCCGCCGGGATTCGAATCCGGTACGGCCCCAATGCGAGTCTAGTGCTCTCACCGCAACGCCACCCCGCTCGGTCTTTAAATGAAGTACTATATTCCAGAATATTCAAAAGAGTTCATATTTACAAAACACAATTTCCCTCGCTATTTCCTTTGTGAAAAAAAATTCTATAGGTATGTCAATGTGTTGTTAATTAAAAATTTTCGTTAACGGTTTTGTTTCTGTCAAAAACTTATCGGTGTTTTTTAGACTTGTGTTATTATTCTACTTTTAAAATCGATTAACTTCTGTGACCCAACTGGTATTTACAGCACAAACAATAACAGAATTGTATAACTGTAGCTACTGAAGTTTAACTGGTACACACATATCTGTAGTCGAGACGACATCTATATTTTTCAGTGTGTATGTCAAAATGCGCGAACAGTGATGATACCCAACGGTTATAACACAGCAGAGAGCGTAGCTTATATGGTGTCTGACAGCCCAGGACCACCCAGGACGGTAAACAAACGAATAACCCAAATTGCATTTCAATACATCGCACATATAGTATACATATATATTTATTTACGTATGCTGTTACCTTCATAATAAATAATTAGACTAGTTAATACTAATTAAAAAATTACCACAAAACATCAATATACAGTGTATTCACATTAATGTTTTAATTTATAAAAAAACAATTAAAATAAAATTATCTTTCGTATAACAATATAATTAGTCAAATAAGTATATATGTTACCAGACAAACCCGATTTCAGGACAAACTAGTTTTGCCTAGACCAAACTATCTCTGGCCTAAGCTTGATAATACAAACTAGTTTAACCTAGGCTGAATTAGTTTGTTCTAGTATGAATATGTACACTCCAGTTAAAACTGGTATGGCCTAGCTAGTTTGAACTAATTTCAAGGTAAAATAAATAAGTAATATCCTGGAAAATAATCATGATTAATAAATAATAAAGTTTATTGTCATTCGTACAATAATTAGTGTACATGTTGGCAGTCAGAGAATTATTTTATGATAAAGAAACGCAGTTTTGTAAAATTTTGAAAACCTAAACTAGTACCATTCCCCACTTGTGGGTTGGAATGGTAAAAAGTGTGGCCTCTACCAGGATCGTACTTTTCTGAGGATTATCTTTCAAATAAACAAAACACTGATATCCTTTATTCTTAAATAAAATAGCAGCACAAGAATTTTTAGTATAATTCTAATCGTTTTACGTATTTTGATATAGATTCTGTATATATGTACCTAAGTCGAGATTGTGAGATTTGTATAACAGAAAAAACGAACTGGGAAAAGAAAATCTATCGAATCAAAATATTTCCCCTTCTAATCGAATAAACTGTATGAACATCATTACAATACGATATGCGGTGAAGACAGTTAGTGGGCGTATATAAGCCAGGCTATGGGAATGGAAAAACGAAAATTCATACACCCGCTGGTTATTCAGTGACATTCTTTGGAAAATAAGGAAACGCATCTACTTGTATATATGTATTATATAAGTACTTCACCCTTTTGTGAGGACTTCGTCTTTCAGTGACCGTTTTTGTTTTATATTTAAAGTTTTTACTATTAAATAGTCTTGAGTTCAGTTAATAGAAAGTTGAAGGACAAATGCCATTTTCATTGCATTCTTTAGCATATTCTCGCATGTTGTGATGAATTTATATAATAACGGGCGACTTTTTTGGGGCCTAGAGTCTAGATACTTTTGCTTACTTTATATAATTACGCTAGTTATAGATTAGTGCATTTTCGTAAGTATCTTACCAAAACTTTTTGATATTTTAGGGGTGCAAATGGATTCACAAAACTTTAGATAGATACATGATCGAGAACGATATGCGAAGAAAAATATTTTTTGCACACCCTTCTATAAAAAAGCTGGTTTTCATGCCTCTACTGTGCTTGTAAAATGACCCACGAAGCACTTGTACGTAAAATAAAACGAATGAATGCCATTCAGTCAATTCAGTAATTTCCAAACACAACCTGTCAGCTAGCAGGTGCTAGAAATATTATCTTGAAGTGAAAATCATTCATTTTATAGGAGGTATGTGCAAAAAGTATAGTATGTATTTTGCTGTTACTAGCGTTCTGGGTGCAAAAGAACAAATGGTGGAACATGAGTACGCACGTTCATTTTAGTTAACCGACATGAATGTTGTGTCCAAACATGACGATTGGAGTTACCGTTCAAAAGTTTTTGTCGCATGGACAAATTTTTAGTTTTATATAATGTATAGATGTGTAGCTGTTAAAAATTGATGGTTTTCCTCGTTTTAGCATAATATCACGACTAGTACATAATAACTGCAATACACTATTATAATATTAAAAGTATTTTTTAAATATCAATGATATCTTCATACTGTATTTGATTAACGAGAAAAAGGGCATTTTAATATGTTTTAAGTAAATGAGTTAACTGCAGGGTTGCGAATAATGCATTACTTTTAATGCGGCTTTACTTCGGGTTTATATTTTTTTTCAATTTAATAATCCTAAAATCTGCGCTAAAAATTATTTTAAAAGCTTTTATTTAGTTTCACCTCTCCCGGTGTCTGTCTGAAATCAAATCTTGCAAGTTAAATCTGGCCCACATCCCGTTATTCGAATGAGCTGAAATTTTGCATACGTATGTAGTTCCGACGACAATACAACATTATAATAACTAACTAATCGTTCCGGCTTTAGCCCGGTTGCAAATTACACTTTTAAATACTTCCCGTTATCCGATGGAGTTGAAATTTTGCATACGTATGTAGTTCTGATAAACAATAAAATATTATAATAACTAACTAACCGGTCCGAATTTCATTAAGATGCAAATCGCACTTCTAATAAAACTCACTAAAAACTTAAAAATAAATAAATTAAAAAAAATTTTGAAAACAAGCTTTTATTAGTTGTTGATAAAATTATATATTATGAACTAAAAAGTTAAAATGATTTTATTTCAAGTAGAAATAAGTCGTTGATATGTACATACTTATCTCAGTCTCTTAAGATTTCAAATAAAAGCGTGTTATACATTTTTATAGCAAGAGAGCATAAAAAGAGTGTTAGACTGTAACACGCTTTTATTAGAAAATTGAGTTGTGATAAGTATATATAAAATGACTTATTTCTACTCGAAATAAAATTATTTTAAGCTTTTTAGCTCATTTTTATTAACAACTAATAAAAGCTTGTTTTTAAACATTTTAAAAATTAATGTCTGAAATTTTGGATTACGGACTGTTTAAAGAAATGCTAATGCCTAACGGATTATTTCTCAGAGACCTTAAAACACTATCCTCTGCATAAGTTTATTTACTACAAAATGTTTATTGAATAAAAAATACTCTATTTATTTATATTCAGGGTTACAAATAATGGGTTACGTTTATTAATGCATTCCTTCGAGATTATACTTTTTGTTCAATTTAATAATCCAAAAGGCTGCACTACGAATTATTTTATAAATATAATAATCCCGTATTTTGCATTGTATGTTATTTTTTTAATATTCTTTTGGGTGGATTATTGTCTAAAATTAAAAGTAATCCAAATAATTTGAATTATCAATTTTTTTCAAATATATTTTTTTTTGATTTTTATTTTTACAACCCTGGGTAACTTCACCTACTTTCACTTTCAAAATTTCAAATGAACTAGTATTTTTCTGAAAAGCAGTCGTGAGTATTGAATGCCAAAAAGACTTAAAATCTAGGTAGTTAAGCATGCTTTTAAAAAACGCAGGTCTCTAGTATTAAGTGCGATTAAAAACATTGTGATGAACCGCCACTGTTTTACAGCATCAACTGTCCTGGAACGGCTTCATGATAAATTTATAAAGAAAAGGTTTAACCTTCATAATCGCTGTGTGGTCTCTGGGAAATGCCTTTACCCGTTTCTTGCTTTACTGCTTCCTCCATCACTGGTCATTCCTGTGCTATATTTAGCATGTCTTCGCACCTTAAAGTTTTATTTCTACTCATTATTACGTAACGCAGAACGACACTCGAACGGTCGATGAGGTCGATAAAGATAATACCTATTTTTATTGATGGTTTGTTTTTTTCATTTTACTGTTTATTTATTACTATACAGTAACCCGCGACTTGCCGATTACTCGAAATCTTTCGTGATATATCGCCATTGGTAGAATGAGTTTTGAGCGAATAATTCGCAAAAAATCGCGTCAAACAGTATATTACACCACATGGGGAGAAAGTTTGAGATTCTTGCACTGCGCGTCATAATACCAAAAGCGAGCTGAGGGCATCACGATGCGCAGTTCAAGACTCACAAACCTTCTGCCCTGGGATACTATACCTCGGTCGAAAGTACATACTTTCGACATCAATTGTAAGGCAGAAAGACTAACATTTACGCATTGGTGGGATTACACGCACTGATGCGGAAAGTACATACTTTCGGGTGACAGTAAAAAAAAAATAACCTATCAACTGTTGTTTAGATGTCGTTAACAACCCTATTACATTTTAGGTAATAGTCGCGAACAGCTGGCATTCGTATTTTTACGTATAACCTCAAAGCTGATTGCTTTCCGGTGGGTCTTCGGTCGTCAGCGCCGTGGGCTGGTCCGGTGCGTTTCACGTAGCGGCGTGATGAGTTCATTTACTTTATTTCGAACAATTATTTGACAATTTTCCAGGTAACTTTTTAGGTTCCAGACCGACCCTGCTTTCGACCAAGGTATGAAGAAAAATAGCATGTGTGCGCTAGCCTTTAATCGAAAAACGTTTCTTGACACAATTTTTTTGCACAATAAACATCTATAAAACGGGAAAGCTTCATGAATATATTTTTCTACGCTACTGTGTACATTGAAAATATGAGCGATATGAATATCGTACTTTATATAGCAGTGATCTCCAAACTTCTCTATGATACGTCTCCTTAAGATAGTTGTCCGCTTTAGAAGGCACAAAAATCTATTTTTTTATTTTTTTCTCGTGTTCCTTTATTAGATATAGATATAAAACTTTTCTTACAATATTATTTAATACTTCTTGAGTACAAAATTAATATAATTTTGTTTTTTTTTTATCTTCATTTTTTAAATAATATCCAGAATCGCCAAAATCGTGCCCCTCCATGTTCCATGGCCGACAGTTAATCTCAGGATCGGAAAATCTGAAACAAAAAAATTAAATGGTATCTTAAAAAGACAGGTTTCTTACGTGTCAATTCACCCTATTTACTACAAATTCTAAAAAAGAAAAAAATGGCGGATGTTTGAAAAAAAAACCCCTGAAAATCGGACTATTTGTCGACTATTTGTTTCTTGCTAAAGATTTATATTTTCATTTTTTGGCCAAATTGAGGTGAATTGGCTTACAAAACATATCAATAAACAAATCGTGCCAAGATTTATTAAAATAGGTTTAGTAGTTCCGGAGATTAACTGACGGCGTTTGAAAAAAAGAAAAACGCGTTAAAATTTTTTCTCATATTTATCAAATATTTAAAAAATCAAATTTCATCAATTACATTCAGTTAAATTGTTATCCCGGGACAATATATCAGTATTTTTGAGAGACTTTGAGTTATTCTGTACTGTTAGAAATCGAATTTTTTAAAAATATTTTGGTAGTTGATTTTTAAAGTTCTAAGAAAAAATTAATTAAATTAATTAAAAAAATTAATATATATATTTGAAAATTCTAAAGTGGGCAAGTATGTACCTTATTCGTGTAAGAAAAAAACGGCCTATGATTCTATTCTCAACCATTGTTTCCCGACACTTAAATGTACTGCAAATATTGCAAGTGTAAGACAATGCATTAATTTATTGTTAAGTGTGTCACCGACCGAACTATATAGCGTTACCCACTCACAAAGTTGCATTTCAGATGCATAATTATTTATCACTGACAAGGTCCTAGTTTTTGAAGAGCGTTCATGCAATTCAAACATCACCGACTAAACTCTATAGCTTTACATACTCTAAAACTTGTATTTCAGATACAGAATTATGTAAACTAGAATCATAGTTTTCCGGATGACATTCCTAAAGTTTGGCCATCCTTGGCTGAACTTTATAATGTTATACCTCTCCACAATCATGATTTATTTGTCAACTTTTCTGGATCCTGATTATTACTTATATGATTAATAATTCGTCGTCAAATTATAATAGTGATTGTGTAAATAAATAAATAAATAAAATTAATTAAGTAATGTAGCTAAAGTAACAAAAAGATTGATTCTTTAATATCAATGACAAGCAGACTTCAAAAAAGAGAAAAATATATTTTCACTGTGAATTAATCCAAATAGATTAGAATATGCCTGAACTCTTATCTGTGGAATATGATAATCAGTTATTTTATAGAAGGGTACGTGCAAAAAATGTAGTTTGTAGTTCTAACGTAATGCTATTATGACTCGTGTAACTAAAACTCGTCGGTCGTTCAATTTATCACAATGTCACACTATTATTAATTATTTGTACGCATTCAACTTTTTTACAAGCTTTTATTTAGTTTCACCTGTCCCGGTGTCTGTCTGAAATCAGGTCTTGCAAGTTAAATTTGACCCAACTTCCGGTTTCCGATTGAGCTGAAATTTTGCATAATCATGTAGTTCCAATGACAATACAATATTATAATAACTAACTGACCGGCTTTCGTCCGGATGCAAATCACACTTTTAATAAAGCACACTAAAAACTTAAAAATAAAATTAATAGTAAAAAAACATTTTTAAAACAAACTTATGTTTAAATAGTCTAAAAAGAAAAAAATAAACTTTAAATTAAATCAAACCCAACCATTCATTACATTGTACAATTTATATGACATAAAAGCTTGCCACGTGATTTTCCTGTGCAAATAAAGAAGAATACAACATGTAACTTGATCTTGACAAAAGTATTTTCTAAGAAAAAGTCTATATATTTCATAAAATTAATTTACACAGGAAAATTTCGCGACAAGCTTTTATGTCATATAAATTGTACAATGTAATGAATGGTTGGGTTTGATTTAGTTTCATGTTTATTTACTTCTTTTTAGAGCATTTAAATAAAATCTTGTTTTAAAAATGTTTTTTACTATTATTTTTTTTAAACTTACAAGTATTCGTCCTTGCAAATACCCCCTGCACCCTTCATCTCAAATCTTTTCCCCAACGCTATTTTTAAAGCTAGAGGGTTCTGGTAAACGCCAAATGAAAGACAAAAAATCAGACTACAGATCCTTCAGGCGAATTTTTTGAAAAAAAATGCCTGAAAAAAATTACAACCTTTTGAAAAAAATAATAAGTTACGTAATATTTCACACGGAGACGAAACATTTTTTCAAAAAATTCGCCTGAAGGATCTGTAGTCTGATTCGTCTTTCATTTGGCGTTTACCAGAACCCTCTGGCTTTATAAATAGCGTCGGGAGAGCGCGAACCGTTTTTAGGCGAAGGGAAAAGATTTGAGATGAAGGGTGTAGGGGGTGTTTGCAGGGACGAATACTCTTAAATGGTCCGCCGTGATCGCAACTTAAAGATAAAGAACATGCCTAGGCGCGCTACCGGGCACTTTTTAAAAATATTGAAAATCTTTCTCAAATGTATGGTCTGTATACAAAATTTTTAAAATTTGACTAGTAGTGCCTCAAGAGGGAACAATTAGTTTAAATTTGACACACAAAATCTATCCTTGGATCGGTAGAGTGTAGTTGTTTTAGGTGGGAGAAAGATGGCTTAGGAGTCTTATCACTGAATTAATTGCGAACATGAAAGCGTTTGTAGAGAAGTGAAAAAGTGCTATTTTTTAAGATTTATGGGATCACAGGACTAAAAAAGTTGAGAAACGCCGCTATATAGTAGATATATGTATACTAGCATATAGAATGAATCCAGTCATCCAGGCATCAAGGTAGAACGCAAACTACGTATTGGTAAAGTCGAGACTCTCTCGGTATACGTAGAGTAGTGTGCCACGCTCATAACGCATACACATATCCGATTTGAAACCGACGAACCCATTGTCAAGTTCCTTTATGTGAAGTGACATTGCTTATTGTATGCCAGGCATTGAGCTAGACAGAGATGGAGAGTCGTTTGTGTAAGACAGCTGTCAGCTAGCCGATTGTACTGCTCCAAATCTCGGTGTTATTGAAGCTCTCTTCACTAAAGGCCGCTGCACACCGCTGGTAGAAACACTGCTTGGAGTTCTGTTGGCCGATAGGCCGGGTACGAAGCTGGAAATGGCGTCACTGTGGGCTCGCCTGCTAGCTCACAAGATAATTTTAAATGGGCTATTTTCCTCGTGTAATTTATTGAGCTGGAGACTGTCCTGTAATTGCATTACGTTAATTTAATTAACTTCATGATTGCATAATTGAGTTTCGTCGTAAAAATACCGTTTTTAGGAACGGATAGAATTATTATTAATTTGGTTTTCAAAACTATACCTATTGAAACTTGTACAATTTATTTTCAATTAAATATTTTCATTTATATTGAGTCTAATTTGTTAATATACCAAAACACAGGCAACTAGGCCCAGGAGATCAAGCCCAGCGACAGTATTCCAAGTACATTCGTGCAGAATGGACGTCGAAGAAGCTGCTATAGTAGCGCTACTAATAATGAAGAGACAGTTGCTCGCAATGTGAATGGTTCCATTTGAAGCCGTGCTCCTATTGGTCGCCGGCGACCGGCAGTCGCTTTGCGCGTCGCCACTACGCGGCGAGTCGTCGAGTCGCCTGGGCGACCGACGACCAAGTGCGTAACCATCTATTTAAACTGTAGTAATTCACAGTCACCAGCGATCGAGTCGACGGCGACCAGTCGACAGTGCGTAATGGCTCAAAAACGGTATTTTTACAACGAAACTCGATTATGCAATCATAAAGTTATTTAACGTAATGTAATTTTATTATAGGACCCTCTCCAGCTCAATACATTACACCTTGCTAGATCCGCTGCTAGGTATGAGCAAGAATCAATCAGGAAGCAGTATCTTGTCACGTGGGTGACTTGAACAAACGCCCACAAACCAACATGGCGTCATTCTTCTCAGAGTCAGACAACAGACACGTTATTCTCTGTGTATTTGAACTGTCACTGTGCGCGTACCAGATTTATTAACAAAACTAGCTTGAAGAGATGTTTCGTGTGAAACGAACACATAACGCAGCAATCAAGAAAACCGCCGCTAGAAAACTAGTAGGCAAATCTAGCAAGGAATCTATCAGCGTTTTTAGCCTCTAGCCTTAAGGTCGTGGACACGAGACTGGTTTTGCAGCTAGATTCCTAGCTAGATATGGCTGCTAGGTTTCTAGCGCTGGTTTTCGTGGTTGCTGTTATGCGTTCGCTTCACACAAGGCGTCTTTTCAAGCTGAATTTATGAATAAATCTGGTGCGTACCCAGTGACAATTAAAATATAAACACAGAGCAAAACGTTTCTGTTGTCTGACTCTGAGCAGAATGACGCCATGCTGGTTTGTGGGCGTTTGTTCAAGTCGCCCTGGGTTTAGTGATGGATTTTATAAATTTGCTTCTCACGATCCGTGTATTGAAGCTTGCTTTGTAGATGGACATAGTGCGCGCGCAGTGATAACTCGAATGTTAACAAAAGTGAAGTTTTATTGTCTCTGAACAGAACACACACTATGAAGGCATGTTTGTTTGTGGCCGTTTGTTAATGTCGCCCTCGTGACAAGATACCGTTTCTTGATTGGTTCTTGGTCAAAACAAGCAGACAAACCGGCACGAAAAATAGTCTCGGTTCTAATTTTGAAATGAATCTTGTAACTATTTACCATACACGCAGTGATGGATTTACGCCGTGAAGCCCGGGCCTAGGGCGGCAATAGCTTTTAGTAGGAGTTTTTTAAGTAACTACTAGCTTTCCGGTGAATAAGAATTTAGTAAAGCCAATTGCTTTGCAATTAGACTTTTTCCAGGTTAGTTTTAAGGTTTTAAGAAAATTAATAAGATCATGAATTTCTGCTTTAGATATTATTGGTAATATTTTTATAACGTGTTTTTCTTTTCTTTTTTTATTGACGTGATAACGTCTTATAAATTGATGAATCACCAATCTTATAAATTGATAAAACACCGGCTGCATGTTCGAAAAAGTGTAACGTAACGTTCCTAACGCGTAACGTTCCGCCTGACCCTGTGCGTGCTTTTTGCTAATTTCTCGCTCAATTTAAATCAGATCGGTTTGAAACCAGTCTTAAACGAAAGAGGAGAACATTTTACATAGATTTCGTATAACAGAATTTGCCTAAACAGTTTTTTTATACAAATTTATATAGAAAAATATTTTATACAAATTTATATAGAAAAATAGCTGTATAAATGCAATGTTGTGTAATGCATGGCGCGACGCGGTCGGTTGTCTTTGTTTACCGTACATAGAAATTAGAAGCAAACGTATGTCTTGTCTTAACATGAAAACAGCTGCATTTCTAATGTTTAATTCAATTTTTTGACATTAGTATATTGTGAAATGCAAAGCCTTCTAAGTTAAGTATTGGAATAACTAATTATTATTAGAACATAATACTTTGTAAGTTGCAAACGTCACTTTTGACATTTCTTATCATTCCGACACCAAGGATAAGCGGATTGAAACCAAATTTTGGGAGGTTTAGGTTATGTATTACGGAATACGTTATCACGTAAAACTATCGTCCGTAAACCGACTTTACAGACAACCAATTTTTTTATTCATTTTCTAAAATTCGTAACTCCCTGTTATTGGATTGATATCTGTTGGGAAATAGTATATTGTGCGACTAGTGAGAGAAGAAGATTCCATGAGCGTAAAACACACGCGAGTGGAATATTCTCCTTCGATCAATAGTCGCACATAATACTTTATTCAACTAGCAGGAGTAATATGTAATCGGGGCCCTGATAAAAGAGGGAAAAATAATAAATCACTTCATTGATTGACGTACCACCGTCAGTGTATACACAAGATTGCCATGATTTCGCTGAATTGCGATGCTGTTTTCATATAAGTATACAATACCGCCTACCACGTTCCTATTGGTCCAGAAGCTACTTGCAGTTTTTTCATTATTTAGCGCTTGGGCTTGCTACTGAGTTTCTATTGGTCCAGAAAATTCATTATTACACTAGTGAAGTAATATATTATTTCTCCCACGCCAGAAAATTCATTATTACACTAGTAAGTAATATATTATTTCTCCCACGTTTAGCAGGGCCCCGAAATTACATATTACTCACGCGTGTTGAATAATAAATATTTATTATTATTCTTATTATCATATATGTTTCTCCATATCAATTTTTCTTTTTGGAATTTTGAATTCTTGCACTGTCCATAAGATTGAAAAAATAAATTTATATCAAAATTTATTAGCTGGAATAGTGCGCAATAAGAACATCTTGGTGTAGATGTTATAAATTAATTTAAAATATGCCGATTTTTCAAATTGTCTTTAGATTGTGCGTAAGTTAGTTTCACTTTAGTAGTGTAAACTACAATGCCCTTCTTTAAAATGACTTATATTTAATATGCGTACCATTCAATAATATAGTATATTTTTCAAGTGACAGCAAAATGTAAAGTTAGCTCGAACGTAACAAATTACATAGCGAGGATATACATATATAGTTGAAGCAGTGACGTCAGCTTGCAGTCGACGGCGTTAGGTAATAACGACTATAACCGATACAAACCCAGGAACACTACACACAACTGTGCGCCGACTTCCGTAGCAGATGTTGACATGAGACTCTGCCCTGATTTATCTAACAAACGTGACTTTACGCTGAAATTTCAATATTTTTAACTATCTATATTTTTCTTTAACAGTAAACAGAAAAAATATTCAAAATATTTTTTGCACACTCCTCCCTGTAAAATAACTATTTTTCTTCATTCTTTCGATCGAAAGTGCACACTTTCGGCAACAATTGTAAGGCAGAAAATCTAACATTTACTCCTTAGTGGGATTACACGCTTCTATGCGGGAAGTTCGTACGTTCGGGCAGTAGTAAAGGAAAAAAACTGTTTTTTATATGTCGTTTCCATAGCAACCTTATTACATTATAGTTGCGAACAGCTGTCATTCGTGTTTTTACGTATAACCTCAAAGCTTCTTGCTTTGAAGTTATCTGTGTTTTTATGTAATTCGCCTCAGGCATTATGACGCGCAGAGCAAAAATATCACACTTTCGGCGCTCGTAGGTAATATACTGTAACAAAACTATGGTGGATATTATTTATTTACAGTAATAAACGTTTAACAAAACAGTTAAACACACAAACGAAAAAGTACTTCTTTAACAAACAGTAATAAGAACGTTAACAGAAACAAAATAACGACAGTTCTAAACAATAAAATACAAGACTACTTAACAGAAGTATATAAGGTCATTAATTATGTACACAAAATATTTCCAATACAGGAACACACCAAAGTTTATTAGCACACTTGTCTATTAACTATATACACACTATTATATACAACACACAAGGTATTTATGTAAAACCAGATTTATATAATTGCACTTAATGATTTGTGTCACAACGCACTGGCACTGTATAAACACATGAACGCCTCACGAATAATTGACTGACTGACTGACTTGCCAACCACTCCGCTTGCATTTTATAGATTCGTACCCCGCCTGGAAAATGTCCTAGGAGCACCGAGATCTTTCCTTTACATGTATTGGCTTCTCCAGGCAATTCTAAGAACCGGATTTTCTCGGCTACCTATTTTCCATTATTGTTGTTGCTAGAAGATTCTACAGAATCTATAGTCGTCCCAACAGGGAGTGCGCAACAATACTGTTTCATGCCTATATCACAACAAAAGGACCCATTTCGCACTAGTGCGTAGAGTGAAATAAACGTAATTGTACCCAGATGTATACATGCGGTTTACATAATTAGCGATTATAAATTAATTAGGCAGCAAAAATGCCTGAGATTTAAAAGTATTATATTATAAGATAACTAGGTGTGTATCGTGTTCCAATGTAAAAAGTGTTATAACTTTTGACACCATTGCGTTCGTTATACAAAAGACTAAGATACACTAACCTAACTCTAACCTTGTCAAATCTGTCACGTATGTGTCATTTATCTATTACGTAATGCGCATGTACAATCAGGCTCAGAATCACTAGCCCGTTTGTTACAAGTGTACCAACAGGTTACACTTTTCCAATTCTAACTTCCACATTTCAGTGTAAATGTCACGAAGTCTACACTATAGATATACTAATATTAGCAGGAGAGCTATCAAATATTTTTGAGTAGATAGATAGATTTATTTATTTAAAAAATAGCTAAAAAGCTGGGAAATATGTCAATTATATACAATCATTAAAATACAAGTATTTGAGGCAGCGTGAAAATTTGATTAACACTTCTTTTGTAATGTCTAAAAACGAAACCGATGATCTGACTGAAGGATAGTTGGGCCTAGCCAAGCCGTGAATTTTTAACTTTGCGAAATTTTATTTGCAAAGAAAGTCCTTGAGACAGTTTTAGAAGTTAATACCTACAAATTTAATATTTAATAAAATTAAACATACAAAAATCAAATCATTTAGTCGGGTCAAAATGTCTGCCAGGCATTTACAAAACTGTATATTATACGTAAGTGCGAGTAAGACACTACGAGCAGGTTGAAGTGTGAAAGAGAGCTTATTTATTTTTTATTTTGGTAAAGCCTTAAAATTTTTTTTTCAAATAATATTTCGCAAAGTTAAAAATCAGAACTTGGCTTGGTCCCACTACACTTCAACCAGGTCTTCGATTTTGTGTTCAGACATTATAAAAGAAGTTTAAGACAAATTTTCACGCTACCTCAAATATCTACCCAAAAATGTTTGATAACTCTTGTACTATATATAAAATACACATATTGTTAGTATGAAAATGATACAAAGCCTAGACTAATTGTGACCAAACTTTCTTTTTATGGAAAAACAAGTTAAACATATACACTCAATTTTTTATGTATATGTTACGGTCTATACCCGAATTCGGCCAATGACCGAAATAAATGCGCAAAGCTAGTTTTTACTAACAAATATTGCCCAAACCCGAAATCTTACATTTAAACGGGTATTGAGTGTTATAAAATGAGCAAAACTAGTTTTGCGCATTTTCAATTGGACAAAACTAGTTCTGTCCATTTTTGAACGGACAGTACTAGTATAGCATCGGAATCTTCTTTGCTTTTTTTAATTAACTTTCCACATCAATGATACTTATTATATCAAAACGATTTATTCTTCTGTATTGTTTAGCAGACAGAGGTTTTAATTCAGCTTTCAATAAAGTTTTCTTAACCTCAGTTAGTGTAGTAAAGTAATTATGTTTCGTCATAAAATTATGTTTCAGAAGCCTCCATTAGGCGAACTAGTTGAGACTCGAATTCATCTAGTATTTGTACTTATTTATTACACTGAATATCCCACAATTATATTAATTATAACATTCAGGAGATCAATTAAATAGATAGATACATAAACAAGAACATAACCCTACTTTTGTTTGGGTTCGGACGTTGATTGAATGAAACAAGCAGAACTAGTACTGTCCATTCAAAAATGGACAGAACTAGTTTTGACCAATTGAAAATGCGCAAAACTAGTTTTGCTCATTTTATAACACTCAATACCCGTTTAAAGGTAAGATTTCGGATTTGGCCAATATTTGTTTGTCAAAACTAGTTTTGCTCATTTATTTCGATCATATATGTCGGGTATATACCGTAACATATACATTAAAAATGGAGCACCGCGTATAGCTAAGACTATTGCATTGTCATTCTTGCACGAGATTCACTAGTTATAACTAAATATATTTAATAAACATCTAGGAAATTATCCAGTTAAAATAGGCGTCCAATTTACAAAAATTTGTCGCTAAGAGATACTTCACTAAAAATGTCTATTTTCAGTTACCTGAATGTGTTGGAAAGTGATTCCTGATTGTCGACATCATATATTAAGGTAAGGGATAACTTGTTTGATGACCCACAAAATATCATTATTATAGAATGTGAATATTATATTAGGACCGTGTTAACACAGCCTGATTAGGGTGGACAGGGATAATAACAGTATACAGTGTGTACATGTTTAACATATTCACGTTACCTACACCATATACACGTTACGCCCACCACATAATCATTTTCTTGAACATTCGCATTATTTCCACTGCACTATTCTACATGTGTATTTATTTTTCGCTTTGTTTATGCTATTTTTTCATTATTTTTTATTCTTTTTAGGGTTCCTTACCTTGGATTGAAACAAACGTAATTCTTGCAGGATCACTATGTTGTTCGTTTTTTTGTGTCTGTCAATCAAGACCGTTTTCTCACAAACAGCTAATTGTATCAAGATAAATTAAAGTAAATACTAGGGTTTACAACCCAATAATCTTATGAAAAATTTAGGCAATAAACCTAGTGTATTAAAAAGATATGACCTTTCAAAAGTCGTATATTATGGCACTGATCTAGAATTTTTGAATTTAGCACGAAGGAAGATTAGCACAAGTTAAGAAAAGAATCCAAAAATTATTAATTTATAATTCTGTGTGTAATTATTATGTAGCTTACTTATTAAAATTTATTCAAAAGATTGAAAATGTAACGAACGTGTTGCAAAGTACATATACCATATACTATAAATATCGGCTGAAGAAATAAGGTGGTGACGGGGTTGAACGGTTGTCTCGTAACAAATCGTACGTTCGATTCTGGCCATTATTTTTTTTTCTGTTTTTTTTTTCGCAATTATACGAGTTGTACTGCTGTAGTATGTAATGTAAAATACACCGTCTTTATTTTTACCCGACTGCGGTGAAGCCAAAAGGAAGGGTTATGAGTTTAGCAGTCTCTGTATGTTTGTATTTACGGATGTTCTACCGAAGCGCCCAAATTGTTCATCCAATTTTAATAAATAGGGTCTGTTGAGCGTCTATAATTCACACACATGATAAATGAGGTGTCTATCGATTCGTTATTATGACCCGGGTAACATAGGCTACATTTGTTTTTGAATTTTGGTCTCAGGGGTGAGCAAATTGAAAACAAATAAAAAATAAGTTCAAAAACTAAAACCCGTCTACTGAAAAGTATGAAACAAGAAAATATTTTCATCTGAGGATAGCCGTGGTCGTATGCCATCTCATATATATGAGGCCCCTCTAGATGTATAACGTGATGCACTTTGTCCTAGAGCTTATGATCGCTTACTATTGTTTAAATGTAATGTTTTGTTAGGGTAGGTGGCATATGACCTCGGCTATCCTCAGATGAGAATATTTTCTTGTTTCATACTTTTCAGTAGTCGGGTTTTAGTTTTCGAACTTATATTTTTTTATTTATTTAAATTGTTATAACTGTACGAAATTCTCAGGGCGCGAGTTGCACTCACGCTAGTCTTTTTATTTGTATAAACATAGCTTAACAAAGAAAATAAAAAAATACAAACAATTTAATATATATATGTACAATCATTTTTGTTGACAACTCTGTATACAAATTTGATGTCGAAATTGTTTTCGTCTAAAACGGGCTTAATACAAACGATCGTAAAACATATACTACATATTGTATGTACTTTCAGAATTATGTAACATATAGTGTAGGCACTGAACTGTCCATCTGACAGATCGCGCAAACCCACGACCACTGTTATCTCAAAATAAATGATTGCCCAGCTCACTGCTGTGTCGGTGTTTTCCGCTCCTCCACTATAACAATGCACACGACTCTGATATCTCACATACCGAATGTTTCATAGCATAGGCACCGCCTTTGACGATATATCTATCCCACTAAAAACATAAATGTGAAAAAAGGGGCCAAGGTCTCGTCAAAACTGTGTTTTGTTATCTTAAAAAAATAACTGAAATATAGAAAATATGTGATGTTCTTTACCTACACGTTTACGAATTTACACACCAAACTTGGCAAGTTTTCAAGGGTCTCAATAATGATCTTTTCTTTAATGAAAACGTGCCAAGTTTGGCGTGTAAATTTATAAGCCTGTAAGCAAGGAACTTGACATATTTTGACGTGATAACGTCTTATAAATTGATGAATCACCAATATTATAAATTGATAAAACACCGGCTGCATGTACGAAAAAGTGTAACGCGTAACGCATAACGCATAACGCATAACGCGTAACGTTCCGCCTGACGCTTTTTGCTAATTTCTCGCTCAATTTAAATCAGATCGGTTTGAAACCAGTCTTAAACGAAAGAGGAGAACATTTTACATAGATTTCGTATAACAGAATTTGCCTAAACAGTTTTTTTATACAAATTTATATAGAAAAATATTTTATACAAATTTATATAGAAAAATAGCTGTATAAATGCATTCAATTTTTTGACATTAGTATATTGTGAAATGCAAGGCCTTCTAAGTTAAGTATTGGAATAACTAATTATTATTAGAACATAATACTTTGTAAGTTGCAAACGTCACTTTTGACATTTCTTATCATTCCGACACCAAGGATAAGCGGATTGAAACCAAATTTTGGGAGGTTTAGGTTATGTATTACGGAATACGTTATCACGTAAAACTATCGTCCGTAAACCGACTTTACAGACAACCATTTTTTTACATGAAGATTGACTCTATTCAATAAATAGAGTAACTGTGATTCATTGAAGTTAATGATGAGTATTTGGAAAGAATTCCGTGGCATAAGGATCGAAAATGAAGCAATACTGAGACTTTTTTAAACTTGCATTTAATACTAACGTTTCGATACGTTTTGTATCATCTTCAGAGTGTTCAAATGCTGTCACATGTTATCAGTATATTGTTGTTGATGGATTGAGAACATGGTGTCACTCAACTTGTTAATTGTTATTTTTTTAAAATATTTTTAATATGGATACTGGTTAATGTTAATGTTTTAAAATTATTAGTTTCTTTTAAATATAAAATTATTGTCACAAAATTAAAACAAATGTTTTAACCTTTCTAATATTGTGCTGCACAATATAATAAGATGATACAAAACGTATCGAAACGTTAGTATTAAATGCAAGTTTAAGAAAGTCTCAGTATTGCTTCATTTTCGATCCTTATGCCACGGAATTCTTTCCAAATACTCATCACATTTTTTACATTTCAGTATATTTTTAGGATAACTTAACGCAGTTTTGACGAGAACTTGGTCCTTTTTTCACATTTATGTTTTTGGTAGGATTTCAATACTTTTTGAAGAGTTATATTTGTACTTATTCTATTTAAGTACCTACTATCTAGACACATAATATTAAATATATACCGTACCAAGTACTCCATATTCTTACCGATGTGGTTTAAAGGAATTATTTCAGCACTTTTGCACCACTTATTTTAATACATTCACTTTCAACTTTTAAACACTACTGCTATTCATACAAAAACATTTTTTTATTTCACGGCATCATTTAACATGCAAAAACCAAAAATGACATACGCCGTGACAAAACATATAAACAAGTATACTAAATACACAGTTTTAATGATTCCTTATAAACCAGCGGTATAATATAAATTATGAGTTTTGAATCATTACAATACATAATATTCAGAAGAGTAGCTAGAACTCAATGCAAATAATAAATATTCTGAAACGTATTTGAAATAAATATTTAATTTCAATTTATGGCTTATCGTATCTTAGATCTATAATCTATATTATATTGACTTTATTTCATGCACAACCGATTGCATAAAGAGTTTTATTAATTTTTTAATAAAAGTTTCATTTCCTTTCATATTACATAAATTATACCTTATAGTAGATATTAACTTCTGGTTTTATAAAGAGTAATAGAGTTTACATAGTTTGCTTTCATAGTTTTTCATGTTTTTTTTTACTCGTTTCTAATCTTGGATTAAGGAATAATGCAGGGAAGCAAAACACATTTTATATTTCTTTAATAATTCAGATCTAATATTTTCCACACGATAAAGTATTTATAAATAACTTTATTTCTGACATTTGCCGATCAAAGAACATCATAAATTAAAACTAAATCACAAAACATCTATAAACGAGGTTGGATTCGACAGTTTGATACAACGACAAGCCAGCTGACCATTACACCAAGCTTTTCTTTTGTAATTTAAAATAAACCAAACATGAGAGTATGTATTTTATGATAAATTTGACAGAAAGAACTATTAAATGATAAAAAATCAACAAAAAATAAATCAGTAATACAGAGTTTGGACATATTATCTCTTATAAATATTCCTTTAAAGCCGATTCTATACGGGTGTGACTATCGACAATTCTTTTTGTCGCGAAACATTAATTTTTGTAAACGCAACCTGCTTCGGACGGTTATTTTGTGCGGGTTATTTTCACAGTTAACCTGCAGGGGTACACAATTTGTTTATTAATTTTTTTAGGTTCTTTGGTCCCTAAACAATCAAAAACAAAAAAAGTTTGGCCGATTGTAAATGGAAATTAATTAATTAAAGAAGCACCTAGTGTAACAGCTCAAAAACATTTATAATTTTTTTTGTTGCTAAAAAATGTTCAAAATATTATGTAGAATATGCCTACAAAATTTTAAAACGATATTCAATACGATAATAATTAAGATATTAATTGATCATTACAAAGCTCACTATCAAACCTGATTTTTTTTAAATGCGTTTTTCGCGTTTTCGAAGTTTGTACGCGTAATATCTCAAAACCTATTAAATATTTTGGGCTGAAAGTTTCACCAGATATAAAAAACAACTTCGTAGTAGTCGTAGTTGAACCTACTCATTATAAATTTTGTTTATAAATGTTTATAGGTCAACTTTTTATGCGAAAAATAAAAAAAAATTCAATCTTCAAATTAAATACTAGTATTCAATTTTTTATATATTTTATATGTTCTACTGCGAAGTATGAATGTTATTAACAAGAAATTTTTTGAATGGATGTTCCAGGTATATTCTAAGGGCTGTAATTACGCCCACAAATTGGTCGTGGCAACTGCAACGCGTTTGATAGAAATGCTTACCACGCCGCCATTTTGTACCAAAAAAATTAATAAAACTTTTTTTAAGAACTTTAAAAGATGTTCTATAAGGAATTCAGTAAAATATCATAAAAATGTAGTTAGTCTAAAAATAAAATTTTTGAAATAAGCGGTTTTTTTTTAACTGTTGCACTAGGTGCCCCCCTTAAATGAATGTCTTTGTTTCGTTTTGAGATTTCATTTTTGTTTTAATATTATGACATATTTTGGCAATGGGCTAGCATTATATAAAAATTATGAATCTCTTAGCCGGACAAAATTCGTTGTAAACGTTTCATAGAAACTAAAAACGATCGATTTTTATAACCATTCGTTATATAATTGTACCTATAATAGCACGCAACTTCTGAAAACGAACTCTAAATACATGTATGGTTCGTTTTTTTTTTGTCTTGTTCACATAGTGAACATTTTTCAACGGGACAAAAATGTAAAAACATTTTCTATATTGATTACTAATTAAATATTGTTTCTACCGTTGCACAATTTGTGTTCTGAAAGTCATATATAACAAAATTAACACCTAGTGATACATATATTTGACTGTATTGTTTTACCAAGATAGTCTTTTTACAGTTTTATAATAACACTCCCAAATGCACTGCTACATCATTTCACCTTATTTTAGGTAGATTATTTTATAATTAAAACCGAACCATTGTGGTAGTGATAACACTAGACTTAAATACGGAAGAGTGCTTGATTTAATTTCCACCAGGGGCAGATGTGGCCTAGAAACTTTTTCTATTCCCTTCCGCCGAAAACCGGTAATTCCTATGCAAGTTATCTTTTTCATGGTTTCCATAAAAACAGTCAATTTAAGTATCGCGCGGATGATAACCTACAAATTCGTGTTCTTACAAAGTTTCCGGATTTACTATAATTACTGCGCTGGCAGATTGACCTGTGGCACAATGTTGAGAAGCGGTCGTAAAACAAATAGGAAACAATATGTACTCTCGCTAGAGTAAAGGTTATTACTCTGCGATGCCGAAATGTAAAATTAGATCTCGGAGTATGTAGAACACAGTTGAAAATACGCTTTATAGTGAGAATGATTGATTGTTCTGATGTGTCATTAAGTTGTCCGCCGCGATTGTCAAAGTTTCTGGTTTGAGTCTTGATAGAGACACTGTTAAAAAATCATTTTTTCTTGTATATAGCATTGTATCTGTGTTTTTTTTTTATTTATGGAAAAAAGTGTGCTTCATCCATACAACACAATAGCAAACACTGTGCTATGAGATTAATGTTAAACAGGACTTTATTGTTTCTTTTATTCCATAGTTAAAAAATTTTAATATGAAAATGCCATTAATTATTGATAAACCATCTAAAATCTTACCAAAACATATTGAAAATGCTAGAACACACTAGGTCAATAAGAGAAAAAAAGTCAAGAAAAATAGTGAATTGAAACAGGTAGAGCTAACTTATTTTTGTTTCTTTTTTTGACGTAAATAAATACATTTCTGATAAGGATTGCTAAAAAACGAAGTACTACGTGATATGAAATAGGTACTTTTCTTTTTCCATTTGTATCATATGCTTGTCTGTCACAAGCGAAAAGAAAAATTATATCCAATGATTACATCACAGCACAAGTGTATACTGGGTATGTGCATCTATACTACTACTATACATTATGTTGCCCTTACATAACCGTTGCTTTTGTTACAAACATCAGACCGTGAGTGCACTTATCTACACTACACTAATGTGGTCAGATGAAGAGAATTTAGACGATCGCAGAATATTATTTCGCACTTGGTGACGATCGCGTTCATTACACGACAGAAATCACTTTAATATCTCTATTTTATGAAGATTGACTCTATTCAATAAATAGAGTAACTGTGATCCATTGAAGTTAATGATGAATATTTGGAAAGAATTCCGTGGCATAAGGATCGAAAATGAAGCAATACTGAGATTTTTTTAAATTTGCATTTAATACTAACGTTTCGATACGTTTTGTATCATCTTCAGAGTGTTCAAATGCCACGGAATTCTTTCCAAATACTCATCATCACTATTTTACTCAACGTGACCAATTATCGATTAAAATTAAAAATATACAATTATATATACGGTTGTAATATGCAACATCTTATTACACCCTTTAAAGTCATTTCTGTAGATAATTGGGAAGCATTTAATAGTTAAGCGTAAAGTTTCTGATTTCTTGGCTAACTAGTTTTCATTTAAAGTCTAAGGATCACATTATTATAGCTATTGATGTTCGGAGGAAAATTTTCCGGAAAATTTTAAATGTCAAAAAGGCCGTTTTTAGTAAATTTTTATAGGACATAATTGAACTTTCTATCCTTTGAGGTAGTTTCAAGAGACCAGTAGATGGCACCACCGTACTGGCTGCTGCAGTTAGAGAGGGAATTCCCCTCATGTAAACTGAACTAGATTATTGTTTTTTGTTCTTGGAAGAAGAAACCTCAAAAGGGCTTCACATCCAGAGCTGATGAAAATACTCGTTTTGTTTACTTGTAGCCTCTAGTGAACGATTATTTAATTTTACAATACCTTATTAATTTAGTGGCTTGGAAAATTTTCCAGAAAATTTTCTGTTTCAATTTTTTTACGGAAAATTCACAACTTTAATTGTAGCGCGTTATCATGTTGCACTAAAAAATGTCTTACTCTACTCGATGAAAGCTATTTAAAGACACTACAAAAAATTTAATTTATTTGACCTCTCTTTGAGTTTGAGCCATCAAACTTATAATACGATCGGTAAATGTACGACTGTAGAAAGAATGTACATAGCGTTGCGTACTCCCTATTGGGACGACTATGTGTTCTGTAAAATCTTCTAGCAACAGCAACAATGGAAAAAAGGTAGCCAAGAAAACCCGACCTTCATAGAATTACCTGGAGAAGCCAATTCAGGGAAAGAGAGGTTCTAAGTGCTTCTAGAAAATTCGACAGGCGGTGGACGAAGCTATAAAATGCGAGCGGAGTGGTCGAGTCAGTCAGTCATTTGCAGCGCGTACGTACAGTAGAGTACCGAAGTATCTGCTAAGAGAGAAGATAAATGAGCGACGTAAACCATTGAGTGCAATTATATAAATCTGGTTCTACATAAATAGCTTCTGTGTTGTAATTAATCGTGTGAATATAGTTAATAGGCAAGTGCGAATAAGTGTACTAGATAAACTTTACTGTGTTTGTGTGTTGTAAACATTTTGTGTACATAATTAGGACTTTATATTCTTCGTCAATCTTTCCTTATTATTTTATTAGTCAGAATTTACTGTTTTGTTTCTGCTAACGTTATTATTACTGTTTGTTAAAGAAGTACGCTTTCGTTGTGTGCTTAACTGTTTTATTAAACGTTTATTATTTTAAATAAAGAACTTCCACCACGGACTAGAACAGTTTTGTTACAATAGTTTATGATTTCGCAGAGTTCTCGTTATTAATTAATGCGAATTGACTCCCTTTCCCCACAGACGGCCTTTTCTTGGGCACAGTATACATAATAATATATAAAACTTTCTTAATTGGAGTTTTGGATCTAAAAGGCTGAGACAGAAACAATAATTAATTAGAACAATAGGATTTCACTCATAGGTATAAAACCGCAAAAAAAGAACAATATTGATAGCCTCAGTGAACGCTTTCTTTTTTACGTTCTGAAATGTTACGAAAATGACAAATTTTGACAAATCATGTCAAATCCAAGCCAATTGTATTGCTATTATAAGCTGTGATATAACTTTCTGAACTTTGAACCTATATTTTAAATCAAACTATATGTTATGATAAGTTAACATAGATGTTTGTTACATATAGAAATAGAGATACCGTAACTATATTAACCAGTGCATTCAACTACAAGTCGGTATAAATCAGTCTCCCTTTGTTTAACTTTCTAATAAAATATTAATGGGAAAGTTTAGAATTGTACAGACCGATACGATAACTATTATAAACAAACTATTTATTTATGTTATTTATGTAGTAAAGTGCGATTCTGTTATAGATATACATTGCACAATTATATAATTATTAGTTGTGTGACACAACCCTTCAGAAACTATACAGAATATAAAGCCAATTAAATATGCGTAGTTAGAAATATTGATTTCATTTGATTAAACATATTTTCATTGCCTTCTTCAAAAAAAAAAAAAATTATATAAAGAAGATTTTCGAAATTGGAATGACAGTTTTTTTTTCATCTGAAATTGTGTTATTGATTGAGACGGATGAACATATAACATATCCACTTTATGCATGAGTTTTTTATTCGCTTATTTTGTTTATCTTCGCATAATGTTAGGGTAAAATTTTGTAATCCAATTTTAATCCATTTCCACTTTACAAATTCATTTGACACATACTGCAATCAACGACATTTTCTTACTGATTAAATGTTGTTTTTGAGAAACTTTTCTTATTTTTATAGTAAAATTCATGGCAATCTTTCAAAACATTTACTTTTTGTTTAAGGCGCGTACACATCTGGCGAACGCATGTGGCCGAAGCCATTCGACCGAACGCCTTCGGTAAATGTGTACGGCCCAACAAACAGCAGCGAACGCATGCGTTTGCCTTCGCGAGAGTTCGCTCGCTGGGCGTTACATCAAAAGAAAAGAACGTATTCGTTTGGCTGTGTAAGTGTGTTCGCTTCCAGTTAGTGTCGAACCCGCAAAACTGAACGAATGACTGCAAACGAATTCGTTCACCGTAATGTGGATGGCAGAGCAAATTTTCCATCGAACACCGAAAACATCGAATGAATTCGGTCGAATGGCTTCGGCCACATGCGTTCGCCAGATGTGTACGCGCCTTTAGATATTTATAAAGACCATTGTAGCTGTACGACATCGGTCATTATTCGTATTTAAAAACAAAGTGGCTGATATCTGGTGTTCGAATCGGAAACTACCCTATGTGGGGTCTACAGAGAAATAGTAAAATTACTGCGCCATTCTCTGCTGCTGTAACCTCTAATAATTGTCAACATAACAATAAAAAAATATTCTGTAAAATGGTATGATATTATGAGCTATGAAAGTTATAGAAAAAAATTACCTCCTTGTAATATAACCAATTAGACCCCACATAGACGTACCATGTGCTAATATCTACATTCGCTTTTAATTAAAATAGGTTATTTCGTAGTTTTCTAATAACTCGCGAGGAACCGCCTATATGTGGGACGTGTGACAATGGTGTCACTGTCCCACATGTTTTAATTGAGTGTCTCCTATTTCTATATGAACACACGGTAGCAGATCGGATTCTCAGGTTTGAAAAGAAACCGAGGCTGAGCTTATCTGATTTTATTTGTATTGTTACACGTCACTGCTTTCTGTCGAATGCTCTAGATTCTAGAAGACAACAACAATGAACACAGGTATAAAGGTTTTGTGGCGGCAGGTAGCCAAATTCCGACCTGCATAGAATTGCCTGAAGAAGGCAATGCAAGTGTAGGAAACTCTTGGCCCAGCTAAATGCTTCTGGAACATTCGACCAGGCGGGGGTCAAAGCTATAAATATAGCGCGCCAGGAAGTCAGACAGTGAGATTTCGTGTGTGAGTGAGTTCATAGTCAAACACGTGTCCGAAATAAATAACTAGGAAATAAATACTAGTGCAGAGTGCGGTTTAATAGACCACTGATTTCAATTATATAAATCTGGTTTAACATAAATAATCTCTTGTATATACTATATAGTTAATAAATAAGTGTGCTAATTAAATTTTTGGTGTG
Organism: Xanthostigma xanthostigma; assembly: GCA_963575645.1. Lineage (NCBI taxonomy): Eukaryota > Metazoa > Arthropoda > Insecta > Raphidioptera > Raphidiidae > Xanthostigma > Xanthostigma xanthostigma. The sequence continues at coordinate 21,388,056 of OY754465.1, forward strand.
TTACTTTGTTGCAAATATTTTGTGTACATAGATAGTTACTTATTCTCTTATTTTATTAGTTAGAACTAGTGTGACCTGTGCGAATTATTCGCACTAAATACTAAAATTGTCATATATGGGCGCAAGTAGCAAAAGCGTTGAGCTAAGCCGTCAGATGGCATCATGCAGCATTGCTGTGACGTTGTTCAGCGTTGCTCGCTGTTTCAAAATTAAAGCCGTCAGATGGCAGTATGCAGTATTGTGTCTGTTGTATTACAATATGAAGGTCAGATGACAGATCGAAGTGTTGACGTTGTTTCAAAATTAAAGCCGTCAGATAGCGGACGGTGTTCAGCGTTGCTGTATTTTAATTAATTTACAAAAACAAAAGCAATAAAAAATTTTTTAGTTGTCGATGTCAGTAGAGCAAGCAATTATCTGTAAAATGATTTATAATTTATGTGGAGAAATTGTGAGGTTTTTTCTAAAAAGGGAGGCAAACATCTTTAACCTTAGCGCAATATATATATGATGATTTGCTGTTTTGTTTCTGTTACGTTTGTGTGTTTAAATGTTTTGTTAGACGTTTGTTATTGTAAATAAATAGTTCCCACCACGAACTAGAATAGTTTTGTTACAATATATTTCTATATTATTTTTTTTTGTTTTTACCATTATTTCTTTTATAATAGATTTGTTGTTTTTTTTTATTTTCATTTAGTGAATTTAGCGTCTACAATTATTTATTTATCCAAAGTTTGGAGATTTATTAACCATTTCTCTGGAAATTCAATGATATTTCGCAATCGTCTGAACACATTTCTCTCCAGTCTCCTGTAGATCGGTCCTCTATCTGACACAACGCGAACAATAAAATAGCCTCTATTATTTTCCTCTTCCAGCTAGTAGATATATTGGAATTGTTTATGTAATTGAAGCTCATAAATTATCCGGCCCTCTTCGCCGATCGGAAAAAGATATTTATTAAATGTTTCTGTTCACTCAGCAGTGAGCGAGCAGTTCACTATCACGGAAGATTCAATAAAATGTGCCTAATAAAAATAAATAGCACTCTTCGTATTAAGAAATAGATTTTATAGATTTGTTGCTGCGTTATATATCAAGAATAAAATTCTTAATATTATCAATTTTGCTTCACAGGAGGAGACCATACTTGAATAAAATTGGTATCAAATTTTATATTTATCAGCTTTTAAATCGGGTAGTTTTTATTAGCATCTGTATTTCGATGTTCCAAATCAGTTACGACTTAAGATCGGTTGCATAAAAAAATTAACACCTGAAGTTACAAAACGTATTGTTGTAATTTATATAACAAACCCTGGCCGTACAAATTTCTATTCAACAAAGCCACTAAGATTTCATTATTGAATAGATAATATTATGAAAAACATGAAATCGGTGGCAGACTATTTAATTTATTTATAGTGTAAACTCTATATAGCGAACTTCTTTTTATATAAAAACTCCTTAAAACGTAGAAATTGCTAAGGTTTGTTTGGTTTACATTGTTACCCATATATTGAAACACTCTAAACAACCACTCTCAATAGCGAAACCATACGTCATTATTTAGACCCTAATATGATCTTGAAAGCATTGAACAAGCTCTGCATGCCGCACGATTATTAGAAAAATTATTTTCATTTAACAACGATGATCCCATACTATATCCCAAGATATGAATAAAATACAACGAAAGATGCAATTAAAATACTGTCATATTCAATCAATCAAACTTTGAATCATCAGAAGAGCGTGAGGTGCACGATTATGAAAAAGTAACTACTCATTTATCGCAAATTAATACAAATGTTCACCTAGAAGACATCGTAACATTTAGACTTGGTAAACCAGGTGGACCTAATCCGCGGCCGATTAAAATTGTCTTAAAAAACGAACAAGATGTGTTGATGATATTAAAGAATAAACATAAAATTAATGACAGCAACATCCGTATTTATTCTGATCAAACAATAATTCAAAGAAATTACATGCGGGACTTAAAGACGGAATTAAATAGAAGAATAGAAAATGGCGAAACGGATTTGATCATTAAATATATACGTGGTAAACCCACCATAGTGGCAAAAAACCGGCAGGAATAAGATGTGAGAATCTAAATATTTATTATCAGAACACAAGAGGACTTCGCACTAAAACTGAAAACTTTTATCTCAATATTCTTTCTAATTCATATGATATTGTAGCATTAACTGAAACGTGGTTACATAGTGGAATATTGTCATCTGAGCTGTTTGATAATAGATATTGCATACTCAGGAAAGATAGGTGTGCTGTTTCTACTGGCAAGAATAGGGGTGGTGGTGTGTTGCTCGCGTTAAATGATAAATGTTCTAATTATCAACGTATTGATGTACCGTTGTTGCATTCTGAACTTGATGTAATTGCTGCCAATGTGCTTATTTTTAATAATTGGTATACCATATTTGTGCTGTATTTCACAGCTGGTGCATGCAATTCGCTAGTATACAAACTGTTTTATGATTTCTGCATAGAAAATATTTTGAAATTTAAAAACAATGTCATTATATTGGGGGATTTTAATATCAATGCAATATCAGGTGTTAGTTATAATTTATCGAATTCCGGTGTTTTGTGTACAGACTTGAATGACTTTATGGCTTTCTTTAATTTAAAAATGTATAATAATATTTTGAATACTTCGTTTAAAACCTTAGACTTAATACTAAGTAATCTTGCAGTAAATGTTGCCAGGTCCGATTCGGTGTTAGTAGAAGAGGATAATTATCATCCGGCGTTAAACGTAAGCTTCTCTGTTCGAATGTCTCGAAAAATATTAAATAAAGAGGGTAATAATAGCAAGGAATATAACTTTAAATTAGCCAATTATAGAGCAATATATGAAACATTATCCAACATAGACTGGAATTTCCTGAACTCGTATAGTGATCCTGATTTAGCAACTCAAGCGTTTTATGACTCTCTGTATTCAATTTTTGATAAATTTATACCAAAAAAACGAACAATCATTAGGAACAAATATCCATGTTGGTATACACCAAGTATAAAAACACTTATCAAACAAAAGGAATATCACCATAGATTATACAGGAAAGCAGTTTTAGTGGACGATACTAATTATCATAGGGACAGATTTATTGCCTTAAGACGTGAACTTAAATACAAAATTAAAATTGCTTACGGTAACTACTTAAAATCATGTGAGGATAACATATCAAGTGATCCGAAACAGTTTTGGAATTATGTAGCAACTAAAAGGAACTCTCAGTCTGGAACCGACAAAACAATGCGTTATGGGGACATTGAAATAGACAGTGATCAAAATACTAGTCATATATTTGCTCAATATTTTAAGAGTGTTTTTGAGAGAGATATTATCGTTGGTAATAGTAATAATAGTTGCACTATCACTAATGACAGTTTAAACATAGAGAGTGTTAGCACCGAGGAAATAAAAGCAGCCATTGATAAATTACATTCCAGATCAAGTATGGGCCTGGATAATGTACCTAGTTACATACTTAAGGGTTGTTCGGACTTCTTTCAGTATCCACTTCTGATTTTATTTAATTTATCTCTTAAACTAGGCAAGCTGCCTGAATGTTGGAAAGAAGCGAAAGTGGTACCAATTCATAAGTCTGGAGAGAAAAATCAAATAATGAACTATAGACCTGTTTCTGTTCTTTGTAGTTTTGTCAAAGTATTTGAACAAATATTATATGCTCGGATTTACAAGCATGTATCACCCTACATTGTTGAACAACAACATGGTTTTGTCAACAAAAGATCTACGGTAACTAATCTTATTCATCTGACACACTATATATCTGAACAAATGGACAAAGGGATGCAAGTAGATGTCGTGTATACGGACTTCGCGAAAGCGTTTGATAAAGTGAGACATTCGATTCTTCTGCAAAAGTTAAAACAATTTGGTTGTTCCGATTCACTAATTCATTTTTTTGAATCATATCTCCACAACAGACGAATGCATGTAATTTTCAATGGGCGAAAAGCAGACCCATTTATTGCTACATCCGGTGTACCTAAGGGTTCAAATTTAGGGCCATTGCTGTTTACAATGTTTATAAATGACATAACTGGTGTGGTGAAGAATTCACATTGTCTTTTATACGCGGATGATGCTAAATTTTTTCGCCATATTAATGCAATAGAAGATTGTGATTTGCTCCAGAGAGATTTAAATAATATACATGTCTGGTGTCAAAATAATAAGCTGTCACTAAACTGTGCTAAATGCAAAATCGTGACATTTACTCGTAAGGTTAACATTATCGATGGTGATTACATAATTAACGGCATTTCGCTAAGCAGAAGTAAATCGATTAAAGATTTAGGAATAATTTTTGATGACAAATTAACTTTTCACATGCACATAGACGGTATAGTGAATCAGTCGTATAGAATGCTTGGTATGATTATGAGATTTTCAAATGAATTTAAAACTAATAAAGTAAAGGTAATGTTTGCGTTGTATTATAGTTTTGTTAGAAGTAAATTGGAATATGCGTCAATAGTTTGGAGTCCATATCACCATAATTATATCAAACGTATTGAAGTGATACAAAGTAAGTTTCTGCGATATGTTTTTTTTAGTGTTTTTCATATTTATCCGACAATGATGCCATATAAAGATCTAATTAAAATGTTTGATGTGGACACATTGGAAAATAGACGTAATCATGCTGTAATACTTCTCTTTTATAAACTTATTCATAATATGGTCAATGACAATTATATATTAAGTAAAGTTAATTTTAAAGTTTCAAGTGTATCAACTAGGCCAAAACATCAACTTTTGTCACGTCCTCAAGCTTCAACACAACATTTTGACAATTCAGTATTGTGTAGGATGGTGACACTAGTGAATAGTCTGCAAGCTAACAAACCATTTTTAGACTTTTTACAGATTAGCTATAAGGCTTTAAGAAAATTAATAAGATCATGAATTTATGATTTAGATATTAGAAATATTTTTATAACGTGTTTTTCTTTTTTTTGTTAACATGTATTCATTTCTGTAATTTGTAATTTCCCTGTTATTGGAGTTATATCTGTTGGGAAATAAATATTTATTTATTATTTATTTATTATTATATTAAAATCGTCAAACAAAGCTAACAGATTATAATTTTTCATAATAATTTCCAAAGGGAAAAATGAAAAAAAAAATGTTTACAAGGCAGACGACGAATTATTTAAATACTTCTAATGAATAAAATATTTTAAAAATTGTGCTGAATACCTACATGAAAATATAGAAGTCGATTTTTTATTATCCTCCTAGTAAATTAATCAATTTCTTCATTTTCTTAATGTTTATTATTGTTAGAACAATTTCAACTCAATGGATTATTTATAAGTTACTTAGCTATTATTCAAAAGTTTACTTCTTTTCCTTACTATAAAGCGGTAAATAATAATTAATATATCTAAGCATAGTTAAAAAAAGGGAAATAAATGTAATTTCCCAGAAGCGTTGTATTTTACAAACAAGTATTACAAATCGAAAAAATCTAAAGCAAATATACAGATATAAATTCATTCATGTAAAAATACTTCTACATCAGCATTTTACATTCATGAAGATTTAAATCTGAAATACATTAGGTATACTGCACTACAAGCCACAATCAGAATTTTAAGGCGGATCCGTAACAAAAACCGATAGGAATGCCGATAATAAAAAATAAAAATGCGCCTACACTCGTGCGACTAAATCACAGACAAGGCAATCCTGCGCGACAAACACGTATAGACATGATTATCCTCATACTTACCTTTAATTTATCCTATGTTTACGCATATAGCCTTAATTGCTGAGCGTTTTATATTTAAATAAAAAAACAAACAAACAAAAAAAACATGATTATCCGTTGTGAGCTCAACCCCTGATCACGCATTACTAGTCTCGTAGCTATTAACAATTCATATCTGGCGGTATTTTGAAACGCAAGGAAGTTTTCACGTCAAAAGTGTTTTGATTAACGACACTGTTGAAATATATAGACTCTTGATAATCTGTAATTTTTTTAACGTGGAAACGTCTATTGGATCGAACTTTCTTGTGTTACAAAATACCGTCAGGTTTGAATAGGTAATAACTACTAGCCTAATAATGTGTGGTTAGTGGTTGAGCCCACAACGTATAAATCATGTTTATACGTATTTATTGCGCAGGATTTATTTTGTCTGTGACGTTGACGCACGATTGTAGGCGCATGCGTAGGATAGTCACGAATTTGCTTTGTGCAAAGTTTACGTCTAGCTACGATGTTGATTCGGGTGTCGTTGTCAAGAACTCGCAGAGCCTCAGACCTAAAGTGAGACAGTAAAAATAGTCTCTGGAATATTTGTGAAAATCGGCATTAAACTGAAAATTACAAAATAATTAAATATGTCTCATACGTCTCGTATATTACGAGACGTATGAGACATCTTTAATTATTATTTTGTAATTTCGAAATTATAGAAAACGCAAGTCACCAACGAGAAACTCGTATCGAAAGGCACGCAATAAGCCCAAAAAATCCAGAGATATGGCAGCATTGAAAGGGAAACTAAAAAAACCCAAACGTCTACTGATCACGTGCAGACGTCGTTGAAACACGAAACATTTGTTATGATTTTCACACGACGTTTTTTACGGAAACTACAGCGCAAACCCGAATTACGTTTTTCACGTTTTCATTCATTTTTTTTTATTTCTCCAAAATATTCTCATTAACAACTTTGCACATTTTTACACTTAAGTCAATAATTTCATTGTGTTTAACACACAACATTCATTTTGAAAACAAGCTTCACTTACAGATAATTATTCAAAAATTTAAACGTAATTAATGTCGAATTAAGGTACTTTGGTAGCCAAATGACTTAAACTTGACCCTACATTTTTTATATTTATTCAAAAGATTATAATTGAAGACACCTTCGGAAACAGAATCAGATTTTTTTACCAAACCGTTTAAGAGATATAATTAATTAAAGTTATCCAAAAATACACGACCCGTTATAAGTGTCCTTATTCAATAACTCCGGAAATTGAGGTTTTGTAAAAAATTGACAAAAAAAAAATTTTAATGGATAGAACGGTGTCTGAAATACACACTGCAAAAATTTTGAATAATTTACCACGTACTTTTGATTTTATTAATTTTTTAATACTGACATTTGGCCTCTATCTCTGTTGTTGTAGTGACAATGACTAGTGACAGCTGAGTATACTAATCAATTAATATTTTATTAATTACATTTAGTTTAGTCAATGAGTGCTCATAAGGGGCATCTAGATGGAAAAGTCGAAAGCAGAATATTTGACTTAGGAACTTTGTTTGGACTAGTTAGGAGATAAACATACTAAAAGTCCTTGCCCCTCTGAGGTACGCCCGAAGGGGGGGAGCACAAAGAAGGTCCCGTTTTTGGGTTTTTTGCTTTCATCTCGAAAACGGTACGTCGTACGAAATTTTGTTGTAATACATAATGAAAGCTGATAAAATTCTCTACAACTTTAGCTTTCACACTTTTTATCTATCTCCAATCTTTGCCTAGCTATGAGCTCCGAAAAATGGTCGATTTTCAAAAATGTGTTAAATTCTCTGTAGCACATTGTAACAATACGAATTTGTCAAAATCATTTCGTATCGCCCATTCAAACTATTAAAAACACCCACACACTATTAAAAAATAACATAAGCTTTAACCTATTGAAGGCCCTGGGTACATTAGGATTATGGGCCCCCTATGACCTTAACAGAGCACTATTTTGTTAGAATAGACAAAGAAAATAGATAAACAAGGTTCTAGATTCTAAGTCGAGGAATGTGATATAAAATGCATATATTTAAAAGGATCACGTTCCCAATTTTAACATGAAGGACACAAAAAAAATAAGTATATGAAAAATAGTTCACTGATGATTTTTGTTTAAAACAGTTTAGGTACTTAGTATACCATTAAACTAGGGGGTCCCTATCAATCGCGGGGCCCTGGGCACGTGCCAGAGTGCCCAGTGGGAAAGAGGGCCCTGTGTGGAGGTACTCCCAGCTTATGTTATTTTTTAATAGTGTGTGGGTGTTTTTAATAGTGTGGATGAGCGATACGAAATAATTTTGACAAATTCGTATTGTTACAGTGTGCTACAGAGAATTTAACACATTTTTGAAAATCGACCATTTTTCGGAGCTCATAGCTAGACAAAGATTGGAGATAGATAAAAAGTGTGAAAACTAAAGTTGTAGAGAATTTTATCAGCTTTCATTATGTATTCCAACAAAATTTCGTACGACGTACCGTTTTCGAGATGAAAGCAAAATACCAAAAAACGGGACCTTCTTTGTGCTCCCCCCCTTCGGGCGTACCTCGGAGGTGTAAGGACTTTTAGTATGTTTATCTCCTAACTAGTCCAAACAAAGTTCCTAAGTCAAATGTTCTGCTTTCGACTTTTCCATCTAGAATTATTCGTTGCTTAAGCTAATTACTATAATTATTTAATTAAAATTCGCAATAAATTAAATCAAATAAATTTTTATGTGAATTTCTATTAATTATTATAGCATGATTTGGGTAATTATTTAAAGAACAAAAAAAAATGTAATTTACTTTATTTCGGATTGCGGCTCCCAAACTACCTTAATACGTAATTTTTAATAATTTATTTTTTTAACAGATCTGTACAAAGTAAAAATTAAGAACCTTTTGAATATGTTTTTTTTTTAAATAACATATATTTGGTATTTGAAAAGAAATTTCCAGAATATTTTTACTCGACAAGATAAAAAATATTCGTATTATGGTCATGTTCACCGAACGTAAGTAGTTATTTATTCGATTCATTTGTTCTTCATGTAACTATTCCTCCGAATAAATAACGATAAGTCAATTCACCAAGCATAATTATGTTTACTGCAGGTATAAATTTATTCTGTCCTACTTCCAGAGTATAAATTTATTCACCTGATACAATAATAATTGCGGCCACATAGATCATAATACCTAACCTATAATCGTGGAATATATCTACATTTGCTCTTTTGAATTTATTTATGTGTTGTTTATTTATATTTTGTGAAGTGTATAGTAAAACTTTGAAGTTAGTGGTAGTTTTGTGTGCAATTGGGTTAGGTAAAAACAATATTACTTTGTGAAACTTTTTTTTGAACATTCCATTAACGCCATCGGTCGGATTTCTGGGTGAACGTCAAATTATTATAAAGAGCAAGGAGTATAATGCAGTGTGTATTTATTCTTTTAACTAACTTTTCTACCCGATAATTTGCTTGGTGAATTGAAAGTAAATTTTATTCTAACGAATAAATGTGTTCCAAGATTAGTAACTTCTATTTTTAATAGTGTTCGGTGAATATGAGCATAAAAAAGAGTAAAAGATCTCTGCGCATTTTACAGATCTCATATGTACAGTTTTTCAATTACAATCACATCAGTTTATTTTAATTAATTGGAAAAGAATATCCCGTTTCAGTTGGACCTATGTGCGCCTTAAATCCGGAACACATACAGAATAATCCGCAATGTTATTAAGTAATATGAGGGTATATCTGGTGGCATCTTTAGAAGCAACGATATTTAGTCATAAACCATAAAAGATACGCAATATTTATGTAAAATCAGGGCATAAATACACCCTAAAGGGTCACTTTTAAAGCGTATATATTAAAATCAATACAGTGGTGCAATGACGTAGTACGTACGATTCACTTTGAGAAGACGAGTCGGTAAGAAGGACAGGGGAGCAGTCTCTTTTACCGACTCCTTCGTTGTAATGGAAAATGAAGACAAATTAAAGTTGTATATTTTCATATGGAGTTTATGATTTGTAGGGCTTTGAACAATACGGAAAACTTACAAAAGTAATTAGATATTAAGTATTAGAAGGTAGTATACATTTGCGAAACCAAAAAATAGTTAGGTAGGTATACAAAAATATCCTGTGTGTTGAACGTGTTAAGCAGTGGCGGATTTGCAGTTTTAGCTGCCCTATGTAGTAAGTACCAGCTGCCCCTTTCTCAGCACATATAAAGACTATATAATGAATTTAATTTATTATCAATTTTTATTGAAATTGATTCAGAACTTTAGTTAACTATTATTATAGTTGCTAGTCTGTAATATTTTCCGACGTTTCAGGGCTAATTGCACATTTAAATAAAATATTTAATATACACTAAGTATATATTAGGTATATATACTCTCACGAACTCATTTTTTAACTTAGACGTTGCGCGCTATCAAAAAAGCTGACGTGAAATCATCTTAGAGGAGCGTTATGTGACCTAAACTCAAATTTATTTTAAAAAAATCCTCGACAATAACTCAACATTGTTGGTTTTAATAAGTTGGCTGTTTTAAATACAAGTTCAACTGTCCAAAATATTGATTTAAATTAGATATTCCGATCACTTTTTTAGGAAGATTATTACTATACGTTACGGTGCAGTGCGGCTTGCCATACGCCAAAACGTGTTTTGTCACGATTGGCCGCCCTAGGCCCGGACCTACTGGGCCTTAGGGCAAATCCGCCACTGGTGTTGGGTAAACATAGGGTTCTACATGTTTAATAATTCAGAGAAAATGTTTATATTAAACAAATTGTTGAGAAATACTATTTTTGATATGTTCCCGATAGTTTTCGGTTGTGTTTTATGAAAGAAAATTACGATTCAGATTTTAATTTTTTGTTGATTTTTATACAAAAAAGGATTAACGTAAGCCATAACAAATAAATAAAAAAAATTTATTTCAACTGTAATTTTCTTTACTGTTACTGCTGAAACCTCTCGGGAACTTATCAGAAATTGTAGAATCATAATTGTAAGCATTTTTTATTTAAACTTGTTCTTTTAAAATTGAAGGGTAGATACATTAATTTTGTATGTGTTCACTCAACACGTTCGACTCACAGTATACAAGTCATAAAAAGTACATCTATAACTAATTTGTTAACAAGATTTAATTGCATAGAACAGCAAACTTGCTGAGAAACTTACAAAAGTATTTCGGTATTTTCAATTACCTTGCAAAGAAACCACAAGAAAAATAATATGAAAATAAAAAATAATTAAAAAATACTAGACTAACTTTACACCAAATTAAACTAAAAGCAAGTAGTTGAACTTTCGTTTATTTCATAAAAATGGTACATCAGGTTCTATTGAGACTCAAATTTAAAGTACTGAAAATTAAATAACAAAATTATTCAAGCATAGAAAGAACCCCGCACAAATCTTATGTGATTTGGTTCTCGGTTAAATTGATCAGAAATGATTGTATTTTAAAGGTCACTAAGAAAAAGTGTCTATGGGCACATCGCTGAAAAACCAATAGATTTTTTGCTACAGATATTTTTATCGAGATTTTAGATATAGGGGTATACATTGAATTCACAATATTAAAAAATCCTAAGCTCTAGAATCTGAATATAACACCATCCAACATTAGCTAGTTTTCGTTATTTTTCTATTTCTAAAAAAAACACAAAAATTGAACATGGAACATGTTTGTTAATTCAATGAATATCTCTATATCTAAAATCTGTAGCTAAAAAGCTATTGGTTTTTAGGCTATGCGCCCGTAACACTTTTTCTAGTGACCTTTAATCTATAAAATAAAACCATTTTCGATCAATTTAACCGAAAACCAAATCCCAAAAGATTTTTGAAGGATCCTATACTTGTAAAATACTGAAAATTAAATTACAAATAATTTCAGACATTGAAATTTTATAACGGAAAAAAAAATCTAGATCAAAATCTCTAAGTCCTTGAATGTCTGAAATGGATATGCTATACTTAACTATTTCTGTACTAATGCCCAAAGGAGAGGAACCGGATATGAGCAGTACTTCCTTGAATGATTCCTACATTGTGATAACAGGAACGATTCATTTATGCCGTCCGTGAGTTATACGTGTCCACACGAGACACGGAGATTAAGACGACCCACATAATTCATCCTCTCAACGGCATTTTCAAGATTTCACAACTAATAAACTAAACGGAATAATAGACGCTTAAATTGTTATCTCAATTATAGTTCGGTTGTACAAACATTTAAGACTTAACTTCATTTCGAAAGGAATCTCACAAAATACCTATTTTATTTTTTCACTATAACGTATTGCATTCTCCAAATTGTTATATAATATCACCAGCGGTCTGGTTCGGCTTCGCCCCGGTTTTGCCTATTCAGCGGAGTTTCTCATATTTGTCCGATGTTGTTTATAATTAATTAAGTTATTATTAAATAAATTAATTTATTTGTTAGTAATTTATTAATAGATAATTATAATTAAATTTTAATAACCTGAGTAATTCTCAGAAAGAAAGAGATCCGCATAGGATGCCCGTTCGCGCGTGTATTCCCGCGCGACCTAACTCCATACTATCTCCGATCAATGACCTTGATCCCACCACAGCCGATCAGAATATACATAAATGGTAGGACAACGGATCTTAGTGATAGTTCAAACAATATTCTGTATTCAGATCAATTCATTAACAATCTTGCATTTGAAATACAAATGTGGGTTATAATATCCATTACAATATTGGATCTGCCATAATCTGAATATTCCTGTGTACACTTTTTATGAATTTTCTTTTATAAACACGGAATTCTGAACTCTCAATGTATTATACAACACTGTAAAATATAAAGTTATTACAAGATTTTAAGGTTTAAATAAAATCATTCTTAAACGGAATAATGCTGATATCTTATTGCTCCCGAAAAAGCCAATCTTTCATTCGATACGTGCCGATTTAGCCAAAAGCTGAATAAGAAGAGTAACAATGTGCATTTGTAAAATAGCATAGAAAATATAAATGCGTGAATACGAGAGAGAGACAAATAACAAACCTGACGTTTGTAATATCTACTGACATAATATCAGAAATGTTATGTGTTGTTGTATTACGCTGTAAATTTTACTAGGGATGCACATGATGCTTCGATATTTGGAAAACAGCAATTTTTGATCTTTCGATGTGTACATATGACGTTTTTGATGTGTAAACATCTTAGCTGTCGCAGGGAGTGAGTGAGACTTCGAGCATCAGATTGTCAAACACTAAACCAAATCAGATTGGTGTGCCTGCGAGGTCAATTGTTTTCGGATGATATTTGCACGTGAACATCGCGTCATTCTCACCTTTTTTTTCCCTCGAAAAAATCGATAAAGAACGATATATCCCCGATATTCCGGAATTTACAGATTACAGGTAGGGTGCCATGTCTACCGTTTATCGCTTTTTGTTCCACGTGCATTGTTTTGAAATATTATGGTTCCATTACAATAGTAGATTGGCACATCTTTATAAGTGGAGAGAACACATTACGTAAATAATCTGCCAATAATACTGTATTTTACACCATGCAAGAAGAAATCTAATAATACATAATATTCTTGACAGATTTTGTAAAAAGCAATCGAGAAATGTTGATTTCTATTCATAATAATGCACTATAAATTTTATAATTCAATTTTAAGAATTGTATTTTTTAATCTGTTTTTCAAAAGTCTAAAACGCTGTTCGCCATGTTGGATTCCGACGTGACATCACTCGTCTGTAAACTACCTACGTTTATGTTGTGCTGTGTGTTATTTTGAAGTTATTTCAAATTATTATTACGTTTATAGACTTCTATCCCGTATTTTATTAATTGATACCCTCTTAAATCTCAATTATTTTTTGTACCAAACTTTGTTACTATTTTCACATTAACGTTTTTGGTAGGATCTCAATACTTTTTGTAAAATTACATCTGCTCAAATACTATATTTATAGATATGCGTGTAGTTTGATACTTCGTATATTTATGACAGTAACCACATTTCGACTATTTTTGACATGCTATTTGGTTGTTTCCTTCATCTAATGAGTTCAAGAGCTATCAAACATTTTTGGGTGGGTATTTGAGCAGCATATAAATTTGTGTAATACTAAGTGTACACAAATTTTCACGCTGCGTTAAATACCTATCCAAAAGTGTTTGATAGCGCTCCTACTAAAGGGTCTTACAAGTCTGTCAAGTTTTCAAGCAAACCGGAAATAATCTGAGTGCTTGATGGGTGAGTAAATGAATCAGTTAGTCAGTGAACATTGAACACAGCAATATTCAGATGGTAATATATCGGGAGCAATTTCTACTTTTTTTATAAATTTGTGAATATTGGTAAGTGGGAGGAGGGGTTAATAGATAAAAAAAAATCACAAGCATACTGGTCAAATGGATTTTAAGCTATCAGACGTTAATCAAAGATTTGAATTAAAAAGTCATATGGAAAACCAACTTGTATTTTACAATATTATTGTTTGGGTTAACCCCTATACTTTTATTCTATTTTGAGCATAGGAATAAAATCCCAATCGAACTATTAGGGTGCAAAGATATACTTCTGTCTTTTTTTACGCCGTAAGCACTAGCGTATCCAAGAGAGCAAAACAAGCACGGGGGACCCGGCTTAAAAAATTTCTAATTTGCCTCCTCCTGGACCCAAAAGCTGAGTACGCCCGTGTTAACGTCATAGCAAAAAGACAAAGTTTTTGAAACAGATATACTTTATTCAGATTGAATGCAAATACATCAACCAATCCTATCATCGGAGAAATCAGGGAATTACATCGAAGAAAGAGACGCAGATATATTTTCGATACGCTTTGTTGCGTTCACTCACATTGAGTAGATAGACAATGATTCATATAGTTAATTAATAGATAATATGGGGTTAACATATTGATTATTATGCAGTTGCAGACCAGTTTCGTTTCCAATTTTTTGGCCATTTAATTTAGTACACTTCTATGAGGCATAGGTAACCAAATGCTCTATATCAGGCCTGGGCAAATGGCGGTCGCGGGCCGGATTCGGCTCGCGAAACCTTTTATAAAATATTATTAAAAGCAAAAATATTACTGAAGGAGATTTATTTGATTAAGAAACAATAGAAATAAGCTTGTGACCAAATAAATCTCCTTCAATACATATTTTGGAACAAAACTTCTACTATTCAAAAATATTATAAAGCTCTATTTAATTAAACAGACGTTTTATTGTGTCGATGAATTCTTTGGAAATCCCACTTAATATTTGACTTTGACACTATTAATTGTTATCTCTAGATGTAACAAATAAAGAGAAATATTATTATTATTATTATTATTATTATTATTATTATTATTATTATTATTAATGTTGTTTCAAAATAACTATACTTAAAATTAGAAAAAGAAATTGTTTGGCTCGCGGTCAAATTTTCATCCGCAATGTGGTCCGACAATCAAAAGAATTGCCCACCCCTGCTCTAGTTGACTAGCGGCCCGGTCCGTCATCATCCGAATGTGTTTTTACGTCGACTTAGGTTGCAAAATTGGTCTCCACGAAATGCGCTTTTCATTTTAACGCAATAGTATATTTGCTTAATGCCATCCTGAATGTCCATTCTAAATATTGGTGAAAAAAATTTTGAAATTGGATTAGTAGTTTTGGAGATTACCTCCTACATCCAAACTTACAAACTTTACCTCTTTATATATTAGTATAGATTAATTTCATACACTGACAGTCTGACACACTATTTGCATGTCGACTGTATGGCACGTACTTTGAATCAGTGAATAGAGTATAATCATGTAGAAATATCATTAAACAACGTTTTCATTTTATAGCTGCCTCGGGTACAAAAACATTTCATTCAATAATATCTTTGAATCTCGGCGAGATTTATACCATTTCCATAAACTTCAGATAGGATTGCTTTATACCGTTGGTAGGTAACAACGTTTATCTTTACGTTTTATTTCTTCAGAATAATTTAAATACTTTTGATTGTCTGTTTCGTTTAAATTATTTTTATTCGTTACAATAACTGAAATCTTTTCTTTGACAGGAAACAAATTAAATTTGTTTTTTTGTGTGTAGAAGAAATCACATGAATTTTATTTGATGTTCATTTAATTACGTAACTAAGCGCTAAAAATACCCTTCTAAAAATACAATAGATTCTCCTGTTTTTTTTTTAATTGTACCATACTGATTTTATAATATACAGCGTGAGTCAGACCACCCGTATCAGTCGTTTTTTTCGAAAACGGTTAGTCGTAGAGAGTTGTGTCAAAAATCTGTATTATAAAAGCCCTAATGAAGAATCGAATGGTGATATTTTTCCTCCCGGAAAGGGCGGCTTTCCTGTTAGTTTGCTCCGGAATGTCCAGAACTCCGGAATGTTAAACGGCACGATAGGTCGAAAGTGGTATTGTTGAGAAGATGTTTAAATAATAAGCAAGTTTTGTAGGACATTTTTTTTTGTTACTGCCACCCCTGTTAAGTAATATTCGTTTGAAATTATTAAATTAACATGTCAGAATAACAAACTTAATTTTAAAAGTCGGCATTTAAAATCTAGTTACCTAATTAAACTATGTCACAATAAGTTTTCAATAATTGAAATTGTTTTTTTTTTTGTCGGAAAATACTTCCAGGTACTCATAACATATCTAGAAGAGCTCTGCAGTGTTTAGAAGTAAATTGAAGACAGTTTGAATATTTGTGACATTGTTTAATTAGGTAACTAGATTTTAAATGCCAACTTTTAAAATTAAGTTTGTTATTCTTACATGTTAATTTAATAATTTCAAACGAATAATACTTAACAGGGGTGGCAGTAACAAAAAAAAATGTCCTACAAAACTTGCTTATTTTTTAAAGATCTTTTCAACAATACCACTTTCGACCTATCGTGCCATTTAACATTCCGGAGTTCTGAACATTCCGGAACAAACTAACAGGGAAGCCGACCTTTCCGGGGGGAAAAAATATCACCATTCGATTCTTCATTAGGGCTTTTATAATACAGATTTTTGACACAATTCTCTACGACTAACCGTTTTCGAAAAAATGACTGATACGGGTGGTCTGACTCACCCTGTATAGTGGCCCGGTGCGGCTTCGTCCGAACTGGTAGATTGTCACCATTTTTCGTCGTCTTACGTTGCAAAATTGGTTTTCAGGAAAAGCACTTATTTTAACGTGATTATATATAGCCTATGTCCATCCTGAAAGTTCGTTTTAAATATTGATGAAAAAAAATTGAAATCGGAGGAGTAGTTTCGGAGATTACCTCTTACATCCAAACTAACAAACTTTGCCTCATTATAATATTAGTACAGATAATTTATCATTTTTTTTATCACGAAACTCTTATTAAACGATCAAAATATTTGATTAGACAATACTAAATGTTCGTAATAAAACAAGTGTTTGCATCATTAAACGATGATTTTAAGGACATTTTGAGGTGAAATAATCATTATGCCTGAAGTGCACGTCATCCGTTGACTACATTGCTGAGTCATACTGAACGTCATTAAAGTCTGCAACGAGGGATACTAACGATAAAAATAAAAGAAAATAGGTTTTCCAGGTGCAAAACGCGTGTCATGTTTTTGTCATTGTTCATTACGAGATGTAGCTAGGGTATAAGCGACGAGTTAGGGATGATGAGGAAAAGGGGTGTAATACACAAGATTTTTCACTATACACAGGATGATTATTTTAGAGACGATTTAAATTATTACCGTGTTAAGAAATAATTTAATTTCGATTATAATTTTGTATATTACGGGTTGTAATTTGCCAAAAAATAATATTTCAAAAATTAAATCGAAATAAGTAAAGATACCAGTGTAAATTATTGTCCCGAGTACGTTTAGTGCATTTATATTTATAGGCATACGAATATTGTAATGTTTAAATGAAACACCATACGAAATTTTTTTATGCATTAAAAATATTTAAACTCTTAGTTTATTTCTGACAGATCAGCAAAACAAAAGACCAGCTGATTTTTTTTATTTTCAAAATATTTCCTAAACTATAAAGTTTAGAAAAAAGAGTTTTTAACGAAACTTGAAAAAATAAATAAAATAATAATTGTTATAAAAGGTATACCATTATAAAACAAAAAACAACGTTATAGTATGTATATCTTCTGCGCATGCGTCTATTTTCTCCAAAAACAATAGGGCTCGTCATATTTGCATACGAAACATCCTCTCAAAATTCTCTCAAAAATCCGCTCATCAGCTTGACCTCTATCAGACAAAAAGACGCACAGAGTTTTTCCAAAAATATGTTTATTAAGTTCGGGGGACCTTAAAACGAAAAAATATTGAAAAAATTTGAAAAGAGAATTTTAACCTAAGTTAGTACCATTACCCACGTGTGGGTTGGAATGGTAAAACATAATACCAGACATTCTATTGGATCAACACTACTTTATACTGAAGATAATACCAGATAATGTTGATAGTGTAAGCTTTTTTTGCTAATCGCGCATACGGTAATAAATTTTGGGGATCGTTCATATAATATATAGTATGTCGCAGTTATTTGATATTTGTTGAAACGTCTAAAGATTTTATGAAATGTGTATGCCTTGCAGGAAATAATATGGTGTGATTAAATTTTTCACGTAACATTATCTCATCAATGTTGAATTCTTTGTATCCATAATGAACTCCAATTAAAATTTAGTTAATCATAGGGAAATGGACACAAATAATACAACAATAATATTATAAAATGTTTGGTAGACGTTTAGTTACACTTTTTGTAACTTCCTCAGCACTAAACTATTACAAATTCTATTGTTGATTATACTTCTGAATTTCTGATTATCATCTATCTATCTATTTTATATATTCAAAATCATTATATCTGTATGCAAAACACAATATTTAATAATTATAAAATATCAAAGGTCTGTAAAATTGTCAAAAATTGTTAAAATTTACATTTAATGAAAAAATCATCTGATAAAATGTCTGGGCATTACGCCAGATAGCCATTTTATAAAACATCTACATTTTTACAAGTTCAGCTTCGACAGATGCATTGATATCAACTAAGATTTTTCTCAGATAGTCTGACTCCATTTCATCCAAACGGCAATATGTTATCGAAAGAAGGTTTTATATTTATGAGGCGCTATGACAAGCAGCTATGAATCGGCCACATCCTGTAGCTAAAGCGCTTTCGGCAGCGCTGGCAGATAACTACCGTCAGAACGTCGGTCGTAGCAAGGAGATATAAGGGAGTGAGTAACATGTTTTTGCCAAGTGATGATCCTGCGGCAAACGAGGAAGTAATGTGACTCGGTTCCATCCAGACAACTTGTTCCGCAACGTATATTATATGTGCCCACGTACCTATGTACATCTACAGAGTATCCTACATATGTATGGAGAATGGAGATGCACCCATACGGCCGCTTGCGAGACAACTGCCTTGTAATTTCTTCTTCCGGAAAAAAACCACGAAATTTGAATATTTTTTATTGATATTTACTAATTCATGCTGTAGTAGAAGCTACTCTCTAAACATGAATAAGTGATTTTATACTAATTACAAGTGCGTATTCACTATTTATATATATGAATTAGTGAATATAAAAATTCACTAATTATATAAGTGCAGAATATAAAAATTCACTAATTGTATAAGTAACCATTAAATGTCATCTAACATCAACCATTTTTTTATTACAGATTTTCTTAAATCTTTATAAATTCGTTACTTTCACTAGTATACACCGTGTAAACTTTTTATAACGTCCTTCGTTATAACGAAAAACTCCCTATAACGTCGAAATTTTTACGATTTGGTTGGTTTACCTTAAAACCTATACATTAATACCCTCTTTATAACGCAACAGCCATTCTCTATTACGAAGAAATATGTTCATATTTAGGCGTCAGCAAATGTTTACAGACATAAAGAGGACCATTCTGAACCATCACCATCTATTCAACAAGCACTTAATGACGCCATACTATAGGTATATGTGTTTGGAATAAATTAATTTTGTGAAAATTGTTTATTTTTCTTTCTTTCCTCCATATAACGAAAATTCTTTATAACGAAAAAAATGTTCGGTCCCTTAAAATTCGTTATAAAGAGACTATACAGTACATTGAAGATTATTGTTAATTTGGTTGTTTTTCTTTCTTCACTCCATATAACGGTAACTCTCTATAACGATAAAAAATGCTCGGTCCCTTGAGTTTCGTTATAAAGAGTTTAAACTGTATTTGATTAAATATCGAATACAAAATAAAGGATTGGAGAATTAGCCTCAAGAAAACATAACCTTAATGCATTATTAATTATAATTTTATGTCATTGACTATTATTTAAAATCGGTAAAAAGACAATAGTATACACGCAATGCTTTACTCTGAATCTATGAAAATATAATTAAATTAATCCAATTATCTTACCTGATAAATTATATTACTTGGTTGTTTATCGGTTTAAAAGGAACTTTCTATATAGAGTAAGATCCCAGAGCCGCCAGACATAACCTATTTTTAAATAAATGAAACCTTACGTATTGAGTAGTGTTTTATGTACTTAGAACGTTTCGCGTACCTCCATCATTGAGTCTGTGACAAATGTACAGGTACCAGGTGACAAAGGTGACAAAAAATAAGGGTAACTTTACTTAAATTTAAATGGCTGATATTTATATATGTTTTGTAAAATATCACTATAAATTAGTATCCAGTATCGCCAGACACCTTCCGATGACCACAACTTGTGACAGACGCTTTAAAGCTGACAGAAAAATGAATGAACTTTACTTATTTTTAAATGCTTGATTTTTATATATGTTATTCAGACAACTATTACAAAATTACATTTCGACAGCCAGACAAATTGGAATGACCAAACACTTCCCCAGACGTAAAAAATAGGTCAGCTCAAAATATTTACATGTACGTCCGACTCACAACACACCACTATTGATCTGAGTTATAAATTTAAGTAAAAATTTATGTAAAAGGCGTTTTCTTAGCACAGATTTAATGAATACGTCATTGGTCTTAATTAATTTGCATTATATTAGTTACAAAAGCGAGAAATGCAGCGCGAAGCGCGAGTATTAGAGGCTTCAAAATAGCACGAAATGAATAGCGCAACTTCGAGCGTGGATTGGTGGGCGAGGGATCAACCGATCGGGATGAATTTTTTTTTAAAATACTGGAAATTGGGTCTACTTTAAATAGTAAACTGTCGGTGTGGGTGTCAGATGCACTGGAAAGAGATGCGCGCGGAAAAACTAGGCGCAAGAACTTTTGGCAAAGAACTTATAACTTTTTTCCAGTACATTGGAGAGTTTTACTTGATAGACATTCAATTAAAGAGTAAATCCTAATGAGTACAACGACCCCAGAACGATTGCTGTGGGATTATTAGAACGCGAGATATGAGCAATTGAAGAAAAAAAACAAAATCCAAGATGGCGGTGAACGGGGCAATTTGGAGAATGCGTAAATTCAGGGTTAAGGTCTCCATCGAAGACCCTTGCGAATGAGCAACAAAAGAAAAAATATATCTGAAATACATTAAGCGTTGTGCGCACATGGCTGACCTATTTTTTACGTCTGGGGGGGTGTTTGGTCATTCCAATTTGTCTGGCTGTCGAAATGTAATTTTGTAATAGTTGTCTGAGTAACATATATAAAAATCAAGCATTTAAAAATAAGTAAAGTTCATTCATTTTTCTGTCAGCTTTAAAGCGTCTGTCACAAGTTGTGGTCATCGGAAGGTGTCTGGCGATACTGGATACTAATTTATAGTGATATTTTACAAAACATATATAAATATCAGCCATTTAAATTTAAGTAAAGTTACCCTTATTTTTTGTCACCTTTGTCACCTGGTACCTGTACATTTGTCACAGACTCAATGATGGAGGTACGCGAAACGTTCTAAGTACATAAAACACTACTCAAAACATAAGGTTTCATTTATTTAAAAATAAGTTGTGTCTGGCGCCTCTGGGATCTTGGGCTAATAGAACGATCTACATTCGACATGAATAATAATAATTATCTATAGTAACTGTATGGAGGCGTCACAGGCGACAATGATAAAATCAGGGCCCAGGGGTTCACTATTCTGACAGTGAATTTTACTTGAATTCACTATTCCGGAAATGAATTAGTGAAAACTTCACTAATTCATGTTTAGAGAGAATACCAAAGCAGCTGAATTTATTTTTGATGTGATACATCTAATGGCACGTTTGGTTGGGAGTAAAACCGTGCAATTGGCACGACACTTGTTTAGAACGACATTATGGGAGGGCGCTAGGTTTGTGTAAGTTTGATTTAACATGACTTTAGTTGAAGGTGACATCTAGATAGCAGGGCTAAATTCAGTGACTATAGTTTAATTATTAGTATTTCGTTAGGTTACAGCGCGTAACGCTTGCTTTGTGTATGTGTTGGATTATAACTTGACTTTTGTCATGTAACATGCCTTCTAAACGCGCAATCAGCCGATGGTAAAAATGCAGTGGAAGCGTTAAACTAAGTTTTAAAAAAATATAGCAGGACGCGAATTAAAGGTAAGAAGTTAATCAAAAGCAAAATTTAGTTACAGGGCGATATTTAGTTACTAGATGTTGCCTTCAACTAAAACCGTGTTTAATCCAATGCATACAAACGTAACGCCTTCCCGTCGTTCCATAAAAGTGTCGCGCCAAGTGCACGGTTTTACTCCCAACTAAACCCGCCATTAGATGTTACACATCAAAAACTTGACCGGTATTGTCGTAAAGTGGGTTTTTTTTCTTTTTCTATTTTAGTTTAATTTGATAATTTAGTTTTTTGCTTATTGCATGACACCCATGTGGTAAAACGTGTTTCTACAATTTTAATATGTCGTTCGGTTTGCGCTAACATTGCATGAGAATAACTAGATTGATTTTGACTTACTTATTATCCAAATATTTAATTCTAGCACAAGAATCCACATCAAAATGTTTTTCTGAGAAAACTTGTCTACGTGCTTGATATAGAAATTACCGTTTTCGACGAAAAGCACCTGTAAAATAAATTGCTATCAACAGGATTCGAAGTTTTAAAGAAAAAAATAAACCATATTTACAGTGTTAATCCATCACCTATACATATTTTATGGAAAGAGCATTAGTATAACTTTTCTTATAGTTTGAAAGAATAAAAGAAAATTTATTTAAAGATATATATTTTAAAAATAATAATTTCAAATTATAATTAAAAAAGAAAGACGCATATACCAATCAAATATGTAAATTTGTTCCTTAACAATGATTTAAGGGCAGCGATGTAATATTCAGAAAATTCTTGAACATAAATTATCCTTCTAATCAACGCTACCCTTATAATTTTATGGTAATACACATCTCCACAATTAATTATTTTTCCCAGCTCCTGTTTCTCTTTTAATGTGGAACAAAAACAGGATAAAAAAGTATTAATAAGTCCTAGCTTTTCTGCCTTTCTTTGCGTTGTATTTAAACGCAGGTCCTGATTTCAACATAATGAAAAAATGGCAAAATATACAACACAATAATATAATTGGCACGCAGAAATAAAAAAGCTGTGATATTACACGCAAATTTTTCCATAGAAAAAAGAAAAATATGTACTATTTTAAACGCTTTTTTTTAGCTTGACTTTCTTTATATCTTTATTTATTTGTTCTGTGTTTCTTTGTTTCAAATCTTGGGACAGCTTTTTCAACTATTTCCCATTATCCGATTGAGTTGAACTTTTGCATAGATATGCAGTTCCGATGACAATACAATATTATAAACACTAACTGACCGTTTCGGCTTTCGTCCGGATGCAAATCAAACTAAAAACTTGAAAATAAAAATAGATAAAAAAACTTTTAAACGCTTTTATTGTACAATCGACAATGTACCTACTAAAAACTAGAAATAAATATGAGTCACCTTAGAGGGCTTTGATTAAACTTAAATAAAATCGTGGAGGGTGGAATTTGGTGGAAAACTTTCATTAGTTTGAGATTGGAAATCATATTTAGCTTTCGACTGTCTTCTTCGACCATAGTGTAAAGTTATAAATGACCCCTATGATTTTATTTTAGTTTAATTAGAGCCCTCTATTCAAATCTTTGATTAACGTCTGAATAGAACTCTTCAAGTAAATAAAATTGTCGACCAATTTTTCTCAGACCAAACGATATATTGACAAAAAATGATAAAAATACAAATCAATATAACACAAGATGACGTTTCGATCCGGATTTGGATCTTCTTCAGAAATATCTAAAAAATATAAAAATTAATTAGTATTAAGTAATAGATTTCACGCAGGATTCAAAGTTTCAATCCTGCGTGAAATCTATTACTTAATACTAATTAATTTTTATATTTTTTAGATATTTCTGAAGAAGATCCAAATCCGGATCGAAACGTCATCTTGTGTTATATTGATTTGTATTTTTATCATTTTTGTCAATATATCGTATGGTCTGAGAAAAATTGGTCGACAATTTTAATTACTTGAAGAGCCCTCTATTGTTACTCATATTTATTTTCTAGTTTTTAGTACATTATCGATTGAACAATAACTTGAACTTAAGTTTTTTTACCTACTTTCATTTATACCATATAAAACTTCCATGACTAAATATGAAGGAAAGAAATGTAAAATAAAATGTGTTCTTCAGAGACGCGCTAGCCTATTTGGAACTAGTGATGACTTTTTATTGGGAGCTGGCTCCGTGCGCTCCGCTCACTAAAAAGAGTCGCTCAGACCAAGTCGTTCAAAGGAGCGACACTAGACAGTACGCACTACACAAGAGTGCAGACTGCAGACTGCATGCTCAGGAGTCACGTAGCATTGCATAGCACAATACACACACTCAGCTCTGAACTCATTTTAATATGATTTTGATCTTATATTATTCGCATTTCGGATAAACTATAAAGTATACCTAATAAAAGTTAACAATAACAATGTTTATTGTTATAAAATATTAGGTATATCTTTGGCAACGACGTCAATGTGAATGGTTTAAGTCACTGTAAGCTTAGTAATATTGCACTTACAGTGCGTCTTTCAACATTAAATGAGTCAGTAAAACTCCGTACGTGCAAAATTCACTAGTGCCTCTGTGCCTCTATGCTGTGTGCGCTCTGTAAATGTGCGAATACAACAGTACAGAATAGCTCAGCATAGAGCAATGGCGCTCGGAGTGACTCATTTACAAAAAAAGAGCTACTCGCTTTAGTCGTTTATTATGAACGACTCGCTCAGGAGCGACACATCACTATTTTAAACACTATACAATTATTTGACAGGTACTTCACGATTTGAGCTTAACACAGATTTATATTTTGAAGAACTTGCATGAGTTGTCCGAACGAATCAGGTCCTGTTAGTTTAGGTACTCACTCGAAATATAGTAGCTGCTGCACCTACTTAAATTATTATTTTAATATTACAGTTATAATATAAGCGATTATTATAATTTTATTTGTTTTACTAGTGCTTCAGTTTTTTTAATTAATTCTAGCGAAGCCACCACTGTAAATACAAGGTAAATTTTTTGCATGCCAAATCATAATTGTAATTAATTTCCACCGTAGGCAAATTGCTATAAGCTTACTAGAATTTATATTAACATTTTGTTTCAACAGTTGATACAATTTGTTTTGATGTTTACATCATGAAATTAAATATATATATTTTTTTAATATTTGAATCCCAAAATAATCGTTCCTTCTATAAAACAGCTAATTTTCATGCCTGTTTAGTGGTAGTAAAGTGATTTCACACTAGTTCGTAAAGTAAAACAAAATAAATACAATTTTACCAAGCCAACAGTAATTTCTCTGTCATTGCCATTTAAAATCATATGAGCGAAAGAGACAGCAAAGTAGGCAGTAGTCTTCGTAAACAATCGAAATACGGAGGTTCTATTATGGTCGAACACTCAACTGTTAAATATATAAATATTGAAGGTACGCACAAAAAATGTAGTATGCATTTCGAACGTAATGCTATTATACATGTGTTATAGTTCAATCTCGTTGGACTCTCTTTTCAATTCAACATCACAACTTTAGACTTTCAAGATACCTACATAAACTACTCTTTTAATTTTTGATGGTAGTTCAACATATTTTTTATTATTTCTATTACTATCATTCAAAAATTTAATTACTTATCGTTTTCAAGAATTTAAGGTGAAGAATAGACTATGCATCCTTGTAATGAAGTTCCTCAGTAGCTCTGCACTGTCCTGAGAAGTAATGGTTTATATTTTATTTACTGGACACCAACTCACAGATTAGTTGGATCCTGGATCAATCTATTTCTATATAATATCTAAGAACTTGAAAAGAAACAATTATATTCTCAGTTTATTAATTATCACTAGATCCAGAAAACCTTGATAGGCTTTAAAACGAAAAAAATTAATTGCACTGAACGCAGAAATTATTTTAAACAAAAAAATTGCAAAGGGGTTAGGCCACCTTGGCGTTCGGAAAACTAGGTATAAAAATAAACTTTTTTTAGCGCAGCCATTAAGTATATAAAGTAATCCTTATTTACTCATATATTATATAGTAGTTTTTGAACAACTGGTGGTACGGTCCGGCTTCGCCTGAATTTGTAGATTGCTACCGTTTATTCGTCGACTTACGTTGCAAAATTGATATCCACGAAAAGCGCTTTTATTTTAAGGCGAGGGGGAAAAATTGAAGCCGTGTTTCTCAATTATCAAGCTACAACTTTAGGCAAAAAATGTAATTCAAAACAAAATATTCCGTCGACTGAACTAATATTATTGAACTTAATATGTAAAAACACTATAAAAAATTGGAAATATAAAAAAAACTGAAATGTTATTTAAAACTACTCACTAAAAATATATTATCCTCTCTTTTCCTTTCAAATCAAATAATTTATAGTCCAAATTGGTGATTTACATCGTGAATCGTAATTATTTTGAGGTTTATAATGTACCTACATTGTTTGTCCAGAGCCTACTCGTAATACATCATTTATTTTGTTAGGTTCCCCTTTCGCATACCTGAACCCCTCCCACGCTGACATCCCGAGCACCGCCAACTGCTACCAAAATTATTTTGTCAAATAATGTTCTAAATTAAGTACTTAAAATAAAAAACAAATTTATTTAAATATAGATTAACACTATATCGGTTAAAACAGCTCCGTAAATAGTTCATTATTTATTCTCAAATTTGAAAGATAAAAATGGTTTTTGTGAGTTATCCTTAGAAGATGCTGTCGCGGACTTTTTTTTAGAACTTTTCAGCAGGAACAATTGAGTCATACATTATTTTCGTGTAACATTAACTATTACCGCAGCGAATGCCGTGGAAGCTCTCAAGAGGCACGATTTTTTCCGACTTAGTTGACGAATATCATCATAACTTTAGCTAATTTGCACATAATATACATAATATATAGTCTATGTTGGAGTAAAAACGATGAAAGAATTTTTCAAATAGGGGCAGTGGTTCCGGAGATTAACTGCCCACATACACACAAACTAACAAAATTGGCTCTCTCTCTTTATAATATTACTAGAGATTTGCAATACTGACGAATAAAAGAATAAAAAAAACGGAGGAGATATGAGCCGTTAATTATGATCCTCTTTTGAAAATCCTTACTGGTGGTGTACACGATTTCTCTGTTATGCAATGTTAGAAACATAAAAGAAAAAAATCCTTATTCAAATGGACAATAGCTACAATGTGGCGCAGGATACAAATTTTCAAAATTTTTTGTAGAAAAACTATTTGCATCGAAATTTTAAGTTTGAAAAATTTATAACATTTGACCATGGTACCCAATCAAGAAAATACTATGTCACATTGTAGATAATATTGTAAAAAAATAAGTCTCGTAAATTTTAAACAAGTCGGTTGAGTAGATCTTGAGTGTACACCGTTTTGAAAATGTGGTTTCGAGAAAAACACAAAAGAAAAAACTAACTGATTGAATGCTCTGTGACTAATATGAACTAGTTATTGCTATTACTTCGGTATTACTTTGAATTTTGTAATAGTTTGAAGTATTCTCAAAGGTATAAACTATTCATCTATACCCTAAAAAATCGATTTTTTGAAAATCTCAAGGAGGAGCAACCCAATAAATATTTAAACAATAACAACAAGTAGGGTAATATTTTTTTTTTATTTTGTATTTCACTTTAAACAGTACGTTTCTTGTTTCAGTGGGTTGGTTTTCTCTTTTCCTAAACAAAATTATAGGCAGTATCAAAATAATAATACACCAATATGAACGCCATCCTAGTTTTCGAAATGATCATCATACAACTGCTGACAGTTTTTCATTAAAAGTAAAATATAAGTCTGACAGCATATATTTCCACCAGTTGCGTCAAATCAGCGTCAAATACAAATTGTGATAAAAGAATGATTGACGACAAATTGCTAAGCACCGTATTTGTTGTTCACAGACTTTGAAAGTATTTTAAAGTGCAGACAGTTACCAAGTCAATACAGAACGTATAAAATGTCGTTGGGTAACAAACTTTTTAATTAAGCAAGTTGCTCGTAAAGCCCATAATTCTCCAATAAATGATTCAAACTTACAGTCCCTCCCAAAACCAAAAGTACCGTGATTATCAAAAGTGTCACTAAGCAGGGTAAAAGTTATTTTCCCTACAGCCATGCTAAATAAATTATGTTAGAAAAATGAGAAAGTTTGAAATTGTAATTTCCAAGATAGGTACTTAAAATTATTTAACGTGCAATACCATTGTTCATTTTATTAATCAGTATCAAAAAAACCGGCCAAGTGCGAATCGGACTCGCGCACCGAGGGTTCCGTATAAACTCGTAGGTATGTAAATAGTTCGTCCTTCACGAGACTCGAGTCTCGAAGATTTTTCCTGCTTTGACGTTGAAAAACTGTTGTCCCCATACATCGACATAGGTCGTGGTCAGTTTACCAACTTGTATAAGATAAACTACCCGAACTGTACTGTATACCGTGGATATATCTGATAGCCTAGCGGTCGTACCGTACTGTATGCGAGAGTTCATATAATTGTATTGTATTTTAAAAAATGTTCGAGTATACTGCTGTATAAACGCACCGTTAGCGGACGCTTGTTTTGTATTAGAACTGTTACTGTGTACGTGCGAATAGAAAGTATTGTGTATAAAAATTTGGTTTTTCATTATTAGTGTATTTGCCATAAGGCACTTACACTATTGGCGTCGGTCGATTGGCGGGACCTAGGGGTCGGACCAAAATTTCTCGACGTTTCATAGCCTCCTAAGAAGGTTGGCACCATTTTTGGAAATGTTTATATATATATGTATATATATAAGTGTGCGGGCAATAACTTTCGAAGGAGTTAATTGATTTTAATGAAATTTGGACCACATGTTGAAATCCATCACCGCACGAAGCCTATTTAAAATAGGCCCAATCGGGCCACTTTAAGGGTCGGTTTTAGGGGTTGAAAAATATTTTTGGGCCCAAAAATACCGAAAAATTTCTCCGAATCGTTTCAAAATTGAAATTTAACCCTTTAGTAATGATCAAAATGTGCTACCAAAATTTTATTAAAATCGGCCCGACAGGACCGGAATTAAAAAATTTATGAAAACGTTAGTTTGTAGATATGGATTTACTTAGTGAACGATGAATTTAATTTGGTCAATTGATAGTAATATTGAAATTAAGAAAAAAATATTATTATAAAGGGATGTATTAAGGGGTTAAAATTCTTATTTTGTTCAAAAACAAAAGAGTTAAGTTCACATAATAAAGCCACACTGCCTGTGTAAGCAAATACACTATATTGTCGGCAGGGTTTCGCACTGCGACCCGAGTTTTTTTTTTTTGTTATAGCGGCAATAGAAATACACCCTCTGTGAAAATTTCAAATCTCTACATATTACGGTTCATGAAATACTGCCCGCTGACAGACAGACAGAGGGACGGACAGCAGAGGCTTAGTAATAAGGTTCCGTTGAGCACCCTTCGGGTACGGAACCCTAAAAACACTAATGATTTCAATTTGAACCTGTGTAATATATATGTGTTCTCTTTCTTTCTTTACACACGATCCCGGTTTTGAAAAATTACGATCAATTGAAGAAATACAGCCGTCGATTTTAAAAAAACAGGCACGAGCGATACTGGGTCTCTGTAGTTATTATAGAGAGTGTATTGAGAATTATGCCGAAATCGCCACACCGACAACTGAATTAACTAAGAAAAAATCTCCAGGCACGGCATCAGATATTCTGAATCGAAATTTGTGTGTAGCACCTGTAATAAAAGCACCGAACTGGAATAAGAATTTTGTTTATACTAATGTAAGTAATTTTGCGGTCACTAGAAAACGTTATCGTCAGTCTTACAAGTAAACTGGACCACCTACGTCATAATCTATGAACTTAAGCAATTTAACTCCCTTAAGAAGTTTGAAACATGTAAATTTGGACAACCGATAAAGGTCATCTCTGATCATAAGCCTAGTGGCTTACCTAACTGAACGTAACCCTCAAAAATGTAAAGATAGGCACTAAAAATTCAACAGTTCGTAGTCCTAGAAGATCAAGTCCACATCTTATTACGATTACTTTTAATATTTCATATTGTTCTCCTTTATTATCTAATTACTGTTTATACTTCAAAAACAAAAAATATCATGATCTTTTTTTTGTTTTTTAAGTTGGGGGGCTGTGAAGTTATAAATCTAGGATGAAGAGGCTGCTAAGGAGAAAAAAGAGTAGCGAGTGGACTTATAAAGGGTTAAAACGTATATTTGAGATTGTCTTGTATCCGGCCCGGACTGGGACCTGAAACCGGCCCGGGTATTTTAGAAACGGTTGGCCCTCTATTCCACATAAGAAAGAAAAACTACAAATGCAATTTATTCAATTTGATATCTGACTAAAACGGACAATTATTAGGTAACATTAGAAACGGACAACTAAATTTTATTTCGTTAATTTTGCTTAATTTTTTTTCCCCGGGGAGAATTCGGTTCCGCACAAATGGGTCGCACAAGTCGCTTCATAAAATGACTGTAATAAAACCTTACAGTTGAATTTTTAGTTTAAATGTTGAAAGGTTGAATACTTATAGGAATTTAGAAAAAACTGCAGTCTAAGAAATATAGGCTTTAGTTGTAAAAAAATATCATAAACATTCAGTTAAAATAATAGATCTTTTTGAAAAAGGACGTATTACAATTACAATCGTATGTAGATTAGATGAGAAAACAGTATTTTAGCTATAATAATATCCAAAATATAGTAAAAAAAATGAAAAAATTATATGTGGTGGAAGTGCCGGTTCTAGTGGTGGGAGAACGCGCGGAGTATAAGAGTGTGTATAAATGTAGTGTAGATAACTCAGTGAAATTTACACCAAAAATAGTACGTTACACTTCTGTATAACAGACGCAATAGTGCTAAAAGTGTAAACAATTTTTTAAACTAGATCACACCAAACCTAGAGATACAGTCACGAGCCACGCTTATAAACCTAAATTAAATATTCAGACATATTTTATTATTTGTGATCTAATTACTGTTTTTCGTAACCACAATTATTTCAAAATTTATAAGCACTGTTTATAAATACTTATGTTTAACATGCTATTTAGGTTGTCACTTTGCTTAGCGGGAATAAAAAAAAGACGAGAGGTGTCGTGGGACACCCGGTTGGAACGAAGTTCTTTTCGCTAATTATTATGTATCATATAATTTTTTTACTAATTTGTGTATAAATTATTCGAAAATTTTATTTATACTAAAATATGATTATTAAACAAAAATTATTCGTGTGATTTGCAACTCTAAAAAAAATAAAAATAACATTTGTTGCGCATCTGCCCGCATGGCAGATGAGTATTCTACCACTGAAACATTGACATTGTTTAGATATCGCTATTTATATAGGTTTAATAACAAATCGTGAATTTAGAAGGCGTTGCATTTCACAAAATATTAATTTTAAAATACTAATTAATATTTGAAATGATATCCGTTTTTGAACAAATACAATCTTTTTATTTTAAGACAGAACATACGCAATATTTAAATGTCCATAACACATCGTGTAAGAGAAAAGGATAGCCGATCCACGAGCGCGATGTATTAGGCAAAATAGAATTTAGATACAGTGTTTATTTCTGATTTTATATGTATAAAATAACTATTTGCGTGAATTTTGTTACACGAAATCTATGTAAAATAATCTCCTCTTTCGTTTAAGACAGGTTTCGAACCGATCAGATTTAAATTGAGCGATGTATAAGCAA
The DNA here is from genome assembly GCA_963575645.1 of Xanthostigma xanthostigma. Taxonomy (NCBI): domain Eukaryota; kingdom Metazoa; phylum Arthropoda; class Insecta; order Raphidioptera; family Raphidiidae; genus Xanthostigma; species Xanthostigma xanthostigma. The sequence goes on from OY754465.1 coordinate 21,420,252, forward strand.
ATAACTTTTTCGTTTTCAATTTGCTCTCTTCTGGGACCAAAATTCAAATATCCGACTCCGTTAGGATCTGTACCGTGCCCTATATTATAAGTATGCTAAATTTCAACTTTCTATGTCTGCGGACATACCTACAATAGGTAATTAAATTAGATTTACTTTACGTTTTTCTTTACGCTTTTTTCTTACGTTTTTTTTTTCAGCCCTCTCCACTCATATCTATAACGTCCCATAAGGAACTTCGTTTCAAAAACTAACAATAGTGAGTACTTAGTGTGCTTATTTTGCTAATAACTTAATATTCATTGTGGTTGTCAGAATAGGTCTGATTATTATGCGTAAAAGATGGTTGTTACTTTTTCATAATTTACGGTGATGTAAAAGCAAAATTAGCATTGTTTGACAAAAAATATACTTTTATTGTAAACACAAACAGTGTTGTTGCTTTGATTGCAATGTTGGTACAAAGGATATAAAACTTAAATTATGCATTTCAGTGCAAAAACAAACATATTAACAAGTATGTACGAAATATTGAATTTAACTATTATGCTTTATGAAAATTTAATATTAAAATACGTGTTTTAATTTCATTTTGTTGCGTGTTTTTAAATTTAAACAAAATTATTATTTTACTTTTTTATTTATTCTGTTTAAAAATATACTAATTCAATCATAATAAAAAATACTCGGTCGCAGTGCCATGACAATTGTAAATAATTATTATTTCTCTATCTAATATATAAAATTCTCGTGTCACAGTTTTCGAAGCCATACTCCTCCGAAACGGCTTGACCGATTTTGATGAAATTTTTTGTGCTTATCCGGTATCTATGAGAATCGACCAACATCTATTTTTCATCCCCCTAAATGTTAGGGGTAGTCCACCCCTAAATTTTTTTTTTTATTTTTTAGACAAAATTTTTAATTTCTATTTTTTTATGATACAACATACAAAAATACATACAATCCTAAATTTTTTTTCTTCCTTCCCCATTCGTTCTTTTGCACCGGGCACGACGGCGCAGCCGGAGTGCTCGACATACACACATATACGTCCATGTATATTTTAAAATAAATAAAATAGATAGATAGATGTTCCAATTAAATTGTTTTATTATTTCACTTTATACGTAGCGAAGCACGTACAGGGCCGCTATATATATATATTATACTGTTAGGCGGTACGAAGTTCGCCGGGTCCGCTAGTAATCTGTATAAACATTAAGTATTCGAGATACTGACAACAAAAAATTATGAAAAAAAACTGAATTAGACTGCATCGATTTGGTGATTTTAATCATATTTTCTATTAAATTCAATACTAAAATTTTAGTACTGTCATCCAGTAGACTTTTGTACGGTCAGAACTTATACTAATGACTTTCGGACAATCTATATACGAAAATTGAAAAGATGTCGATGTATTTTTATGATCGTGATTAAAATTCGAAATGAAATCAACAAATACTTTAATTAATAATGAAAGAAATGGTGACTATTAGTACTTTGGTTGGTACTTTCGTTTTCCACTTTCATTCTTCCGACAATTATAACACGTCACACCTTTTTATAATGTCGAGATAAAGAGTATATAATCCTCTTGCACCATTAACGGCTGTGTGTCATTATAATTAAAGACATGGAGTTCATAAAAGTCCTTTTAAAAACAGTAATTTTTATCATTAAGCGATGCTAAAATCTGATACATTATAAAATTGATCCCGCGCGTCCAATGAAAGTAATGAAAGCTGTCCCATAAGCTTCTTAATGTCTTTTAAAGTAACTAAAACTTTACATCCGTTCTTTCTTTAAAGAAAGCACGATTCTTTCATCACTTCAATACACTTAAAGCTATTCCTGTTATTTTTAAATCTCTTCTTTTAATACCTAGTTTGCTTATATCTCATACAGGGAGCAAATTTTTGTTTGACATAGCGAGAGTTAGTAGAAAATTACTTGGTACGACTTATTTTTACTACTTTAGAATAACTGGTCATCTACAAAATAAATAGATACTTAGTAGATTTATTTGTCTCAACGAAATCTATTGAAAAATTGTCATAAACTATTTTTTAAAGATCTTTTCAAAAACGCCTCTTTCGACCTATCGTGCCAGTTGAATATCCGGACTTCTGAACATTCTGAAGCAAACTAATAGAGAATCCGACCTTTCCGGGGAAAAAAATATCACCATTCGATTCTTCATTATGGCTTTTATAATACGGATTTTTGACACAACTTTCTACGACTTACCGTTTTTGAAAAAACGACTGATACGGGTGTTCTGTATAATAGCGCAACCTAAATTCTAGATTGTTCATTAATTGCACTGTCATAATACATGAGTGTACATGACATCAGCGTATATTGATAAAAATAATTGAACCTCCTTCAAAAATTTTCACTAAAAACTCTAAAATAATTAAAGTTTGAAATCGCCACCAGTTTAATATCAGTACATAAAAAGTAATGGTAATTAAATAGGCACCGACCTAAATGTTTTTGTTATTTTACGGTTTTTAGTGACTTTGTAAAAACACGCACGAAATCCAGCACCGCAGCACGCTTTAACCCTAGTAGCCAAATCTAGCGGCAAAACAAGCCTCCTTTTTTTAGTTTAAGGAACAACGGTAGCAATAAAATCTTTAAATCAACCAATAAAGAAAATACGAATCTTTCAGATATGGATTACTGACTGGGTAGATAGGATATATATGTTACGCTCAGTGAGCGGAAAAATAGCTCACAACGCGTTGTGGTCACAGTAAAACATCCACATGGCGAAATTCGTGTTATGGCTCTAATGAAAACGCGCACGACGCGTTGTGGCAATCACAGAAAGACCAAATAGCGAAATTCGTGTCGTGGCTGACATGCTATTCGATCTCAACGCGTTGTGGCAATGAAGAAAAGCCATGACGCGTATGGAATATTATTTGATTACGACGAACACTACTTTCCGATATGGATCCTACTAGGCCTCGGCTGGAAACGTTTTGGTGGATGTCCTTAGGAAATATTTTTTATTTTATAAAATCACTGCATAACGTGTTTGTCATTATTAAATATGTTATATAATTATATAAATTAAAATAAAACGATATTTGTTATTTATTGAGATTACTTTACATTTAAAAAAATCAACGTATTAAGTAATAAATTACTGAACACAAAATATTAATCATTTGTAAATTACTTATAATTCACTTAAAATAATTAGGGATTTTAATTTTTTTATGACAATTTAAAATTCTTTCAAGTAATAAAAATATTTTACACAAACATAAATGTTTATTGATCACCAATAAACAACAACAATGTACTTAAATTAATTACTTATGTTAGAAATTACTATAATTGTGAAAAATAAGTATTTGATTGCTATTTATTTTTACAGGAACGCGTCAAGGCTTTTCTTCATTGCCACAACGCGTTGAGATCGAATAGCATGTCAGCCATGACACGAATTTCGCTATTTGGTGTTTCTGTGATTGCCACAACGCGTCGTGCGCGTTTTCATTAGAGCCATAACACGAATTTCGCCATGTGGATGTTTTATTGTGACCACAACGCGTTGTGAGCTATTTTTCCGCTCACTGAGCGTTTTCGATCTTTGAGCGTAACATATACGAGTACACAGAGTAGTAACAAAATTTCAGTTCTGTTTATGTGAAAAACACTATTATTAAAATAATCAAACGTATAGCTCCAGAATATAAGTTTAACTACATTGTACACTGTACAGTATAGTACTTAGATCATAAAAATACACAACCCTGTACTATACACCAAGTTCAAACAAGTGTGTAACCAGAAAAAACTAACTAAAAGCAAGATATTTAAAGCCCGAAGAAAAGTGGGTTTTTATGTTGACTATAAAGAATTTATGAATCGCAAACATCCTACATGATTCTATTTATAAATATCGACATTCGTTGCGAATCTTCAAGGCAAATATACAACCTATACAAACACTGAAAAAATATACATTGTTTATGGAAATTCACAATCGTAAATCGAAGCTACTCTTTTTAATCCAAATACAGAAAGTTGGTCATCGAGAGGAACAATATTTTATTATAGACACGCGGACTAAGCAATTCGTGTATTCACAACGAGTTAGATCGTGTTTGCAGCCATCTTTATTCTTGCCTACGAGTAGGTATACAGGGTGTCCCATTAAGAATGGGACATAGAACAACCGCAGATTCTCCAATTCAAAATAAAACGATTAAGCGAAATATGCTTAGATAAAATGTTACTCGTTTCTGAGATACGGGGTGTTGAAGTTGAAAACTGAAAAATTATTAATGTCCATAATTTTTTTAATACACCGTATAATTTTACTCAAATCGGCACACTTGTTAAATATCATAAAATGCACCTAACAATAAAAAAATTAGTTCAGTACGCTCTACCAGTGGCGTACAGCAGGAGTAAGTAATGCTTGTACCCCTTCTAAATGTTACGCCGCTGTCTAAATTTTAATTTTGACTATAATTTTAATTTTTTTGATATTTTCTAAGTCAATAATGTACACTTGTTAGTTTGTTGTAAAGTCATTGGTTTTCGAGATATTCGCAGTTTTTTTAAGACAACATTGTAAAAATGAATATTATTAATAATAATACAAATAAAAAGTCTATCTATCTTTAACTACGAATATCTCGAAAACCAATGACTTTACAACAAACTAACAAGCGTACATTTTTGACTTAGAAAATATCAAAAAAATTAAAATTATAGTCAAAATTAAAATTTAGACAGCGGCGTAACATTTATAAGGGGTACAAGCATTACTTACTCCTGCCGTACGCCACTGGTAGAGCGAGTAGCATTTTATCTAAGCATATTTCGCTTCATCGTTTTATTTTGAATTGGAGAATCTGCGGTTGTTCTATGTCCCATTCTTAATGGGAAACCTGTATAGTTTTATTCGAAATACCTATACCTACAATTTTTTTTTTAATTAAAGATAAAAAAAATAAAATAATATCTAACATTGCTAACTACGACATAAAAACAAAATATAAACATGTAAGAATAAAATTAATAACAAAATAAATGTCGACACCCAATATATAAAAAGTGCATAAGATTGTACAAACCAAAACGTTTGTGCTATTTTTGTAACATAATAGACATAATTACTACAAAAACATTAATTTTTTTTAAACATTTCCCTCATTATAATTATAATTTATTTTTCTATATATTAATGTTTTCATTTAAATATAGATTATTACTATTATAGACCCCTTGGTGTGGCATCTTGAACAAACACGGTGTAATATAGTTGTTTTTATACGGCATGAAAATAAAAACTTTTTATTTTTTTATATAGATCGCACTTTCGAACTGTCTTTTTTTGAAGCGGACACATTTTCAACTCCATGGACAACATCTATGGGTAATATCAAAACCATAGTGTTGAATGTTAAAATAACTTGTGAGAAATGCTTGCTTTCTTATATCTAAAAGACGCAAAACGGAATATCTATTAGGTAATTAAACAGATTTCGTAACTTCAGAATTGTTATTACTAATTTTTGTTTTCTTTTAATCATTATTTCATAACAAATAAGGAAATTCATTTTTGGCAGAGATTAATCAATACTTTAATCGTAAATTGTCGGTTACATTCGGGTCGGTACATAATTTGGTACATTTTTGTTGGACAAAATTTAAATTTTCACTCCATTTACCTTCATTAACTACGATTGAAATAATGCAATCTTTAATCATTCTGCATGGAGGAAGTAAGGCCATGCAAATTTCTTACTATCTTATAGATCTTTATGTCATTATTATAACAAATACAAATTGCAATCTCTGGTGTTTGGTTATGTTCCAAGTACAATATTAAATGATAGTTATAATGTCAACATGAAAGTGTTGATAGCGTTTTCATACTTATTGAATATAACATTTTAATACGTTTTAATTCGCGAACGAATTACTTCACAAACTCGATGTACACTAGTAAAACTAGATTTTCTTTCCGAAACATTTGTTTTGTATAGGATTAACTTAATAGATTACTAGAAGCCTGAATGACGTTGCATATTATTGCAAAACGTTCAGTAAACCACAACAAGGCCAACCACAATCCTATGTGAATATGCATTAATTATAATACATATGCAATATCAAGAGCAAATGCATCTTAGAGTTAGTTGGTTCAATAATTGTAAAGCGAATTTTGAATCAAAGCTAGCTGTACGCTTGTACTGTCCCGATGCATTCAATTATTCATCTTAAAGCCGGTAAACTCAACCACTGACATATTCGCGTCCTCGGTTATCGACTAATCGCAAACCACGCGAACGATGCGATCGACATCGTGGAAATCTTAAAGCAAACACATAAAAGTAATAAAGTAAACAAACCATGATGTGAGACATGCATATTAGGACTCTACAACTTTACAAGTGCGACCTTTGAGGTCCAAACGACCAACTTCCCAGTATGATCAATATTGAATATTTAATTTGTAAAATTAGATCCGGGAATCTGAAATACACTTTTTTACAGGTCTTTTGATATACAAAAAACGACTGCTGCAATTTTGATAACATTTCTTCCGAATATTATTCATGTTAATACACTTCGAGTGCACCCTAATTGATAATATTGATATAATTTTTTAATGTCACCTTTTTGCAGAACTTTTGTTTAAACAAAAAAAACGAAAGTCTGGACGATATTGATAAAATTTCTTGCGAAACTGACTTCAACATGCTTTGATTAATATTTTTACGATCGCTATACAGGCATGAAAAGCATCTATTTTATAAAATATAAAAGCACATATTTGCCATCATACGTTGTAAAGCTAAGAAGCACCTTCATTAAAATTGATCTATTTAGTCTTTATTAAATCTTTGCAAAAATGAATTGTATTCACAAATATAATTTCGTGTAGACTGAATATAAGTTCTTAAGATGTTTATTAACGTTTCAAGAATAAAAAAAATACCAAAAATATGCAAGCTAGTGAAGGGAGGGCTAAAAAAAAGGTGCGTCCAGCTCGACATGTTTCCAACTCTTGTAGTGTTCTGAAACAAGAAAAGTTCTTGATTAGTAACGGACCTTGACAAAAAAATATGGTCCCTGTTTTGACCTTTTTTTCAAAGTAATTTTAAAAAAATGTTCCAAAATCCCTGCTCACGGATACATAGGGATATACAAAGAAGATTTTCACCAAATTTTAAACAAATTAGAATTTGCGATATCATGTCGAACAGGTCGGAAAAAGTAGTTTCGAGAAAAAATCGTTTAAAGTTTGAGACAGTGTCGGGTAGTTAGTTGCTACGTCACAACAGTCACTGTAACGTCTGTAACTACTAAAATAAATCGAATTTTGAAAAATCCTCTTGAGTACATATTCTCAAAGGTCTAAAATTTGAAATTATGCAAAATATCGATTTTTCAAATTTTTAGACCAGAATACCCCTTTAAGGACACATTGTGAATTATTTTTTTTATTAAAAATATAGACAAAGTTCGGGTAAATATGTGGTTTCTGTCAAAACCTATATTAGCGCGAACGAAGTAATTCCTTTTAGGAATTTTATGCCTTTGAATGATACAGTTAGGTAAGGACTAGACAGCACTGGCTGTGCATTAAGCTTACAGTCAAACTCAGTCGCAACTAAGCTTTTTACAAGTACAGAGTATACTAAGGTGCATGTTGCAATGTTTATAAATATCTCATGTATAAAGCAGATACAACACTTATATCAATTTTATAGCCACCAAACCTAGTTCGGAACTAAATTTGAACTAAAAATCTTTACAGCACAGAATATGCAAAACAACAGAAATATTGAGTTATGGTTCCAAGGAAAGATGTTGTGTTTATTAGACTGGTTACGCTCAGGGGGTATTGTTAGAATAATGCCCCAGATATAATAGAGGTACAGCTTGACACGAATATCCCCATACATAAAATTATTCAATTAAAAAAAAAACGGTCAAACGCATGCTGGGTAGTGTTCGTATGAGGCAATTGTTGCTTAACAAATATCATACCCTATCCTAGAAATTTGTCATTGCAATATGTTGATATTGTTTTGTAGAAGTCGAGTATTCAAGAGTTATTATATGCACTATTAAAATCACTTTGGACCCTTCCACAAATCGGACGGCATTTTTGTGAAAATTTAATATAGTCTTTTCACAGCTATATAATTAAAAAACACTGGAAGGAAATAAACAATACACTAAGAAAATATTGTAACAAAATTGTTCTAGTTCGTGGTGGAAACTATTTATTTACAATAACAAATGTTTAACAAAACAGTTAAACACACAAACGAAACGTACTTCTCAAACGTAACAGAAACAAAACAACAAATTTTGATTAATAAAATAAAAGAATAAGTAATGAAGAACATAAAGTTACTATTTATGTAGGTACACAATATATTAACAACACATAAACATACCAAAGTTTATTTAGCACACTTATCTATTAACTATTAACTATATACAAGAGATTATTTATGTGAAACCAGATTTTATATAGTTAAAATCAATGGTCTATTATACCGCATTCAGCACTAGTTATTTATTTACCTAGTTATTCATTTCGCCCACATGTTTGACTATGTACTCACTCTTACACGAAATCTGACTGTCCGACCGACTGACTCACCGAGATCGCCTGGTCGTATTTATATGCGCTGGGTATGCTTTCCAGCGATTTTTGGCATGTTGTGATCCTTTTTTATACCTATATCCATTGTTGTTACAAGTTTGGGATTTGGCTTCTTGCCACCACAAAAAACTCTTATACCTGAGTGCGTTATTGTTGTGGTCTTCGAGAGCATTCGACAGAAAGTAGTGTCGCCTCAGCTGAGGGGAAACGTGTAACAATATCAAAAAAACTCCTACAACTTGAAAACATGCCTTGTTCAAAATAATGTTCGTTAAAAGCATTTCTAATATACTACTGTCTTCAATTTGGGATCACGTGGTTGCAAAGTTAGAAGGGAAGGACACATTATTAACGACTTGAGAAGTTTTTATCTAGGGAAATATTCACCTAAGAAAAAAAGTCACTTAAGAACTTTTATTGCATTTTTAAAGATCACGCAATAGGATGCGAAAAAATAAACATTCTCAAACCTCTGTTCTATGTGTGAGAACCTACCCCTAAATTATTTTTATTATTAATTTCTAGTGTCCGACCGAAATTTCAGTTTCGGTTTCGGCCTAGTTTCGACCAAAAAACTGGTTTTGGCTTAGTTTCGGTTTCGGCTGCCCATCCGGGCGAAACTAGGGCCGAAACCGAAACTACATTCGGGAGGTTTCGCGCTGAAATGCGGTGCAGCTGCGAACTACAAAATGTCTTTTATGTCTGCGCGCTGCGCGTTTTTTTTTTCAGTTTGAGAGAAAACTTTTTTTTTATTTGGATACTTTCGATTGAAGTATTATTTGCATTAAAAATATTTATTTGGTTGTTGTATTTGGTAGGTAAGTACTTATTAATTTTAATTTTATTGTAGATCGATAACAAGAGTACCATACAAAATGACCAAAGATTAGAAGCAATAATTTTGTTCTTAAGATGAAAGAGTGTTTTCTTTTTTTTGTTGTGTGTACCTACCTAAACATATTTATTAGGTAAATACTTTTTACTAAAAAGTAATTTTGTTTTATAGCTTTAATTTTATTTCATAATATTAAAAAAAAAGTATATTTATTTGTGCTTTTTGAAATAAGGGGTGTAATAATATGATATGACAAGTTAATGATTAGTTAAACTATCAGAGGCTGAACGATTAATATGTAATTAATTAAAAAAAAAATAAAGACTGATTATGATAATGTTTACCTACTTTAGTTTTTCCACGAAAACATAAAGTTTCGGTTTCGGCCGAAACTGAGACTGAAGCCGAAATTCGGTTTCGGTTTCGGCCGTAAAAACTAGTTTCGGTCGGACACTAGTAATTTCATTACACTATTGTATGACGGTTTACATGAGACACCTGTTTGTAAATTTACATTCGAATCGACATAAAGAGGGCGGAGTTATAAGGCTGTGACATAAAGACAGACGAATGAACAACGAAATTATAAGGGTTCCGTTTTTTTCCATTTGGGTACGGAACCCAAAAAACGGTTTATTTAGAAATGTCGACTGACATGATAAACATGATAGGGCATAGGCTATTTTATCATAAGTAAGTAATAATATTTTAACCATGGGCCCTATGGTTAAAATACTATTACTTACCTGTAATTCGTGTAAATCGCGTGCAATATTTTGTTTAACCAACTGTACTCACTGCAACTAAGTTTATTCTTTTTGCATTGGTTGGAATATATCAGGGTTGTAACAATGGCTGTAATATGTCTGAGAACAGCCTTTTATATTAGGCTGTTACGGTCTATACCCCAATACCGAAATAAATGCGCAAAACTAGTTTTGACCAACGAATATTTCCCAAACCCGAATTCTTACATTTAAACGGATATTTAGTGTTACAAAATGAGCAAAACTAGTTTTGCGAATTTTCAATTGAACCTAATTATTGTACAATATGCTTATTGCATAATATGCCTTACGGCAGAGATGCTAATGACCTCAGTAGTCGAAGCACATCTTTGTTTTTGTTTTCCTAAACAAAAAAAAAAGTTCTATCCATTTCTGAACGGACAGTACTAGTTCTACTTGTTTCATTCAATCAACGTTGCTTTTCGGATTTTGGAGCTTTTGATTTTTTAAGATTGTGAATTCAATGGATATCCCTATATCTAAAATCTCGTTAAACATCTGTAGCTAAAAATCTATTTGCTTTTAGGTTATGCGCACATGGACACTTTTTCTTAGTGACCTTTAAACTATAAACTATTTTCGATCAATTGAATCGAGAACCAAATCACATAAGGTTTGTGCGGGGTCCTGTCTGACGCAATAATATAAAAATATTGTTTGATTAAAATTAAAAAAGATAAATAGTTTGGTCAATGAGTGCTCATAAGGGGCATCTAGATGGAAAAGTCGAAAGCAGAACATTTGACTTAGGAACTTTGTTTGGACTAGTTAGGAGATAAACATACTAAAAGTCCTTGCCCCTCTGAGGTACGCCCGAAGGGGGGGAGCACAAAGAAGGTCCCGTTTTTTGGTTTTTTGCTTTCATCTCGAAAACGGTACGTCGTACGAAATTTTGTTGTAATACATAATGAAAGCTGATAAAATTCTCTACAACTTTAGCTTTCATACTTTTTATCTATCTCCAATCTTTGCCTAGCTATGAGCTCCGAAAAATGGTCGATTTTCAAAAATGTGTTAAATTCTCTGTAGCACATTGTAACAATACGAATTTGTCAAAATCATTTCGTATCGCTCATCCACACTATTAAAAACACCCACACACTATTAAAAAATAACATAAGCTTTAACCTATTGAAGGCCCTGGGCACATTAGGATTATGGGGCCCCTATGACCTTAACAGAGCACTATTTTGTTAGAATAGACAAAGAAAATAGATAAACAAGGTTCTAGATTCTAAGTCGAGGAATGTGATATAAAATGCATATATTAAAAAGGATAACGTTCCCAATTTTAACATGAAGGACACAAAAAAAATAATTATATGAAAAATAGTTCACTGATGATTTTTGTTTAAAACAGTTTTGGTACTTAGTATACCATTAAACTAGGGGGTCCCTATCGATCGCGGGGCCCTGGGCACGTGCCAGAGTGCCCAGTGGGAAAGAGGATCCTGCGTGGAGGTACTCCCAGCTTATGTATTTTTTAATAGTGTGTGGGTGTTTTTAATACTGTGGATGAGCGATACGAAATGATTTTGACAAATTCGTATTGTTACAATGTGCTACAGAGAATTTACCACATTTTTGAAAATCGACCATTTTTCGGAGCTCATAGCTAGGCAAAGATTGGAGATAGATAAAAAGTGTGAAAGCTAAAGTTGTAGAGAATTTTATCAGCTTTCATTATGTATTTCAACAAAATTTCGTACGACGTACCGTTTTCGAGATGAAAGCAAAATACCAAAAAACGGGACCTGCTTTGTGCTCCCCCCCTTCGGGCGTACCTCGGAGGGGTAAGGACTTTTAGTATGTTTATCTCCTAACTAGTCCAAACAAAGTTCCTAAGTCAAATGTTCTGCTTTCGACTTTTCCATCTAGAATTATTCGTTGCTTAAGCTAAAAATAATGAAGTTCAACCCTGTTGTAAATAATGCATATATTTAAATGTATGTACGTACTATGTACATGCCGCGTAAGATCTGAGCTCATACAAATTTTATTTTGTAAGTAAACGTCTGAAGCACACTATCCTCAGTTTTCTTACTGCAAAATGATTGTTGAAAAACGTTTAATGCTATTTTCATGCGAGTCTATTTTATGTGTTATCCATAAAAAAGAAATAAACTGAAATTGACAAGAAATCGGTGATATATTTATCGTTTGGAAATTTTTCAAGTTTCTTGTCATTTTATTACATTCTCCAATTTTTTATTTTTGAAGAGAATTATCACAAATTTTCATACAGAGTTCGAGTATTAACTTCTAATCATTTTTGTGTTTAAAACACGAGGCTGCTTTTGCCGATAGAAACACTGCTGGGACTTGGGCTAGTTTTTTCTAACGAGTTTAGTATTTCTTGATTTTGTTCTAAAAAATTTTGAAGCAAATCTATTCATATGAAGAAAATATTTTGGTCGGTAATAATAATTATCGACGTAGCTTTTTCCACGTAATATATAGCATTTCATATCGCAATAATCAGCAATTTGTTGTGTTAAATGAAATGTCAATATATAATTTCCATAGTCTCCTTAATTTAAAACAAAGTACATGATTTACCACGGTAAATATCTCGTGCGACACAATTTTCATAAATAAACAATAAATCACACGGAAAAGAAAACAAAACTTTTCCTTCGTTTTTACGTAAACAGATTTAATTTTAATTTATTTTCCAAGCTTATACATAAAATATTTGCTGTCCGGTTTTATTTCCTTAAAATGTTTCCACAAACTATTCTCACTTTCTTTTATAATTATTTTGTTGTTTCTTATTATTCTGACGTACCAACATTTTTAATTTGTTGTTTAAATATATCTATCTAGCGTTTCTGTAAAAAAATTGCCTTTGGGACTTACCAGTCATGTTTCTAGTAAAATATTGTTGTACTTACATTTCCTAAATAATAACTTAAATTTTTGTTCTTTTCTATATTTTCTACATTTTGATAAAACTTCTAGATATTTTGTTTTAAAGAATTTGAAGGCTAAACAGAAACTTGTTTTCTAATCGATTTACAGTTTAACATTAAAATGTATCTTTTTCATAATATATTAGATGAATGTGGATGATAAAAGAAATATTAATTTAATAGAAAAATATGTTAATAAAAATGATAAAAACATTTACGCTACATTTAATAATTAATTTAAACTCAGCTTGTAGATTACCTATTATTAAACTTAACGTCTTCTTTATATTTAATTATAATAAATTCTCAGAACCCAGTCTAAAAAACTTACAAATCCAGTTTAAAAATTTCAATCTAATCTAATTTAATAAAAGCCCCGACATAAACTATACACACAGGATCAGATATAAATAATGTTTAAATTTTACTTTAAAATAACTAACTTTTTATACATATGTACCTATTTAGAATATATAGGTATTATGCATTATATTATTTTTTTCCCTAGACTTCTGGGAGATGTCTCTTCTTTTTTGACATTTAAAAAAAGTGAACCTCCTTCAAAACGGGTTACCTACTAAAAAACGTAACATAACAAAGTGTTGAGATCGGCGCCTATCTAATTACTGTCGTTTTATGTTATTCTTATATTGAATTGGTGCCGACCTTAAAATTTTGTTATTTTTCTTTTTTTAGTTAATCGTTTTGAAGGATGTGCATTTTTTTGTGTTTTTTTATTTTTTACTTTTTTTTGAATAATATGTAGTTTCACGGTATTAATTGCCTTCTTCCCTAATAGTTTAATAGTGAACTAAAAAAACCCGATATGTTAAATAGAAAAAAATTCATTAAAACCGATTCACAAATACGGGAGATACGCATTAACATATAAATAATAAAACTCCTTTTTTAAAGTCAACTAAAGACTACTAAACCGATTTTTATGAAAAATTAAAAAAACTTATAGTACAAACCGCTGTACGTTCTGAACAAAATGGCTTCGAAATTTTTTAAATCGATTTACCTCTCAAAAAGTTATGGCTGAACATACAATAAAACCGACTTTTTTATGTCAGTTATCAAAGACTAACCGATTTTGAAAAAATTGTTATGGTACCAATCCGGAAACATTCTGAACAAAATTTTGGTAAATATTTTTAAATTGTTAAATCCCTCGAAAAGCTTTCCTGAACATACTTAAAAAAAATTACCTCCTGTTGTTTGCCTCTTGTTTGAAGTTGGTTAATAAAATAATACAACGGTTATGACTTACGAATCTGTATTTTTTATTTTGCCGTTCTATTATTTATGCCCGAACCTGTAACGGGTAACGGACGCCAGCAGCTACTACAGTTGCATCCGTTAAATTGCAGTTCGTATGGAAAGTTGAGGGCGCCAAGTACTGTAATATATGAGTGGAGAGCTCTCCCAGATGCTGTACTCAAACTCTTATTTCATCTCAGGACGAATCCATACTTTTAAGGGGAATTCTCACTGAAAGCACGTCATGAAATATTTATGCATTCCATTTTCGTTTATACATATAACAATATAATGTATCAAATTTTTTGAATTCATACGTTCTCCGTTATTAAATTGTAAATGTCAATAACACAGTGCACAAGGAAAAATAATACAAACGTTTCATAGTAAGCATGCATTTTTTATTGAACACAATAATTCAAAAAGTGATGAACAATGAACTTGTACAAAAGAAATCATCTCTAAAATATGAAAGTGGCCAAGCGTGTACAATATACTTTCCGTATTTGGCAAAAGTTTCTTTTGATATATAGCCTAAAACACCGCCATGATAATACTCTATGCAAGCAAAAACCAAATTGAAATCGGTTTATAGGTTTTCAAATTTATCTCGAACAGACAGACATATAGGCTGAGTGCACGAAGCCTATTAGCGCCGCTAGTGGGTAATAGAGAAATATTGAACTCACTTTTTACGCGAAATCGCGACATGCTAAGGTGATAAGTTAAAAACTTTAGTGGGCCATGATGTGTAAAAAAAATGTAATAAGGAAAACTGATATTAATTTGTTTACACTGACAGCGGAACGTCAAATTAGGGCGCCAATGGTCTTTATTTTACTTAAATCGTCATTAGCGCAACAGCTCGGAACACAGCAAGCATTTCCAGATCGCTTAGTTTTCCTATGTTTTCTTTGTAATTAAAAAACTTCATAAAATTATTACTATTTTCACTTTTAATAAACAGTGCTCACTGACATACGAAAAATTTAAGCTTGAAGTTCCCCTAGTGCTCACCACAAACGCTCGCATCGAAAAATTTGTAGCTCTGCCTCCCAGCACATAGCTCATACGCGTAAAAGAAAGTTACTTATGTAAATTTTGATGATAGGAATTTAGATTAGGAATTACCGTTTGATTCACATAACATAATGAGAATTTAGTTAACCTGGTAACTAGTGAAATGATTTGAAAAACTGATGACGTTCCAGATAATAAATATTTGTAGACGAAAAGATCCCACACAAACCTTATGGGATTTGGTTCTCGGTTAAATTGCTCGAAATAGTTTAACGGTCACTAAGAAAAAGTGTCCATGGGTGCATAGCCTAAAAATCAATAGAGTATGTTCAGCGAGATTTTATATATATGTAGCTAAAAATCTATTGTTTTTTAGGCTATGCGCCCATGGACACATTTTCTTAGTGACCCTTTAAACTATAAAATAAAACCATTTTTGATCTATTTAACCCAGAATCAAATCTCATAAGGATTGTGCGTGATCCTTTCTGAAACAGATTAAAATTTTATAGGGTATTGTTGGCCAATAAACAATTAAAAATGTTACTTTTTTGGTTTATAATAATACTGGTAGCCTGTACTACTCTTAACTAATATAAAAATACCAGCAGGAAACTACGTAAGTATGAATAAAAGGCATATGCAGTCATAATTCATGGTGTTATAAACCATCTTTAAATAAATCAAGATAAAAATGTCGGATTGTCGCAAGGTACATATTGACAAACATTTCGCTTGTAGAAACCAACTAAAGCGTCCCGCTTTTACTAACAACTTTTTTTGGTTCGTAAATAAAAAGAAGACGACGCCATATCCTCAGAGATGTAGAATGTGTTTTGTTTGGTTTTCTTTATATTGAATAACATAATCTGTTTAGCGTCTAGGTGAGATATCTTCTGATGAAATAATATAATAAGCAAATCGTCTTTTAAGATAAATAAATAATGTGATCCAAAATTATTATATTGTGGCTTAGTTCTTAAACACGCGTCATAATAATATTGCGTATTTTTTCGGAGATCATTTTCTGATAGATATGTTGTGAAACGTTTCCCTGAAACAACATAAGAGCGAGCGGTTTATTCTAATATATTTGTAGGCATTTAACCTAGATATGATTATCGCTTCAGTAGATCCTAAAGTATTTACAAAAAAGTCCCCAATGTCACGAATTGCATTCTAGATGTTTAAAATATGGTTAAAATATTAATTAAATGCTATGATTACGAAAAAGAATGTTTTCTGAAAAAATTACGCGAAAATAATTTTTTATATACCTAATCAAGAGAACTGATTTTAGTTGACCTTTAGTAGATCAACAAACAAATAATATGTATGTTCAGCCATAACTTTTCAAGCGGCTAACTGATTTGAAAAAATTTGACGCCATTTTGATTCCTAAAGACTTAAAAAAAAGGATTTTTTTATATATGTCACCTCATATCTCCAACGTTTGTGAATCGATTTTGATTAATCTTTTTCTATCTATTAGGGCATACCTTCAGAGTGGTCTCAGAATAATTTGACTTAAATCGATTCAGCAGTTTTTTTTTTCTTGAGTTTAGTATTAAAATATTAGGGAAGAAGCCCTACGAAATCGATACCTCAGTTATAGTCGTATGTAAACAATATCTCACAGATTTCTCGTTTTTTTTTAACAGAAAAAGTATAAAGGGGGACCCTTTTTTCAAAATTGGAAAATGTTTACATATAAAATAAGTTTGGTCTGTTTCGCTTGATAATGTGCATATTTATAGAAAAAGTCATTCTAAATCGATTCCGACCATCCGGAGCCCGGTATCTCTTCTAGTTTAGAAGATATAGTCAATTTAAACTGTTTAAATGTTTATACTTACATTTTAAAACGTCATAGCGTCCTAAACTAATCTATAAGACACGTCAATATTAAGTGTATCGGGAATATTTATATAATTTCCATATATCGTGAATGTTTTCATGTTTTCATACGTTTTGAAAATCTGCAACTTTTTAAGATGTGAGAGTGGTCAGAATCAGGGTCGGAATCAGGATCTAAAAAATTATCGGGAAAATTTCCAAACGTCTCTACGGGACTGTGTAACTAAGAAGAAAAAAATCTGGACTGAACTGGACCGGCCCACGGAGGACCGCCGGCCTAGGGGGGAAAAGACCCGGTGTTCTCTAAAGTCAGACCGACGCTGGCTAACTACATATTGCAAATCCACCAAAAAATAAAAAAAAATTGAACCTCTTTCAAAAAAGGTCATTAAAAAGCGTAAAATAACAAAGTTTTGACGTCGACACCATTTAATGTACGAAATGTAAGAAACTTTTTTTTTGCGCAGCCGTCAAGTACATAAAGTGATCCTTATTTTACATACACATATATATTGTAGTTTTATTAACAATTTGCAATATGGACTATTAAAAAAAATTCAAAAATGGCGGAGATTTGAGCCGATAAGCAGGACCCTCTTTTGAAAATCCTTGCTGATGGTGTACATGATTTCTTTGTTAGGCATTGGCAGACACATAAAAAAATGTCCTTATTATACATCGAAGCAAAGCATTCGATGTATATTTAAATTCGCTCCAAAAATCCTGTATGTGTAAAAATCTTTGTTGTACCATATCTCGTGTAAATGAAATTTGTTTTCGATAAAATTTTAAACACGTATGCGTTTCCATTTGGCCAGGATCTGTATTCATTTCCATTTATGTAACTAAAAAAATAGCGCCCTTTTGGCCATAACACGTCAAACAAACGTCCATAACTTCCATGCGAACTACAAAAAGAAGCTATCGAAGAAGATTTGTGCATCGGTTCGTTAATTTCTGTTGCTTTAGCATCTTGTTTAAATAGCTACAATATGACGTAGGATACAAATTTTCATTTTTTTTGAAGAAATGACAGCTGTTTGAATTTATAATTTTTGAACATGGTATCCAATCAAAAAAATCCTACGTCGTCTTGTAGATAATATTATGTATTATAAATAAATAAATGTTGTAAATTTTAATAAAATCGGTTGAGTAGATCTTGAGATATCGTATACACCGTTTTGAAACATATAGTTTCGAGAAAAACGCAAATGAAAAAACTAACTGATTGAATGCTCTTTGGCTATTATGAATTAGTTATTGCTATAACTTTGGTAATAGTTTGAATTTTAGAATGGTTAAACGCTTAAAGTGTTCTCAAAGGTATAAACAATTCATCTGCACCCTTTTGTTGAGAATATTTTCACTTACGAGCGATTTATAAATATATAATGGAAACTGGAAAGTACTACAAAAATGATATAATCAAAATTCATGATTGAATAAAATTTCGTTATGTTTATAAAAATAATTATTTTATTCGTTTTTTTTTGCACGGTTACAACAGATTTATCTATAAAATAAACATTAAAATACACGTTCCAAGTATCCGTGCATGTTTTGTAAATGTAGCTATTTGTATTTACGTCACAATAGATTTGAAATCCAACATTCTGTGTTCATATATTATTTTTTATCTATTATATCAGTGAAATGAAAAAAAGAACTATTTCCTATATATGCTAATATTATTTACAGACAGGAAACAAACGAATTAAGTTTATGAACACTGTCTTATTCTCAGTAATTGCACGGAAATACGATTTTACAAAATGGACTTATTGCATTATTAATTGCATAACTAATTAATACTACTGGGTATTGAAAATTGTAATAATATCGCTGCTTCTACCCCGTTTTATTTCACGCCTTCGTAAGTATTTTATTTGGCAATTAGTCAGGAAAAATATTTCCAGAATTGTCTGTCTATTTGCTTGCATGCCAGAATCATTTCAGAACAGATGAACTGATTTTGCTTCAAATTTTTTAAGACTATTATTTAACACGTTTCCTTTTTCATGTTTTCACAGCCTTAACTTCTCTAGGTGTTAGTCGATTTGAAAAATATTGAGGGCGTTGTGTTCAGGAAGACGATTCAGTAGTTTTTTAGTTATCAAATATCATATCAGTGTTAATTTCTCGAAGGGTTAAGTAATTTGAATTATTTCGACTTCGTGCTGTTGAGTATGATGACAAAGTGATATTTTTTTTAAACCGTCCAGTATTTTTTTATTGTTGTAATTTTGTAATAAAATATCGAGAAAGTTGTCGACTAATAACGTGCAAACACCGCATTGCAGAGCCACAAAAAAGTTTTTTTTTTAATTGAACCTTCTTTCAAAAAAGTACAGTGGAAACAAAATGTTTGATGTCAACTAATATTATTATTCTGTAGTAAAACAAAATCAAAAAACATCTCAAACGAATTATAACTATAGTTCCGTTCCTACTGCGATAAAGATTCCCAAAAATATTTGAAAGATGCTAATGACCTAAGTTGTCAAACGTTTATAATCTACAATAAATAAATTAAAAGAGCGCGATTGTAACCTTTACGCGCGGTTATAGTAAAACATGTAAATAAGGCATATATATACTGTTAGCGGCAAGGAGTATCCATAACCGAGACATCGAAAGGATTTCCTTCGGTTATTTCCGACTCGCAGTCCGCCTCTCAGATTTGACTCTTTACTATACTAGTAGCTCGGTCCAACTACGCCCGAATTTATAGATTATCATCGTTTTTTCGTCGATTTACGTTGTAAAATTTGTTTCAACGGAACTCGATTTTATTTTAACGCGATAATATATAGCCCATGTTCATCCTGATGATCAGTTCTAGCTATTGGTTAAAAAAGTTTTGAAACCGGATGAGTAGTTTTCGAGATAACCCTGTGCAACCACATAAACTCACAAAATTTGCACACTATCTTTATAATATTTGTATAGATTATTAGCGATACACGTAGCACTTCAATGGTAATCGAAGCTCACTTCATTAGACACATTTAGTGAAAAAAAGTAATGACAGTTGGTATTGACGCGTAATAATCAAATAAAAAAATTCTATCAATTTTTAAACTTAATATTTTACGATTAAAAAATTAAATTGGATTTTTTTATGAATTGAATACGTTTGCAATTTATAATAAAACATTAAAAATTTTAATATGTAATAGATGTTGATTTGATAACGGTCTATGGCCAAGAAAATACCTTGCGAAGGAATTTGCAGATAAACGCTTGTGTATTTATATTTTATTTAAAACACCAAGGTATTTCAACACACGAGTATTATGTATGTTCAGTTTGTACTGAAGTATGTGAGTACTACTGGGGTAGCATTATTTCTTAGAAGACAAGTTTTAAGTATCTTCAGGGGTTCAGTACGAGAACTCGATGTTCCCAAATTTTTATTTATTTTTTTAAGTCATAAAAAACGCTTAATTTTGATAGTCCAAAAAAGAAAAAACTTTGCGAATTATTCATCAATCTCCTCAAAAATACGTAAAAAACTACTATTAGATAAATCGTAGAGAGTTGGATATGTTGGTAAAAATGAATTTAATTTTAATAAATTGGACGTTTCGGCATTTAATTATGACTTCATTAGCAGCTTACTAATAAAATTCAATTGTTGCTGATGAAGTCATAATTAAATGACAAAACGTATAATTTATTAAAATTAAATTCATATTTATCAACATTTCCAACTACGATTTATCTAATATTAGGTATACTATGGAAACGAATAATGAAACCAAACAAACTGGAACTACTTTTCGTCTTTCACTGTCATTTTTTGAAACCAATCAGAAATCACATATACACGTCTTAAAATCTGGTGTAGAATTACTGTATTACTTTGTATACATGACCCCGCAATTGTTTTTTAAAGAACTCACCCCAAACGGTCTCCCCTTTTCACGCACAAAAAACGCCATCGCATCGACACGACCCCGTAATTGTTTTTTATACACAACCCCGAAACTGTTTTTTAAAAATCATTTTCCGCACTTAAAACGGCTAATAACACTGTTATATTTTATTTAAAATAATACATGTGTATTTCCAATGGATATTTTGCACATCAAGTTATAGTACTCTAACGTATCTTCAGTTCAAAACTTCGTTTTCTAAAAGTGAAAATTAATGTTAATCTAAAGATTTTTACATTTAAATTCCATGTAGTCGACGAACATAACTGAATCAATCACGGCCATTTCATTTTCTTGAAACATTAGTTTAGTCATATGCTCAAAATAGCAATTATATCGTTTTGAAGTATTGGCTGTTTAACCTAAAATATTTTTGTTAGTCGACTCTCACCCATCCTCACGAAGCTGCTTTCAAACTGATACTTTAATTCCGCATTGATCTGTTAATCCATTATTAATTGACCGCCTGCCAGTCAATTTTTCAAATTTACGATATATATTTGTATAATAGGTTACCGTTTACATGTGAAACTTTTTACAGTGACCCAGTTCACTCTGAAAATAAATTATCATGTTACATGAAGTAAGTTTATGTATACCTACCTATTTGCATTTCTGCAATATACCTATCATAAATTTTTAAATAGTGAAATAATGTTTCAATTCGGTCCAGTAGTTTCTAAGATAATCGTCCACATACAATCATTCATTCGTTCAAAGATAGAAATTAAATTGAAAGCGCTTTTTTCAGTAGTTAAAAAGTTCTCACCGTGAGATAAAATCTATATACAGGTTGGTTTTTTAAAAACCGAACACCCTTTTATTTCTTAGAGGAAGGGTTTTCGAAAAAAAAGTTTCGGACAAAAGTTACAGAGAATCAAGGGGGAAGAACAGTGATGTAGGTTTTTTTTTCGTTTGGTGGAGGTGTCTCCAAAATATCAAGGTCACCTACACTTTCTTAAATACGACCCTGTATTTTTTATCTAGGATTATTGTTCTTTGGGTCAAAGAGATCGACTCTTGTACCAAAGATTTTTGGATTTGATGCCATCGTAAACCGCTGTTTGATTCTCAATTCATCCCGTTTCTTATTTTAGTGGATAGTGTGAGTCGGAAAAACCCCTGAAAAAGTTTTTCCGACTCACACAATCCACTAAAATAGGAAACAGGATGAATTGAGAATCAAACAGCGGTTCACGATGGCATCAAATCCAAAAAAAAAAAAGAAAAAAAAAACAGCGGTTCACGATGGCATCAAATACAAAAATGTTTGGTACAAGAGTTGATCTCTTTGACCGAAAGAACAATAATCCTAGATAAAAAATACAGGGTCGTACTTAAGAAAGTGTAGGTAACCTTGATATTTTGGAGACACCTCCACCAAACGAAAAAAAAACTACATCACTGTTCTTCCCCCTTGATTCCCTGTAACTTTTGTCCGGAACTTTTTTTTCGAAAACCCTTCCTCTAAGAAATAAAAGGGTGTTCGGTTTTTAAAAAACCAACCTGTATATAAAATTGTAATGTCCATTTGCACAAAATCGCTTATCTTCAAAAGTTCACTGATTGCTTTGAAATTTTGATACAACGTTCCATTCGAATACGGACGTATTTTTATGTCCTTATTATATCTATAGATCTCACACCTGTGACAGATGAAAACATTCCTTTCTTGAAACTCATTGCCATAGAGCCCCATCTGTTAGACGTTAAAGCAACGTGTCGTTTGCCGTAGCGTTTATTTTATGAATATAGTTTATTTTACGCTTTTTTTGCTAAACAGCACCGTCTGTTGGACGTTAAAGCAACACTCGCTATATTTAATATTTTGCCGCAAAGAAAACATCATCTGTTGAATACAGCATCATCTGTTGGACGTTAAAACAACACTCGCGATACCAAATAATTTAAAGCAACGGGAGCGCCATCCGTTGGACATTAAGGCTACATTCGTTATGCTAATTGTTTTACCGCAACGGGAGCGCCAGCGGCACCGCACGCAAACTAGACTGAGCCACAGCAATGCGTGGCTCGGTACAACTAGTCTATAATAAATTCAATTGATTCTAGTACATGTGTGTATAATAATTAACATGTAAGAAAGAAACCCTTACACAAAATCTAATCTATAATATTTTGGATTATACTGTGACACAGTGAACAAATCGAACTTTCTGTTGAATCCTGTACAGATGTAGAGCACAATTGGTGTCCCAATACCCTAAACACATAGGAGCATTTCATAATATTGTTGTTGGAGTTCAGAGGGCGTATGGTTTCAGTTTGGGTCGTTGAATTACTCAATACATAGGCACATTGTGTGTACATGTAATGCTAGATTCTACTAGTCTCTATGTTTACAGAAGAACCAAAATTAAATATGTAAAGAACTATAAAAGGATAATAAATACGGTATGATATTCTTTGATAAATATAAAAATATTGTCTGAAGACACAAGTAATTCAAGAATTTTAAGGCACGAAATTTTACATAATATACCCCAACGGTATGTTCGAAATTTGGTGTATATTTTTAACGGCAATTTGAGCTTAATAATATAATTCAATTAACTTAATCTAAAAAAAAAATAACAGTTGAAAATATTGAAACACACAAAGGAAAAAAATCATTTTAATAATTTATTAATAATTATTTTAGGTTCTTTCAAAATTTTAACTATTATGACATTAATTTATAAAAATTATTTGATTATTTTATTCAAGATGGTTGAGAAGGAAAAGGTATAGTCTTTCAAAATTTTAACTATTATGACATTGATTTATAAAAATTATTTGATTAATTTATTCAAGATGGTTGAGAAGGAAAAGGTATTCCGTCATCTTGGGGCATCCGCCATATTGGATATATACATTGTCACCAGACTGATGCATGTGTGTGAAATTTCAAAGCTTTAGTTAATTTAATCTAGTCGAACAAATTGCAGCAATTGGACTACGGGGCCTTTCCAACTAATAAATAATTTATAATATTGACATTTGACATAATAATAACAAAGAAAATAAAATTTCCGTTAATGCGTGCAGTAACGCGGGTAACGGTTACCACTAAACATTATAAAATTTGTTATTCGTTTTCATGGTTTTCTATATGTTATCACGTTATGATGTTAAAATTAAACAAAGCATGCTTGTTATATAATCATTTTAAACCATTCAGTAGACGCCAGTTATTTTTTTTAGATACAAGAATATCATTCACCTATTTTAAATGGGTCAATTTTTATCAAAGTATTTCAACGAAGCTGTACTTTGGTGTCGGTTTTAACAAAAAAGATCTAGGCGCCAAATGCGCCACTTTTATGTTCCTAAAAGTCTGATTTTTAAAAAACATCTTTATGAACGCATGAAATATTCACCAATAGTAGCGAATTTTACTAGTTAATCCCTAAAAGGTGAATTTTTAGATCACCTGGAAATAAAAGATAAAAAAAAGCACTTGTATAATCTATTCAAATTCATTATTTGTTTGTTGACGAGGGCCCAGAGGGCAGACTTCTAGTTTTTCCCTATGATAGCTGCCCCTAATACTAACTTTTATTTTTTTTCTTATTATTTTCTGAATTTATGAATTTTTGAGCTATACCAACCCACAGGAAATATTCTGATTACAAAAACATTAATATAATTTATTCGACCAAAATTACAAAAATGCTCATGCCAATTTGACCACAAAATTGCTGAATAGACTAACAAGCAAACAAATCCAAATTTTGAACAGTGTGTTTAAAGGAAACTTCCTCGACGGCTGCATTTGATTGAACAAAAAGAGTTTCGGATCATAATTGCTGTTACATAAATTGCATTTACACGGATACCAGACGTGCCTTCGGACATATGATAGCCTTTGGATGATGTTTATTTGTAGAAGCTGATTGAAGCATCCTGTAAATACACGCGCCGAACAACAACAATCTACAGTGACAGAGATGGTAGCGCAGCGGTGGCAAACCGCCCTCCTAGATCAAACCTTGTACAGAAACTCTCTTGAGGGATCAATTCGCATTAGTCTTCGGTAATTGAATTTGTTCCCCTTCTCATCACCGTTGGCTATTAGATGAAATCTGATTGTCGATAGTTCTAATACGGAACACTATACAGCATCGCTGCACTCTCTATGCTACCCGATACCCGTCACCCGCTATCGGCTTTACAAATACTGTTTACTTTCCAATATATACAGACTGTTTACCGTAAACATTCTCTGACCGATATGCGCTTATTGAAATTTCAAAACTAAATAACCACAGAAAAGAAAAAACATCGATGGTTACAGAAATTTACGTTAGAATGAATTAATGAATAGTTATGGGTTACGGCTAATAGCCCGTTTATGCACGTCATCCTTTAAGAATTTTTGGGTCAGAGTACGATAACTGGATGTGCAAAATATCCATTGAAAATACACAATTATTATTTTAAATAACATATAACAGTATTATTAGCCGTTTTAAGTGCAGAAAATTGATTTTTAAAAATTATTTTTTTTTTACACAGTGAAAAGGAGAAGGCGTTTGGAGGGAGTTATTTAAAAAACAATCACGGGGTCGTGTCGATGCGATGGCGTTTTTTTGCGCAGTAAAAAGGGGAGGGTGTTCGGGGCGAGTTCTTTAAAAAACAATTATGCTGGAACGTGTCGATGAGTTGGTGTTTTTTTTGCGCAGTGAAAAGGGGTGGGCGTTCGGGGGGAGTTCTTTAAAAAACAATCACGGGGTCATGTCGATGCGATGGCATTTTTTTATGCAGTGAAAAGGGGAGGGTGTCTGGAGGAAGTTCTTTAAAAAATAATTACTGGGTCGTGACGATGCATTAGCGTTTTTTTTTGTGCAATGAAAAGGGGAAGGCGTTTGGGAGAGTTCTTTAAAAAACAATGATGGGGTCGTGTATACAAAGTGAAATAGCAATACAGTAATTCTACACCAGTTGTTATAACGTGTATATATGATTTCTGATTGGTTAGATTAAAAAAAATGACAGTGAAAAACGAAAAGTTTTTACGAATTTTTGAGGAAATTTGTGAATAATCCGCAAATTTTTTTTTATTTAGAAGCAGAAAATTTAGTGTTTTTTATGACTTAATCAAAATTTGGACACATCGAGTTATCGTACAGGACCCGAATTTTTTTGCTCCCCCTTATCCTAGATGTAGCCCTCCAATAGTCTGGATCTTCTCATGAACTTCAGAAGATTAATGACTATATTATCCTGTGGAATTACTCCGTTCTCATCAATGTATCTAAAGATGGTTGTTCTCCTGTAGGCTAGGGCCTCGCATCCGAATAGTAAATGGTTGGCTGTTTCGTTCTCCATTTCGCAAAATCTACACTGTGTCGATTCCTGACGTGTATCCCGTCGTGTGTAGATGTTTCCTCAGAGGTGCGTGACCGGTCAAATGCCCAATCACTTTATCGGAATTTTGGTCTACTGAGTTTGATCAAGTCCTCTGCAAGCCTATTTGTTGGACAGAATGTATCTTATTTTAACTGACATTTTGAGAACAGTCCGAAATAAGTTTTATTTTTAAAAAAGACAAAAAATCTTGTAATAATTAATCAAACGAATGGTACCTACTATTACTATTAAAAATATATAACATTTGAAAGCAATAGTTAGCTATCCCTGCAATAAATACTAATAATTTATATTACTTCGTTTGTTTATTGTAATCATGAGAATAGCCTAACATGAGCGAAATCTATCTTATTGAATAAAAACGCTTTTTTTTATATCCAGAATTTGTTTTCCCCCAAAAAAAGTTTGGTGTTCTGATTATTGCAGTAGTTTTAGATTTTGTTTCAGTGTTTAAAAAAAGTGGAGGTTTAATTTCCCTTTTTATACTAAATCTATTGTTCTACAATGAATCGAACATCACCCGGTATAATGCGATATTCATTGTTTCTCTGATTACATTACACGCAAGACAGAACCACGTTTGGTAACCTTTGATTATGCGTATGATTCGAAAGAAAATGAGATTTTATCTGGAACATCGATTTTTCACCAAACTAAGTTGATATAGCTCTTAAATTAATTTGAAAGTGTTCCTTTCTATTGAGCTACAGTAATAGAATTATTTATTAAACACAATATACGTAGGATATATTTCTCTAGTGTATGTAGATGTCTTACCACGACACAATTAACACTTGAAATGTAATAATTACATTTAGCTGCACACTGGATAAGGATAGATAATTTAATAATGCAACGTCACTCTATACAATATTGTATTTTTAGCCGGATTTACACTGATCAAATCTTACAACTTAATAGTTACTTCCCTTTTCATGGATTAAATTGGATAGTGATTAAATGAAATGCAACATACGTAAAGTTGGTCGCTTAATTGAAGGGCTAGACGTAAAAATATAGTGCTATACCACAAAAAGTTATTTCTGACGGAATGGATATTGAATGTTTGATCAAATCTGTAATTCGTGGAATTTCTGATTATTTTGCAGTGTCAACATGAATCATTACCATTATTCACAGCAAATGTGAGTTCTTTAAAGTAAATTCGGATATAACAAAATCTAATTTTGTTAAAGAATTCAGAGAACAATTGTACATTTTCCCAAATACACTGCTAAGCCGGAAGTGCTGAACCACAATGTGGAATTGAAGAATAAAATAAAAGTAACGTTCAATTCCTTCAAATGCGAGAGTGTTTATTAAATACTTCCACAGTGCCATTATTGACCAACTTTTATTTTGGCATCCGCAATTATCACTAAGGATCACGAGTTGTTTGGAAGAAATTGTTTTGTTAGTTTATTGACCGATCAAAATAGTGCCAAGCCACAAAATTACAAATTCAGTTTTTTTTTTCAAATTTACACTTGGTTTATATTCCGAACCACTGTCCGGATATGGTTGTGGATCAGAATCGTTATTGAAATAAACTTTTTACTTTAACACGTTCTTCAGCAACCACCTTCGTTGAGGGTTAGCATTATAAACACAAACTGTTTTTTAATTTATCGACAATGCAAGAAATTGTTTTCACTACTACAGTGTCATTTTTTGACTAATAATATTTACTAGAATTGTGAATAGCATTATATTGAATTAAATCATATTAAAATATCATTTTTTTTTCAAAATGTGGGTTAGCACTGTTCTACGCCGAGCCCTTCAATTGATGAACTCGGTTGTAAGCCAAGTTATCAATTTGTCATGTTAATACCAATTTTGATCGGCAGTTAGACACGCTGATAGTTAGACAAACTGTTGGAGTAAAATAAATAAATAAGGCGGCTAGAGTGTGCTGACAATATGATTGGGGTTTCTGTAAGTTTCGCTGTTGGTCTACAATGAAGTTTGCCACTTTATAATTATCATAAATATCTAAATCATACTTCAACGTGCTTTTGGATTCATAAACCGCGGAATTTTTCATAAATTCATGGGAAAACAGCTGATAATATTTTCTTTACTGTCTTCTAAATAGTAACGTTTGACGTTTGAATATTTTTCGAAGCCTACATATATAATATATATTTTTTTGTATTTGACAACCGATTTTTTTTAAACTCAGTTCTATTTGATTAATTATTTGGTTTCATTTGTGAGAAGAATTACAATTTATATAGTGGTGTAAAACAGATTTAACAGAGTCTAATACAAACTTAATACGTGTTTGTGTGCACATTTTGCTGTCGAAACTCGGAGACTTAATATGCAATGATTTGTGAGATATTGCAGTAATATAATCCTCAATTTGTTCAAGATTTGTATATGTATAATTTATTCATGCGATCATAGAGTAGATGGGTGTTGTGTTAACTAGGAAGAATAAATTTACTTTGGTTTTTCCACAAACGAGTTTTTAATTTGAATAATATCCGCATCATGATATTATAAGCAGCCATAATATTCACACTCGAATTTACACTTTTGCATTAATACCGCATATTACA
Organism: Xanthostigma xanthostigma; assembly: GCA_963575645.1. Lineage (NCBI taxonomy): Eukaryota > Metazoa > Arthropoda > Insecta > Raphidioptera > Raphidiidae > Xanthostigma > Xanthostigma xanthostigma. Next base: position 21,449,467 of record OY754465.1, read on the forward strand.
ACATTGTAGCAAAAACGTCAAATTCAATCATTCTATCATTTCTATTTAACTATCAGGAGAATAAATATTTATACCTGTGAAGTTGGACAGAATAGTTATTCTGACGATTTATACCTGCAGTAAACTTAGCTAAGTTTAGTGAAATGAATTATAGCTATTTATTCCGAGGAATAGCTACCTTCAGAACAAATGAACCGAATATCTGACTACCTACATAGGTAAGTTCGGTGAATATGACCCATAATGAAATATATGCAAGTTTCATATAAGAAGAAAACTTCAATTACATTTTAATTCTGATAATTTCAACAAAATTCAGTGTCATTATTCGAAATATAATAATTTGATTGCTTAAACGAACAGTATACAACGACTTTTCGTGATCAGTCAGTTTATACGAACAATTTAACCACTGCGGTTGAAGAGCCGCAAACTGAGTAAAAACCACAGGCTTTTATAATGAAATTCTGTTAGGTCCTCTACAGTCTATATAGCGTAATGCATACATATATTTATATTAAATATATATACAACATACATTATGTAATGCTAATACATAGCGCATCAAACACTGTAACACAAATACAGCATTTTCCAAATATCTGTTACCGCAAAGTCCGAAAATTGAGAACAGTAAGTTTAGGATAAATTAACGTTTCATCTTCTTTGCTTATTTAAGGATTTTTCTCTACATTTGTTATCCAAATATTGACTTAACAAACATCGACAGAAAGTTTCAGTTTCCTAGTGTATTCGTTTGAAATTGAAACGTTTCCAAAAGTAACTATATAAAATGCTAGAACTTGCCTTCAAATTTCTTTTCCTTTTATAATCTATATTATCAAGATTTGACACCAGATCACACAACTATTATTGGGTGCAACTGTTTTTACTTCTCAGATGATTTCTGGACTTTCAACAATACTTGCATTCAATATAAACCCACATCTTTTTTTTGCTTATCAACGAAATATCCATTCTGAATGTTTTGAAGACAAATGAATGATGTTATATTAAAGAGTCATTAGCCCTGGAATGGTACCTACCCATCAAAAATGTACACAGATGGCACTTTTGTGTATCTACTATCTACACATAGACCCCAAATAAAAAATATAATATTATTATTGCTCAAATTAACTTCAATGAAAACATAAAGATAGTAAAATAATTCTTGATTATAATTAAGATTATAAAATTATTACTTAAATTTTGAGAAAAGCAGTAGTTTGCACACACTTTTTTCTGATGACACAGACAATTGAATGTTTGCAGGTGGTGGGTGTCCGCTTTTAAGGTCTCTGCTTCTGGCCAGCCATGCTAAACGGTTATAAAATGTTAGGTTAACTGCCCAAAGTAAAATTATAATGAAATACAACTTACGCCAATGTATCAATGTTAATGCAGATATAGTACCCCTATCATTTCAAGGTTAAAGACATACTTATCAACGGTGACTGAACTGGACAGCCCATGAGTCGCCACACATTCCAAATGCAAATCGCTATTTTCTTTCACTAGATTGTCAAGAAACAGAGCAGTGAAAGAACGTTTCGAAACGGTTTGGTGTTTCTCAAATTATACAGTAAAATAAACACATACTTCTCCTTTTATATATTAGTATTAGCCGGTATTCGCGGCTTCGCTTGCAACTGAGATGAAACGATGTAGCGACAACAGTATTACAACCCTAATACACTCTTGCCTCACGGCGCTGTGTCCAACAAGGCTCCACTGTATTGCAGTAGGGGAGGGAGGGGGAATGGCGCTCACTGGGTAATGGCGCTCACCTCTGTAACTCTGTCAAAAAGAAAGGTAGCAACACGTCACGTCGCGTGAAGCGCCAGGGGAGGGGGCCTCTAATAGACAGCGATGCAAACGGACAGTCAGCTCGCGTAATGCGACCGTGAAGAGCGTTTCTTCGTTTGCGGCCGCACTGATCTAATTTTTAATTAGGTGTTTTTTGTCGGTAAGTCCAAAACCTTAATGCTTATTTAATTACTAATTTTACTTTTCTGCCAATAAACTATTCTATGTTGTGATATTGCAATCAATTTTCAAAAATCGTGTATGATTTTTTTAAAATTTCAAATTAATTACAAAACGACCGGTTGGGGTTATACCGCTCATCTGAGCGCCATTACCCCTTAGTGACTTATTTTTTTTATTGTTGTAGATAGATATGTCAAGAAATCGTCAAAGAACCACCGCTAAAGCGGCTTGGACCGAAGAAGCCCGTTTCCACCCAACTGCAAGAAACTGAAATTGCTGAACAAGTTAATTTGCTGGGCTCGCTATATTATGGACTCAATGTTGCAGATTTGCGTAAACTTGTTTATAAATTTGCTGAGCGCAACAATATCAAAAACAATTTTGATCAAAGCAGCAAAACAGCCAGATTGGATTGGGTACACTTCTTTATGAGACCCTGAGCGGCATTACCCAAAGTCAGGGGCAATGCCGCTCAAACATGTTTTTTTAATAATGTTTTCCTACTACTAGTAAGTGAAAGATATATGCTTTTGTTGTTAAATTGTTGGTTACTCGATAATTAAAGACTTTGTTACTCTTGTTAATTTTCATTTATAATAAATAATTTAAAAAATACACCGTGTTTTCCTTAAGTGAACGCCCCTACCACTTTAAAGCGCATTTTTTGTACATTTTTATTTTTTGTTTTTTCGAAGTGAAAACTTTTTTAAAAACGCGGGTAAACCCGTTTCCCTATGTAACGAAGTTTGTGTCACGAAATGGTAAATCTTCTATATGGACAAGTGGGGAAAAAAGAAGAGAAGCAAAATGGACAAGTGGAAAAACGATAAGAAGTCCAGTGGATAAGTGGAAAAAAGAAGCGAAGTCCAATGGACAAGTAGGAAAAAAAGTAAGAGTAAGAAGAAAAGATTCAAAATTAATTTTTATCATTTAACTCATAGTTTCACTTTCAGGTTAACTTGTACAGATGAAATATCTGAACGAAAAACTATGAGTTAAATGATAAAAATTAATTTGGAATCTTTTCTTCTTACTCTTACTTTTTTTTCCCACTTGTCCATTGGACTTCGCTTCTTTTTTCCACTTGTCCATAGGACTTTTCTGCAGATCTTTTTCCCACTTTTCCACTTATCCATTTTGCTTCTCTTCTTTTTTCCACTTGTCTACATAGAAGTTTCACTTCTGTAATGCGTTCTCGTAACACATTTTTGTATTTTTTTTTTTGGTCAGGAACCCTCGCGGGCGCACACACAACAATTCATCAAAGTTTCATCGTAATCTGATGAATAGAATAGGAACGCATGTGTTCCAAAGAGACGAATACTTATATCTTAGATTGCGTATAGATCAACAAAATCGTTGGAACCATTTTCAAGAAAAAACAGTTGTCCATTTTCTTTCTTATTTAGAGAAATCGGGGACATTGTTTTTTTTTTTTTTTAATTCTGGAAATTCTCTAAATGATAGGTATAAGTTTTAATTTGATTCTGAAACGTTGAACGGTATATCGTCTAGATACCGAAGGCTTTCAAGTATATTTAAATACAAATACTCTTGATCCATTAAAAATTTTAATACAAATGCTTTTGCGGCAGACTTGTAAAAATGTTGTATTTTGAAATTCTTTTACTCAAATATTTTACAAGTCTGCATCCTACTTATTTAAATATGAAATGAACTGTTAACGTTGCTCATTGTTGTAGAAAATTTTAATACATTCTATACAACATATTGCATTTGAAGGGTGTAAAATTGTAGTACAGTTTTCATAAATGTTTTCTATTCAATTAATAATTCATCAAAATGATTGAAAAGAAATCAATCAATATGTGTGCCCGCTAATGGACGCTTTATGTAAAGAGCTATAACACTTACACAATCGAATATAAAAACCTGTATAATATATATAAACGAATTAATAAATCAAATGTTTTCCACCCAATTGTTCACATGTCAGGAACATCACACAAAAAGAAATATTTTGTTTGCCACGTGAAGGAGACAGTTTCACCAACGCTAGGGCATATTGTGGCACTCAAGTAGTTCTGTTGACGCCTTTTGTCGTATATATCTTCTCTAACCAAACCGGAGTACACAGAACTAGCGGTTTGTTTTAGTTGACGCTGCTGAAGCGCCTTTTACTTGAAGAATGTCCGCATCGTTTCGCCAACACGATGGCATAATTGTTACATTACAACAGTTCGGTTCTTCTTTTACCAAAACGAAAATATATAAAATTCGTAACTAGGATTGACGATTGATTAAAACAAAAAATTGGTTGTCTGTAAAGTCGGTTTACGGACGATAGTTTTACGTGATAACGTATTCCGTAATACATAACCTAAATTTATATAATAATTATAATAATTCGAATCTATGATATTGCATCTTTCGCTTCAAATTTAGGTAAATTTTATTAAGTAGAATAATAAAACACTATAAAAAGTACACTATTATTATATAAAAAACAACTATGGCATGTATCTCTTTTGCGCATGCGCCGATTTTCCCCAAAAAATTTACAAATATTTCTAGTAAAAATAGATAGAGTAAAAACCGTTTTAAAAACTATATTATTATTATATAAAACATCATTATAAAAGATATATTCTTTTACGCATGCGCCGATGTTCCCCAAAAACAATAGGCCACTTCATATTTGCATATCAAACATCCTCCCAAAATTTGGTTTCAATCCGCTTATCCTTGGTGTCGGAATGATAAGAAATGTCAAAAGTGACGTTTGCAACTGTCAATAATAATAATTAGTTATTCCAATACTTAACTTAGAAGGCGTTGCATTTCACAAAATACTAATGTCAAAAAATTGAATTAAACATTAGAAATGCAGCCGTTTTCATGTTAAGACAAGACATACGTTATTTTCTAATTTCCATGTACGGCAAACAAAGACGACCGACCGCGTCGCGCCATGCATTAGACAACATTGCATTTATACAGCTATTTTTCTATATAAATTTGTATAAAAAAACTGTTTAGGCAAATTCTGTTATACGAAATCTATGTAAAATGTTCTCCTCTTTCGTTTAAGACTGGTTTCAAACCGATCTGATTTAAATTGAGCGAGAAATTAGCAAAAAGCACGCACAGGGTCAGGCGGAACGTTACGCGTTACGAACGTTAGGAACGTTACGTTACACTTTTTCGTGCATGCAGTCGGTGTTTTATCAATTTATAAGATTGGTGATTCATCAATTTATAAGACGTTATCACGTCAAAAAAAATTTAAATAAAAGTCCGACGGGTTCAAATTGATTGTACTGCGCAGTTCATTTGTTCTGCAGATCTGTCGAAAAGAAATTAGTTAGGTAGCTGACAAGCATGCTTTGGTTAATTTTTACGAGACGTGATAACATATAATTGTGTATGTAATAGTGCAAACGAACAGCAAATATTATTATATTTAATACCAGCCGTTACCCACGTCATCGCACGCGTAACAATAATTTACATTTGAATTACTATAATATATCAAATATCATTATTTTTGATGTTGAAACGGTTCCGTCGCTCTGGAATTTTTCAAATGGTGTACTAAATAAACAAGTTACCTTGTTTTAGAAAAAATAAGATAAAAGAAATTAAAAAATGTATTTGAGCATCCCTAAGAACGTGCTCAGAAATTACATTTTGCACGACCCTCATAAAATAGCTGCTTTATAAGCCTGTACAGCGGTAACAAAATAATCCCTTTCGCACTAGTGTGTAAAATAAACCAAAAGAAATGATATCATGGAAGGTTTTAACACAGTATCACATCCGCCATAATATACGTCATCAAGCACTAGAAACACAACTTACTATTTTCATTTCACAAAAATTTTAGATAAGTATACGCTAGGAAAGTATCTTTTGCCAGGCGACATTTTGCGTAAATATTTTTTTATAATTAAGAATAACGCTGGTTTCCATGTGTTTGTAAGTTTTGGGTGAACCACTTTTGGAAAAAATCAAACACGAGGTGGTGCGAAGGTCGCGTGTCAAACATTTTCCTACCGTATATGTATATATAGGCCGCTGCACACGAGGTTGGATTTGCCGCTAGGTTCCTTGCTAGATTTGACTACTAGTTTTCTAGCACTGGTTTTCTTCATTGATGTGCTCGCTACACTAGACGTCTTTTCAAGCTTGCTCTGTAGGTAGGTTTAGTGCGCGCGCAGTGATAGAACAAAAGTGGACGTTTATTGTCTCTGAACTGAACACACACTATGGCATAGTGTAGGCGTTTGTTCAAGTCGTCCACGTAACAAGATACTGTTCCCTGATTGGTTCTTCCTCAGAGCATGCAAAAGACCAAGCATGAAAAGTAGTCTCTATTCGAATTTTGAAATGCGTTTTGTGAGCTAGCAGGCGAGCCCGCAGTGACGTCATTTATAGCTTCGTCGCCAGCCTGCTGGCCAGCAGAAGCCCCAGCAGTGTTTCCACCCTCGTGTGCAGCGGCCTAAAGATTCATTATGCGAGGCTATTGAAGAAACCTTAGCAAGTTATCATTTATTCTAATCGTTTCATATTTAAATAATTTTGCACATATATCTATGTGCAACTGTAAAATATTTTTTTGGCGCTTTTTAAGGTTTAATCGCAACATTAAATATAATCTTTAATAAAAAAATCAAATTTTATAAAAGAAATGTATGAATGTGTTTGATTTGTGAACATTTTTATGTTTTTAATAAGTTTATAATATACTACACCGGACTAAAATTTAACAAATTTTAACGTCAAATGTGAATTATACATTTAAGTTACACAGTCTGTCGGTGAATGGCGTTATTATGTTTCAAGATTTTGTGTTGTTGAAGTATTTCAAAAAAATGTATTTACCATGAAAGCTACAATTTCTTTTATGAAGTTCTTAAAGCTAATGGAATTTATGATGTAGTATTATATGTATAAAACATACAAATAATTATTCTGTTTTTTCATGTAGAACAATAGAAAACAGCGCTTTACACTACTTTTATCAAACTGTTATTTCTAACAACAAAATGTGTATTATTTCAAATATGTTCTATATGTATTTATTTTATTTTTGTTTCAGATAAGTCCGCCTGAAACTAGAAACTCAGCGAGGTTATTAGGTGAGTTTAGTTTAGCATTTTATATTCAATTTTACTATTGGAGTAAATGTGAATTATATATGTCGTCGGGATATTGTCAAATCCGTGATTTTGTAATTTCACTAGTGAAATTACAATATCACGATTGACAAAGATTCGTGATATTATAATTTCACTAAGTGAAATTATAATATCACAGATTTGACAATATCCCGGCGACATATATATATATTAGGTATATATATTATTTATATTCAGCCCAGATTGCAGAATTTAATTTATTAATTTAATTCGTTTTCAATAATACAAGACTCGAACACGTTCTGACATTGTTATGAAATACAATATTCACCTAGTTGTTTACTGCAAATAATAATAATAATAATAATAATAGTACTGTATTTAACAAAGATTGTTATTACAGGAGGGTTGGCCATGTGTACAATAATAGTTATCACATCTATATCCAAATACATAATAATATTAAATAAGTAAATTTACTGCAAATACTTTACAATATTAATAATCCTTACTAAATAAGCAGTAATTAAATGATAAACGGTAGGATTCAAATACATAAATTTAAAATGCTGAATCTATCGGAAACTGTTGAGGTATATTTTTTTGTACTTCAAACTCAACCGGGAGAGTTCCTTTTTATTTTAAATGACGACACATATTTTTGTCTTACATTTTCGAGATCTTTATTTTTTTCTATAAATTCATATAAACTTTTCGTAAGGTTAGATACGAAAATCTAATATATAAAATTCTCGTGTCACAGTTTTCGAAGTCATACTCCTCCGAAACGGCTTGACGGATTTTGATGAAATTTTTTGTGCTTATCCGGTATCTATGAGAATCGGCCAACATCTATTTTTCATCCCCCTAAATGTTAGGGGTAGTCCACCCTTAAATTTTTTTTCTTCCTTTGATTATAATTATTATTAAAGACACGATTTTTTTTTTAAATTCGTATCCATGGTTTTAAAATATAAACAGTCTTATGTATGATTTGAAAAAATTCTGTCAAAAATTAAAAAAACATTGATTTATATACTTTTAACATTTTTCATCATTAAATAATTTTCAAGTGATTTTATAACCTCAAAAGTACTCAACACGTGACACGAGCTTCCAATAACAACGGATTTTGTGTTGTAAGTATACTTTTTTTTATTCATATCGAAAATGTTGTTGATCTTATAAAAATTGGTCGATAATTTATTTATTGAAGAGTACTAATCAGACGTTAATCAAATATTCAAATATCCCCATTCGTTCTTTTGCACCGGGCACGACGGCGCAGCCGGAGTGTTCGACATACACACATATACGTCCATGTATATTTTAAAATAAATAAAATAGATAGATAGATGTTCCAATTATATAGATATATATATATAATACTGTTAGGCGGTACGAAGTTCGCCGGGTCCGCTAGTATTCTATAAAAACGTTATCAAGCAATAATAGGTCATATGCATGTATTTTTTTTATATTTTTAATAGATTATTTAGTCAACCATAATACGGAAAAAAATTGATAATCATTTAAAAATGTAATATTATCACAAGAAAAAAAATATGAAATTTCACATTCAAAAATAGACAGTTTAAACAATCGGCCATGTTGGCGGGCTTATGTGACGTCACTATATATGATGCATGTCAACTTTGATGTCAAATTGTCAATGTTCTAAATGAAGTTTGTTTGTTGTTTTCTCTAAATACTGACGTAATCTTACTGTGAGACGACCCAGTCGCCATGGAAACTGTTATTGATATATATTCTGACGTCACGCTGCGTTTTGAAAATTCGAAAATAGCGCGTATTTTTTACGTTTCTATTTTATTATTTGTATTTTTTTCAGTGATTAGATTAATAAAATAACCATTACGATATGATCAGGAACTAAAATATATTTCAAAATAAAAATTTAAACCAATTTGGAGTCTCATGCATATGACCTATTATTATTAATAATAATGCTATGCTACGAAAGATAATTATTACTGTGTATGTAATTAGTAAATTAATAATGGTTTTCTTGAATATTTTCTTATGTTACCGTATGAAAAATGTATATAAAGTTATAGAAAAAATGAGATTTCGAAAATGTAAGAAAAATATTCAAATCATTGATCAACGTCTGATTAGAACTCTTCAATAAATAAAATTATTATCGGTTAATTTTTCAGACAAATATATTAACAAAATATTAACATTAATGTAATGAATTATATTTATATATTTTTGTTAATATATTTGTCTGAAAAATTGGTCGATAATTTTATTTATTAAAAAAAAATATGGTGCCGTTTGAAAAAAAAAATGCATCAAACAAATATACCTCATCAGTTTCTGATGATTAGTCTCGAGTTGAACAAAAAACTATTTAAACTTTTTTGTATATAGTAGGATACGCGAATTATTCACTGTTACCACTTTCGGTAAACGCACTATATAGAGGCGAAATCAATGTATAAGAATCTGTAAAGGAGCCTCTACACAAGTGGCCAGCACTGGCCAGCACCGCCACTCAAATAAGTGCCTATCATCGCCGCGATGATTGCCTAGCCCTCCACACAATCGTGCCGGTCCGATTGTAAGTACGGGCGCACAATGCTGGCCACGCATTCCTTTGATGTACCGACAATCAACCGATTACTGCCGATTACAGGCGATTATGTCCACGCACCGACGAATATGCCCTCTACACAATCGTGAGTGCCTGTAAGTGGCGATGATGGCCACTAGTGTAGAGGAGCCTTTAGAGATTCGTCGGCATTTAGCACAGAAAGAATCTCTAACGAGATTCTTCGATAAATACGTGTTTTTGTTAATATAATATCATATGAATACAATAATTGTTTGTGCATTTTCAAAACAATTTCCAACAATTTTTCAATTCATAATTCAATAACATGTAGCAATAAAAAACTAATATATGAGTTTTTCAATTATATTTACACTACTCAACTCTGCCGTCGAGCGACTGTAGTCGGCAATAACTCTCTTTACCTCATCCCTCTCTCTCGTTTTCTCTTTCTGAAATTTAATCTGGTACAGCTCTTAAAAAACAAGAGTTTCGTTTGCACCAAAGATAAATAATCTGAATTCTGAATGTGTGGAGGATTAGTAGAATGTCGCGCTTCTATGGTGTGTATGGATGTGGGGTGAAGATTTAATCCGACGCAGACGCTCTAAGATTTATCTCAATTGTAACGGCCTGTCATCGAACTTCTCACAGCTTAACTAAACTAAACAGTTCTTCTGTGATTCTGCACTTTGTACAAATAATATAGCATGATCCAAAACAGAAAAAAGCTTTTCAGAAATAGGGATATATTGTGAAGTAAATGTACATTTTACTCTTTTTATCAAAAAGTTTTCCTAATTATATTTATATTTTGTATCGAAGAAGGTTTTCCACGTTTATACAGCGAATTTTACGAAGGACCAGACGACTTAGTTGTTAATAGTTTTTTAATAATCTAACAGCATTTATTATAATTCTACTTTATTAATATTTTTAATAATAAATTTAAACTACAATTGACATTTTCACCAGTTCTCGAATAATAAAAAAACACACTTGAACATTTTGCAACATATTTTCTCTTTCTCGTCGATAGTTTCGGACAATCAGGTCTTGTACTCCTGAAGATGGACTTATTGTCCGAAACAATCGTCGAGAGAGAGAAAATATTTTGTAGAATATTCAAGTGTGTTTTTTATTATTTGTTATTCATCATGTTCTATTAAGTGCCGAGTGAAAAATCAGTGCAAATTATAATTCACAACTTGTATTTTTTTTTCATTATAAAATTATACGCCATAGAAAATTTAGAACGGTTAAACAGCCCAATTTTCTTTATATTAAAGCCACCATCAGCTAGGATTATTTGGGATTATTTTTAATGTAATAATGAATTGGATATACCTATAAAATATTTTTTTAGTGATTTTAATAAATGGAAATTCTAATTACAAAATCCTATTTTAAACATATTGAAATATATATACATTATCTTATTAAGGAAGGCTATAGGTTATATAATATCACGCTACGACCAATAGGAGCGGAGCATCAATGAAAAATGTTGAAAAATATAACTGACAAAACTTTTGAACGGTAACTCCGATCATCATGCAATTTTGACACAGCATTCATCTCGGTAAATTAAGATGAATGTGCGTACTCATGTCCCTCCCCTCCATTCGTTCTTTTGCGCCCGGGTGAAACCGGGCGGGACCGCTAGTTTAAAATAAACGACAATCTTTAATTTCGGTACTTTTCCAATCATGAAATATTTAATATTTCAGCCCGTTATTAATGAATGAAATATGATAATAGAAAAAAATGTGGTCATAAGGATTTTAATAAGTTTTCGAACTTATGAATCAGCTATATATGCCTATCTCATACCCTCCCAATATACTAAAGCTTCGTGCATTACTTGAATAAACATATACATTTATTTTTTGTAGAGATAGATAAATATTGCACGTTTTCTATTAGACATTAAAGCCAATCCAAACACACATGTATTAAGCTTACACAAAAACTTTACTGTTGAAATTGGATACAATTTGTTGTAGCTTAAATGAAGATTATCTAAAAACATGATTTCCTAAATTTTTCGTTTTTTTAAAACATCATTTTAGAACATCTACCATGAGCCTGATACGATTAAGTTTTACGTTAAATATACAGTGAATTTAATGTATAACGCAACATAGACATGAGTTTTCTTGATATGGTAGCTACGGAAGTCGTTAATGCATTACTGAAAATTGTTCTTTTTTTTGCATATTGCATTTTAAGTGGAACGATTTTCGATATTGCATTCACTGTAAAACTAACGCTATAAATATGTGAACGAAAAACAAATAATATATTATTCCGTAAAGGTCAATTTATAACATTTTATATGTGTATTTTTGTAGTGTGTAGTGCAAACAACATAATCACTGTTTACCAGACGGTGCTCAGACAGTATTAATATTATTATTCGTTTTACGGAATCGTTACTACGAAAATAATTTCAAAAGGTCTTTAATGTATATACTCGAATATTGATATAATCAAAAATAATTTGAATATTAAATTTGGAAATGGTACGTTGGTAGGATATGTCCCACATCGCACATTACATTGGAACAAGGGATTACGTTTTAACGCAGGCGTGTACCAATATTTAATTATTTTGGTAGTGGAACGATCTTTCTTTAATTTACAATTTATTTAGAAAATAATACGCAATTAAAGAATATATGGACAGATTCATTGAAAAAGAAAAACTTTCCAAAATTGACGTTCTCGAGAGTGGAACCGCACATAAAATGTGTAATATATTACGTAAGTTCAACGAGTCAAACGATTATATTTTTCAAACACATCACACAAGTCTGGTTATAACTTATAAGACAAGAAAATATAAATGTATTTCGCAATATCATTTTTCAGTTAAATTAAACGCCTATAAAACAAAAAATAGTAATTGTTTGCTTCAATGATCGGAAATGGTGATACAGAAAAATTCAAAATAATTTATAGGTTTCAGCTGTATAAGTAAGTTTGGTGCCGCCACGGGCTTCTGGAAATTGGCCACACGTCACCACCAATTTAATAGAAAATATAAAAAGTATATCATAATTATATAGAAAAAAAACACGTTATAGCATATATCTCTTCTGCGCATGCACCGATTTTCCCCAAAAAAATGGGACTCTTCATATTTGCATATCAAACATTCTCCCAAAATTTGGTTCCAATTCGCTTATCCGTTTGACCTGAATCGTGTTCACAGACGAACAGACTTTTTCCACAAATATGTTTTCTAGATTTGGAAGACCTCAAAACAAAAAAATATTTTAAAATTTTGAAAAGTGAATTTTGATCTTTTGGTGTTGGGATAGTAAAAATTGAGGAAGACGTCAGAAAAAAACATCAGTACCCAGTACAAAATTTGATTCCACCTCAACAGATAGCGCTGAAACTCGTATGCTCTCTTTAAGTTTATGTTCTTAATTTCTGAAATAATTAATATATATTTCTCGAAATCATTAAGAAAATATATTCTGGGATTCGGGTCGGGTAAATACGTATCTTTTGTTGTAATTCATTGCATAATTTAACACATTTAACAACTTTTTTGATGTTTATTTTTGAGTTTAAGAGAACCTATATATACTGAATTTGAAGTTTCAATTACCAAATTGTTTGTACCAAGTCAACCAAAATCTTTTGGTCAATTTTTCCCCTTTCGCAGAATTAACTGGCATAGTCACATAAGCAGCTTGTGCAAAAAACTATCCAAGGCTCTATTTGCAATTAGAAGAACTTACATGGTAGCGGGGCCTAACGCTGCGAAAACTGCTTACTACGCACTGTTCCACAGCCTGATTAACTACGGTTTAGTAGCATGGGGTACAGCATCATCAGCTTCGGAAGTGTTTATTTTACAGAAAAAGGCTATAAGAATCTTAAGCAATGTGTGTTCTAGAGATCACTGCAGACCTTTGTTCAATGATTTAAAAATAATGTCCTTCCCATCTCTGGTTGTTTTTTGCAATTTATTATAAGTAAAAAAGAATATAAATAACCATGCCTTTTTGAACAGCTTTCATGCCTATAACACCAGAAGTACTAACGTGATAAGTATTCCAGCACACAAATTAGCTGTGACTGACAGATACAACAAAGGGCTGCAATGGTTCAATTTATTGCCAGCAAAAATTACAAACCTAGACTAGAAATTGTTCAAAAAGTCAATTAAAAACATTTTATTAATTGCTTGTTTATATAACACTAATGATTTTGTAAACATAACCTTTTAATTGTACAAATTGTCTTTTATTAACTCATTGTATATTTTGTATATGACAGTCAACCTTATATGTTGAATAATAAATCTAATCTAATCTAATCAATCGGCGGACTATATAGGTACTCAAAGTAGCATTACAGAATTATAATATTAATTCGAAAATTTTCAATTCGTGGTAAGTCCTTTGCTAACACCATTATTGTTGCATAATTAGTTAAGTCAATGTACACAAAAATCCAATTTCCCATTTTAATTTTATGTTGTCAAACTCGATTATACTGCTTGTATATTGTGTATGAATTAACTATGACACATTGCTCAAAACAATTAAGTAATTACTTTTTCATAGTGCTGAAAGGGTTGTGAAAGCTTCGAATGTTATTCAGGTGCTATATTAAGTTCCCCCTCATAAATGTGTTCATCTCATGAAATAGTAATTTTATTAAATTTGTATCTGTGCTCCGTAATTTTACAATTTGATTTTTTTTACCTAATAAAGTAAATGATTTTCGTTGCTATTTTCAGTGACATACTTACATAATAACGTAATTACAAGAGTTTAAATTTTAAAATGGTATTTAGCAAACTTTATTTCGCAATAATGCTCAAGTCCTCAGATTCTCTGGCATCACTGTCGATTGGCCGTTTAGTGATAAGTACCTAATCTATAAATCTATATAGGTATAGGGAAAAGGGAAAAATTCCAGTCAATTGGGCGACGGGACCATTCCAACTTCAAAAATGTTGACATTTGATTATTATAAAGAAAATAAAATTTCTGATATCGTGTGAGGTGACGCGGGTAATGGCTAGTATTCAATATGATATTTGCTATTCGTTGCCATGGTTACCTACATATATGTTCCACGACATGTAAAAATTAATCAAAGCATGCTGAACTAGTTTATTTCTGACAGATCCATAAAACAAAAGAGCGGCTTATTTTTTTTTATTTTCAAAATATTTCCGAAATTATAAAGTTTAGAAAACATTTTTTTTAACAAAACTTTCTTGAAAAAATAAATATAATGATAATCCGTTATGAAAAGCATACCATTATTATATTAAAAACATCGTTATAGCATATATCTCTTCTGCGCATGCGCCGATTTTCCCCAAAAACAATAGGGCTCTTCATATTTGCATACCAAACATTCTCCCAAAATTTGGTTTCAATCCGCTCATCCGTTTGGCCTGTATCGTGTTCACAGACAAACAAACTAACAGACTAACGGACTAACAGACGCACAGAGTTTTTTCAAAAATATGTTTTTTGGATTCGGGAGACCTCAAAACGGAAAGATATTATAAAATTTTTGAAAAGTGATTTTTGACCTAAACTAGTACCATTCCCCACTTGCGGGTTGGAATGGTAAAATTGTGGTGCCGATTTGAGTGTATCGTGATAAAATAAACATAGTTCTCTTCCTTTTAATGAGGAGAAGTGCTCGATTTTCATGACGATGTGTACTAACACAACTAAAGTCGATTCACAAGATTGTTATGTGTATTCGTATTGTAAATGGACGCCACCTGGTGATGTAAATGATGTAAATACGAATGTCGTTTAGAACTAGAATTTGCTACTGGTACCAAATTAAACATTGTACCGAACTATCAACCAGCCAATATTTTACCATTCCAACCCACAAGTGGAGAATGGTGCTAGTTTAGGTCAAAAATCACTTTTCAAAAATTTTACAATATCTTGCCGTTTTGAGGTTCCCCGAATCCAAAAAACATATTTTTGGAAAAACTCTGTGCGTCTGTTAGTCTGTGAACACGATACAGGTCAAACGGATGAGCGGATTGAAACCAAATTTTGGGAGGATGTTCGGTATGCCAATATGAAGAGCCCTATTGTTTTTGGAGGAAAATCGGCGCAGGCGCAGCAAAGATATATGCTATAACGGTGTTTTTTTTATATAATAATAGTATAATTTTCGTAATGGCTTATTATTCTATTTATTTTTTCAAGAAAGTTTTGTTAAAAAAATTTTTTTCTTAACTTTATAGTTTCGGAAATATTTTGAAAATAAAAAAAAATCATCCGCTCTTTTGTTTTATGTATCTGTCAGAATTAAACTAGTTAAGAATGCTTTGATTAATTTTTACATGACGTGAAACATACTATGTAGGTAACCATGGCAACGAATAGTTAATATGATATTGAATACTAGCCATTACCCGCGTCACCTCATGCGATATCAGAAATTTTATTTTATTTATTATAGTCATATGTCAACATTTTTGAAGTCGGAATGGTCCCGTCGCCCAATTGGCTGGAATTTTTTTTTTCATGATACAAGTGCTTGTTAGAAGAAGGTAGACAGTGAAGCTACCAATGCATTGGTGTAATTTTTCTTCAATCATCACTATTTGTATAATGACATAAATTTAAAAATTTAATGAATTACGGTCGAATTTCGAAGTTTCGAACACTTGGCAAGCACTAGTATAGCTAAATTTTCTGTGAAAACAAATATTTATGCGAGTGGATCTGCGGACAAAATTGATATTCTTGAAGCAAAGTTGCGGCCAAAAGTTACAACATACATATATAATGCGTGCCAGCTCCATGTTTAGGCTAGTACATAATAAAAACGATGTCACTTTATAAGTTATATTTACAGATAAAATCGAAAATATATCTATAATCTATATATATAAAATTTTCGTTTCACAATTGTGACCGCGCCGATCTCCGAAACCACTGAACCGATTTTAATGAAATTGTGTAAATGTGTCTTGCTTGGTGCAACTTTTTTATAGGATAGTTTTTATTAAATATTTTGTACAAAATTACGGTATTTTCTCAAAAAAAACTGTTTTAGTAACATGTAACGACATATGATAGAATTTACTCAAAGCTATTAGTTCAGAAGCAAACAAAAAAAAAACTGTTTTAGTAACAAGTAGCGACATCTGTTAGAATTCGCTCAAAGCTATTAGTTCAGAATTAAATCCGGTACAATTTGCCCAAAGCTATTAGTGTAGACGCCGGGCCGCAAACGAAACACATTTTGCAGAATTATATCTATCGCACCGGGTGAAACCGGGACGGACCGCTGATATACTTTAAAATGTAACAAGAATTTTTCATTAGTTTTGCAGAGTCTGAAAATTTTTTAAATAAATGACCTTAAATGAATGACGTTAGTAAGTGCATAACGGTTAACAGACGTGTCCCTTTTGCATTTGCGTATTCCACACTTAACAAGATTATTTTTGTGAAGGGATTTGCTGACTCATCGCTAATAAATTCGACTAGCTCTGTGGGGATTATACAAGGATAACGATATTCTTGTGTTCAATCAATTAGCTCGTATAAAAGGTACAAATATATACAATTGCCGCGTTAGCAAATAGATTGGATTAAATATAATTATCGTTTGAAAAATATTCAACTGCATCATATAATAATCCACACTGCATTTTTAGAGTACTTCAAAAATGCTTTAAAGTAATATTTAGTCGAGGAAATAAAGCAATAAACTTTCTATTTTTGGAGCAGTACGATAACTCAATGTGCCCAAATTTTGAGTTGTTTTTTTTTTTTTTAAGTCATAGGAAATGCTAAATTTTGACGTTCCAAAAAAAAAAAAAAATACTTTGCGGATTATTCACAAACCTCAAAAATACGTAAAAACCTTTCGTCTTTCAATGTCATTTTTTTAATCTAACCAATCAGAAATCACATATGCACGTAAAGCAACTGGTGTAGAAATACTCTCACTTTGTATACAAAAGAAAAAACGCCATCGCGTCAACACGACCCCATAATTGTTTTTTAAAGAAGTCCCCCCAGACGCCTTTCTCTCTTCACTGTGAAGAAAAACAAAACGCCATCGCATCGACACGACCCCGTAATTGTTTTTGAAAGAACTCCCCCAAAACACCTGCCCCTTTTCATTGCGCAAAAAAAAATAATTTGTGAAAATCAATTTTCACACTTAAGACTACTAACACTATTATACCTATATGTTAGATAAAATAATAATTGTGTATTTCCAATTTGGATATTTTGCACATCGAGTTATCATACTCTAACCGTGAGATGGATCTTAATACGGTTTTGTGAGTTCGATTCGTGAGAGCGTCTACAAACTCTGTGAACTAAATTGATCGATGCATGTTTGCATAAAAAATATGCATTTTAGAAGTGCATCTCGAAAAAACAATAAATAAAAAATTTACAACTCAGTAAATGTTGATGGAAATGAGGCCATTTTTGCTACTCGGGGGTTTTGGGGTCGCTAAACACGAATATCACGATGGTAACGATCTCCGAGGTACCTGGTGCTGGAGGTGGACAGTATCAACGTCGTCTCCTGAAATCATAGATATTTATTGCCCGAAACTTTTGAAAACCGTGACCATAGTCATAACGACGACACTTGTGAAAACGCTGAAAACCCTGATATTAGGGCGTGTGTTTGCTTTTTGGGCTTCTGTTGATCTGTTCGTCTGTCACAACTTATATTTTTTCGAGTCTACTTCACGAAAAAAGTTAAGGAAAATATTTAGTTAGATAACCCAAACACGAACGTATAGTGTAAAATGTAAATAAACGAATTCCAATTTTGGGAGACTAATTTGAAAATTAAAAAAAAAAAACATATGACATATCAAATGAAAGAATTCGTTACGAGAAATACAAATATATATTGAAGGAGGTTTATTTGGTTGAGGAACAATTGAAAATAAGCTTTACCAGTGTATCGCTTGTGGCCAACGTTTCGAAAAATATATTTTCATCATCAGGACCTCAATGCAAGTTAAGATGGTAAATTGTAAAAATAATTCTAGTATACATGATCATTTCTTATGAATTTCGACAAATTTTTTAAATTTAAAATTATCATAAAACAGTTTTCTTATAAAATTGTTCTGTCAATTGTTCAAATAATATTGTACAATATTATTTAAACAATTGACAGAACAATTTTATAAGAAAACTGTGTATACTAGAATTATTTTTACAATTTACCATCTTAACTTGCATTGAGGTCCTGATGATAAAAATATATTTTTCGAAACGTTGGCCACAAGCGATACACTGGTAAAGCTTATTTTCAATTGTTCCTCAACCAAATAAACCTCCTTCAATACATATTTTGGAACAAAACTTTTACCAACAAATATATATATTTTTTTATAATTTAAAAATGCATAGTTCAACAGATATTAAAGTAAATATATAAAAATATGGCATCTCCTCATTCTCCGAAACTACTACGTCCAAAATTTAGAAAAAAAAAATAGTGAATATAGGGTCTCACTTATAGTTTACGGAAAACCTAAACGATAATCCTAAATCTTAAAGTTCTAACGAAAAACTGTATTGTACGGAACCCTCTCCACGCGAGTTCAGCTCGTATTTGACTGTTTTTTTTATTTATTCGTTTTACTGTATCGAAATAATGTAGGCAAGGCATCTGAGTTAACAATTCACCATAAATCTTATAGTATAATGAACACTACTGTATAGACTATAGGGTTTCTGGTTTCTCGACCTTTTTATTTCTCGAGGCACGAGAATTCTCCACCAGGATTTCTCGCGTTTCTCAAATATCTCGAGAAATTTTGAAATTTTTAATAAAACACGATGTTATTTTCAAATTTTTGCTTCATTACAAATCAGACTGGTAGATGAGATCAATTAAACAAAATGGTAAATTTTTGGTTACCATAAATAGCATTAATTAAAAAACTCGGGTCGCAGTGCGAAACCCTGCCGACAATATAGTGTATTTGCTAATATAGGCAGTGTGGCTTTATTTTGTGAACTTAAACCTTTTGTTTTTGGACAAAATAAAAATTTTAACCCCTTATACATCCCTTAAAATAATATTTTTTTCTTAATTTCAATATTACTATCAATTTAGAAAATTAAATTCACCCTTCACTAAGTAAATCCATGTCTAGAAACTAACGTTTTCATAAAATTTTTAAGTTCGGTCCTGTCGGGCCGATTTTAATAAAATTTTGGCAGCACATTTTTAACTTTACTAATGGGTTAAATTTCAATTTTGAAACGATTCGGAGAACTTTTTCGGTATTTTTGGGCCCAAAAATATTTTTCAACCCTTAAAACCTACCCTTAAAGTGGCGCGATTGGGCCCATTTTAAATAGGCTTCGTGCGGTGATGGATTTCAACATGTGGTCCAAATTTCATTAAAATCAATTAACTCCTTTTCCAAAAATGGTGCCAAAGTGTTTAGAAGGTTATGAAACGTCGAGAAATTTTGGTCCGACCCCTAGGTCCCGCCATCTGACCGACGCCAATAGTGTAAGTGCCTTATGGCAAATACACTAACAAATCAACAACAAACCATAAATTAAACAAACTATACTCGGCTGGTCTATATAAAAAAAAGAGTAGGGTAGTACCTACTTATCTTTTATTGGGTTCCTACCAGTTCCCAAATGTACAACAGTCTTTAACTAAATAAAAAAATAATTAGGAAATAAATTATAATTAGTAAACAGAATTAGCACGAAATTGATTTCTCGAGTTCTCAAGGCGTTGAGTTTTTTTTCCCATCTCGAGTAAAGACAAATTTCTCGAGAATTCTCGAGCAGAAACTCTACTACTGTATAATAATACAATACATTTTTTACACTTGTGTCATATCTTTAATAATTTAATAATTCACCAGTGAGTCAATTTTCATCATAAAATTCTACTTGAAAAAGATTTTTTTCTAACACAATGTATCATTTTATCCCAAGAAAAATAAAATGTTTCAGACTTTGAAATGTTCTGTGACGGTGCTTCTAAATTTAGTAAAACTTGTGAATAGTAAATGCGACTGAAATACGCAGTTGAATGCGTATACACAGGTCGTTATGTCGAAACTGTTTTGAGTAGATTCCAGGTAATGTAGAGACTAGAGATGTTGATATTTTCTCCAAACATTTTATGTATTTTATCAAGTAAATACGTAGCATGACTTATCCGTGTGTATTCAGGAAATGCAGAGAAGAGGATATGCAATATCATCTTTTTATTATTATACACATCGTAAATGCTGTATGGAAATACAGTCTGGCTCAAAACGATTTATTTATAACTGCGATGCTAATGAGAATGTCTACTTGAAACACTGGTGACGTCAATATACGAACACAGTGGTATTCGGGCGCTATTCAA
The DNA here is from genome assembly GCA_963575645.1 of Xanthostigma xanthostigma. NCBI lineage: Eukaryota > Metazoa > Arthropoda > Insecta > Raphidioptera > Raphidiidae > Xanthostigma > Xanthostigma xanthostigma. Next base: position 21,470,533 of record OY754465.1, read on the forward strand.
TGTTAAAATTAACAGCGCTCTTAAAAAACCCCGAACAAACCTTATGGAATTTGGTTCTCAGTTAAATTGATCGAAAATGTTTTTTTTTTTTTATAGTTAGGTCACTAAGACAAAGTGGCCATGCGCGCATAGCCTAAAAATCAATAGATTTTTAGCTACAGATATGTTTAGCGAGATTTTAGATATAGGGATATCCAATGAATTCACAATCTTAAAATAGAACTATGTTTTCGAGTGCGCTGAATCCGAATATCTGTACCTATGCGCTATGCGCCCATGGACAATTTTTCTTAGTGACCTTTAAACTATAAAGAAAGACTAGAGGTGTCGTGAGACACATGGTTGGAACGAAGTTATTTTCGCTAATTATTATGTACTATCATATATTTTTTTTACTAATTTGTTTATAAACTGTTCGAAAATTTTATTTATACTAAAATATGATTAATTATTAAACAAAAATTAATCGTGTGATTTGCAACTCTAAAAAAAATAAAAATAACATTTGTTGCGCATCTGTCGGGAATCGAACCCGGGTCACCTGTATGGCAGATGAGTGTTATACCACTGAACCATTGACACTGTTTAGGTATTGCTATTTATTTCATAAAATATTAATGTCAAAATACTAACTAATATTTGAAATGGCATCCGTTTTTGAACAAATGCAATCTTTTTTTAGACAGAATATACGCAATTTTTAAATGTCCATAACACACCGTGTAAGAGAAAAGGATAGCCGATCCACGAGCGTGATGAATTTATAAACAGTGTTTATTTCTGTTTTTTTATGTATAAAAAAAAACTATTTGCGCGAATTCTGTTATACGAAATCTATGTAAAATGTTCTCTTGTTTCGCTTAAGATAGGTTTCGAATCGATCTGATTTAAATTGAGGCAAATTATAGGCGAATAACTTTTTTGTTTTCAATTTGCTCCCCTCTGGGACCAAAATTTAAAAATCCGTCTCCGTTAGGATCTGTCCCGTGCCCTATATTATAAGTGTGCCAAATTTCAACTTCTATGTCTACGGGAAGACCTACAATAGGCAATTAGATTAGATTTTCTTTACGCCTTTTCTTTACGCTTTTTTCTTACGTTTTTTTTTTTGCCAGTCCTCTCCATTCATATCTATAACATTCTATAAGGAACTTCGTTCCAACAAAACCATTTTCGATCAATTTAACCGAGAACCAAATCCCGTAAGGTTTGTGCGGGGTCCATTCTGTCTCACTTTAACTTATGCAATGTTAAAGTTGTAAGAAAGTGGAAAAAATATAACATAATATATTCTTTCATTGACCGTATGGAATAGCTTCATCCATTTGGTTCTTCGTTCGCGTTAATCCTTATTTACTATAGAAATATTACCTCATCTATTCGCGAATCCTTTTGTTACAAATATAGTTGCGTGATGTCTTTACTAAAATATAATGGTATACTTTGCATAACGGCTTATTATTCTATTTATTTTTTCAAGAAAGTTTCGTTACATTTTTTTTTCTAAACTTTATAGTTTCGGAAATATTTTGAAACTAAAAAAAAATCAGCTGTTCCTTTATTTTGTAGATCTGTTAGAAATAAACTAGTTAAGCATGCATTGGTTAATTTTTACATGACGTGGAACATTATTATGTAGGTAACCATGGAAACGAATAGCAAATATCATATTGAATACTAGCCATTACCCGCATCACCTCACGTGATATCAAACATTTTATTTTCGTTATTATACTATATCAGATGTCAACAAGGAAGTACGAAAAAAAACTAACGTATTACTCAAAGTCTGAGATGTTTTTCCTGCGAATTTTGGAGTAATGTTTTCTTTCACTCGCTTTTGTAACATTTCGTACCTTTGTCGAAATATATAAATATACATAATACGTAGATCTACATACACACAAGCACAGAGAATGTCAATAAAAAGTAAATCCGTTCAATTCACTGCGCATCGTTTCGCACGTAATGTAGTTCGCCGAAAATGCCGTTGTATTTATGCCATCGACATTACATTAATTATTAAATTTTCTGTAAAGTTAAACATCAAGTTAATGTTTCCGGTTACTAATGAAAGTAAGTACTTTGACTTTGAGCGGCATATTTTTGATCTCTTCTTCAGTCAAGCATAGTATTATTACTTGACTATGTTGGTTACTAATGAAAATAAGACCAATTCTTAATACAGTAGAAGTCGTGTATTTTCAACCTATCGGAACTAGTTAACTTACGTATTTTCAACTTAATTATCACTTCGTGGCAGCCATAGACAAACCAGAAAACTCTTTTATTATTTTGAGGTTAAACGTTGTCATACGCATTTTTCAATTGGAGGAAGAGACACATTGCGTGAGAAGTTACAACTAACAACTAAAAACTTGAGATTACGTGAGTATAATACGCGCCACGAATCTAAAAGGCTCGGGAGTTAGATACAAATGCGGGCTTGCGCTTGTACAGTCTGTTGAAAAACTACAAACTCGCAACTCAACAAAACTAAAATAACAATAACAACTTGAGAATAGCGTACTCGACTGTACTTAATTAAAGCAGGAAAGCGACAAGTGACAAAGGCAACGGCCAGTCACCGACGAGCGCACGTTCCGTATAGGTAGCTGGGAGGTAGTGGGAGTATCAACGGCTCTAAAATGTGTCTTTGCGACGCTGTTTGTGACTAACTTTCGAGCCTTTTAGATCCGTGGCGCGTATTATAACATCAGTTGAAAACAGATTATGTTGAAAATACATGAATTTAAAACTTGATTATCTAAATAATAATAAAATCGAATAATCAACTAAATAATTAATGTATAATTAACAAAAATAAATAAAAATAAAAATATCTAACAAACAAATAAAATAGATAAATAATACTTACCTTCATTTAAACATAAAACTCCGCGCCAAAGCATCTGTAGATACAGCAAATCTTCCGGCTCATTCTCAACCACAATCATCGCATCAAATATCTTCATCATTGCCAGCTGCATCCGAATCCACCGAACACACACCATCATCATCATCATCAAACATCATAATCAAGATCATCTTACAACTACAGAATACATCATCATCCAAGTGCTTACAACATAACCAAATAATATAACGCATATAGCCACGCTGCGGCGCGTTTACTAAATTAAAAAAAAAAAAACTTGATTATTTATGTCCACAGTAGATACAGTTATGTCAACGGTGGGCACAGTTATGTCCACGGTGGACTAAGTTGTGTCCACGCTCGATTCGGTTGTGTCTCCGGTAGATTCAGTTGTGTCCACGATGGATACAGTTATGTCCACGGTTGACACAATTATATCCACGGTAGAAACAGTTATGTCTACGATGAACTCAGTTAAGTTCAATGTTCCCTCTAATATTTTCGCTGACTGCGCGTTACAAAAGTATATGGGAGTAAAAATGTTCAATGTGCAAGTGGGGAGAGCGGTTCTGTGTCTGTAATTTTTTTTTTAATAAACACTTGAAAATTACATTTAAAAGCATTTTAATAACACACACACACACACACAGGAAAGGATTTTAGCCAGAAGCAATCTAGATATATATAAAATATCCGTGTCACTATTTTGACCGCCCTAATCTCCGAAACCACTGAACAGATTTTAATGAAATTTTGTAAATGTGTCCCTGACTTGGTGCAATTTACGCTATACGATAGTTTTTATTAAATATTGTGCACAAAATTAAAATATTTTAGTAACTTATAGCGACATCTGATAGAATTTACTCAAAGATATTAGTTCAGAAGCAAACAAAAAAACACTTTTTTATTATTACCAAGTAGACAACTGAGAGAATTCGCTCAAAGCTATTAGTTCAGAAGCAAATCTGGTACAATTTGCGCAAAGCTATATTAGTTCAGATGTCGGGCCGCAAACGAAATACATTTCGCAGAATTATATTGTAAGCACTTAAAAAGTTCTTACTTTAAAATAAATAAAACGCTTAAACTTGAATTATAAAAAAATCGTGACAAACTGTTTTCTCAAGATCTGATTAATTGATTTTTTCCAAATTGATAACAACATTCATTTTTCCTGCGTAGCTAAGAAAAACTAATTTTGACAATATTACAAAAAAAAGAGAGATAATGTAACAATATTTGCTACATCATTTTTATCTTTATTGTTACATTAACTCTCTCTCTTTTGTAATATTGTCAAAATTAGTTTTTCTTTGCTACGCAGAAAAAATTAATGTTGTTATCAATTTGGAAAAAATAAATTAATTAATCATTTTCAGTTTGTGCGAAACATGAACGCTTTTTCAAGTTTAAAACCGTCATATAGTGGACCTTTTCGTGTAATTTCGAAAAGTGATATATACTTTATTTTAGACAATAATGGTCGTCAAGATAGTGTTTCTTGTGATCGTTTAAAAGTTACAAATATTGACAATTAAATTAACTCTTTTTCAGTGTGTATTTTTTATTCACATGTACATTATTTTGTATAATAATCAACATAATATGTAGTTGAAATATCAAACAACTTGCGCGGATTTTTGCAGTTGGTTTGGAAAATATTCCTTCCATTTCAATTTTTCCCACGCGAAGGGGGGGGGGGGGTGATAATGTAGCAAGTATTGTTACATTAACTCTCTCTTTCCATATTCGAGGTGTTAAATGGTTCATGTGTTTTTTGTCAGAGAATATTATTTTAGCGTTTTGGTTGAAGTTTTTAAGCTATTGAATTAAAAAAACAAACAGTATGTATAAATTTTTACATGTCGTCAAAACGACATCTTTCGGAAAATTTAGATAGAAAACGCCCCAAAATCAAGAAAAGTCATAGAGGAAATAGGTGTCAGACTAGACCTAATGAAGCCATATTTAAAGTTTGGGGAGAGTATGTGTCAGTAAAATTTTTGCCGACGGGCACTCTGACTAATAGTAAACCCGGTAGGTGACGCTGTTGTCGAGATCCAGATTTTTTTTTAATTTTCCGATCAAATTTTTTCTTTGTACTTTTTTGGATTTCTCACATAAACAATATATAATCCCAAATTTTCAGCCTACCAGCACCTCTTAATATTTTTTATTTCAGTAATTTTTGTATATTCATTACTTAATAAAATATAATGAGCGTTTCATTCATAACTGACCGTTTGCCTCTCAAGTCCGCTATAATTCTATAAAAAAAGTCCGATGCATTATAATATGTCAATGTTTAATAGGTGATCCACAAATCCAGCGAAGCCGGACCGGGTCGCTAGTTATTTTATAAAAATGAAATTTAAAATAAAATGGTGAACAAGCCCATTGTGCGCAGAATACAAAAACGACTGGGCAACTCAGAGGGAACTTTGTACCACGTAAGTACATAAATCTATTCAAAAATAGTGTAGTGGCCTTGAAACAATCTTATAATTTTAATTTCTAATTTCGTTTTTTGGACCCATTACAATACAAGCTTCCCAATGTACTGCAAAGTTAAAAAGATTTTGATATTCTGAACACTTTATTATACGAAACAGCTTCACAGACCAGTTTTCAAGCGTGCCGGATGATGCATGTATGACGATTTGACGATTATTCTCATCTACGGCTGCACGCGTAGTTGATTAGGTAATTGATTATGATGGGACGTTTAACACTATGATGCAACATAACACCACATTTGTTTGAACTATATTCATATGATATTCATACAGTATACAGCATAAAACATAAACCTTTTTATGCCGGTGTGTTTAGCAATGCGTGACGTCACACACAACATCGATGGATGCACATCACTGCACAGCGCGGCGCATCGGCGGACATGCGAATTACATGACCATTTTATCTTTTCCATCAATTGGTTTGATCTGGCCGGTTCTGAATCTGCAACAGAAACGGTGATACACAGTTTAATAATTAATTAAACAAATGTTTTACGATATTAAACATAAATATTTTAGAAAACATTACCCGTCAGGGTGTTGTAGTCGGGTCGATGATAGTAACAACGTAAAATTGTACAGAAACTTATATTTCGGTACAGCAACACATATTATGTGTACATACGGGTATGTAACTAGTATGGGGGGGGGGCAGTGATAACGTCTTGCCCAGGGTCCTAAAAAAGCTAGTTACAACCCTCATTCTGTTGTGTTACTGTTTAGAGACATTGCGATGAAACAAAGATCGCGTAAAATGATTTTAAGCCTGCTTGTGCAATTGCAACGATTGCGCAAGGTTTCAATCCGATTCTTATACTTGGTTGCAGAAAGGGTTGTCAAAAAATCTGATTTGACAATGACATTAGATTGTGAACATGCATATTTCTCTATAATATGAAAAAAATATTAGAGTTTTAAAAATAACTGATCGATTGAAACGATATTTTTCTTAAACTGTATTAAGCATCGTTTTTTATACAGTTTCCACTTAGAAACAACGTGTTTCTACGCAATTTGATTAAAATTTAGCTTCAAAACCGATCTTTTATTTTATATGGAAAAACCATTTTTTTTGTAAGTACAATCTAATGTTCGAGATGACAGAGTTTGCATACGACATTAGACTGCTCTTGATGTCTGGAAACTGTAATTATATGACCACAATCTAAGGTCATTGCCAAATAAAATTTTTTGAAATCATTTCTATAACCCACCACTAGTCTATCAAAATTTTTGCGCAATAGCAATGATCAGCACGCTTAGAATAATTATTATATTAATCGCTTGAGCAGCGCCATAATTAGCAGTGCAACTGTCTAGCACCTGGTTATGTATTGCGCGGTGTAAACGTGAGTTCAATCAATGTCGTTATATAAATCGGAAAACAGCGAGTAAATTGTAACAACACTCGTAAACTTGTACAATGTGTGTTATTTTAACTGCTCTTAACACTAGTGTTATATCACGTATTGGTGTAAAAGTAATGTTTAGTACAGTGTAACACATAAATATCTATAAACGTACATGCTAAAACGTAATATATGATTACAACCGATGCTAGATGTACAGGCTAAGTCAATTGCAACAAAAAAATTCCAGCCAATTGGGCGACCAGACCATTCCAACATCCTTATCCGCATATTGTTAGAACAACAATCAAGTCGAGTGTTGTCTCCCACAACAATATGTGTCTTATTGTCAGAATTAGATCCGATTGTTGTAGAAAGCAATGTATGTCTTTGTCAGAATGACGAATCGATTGTTATCTCACGAAATCCTTTGTTGTCCCAACGGGGAGATTGTAACAATACAAAACAATGCTGATTTCAGTAAACAAATATCTGGTTCTCTGTTTTTTCTGCAGCGTTCTCTCTCTCAACTGATGACACTTTCAGTTATGGCAAGCATACGAACTAGCGTACTCTGGTTCTTATATCTCTATGGGGGCACTTGTAGGTACTGTATATATTTGGTGTGTAATGATATTATGACTCCAGGGACATTTGGAAAATTCTTCACCTACTATTTATAGTTCGAGATCCGGTATTAGAAATAGATACCCTCAACTGTTATTTGATGATGACAAAGATTATAATATGTTATGTAATATATACATTGATAAATTGCACATGAGTTACCAGCTAGATTGCGCCCCGGTGCTGTTAAATAAATTCTAATTAACTTTTTTGAATCAACTTCTCTGATTTGTTAATCATAAAAATCGAGCCTAAGATGAAAGAATATGACCTAAAACGTTAACAAAACAAATAAACTCAAAGTACACAGAACACAACTATTTACAAGGTATGTTTATGTGGATGATCTATATTTATGTATAGAATCAATGGTATATTCCAATTCCTTGTGTCATATTCTCCCATCTTAGGCTCTATTTTTATGATCAACAAATCGGGGAAGTTGATCAAAATAAGTCAATTAGAATTTATTTATTTTAACAGCATCGGTACGCGATTAAGCTAAGCAGCCCATCTGCGATTTATCAATGTATATATTATCTAACATATATATAATCTTTGTCATCATCGAATAACAGATGAGGGTATATATTTCTAATACCGGATCTTAGACTATTGGACTCTCACTATTGAAATATGTATGTGCGGTTTAGTAAGGTCCTTTTAGGGTTTCGTCTTTTCCTTTTAAGGTACAGAACCGTAAAAACGGACTGTTTAAGAACATAACAATTATTAACCACAATCTGCAGTTTAATTCACAATATAATAAGTCCACAATATCGATGTGAAGCTATTATATCATTACACACGCAACGCCTGACATTTGACATTATAAGGGTGTGCTTTACCTTTTTTTTTGTTTTTTACACTGTTCTTGGAACTTTAGATACGTGCACGTTTGAATGTCGGACACTTGAATTATAGGTAACTAGTTTATAGCGCATATACCCGCTTTAACAAAGGTCCCCTTCGTGCCTTTAATATTTTATCTGATAAACAGTAAATGAATACTTTTTTTAGAACATTTCATTCATACTTACTGACGTATACGAAATGTGGTTAAAAAGGGTATAGTAATGAACATCAACTGCAGTCTACACAAAATTACTGTTTTTGACAAGTAGCGCACACAATCCAGGAAAAAGGTATTGAGAGAAGCACATAAATCTGTTTCCCCACAATAAATTAAACAAGATACGTGGTCCAGTACGATAACTCGATGTGCCAAAGATTTGACTTTTTTTTTTTTGTCATAGAGAGCGCTAAATTTTGACGTTCCAAAAGAAAACTTTGCGGATTATTCACAAATTTCCTCAAAAATAGGTAAAAAATGGAACTATTTTTCGTCGTTCACTGTTTTTTTTTTTTAATCTAACCAATCAGAAATCACATATACACGTCATAGCAACTGATGTAGAGTTACTGTATTACTTTCTCACTTTGTATACACGACCTCGTAATTATTTTTTAAAGAACTCCGCTCAGACGCCTTTCCGTTTTTACTGCGCAAAAAAAAGCCATCGCATCGGCAGGACCCCGTAATTGTTTTTTAAAGAACTCACCCAAAAGCCTTCCCCTTTTTACTGCACAAAAAAAAACAATTTATAGAAATCAATTTTCCGCACTTAAAACGGCTGATAACGCTGTTATATACGTTATATAAAATAATAATTGTGTATTTCTAATGGGTATTTTGCACATCGAATTATCGTACTCTAACCCAAGATAGGTAATGATCCAACAATCTGAAAAATTGGTTTTTGAACACAATAAACTATTATTTTCTTGTCCTCTTCATTGGGCATGTACACTAATATAACTATAATTTTATTTGTAGTACCTACATGGAAATTGATCACTTTTTTAAAGTTAGGTGCACAATAAATTGATAAAGTGTGTCCTGTTTCAACAGCTATCTTAAAACTATTGTAGCTCTATAAATTAGAGCAACAAGTGTTGACACAAAGATATCAACTCACAAAAAAAATGAGCACTATTGAGTACTGTTTTTAAAAAATGCGTTTAGTGAACGTATGTTTTCTGATCACTACAAGTTTTTTTTTTAACTTCACATTGTCAGTAAGTTTTGGTCAAATTTTGCAATCAAAATTTTGACTAGATATAATTGAGCTAGAGTTTTGAAATTTTGCACAGGTGACAATGCATAAATCCAATATGGCTGACAGTGGATTACCTTTTTCTTTACAAGTCTCTTGACATGGATATCAAAGGAAAGAGTTTGATGACAGGAATACGATAAGCTATTTGAGGTCATTGTCACGTGCGGACGTCACATATCCGATTGATTTGAAATTTTGTACGCATATGTATTCTCGATGACGATACATGATTCAATCGTTTTTAGAATTAAATCATCTATTAATTTTTATAATTTTATTGTTTTTAATAATAAATATTTTGTAAGACTACAGAACAAAATAAAATATTGGTAAAAATTTTTTTTTAATACAAACTTTCATAGAAATGTACAAGGAAAGAAATAATGTTTAATAATTTAGGCTCATAATTATAAAAGCATGGGTTGTGACTGATAAACGATGCTAGAGGTTACAATTCACGCTTTTTTAATTATGAATCTAAATTATTAAAAGAATATTTTTCCTTTCCAGTACTTCTCAATAAAAGTTTGGCTTTATAAAGTTTTTTTTTTGGTAGTATTTTTTGTTTCTTATGCATAAAACCTTTATTGAAGTCAAATAATATTATTATTATTTGAGAAAATGTCTGACCCGGTTACAAAACAGTTATTTTTCCAAACAAAAATGACGTATATAAAATGATGTATAAGAAGTAATATAATTTTTCAAATGATATGTCATATATGATTTTTTAAAAATTTTGTTTAGATAAAGCGATCACTGAAATATCTATAGATCGCAATACTCAAATACACTAAGTTTTAAGTTTCTAAGTTCAATCATTTATGAGTCATACAACTGAGACAGACATACCGACTTTTCTGCAGATTGTTTTTCTGCAAGGAATTTATCTTAAACCGTTTCTGTACGGACCCCTAAAAATGAATATTTTTATTTTCACTTTTGCATCAGTAATCAACCTGATATATAAAATTTTACCAAAATATAAAAATATGGAAATTCATAAAAAAATATATAAAATCGCATACCCGGTACCTCCACCTCACGTCCATAAAGAAAAATATAAGTTAACTAATTTTAACATTTTAACTTTGACCGTGTCTCGTAACTAAAAGCATTGTGTATACTATAGTAATTGAATATAGTATCGATATTGTTTTTGTAACAGGAAAAGTACAAAATATTTTTAATCCATATTTAACAAATTCAAACTTTTTCTACTTTATATACAAAACATCGTCTTTTGCTTTTTTTAATATGATATGAGATAATAAATCACTATATTTGCAATATGATAAATAATGTTTAGTGTTACCATTTGCCACTTTTAAATTATAATTATTTTTCAAATATGAATTATGAATTTTTATTTCGAAAGTTTTTAAAAGTAGGTAGGTACCTATCTATCTTATAAACGGAATACCAATACATAACCGCTTCCGATATTTAAATCATACTTTTCAAACTGACAAAAATATTTCATAAAACATTTTTTGAGGAAGTATAAATTGAATAGAAAAAATATATCAAAACCTTATTATTTATTTAATAATTCCAAAAAATATTCAAACGTTATATAAAAGATAAAGAATGATATAAACGAACTGTGAAGACATGCTGTTGCAAAGCAACGTGAAGCTTATTTTAAAAAGGAAAAGTCAGAGTTTCAAACGTGTTGTCTGGATTTTGTAAGTTGAACAGAAATGAAGTTACGACTTATTAATTTTAAAGAAAACTTTTGGACGCATGAATTCGAAGGAAATTGAAAGAGATGTAGAATTCTTTGCCTTTATCAACTATTTTTACACAGTTCAATGTACTTTCGTGTATAGCTATAACGTGTTTCTTGATTCGATTAAATTTTAGAAACATGTAATTTTCTTTTATAACGCTATTACAAATATTATAACAAATACAAACAGAATGTTATAACAGTTGGTCATGTTACGTACAAAACTTAAAAATAACTAATATTCAAGTAATATTTATGTTATTAAAATATTGTTTCAGAACTGAACCTTGGGAGCATTGTTTTGAGCATATTGTTGCGCATTTTACCCCCACAATGATGCGCCTATGGAATTTCTAGAAAAGTCTACAAAATGTTCGAAGGTCAACGGACAAAAAATGAAAGCAGGTAACGGACATCGGACCGTTAGAGGCTCCCACGCATGTAAAGACAAGCAACAATGAATGCAGGTAGCCAGCACCGGACATAGGAGACCCGAACGCGTAGAGAGGACAGGAAATCTCTATTCGAAGTTTCTAGAACGTAGACCAAAAACTATAAAAGGCGGCCAGAGGTTTGGTTGAGTTCAGTTCAGTCAGTTACAGCGTGTTAACAGTGAGTGGACGTACAGTCGGTTACAGATAACTGTGTTATATAAATTGTGCATGCTCTGGCATTACAACATAAATTCCGTTAATCTGTGCAAATAAATATAACTCTAGTGAGTGGTTTTAAAATAAATAACTTATAGTGAATAGACAATTGCGCTGATAAACTCTGTGTTGTGTCTTGTAAATATTTCTTTGTACATAATTTAGCGACTCTTTATTCTCTGTTACTTAGTCTTACATTGTATAATTTAGAACTATTAGTTTTATTTCTGTTAACGTTATACGCTTTCGTTTGTGTGTTTTTACTGTTTTTTAAACAGTTAATATTGTAAATAAATAATTTCCGCCACAGACTACAGCAGTTTTGTTACAATATCATCTTGACAAACGGAAAATGGTAAGTACTAACTTGGATCAAAATTCACTTTTGCGAATAATCTGTTTGTCTAGTTGTCTGTCAGAATTTTAACATAATATAACATTTTCCCAAATGTCAGTATTTTGGAAGTTGATCCTGTCGTCAAATTTACTTGATGCGCCAATTTATTTACTTGATATGTCGACTTTCACAGAAATTCTATGGTGAATTTGAGTGCACTAAAAATTAGGTACCTACCCTATATTTTAAGTTTGGGTGTCGGTTGATAATGCTGGTTTTCTGAGACGAGCTTCAGTTTAAATCTAGTTTTTAGAATATAACCCGTTTTTAACTAATACTATTCTTAAATCTTAATTTAAAGCTGAAAGTTGAATCAGAAATTATTCATCAGCTGTTCTCAATAGATGCTGATACATACACAAACCAACAAAACGATTTTGAAACACGCTCCAGTATTTTGTACGAGCTCATACAAAATACTAGAAAATCCTGAAAAAATTACAAGAAATGAAATTACAGTTACAGGTTCCGTTACTATAATAATACTAGCGGTATTTTGTACAAAATATTTAATAAAACTATCCACATTTACAAAATCTCATTAAATCAGTTCAGTAGTTTCAGATATTAGCTCGGCCAAAATTTTAACACGGGAATTTTATATATAAAAAATAATGATGATAACAAAAAATATTCTCACAATATTATAAACAATTTCCTGTTTAACTTAACCAATTCCAGGTTAAGAAATTATTTATATTATACTAGCGGCCCGGTCCGGCTTCGCTCGGATTTACAGATTGTCTACTGAAGATATAACAATAGCTGTATTCGCTGAGTGTTGTCATAATATATTTATTAATAATAGCCGTTATCCGCGGCTTCGCACGCGATTGAGTCCAAACACGGTAGCGACCGTATTACCAAAAATTCGCGGCAAAAATAATTCAATACAACAAGATTATTACCCATGAATTGGTGCTTAGGCTCAATTAACCTTAACTGTTAGTGGCCTTAAAAAAAAGCTTTTGAATTCGTGCCTTTCAACAAATAGAAAATTTGTACCAACTTTATATACGACACAATATGTAAAAATAGGTTATTTTATTTATTATAAATCCAATCCTCATTATTTGCATTTTTTTTATTAGTAAACAATAACTAAAGTAAAATCGTACTTGAAAACGTCATGATAATTGTAGTGAAGATAGCCACATTGTAGGCATATCAGACCAGCCAACTTGCCTTTTTTGTGGAACCTAGTAAACTGCATGAAAGCCATTTTTATACCCACCATGCCGCTAGCGCGTAAAGGAGCAATTTTTCAGGGAATAATGAATTTTGTTACTTGAATTTGAATATTATATCTAGGAAACATTTTAAAAATAATATGGACGAAGTTTTCTTATTAGTAGTACTACGTAATACTTTTAATAAAGGCTCTTTTTATTTATTTACTAGCGGCCCTGTACGTGCTTCGCTACGTATAAAGTGAAATAATAAAACAATTTAATTGGAACATCTATCTATCTATCTATTTTATTAACTGCTAGCTATTTTAAAATATACATGGGCGTATATGTGTGTATGTCGAGCACTCCGGCTGCGCCGTCGTGCTCGAAAAAAAAAATTGGTTGTCTGTAAAGTCGGTTTACGGACGATAGTTTTACGTGATAACGTATTCCGCTCGTATATCATATTTAATAATACATTACTGCGCTCTCGCTTGCACGCACAGGGTCAGGCGGAACGTTACACTTTTTCGTGCGTGCAGCTGGTGTTTCATCAATTTATAAGACGTTATCACGTCAAAAACTTAGTCCGCCATCTTTAGAAGTCCGCCATATTGGATTTAAACAAAAGTCACCTTATTTTTCGAGTTATTCTCAGCAAGCCCTTTCATTTGATACCCATATTGTAGGAAAGCATAATAAATTAGTCCGCCATCTTTAGAAGTCCGCCATATTGGTTTTAGACTGACGTCACTTTATTTTTCGAGTTATTCTCAGCAAGCCCTTTCATTTGATACCCATATTGTAGGAAAGCATAATAAAATTAGTCCGCCATCTTTAGAAGTCCGCCATATTGAATTTAGAGTGACGTCACTTTATTTTTCGAGCTATTCTCAGCAAGCCCTTTCATTTGATACCCATATTGTAGGAAAGCATAATAAAATTAGTCCGCCATCTTTAGAAGTCCGCCATGTTGGATTTAGAGTGATGTCACTTTATTTTTCGAGTTATTCTCAGCAAGCCCTTTCATTTGATACCCATATTGTAGGAAAGCATAATAAAATTAGTCCGCCATCTTTAGAAGTCCGCCATATTGGATTTAGAGTGACGTCACTTTATTTTTCGAGTTATTCTCAGCAAGCCCTTTCATTTGATACCCATATTTTAGGAAAGCATAATAAAATTAGTCCGCCATTTTTAGAAGTCCGCCATATTGGATTTAGAGTGACGTCACACAGCTAACCATGCATTGTCATTCAAACTAAACCTGTATACAAATTTTCGTCTCCATCGGTTGATGATATCTGCTTCAAAATTACCGAAGGCATTTCCGCCATCTTTAGAAGTCTGCCATATTGGATTTAGAGTGACGTCACACAGCTAACCATGCATTGTCATTCAAACTAAACGTGTATACAAATTTTCATCTCAATCGGTTGATGATATCTGCCGCTCGAATATCATATTTAAGTCAGGCGGAACGTGACACATTTCGGAACGGGACAGATTTCGGAACGTGACACTTTTTCGTACATGCAGCCGGTGTTTCATCAATTTATAAGATTGGTGTTTCATCAATTTATAAGACGTTATCACGTCAAAAATAGCGTAAAGTATTCGTGAATAACTGGTCTTTAAAACACTTGCTCTATTTCGAGCACTCCAGCTGCGCCGTCGTGCCGAGCTGTTTTCAAGCTATTTTTTAAGTGGCCCAGAAACCCCCTTATTCACCTACTGACTGTCAAGGAATAGACAAATAATAATTTGCAATAAAATAATATTGCGACTATAAATTGAAATGTAAGCTATCCTATCTTTCAAGCTGGGTCGAATTGCACACGGTGTGCAAATCAAATTTAAAATCGGTTCAGTAGTTTAGGAGTCCATCGCGGACAAATATGTGACACGTACTTTTTATATATTAAGATAGAGCGAAGACATGCTTGCATATGTAAATTATTGAAGTGTAATTTTTTATGCGAGAATTCGGGTCGTTTAACTTCGAGTTAAATATTTAACGCTAATAGTAAAACCATGGCAACAATCAGATAATATAATAAATATATTTTTTATAAATGTCAGTTTATAACATTTCTGATCTGTATTATGCGTAGACCAGTTTTACTTCCGCAGTGTGTAGTATAATAATTTAGCATACGTTGTTTATACAACTTGCCAACTTACAAACTGGTATTCCAGATCTCTGACCAGAATCTTTATTTGACGGAGGTACATATATTTTTCATAAATAAGTTTCATTTTTATAGTGTGTAGTGAACACTAAATACTGTGTCGCTTTTAAGTAATGATAAGAAGAGACACTTGCTCCGATTATAGCGACACACTCATTTTTTATGTGAAACATCTATTGGCGCGTTACTGCGATTCGTATGACGAGCGCTCTCATGCAGTCATACATTCGTATGACGTCATGCCGTCATCGCCCCCTCTACGCTACCGCTTCTACACGTAGTTGCTGCTCTCTGTGAGCTGTGTACTATGCGTGCCTTTCTTTAGCGTGGGTAAATAATAATACTGTGCGTTGATTATATCGGTAAGTTACATTACAAGGTAAAATTTAGTCACAGGGTGAAATTTCGTTACAAGTCAAAATTTAGTTAGTAGAATGTCGCTTAAATTTATGTTTCACATCCAGCCCCGGATCTAAGGGAGGGCAAACCGGGGCACCCGCCCGGGCGGCAGTTTCAGGGGGCGCCAAAATCATGATAAAATATGGTCGAAAACCACACCCAATCTGTCCTTTTTCCGATTTACTCAATCTGCTTGTTTTCTGACGGTTTCCCGTTCACGAAACATGCCAACCATTATATATTTGTGGGGTTTTTTAAGTAATTTATCTCAAACGCTGGAGAGAGGGGGCGCCATTATCAAGTTTCTGCCCCGGTTCGAAAAAATCCTAGATCCGGGGCTGTTCACATCAGCCAGGTGTCCCACGGCGGCACCTATTTTTTATAAATTGCGAATATTTCTTTGCTTGATTGTGAATGTTAAAAGGAAAAATTTTATTTTTCCGATTTTCAATTCCTAGGTACGTAATACTCAAGACGAGAAATTAGCAATATACACAAAAGTTTAAATATTCATAAAACATATTGTAAATCATAGTGTTTGTAAATAATTATAGCCTTAGGAATACATCAACCCGGAAATAAAAGCTTTGTACAGTTATATACACAGAATATAGTTAAATGTTGCGTAAACAATGTAAATATGCACGAAAGGTTCCATGAATGGAAAAGTAGAAGTGATACAGAAAACCAGCTTGTCTTCAAAATCTTTGAATGAAATTACTACGTGACTAAAAGAAAAAACCGAAGTCCCATTTGTGATAAAACAAGCCGTGAGGTGCCACCAACTTCCCAGTATGATCAATATTGAATCTATACAAATAAATAAAATTGTTTGTAATATATTACATATAGAATTGGATTCTCCTGCGTCTGTATATATAGTAACGGATTACAAAGTCCACGTACTGCGAGAGTTGCTTTTTTAATGAATTATACTGACGTTAGCTCAATTAATACAAATAAATAAAATCAAGACTTCGTCTGTAATTGAACAGTTGTATGTATGTATGTTTGTTTGTAACCTTCGTTTGGACTACAGCAAGTGGTTTATTACTGTAGTATAATATGCCAGCACTGTAACTACAGTGGTTAGCCGTGCGGTCTAAGGCACGGGTCTTCGCTGACGTCAACTCTCAAAATCACGGGTCGTGGGTTCTAATCCCGTCCACGCCGAAAAAAAAATGTTTTTTTTTCAGCAAATTTTTGACAATAAATCAAACTAAAAAGTGGAAAAGAAATAAAGTTTAAAAAAAACTAAAAAACACGCTTTATGTCGAACTAAAAAGCAAAAAATATTTTTTTTAAAATAAGCTTAAAACAATAATGAATAAAAAAAATACAAGTATTATTGTGAAAAAAGCGTGTGGGCGCTCGATGTACGAAAATGTGGAACAAAGCGTCCCACGCTTTTTCACAATAATACCTACTTGTATTTTTTTTATTCATTATTGTTTTAAGCTTATTTTAAAAAAAATATTTTTTACTTTTTAGTTCGATATAAAGCGTGTTTTTTAGTTTTTTTTTAAACTATATTTATTTCTGTTTTTGTACCTATCTATATATATAAATAAAAAGTCTGTCTGTTTGTTTCGGCTAATCTCCGAAACAACCGGTCCGGTCGTTGACGGGACTCACTGGCAGATAGCTGATGTTACAAGGAGTACCTTAGGCTACTTTAATTTTAGAAAAATAATTAGGGTTCCGCGCCAAAAAATAAATTACACGCGGACGAAGTCGCGGGTTACAGCTAGTATTAAATATGTATTTAATAAATAAACCCGGGAAGTTCCTTTCAAAACTCTTAAAATACACTTTTTTACAATCTTCTTATTTAAACAAGAAACGACTGGGTCAAGCATTTTTTATTCGCGAGACATTATGTAAAATCTACTTTTATGTAGTCTTTCTGGACTGATTTCGAAATTAGATCATATTTACGTTAATACTTGTCGTCTGTCGACTAGTAGTATCATTTTTTTGTTCACGAGATTTCGTTGTAGAAAGAAATCACCACGTACATACGACGCACAAATACGATACTTTTATTTAAAAAAAATGTAAAAATGTTGCAGTGACCTTAAAACATGTTAAACATTTTATTTTCTATTTTCGGACCCATTATAATAACTTCCCAATGCACTGGGAAGTTAATATTAATCTTCCGGAAAATGAGTGAATTAGTTCTTCATTTTTGCTGCATTCAAAAGAGACAGTTTTGCTAATCACATGCATCACAAGAGCATTAAGAACGCCGCCATGCGCCGAGAGAAATGAAGCTCATGTTAAAGGTGTCACGAGGCATGTAACTGAAAGCGCAGTCTCAAGTTATTGCTACGAAAAAGACATCAAAAACTGGAGAGGTTAATAAGTCGTTTCGGAATGCAATTTAAATTCAGGATTTATGTGGAAATCAAACCACAATAATACACCAATGCTGGGTTGCACACAGCATTGTTTAAAACTTGGATTTGAGAATGACATTAGCTTGTAATCATATATTCAAATCTTTGATTAACGTCTGATTAGAATTCTTCAATTAATAAAATTATCGACCAATTTTTCGGACAAAAATATTAACAAAAAATAATAATTAATACATTAACCTTTTGGTCCGGATTTTTTTTTAATTTTGTTTTCAAAACAAAGCGATTTTTTTTAAATACCAATTAGAAACTTATTAATAAATTCTTATATTTTTTAGATCAGTTCTGAAGAAGATCCAAATCCGGACCGAAACGTTAATGTATTAATTATTATTTTTTTTAATATATTTGTCTGAAAAACTGGTCTATAATTTTATTTATTGTTATTCTATACTTGAAAATTAGTTTGTACTCACACAAAAACAAATGACTGATCTACAACGGTTGCTTATTTTTTGATCAAGATGCTTAGTAAAAAGTTTTTTCGAAGTGGAATTGTACAGAAAACTATATTAAATACATCTATAAACAGTTTAATAAAAATATCGTTCCAAAATCCAATCAATCAACTTGACTAGCCTCCAATACTTGTCTTATGGAGAAATATATATATATATATGGTCGTAATCTAAGATCATTATCAAATCAGATTTTCTGACAATGCCGAAATCCAACATCAATGAATTTAAAAATATTTATCCGACAATATCGCTCACCATCTGCAATTGAGGCAAATGCGCGTCTTCTGAAATGAGGAACACGTAACTTGGTGATGGTAGAAATGCTGCTACCACACTTATATGAATGTTAAGTATGGCAGAAGCATCGGTACTGTCGCAAAATTACGTACCTGTCTTTACAGCAGACGGACATAAATGTTCGACGTTGAATATTGCAATTTCATTTAGTATTCACAACTAGCAATAAAAGATTCACTGGCTAGAGACTGTAGAAGACTGTATAAAATATAAATATACCTAGTTATTTCACGTTCGTGAAACAGATGGTGATTTTTTCCTACAAAAAATGTTTTAAAAGGAAAAAATGCAATGCTTAAATATCATATTACTTTTATTTTAAAAAAACCTCATCTATTCAAATTATTACTTCTATTTAAAACAAAGAAAACGCGTTAAAAACGATTCCAGCTATGCTAAGGTCGCGTTCTTTTAACCTCTGTACTAGCCCTGCTTTCCCAAGAAACCAATCTTTCTTTATTGTTGTTACCAAATTTGTATTTCAATTACTATTTGCTTGACATAGCCGTCACAATATTACCTAATCAGACGTTAATCAAAGATTTGAATATTACCTATTTTATTCTATCTACTAGTAGTAGAAGTTGTGATCCATTGTATTAAAATATTTGGTTAGGAATTTGTAGCTTATGGATCAATGAAAAAAAGTAGTACTTTTGATGTTTTAGCTATTTATCTTAACATGAAGGAAGGTTTTGGTTAAGGATCATAAAATAAGCTTTACTAATGTTTCGCTAGTGACCAACGTTTCGAAAAATTTATCTATTGGATCAACACTACTTTATACTGAAGACATCGATATTTTGGATACCCCACCTGATTAATGGTCATTATGGGTGTCTACAAATTTATTTACACATCTTACGGACAACAAGCATCGCACACGTTGAAATGTTTATCAAGCCCTGAAGATGAAAATACATTTTTCGAAACGTTGTCCACTAGCGAAACATTGGTAAAGCTTATTTTATGATCCTCAACCAAAACCTTCCTACATCTTAACATTCTATTGGATCAACACTACTTTATACTGAATTTATCTTAGCGTTTAGGCAATGTTTTTGCCATCTTCAGAGAATCAAAATCGTTAGTAATAAAGTTAAAGAAATTCATGATGAAGTGTGATGTCGTCAATTATAAAAAATTTATGTATTTTATTCCATCTACCAGTAGTAGAAGTTGTGATTCGTTGTATTGAAATATTTGGTTGGGAATTTGTAGCTTATGGATCAATGAAAAGAAGTAGTACTTTTAATGTTTTAGCTATTTATCTATAAATTTAGCTATGTATCTATAAATAGCTAAAACGTCAAAAGTACTACTTCTTTTCATTGATCCATAAGCTACAAATTGCCAAACAAATATTTCAATATTTTCAAAACTGGGCTCAATTGCATCATTAGAATAATGGACTCAGTGGAAAAATATATTCGAAAACACAAAAATTAACAAGGATTTGTGGTTGGTTATATGAATATTTGTCTATTGCAGCAAAGGTCAGTATATTTTTCCATCTTTTTCTATAGTCCGTACAGCACAGAGGTTATTTAAAATGCAGGGGTACAGTTTTCATTTCCAGAAATGTTCTATGCCGCTATGTTGTATAAAAGGTTTAATATCTAAATTGGGAAGTACAGTACTCATATAACACGTCTCCACAGACCCTCCACTAGAGATAATATAGTAATATAGAGAACGTACTCTACTATGTTAACAGCTTAAATTGTGAAATACAATACTATTATAATATTGCGACTACGCATACTCAGAGGACAATACATAATATAAAAACCGGTCAAGTGCGAGTCGGACTCGCACACGAAGGGTTCCATACCACTGTACTTTTTACACGCATGATCAATACCAGTTTAATTGGAAATTTTGTTTTTAATTTATTGGCGGCCATGTTGAAATTTGCCATCTTGATTTCATTTGTCATTCCCGTGTAATTTTAATAGAACTGAACACGCATGCTTATTATCAGCTTAATCGGAGACTTTTTTTCTAATTTGCATGGCGACCATTTTGAAATTTGCCATCTTGATTTTTCATTATTTGTTGTTATAGCGTCAATAGAATTACACACAATTTCAACCTATTACGGCTCATGAGATATGGCCCGCTGACAGACAGACGGACAGCGGAGGTTTAGTAATAGATTTCCGTTGGGCACCCTTTGAGTATGGAACCCTAAAAATTAGTATTCACTACTGCAGTCCTTGGAATTTTCCAGACACAATGACGTTATACGGAAATTATGTGAACATACTGCGATATACTTTTCTTTATACCTCGATCGAAAGTGCAAACTTTCGGCATCAGTTGTAAGGCAGAAAGTCTAACATTTACCTACTCCTTGGCGGGATTACACGCACCAATGCGGGAAGTTCGTACGTTCGAGCGATAGTAAAGCAAAAACAACCAATCAACTGTTTTGTAGATGCCGTTTCCATAGCAACCCTATTACATTTTAGCTAATAGTCGCGAACAGCTGTCATTCGTGTTTTTACATATAACTTCAAAGCTTCTTGCTTGGAATTTATCTGTGTTTTTATGTAATTAATTAATGTATTTAATAAGCGTGCTTACAATCGAAGTATGAAGAAAAATAGTATACACCACACTGGCCGAAAATGTGATATACTATTACTGATTAGAAACGGGTAATATGTAATTTCGAAGCTCATGTACTCTTTCTTGCGCTATACATAGTGAGGTAATTTTTTTTTTGTCAATAAATGTATTTTTCGAAAATTTGAACTCGACACATATAATGAAGAAGACATTATACAAACAACAGTTTTTACCATCTGGTTCGCAAACCCCCAAGGAAGACTGAGTCACCAGTGGCTCGTGAGTTAGTTAAAACTTGGCGAATTAGTACAAACACTAACTGTATATTTACAAATGAAATATATAGTTAGGAGCTGACGCATAAAAAAAGTATGTCGTCCCAACCTTCTGCCGCTTGGTATATAAGCTTTTCATCTATGATATATAGGCGCATTTTAAGATAGAGGGAATAAAAAATTTCAAAGGGGGTGAAAAAAGAGTGAAAATCAAAAAAAAATATTCTGTCACTTCGTTTTTAGGTTCTGTTATAGGGTAAATACCAGCGACAGAAATTTTGAGCCAATTGCACCCTCCCCAAGCCACTCCTAAGAAAGTGGATTTATGATCATTAACTCACTTTCTTAGGAGTGGCTTGGGAGAATTAGAACTAACATATCGCAACTAGGATCTAGGAAAATTTACCGAAACAATTCATCGAAGGAAAATTAAACGAATAGGTACAATTCACGGAAATACAGTTCCTCATGAAAGTGGAAATTAACGAACCACTATTCAACGAAAGTATAATTTGTCGAAAAAAAAGGAGACGACTTTATATTATAATTCTGTTATAATTTTGTACAGGATGTATTTTTCTTTCCGAATACCCTTTCTATTTTTTACGAAACACAGAACCTCGCTGGTCAATTACACAATGGTCGTAGTTTTCTTTTAAGCTTTGTTCCCTTTGAATGGCTGTAATATTAGGGTAATCGGAAGCTGTCGAAGTTTCGAAACCTCAGTGCCATTCTACTATGCAATTGTTGGTTTTTGGCATGCCTTCCTGAATTCCGTCAAAACAATTTCATATTTTGTGGGTAAAATGCGCTGTACGATCCAAGTATCATTACCACATTGTAACGTTCTGGTTCTTTTGGGGCACTCGACCGTGTGTTTTGAGTGACCCGAACGACGTACACTTCCTTGACAAATTTGCCGGCACTTAAAAAATTCTCTGTTTAATGATTATTTCGATGGTGGCCAACAAAATTGTAAGGGTCAAGATCTTTTATTATTTATTTTTCTTTCATCAAAACAACATATTTCAAAAACAACAAATAAATAATTAGTTTTATTCAAATTAAATAAATGATAATTTATACAAAAAATGTTTACATTAAATTATTTAAGTTAATTTCATTTAGTTATTTTTTATTTCAATCACAAATTTAATAATTTTAATTTCACATAAAAAAAGGTTTTAAGTTGCTTTTTATTTACACAAAAAATAATTTATTTATATCTCTTTAATTTTAATTCATCAAAAAAAATATTTCTTTTATTTTCTTATAACCAGCATAATTACAATTATTCAAGCCTAGTTTCAATTTAAATTTACAGTTAATATTTCATTGGAAATGATTTTCAATACTTCTTAGTTTTTCTTAATTCATAACATTTAATATTTTTAAATTCTTTCGTAAGTAAAATTTTAATATTCTTGTCATGTCCTTTTTCAATTTTCAAATACTTAATTTTGCGTTTTTTTAATATTAATTAATTCTTTAATTATTTAAATAAATACACTTTTATAATTTCATCATTTTTATAATTTCATAATTTTTCATAATTTCATACATTTCATATCAAATACCATACTGCCGTTTATCGGTCTTTTAATTTTACCATAGTGCCGTCAATATCGGTCACTTTATTTTCATCACAATAATTTTCTAATCAATTATATCTTAATAACGCTCTACTCAATATCATCAACATCTAATTTTCATGCTTTCAAGAATATTAAAATATTAGCTTATTTCTCAAATTCTTTACATATTAATATTTTGTGAATCATAGTTAATTTCTTTTTGTACATTTCAATTTATATTTTTACAGTGATTGTTAGAAAAATTAGACTATTTATGGATTTGTTTCTAGGCTGTATAATTTCATTATAACTCAAAAAAAATGACTTTCTTTATTTCCATTATTAAACTTTAAAAAGATTTAACTGTAGGGAAAAAACCACGCTACAGAAATCTGGCGAGGATAATTATCTTTAGCATTCTTTTATAAAATATCCTCTTTTAAACATCAAATTTGCACGATGCAAAAACCCAGTCGTACATACTTGATGGATAATATGATTTTAAAATAAGAAAAAATTAACTATCATACTTAAATAACACATATCCATTTTTGTTAAACAAAGTTTTTCTATTAGTATAACCAATATAATTTTAAGTTAAAATAAATATATTACCTCATGATGATGTCTGTTTTTTATTGAAGATTAAAACTAAAATGAATTCAATATCTATTTCAAGTAAAGGTTAAAACTAGAATTGAATTTAATGTCTATCTGACTTAAAAGTTAAAACTAGAATTGACTTTAATGTCTGTCTGACTTAAAAGTTAAAACTAGAATGAATTTATAATATTTTACAAAATGAATATTTAGTCAAAAATGCGATATCCTTCAAATGATATTAACCAATCAAATTACGTATAATTGACCTGTTAGTAACTTGCTTTCGCTCGGTCATTTATTAAAACATTTCGGATATACAGAATAATGCTTAATATTATACTTTTGATTTTATGTTGGAATTTTTTACAAGGTGGTACCAATGATAATAAATAATATTGTTTTACAACGTTAAATAATAAATCGATACCTGTAACGTTGTAGCGTTACAACATGCTACGCTTTAGGAGGTAACACGCTTTTATTACAAAGTCGCTCAAAAACTCCTACGATTTCTGCCAGCATAAATGTCAGAGCGGGTAATAATCGGAACTTCAGTGGATTTTTCGACAAATTATACTTTTAATGAATTATACTTTCGAGGAATTGTATTTTGATAAACTGACTTGTCGGTAAATTGCAGATTCGGTCATTCGTTTAATTATATACTGTTGTGAATAGTTTTCGGTGATCTTTCCGACACCGTCACAACTATATTGTAGCAAGTTTTGTTACCTTAACTCTCTCTCTCTCTCTCTCTTTTTTGTAATATTGTCAAAATTAGTTTTCCTTAGCTACGCTGGAAAAATGAATGTCGTTATGATTTTGAAAAAGAGAGAGAGAGAGAGAGTTTCAAAATCATAGCAACATTCATTTTTCCAGCGTAGCTAAGGAAAACTAATTTTGACAATATTACAAAAAAGACAGAGAGAGTTAATGTAACAAAACTTGCAACATTATAAACCAGTTAAATGATGAACTCAGTTTCCACTAATTCGAAAATTAGAAGGAGTTTATAATGGTTACAATATTGAATGTTGACAAGATACAAGCAAAAAGTCGATTGAACGCAGTTTTTAACTCTTGTTTTAACAAGTTCCAGTCATCGCACGAAGATACAATTTTGACAGATTGTTTATCATACTTATATAAATGCTCCCTCAAATTTTCACCCTTTTGCGATGTTGTGGAAATATTTAGGGTCAAATCATCTTCATTTGACTGGCCTATATACAAGTAATACACTATTTGAACTCTAAATAACATAACTTACTGAAATTCACTGAAACGTATACATATTAAAACACACTATATTATATCCATGTGAAACAATATTAGCAACAAATAAAAAGTGTTAATACACCGAGCTCATATAGTCCAAGTTTATATTACATAAAAGTTAAGTTCTGAAAGGCTTTGTTAGATTATTATTTTATAATAACAAGCAAAACTTATATGCAGACTTCATTTACAAAAATTACATAGGTAAACAGTAAAACTGCATATAAGTAGAAAACTAGGCGATAATTAAAAGGAAAACTGTGATCGTCCAGAACTGAGACAGTATAGCAAAATAAAGTTGGCTTTGCTGTTTATTTTTCTCTCTAAAACTTTGCGACTGCTAGCCATACAATAAAACTTTAACTTAAAGCTGTGTATTTCATGTAATTAGAATTAGCGCCGAACTTTCAAAAAATAACGGATTTGTACACTTGATCGATTCTCTTTACACTATCTCTTTTAAGAGTTGCAAAACGAAATACGTTACTTTTACTGAAGAAAATAATTTAAAAAAACACAATATGTCAAACCAGTATTATCAATTACAGCCACCAAAGTTAAGGGCATAACCCAAATGAGCTACACATCCTAAAACTCAAATATTTTTTATGTGAAATTGGGGCAACACTTTTATGGGAGAACGTTACGTTTTTCAGTTACTTGTATATTTTAGATGACAGCTCGTAACGCTTGCTGTGTTGGATTGTAACATGGCTTTTGTTCATCTAACTGAGGTTTATTAGTTACTAGAATAATCACTTAGATGACCCTGCTAGTAACTTAAAGTTGCAATGTTCATAGGGCTTTAAGAAGGGCTCTATAAGTGTCCGCAAGTCTGCGTAGAGTGTCCATAGACTTTGTAACTTAAAGTTGCATTTGGAAAGCTTAAATTTATATTTCACATCTGCGTCCCACGACGGATCTTAATTTTTTGAAATGCAAAAGTGGTTAAAATACAAATTTTACTACATGTTTTGTTATAAGTGAGCTCATTAAAATATAATATTAAAAGGCATATAATATTGACATTCAAACGAAAGTTGGTAGCAAGAAAGTAACAGTGAGTGCCTCGACACTTTCTAGAAAGATGTGCAAACATTTAGATTCGAATACCAGGAATAACTGCATAATATGACCCGTGAACAATTTATCAATGCATCAAGGAGAGTAAAATATGGCTGGCAGTCGAGAATTGAGGTAATCCGCGACACACCAAGGACATCTTTCGTAACTTTTTACCAACTCACCAGCAGAAGACATTTTTGGAAGAAGGATGTCTGTAAAGATGTAATACTTGTGTTCATGATATATTGAAAAAAATTATGAGTTGTTTCCAATAGTATTGTCTCTTTGGTTGTTGTTTAGATTTTATTATTATCAATTACGGGAAAAAAATTGTTGATTTTTAAACCGTAATACAAATCAAAACCCAACTAAATTTTAATATTGACACTTTGTGAAACAATTAGTTTTATTATCAAGTCTAGCTTGTTAGCTTTCTTAAGATAAGAAATAAGCAAAAACTTACGGCTCCTTAAGCAAGCTTCACGCTATTCAACTCTATATAATATATAATTCGCACTGACTTTTTACTCGATACTTGGTAGAATATGATTAATAACAAATAATTAAAAACACTTGAAAATTCTGCAAAATATTTTCTCTCGACGACCGTTTCGTACTAGTATATGTCTGTACTCCTGAAGATGGACTGATTGTCCGAAACGATCGTCGAGAGAGAAAATATTTTGTAGAATTTTCCAGTGTTTTTAATTATTGGTTCTATAAAATATCTGCTCAACTCTTTGAATCTAAAATAATCTTCTTTTTACTTCAACCTGTGATGGTCGCAATTATTGTTAACTTAGAATTTGATATCAATTATTAATAATTGTATCGATGGACACGATTTCTAATATATATTTGATATCAATAGTAATTTTATTTTTTAGTGTATCTTAAAATAAGTTATCTTACGAAGTACAAAAGCAAATTTTTATGTGAAAAAGTATAATTACGAGTATTCATAACAGCGAAACAGTGTAACTTTTTCAAAATTAGCATAAATATGGCGGACGTGACGGAAATCTGTCTGTAATAGAGAGAACTTGTGGTACGAAATTTGTTTAGTTTCGCTTTCTCTTCTCTATTTCACCAGATATACCTTCCCTTGAAGAAAGCTGAAGCGAGAAGTATGTTTATATTCATACAGTGATACGGCAAAGATGGTCCGCTTACGAAATTAGAAATGACTTCTCCACACTTAAGTTCACTCACAAGGAAATTCTCTTAATTTTATTTTATGTAGATGGCTTGGTTTCATTGCAATTTAAAGTAGTACCAAGCGCGTCTTTCTCCCAGCAGACTAAACCCGCCACTTGCAAAGAATAGAATTAAAACTTTATCAATTCGCAAATGTAGCTGTGCCCTTTCTGGCGGCTTTTTTTGTACTCGTACCATTCGTCTTTTTCTTTTCCGTCTCTTAATGCTTGCACTAGAGATGGGGACTTACATTTTTTTTTTGTGACAGTAACAATATGTTTCAGTTTCGCAAAAATACTAGTCACAAATTTCAATCGAAATACTTATTACATACAGTGTTGCCAGACAACTTTTACAAAAAACTGTAGGTGGCAGCTCCAAAAAGCAGCAGGTGTAGGAACAAAAGCAGGGGATTCAAGCTATCGTTATTTCAAAGTGTAGCTGGATTTAAAATTATTCGATAAGAATCCATTTACAACATGAAAATGAAGTTCAATTACTGATAAATAATTATAAGATTAAAAATATATTGCCAACAATCATTTATTAAATTCAGTCAATAATATCACAATGATTATTATACATTAATTATTTGGATTATAGGAATAAATATAAATATATTTTTTATTTATAAAGATCAACATTGAACATTCAGTCTTTTTCCTACTCAACATCATAAATATTCACGTATTGAATTATTTATTTTAAAATTAAAACAACCTATCATTATTTAACAGTCTTTTGGTATGCAAAAAAACATTTAAAATTTCAGTTGATAACCGATTACGCTTATCAGGTTTCAAATCATTAATTCCTGAGAAAATTGTCTGAACATTAGCACTAAGAATGAAAAAGCGGGAGATTTTGAAAAAGTGCAGGAAAACAGGATTTTTTTAAAAAAAGCAGATCTCCTGCTAAAACTGGAGGTCTGGCAACGCTGATACTGAAATGCGATACTATATTTTGTGTCGGTGAAATGCTAAATGCCAATACGCTGTGCAAACCCTACGTCCAGCCAATCGAATTTCAGAACCGTCGGCGTATAATAACGAGAATTCTTCGAAAATATAATAATATTAAATATATACAATCGAATCTGGATAAGCAAGAGTTCAAGAGACCGCGATCTCTTTTTCGCTTATGGAGGTTTTTCGCACTAACCCGAGTTTCTAGCTTATAGAGGTACAGGAGTGGTCTTTCTCCGTTATAGAGGTCTATAAAAATACAGCAAATATGTACTGATAAACATGTATGTATTATTCGACATACGTGCTAAAAAAAGAAAACAAAAATCATATTCTAATATTTACAGAAATCCGGTAATTTCTTCTGCGTTTCTATTTTTATGACTCATTCTTATAAATTTCGTGGAAATATTAAACGTTCGACTATCGTTTATAGAGGTACAGGCAAGTAGTAGTCTCAGTTAAAAAAATGTGAGAAAAGTCTTTCTCTTATAAAGGTTTCTGTTTCTCACTTATAGAGGTTGTAGAGGGTTACAAAGACGGTACCTGGCAATTACTCTCACTTAGAGAGTTTTCTCACTTACCCAGTTCTCACTCACTCCTGTTTGACTGTAGATAGATAGATATATATTTCTTCGCGTAACCACAAAGGCAGCGAAAGTCAATACGATTACTGTACATAATGTTATAATCGATAACTAGAATAAAAATAACCAATTATAATGCGACGTCATATGGGCAAGCATTTATCAAAAAGGGTTTTACGGTTAATATTGGAACTGTTCTTGCAGAAAATAACTATATAGTTTAAAACAAATATATAAATTGCATAAAAACACATTTTTCAACAAATACCTTCCTGCAAAATTGTCTGGCTTGTGGCTCTTTAGACAAGCGTCCCAAACCACAGTAACGCGTACCGTGATTTCAGTAATATTTCCTGAACAGTTTTAAAATGTCTTTGACAAAAAAGTACTTCCCACCACCATTGCTAAATCTCCCGTTTTAGCAGTAGATCTACCATTTTTTACTATTTCTCCCACTCTCCCGTTTTTTACTGAATCTACCGATTTTTTTTAATATTTCGAATTAACTTGTGAATTGGTTTTGTTTTTTGCACCTAAATTTGAATTTTAATTATTAATTTAAAATTCCTGTATCTATTCTGTTTTGTAAGTAGTGCAGCAGATTTTTTTATTTATAAATTACTATCAACTAATATTCAACTCTACCGTGTACATTACATTACTATAGCATACAGTTTTATACTATACAAGCGGCCTGGCTCGGCTTCCCCCAATTTGTAGATTCCCACCGTTTCTTCATCGACTTACGTTGCAAATTTTGTCTCCACAAAAAGCGCTTTTATTTTAACGCGATAATATACAGCCTATGTACATACTGAAGATTCGTTCTAAATATTGATGAAAAAAAAAATTGAAATCGAATGAGTAGGTAGTTTACATCCAAGTAGTACATCCAAACTTTACCTAGCTTTATAATATTATTATTCATTATTATGATTTACTATGAAAATGGTAGCACGACTACGTTTTTTTACCTTAAAATATTAGTGTTAAATAAATTAAATAAATACATTTATTAAAAATTAGTTTATCTCAAATAAGAATTTTATAATTAATTTCTTAATAAAAAATTAACTATAATGTGAAATACTTCATCCAGAAATTGGTGGTGGTGTTGGGTATCGCGTCCGACCCTTACCAACCCCTCCACCGGCCAATACTCACCCCCGGAAGGGAAACTTAGTAAACAGCGTTTAACCCCTCTCGGGGGTGGTTTTCGGCCGGTTTGAAGGGCTGGTCTACCCCAACGAGAAATTCTGACGCCGCCAACGTGTTCAGCATCCTCGAAAACGGGGGGAGAAGGTAGTTTCATTTCGGCTCATAATATTTACCATTTTCGCGTTTTTTCCGACTCACACAGTCCACTAACGGGGGGGAGGTAGTTTCATTCCGGCTCAAAATATTTACCAGTCCTCCGACTCACACACGCCACTATTATTCGAATTACTGTTCATCCGTTAAGTTTATTTAACTAGGATTGGTGCAATCGTCGTCGTTTATCATACTGATATAGTTTCGTAATACAATACGAATGTATGATTATATCCGTAACGTCATTTCAGTCATGTAACTTTGTACTGAGGGTTTGGTTGTATGGTTTGTACATTTAGCTGACACAATATTACAGAATCTGTCTGACATCTCTTCTGATTTTGACAGGTCAATATTAGTTATAGAATATTATGCTATTGTTTTGTTACAAACATACATTGTACTAAATCAGAG
Source organism: Xanthostigma xanthostigma (assembly GCA_963575645.1). Classification (NCBI taxonomy): domain Eukaryota; kingdom Metazoa; phylum Arthropoda; class Insecta; order Raphidioptera; family Raphidiidae; genus Xanthostigma; species Xanthostigma xanthostigma. The sequence continues at coordinate 21,501,595 of OY754465.1, forward strand.
GTCTCAAATTAGTTAGAAACCACACTGAGATTATTTCAAAACATCAAAAGACCAATTTAATTTTGATTTAAAAACACTGATATCAATTTTCTTACAACTTAACTTAGGAGAACGAAAACATTGCAATAATTGTTTAAACGTCGACCATTAAACAATTTAGTAAATGAATATTGTTATTCACTTGCCTAATACAAACAATATAAATCGTTCTGAATGGTATCCCGTTGTTATTAAAAAAGTGATAGCATAATAAGTCACTTCTGCGCATGCGCCGATAATCCCAAAAGAAAGAGAAATTTTTATATTTTATGTCAAACAATCTATCATAATTTGGTTTCGATCTGTTTAGTCGTTTGGTCGAACAGACCTACAGATAAATAGACCAGCAGATTTTTTGCAAAAACAAGTTTTTGCATTTCGAGTTCAAGTAGGCAAGATATTATGAACTTTGACCTTAATTTGTACCATTCTCCAATTGTGGAGTTAAAATGTTAAATACCTACGTAAATGTTTAACAGTGATAGTAAATTTACACTTTATAACAAGTTGAATATTGTGAAAGTTAAATGAGATTTCGTAATTAATTTTTAGATTCTTAACACTGTTACTTACTGTAAAATAAATGAACAGATCAAGAAATTTGATACCACTGTGTACATTATTTGATAGAAAGTGATAGAATAGCTGTACAATTTGCTTTCTCACTCAGTTTCCCAATAAACCACACATGAATTGAGTGACGAGAATATCATATTATGTCAATATAATTTATAAAAACTTATATCGCATAAAAACACTGTCTTTTATTTACAATAATAGTCGTATTGTTCGTACATTAATTATAAATATTTAACAATACTTTTATTAATTGTTATTTTTCTCTTCATTCTTAAAAAAAATATTATTAAAACCAGCCACCCTATAATGGTAAACTTACCAAAATGCAGTAGCGACATTTATTAATAATTACATTATTATAAACTGAGTGGTAATGATTTCTTCATTGAGAAAAAATTGAGAATGAACATTCGAATTTTCTCATCGCTGGTTCCATAAAATAAACAGAAATATCTCGCAAATGTTTTTGAACTTTGAACAATATCCGTTCAAAGTGCCATTGGGAATAGAAGAAATGCGTGAATATTCAGTGTAAAGAAAGAGAAAATATCTTATAATGACGTAATCAATAACTGTAACAACCTGCTTTCAAAATCAGTGGTGTCGCTTTACAGATAAAACCGATTCTGTGAAGCTCGTTCCAAATTGGGTCATGATAAAATCAATAAAACATTTTAAGCTTTGGAATACGAAATTCTCGGGTTTATAAACAACTGTTTATAGCATCTGTCGTCAATAAAAATAAACTTTTATTTTTTAATACTTGTAAAAAATAATTTGAAAAGTGGAGTTTTATGTTGTAACAGTATAAATACCCAAAATATTTATACGGAAAGTATAATACTATCTTGGTAGTACAATTTTTTTTTATTTTATAAAATAAAAGTTTAATTCTTTAAATAACGCATTTCGAGACCAACATTACGCTTTTTCAAATTTTACGTTTTTTTGCGCCCTAGCACAATTTTTAAAGGTCTACGTCACTGATTTAAATTACCAAAGTACTGTTTATTCTGGCAAACAGTATTTGAACCATAATGTGAATGATAATGTTTTTGGTTTAGCTAATAATGTATTAGGCATTCTCAATTAGTGTCATTATTTTCTTTTCAGAATCGAGATTTCACTGTGCATTATTTCCTATACTATTAGCGGTAATAATCGGTTTCAGAATGAACGGTTATTAAAATATATATTATATTAAAGTTTTATTGTTAAACATAGTCAGTTATTTGAGACCTTTTTCTATTTAATGTCTGTTACCTACTAATGAATTTTTTTTTGAGGGAGGCGTACAACTTAATAACCGATTGTTTCAAAATCTGTTTTTTAAATAACAGTATATTTAAAACCTGTTACTAAATAGTCGGGTATTAAAGACTGTGCGTGTTTACAGTTAATTATTATAGCAAGTTACAGTACCAGTGACACCTGCAACTGCTTTGCTTAACTAATTTTAGCTTACATTATTGATATGCCTCAGTTCATTACCTTTCTTTCAATTTTTGCCAACGATGCTTCTGCAGGGATCTCGGCTGACACTAGTGTTGAGTTATCCAACAAAATACTATATATTATGTCTATACCCGAATTCGGTCAATGACCGAAATAAATGCGCAAAACTAGTTTTGACCAACGAATATTTCCCAAACCCGAAATCTTACATTTAAACGGGTATTGAGTGTTATAAAATGAGCAAAACTAGTTTTGCGCATTTTCAATTGGTCAAAACTAATTCTGTCCATTTTTGAACGGAGAGTACTAGTTCTGTTTGTTTCATTCAATCAACGTCCGAACCCGAACAAAAGTAGGGTTATGTTCTTATTTATGTACCTATCTATTGAATTGTTCTCCTGAATGTTATTATTAGTGATGTGCCGGATCGTTAAAAATGCATATCCGCGGATACGGATCTGAATACGGATATTTGATTTAAAGATCCGCGGATACGGATATTTGGTTTCAAGATCCGCGGATACGAATACGGATCTTAACTTTCTTAGAGTACGCGGCGGTAAATAATAATATTGCACATCGAACTTTGGAAAGAGACTGTAATGGGAAAAAGTTATTGACTTCTTTAAGAGTTAACTCTCATAACAGATTGTCTCTTTCCAGAGATCGATGTGCAATATCTCATTATAAAGATAGTTTTTTATTAGTACCTTTCAGTTTTGGTATAGTACTCAAAATTTTTGCAATATAAAGGTGCCAAAGTGTTAGTACGCGAGGTAATTTACTATAAATTTAAATTTTTATTAAAATATATATAGTTTGTTTTTGTGTGCGATTGAAATTCACTTTAGTAGTTCGAATTAGATATGAATTTTAATTTATTTGCTAATCGTTGCCATGGTTACCTACATCATATGTTCCACCTAATGTAAATATTAATCAAAACATGCCGAACTTGTTTATTTCTGACAGATCCATAAAGCAAAAGAGCGGCTTATTTTATTCTTATTTTCAAAATATTTCCGAAACTATAAAGTTTAGAAAAAAACATTTTTTACGAAACTTTCTTGAAAAAATAATAAGCCGTTACGAAAAGTATAGGTACTACCGTACTATTATTATATAAAAAACACCGTTATAGGAAATATCTCTTCTGCGCATGCGCCGATTTTCCCCAAAAACAATAGGGCTTTTCATATTTGCATATCAAACATCCTCTCAAAATTTGATTTCGATCCGCTCATCCGTTTGACCTGTATCGTGTTCACAGACTAACAGACGCACAGAGATTTTCCAAAAATATGTTTTTTGGATTCAGGGGAAAGATATTGTAAAATTTTTGAAAAGTGATTTTTGACCTAAACTAGTACCATTCCCCACTTGTGGGTTGGAATGGTAAAAAATAATCTGAATGGAATTTAACAGTTTTTCATTATTACCTAATCACCTATATATTATATAAAATTTCATCTATGAATTGAAAATTAATAAGGTAAAAGATCCGTAAAAGATCCGCCATAAAACTAGCGGATACGGATCTTTCTTCTCCCGCGGATACGGATACTGATCTTTCTTCTCCCGCGGATACGGATACTGATCTTTCTTCTCCCTCGGATATCCGCGGATAGGGATACGGATACGGATATCCGGTACATCACTAGTTATAATTAATATAATTGTGGGATATTCAGTGTAATAACTAAGTAAAAATGCTAGATGAATTCGAGTCTCAACTAGCTCGCCTATTGGAGGCTTCTGAAACATAATTTTATGACGAAACATAATTATCTTACTATACATTAAGTGAGGTTAAGAAAGCTGAATTAAAACCTCTGTCTGCTAAACAATACTGAAGAATAAATCGCTTTGATATAATAAGTATCATTGATGTAGAAAAGTTAATTAAAAAACGCAAAGAAGATCCCGATGCCATAATAGTACGGTCGGTTCAGAAATGGACAGAACTAGTTTTGTCCAATTGAAAATGCGCAAAACTAGTTTTGCTCATTTTAGAACACTCAATACCCGTTTAAATGTAAGATTTCGGGTTTGGGAAATATTCGTTGGTCGAAACTAGTTTTGCGCATTTATTTCGATCATTGACCGATTTCGGGTACAGACCGTAACATATACACTTGAAAGCTTTCACAAGTGGTGCACATCAAACCGTCTTATCATGAATAATGATAAAACAACAATTGTCGTTTTCAATAGCACACCAGGTTATACCGTACCAAATCATGAACTCTTCAGCTTTATATATTAGTATAGATTGTACTGACGTAGGTATTCTAAGCTGTTTCCAGCATTACAAAATAAAATTTCTATTTCTAAAGAGTAATCCACAATTCCGAGTTGCAGTGCTCTCGATGGCATGTTTAATAACAATTTTTCCATGAATGCCAGTAGAATCTAAGCACTATTAAACCTAACCAAAGGGCAGTGTATAATGCAGTTATAAACCAGTACAAGAGTCAATATCCTGGAATCGAATAGAATTGAACGTCTAGGGTAATGGAAAAAAACGATCTCATCATTTAAATGTAAAAACTTCGATCAATGTCTCTGTTGGGTGTTGTGCCGTATGCATTTCAAATGGCTCCCCGGTATCATTGTAAACCAACTCGATCAACGGTCCTTTATTTGTTACGTTTGCTGCTTCTGTTGCACTATTGTACAAAGTGAAAGCTTCTATTATATAAAATTTACGTAATGAATAGTTGCTTTTGACTTCAACATAAGGTTGCCATATGTAAAGTCAATAAACTAGGACAAGCAATCATAAAATTCGGTTTTTTGAGCTCAAAACCCGAACATAATTGCCAAAAAAAATTATTATTTTAATAATGAAATTAAACAATGCCGTGTTAAGTATATTTATTATTATAGTTAACTACTACATCACAAATATAGTACCTACAGAGTTATTGATGGATTTTTGACAATCTTTGATGCAACTGTACCTACAAAATTAAAGTAATAATATAATCATGAAATACTTCCGTATTTATTTATATCTCTATTTTCTTTAGTAATAAAATTATGAACCTTATAAAAATTAAAAAAAAAAAAACAAATAATAATTCTACTTTCTTTCTTCCAATAAGCAAGAAGAAACCTTTTCAAATAGAAGAAACTAAATTCTACTATCACCTCTTGATAAAAAATTATTACCTAGTCATTTTAAAATCCGGACTGTAAACAAAACTCCGCCCGGACGCCCTTAAAAAGAGGACAAATCCGGGGAAATCCGGACGGATGGCAACCCTACTCCAACATAAAATGTTTGATCTTTTTTTAACGATACAGAACTAGGGCTCTGATAATTAAGTACAGCATTTTTTAAGCTTGTTCACCTACGAACCCCTTATAATCCAGGGAATGAAGACAAAAAATAAGGCAAACTTCGGAAAAATTAGAGGAAAGCTGATATTGGTGTGAATCTTTCTTTCGTGGTTCTAAACAATATCTCAAAAGTCCCCACCAAACATGTGCCGCTAAAAATATTATGCAAGATGAAAGGTCACAAAATGCGGGTTTTCGCGAAAATCTCGTTAACGGTGACTTTTATAAAAAAAATAGTGGTTATTAAATTTGTAGCTTAGAAAATTTCGTACAAAAATATAGTATTATTTTTTTCTGTAAGACTAAAATTACCAATTGCGTACGACGTACGACGCATGCTGCATGATACTCGTTCTCTCACCTCGCATTCATTCAATCGCTTAGTGAACCATTCCAGTTCACGCATCCGCATTATGTATGTCGTATGATGCATTGTATTCGTTTGTATAACCGCATCAAACGAATCGAACTGATATAAACATAAACGTTACAACTTTTTAAATCATATGATCGAAAACCGTTAGTCTTACGAAAAAAAGTAATACTATATTTTTGTAGGCAAATTTATAAGCTATAAATTTGATAACCACTATTTTTTTATAAAAGATTTTCGCGAAAAACCGTCTGTTGTGACCTTTCATCCTGCGTAAAATTTTAACGGCACATGTATCGGTGGGGACTTTTGGTATATTGTTTGGAACCACGAAAAGAAAGTTCATGCAAAAGTCCGGATTTCCCCTAATTTTTCTACTCTGAAATGTCTATCTATTCCCTGTATTATTAGATATAACAAAAACCGTGTAGGTATTATAGTAAAGCCTATGGCTACACACATGGCAAGCCTGGCCCAACGTCGTTCGATAACGATTATGTGGCCGCTTCACTAATGGCAATGATCGTCAAATGTCGAGGTTGGATGGTATTGGAGACAAATATTACAGCCCGAGTGAAAGTGAAAAGAAACACCTTGTTTGACAATGCTCCAATGATTCTGGCTATTTGTCGAGGATGTTTTAATAAAAACAATGAAAAAAATGAAATAACACAATGAGTATTTTATTTTAATAAACAGATTTTGAGAATACGTATTTTGCATTTAGTATTTAAGTACTAACACAACTAGCTTTGTACTCTGTATTTCAAATAGAAAACTGAGATGTTATTTGCTTTTTTAAATGATTATTTAATTCCACGTTTCGAATTTTGTAATTAATTGTAATCAATATCTTCATGGTTGAGCGTTCGATGAAAATAATAATAATAAAGTGGTATAGTAATAAGTATAGTAATAAGTGGTAAAGTGTTCTGGAGCATATATTTGCCAAGGAGCATTGAGTCAGGCTGGGTCAGCGTGTAGGCAGGGTTCCATGATAGTTGATCCTCCGACAATAAATCCCCGACAAAATATACCCGACAAAATATCCCTGGACAAAATATCCCCGGACAAAATATCCCCGGACATATCGCCCCAGTGACAAAACATCCCCGACAATTGATACCAAATAAACATTAATTTACAAATAAAATCAAATATTATGAAGCTTCCCATTTTGTATTTTAAGTAACTCAAATGGATGTTTGTAAGTTGCTGTTCTGTTGATTTCTCATCACGCGCAGTCAGTCGCTCACTTAGTAATACAGTAACCCAAATTGATTATTTTTGTCACCCAAAATTGTAATTTACAGTCACTCGTTTAAATACTACCCACCCCGTCATCGTTGACCCCGGAATTGTTTTTTCAAAAACTCCACATTTGCCCCTTCCCGTTTCACTTCGAGACAATTCGCATAACCGTTTATCGTTCTCCTCGGAATTGTTTTTTTAAAAACTCCACATTTGCCTCTTCCCGTTTCAGTGCGAGACAATTCGCATACCCCTTTATCGTTCTCCCCGGAATTGTTTTTTTAAAAACTCCACAATTGCCCCTTCCCGTTTCACTGCGAGACAATTCGCATACCCGTTTATCATTCTCCACGGAATTGTTTTTTTAAAAACTCCACATTTGCCCCTTCCCGTTTCACTGCGAGACAATTCGCATACCCCTTTATCGTTCTCCCCGGAATTGTTTTTTTAAAAACTCCACATTTGCCCCTTCCCGTTTCACTGCGAGACAATTCGCATACCCGTTTATCGTTCTCCTCGGAATTGTTTTTTAAAAAAATCCACATTTGCCCCTTCCCGTTTCACTGCGAGACAATTCGCATACCCCCTTATCGTTCTCCCCGGAATTGTTTTTTTAAAAACTCCACATTTGCCCCTTCCCGTTTCACTGCGAGACAATTCGCATACCCGTTTATCGTTCTCCTCGGAATTGTTTTTTTAAAAACTCCACATTTGCCCCTTCGCGTTTCACTGCGAGACAAATCGCATACCCGTTTATCGTTCTCCTCGGAAGTGTTATTTTAAAACTCCACATTTCCCCCTTCCCGTTTCACTGCGAGACAATTCGCATACCCCTTTATCGTTCTCCTCGGAATTGTTTTTTTAAAAAATCCACATTTGCCCCTTCCCGTTTCACTGCGAGACAATTCGCATACCCGTTTATCGTTCTCCTCGGAATTGTTTTTTTAAAAAATCCACATTTGCCCCTTCCCGTTTTACTGCGAGACAATTCGTATACCCCTTTATCGTTCTCCCCGGAATTGTTTTTTTTTTTTAAACTCCACATTTGCCCCTTCCCGTTTCACTGCGAGACAATTCGCATACCCATTTATCGTTCTCCTCCGAATTGTTTTTTTAAAAACTCCACATTTGCCCCTTCGAGTTTCACTGCGAGACAATTCGCATACTCGTTTATCGTTCTCCTCGGAAGTGTTTTTTAAAACTCCACATTTCCCCCTTCCCGTTTCACTGCGAGACAATTCGCATACCCCTTTATCGTTCTCCTCGGAATTGTTTTTTTAAAAAATCCACATTTGCCCCTTCCCGTTTCACTGCGAGACAATTCGCATACCCGTTTATCGTTTTCCTAGGAATTGTTTTTTTAAGAAATCCACATTTGCCCCTTCCCGTTTCACTGCGAGACAATTCGCATACCCCTTTATCGTTCTCCCCGGAATTGTTTTTTTAAAAACTCCACATTTGCCCCTTCCCGTTTCACTGCGAGACAATTCGCATACCCGTTTATCGTTCTCCTCAGAATTGTTTTTTTAAAAACTCCACATTTGCCCCTTCCCGTTTCACTGCGAGACAATTCGCATACCCCTTTATCGTTCTCCCCGGAATTGTTTTTTTAAAAACTCCACATTTGCCCCTTCCCGTTTCACTGGGAGACAATTCGCATACCCGTTTATCGTTCTCCCCGGAATTGTTTTTTTGAAAACTCCACATTTGCCCCTTCCCGTTTCACTGTGAGACAATTCGCATACCCGTTTATCGTTCTCCTCGAAAGTGTTTTTTTAAAACTCCACATTTGCCCCTCCCCGTTTCACTGCGAGACAATTCGCATACCCCTTTATCGTTCTCCCCGGAATTGTTTTTTTAAAAACTCCACATTTGCCCCTTCCCGTTTCACTGCGAGACAATTCGCATACCCGTTTATCGTTCTCCTCGGAATTGTTTTTTTAAAAAATCCACATTTGCCCCTTCACGTTTCACTACGAGACAATTCGCATACCCGTTTATCGTTCTCCTCGGAATTGTTTTTTTAAAAAATCCACATTTGCCCCTTCACGTTTCACTACGAGACAATTCGCATACCCGTTTATCATTCTCCACGGAATTGTTTTTTTATAAACTCCACATTTGCCCCTTCCCGTTTCACTGCGAGACAATTCGCATACCCGTTTATCGTTCTCCTCGAAAGTGTTTTTTTAAAACTCCACATTTGCCCCTTCCCGTTTCACTGCGAGACAATTCGCATACCCCTTTATCGTTCTCCCCGGAATTGTTTTTTTAAAAACTCCACATTTGCCCCTTCCCGTTTCACTGCGAGACAATTCGCATACCCGTTTATCGTTCTCCTCGGAATTATTTTTTTAAAAAATCCACATTTGCCCTTTCCCGTTTCACTGCGAGACAATTCGCATACCCCCTTATCGTTCTCCCCGGAATTGTTTTTTTAAAAACTCCACATTTGCCCCTTCCCGTTTCACTGCGAGACAATTCGCATACCCCTTTATCGTTCTCCCCGGAATTGTTTTTTTAAAAACTCCTCATTTGCCCCTTCCCGTTTCACTGGGAGACAATTCGCATACCCGTTTATCGTTCTCCCCGGATTTGTTTTTTTGAAAACTCCACATTTGCCCCTTCCCGTTTCACTGCGAGACAATTCGCATACCCGTTTATCGTTCTCCTCGAAAGTGTTTTTTTAAAACTCCACATTTGCCCCTCCCCGTTTCACTGCGAGACAATTCGCATACCCCTTTATCGTTCTCCCCGGAATTGTTTTTTTAAAAACTCCACATTTGCCCCTTCCCGTTTCACTGCGAGACAATTCGCATACCCGTTTATCGTTCTCCTCGGAATTGTTTTTTTAAAAAATCCACATTTGCCCCTTCACGTTTCACTACGAGACAATTCGCATACCCGTTTATCATTCTCCACGGAATTGTTTTTTTAAAAACTCCACATTTGCCCCTTCCCGTTTCACTGCGAGACAATTCGCATACCCGTTTATCGTTCTCCTCGAAAGTGTTTTTTTAAAACTCCACATTTGCCCCTTCCCGTTTCACTGCGAGACAATTCGCATACCCCTTTATCGTTCTCCCCGGAATTGTTTTTTTAAAAACTCCACATTTGCCCCTTCCCGTTTCACTGCGAGACAATTCGCATACCCGTTATCGTTCTCCTCGGAATTGTTTTTTTAAAAAATCCACATTTGCCCCTTCCCGTTTCACTGCGAGACAATTCGCATACCCCCTTATCGTTCTCCCCGGAATTGTTTTTTTAAAAACTCCACATTTGCCCCTTCCCGTTTCACTGCGAGACAATTCGCATACCCCTTTATCGTTCTCCCCGGAATTGTTTTTTTAAAAACTCCACATTTGCCCCTTTCCGTTTCACTGCGAGACAATTCGCATACGAGGATTAATTGTCGGGGATCTTTTGTCACGAGGGCATTTTGTCGGGGGATATTTTTTTTTGGGAATATTTTGTCCAGGCATATTTTGTCGGGGATATTTTGTCGGGGATTTTTTGTCGGAGGATCAAGAAGCCTGATACGGTAGGCAGGGTATGCTGCTGGAGTAGAGGGAGACAGATATTGAAAGCAAATATTTGCCAATGACTATTGGACCAGGCTTGGCATGTGTGTGACCCTAGTCTATATATTCTTTATTTTCATAATAGTGTCTCAATCCATATGGTATCATAAAGGCAAATTTCAAAAATTTTTAATTTTAGGTATTTTCAGTATATTTCAGACACGAATCCGCATAATAGGCTCAGAAACGCTAGGTATTTTTATTTAGGTTTCCGCGAACCCCTGCGTATGAATCGTTGCTTCTGAAATATTCCTTTTTGAACATCGTTTTTTGGCATTTCCAAAAATATTCTGCTACAGTAACGGAAGTGAGTCTTGTAAATTACGCAAAACTTCAGCCATATCCTTGGTCAGTTGTGAATATTTTTTAAGGTTAGTTATATAACTGTCATCGTATAAATATTTAAATGTTTGAAAAAACCAAGGAATCACACCAAAAGTACGGATTCATTAAACTTGTTTTCCATTATTTCTTTTTCATTTACAGTATGTAAATACTTGTTTGCCGTGTCCATGATCTTACAATTTGATTGAATTCGTGGAAATCTGGACAAGGTACAAATAAAACACTGTGTTATTTCCAATTCGTTTTCTTTGAAGTTTGTCCAAATTTCCACGAATTTAACGAAATTGCTGATTAATTTTACACAAGGTTATCTGTTTACTCCACCTTTGTATTAAGGCTAAAGTGTTGAAACGTTCTGTACATAGGAAATATAAAAATCAATACCCTTGCATTCATTACGTGCACAGAACTGAACGAAATTGTACAATATAATATCAAAAAATAAAAAACAATTTATTTCATCGTTATGCTTAAAATATTGTAATAAACATTCTTTATGTAAAATTTCATTACGTTTATAAATCTTAAGAAAAATATCACGTCTTTATATACGTGTAGCTAAAGTACAGAGAAACAAAAAAAAACAGCTTAATCCGCTCAACAGTGCAGCTCAGTGGCTGAAAAGCTCTAAATAACATTTTTGACACTTGATAAAGTAGTCTGCAGTGGTGATGGAAAATATTAAATGGAACAGAATTTAATTAAAGCTTTAGAGAGGCCTATATAAATTAAAAATAAAAAGCTAAATTAAGCAACAAAAAGCTTGTTAGTCTTTGAGATTTAAAAGGGCTGCGTGCAGAATAAATTTACGTCAACTATAGCGATGATCGTAAAGTCTTGTATTTATAATTAAGTCTAGCTAAAATTTTAATTGGAATTTTAAAGATATTTACACTAACACATTATGAAAATGTTTATTTTACAAATAGCTTTATAATACTCTGTGATTTATAGGATATGCCTTAATAAGGTTGCTTACTTATTTAAACTTTAACTTACGTACGTCTACATCTACTTTAGGATAGCAGTCAATAGATATTCTAAATGTCATTGCGATATCATTTTGCTCTTTTTATAATAATTTTCAATTGTTTTGTTATGTTAGGCCGTTAAAGGACGTTCACAAATTACGTGAGCCGAACCTCACCCAATCTCGAGTGGGGGGTTCTCGGCAAATATTTTGTATTTTTTTCCGCAAGAAACAGTAGGTATAAAATTGCAAGAAAACCGGGTTGAATGAAGTAAAAAATGTTTCTCCACTAAAATATGGCTAAATCATATACAATAATATTTATCGCGGTTAATAATATGTTTCTATGATTCTAGACTACGTTCTTTAAGATGCCTTTAAAATACTAGCCTTAACGATCCTTAAGGTAGTACGAGCACCAAGCCAACTTTAGATAAAAGTGTTGATTTTTTTATATTTCGGTAGATGGTTATGTTTTCATTGATATCTCCAAAACTAGTCGGTGGAAATTAAAAAAAAAAAACTATTTAAATTAGAATTAAAAGATAACGATATTTAATCTTTTTAATTAGTCGGGCACAACGGATTTTTTTTGTTTTCAATAATTTTTATATGGTTTTATCTTTAATTTAATAGTACATTGTGCGACTAGTGAGAGAAGGAGAAGATTCCATGAGCGTGAAATTTGCCGCACGAGCGCAGCGAGTGCGGTAAAACACACGCGAGTGGAATATTCTCCTTCGATCAATAGTCGCACATAATACTTTATTCAACTAGCAGGAGTAATATGTAATCGGGACCCTGATAAAAGAGGGAAAAATAATAAATCACTTCATTGATTGACGTACCACCGTCAGTGTATACACAAGATTGCCATGATTTCGCTGAATTGCGATGCTGTTTTCATATAAGTATACAATACCGCCTACCACGTTCCTATTGGTCCAGAAGCTACTTGCAGTTTTTTTCATTATTTAGCGCTTGGGCTTGCTACTGAGTTTCTATTGGTCCAGAAAATTCATTATTACACTAGTGAAGTAATACATTATTTCTCCCACGCCAGAAAATTCATTATTACACTAGTGAAGTAATATATTATTTCTCCCACGTTTAGCAGGGCCCCGAAATTACATATTACTCACGCGTGTTGAATAAATATTTTTTTTTTAATTTCCACCGACCAGTTTTGGAGAAATCAATGAAAACATATAATCCATCTACCGTTTTACCATAAAGTCAATGTTAAGTAGGTATGCCTACTTTTGAAGTCATTTATTTATTTAAATAATCGGGCAACCCCCCCTAAAATTTTCAGAATTGGTTTAGACTTAGTCCAACTTCATATAAAAAAAAAAAATCAAGCCTTTTATTTAAAATTTGCCTTGGTGCTCGTACTACCTTAATAAATAAAAAGAATCAGGTAAGCAAATTATGTTTTTTTTTTTTAATTCGAACGTAATCAAGCACAGATTTATGTATTTACATTAATAATACGTATTTTGAAAAAACTCACGTCGAGTAAAATCTCACGGAATCTCCTCAACAACGCGTTACTTATGATCTTCTGAATATATTTTTGCAGATTTACGAAAAAGTATGTCGTGAATAATAAAAATCTATTGCAGATAGATAAGATTGTGCTACTTGTCGCAAATTACTACAGGTGACATGCATGTGTTACTATAAAAAAATTTGTGTGACAAAACGCAAATTCGGTTATTTTTAAACATATAGGTCAAAATTTTTGTTTTATAAGTAATTTTCCATTTCTTTCTATCTACATTTTAGTATTAAGTAGTTCAATGAAAAACAGTATTATTTTCAAAGTGATATAAATTTGTATTATACTACATTGTTGTATGAAGTCATTGAGAGATAAAAATATAACTCCATGATAAATAATAATAATCGTAGTATCATAATAATGAATTTTAAATTTTACACGACACTGATATGAACGTTTGAAACTGTGCACTTTTAGTGGCTCCTTTTATCACAAGTAGGGCTACTCAATATAAATTTTTCTGGCAGCCCTGCGGGGAAACATACTTGTATTATAAATTACGTAAGCCATGTCTGAATGCGACAATTGCTTGAACAAATTGATAATTTTTTCACCTAACGTACATTTTTCATTGTAAACCTTACGTTATTTACACTACACTAATATACCAAACACACCTATCCTGTATACAGATTGCACTTATAATGTAATTTTGTATTAACAGAAAAACTACTTAACCCCTTCGGTCTTGACGGTCATTTCATTGGGCATACTATTCTAACGCCTGTAATTTAAGTCAGCGTAATTAAATATCAAATATAAACATTTCACTGTGTTTGGGGCTTATCTGAGATGTAGACAAACAAAAACAAATAAATACTATGTACGTAGGTCGAAATATCGAGTCAAGTGTTAACCGCAGTCATGATTTCACACAATACTGCTAAAATGATTATTATGTATTACTTAGTATAACTTACGCATTTTCATGGTGTAATTTATTTTTCTTGTCGGACATTTATTTTAATTTTATGATATAATGATGTTAACTTTACTAATAATTCCTATGTTAGTGATTACCGTAAAAAATATTTTTTTTGACCTGTTTTCCATTTCAATGGACATAGGATTTTCCAAAATTCTGTAAATGTTGAATTTAGTTTTTCACTGAATATACCTTAATTACACCCTAAATAAGCCCAACACCTTAAAAATTATTTTGTGTTTCAAAAAAATAAAATTCAGGTCTGAAGGGGTTAAAGGGTATGTCAAATTTCACTACATTAATTTACATTTTTGACTAGTCGTTCGAGATATCTGTTTAGTTATAATATTCTGATGACACTAATCTTATGTATTACATACGTGCAAAAACAAAAACTTGTTTTAAACCAATTTACTTCTAATCAGTTTTCAAGCTTACATTGTAAATGGAATCGTTTTATTAGGCGATTCGTTGCGAAGATACGGATAACATATCAAAAACGTAAGAAACAAAACGATGAAAAATTACATTTTGTCCGTTTACAGGAAAGATACACGAAACACAAAGTTTTTTTGATTGTCGTTATATGTAAGTTTTTAGGAACTTACACAAAGAAATGGGGGGGCACACACACAAGTAATGTTCATGTGGGTGTGTATGCGTTGTTGGTTGAATAGCGGACTATATGACAACCAAATTATAAAATGAAATCACGGACGAAGTAAAAAATTTAGAGGTTTTTTATAATTTAAATTGTAAAAATATTATAATAAAAAAATGTTAAAAACAGATGCTATTTTTAAAATCGCTAAAGTTATATAACTAATATTGTTAGAAAATTGACCCAACCGTGATTATTTTTTATTTTTTTGACAAATTTTCTGATGAATTGGATGACCCTCAATTAATTAAATATATTGTATCTCAAAATTTCATTCGTCACAATTTTATGTTTAATAATTGTTTTTACGCATTATAATCTTTGTTCTCATTAGAGCTCTTCCGAAATGAAAGCAATAAGTGCAATACCAACTCTAGTTAGTTGACAATTAGTCAGTCAAAATTACATATTTCTTTCAATTTGTACGAAAATAGTTTTAGACCAAACTGTACAGCACTACCTATAGGTATATATAAATAATACAATGAGATCAAAAATAAATGTGAGTACAGTGAATTCTTAAGTATAACCGTAGAATTAACTTAAATATGATGATGATGATTTTATTTATTTAGTATTTACCTAAGGAACTGCTTCTACAACGCCAAATAATTTTCAGTATTGAAATTTTTGATAATTAGTCATAAATCATAATTATTGCGATGTTAGTATTATTCTTAGATTAACTTTATACGAATTCTAATATACACCTACTCGTATTATTATGTACAAAATACAACCTACTATGACAACGACGTTTCGCTATGAATTATTATTGTATTGTAGCGTTTAACTGTGAATAATTCTTACATTGTGATTTTAAATTCTAATTTATTCACTTTGAGTGATAGTGGCGTGTGTGAGTCGGAAAAAACGCGAAAATATTTTAAGCCGGAATGAAACTACCTTCCCCCGCCCGTTTTCGAGAATGCTGAACACGATGGCGGCGTCAGAATTTCTCGTTGGGGTGGCCCAACCTTTCAAACCGGCCAAATCTACCCCTGCGAGAGGATAAACGCGATTTACTAGCTTTCCCTGCAGAAAGAAGTACTTTACACCCGTTTTCGAGGATGCTGAGCACGGTGGTGGTGTTGGGTATCGCGTCCGACCCCTATCAAACCCTTCCACCCGCCAATACTTATCCCCGAAAGGGGTGAATTTTTTTCCCCATTATCAGCAGCAAATACATGTTCTCCTCCCGTTTTCGAGGATAAATGTGTTTCCCGGTGATAATAAAAAAATTCACCCCTTCCGGGGGCGAGTATTAGTCGGTGGAAGGGTTGTTAGGGGTCGGACGCGATAATCAGCCCCAACACTGTGCTCAGCATCCTCGGAAACGGGAGGAGAACATATATTTGCCGCTGATAATGGGAAAAAAAATTCACCCCTTTCGGGGGCGAGTACTTCTTTCTACAGGGAAACCTAGTAAATCGCGTTTAACCCCTCTCGGGGGTGATTTTTGGCCGATTTGAGAGGTTGGGCCACCCCAACGAAAAATTCTGACGCCGCCATCGTGTTCAGCATCCTCGAAAATGGGGGGAAGGGAGTTTCATTCCGGATCAAAATATTTACCAGTCCTCCGACTCACACACGCCACTATGACCCCTACACCATCAGTTATAGTGTGAAATATAATTTTATGCAATATTTTTCGACACAAACGATTCAACATTTTTGTACAATATCCACTCGCGAGCAGATTAATCAAAATGACTCAAAAACGAAAAACGTGTCATTATTGTGCAATATTATTCCTATACTCGTATAAATTATTCAATATTGCACAGTTAATTTCAAACAATAAATCTTCATTAAATACTTGCGTAGTATACACACTTTACGTATTAGACACATAATTACATTGCGAAATATCAATTATTGCGCAAAAATATTGATCGTGTAGGGGCCTGTTAAGAACTAAATCTGAATCAATGATATAACATTAATATTTTATTTTCAATCTCGTTGTGATCAGACGTAGCTATTTAGATCCAGCGTTGATTAAATCAAATTTTAAATCTTTGATTAACTGGTTTATTCTATTCATATCCATGTTATTGAATGACTGTAAATGTTCATGGGTATTTGGATTGACAAAACAGTTATTATTTAAACAATTCTTTAATATCATCGTACGACGTTTCGTCTCTCTCGAGACTTCTTCAGGTACTGTAACAAGAATACAAAAAACAATAGATAAATATTATTTTACAAGTACAAAAGTCATGAAAATATAACTAACTCATTAATTTCCAATATAATATCTACAATACAAGTAAAATACAAAAGTTTTATCATTAACAAAGCAAAAAACTTATGTTACATTAATTCAGATTATAAATAAATTCAATCTTGCAAAAATTGTAAAAACAGAAACAATATTTACTTAGTAACAAAATGACACTGTAGCTAAAAAATAAATATTTACGTCGATTTCGAATTATTTAAAGTCAATACTAAAACTAAAATTCACAAGATTTCAAAATAATAAGTTTTTGTATTTTACTTGTATTGTAGATATTATATTGGAAATTAATGAGTTAGTTATATTTTCATGACTTTTGTACTTGTAAAATAATATTTATCTATTGTTTTTTGTATTCTTGTTACAGTACCTGAAGAAGTCTCGAGAGAGACGAAACGTCGTACGATGATATTAAAGAATTGTTTAAATAATAACTGTTTTGTCAATCCAAATACCCATGAACATTTACAGTCTTTGATTAACGTCTGAATAGAACTCTTCAAGTAAATAAAATTGTCGACCAATTTTTCTCAGACCATACGATATATTGACAAAAAATAATAAAAATACAAATCAATATAACACAAGATGATGAAATATCTAAAAAATATAAAAATTAATTAGTATTAAGTAATTTATTATCTAATAGATTTCACGCAATATTGAAACTTTGAATGATTAAAAAAATAATGAAAAATAATTATTAATTTTTCATTATTTTTTTAATCATTCAAAGTTTCAATCTTGCGTGAAATCTATTAGATAATAAATTACTTAATACCAATTAATTTTTATATTTTTTAGACATTTCTGAAGAAGATCCCAATCCGGATCGAAACGTCATCTTGTGTTATATTGATTTGTAATTTTATTATTTTTTGTCAATATATCGTATGGTCTGAGAAAAATTGGTCGACAATTTTATTTACTTGAATAAATCAAATTTTATTGTTTTATTGAAATAACGCTTCTTTTGCGAAAGAAGTGTTACTTCTTACTTAAAACACACTAAGCATTGCTTTAATCAAGACTGGATCTAAATACGTCTGATCACAACGAGATTAAAAATTAAATTTAACTTGTGAGTTTCTTAATTGTAGCTCACAACAACCCAAAACAATGTTATGTTCGACAATGCACTGTTGTCTTAACAAAATCTTTGAAACTGTTTTGCGCAAGCCTAAACTTAACCAAGCGTGACCTAGATGTGAGGGTTGTATTTTTGTGTTCACACCGTATGTACCATGCATGTGCACACTGACAGTGGAAGATAAAAGAAGACTGTACAAGGAAGTAAGTGGAATGAGAGCGTCAGTCCAGGCTATCTGAGTTGCGACAATATATTCCATTTATCATAACCAGCAGCATCCGGACTATATGCTCTCGTTCTGGAAAATTCATAAATTGATCACAAGTTATTAGTTCAATCTATTCTCAACCGTTGTTTATATCCTCTCTGTATTCTATGTGGCTGACTGTGAAAACGTCAGAAGATTTTTATTAGAAAAGGACATCATACTTCATATTAATTATAATGTAATAACTCCGGAACAGTTATTCGTTAGAAATCATAATATCGACTCAGTATTTAATATTATTATATTACGATTTAACACGCAAATTGAATTTATTAATGCCCATATTCACCGAACCGAAATAGAAGTCACTAATCTTGGAACAAATTTATTCGTTAGAATAAAATTTCCTTTTAATTCACCAAGCAAAATATCAGGTAGAAAAGTTAGTTAAATAATAAATATAAACTGCACTATAGTCCTTGTTCTTTCTGTTAAATATTTTGTCGTTAACCTAAAAGTCCGACCGATGGCGTTAGTGTAAACGTCAATAAAAAGTTTCACAAAATAACAATTTGTTATCCTAACCCAATTGCACGGAAAACTTCCACCAACTTTAAAGTTTTACAACTATACACTTCGCAAAACGTTAATAAACAGAACATAAATAAATTCACAAGAGCAAACTGCAGACATAATACTCCACGTTTATAGGTTAGGTATTATGATTCATGTGGCGGCCATTATTATTTCATTGGGCGAAAAAATATTTATACTGTCGAAGTAAGACAGAATAGATCTACACCTACAGTAGGCATAATCATGTTTGGTGAATTGAATTATTGCTATTTATTCGGAGGAATAGCTATTTGAAGAATAAATGAACTGAATAAGTAACTACTTACGTTCGGTGAATATGGCCATAAAATGATTATTTAACATTGGGATTTAATACACAAATATTTTTAAAGCATTAATTCAATGTAAACATTTACCTCATAAGATACTTTCTGCACTTATTTGGATAACTATTCCTTACCAAGTACCACCATTTTTTTTTCATAAACATGTAAGTTTTGAACCTGCTCACGTTTGGGATCATCATCAAGTCTTTATGGTCTGTACGTTTCTAATACCGTCAAAACGCCAAAAAGTTCAGCTCATCTGGGTCTGTTTTAAAAATGTATCCTATAAATATTTCTTTTTACACGCTTTATATTAACTTCACTTGTAAGTTTGTATGTATGTATGTATGTATGTATGTCTGTATGTATGTATGTATGTATGTATGTATGTATGTATGTATGTATGTATGTATGTATGTATGTATGTATGTATGTATGTATGTATGTATGTATGTATGTATGTATGTATGTATGTATGTATGTATGTATGTATGTATGTATGTATGTATGTATGTATGTATGTATGTATGTATGTATGTATGTATGTATGTATGTATGTATGTATGTATGTATGTATGTTAATAACCTCCCTTTAGACTACAACTAGTGATTTATTACTGTAGTGTAATATGCCAGCACTGTAACTATAGTGGGTAGTCGTGTGGTCTAAACTCTAAAGCACCGGTTCGCTGACGTCAACTCTCGGAATCACAGGTCGTGGGTTCTTATCCCGGCCACGCCGAAAAAAAAATTCTTTTTTTCGGCAAATTTTTGACAATAAATCGAACTAAAAAGTGGAAAATAAATATAGTACTAAAAAACACGCTTTATATCAAACTAAAAAGTGAAAAATAATTAATAGAGTTTAAAAAAAACTAAAAAACACGCTTTATATCGAACTAAAAAGTAAAAAATATTTTTTTTAAATAAGCTTAAAAAGCGTGGGGCGCTTTGTTCCACATTTTCATACATCGAGCGCCCCACGCTTTTTAAGCTTATTTAAAAAAAAAATATTTTTTACTTTTTAGTTCGATATAAAGCGTGTTTTTTAGTTTTTTTTAAACTATATTATTTAATTATTATTCTAATAAAAGAGTTTTTAGTGTCCGCCTGGTATTTTTTTTTCATTTTTTTCTCAATTCAAGAGAAAAAAACTTCTATTTTGGATAGCTTTTTTGCTCAGTAATAGGATTTTGACCTTTTTTCAATTTTAACTTTTAAACTACTTCTTTTATTTGTGTATATGCAAAAATATATTATTTCAACCCTGTATGAATCAGTCCTTGGAGAGACAGAGAAACTGAAACACAAGAGTCTCTGGCAGCTGTGGTCCTACCGACCTGCTGTCTGCAACATTTGACTGAACTAGCACTCATAGTTAAATGTCAACCGGGGATAGGAAAATGTTTGGATTTCATTTTGTTTTAAGTGTATATATAGATACTTCACTCTGTAGCAGATATATTATGTTATGTATATTGTATTCAGTGTAGACTAGTTATACATGTATTGTATATGCAAAAAAAATATTTTCATTTTAAATTATTCTCATTTTTTTTGTTTCCATTTTAATAAATATTTCTGCCTAAATCACTTGTATGTATTCATTTTTTGAACTATTTAAATATTTGCTGTAAAAGCTTATATGAATTTGCATTTTTAGTGAATATAATCGGAATAATTTATTATTGGATTTCTGGATGTGTAAGATTTATTGGTAGCTTCAAAATAAGCACTAATGATTTATGATTAGGAGAAATTATTCCATTTGTCATCAGTTTATTAAAAGATTTGTATAAAATAAGATATAAACGTTCCGCCCAAATATAGGCATCCTCAGTATGATAATCAATAAATTAAAAACTGTAAAAAATAAAGAAAATTATACACTGAGCAAATTTTTAGTACATTTTTTTTTTGTATTATACTAAAAAATTGTTCAGTTATCTAATTTTCTTTATTTTTTACAGTTTTTAATTTATCTATTTTTTATCATACTGAAGATGCCTATATTTGGGTGAAACGTTTATATCTTATTTTATACAAATCTTCTAATAAACTGACGAATGAAATGGAATCATTTCTCCTAATCATTAATACTTATTTTGAAGCTAAAAGCTAAAATGTACTTTCCTGAAATTATATAGAGGGTGGTTTGATAAGTCCGTGACTTTTTGAATTTCCCGCGCAGTAACTGTAATGTCGACACTGTTTCCGTCAAGTGCCATCTATTAGTAGATAACTGTCAAATTTTGAGCAAGCTATGACGTTTAGTTTATGTTTGACAGCCATTGAAAGCAGCTAACCTCGTTAATATTCACAAAAATGGAAAAAAGTGAATTTCGTGTGCTGATTAAACATTACTTTTTGCGCAAAAAATCCGTTAAGGATACTAAGGAGAATCTAGATAAATACTATGGGGACTCTGCACCGTCGATTTAAATGGTTAAAAAGTGGTTTACTGAGTTCCGTTGTGGCCGCAGTAGTACAAGTGACGCCGAACGTTCATGTCGCCCAAAAGAAGTCGTTACGCCAGAAGTTGTTGACAAAATCCACGCAATGATTTTAGAAGATCGAAGATTGAAAGTGCGGGAGTTGGCTGAGGCTGTTAACATCTCAACTGAACGGGTGAATCACATTTTGCATGAATATTTGGACATGAGAAAGCTGTCGGCACGATGGGTGCCACGATTGCTCACGATCGACCATAAACACTACCGTATGACCAGTTCAAAGGAGTGTTTGCAGATGTACAGCCGCAATCCAAACGAATTTTTGCGCCGTTTCGTTACTGCAGATGAGACATGGATCCATCACGTCACACCAGAGACCAAGCAACAATCGAAACAGTGGGTTTCTATAAATGAACGTGTTTTCTGGGATTCACACGGTGTAATTCATATAGATTACCCTGAAAAAGGCAAAACTATCAACGGCAAATATTATTCAGAGCTGCTGGATAGATTTGACACTGATTTAAAAGAGAAACGACCGCATTTAGCAAAGAAAAAAGTGTTGTTCCATCAGGACAATGCACGCGTGCAATTGATGAAATTTTGCCATGGTGACTACGCAGTTACCATGGCAAAATTTCATCAATTGGGCTACGAACTGCTACGCCACCTACCTTATTCTCCGGATTTCGACCCCTCTGACTATTTCCTGTTTCCAAACCTGAAGAAATGACTTGGCGGTAAAAGATTCAGGTCGAAGAAAGAAGTCATCGCGGAAACAAACGCTTATTGAGAAATCTTATTATTTAGAAGGAATAAAAAAATTAGAAACACGATGGATTAAGTGTATCGAGCTAAAAGGAGATTATGTAGAGAAATAAAATGATATTTTGCCGAAAAACTGATGTTTTCAAACCACCCTCTATCATACTTAGTTTCTCACAATCAATTTTCAGAGAATTTGTTGAATAAAGATTAACTCTCATTAATGCTTCTTTGTCAATCATTAGAATATTAAAATCTATTCTGCTTTAATATAGTATATTTCATAATAAGATTGGCAGTTGTTCAAAAGCTTATTATAATTTAATATCAAAGACAAATTAAACTTCTAAGGTACCTATATTATTACCATACAACATAACTACTAATATTATGTCTAATAGGTCATATGCATGATTTTTTTTTATATTTTTAATAGATTATTTAGTCAACCATAATACGGAAAAAAATTGATAATCATTTAAAAATGTAATATTATCATAAGAAAAAAAATATTAAATTCCACATTCAAAAATAGACAGTTTAAACAATCGGCCATGTTCGCGGGCTTATGTGACGTCATGATATACGATGGATGCCAACCTTGATGTCAAATTGTCAATGTTCTAAATGAAGTTTATTTGTTGTTTTCTCTAAATACTGACATAATCTTACTGTGAGACGACACAGTCGTCATGAAAACTGTTGTTGATATATACTCTGACGTCACGATGCGTTTTGAAAATTCGAAAGTAGTGATTATTTTCTACATTTCTTTTTTATTATTTGTATTTTTTTCAGTGATTAGATTAATAAAATAACCATTACGTTATGATCAAGAACTAAAATATATTTCGAAATAAAAATTTTAACCAATTTGGATTTTTATGCATATGACCTATTTCCTGTTTCATCGCAAATGTTCATTTTTAGAATAATTTTGGTTATTTTTATAATTTTTGTTCATGTTTTATGCATTTTTGTTTTCTAGCGATCATTTTAAATTTTGCTTATTACAAGACTGAAACAACCAATTGTTTCAACTGTATTTTGTTATTACATTTTCGTTCAAATAATTATGTAACTCCGTGGTACAATGGCATTCTTTCTCAAAAAATTAAACTCATTCAATATCAAGCATTGAAACAAATCACACCGCATCGCAAAACGCATTTATCAAATACAAGTATTATTCTTTTTGTTATATTACTTTTTTAAGAATTCTTTTTTGTTCAATAAAAGTTATCAAAAATTATCGCATTGTTCTTTAGTGAACAATTTTTGATTGTAAATTATTGCGCTGCAAGGTTTCGTTACACTAAAAATTTTACTTCTAAACCGCATTAATTCTTTAGTAAAATAATCAATTCCAAAACATAACAGACTTTTTTTAAAATCGTGTACTCTGTAAAATTTGTATTTTTGATGTTATCAGGTTTGTAGCGTGCGCTGACCCCAACGAAAATAAATGAGTTTTGTACACATTGGCCGTTTCAATGTAACTTTTTCTTTCAGTACTTTGAGTTATTTGTATAATTAGATGGGAATTATTTTTTAATTATTAAAATGTACAGCCAAATTTACCGCCGTCGTCGAAATGAATGTTGAATTCAACTGTATGTAGCTAATTTTCTATTCAGCGTACTTAGTTAAGAGAATAATACGACAGAGTCATTTGTAAAGAGCGCCCCGCATCACAAAAGTACAATCAGTAGGAATGGAAAACGGAAATGTAACGGGGAGTGGTGCGGTGTCGGTATGTACTAAATGTGATTATTTAACACGCTTATTATAATAGTTCTACTTTAGACTAACGAATCAAGTTTTCGTCGGGCGAACGGTAATGCGCAAAGTTTAGAGCCAGGAGAGAGGTTCGGTTCTCAAACACTTCCACCATCGCCATCATCGTCGCCGTCTTACATTCCACTTCGTTACCCGCCCTTGCTCTGTGTCTATATATCGGGTGTTTTTTTTTAGAATGATAGAACTTTCGATCGGGATAACTGTGATTTGATAGAAGGTAGAAGCCATGTTGTTTTGACATTTTTGTTCAGTAAGCATTGACAAATTATCATGGAAAGACTCAAGTCGCAACAACGTTTAGAAATTGTTGAAATTTATTTTCAAAATCAGGGTTCTCTTCGCCAAACTTACAGAACACTTCGTGAAATTTATGGGTTATATAATCGTCCATCAGAGCAGCTTATTCGTCGAACTATCGATATATTTCAGGTAACATTTTCTCTACTCGATGCAAAAACAACAACAAGACAAAGAACTGTACTTACCGAAGAAAATATTGTTACACACTCCCCGTTGGGACGACAAAGAATTTCGTGCAGATCATTCTAACAATAACAGATTGTTGTGGGACAACAATTGGGCTTTTGAATGAAATTTTTTTTTGTCATAAATGGAAAGATCGTATATAAGTTTTATAACAAAACTATTTTTCTTTTTTTATTTTCGTTATAATTCAAAAGTTATATCAAATTAAAAATAAATTTTTGTATCCAGTTCCGAGAACGCGCCGACATTTTCCGAACATAATGTGACGTCATAATGTTTTAGTCAATACACATGTAGAAGCCATTGATAGTGTACTGCGTATATACATTTTACCATTATGACGTCAAAACTGTCAAAAACAATTTTAGTGCGTTTGCAGTCACATGATTTTTTTTAATATTTTATCAATTTTAAATTGCTTATAATCAATGTAAAAAAAGTTTTTTGAAAGTTTTTCGCATCGATTATCAATATTATTTATAATAAAGTTTTAAAATACAATAAAAAAATCGATAATTATTTTTTTTTCAAAATCCTAATTGCCTTGTTGTTCTGACAATGATACACAGATTGTTGTAGAGCAACAATCGGCTTGTTATTCGAATAATGACACACGGATTTTTCTGGAGCAGCAATCGGCTTGATTGTTCAGACAATAACAATATGCGTATGTAAAAAGGCTTTGTTGCCAAATTCCAGACAAAATTAATGCAAGAAAAAGAAAGAACTATCCGGTGGATATAGAAACCACGGCGATATCTCAGTAGAGGACAAGCATACAGTGTGTTTCATCGAGTTAGCAATCGACAAATAGTTGTGACATAAATTGACAGTCAGTTCCGTCAACAGTACTGAGGTAACTGCTGAGGTAAATAGATAAATGAACTGTGTAAATAAGTGTGCTAAATAAATTTTGGTGTGTTCCTATGTCGTAAATATTTCGTGTAGATACATAAATAGGGACTGTATCCTTCATTATTTTTTGTTTTATTTTATTTTTTATTTAAGCGAAAAAAATCTTCAAGGCACGTTACTGGATTCCCGTGATGGACGAACTATACCTACAAGCCTGTACGGAACCCTCGGTGCGCGAGTTTGACTCGCACTTGGTTTTTTTTTGCACTACCCGCTATAAGACAGTTTTTTTACACGCATGTATACAGACATATAAAGTGAACATTTGTGCAAAAGTAAACTGTCAAAGATTTAGAAAATGAACTGAAAACCAGCAAGTTTATAGGATGTACGTGCAAAAATACCGTATATACCTCGTGTAGATCGTATTAGGACACAAGGTACCTATACAACCTACTATTTATAACAATTATTTAAGGCTATGTATATACCCAACACCAACTCATATTTATAATTCGTTGAAATGAGACATCTTAGCTTCCGATACCATAGAATTTTCTGTATCGGAAATGTATGACGGAAATGACGTCACTGAGGTTATAATAAAATTTTTGCGACATGTATTGGAAGTTGTTCTGAGTGCTAGACAGATTACACTGTAACTTTACATCGTAAAGCTTTTTTATTTCACATATTATAATTATGATTGTTATTTCTATTAAAATATTATAGATTTAGCTTCGCAAACGTCAACAGATCATCTTTACTAATATTATAGAGAGAGAGAGCAATTTTTGTGAGTTTGCGTGTATGCGGAGGGTAATCTCCGGAACCGCTGCATCTATTTGAAAAATTCTTTCAACATTTGAAAGGTACGTTACTCCCGACCAACATAGGCTATATATTATATATTATATTATGTGAAAATTAGCTAAAGTTATGATAACATTCGTCAACTAAGTCGGAAAAAGTCGTGCCTCTTGAGAACTTCCACGGCGTGCGCTGCGGGAACAGTTAAAGTTACACAAAAATAATGGCTGAATTTGTTCCTCTTGCAAAGTTCTAAGAAAAAGTCCGAGACAGCATATGTCTATCTTCTTTCAAATTTGATAAGAAATAATGAACTATTTACGAAGCATTTTTAATCGATATAGTGTTAATCTATATTTAAATAAATTTATTATTTTATGTATTTAATTTAAAACATGAGGCTCGGGTATGCACAGGGAGAACCTAACAAAACAAATGATGTATTACGAGCAGAGTCTGGAAAACAATGTATGTTAGATACGTCAAAATAATTACGATTCACACTGTAAATCACCAATTTGGAGAGTAAGTTATTTAATTTGAAAGGAAGAGAAAGGATAGTTATAATTTCAGTGGGTAGTTTTAAGTAATATTTCAGTTTTTTATATTTCTATTTTTTTTTATAATTTATACTAAGCCTATAAAGAGAGAGTGCGAATTTTGTGAGTTTGTGTGTATGCGGAGGGTAATCTACGAAACGACTCATCCGTTTTCAAATTCACCAATATTTCAGGATGAACATAGGCTATATATTATCGCGTTAAGGGGTTAGGTGGGTTTCAAAATTTCAAAAAATCGATTTTTTTTTGCTTATCTTATAATTCAATATGTTTAGAATATTCTCTTAAAGTTTTAAAACGATCTGAGTAATATTCTAAGAGATATAGCCTTCGGATGTTCTACCCTTCAGGCTATGTTATTTGAATGTAAATTTTTAATCGCGTTTTTCTCGAAACTACGTTTTTGAAATCGGTGGTCACGATTTCTCGAAAAATTATGAACCGATCTCTTTGAAATTTTGCACAATTCTTCAAAATAACATTATCTCGTGCTTGAACGAAGGATATTTTTTTTTCTATTTTAAGTGAGTTTTCAAGGCCATGAAGGGTGCAAATTTTACTCAAAAAAAAGGGTTTTTTTGTTCTCAATGCCGCCAAAAATGCAATTTTATTTATTTATTTTTTTCCTTCTTCCAAGCACAAGCTTTAAGCATCTACTAACAGAAAATTTTTGGTTTTTGCATTTCCGATGAATCTGTCATGAGTTATCCTGACCACGCCGATAGAACTTTTTTTTGAGGGGTCACAGGACACGACGTGCCCACGCCTTAATTTTCAATATTTTTTAATGAAAATTTCACAAACTACTTATGAAATAATATACCTTTTATATGGTAAATTGATGGAATGAAATATTTTGTTGGTTAAATAAAAAAAAATCGTAAAAATGTACCTGTTTTGAGCCTTTGAAACCCACCTAACCCCTTAAAATAAAAGCGTTTTTCGTGGAGACCAATTTTCAAACGTAAATCGACGAATAAACGGTAACAATCTACAAATTCGGGAAAAGCCGGACTGAGCCACTAGTAGAACTGTAAAAGTAACGAGAAATTGAGTACCCGTATGTATTCGTTACTTAAACAACCAGTACCCGTTACTTTCGTATCGTTACGTTACTCGTTACTTTTCATACGGCATACAATCGTATACTAACAGCACCAAGCATGTACCATCGCATACGTAATACGGTATGACTTCGTTCGTATAACGTATAACCTCATCGAACGAGTCGAACTGACATGGATGCGAGTAACGAAATGAATTTGTAAGTAACGATTCGTTACTTCGAGTCAGACGATGTACCCGTTACTCAGTAACGAATACATACGGTTTGTTACAGCTCTAGTCACTAGTATAAATACGGTCGAGTCATTATTTTGAAATTTCGGAACAATGGATAAATCTTAAAATCACACAATTGAGAAGATCCTTAACTCCTAGCGAGTCCAATGACTTGATCAGGAATAGATATTGAGACCCCATCAAACCTCACGTTTGAGAGTAGTGCTGAGAGTAAAATACGCCCTGTATATAAACACATCTATAGACATAAGAACACCCACACGCATACATTATAATGTATGTTTGTAAAGAGTACGCGCATCCACAGACGAACCTCGCAACCCGAACAAACACTACTACTACATGTTCATTCACAAAATGAATGATTGCTAATAGGATATTTCGTAGCAAAGGTAATTTCTCTCAAATAAGGACAAGGATAACCTCTTGGAAGTGCGGGCTAATTGATTTCAACTTAATAATAGAATATTACTGAGCAATTATTATGATTTTCTAACAATTGTATGTATATACGTAACTAAAAGGCATAATTTCTTAAGACAAACAGAAAACATAACTGAATTATTTATTAAACTTGGACTCATTGGGCGTGGAGCTTTTTGTTATCACCCAATGTCGCCACAAAAAACGTATTCCAAATAAGTTCACTTTATTAAATACTAGACGTTACCCGCGTCTTTGCACGCGATTGAGACGAAACACGGATGCATTCCCATTATTTCACACAGTTACTCCTTTCTCGACGTAGACCTCCCTAATAAATTTCAAAATTGATGACGTTCACGTGATCAACGTTCTGATAAATCCTGAGAATGACACCCATATTGATTTTTACACTATTTACCTCTTTTTACCCCTTGAAGGGTTTTTTTTTAAACACGAAACACTTGTTTTTTTATTTGTTGAGAGGAATAATCTTGCGCTGCACTTTCAGATTGATAGGTCTATCTTATATGAATTTCTCCATGCAAATTTTGAATCCCCATTACACCCTTTTAAGGGTTGAAATTTCAAAAATCCATTCTTAGCGGATGCCTACGTCATAATAGCTATCTATGTTTTAAATTTCAGTCCAATCCGTCAAGTGGTTGGAGATGTGCGCTGATGGATTAGTCAGTCAGTCAGTCACGGTTTCCTTTTATATATTTAGATTATGACGCGAGACTTCAATAATACGACATTATAATATTGAGGGGCGGCGTAAAGTAATTCGTGATAACGTTTTTTACATACACAAATCCAATTCTAGTAGGAAAAATTTCACAAAATTGAATCCATAATATTCATTACATCAGCAACAAATTTGATAAACAATATACCAACACATCCTAATTCATTGTGTCAATATTATTTTTTTTTTTATTTTCAGTTTAATGTTTTTACCTGTAATCCTGGTTTTGTTAGACTCAAAATAAGCCGCGTATTAAAAAAGTAAGCCAAATAATAAGCCGTTGAAAACGATGAGATTTCCCTGAAAAGAGAATTTAAGCTGCTTAATTAACAAATGCATCATTTATGTTTGGTTGTTCAGCACGTATTTAAAAGAATGTCTATAATATTTTTCAAAATAATATGAGACAATCGAAAAAAACTAATACTAAGAAATTTCAGGATGTATTACTATAGATACAGGAATGAATATTTTAAAAATCTCTATACCTGACAACTACTCAGATAGTTGTCGTTGGGACGATTTTTACAAATCCCCAATTTCAAGCTCTGTTCTAAAAATTTATAAAACGTAGCAAAGAAAAATTTTGTTTATTTTTAAAAGTAATGCAAATTGGAAGTATGCACTCATGATAGTCCCATTACACTGGCAGTTATTAGTCTAGAAAAGAAGCATGTGAGACATCATTAAACAATATATTTGTTGATCCCTCGTGTGGAAGTACGAAGGTAGACGCAAAGAAAATCTCGCTGTACTTAGATCTAAAAGGGCCTATTGTTTATCTGGGATCTATTTATAATAAATTCTTAATTAAACAAATCCCATATCGAAACCTAGACGATATTATTTTTTGAAAAGAAAGAGATATGTTGAAACTGGTTTCATATTTTTTACTTAAATCAGTTAATAGTAATAGTACAGTAATAGCTACATAGCTAGTGCGTGAATTAGTGTTCCATTATAATAAGCTAGGTTTAACAGTCACCCAAGTCATAAAGTAATATATATGTATAGCAATATGTGTAAAAAATTAAACTTTTACCATTATCGATTGAAACAGATGAAAAATATTTTTGACCAAAAAATTTTGCTGACATTCTATTATGCGTACATTGCATCTACAATCAATTATGCTATTATTAAATGGGGAATGTCGATAGATAAAGACCGAATATTTATCATTCAAAAGAAAATAATAAGGTTAATTTTTAACTTAAAACGTGGAAACTTATCGACCATCTTTAAGAGCAATAGTATTCCAACTTCTTACGCAGCCGACAACAAAAATAGAAACAATAGTGCTTATAATACGCGCCCAAAGAATTACAGCATAAACCATAACACGACTTTCTTTGAAAAGAGTTCCACCTAGGTATCTTGGTTATAAAATGTATAACAATGTCTCAAAATCAATAAGTGATTCCAAAGATTTTGATAATAGGCTGAAACAATACATAATTAATATAGTTCCATATTCTATAAACGACTTGCTATCGGATTAATAAAATTATTTTAACGTGTTTTAACTGTGTGACGTTTTGTATCCATTTCATATAATGGCGCAACAAATAAATTGGTCGATAATTTTATTTATTGGAGACGTTAATCAAAGATATGAATTATTGTATTTTTTCCACGCCTATAAAATAGCTGATTTTTACCTAATTTTGAAAATGTTGACAGTTCAATTTTGAGAAAAATCACTTCTAATTGTAAGCTGCGTTCAATTGTCATGCGGTTAGACTATGATTTGCTATAAAATTAACAGTATGTTTCTGTTGAAGTTCTGTTGTCAACCCGTTATTATTGCAACAAAATTAGTTTCTCCAGTCCTGTACAAAAGTGAGAAATAACGCTTTACTGCAGAATCATTGCTTTTGTGAGACTTGGAACATTTGAGTGATTGCGGTGTTGATGAAGGCAGGGGTTGGGGCTAGCAGTTTGTGCCAATAAGCACACTGGCGTTCGTTATCAGCTAACTTGAAAAACTCGTATTTTTATGTCAATAGAATTCAGACTTCTGTATATACTCAATTATATTAAATATAATATTATTATTCTTTTTTCTATTTAAACTTTTGTGAATTGAAACTATTTTGATGAATAATAAAACCTTTATTAATAATTGTGTGATTATTATATTTGGTTGGAAAATTTGTAGCTTATGAATCAATGAACAAAGTAGTACTTTTGATGTCTTAGCTATTTATCTAACGTTTCGGAAAATGTATTGCCATCTTCAGAGATAATAAGCAGTCAAATAATAAAGTACATTGTTAAATTTAAGATTGAATATTTTTTGATCACAGAATTCATTTTACTATTGTTATTATACAATTTTAAATTATTACAATTTAACTATTAAATTTTATTGTCGCCAATCTGCGTTTCATTGCAAATTGCAATAAAACCCAGATTAGCGACAATAAAATTTAATAGTTAAATTGTAATAATTTAAAATTTTATTTCTTGCGCTGGTTTAAATATTTCTCGATACTCATTCGATTTTTCTCTGCTATTTTAAATATACGCTTTTAATTTTTTTTTTTAATACAACGTTACCGAAATAGCACAAAGTAAATGTAAAGTTTGTTATCACTTTATTTTTTTTTAATTCATTTACTGATCGTGATAAGTATTTCTAAATAATTTTACTTATCAAACATAGGGGAAGGTTTCGATCTTTGGACCGACTCTTTCAGTGGACCAACTAAATATATTAAAAATTCGCATACTGACAATATTCTATTAAGTCACCTGTCACAAAGTACCGTCACTGCCCCCACCGGAAACCACGGTAATTTCAGAGCCGCCGCGATGCGCGGCACCATTGACGCATGTGAGAGTGTTTACGACGTTGAAAGCATAAAAATCAAGCGATAATAAAGCGAATTATTTGATTGGAAAGGTAAAAAGATGAATAACATATTTTTATTGAGTAGTTTTAAGAAATATTCCAGTATTTTTTATATTTCTAATTTGTTTTATGGTCTTTTCACATGGATTTGCCGAAATCCATTAATGGCAGCTTAGTGGTTCAATCAAGGCCACCTTGGTCCAAAGAAAATCGTTTTCTTGATTTATTTCAAAAACCATTACAGTTTATTGAAAATATAAAAGGCTAGTAATAATAGCATTAGTAATACATAAAAATCATCAAACGGTTTTAAGTTATCACGCAGACTTTACGAGATAATAGGCAAGGAAATTAAGTGATCCAATCATAGCAAACTTCCCTTAAACTACCGAAACAAATTAGAATTTTCAGACACAAATTTTCTTTTTTTAAAATTACCTAGCTAGATGAATAAAATTGTAGCTTGCTACTAACAAATACGTTATTATTGTATTTTTGAAAAGAACACATGACTATGTTTCTAATCAAACTTTTATGAAAATGCTTGCAGCCTGTAGGTTTTATGGATAATAAATAAATCAAAAAGCTGAACTAGACGAGAAACTTTGATCGTTTTTATTTTCCCTGTTACATCATTTTCTGATTCATTTATCATATGTACGTCTGTCTTATATTTCCCATCTACTTTTCTTTAAGTTTGTTTCTGAACACAAAATGTCGAAATGAAGAAAAATGCTCAGCAAACTTTTGTGTAATAATTATTAGACTTTTTTTATTCCAGACAGTACTACAAAAATGTTTTTTATCTTATGAATATGATGATTAAAAAAACTTACAACTTGAAAAAGTAGGTCATAGTGTGAATCAATATGTATATATTACAAACTAGAGTGTGTCGATGGATATAATAATTAATTAAATATTAATATCAACGTATGCGATAATTAATATTTTGTATGGTTAATTAAACAGTAAAATGATATGAAAAAAAATTAAACCCACATAACTAATAGAACGCTTTAGAAAACCAGAACTGCTCTCTAAAAACTACTGCCCCCATCTTCGGCGAATGAATAGAATATGAATTGCATATCAATCGTAATCAAGAAATGTTTATACTTTAAAACTACTGCACCGATTAAAAAAAAAATCAGTTACGATTAACGTTTTACGTTTTAGCTTACAATTTAATGAAAATATATCGAAAATTCTGGTTTATAATTTTGTGTAAAAAATAGCATCTGGTCACGTTTAGGCTATAAATTTGCCCGATGAAAAGTTCGAAGTGGAAGCTCTACAAACCAAGGGGGTAAATTCATGTTTCAGGATAAGTGCCAGGAGATCACTAGAAGAGCAACTCTATGACGACACTTTCTGGCCAGCAAGGACTGTAGTTAAGAGGTATTTATTTCGAAGACAACAAGCAGCAAACTTTCGGAGTCAGGAAAAGTAGTGTGCGTACTAATGATGTGGAAGGTATTAGTGTTTTGAATTTTAATATACAGTGCTTACGAAATAAAACTAATGAATTTCAGGTACTATTAAATCAATATAATAAATTAGATATCGTCTGCTTAACCGAGCACTGGCTTAAGTCCACTGAGATCCAATTTTTAAAATTAGAAGGTTTTTATATAGGTAACGTGTTTTGCCGTACAACTTATATACATGGCGGCGTTCTAATATTGCTTAAAGAAAACATAAAATGTAATAAACTGTCACAAATTGATATATTTTCTATAGAAAAACATTATGAGTGCACAGCTTTAGAACTTATTGATTTTAATTATATAATACTAACAATTTATAGGTCACCTGATGGGGACTTAGACATTTTTTATAATAACTTATTAAACACCCTCTCAATGTTAGACAAATTAAATAAATATATTATAATCTGTGGGGATTTTAATATCAATTTTCTTAATAATTTTGACGCTAGAGAAATTAGTGAAATTTTAAACTCTTTTTCAATAAATATCTTATTTAGTGACGCTTCTAGAGTTACAGTTAATAGTGCCACTTGTATAGACAACGTCGCTTGTAACATTAACAAAACATACTGCACTACAGTTACTATAAATACCCATATGTCTGATCATTTTGCACAATATGTTCTATTCAAAATATGTGTCAAACAACATATTTCAACAAATTTTTCACGTATTAAATTAATTACAGAAGACACTAAGCAATACTTTTTATATTATCTTCAGCAAATCAATTGGAATGTGTGTCTCCTTGAAGAAGATATTGATATGGCCTTTTCCACTTTCAATAATTACTTTATAAAGTGTCATAATCAAGCGTTTCCTGAAATCAATGTGTCCGAAAAACGCATCAGAAATAAAAGAATTCAAAGTAATTCGTGGATCACAAAAGAGATACTTGATATCAAAGAAACTCTAAATTTCATAAATGAGCTTTACATGATTTATAAAACGGAATTTCTTAAAAACCTATATAAAAAATACCAACAATTTTACAGAGAAATCTTAAGTAAATCGAAACAATCATGTTACGATACCTATATAAATAAATCCAAAAATAAATCTAAAGCGGTTTGGAACATTGTTAAACAGGAAACGTTTTGTCATGATAGAAACAAACAAGAGATAGATTTAAACGCAGAATCATTGAATATTTATTTTTCTAAGGTGGGTGAAATGATCTCGGCAAGATTACCAACTTGTAATATAGATCCTATCTGTTACTTAAAAAGCGGCACACTAAAAGAAGATTCACGATCATTTTTTCTAAATCCAGTGGACAGTTTTTCAGTCAATAGTGCTATTATGAAATTAAACAATACTTCCTCCAGAGATGTCTATGGCGTAAATGCTAAAGATATAAAATTAGCTAGTCCAATCATAAGCTCTGTGCTTGCAGAACTAATTAATAAATGTTTTACTAATGGCATTTTTCCTAACTGCTTTAAATTGAGCAGAATTGTCCCAATTTATAAGAAAGGTTTAAAAAATGATCCTAATAATTACAGACCGATTGCAATCTCACCCACCTTATCTAAAGTTATGGAAATTATAGTTAAAGAAAGACTTGAAAAATTCTTTGATGACCTCAATATCTTCTATGAGCGTCAATACGGGTTTCGTAAACTTCATTCTACTAATAAAGCATTAATTCGCGTAATCAGTGATATTCTAATTTCTTATAAGGATAACTGCAATGTTAATATTACTCTTTGTGACTTAACAAAAGCTTTTGACAGCGTCTCGCATGAAATTTTAATAAGGAAACTGGAATTCTATGGTTGTAGAGGTATTGTCAAAGAATTTTTCAAGTCTTATCTATCAAATCGGTATCAAAAAGTATCTGTGCTTAACGATGAATCACAGTACCGGGAAATACATTGCGGTGTTCCACAAGGATCCATACTTGGACCACTGTTATTCATTATTTATATCAATGATTTACCTAATAAAATTACAAATTCACAATTATATCTATATGCAGATGACACATCTTTTATTACTGTTCATAACGATATAAATAAATTACAAGAAATGTCTGCAAAAACTCTTGAAAATGCGTCGGATTGGTTTTCGAGTAACAAGCTATTACTTAACAAAGAAAAAACGCAACAATGTATTTTCCGTTACTGTGGTTCAAGTACTAGTACAAATTATGTCAAATTTCTGGGTTTGAATATTAACAATGACATGAAGTGGAAGGAACATATTAACTATGTAAGTAACAGACTTACAACTGTAATTTTTTTACTCAGAAAGATATCCTCATGTTGTTCAGAATCTGTCATTAAAAATGTATACTATGGCTTATTTCATTCAGTTTTATCCTATGGAATACTACTATGGGGAGCAGCTCCTGATGCTGTGAGAATTTTTAAATTGCAAAAACGAGCGATTCGCATTATTGCCAAAAAGAAGTCAACCGAGCATTGTGCTCCTCTATTTAAACATTTTAACATATTAACATTGCATTCGCTGTACGTATTTGAAAACCTAATGTATGTAAAACAAAACTTGGATATTTATGAAACTGTAAATCAAATACATTCTCACAGCACCAGAAGCTGTTCTGACATAAGAGTACCTTTTTATAATAACAATAAATTAATCAATGGTCCCAACTTTTGGGCACCCAAATTTTATAATCACCTTCCAAATAGTGTAAAGGCCTTACCACTGAACATTTTCAGAAACAAAATTAAAAATATGCTGCAGAATATGTGCTTATACAAATATACTGATTTTTTATGTACTTAGTAACTGGTTAAACAAATTTTACGTAATTACTTTTAAGATGTATTTTTGTATTCTTCTTGACGTTTTTATACCAATATGGTCACTAAATATATATATATATATATCTATATCTATATCTAATAATATACTGTAATATTGTTTCTCTTATATAATAAAAGCTATAAGCTCAGTTGGGACTTTTTACGGAACCTCAAAAATAATAAAATAGCTAAAAAACCTATTAAACTAAACTGTTTTATTGTGCGACCAATAATGTACTAAAAACTAGAAAATAATTATGAGAATTATGAGTCATAATAGGGAGCTTTGATTAAACTAAAATAAAATCATGGGGTATATTTATAGTTACAGTATGGTCGAAGAAGACAGTCGAAATCTAAATATTATGATTTCCAGTCTCAGTCAAATGAAAGTTTTTCACTTAATGTGCCCCACGATTTTATTTCATTTTAATCAGAGCTCTCTATGCGGAATCATAATTATTTTCTGGTTTTTAGTACATTATCGATCGTACAATAAAACCGTTTAACTTAAAAGTTTTTTTACCTATTTTATTTTCAAGTTCTTAGTGCGCTTTATTAAAAGTGCGATTTGCATCCGGACGAAAGTCGGACCAGCCAGTTAGTTTAACCGTTTAACTTAAAAAGCTTTTTACCTATTTTATTTTTAAGTTTTTAGAGTGCTTTATTAAAAGTCCGATTTCCATCCGGACGGAAGCCTGGAACGGTCAGTTAATTACTATAATATTGTATTGTCATAAGAACTGCATCCGTATTAAAAATTTCAAATCAATCGGATAACGGGAATTAGTTGAAAAAGCTGTCGCAAGATTTAAAACTTAAGCAAAGTTATAAATAAACAAACAAACAAACATATAAACAAATATACGGAGTCGAACTAAATGAAACCATTAAAAAATAATAAGTGTGTTGTACTTGTAAACTACGGAAATATCTATTTTATTTAAGCGAGTGGAATTAAAATGTGCTATAATTACAAAAAATCAAACATTTAAAAACAGAAGTATTAACTTCCATTGAAATTCAAATTCGATGTATTGATTACATTTATATTTCAAAGTTTAAACAAAGCAAAAAATTACAAATTAATTAGAGAGAACACATAGATTAATTCCAGTTTACTTTCTGTGTACGCATATGAAACGTATTACATTCTCTTTTCCAGAAAAGAGCCGAAGGCGAAACATAAAAGTTCAAAAATTTCCTGATGTTTAAACTTTTACTTCGACCTTTATTTCCTTAAATAAAAGAAATTCACATAACAATCGATTAACTACTGAATAACTGCTTAAAATCGTGATTTTTAAAATCGAGGAAATATAAAATATTGGACACATATTTCAGATCATAGAAAAATTATATTTTTGGAGATTGTGTTCAGAATGCTTTAATAAATTTAATTTAATCTTTTTGTTGAATTTTTTGACGTTCACCCAAAAATCCGACCGATGGCGTTAGTGTAAACAACAAAAAAAAGTTACACAAAATAATAATGTTTTATCGTAACCCAATTGCACACAAAACTTTCACTAACTTTAATGTTTTACAACTATACACTTCACAAAAGTTTAATAAACAACACATAAATAAATTCACAAGAGCAAATTGCAGATATAATACTCCACCTGTATAGGTTAGGTATTATGATCTATGTTGCAACCATTATTATTTTATCAGGCGAATAAATACTTATACCCGGGAATTTGGGCAGAATAGATTTATACCTGCAGTAAACATAATTATGTTTAGTGAATTGATTTATCGCTTTTATTCGGAGGAATAGATACCTGAAGAACAAATGAACCGAATAAATAACTACTTATGTTCGGTGAATATGACCATAAGTTTGTTTATGATATATAGTAGGTGTATTTAATATTAATTGCAATGGAAATATATACGTATAGATAAATGATCTCTATTAAATTAGAAGCATATTTCAATATAATTCGTAAGAAATGTTATTTAATGGTTTTAAAAATGCATATACTTATTAGAATGTCATTTAATAATTTCCTATTGTATGGATTTGTGGCTAGAAAAGGTATCGGATTCTGAAAAATCGTTTAATCTTTACCATTTTGTGAGCCTGGCACATGTGTTTAAATCCTTGAAACTAAGCGGACGCTTTGTAAAAAAACAGGGAATTTTGCACGGATAAAACATGTTTGGTAAATTAAGCTTCTCATAAAATTGTACATAATATGACCATACCTACGTCACAACGGTTGCAGTTCAGGACTATAGGTATGCTGGCTGTAGATACAAGGTCCAATTCTTTAAGCCGGAAAACTGTTACAGTGTAACACCCAGTCGTGTTGTGGTTGCAGAAACGTATTGAGCAGTGTACCTGTAAATGTGCGTGTGTCATTGTATGTGTTAGAAATAGCTGAATACAATCTAATCAAATATCTCTTCAGAAAAGTATTTGAGCCGTTATAAATTTTTGTCACAGAGAATGTAATCTTGTATTGTATGGGGGTTTTAAATAGAGTGATAGAACTTTAAATTGAAAAAAAATCACTTAATAAATTAAGATTGAAGCCATTTTTTTTTTTATTTGAAAGATAATTTTTAATATTCAAGTTTTAAAAATAATTTCCGACATATTTCCACCACGACTAGCTCTGAAAAACCGCATTCGATCAGATCAATTTTAGGCCACTTTTTCGAGTAGACCTTATTTCATCAATAACACGAGTTATTTTGGCTTCCAAAGCGCCTATTGTTTCTGGTTTATTAGAATAAACCAATGACTTCACATAACCCCAAAGGAAATAATCCATATAGGGCAATTTTTCTTGTTTACGTAGCTATTCAACCAGAAATGAGCTTCATCACTAAACACATTTAAAAAAAAAAAGGTAGATCATCTTCAAGCGGTTTTAGGGCCCAATCAGCAAACAAACGACGCTTATTATAGTCAAGTGGCTTTAGTTCTTGAACCAGCTGGATCTTGTATGGGTGTAGATTAAGATCCTTACGCAAAATTTTCCATGTGGTGGATGCACAGAGTTCAACTTGTTGTGAACGTCGACGAATAGACAAATTTGGATCTTCATTAACACTAACACTTATAGCACCGATATTTTCTTCGGTACGTATAGTTTGTCTTGTTGTTTTTGCATCGAGTAGAGAAAAATCTGCCTGAAATCTATCGATAGTTCGACAAATAAGCTGGTCTGATGGACGATTATGGAAACCATAAATTTTACGAAGTGCTCTGTAAGTTGGCAAATATAACCCTGGTTTTGAAAATAAATTTCAATAATTTCTAAACGTTGTTACGGCTTGAGTCTTTCCATGATAATTTGTCAATGCTTACTGAACAGAAATGTCAAAACAACATTGCTTCTACCTTTTCTCAAATCACTGTTATCCCGATCGATAGTTCTATCACTCTAAAAAAAATACCCGATATAAAGAACAAACAACGAATTAAATAATTTTAAATAGTATGATTATTATTACAGTCATCTCTTAAATGCTTCTGAACTTTATAAGTTTTTACTTAGATCTATGCCTGTCGAACTTTTCGACTTGCTCATGCAATTATTTTTTGAAACACGAAAAATCGCTTTAACTTGTTAAAAACAAAAAATATAACGATGTTTTACATGTCATTTGAATGCCAAAAAAGTTACGGTTAATTTTAATTAAAAAATTTTTAATTTGCATTTGTTAGTATATTTATGATAAATTTATATATATGTAGGTTGTGATGGGTCTTACCCTAGCATTGGCGTTGCCACTTTGAACAGGGAACATATTGTAGAAAGATGTAATTTTATTTGGTGAACTGATTATGTAATTACAAATTTGAAAATTGAATTATAAATTCTATTTGCCAATAAAATAAAATAATAATATAAAATAAGACAATTTGGTACTATGGTATGATAAAATTATACGGGATACAAGGCTAAAATATTCAAACAGTTTTTATTCACTAGAACGTTATTTATTGGTCGACGTTTCGGTAAAATTAATAACGTTCTAGTGAATAAAAACTGTTTTTATTTTAGCCTTGTGTCCCGTATAATTTTATCATAAAATAATAATGGTACAAAATATTAATAATATAACTTTATCATCCGTATTTTTTACAATAAAATCAATTTTCTGTTATTGAAAATGCAAAATTGCGTCTGACAATAACGTAATTAGCGATAATTATTCATATTTAACAAAATTTGGACTATACCACAGTTTGAATTATTAAGCTTGGTAGATTCTTACATCTCAGAAATTAAAATTATAAAGAATATTCCTTCAAAATGCCTGACGTTAGTTCTATAACAACCTGAATATAAAACACCGTTCTATAATAAAAATAACATTTTATTATCAAAAAAGTAAAATTTGTCAGTTTTCGAATGCACTTACTTTGTCTAGAGACGGTAATGACCTTAGCTGTTGAGCGTCTGTAAACTACAGTCTGTCTTTCTGTTCATTTAGCAGAAGAAGTGCATATTCATCTCGATGCAAATGGTTGCATTTGTGCAGAAAACATCATTCAAATTTCAAGCGGTCTTTGTGTAAAGTTCAACTGAAACAAGTGAAGTGGTAACAACACATTAGGCCGTAGACTAGGATTAGTGTCCACAATATAAAGTGGGTTATGGGTATTAAATTTTTGTTCAAATAAGATAAATAATTTTCCAGCGAATGTACGACACAGTTGCGCATTTTTTTGTTGTATTAAAAACATTCTAGTAAATTGGGCGACAGGATCATTCCATCTTCAAACATATTGACATTTTGTCATATGATAATTAAAATAAAATGTCTGTTAACATGTCGGTGACGCGGATAACGACTAGTAATAAATATGATGATATTAGCTATTTGTTTACAATTTACATAATATAGTTTCACATATAAAAATTTATCAAAACATGCTTGTCAGCAACGTAAAAAAATTACTTCTGACAAGTCTTCAGTACAAAAAAAAAAAACAGTTTATTCTCTTATATTTATTTCCAAAACTATAAAGTTTAAAAATAATATTTTGAAAAGTTTCTTGGTAAACTAAATACAATAATAAACTGATATGAAAAATATACCAATGCAAAAAAAAACGTTTTGCGCATGCACCGATTTCTCTCAATAACAATGGGGCTCTTCATGTTTACATGTCAAACATTTTACCAAAATTTGGTTTCTATCCACTCAGCCGTTTGACCTGTATCGGGCTCACAAACAAACTAACAGACAGAGACGCATAGACTTATTCCAAAAATATGTATTTTGAACTCGGGGGACTTCAAAACGAAAAATAGTTGGCAAAACCAAAAGTGCACATCCCGCAAGTTTTCCACTGTATGATAAAAAAATAACAATTAAAAAATATTTTTAATAAATTTAAAAAGATTTAAAAATTTAAAGAAATAAATAATTGAAAATTGAAAAAATATTTTTTTTTAAGTTTGCAAAAATAAAAAAAATTAAGAACTATACATAATATAATATATAATTAATATCAAGTGGAATAAAATAAAACAAAATAAAAAGAAAAAAAAAAGAAAAAAGTCAATGATACCGTAAGGAATCGAACCCAGGACCTTGCCCTTGGGAATCCAACGGCATAACCATTACGCCACGGCTGCCTAATACGTCTAGTGGTGTTATCACGGTATACAAGTGTAGCACTTGTTTTATGGATTACACTATATTTTCACAGCGATTATTATATTGTTTTTAAACTATATTAGCTGTCAAAAATAATAAAAAATAAAACTGTTTATAAAAATTAAACTACTGAACACATTTTAGTGAATTTAAATAGGGTTCTGGTCTGATAGTAAACAAAGTGAATAAAATATAACCCAAGGCAATCCGACCAAAATTGCGATCTGTAGAGTCGTGACGTACGTACGTACATACGTACGTACGTACATACGTACAGACCAACCGACAACTGCTGTTTGTGATTTTCAATTACAATTTTAATAGTATTTATGAACTCAAATTGATTTAAAAATGGTTCTATTTTATAGATTAGAATCTCCTCTTTTCAAAAAGCTTCAATTTGAATGGATTTCGTGTGAAATTAACTTAAATATAACTTCTTATAATATGAACGAAAGTCAGCTCTGACGCACAAAGCGATAATAAAGCACATACCGCTAGTTTAGCGGTATGTGCAATATTGTAATGTGAATTTTGACCTAAATTAGGTACCATTCCTCTACTTGTGGAGTTGAAATGGTGAAATCAATTAAAACGACCAAGGCGTTTTTCGGTTTCAGTGGTCAACCCGAAAGCGTTTCTTTTCTGTGTGTGCACTGTGCAGTATAGTGTTTTATAGAACAAAAAGTTTGAAAAATATTTTTAACAAAAAAAATTGAACCGACTTCACACTAAAAATGTTTTGGAGTCGGTGTCAGCCAAAATGAAATCTATTCCGAGAACTACACCGACTCCAAAACATTTCAATACGCAATTATTTTTTACTTTTTAGTGTGAAGTCGGTTCCATTTTTTTGTTAAAAATATTTTATTTTTCTCTTTTTAGTGTTAATCTAACACTAAAAATCGGTGAACATACATAAAAAACATTATGCGTTTCTTTGAAATTTGAGAGTTTCCCTCGATTTCTCCGGATTCCACCACCAGATCCTGACTTGGTTCCGATGAGACCACCTCTGAGGTGCACTCTTTCGAATAAAAAAAATATTTGAAAATCGATCCATAATTGACGGAGAAATCGGTGAACATACATAAAAAAAAAATGTATACAGACGAACATAGAACCTCCTCCTTTTTGTTGAAGTCGGTTAATAAGGGCATTTGACTGCTCTTTTACATAAAAATCTCTAA
Source organism: Xanthostigma xanthostigma (assembly GCA_963575645.1). NCBI lineage: Eukaryota > Metazoa > Arthropoda > Insecta > Raphidioptera > Raphidiidae > Xanthostigma > Xanthostigma xanthostigma. The sequence continues at coordinate 21,545,275 of OY754465.1, forward strand.
TTTATGATCTCAAATAAGATTATTATCCCTTATTTTCTTACAATGCGTTCTTCAACCCAGCAAGTGTATTTATTTTCTTCAGTTTATTAATGACGCTCTGTTACATTGACTCCTAACATAAACCAAAGTCTCTTGAGACAGTCAAATATTATGTCTTATATGTATATACACATACAGTCGAACCTGGATCGCGATCTCTTTTCGCTTATGGGGGTTTTTCACTAACCCGAGTTTATAGCTTAAAAACGTACAGGAATGGTCTTTCTCACTTGTAAAGGTCTATAAAAATACAGCAAATATGTAGTGATAAACATTACGATTACATGCCGAACCTTTCTTCGCAATTGATACTTATCAACTGTAGTAAGTTCGACAAAATATAAGTCAGTATATATGTACATTTGGCCATTCGAATATAATGTGAAAAACAATGCTAGTTAGTTAAGGTATTTATGGCTCACTCTTAAATTTCGTGAAACTTAACTCGTTCGACTATTGCTTATCAAGTAACAGGCAAGTAGTAGTTATAGAGGTCCATGAGTGAAAAACGTCTTTCTCTTTTAGAGGTTTCTGTTTCTCACTTAGATATAGAGGTTTTAGAGGGTTACAAAGACGGTACCTATTGTCACTTACAGAGTTTTCTCGCTTACCCAGTTCTCACTCACTCAGCTTTGACTGTATTATGTTCACTGATCACATGTGTCCAATGTCCACAATCCTTTGGAATGGAAAGTGATAAATGTCGACAGGATCTATTATAGTATCAGGTGATCCATGCGTTCACTAAAAGGTTAATGGCTATTTGACGTGCAGTTACAATTTTTATTAGAATTCGTTTCAAGGTAAAAGGTTATACAGAAAATAAACCTGAAAGAAATCTATCTGAAGGCATATAAAAACAGTCAAACAACAATTCGCTTTGTATACAAAGAGTTCCGTACTTGCAACTATTCTTATATCTCACGAATTCTGAGGAAATTTTCTAGACCTATTTTGATCAAATGTATTTACTTTAAATTATTCATATATTTAATGCACAACGTCCATTTTGTTTTTAAAAACGCTTATAAATTAGCTTGACCTGTATGTATGTATGTAGTAAAGGAATCTTTCAGAGTAATTTTCACCAATTTCAAGAAGTCTGATTAACTGTGGAGCAAATTTTCAAAAGGGAATACTCCACTTTTTTCACCTACTGATTTTAAGATGGCGTTAGATACTTTGATATTAACTTCTATCAAATAGTATAAAGTGTCGTGATCGGAAATCAACAACTCCTATGTATTAATCATAGGAAAGTATGGCTTTATTTCCAAAAGGAAACTATTACAGAAAGTTGTAATTTTCAAAAAGAAACTATATTTTTGCATTAGTTTTTCTGAAGACAAAAATGTTATTTTTATACATTTCTAGAATATGTTTCATTTGTTTTCATGTTCTTTTTTACCCGACTACAGCGAAGCCAAAAGGAAAGTTTATGAGTTTAGCGGTCTATGTATATATGTTTATATTTGCGGATGTTCCACTGTAGTGCCTAAACTATTCATCCGATTTTGATAAATAATGTGTCAATCGATTCGTTATTAAGGCCCGGGTAACATAGGTTACATTTATTTTTGAATTTTGGTTCCAGAGGGAAACAAATTTAAAACAAATAAAAAATTTTGTACATTTAAAATTGGTACTTATTATAAATGTACAAAATTCTGATACCGATAATTTTTATTTTTAATATAGGTATATTTTAATAGTATAAAAAAAAGTTTTTTTGATTGATATAACTTGATTATTATTTGACAATATGTCAATTAAAAACTTAAATTACAAATCAAATAATTCTAATATATAATATGTAAGCCCTGAGGAAGGAAATATATTTTCCAAAACGTCGGCATCATATGCCATTAGAAATCATTTATAGCCTTTTCCGAAATAATTCATCCTTTCAATATAAAAGGAAATAACTACTGCCTGTTTTTTCAAAAGTTGATAATTTCATTTTTTTTACATTTTTTTTCCAGTGATGTTAAAAGTGCTATATATTTTTATTGACCTTCCATAACGATAGAGCTATATACGTAAATGTTCTATTTTAATTTTTAATTTTATTGTAAGTAATAACACGTCAGACGTTTTTTTGCTTCCTTAAAAATTATGTGTAGAGGAGCTATTCCTTTTTGAAAATTTTCTCTAAAACTTGAAAATATGCACACATGTCAAGAGCCGATGACAATACAATTATTTCATAAAAATAAGTTTAAATTTAAAAATTTTGAAAACAATTACTTTTGATGTTGTTTTGAGACTAAAAATTAGGAAAATAAATTACAGTTTATAAAACTAAAAAGAGCACGCTTTAATAGCAAACCGAACTAAAATGTAAAAAATAATTATTAACAAAATAATTCAATTACAGCTGTTAAAGAAGCGTGGGGTGCCAATTATTATATTTTCATTATAACTCTAATTTTATAAATGACTACCAATGAAAAATTGCAACATTTAATATCAAGCACCCTACGCTTTTTTACTATAATTGAATTATTTTTATAATAATTATTTTCTACTTTTTAGTTCGTTTTTTTTGTTTGAGAACGTTCGCAAGCTTCGACTTGACCGAAACGTTTTTTTTTTTTTTAATTAATCGTAGAACTGAATAAATTTGACAGCTCTGCTTGTTTTTAGTCATTTTTTTAAATGTTGAATCCATTTATAGAAACCCGTTATCGACACGTAAGCACATCTAGTTTTAATTCAATAATAGTAGAAAGGATCGATAATTTTATTTATTGAAGAGTTATAATCAGACGTTGATCAAAGATTTGAATAGTAGAAAGGGTTACTGTCAAAATCAGCACTCGTGCAAGCAAAACCACAAGTGAAAGCTAAAAGAAATGTGCGGTTTCTACTTAGGGTGTTGTAACTTACCACCCACCAAATTAACTCATTAAACGCAATGACTATGACGTGATAAGTCAAAGTCTACATATAGATATTATACGTATGGAATAAGTTGTAAGTCATTTTGTTTTCCATGTGCACATTATATTTCTATACAATATGTACACTGTGTAATGCATATATAGGTCAGAAGTTATGTAATGGATCTATTTTGTAAACAAACACGTACAGAATGAATGTAGGTACGGACTGCTATCATGCTACTCACGTCAATGTCTGCTACGTGCAGGCTAGTGAAAACTTTATAAACCGAAAATAACTGCCAGCGGCTGCAATGAAATGCTCAGGTTACTATATTCATAGTGTAAAGCATAACACAATAATGGCTAATTGAAAACGTTAGCAAAGATGGCTTTCGATTCAGTATAACTACAATCGCAGTACAGGTCACCATGGTCGATAATAAAATTGTTTTATTATTTTTGTTCATTGAAATCAATATATTTTCTGCAGTAGCAAACTTACATTCAGTTATTGTTTTTGTGCATCGAAACTGAGACTTCAGTTAAACGGTTAATGTATGAATGTTAATTTATTGTTGAAATTGTTATGTGACCATATTTTAATGACGTTCCACCATATTTGACTCGCGCCCTCCACCATAACCCGCACTTCCACCGTATTGAAAATCACAAAATTGTATATAAACGAAAGGGCCAAGAGTCTTAAATTTAAATTAGGGACGTTAAGTTGGTACATCAAGAGGCCTTAATAATTATAATTTCAATTTCGTCATTTGGTTATTCCCGTTAGCTGAAAACTACTGAAAACCGCGCACTGTCGACTATTTTTGGTTACATCTTACGGTAGTTTGCATAATATGTATGTTAAAATATGGCCGATATGTCATTTGAGAGCTCTAAAATAGCCCTTAATTTGGACATAAATTTGGGATCCTTTTTTTTTAACTTCCCGCTTTAAAAAAAAAAAAATTTTTTCAAAAATCGGGAAGTTATTGGTTTCACCCCGATTTTCGAAAATCGAGTTTTCGCCAGATTTCGACGTTTTGAGGTCCTAGGAAGCTATTTAAACTATTTTGGCGATGATGTCCGTAGGGCTGTATGTGTGTGTGTATGTATGTAAACCTTTTATATCTTTTGAACGGAGTGTCCGACTGAAACGCGCTTTGCGGCATCTGACGTGATCTTGGTGAACTTAGACTTCCTGAAAATTTGAAACGTTTCGGCCCAAAAAATTTTGAGAAATCTTAAAAAAACAAGTTTCAAAAATTTTTAAAAATTTTTTGTAAAATATTTTCTAAACTACTAAACCAATTAATTCCAAAATCTAATCAGCTCTTTCCTTAACAAACTGCGTCGATTTCCGTAAACCGCATCAAAATCGGTTCATTTGTTCACGAGATACCGTGAACGAAAAAATCGTAAAAAAGTGTTTTTTTAAAATGACTCTTAAAATTGTTATCAGATCGATTTTTTTGTAATAAATTACTTTCTCAGGCTAAAAAAACTGCGTCGATCGCCGCAAACCATATCAAAATTGATTCATTTATTCGTGAGATAACGTGAACGAAAAATTAGAAAAAAAGTAATTTTTTAAAATTACTCGTAAAATTCTTATCAAATAGATCTTTTTGTAATAATTTACTTTCTTAGGTTAAAAAAACTGCGTCGATCGCCGCAAACCACATCAAAATCGGCTCATTTGTTCACGAGATATCGTGAACGAAAAATTTGTAAAAAAGTGTTTTTTTTTTATTGCTCGTAAAATTCCTATGAGATCGATTTTTCTGTAATAAATTACTTTTTTAGGTTAAAAAATTGCGTCGACTGCCGCAAATCGCATCAAAATCGGTTCATTTGTTCATGAGATATCGTGAACGAAAATTTCGTAACAAAGTGTTTTTTTTTCAGCTCGAAGAGCTAAAAAATAAACTTCTTGCTATATTTTATATATTTTTAAGCGTTTTGAACTCGAAAATAGCGGGAAGTTACAGGGATGGCCTGCAGGGTCAATATTCTTTTCAAATTTTTTTACTTGAGAAACGTGCTCAGCAGCTAGGCTATATGCACGCGGATGATTATAGGTAAGTGTATATAAATCTATATTCTGTAATTATAAATAAATAAATTAATGTTTTTGTCACTTTCTGATTTAAATATTGCACATTTGATTAGATTTTGTGTTTCAGGTTGGTGAGCTCCATGAACCGAAGTATCTTTGAGACGCTGGTGTCGTCATCCTTGAGGGCTTCTTCGAGTGAGTCAGGTACGTCTGCTTTGTTCCTTTCGTTTGTATATGTAGGGCATGATAAAAGTATATGTTCGACGGTAAGTTCGGTGTTGCATGCTTCGCAGATTGGAGGTGCTTCCTTTTTTAATGTTTTTTTTTGTTTAAGTCATCATATTCTAATGACATGAATTTAGACCATAAGGAACCCGCGCCTCCACCATACATAACCCGTACTTCCACCGTATTAAAGGTAACTATTTTGACGAAAAATAAAAGTGCATGTAAGTTTAAATTAGGGGCATTAAATTAGATCTTAAATAGCCTTTAAATCGCACACCTGTATTCTTTTCTTTCGAGATTGTGGAGACTTACTACCACAGTTTTTTGCCTATAAGTATAAAAGCCATTAATTAAAACAAGATCAATAAATTAATCCTTAAATAGCCGTTAATTTTCATAACGATAATTTCGTAATAATCCAGTAATGTTGGACTGCAAACTTTGTGACGTTGGCGTTGACAGAGTCAAATGCCAACACTATAAAATCGATAGTACACATTAACAATCAATTAATTATCGTTGTATAAAAGTAATATTTTTCAAACAGCTTGCGTTTTGTATATTTACATAAACAGACATGCAGTGCGCTCAGTTTACACAAATGATCTGATTGCTTGTTGGGAATTAAATCCATAGGGTATTAACGTTATTTACTAATGCACGCGGAATTGTGTTTATCTATTTAAGCTGCACATATTATATGTAATGTAATACAGTCTATGTGTATAATTTCGATATGCCGTAAGACTAAAAAAAATCCAGCCAATTGGGCGACGGGACCATTCCAACTTCAAAAATGTTAACATTTGATTATAATAAAGAAAATAAAATATCTGATATCGCGTGAGGTGATGCGGGCAATGGCTTGTATTCAATATGATATTAGCTATTGGTTGCCATAGTTACCTACATAATAAGTTCCACGTCATGTAAAAATAAATCAAAGCATGCCTAACTAGTTTATTTCTGACAGATCTACGAAACAAAATAGCAGTAGATATTTTTTATTTTTACAATATTTCCGAAACTATAAAGTTTAGAGAAAAAAAATTTAACGAAACTTTCTTGAAAAAATAGAGAGAATAATAAGCCGTTATGAAAAGTATATCATTATTATATAAAAAAACACCGTTATAGCATATATCACTCCTGCGCATGCGTCGATTTTCCCCAAAAACAATAGGGCTCTTCATATTTGCATACCAAACATTCTCCCAAAATTTGGTTTCAATTCGCCCATCCAAATTACTTGAATCGTATTCCTAAAAACAATAAGGCTCTTCATATTTGCATACCAAACATCCTCCTACAATTTGGTTTCAATCCGCTCATCCGTTTGACCTGTATCGTGTTCACAGACAAACAGACGCACAGAGATTTTTCAAAAATATGTTTTTTGGATTCGGGGGATCTCAAAACGTAAAGAAATTGTAAAATTTTTTAAAAGTGATTTTTGACCTAAACTAGTACCACTCCCTACTTGTGGGTTGGAATGGTAAAATAGATTTTGAATTTTTGTCGATAAAATATTAAAGAGTCTTCTCTTCCCAATGTTTGACATTCAAGTTACTCGCATAATACTAAAGTCACTTAAGGCCATTTTGCACCATTTTATCACGCCAGAGAACACGTCAAAACTCTGTCAATCTGTGACACTATTCGTTGAAGATGTACTTATACAAATTATATGAAGAATGTTTCTTGGTGTGAAATGGCGATTAAATCAGATCAAAGTATTATTGTGCGTATTACATAAAGGACCCCGCACAAGCTTTATGGGATTTGGTTCTTGGTTAAAATGATCGAAAATAGTTTTATTTTATAGTTTAAAGGTCACCTATAAAAGTGTCCATGGGCGCATAGTCTAAAAACCAATAGATTTTTAACTGAAGATAGGTATGTTTAGCGAGATTTTAGATATAGGGATATTCATTTTACTCACAATCTTAAAAAATCGCAATCTCTGGAAATGTGTTCGAGTGCGCTGAATCCGAATATGACATTATTATTTTGAACAAAGTGACACCTCCCAACATTACCTATTTTTCGACTATTTTTCTATTTCTAAAAAAAGCACAAAAGTTGAACACGGAACATGTTTGTGAATTCAATGGTTATCCCTATATCTAAAATACATATCTGTAGCTAAAAATCTATTGTTTTTTAGGCTATGCACCCATGGACAAGTTTTTTTAGTGAACAGCTGATCATGCAAGGTAAAATAGCATCGAAAAAATCAGTTGAACTTTTCGAATTGCCCACTACAAGCGTCACTTCGGTGGAACACTTCTGTGATATTTCACCAAATCACTTTAACAGAAATTCAGAGGAGGTTCCGGTTTAGATTTTTTTTTTTTTTTAATTTAGTAAACGCGCAGCAGCGTGGCCATATGCGTTATATTATTAGGTTTAGATTTTAAAAAGATCATTTATCCCTTAAATGCATGATTTTTTTAATTTATATTTAAAAAAAGTATGTATGTATGTAATTACTGAAAAAATAATTTAAAAAAATATTTTGAAGTTTCAATCCGTTTAATTCTTCATTTTGTCTGTGTAGGATGCAGCCTACTCTATAGTATTTTTTTTAAGGCAAAGGCTCACGGTATTCAGCCATCAGAATATTATGTAGGCTGCATCCTACAATATGAATTTAAGGCTCAAACCAACTTTTCAAATCAATATTATATTTTTAAAAATATTTTTTAGAACGAAACAAAACGTAGATAGTTGTGGATTGTTATTTAACGGACTGTCTATACTTTTCAAAATATTAAACACAAGAAAATAACGATAATTTATACCTACGTGGAAAATTAACGTATTATGCAGGTCTTCTAACCCTCCAAAGGTTGCGTAGATCAGTTGAGATAGTTGTATTTTTTCTGCTGCTGGTTTTATTATCAAAATTCAATCATTTATAGAGATATACACAATTTTAGGAAGTTATTAGAACATTTTTTTTAGTTTTAAAAGTTTAAAAAATTGTCAATATTGCAAAGCTCGTTTCTCGACTCGGTAAGAACTCGACATTTTTATCTCGAACTCGTTTCTGTATTCGAGGCAAGATAAATTATTAATTTAGTCACGTCTCGACGGCAGTACTACTAAATAAATTTTATTTCATGTCAGAAATTTGAAATATAGGTTGAGGGATGCTATCTTCCGTGGCATAAGGCTAAGAAAGCAGCAATAGCCTACTGATGTTTACTTATTTACAATTACAAATCAATCATTTTTATTTAAAATTAACCTCAAAATTTTCTCAACATTGAAATTCAAAATAGTAGTTCATTTCTTAACTGAATTATCATTAGTTTTTAGGGTTCCCTACCTCAAAAAGAAAAAGGAAACCCTTATAGGATCACTTTGTTGTCCGTCTGTCAAGACTCTTGGGAATCAAAACCTATAGGTTACTTCCCGTTAACCTAGAATCATCAAATTTGGCAAGAAGCGATGTCTTATAGCACAAGCAAAGGAAAAATTCCAAAAACCGTAAATTTGTAGTTACATCACAAAAAATCATGTTTTTAAACCGCAACGACATCCTACGCACGTACACATTAAGCGTCCGCTACCGGTGCGTTTATACAGTACAATTTGAGAACTCTCGCATACAACACGGTACGACAACTATAATATCAGTTATAGCCACGAATTACAATACAGTTCAGTAGTCCATCTAAGCTCATTGCAATTACACGCATAGTTGACAAACTGACCACGACGTTAGTCGATGTATGGGGAAAACAGTTTTCGAACGGCTAAAAGGGAAAAAATCTTCGAGACTTGTTTCCCGTGATGGACGAACTATTTACATACCTACAAGTTTGTACGCAACCTACGGTGCGCGAGTCCGACTCGCACTTGGCCGGTTTTTAAACGCTTTTATTTAAATTTACTCCGTATATTTGTTTAATTATGCCTATCTTGTTTCAAATCTAGGGACAGCTTTTTAAACTACTTACCATTATCCGATTGAGTTGAAATTTTGCACAGATATGTAGTTCCAGAGAAAATACAATATTATAATAACTAACAGACCGTTCCGGCTTTCGTCCGGTTGCAAATCGCACTTTTAATAAAGCACACTGAAAACTTAAAAATGAAATACGTAAAAAAACTTTTTAGTAAAACGGTTTTTAGTTCCGATGAAAATACAAAATTATAATAACTAATTGACTGGTCCAGCTTTCGTCCGGATACAAATCGTACTTTTAATAAAGCATGCTAAAAACTTAAAAATAAAATAGGTATTTAAAAATGTACTAAAAACTAGAAATTAAATATGAGTCACCATTGAGGACTTTATAAATAAAAAATCGCAGGATTGTGGACAAATATTAGATTTATTAATTGTACGACGTTTCGTCTATAAATTTAGACTTTTTCAAGTACAAGTTGAAAATTATTAAAACAATAATTATGAAAATAAACATTAATTACTAACCATAGCAATTAACAAAAGTTAAGGTACATAAGACAAAAACATGGCAACAAGTAATGTATAAATTTTTTAAACAATAAAAATAAAAATTAATTAAAAATTCGAAAGTTAGTTCAATTTCATAATATAGTTGTACTGACCACTCAAATTTTCTATTAATTATAGAACAGACACTCAAAATTTAAGTGGTCAGTACAACTATATTATGAAATTGAACTAACTTTCGAATTTTTAATTAATTTTTATATATATCTAATATATTGAGGACTTTGATTAAACTAAAATAAAATCGTGGGAGGCATCACATTATGGTCAAACAAATGAAAGTTTTTAATTTAATTCCCCCCACGATTTTATTTTAGTTTAATCAAAGTCCCCAATGGTGACTCATATTTATTTTCTAGTTTTTAGTACAGTTTCGATTGTACAATTAAAGCGTTTAATTTAAATGTTTTTTACCTATTTTATTTGTTTTACAAATTGTATGAAATTTTTACTCAAAACTCTCAAATGTTGTTCGAACGTGAGTGAATAAATGCTAACTGCAACCACGGTGTGTCTTCTTGATTCTGATATTAGGTAAGGCAACGCCCTTCAAATCCAATAATTAAACCATTTTGAAATTCCCAGCTTCTCGTGTAATTTCTCTGGTCAAACCATTGAAACAATTCCGAGTTATATTAGTTTTAAGACAGCGGCTAGGTTTGTCATAGAATATACCGTACAGTTTAGGTGGTACATATTGTGAGCTAAATCACAGTAGATTAACTTGTTGAAAACTTGTGATCTCCGAGCAAATTTCTGAAGGATTAGAGAACGTCCTGGTGACAGCGTAGAACAAAATGATACAGAATGAGAGTCGGACAGACTTAAACCTTAGATGGTACCGTGTATGTGTGTATACATATATTATGCTCTTGTTTTCTTGTTTACGTAAGCGCGTGACCTAAAGGGACCCACCACTGTCCGTAAGACGTCGTGCACAAAACTGAAATAACGTAGATATATTCTTTGAACAAAACTTAACATACAGATACGTGTAGTTCTTTTCAAAAATAGTACAAAAATATTGTGCTGACCTTGAAATAATAATGATATATTGGAGTCCACTATAGGGACTACTCTATCTGGCGACGAAATTTACAACTCAAATCGGGTAAACATGATTATAAATCGTACTGTGAATCAGTACTGATAATCGTAATTTTTTTTATTATAATAATAAAACAGTAAAACACGCTGAATAAATGAATCATTATGGAACCTGCAAAGTTTTCACCTCGTACTAAAATAGTAAAAGGCTGTAAGAGTACCACGTCATTTAAATGCAGATGATTATATTTTCCCAAGTAAGTGGATATTATACTTAGTCTTAATATTGAAAACTTAATTTATTAATTGAATAGTTATTATTATTAATTAACATTAGGAATTTTGATTAAAAAAAAAAATTGGTTGTCTGTAAAGTCGGTTTACGGACGATAGTTTTACGTGATAACGTCATAAAGAAACATTGATGAACTCTCTGACGTCACGCGCAAGCCGACGCTTGGGCCGATCGTGCCTCTCTATCGCTTATACCGCGCTTTCGCTTGCACGCTCAGACTTAGGCGGAACGTGACACTTTTTCGTGCGTGCAGCCGGTGTTTCATCAATTTATAAGACGTTATCACGTCAAAAATAAATTTAACTTCAAACTGAAAATATATTTTGACAGATGACTATTTTTAGGTTAGGAACTTACCTGTTGCAATAAAGTAATGTTTCAATAATATGTTTACTAGTTAGTTAGTTCAACTGATATTTGAGGTTTTCAATTACAACTTTAGGACTAATTATGAACCTGAATTAATCTAAAAATGGTTCCGTTTTATAGAACAGAATCTCCTCTTTTTAAAAAGCTAAAATTTGAATGGATTTTGTGCAAAATTAACCTAGATAATATAACTTCTTGTATGAACGAAAATCAACTCTGAAGCGCAAAGCGATAATAAAGCACATACCGCTAGGTTAGCAGTATATGCAAAAAATCAAAATCGTGGTAGCCGCTGAAAGTTCTTGAATAAATATAAAACGCAGTGTGTTTTAAATATAATTACATAGTAGGTATATAATATAGATTTTACGTCCAAAAATATTCTTTTTTTTTTAGTACTTTCACTGTAGGTGGAAGAAAGGTTATAAAAGAATATCAAAGTGTGGTTCAGTATAAATAACAAGCTAATTAGCGTTTACCCAGCACGCCTCAAAGATGAGACAAAAATTTTGATAATAAAAACTGGAATTCAAATAATGCATAACAATGACATGAACACGTCGCAAACAGAATCGATAGGCGTTAATTAAACTTTCATATATATATTTTTTTTTTTGTAAATGTACAAACGAATTTTTACATGACTTATTTCAGAAATTCAATGCAAATAATTGAGGGAGCTTTATTTTTATATTTAATGTGACTCCTCTGCTGATCAGAAAAATTTAAATGTTTTGAAAAAATTGTTTTTTTTTCGACAAATTTTTGACAATAAATTGAACTAAAAAGTGGAAAATAAATATAGTTTAAAAAAAACTAAAAAACACGCTTTATATCGAACTAAAAAGTAAAAAATATTGTTTTTAAAATAAGCTTACAACAATAATGAATAAAAAATACAAGTATTGTGAAAAAAGCGTGGGGCGCTCCACGCTTTTTTCACAATAATACTTGTATTTTTTATTAATTATTGTTTTATGCTTATTTAAAAAAATATTTTTTACTTTTTAGTTCGATATAAAGCGTGTTTTTTAGTTTTTTTTCAACTATATTTATTTTCCACTTTTTAGTTCAATTTATTGTCAAAAATTTGTCAAAAAAAAAACAATTTTTTATAGCCCTTTTGAATTTGTAATGTGGAACATTTAATCAAGAGATAATTTCAAAAATTACATTTTTACTAAATTATTCATACGTTTATTTTTTTTCTTCATACCTCGATCGAAAGTACATACTTTCGGCATTAATTTTAAGGTAGAGAGTCTAACATTTACGCATTAGTAGGATTACACGCACTGATGCGGGAAGTACGTACGTTCGGGCGGCAGTAAAGCAAAATAGCCTATCAACTGTTGTTTATAGATGTCGTTTCCATAGCAACCCTATTACATTTTAGCTAATAGATGCGAACAGCTGTCATTTGTGTTTCACGTATAACCTCAAAGTTGCTTGCTTGGAATTTATCTGTGTTTTATGTAATTAAAAATAATTAATTATATAATGTATTTAATAAGCGTACTTACGAGCAAGGATAAAGAAAAAATAGTGTACACCACACTGGCCGGGCATCATGGCGCGCAGTGCAAAATTATCAAACTTTCGGCCCTTGCGGTGTAATATACTAGTTTTTATAAAAATAAATTAAACACGGATACAAAATCAGAACGGACCAGAAAATACGATGATAGAGCCGGTTGTCAAATATAAATATTTTGACCGAAACAGGGCATTGTTATATAGGCAATATACTTTTTAATTTTGTTGCTACGCATCTTAGCCGATTTACCAGTGAACAACTCCTGCAGAACTGTCTTTAGACAACATGGACTGATGACCGTGCCTTGTTTATATATTTTTGAGTGTCTATGCTACATGAGGCTACACCCGGAAACATTTAAAGAGGCTAAGCTACGACATAAATATCCCACTAGAGGTGAAGATCTACGTGTACCAGCGCATTCGCTAGCCATATTTGAGAAGGGCACATACTACAATTGTATCAAATTATTTAATCATCTGCCGGAGGTCTACCAAACTATGTCGTACAATTGTTTTAAAAAAAATCTTAAGCAGACTCTGATAGACTCAGAATTCTATAGTCTAAATGATTTTTTTAATTACAGTTTTTAACTCGAATCTTAAATTTTCTTATCATAATGATTTTAATGTTTTTATGACTTGTCGCATACAATATGTAAATGTTGACTAATAAACTATTCTATTCTATTCTAAATAATATAAAACAAATTAAATGAAAAAAATAAAAAAAAAATTAAAATAATTTTCAATGATAAAATTTTGTAGATCTTTTGATATTATAATGTTATCACATTTCTACCTTTCTTTCAAAATATTCGAATAATACGACAAGTATTTAGTTGAATTTTCACTTTGACCAGGATTTATTTACCTTCTAAATTTTAAACAAAGCGAGTGTATACAAGCGTTGCAGCTTACGCTATTCACGCTACTAATTTTTATCAATAGCGACCTCCTTTAAAATTAAGTCGTTTTAATTATGTAACCGGAGTTTCAAGGGATGATTTTCTCGTAAACGCCAAAATAATGAATATATTGGCACTTTCATTTTATAATTTAACTGGTCTTATTGCGACTGTTCGAAAAAAAAAGTAATTGTGTGACTAATTGTAACGATATCCGTTGAAGATTTACTTTAGTTGAAAATTCAAACGTTAATTATAGTCTAGTTCACACCTTTTTGATGAATTTCAATCACCGAAAATTACGATCATTGTGTTATTTGAATCGGAATGGAAACTTTTTGAAAAAATTGAAGTGGGGGGCGGAAAAATTGCAAAAGTTATAAACATTTTAGTAAAAAAATGAGAGAGGGATTACGTTTTTTGCGAATATTTCAAAAACTATTGCAGATATCTGAAATCGCAAAAATATTCTGAAAGAGCAGGAAATTTCCTACAAAAAATTTCCACCTCCCGGAACTCTACCAATATTTTTAATTTTAGTTTTGAGGTGAAAATAGGGCTAAAAATTTGTTTTTCTATTTTTGTTACAATTTTCATTATTCTTGTGTCTTTTAGCTTGTCGTATAAAAAATAAAAAAACATTTTTAGCCATATTTTCATCTCTAAATCAAAATTATAAATATTGGTGGTAGAGTTCCGGGAGGTAGGACTTTTTTACAAAAAATCTTTTTTGTGATTTCAGATATCTTGCAATAGTTGAAATATTTGCGAAAAACGAAACGCCTCTTTTTTTCTTTTTCTAAAGTGTTAATAACTTTTGCAATGTTTTCGTTCCCCACTTCAATTTTTTCAAACCTTTCTAGACGTCCTTCCAAATCGAATAACGCCATGATCATAATTTTCGCTGAAGGAGGACAGGAATTCATCAAAAAGGGACTATTAAAGAATAGAGCAGTAAAAAAATTGGACGAAATACTAAAAAGTTTAATACAGCTAAAAAGAAGCTACGCTTTGCAATAGATTTTGAGTGAAAATATTTAGCAATACATAGAAAATCGAAATATAGGAAAGTTTTGCCTCAATATCAAGCTGTATTGAATTTAACATATTTTTCAACGTATATATTTACTCCTAGGTTGGTTCAACTGCTGAAATATTCACTAAGCATAGGTATGTATCGCATGCCTCACATAGGTAGCAAATACTTCATAACTAAAGAATTTGTTAAACAAAGAGTATGTACACTCCAAGCTAGCAGTAAATGCATCGTGCAATCTTAAAGTCAAAGCATATTTTTCATAATAAAATTTATAGAACTTATAAAACACTTCAAAACTAAATTTCTAGTTCATCGATGTTGAAACAAAGTTTTTGTAATACAAAGTCAGTACCAAAAGAATATTATGAAAACTAACTAAAAACCAGTCTATAAAATTTTTGTAGTAATATTTGCCTAGCACAACAACTTAATAAAGTGGCTAGGAGCTGGCGGTACGACTAGTCCTTTGTAGAATAAACCGTTGTAACAAACAGTAGTATTTTTATGTCCAACGTATATTTTACGAATAATTTACGTTTGGTTCCTTAAACTAATTATCAAATATGTAAGAAACATTATACTTTATGAACGGTATGACGAATCGAAATTGAAAATTTTCCGCGTGACTACATTCGTAAAAATATTCTTCCATCCTGCGCCGTTAAATTGTTTTAAAAACAATTTGTGCCATGATTTTGTACCGTTGTTCGCATTATGTAGTACAGGTTTAAAAGGCATTTCTTTTGCTGAAATCGGACAGATCGTCAAAAATTTTAAAAGAGGCTTCACCTATGAATAAAAGATATTGTAATTTCTTTTTATTGTTAAATTCTCGCGAAATTGTAATATATATTTTTGCTTAATGTGTATAGAATACTGTGAATTGTTAACTTTTATAATAATATAGTGTTTATATAATAAAATTTGAAAAAAAGTTTTTACCTGGTTTTAATTATAAATTAAAATCTATATGTTACGGTTAATACAAGAAAGTAGTTTATTCGCGAATTAACCGGCTAATACCCGAATTAACTAACGTCAAGGATTGGTAAATTCGGGTAATTAGCCGATTAATTCGCAAATTAACTACTTTCTTGTATTAACCGTAACATATACATAAAAATTAAATAACAACTGCTTCCACTTCCACAATGCTACAATCTCTTTTGTCGTGGAAAGATGGTAGTACTTTTTGAAATAGTGCCGCTTACGGTCGTTCCATTTGCGGTCAGAACAATTATTCCACTTGCGGTCAATCGATATTATTAAAAGAAAATATTGTTAAGAGTGACCGCACTTGCGGTGAAAGATTTGATAATTTCTAAAACACTATCACTTCAACAGCACCCCGTAACTTTTTTTAAGGAACTCCCCTATACCCCTTCGCTTTTCACTGCGCAACAAAAATACCATCGCATCAACAATGTTGAATTAAATAAAAAATGAAGACAAATATTAGCTTTAGTAATAAGAATTAAAATTAGTTGTGCCATAGTATTTGGATGTTTGGAAAAATTTGTTAGATTGCATTCGGAATTGTTTAGATGACTTAATTTGAAAGTGCCGATAAAGTTATTTTTTTGACCGCAAGTGAGATCACCCCTGACATTATGATATTGATTGACTGCAAGTGAGGCGAAAATTGTTCCGACCGCAAATGGCACAACCACAAGTTGGAAGACACCGTACTTTTTACTATAACTACCATAGCATTGGTATCTAGTATTTCTGTTATTGCATAACGCAAAGTTCACAAAATTATCGGTAATTAAAAAGGAATTATATAAGCGACATAAAACTCACTCACTCACAGGTACTGATTCACTGACTTATCACGAGATCTTCAAAACTATACGGCCGATTGCTTGAAATTGGGCATAGTTAGTCCTTTCTTGACGTAGACACCCAAAAATAACTGTTTTTATGCAAATCATATCCAAAACCGATTTTTCACCTACCATGACATATACTATGGGTGTGAGTTGTTACGTGGGTGGGTGTGGATGGAGAGAGAGAGATTGTGTATTCATAAATCAGTTTTGCACCCGGTTTTTTATAACTGGACAAAAACAATAATACATGGCAACTAGAGCTTCTCTAGTAAGAGTTAGGACAAAAGTAAAGTTTCTGGCTAGTTCGTTCGATCCGCCATGCTTTTCAGTCAAATTTTGTAAATGTTGTCTAGCTGTCAATGCAAAAAAGCGAAATCTTCAAAGTTTATTTTTGAAACACAAAAATCGTTTTATTTTTTTTCGTAAATAAAATATACGAAACATTAATATATGAATTTCAAAGTATAAACTTTACTATTCCAACGTGTCGTAATTTGAAAGAAAATATCATACAACTGATTAAAAATTTTAAAATAAATAAAATGGTGGTAATTTGTGATTATGTGATATGAATATGAACATTAATTATTAAATAATATTTGATAATTATTTTTTTATTTTCTCACTTTTTTATTCTTGTTTATTGTTCATGTTATAAATTTTGTAGTTATCATTTCTATTTTAAAGCCTTTTAAAAGTACGCGCATATTTTCACTCCCGTGTGAATTCATGTTCACTACAATCCCTTCACTAGTTTTGATTGAATATGGCGTCGTTGTCCTAACTCTTGACTAGAAAAACTAATGACAACGAAGTCATAGCGACACAGCGCTAAACGAGTCACATTATGGCAAGGAATTACTGTATTTACATTACATAATATTTAAATACAGTAACTGTATAAATAATAATACTTCATGTAAGGTACAATATTAAAATATTACTATTATTTAGTGTAGGTACTGTTAACCTGTTTCTTATGTTTATTTTAAATTACAGAGAAGCGTTTGATCCGTATCTTCAAAAATTGTCTTCCGCAAAACACATAATTATGTCGCGGTAGCTATTTAAAATATTTCCGCTTTAAAAACAAGTACTTTAATCGCTGTCTTTTTGCTCTGAAAATTCTCTGTAAACACGTTATGGATTAAACTGTATAAAAAATTATTATGATTAGTTTTTCAATTACGGACAAGCACTAACCGGTAAAAAAATTGATAGCATTGTTGATATCTTATGCCGGCACTTCACATGGCTATTTGTATTTGTGTATTTGGCATATTTGGCAAACAATTACCAAGTGTGGAGGGTCTATTTGATAAAGTGTTGGCCTTATTTGCCCATTTGCCAAATAAGGCCAATACCAAATACGCGTTACCGTGCGCTTGTCGGTTTTTCGAGGTACATCAAAGGAGTCAAATAGGCAAATACGGCAAATAAACCGTCCACACAATGGCTATATTCAGAAGCGCACGTGTCGTGAACCTGTTGAAAATGAATTGGGACAATGAAACAGTGCTAAAATTCCTGGAATTTTGAAGCTTGCGTTCTACTGCCAAATGTGTTTGCTATTTGACTGCCATGTGTAGATGGTCGTATTTGCCTCTATTTGCATGTTTGTCTTGAACGTCATATAGTTTGCCAAATACAACAAACACCCAATAGCGAACACGAATAGCCATGTGAAATGCCACCTTTAGAGATCCGTTCATTAAAGATTTAGTGGACCATAGTTATTTCATAATTTTTTTATATTTGTATAAAAACTGCGCATTGTGACTCGAATTCTATTTTAGTCATAAGTAAGAACAATAATTAGCAATCACAAAAAGATATTGAATATTTAAAATGATCCATTCCAAACAAGAACTTAAGACGTTATAATTCGTGTAAACATTCAAGTTCAGGAGTGGCGAACCTATAGCACGCGTGCCACAGGTGGCACGCGACAGATTATTATGGACACGACATTGATTGCGGTGCAAAATCAAGATAATTAAAAATAAGCTAAATGTCGAAAAAAATTACTATGATCAAATAACAAATACGAGAAAGTTTCATGGCGAAATTATTCTTTTCATATATTATGTTTGATTCATTTTTTTGGAAACTAAACACCTTTGGCTGCCTGTCGGCACGTCATAGCTACATTAAAATATTTTTTTAAAAATGGTACGTTGATGTAGAAAGGTTCGCCACCCCGGTTCTAGTTAGTATATAACGAAACGAAAGATAATTTGATTTTAATTAAGACGAGACATAATATTATCCCTATCCTTAAGGCTGGCTCAGACTATGCTTGTATTTTAGTCCAGTAATAAGCAGTTTAGTAATTAACTGTATCGGAACACCTAAATTTTAGTAGAGTACCTAATTTAGTAAATGATTTAGTCGAGTCGTTCCTTTTCATTTTTTATTTATTTTTTTATCGAATAACAACTCCCACCGTGCTCCACTGTTTACTAAATTGGCAAGTGGGCAAGTGCGAATCTGGTGTTTTAATCGAGATCATTAGTTGCCGCAAAAATGTCGCTTCGTTAGAGCGAAGATACAACTGTAAAATTCGTTACGCAATATTTACAACATGAGTGTCTACATTGCCTTATAGGAAAGTTAAGTGTCCCCTCAATAAAAATAAGCAATCCAAGCAATCTATAACTAATGAACATATCTGGATTTAGAGAAAAGGCGATTACATTGAAAATATCTTCTTCCACCTCTTATAAAATTGCCATTGCAATAAGCTTTATTAGTTTGTTAACTTTGTCGCTTGTAGTCTGTTTATTTTGGAATGCACCACTCACTAATGTACTATACCCGAATTTGAGCTGTTAAATTACTCGCCACGCGACTAAAACCCGAACTAAAATCCGAACTAAACTTTTGTCACTTACATAAGTGCAACTTCGTCTCTCTGACTGTTCATTCATAATTCGAAGACCGTTGAGCATCACTTCAAGTTTAAAAACTCGTCTATAAAATAAAAACAACGCTTTGATAAAAATAATTTCAAAAACATTTTAGAAAGAGCCGTCACAGATTAATTGACATGCGAATGTAAATTGACAATTCATTGCATTGGAGCACTTTTTATAGATAAACGTATGTTTTGCATTTACTTATTTAAATTAAAGATGTGTGTGTTGTGCTACATGTACTATGCGTATTTGAATTGAAGAAAAAAACGAAACAGTTTGTTTCACTTGCCTATATATACGAACGATTAATAAATTAGAATCGATGAAAATTTTAATAACGCTGATATACAATAAAAATTAGGGGAAAGTGGGCCATAGTGGGGTAGCGGAGCATAGCGGAAATCCCTCATGCGGCTCGAATGTAACTCCGTGCAATGTGTCAAATGGCTCGCTTTGATTGGTCGTCAGTCGGCGCGTGACCTTCGTGAACGATCCACGGCATTTCGACAGCCGTTTATGCTATATAAACAAAATTCTCCAAATCATTGTTTTCGATAAAAAAAACACGCGAAATTAAACAGCACTTGTTTTTCTAATCTGTTTATGTATTGTGATGGTTAATATTTCGTATTGTAGCGGTGTAGGTTTAATAATTAGTAACGTTGATTTGTTTGTTCTTTTGTTTCTTTAGTTTTATAAAAGAGAAGTTTATTATGATTGATAATAAAAACTATTAGGGTGTCCCATTTTTACCCCCATATACGGGGCATAACGGGGCGAATGCCATTTTTCATTTATGTATTCACATATCGTAGATTTCTTATCGTTATCGAGAAAAATATATTCATAGTCGTTCACAATGCGTCAAACCATGATATTGAGCTATTTTTTGTTTAATCATAATATTTTATCTGGTAGGTATGCTTGAGTGCTAAGTACCCCACTATTCCCCCTTCACCCCTTCTTACGAAAAAGACATTTAAATTCTTCGAAGAATTTTTCAATATTTTCAATTGCCTATTGATAAAAGGTACAGATTCTGGTTAAATAGGTGTTTTTTTTTTGTTTTTTGTTGAATGGTGTTTATTAAAGTTAGTAAAAAATTGCCTGGCCATACAAATATTACTAAACGTATAGGTAATACAATAATACAAAAGTGTAATAAATAATGAATTTCCAACAGTTATGACATAATTTGAAAATAAGGAAAGTAAAGTTTGAAATGTCTCACGTTGTGCGTCCCACATAATACCTCCCAGTAAATGAACATTTCGCCACAAATTTAATACAACGGAACGAGGAAGACCTGCACGTAATTAGTTTGTGGTTTGGGCTACAAGAATAAGCCCCCAGGACGTAGGCAAAGTGAAATAGTTTCTCATATATCACTTGAGAAAGGATACATACATGCATACACATTACACATACACATATACACATAATATAGACAACAGCAGACGTCGACGTCATCAACCACAGCTCAATGATTGTAGCTGGTTGAAATGTAAAAAAAAATCACGCTGATCCGGATGTCGGATACCTAATCCTAATCGAACTACTAAGAAGATACTTCATGTTACGATGAAAAATCGGAGCCTGCAAGCTTTACGTGCGCAGTTGAGGTATAGCTGAGTGGTGTACAGTCTGCCAGGGAGCCTATTTCAGCTTTTTCCGTTATAATCCACTAGCGGGTTCAGTACGATAATTCGATGTGCCCAAATTTTAACTTTTTTTTAACTTCCCGCTTTAAAAAAAAAAAAAATTTCTTTTCAAAAATCGGGAAGTTATTGGTTTCACCCCGATTAAACTATTTTGGCGATAATGTCCGTAGGGCTGTATGTATGTGTGTGTGTGTGTGTGTATGTATGTAAACCTTTTATATCTTTTGAACGGAGTGTCTGACTGAAACGCCGCTTGCGGCATCTGACGTGATCTTGGTGAACTTAGACTTCCTGACTATTTGAAACGATTCGGCCCAAAAAATTTTGAGAAATCTTAAAAAAACAAGTTTCAAAAATTTTTAAAAATTAGTTTTTGTAAAAAATTTTGTAAACTACTAAACCGATTAATTCCAAAAACTAATCAGCTCTTCTCCTTAACAAACTGCGTCGATTTCCGCAAACCGCATCAAAATCGGTTCATTTGTTCACGAGATACCGTGAACGAAAAAATCGTAAAAAAGTGCTTTTTTAAAATGACTCTTAAAATTGTTATCAGATTGATTTTTTTGTAATAAATTACTTTCTTAGGCTAAAAAAACTGCGTCGATCGCCGCAAACCATATCAAAATTGGTTCATTTGTTCATGAGATAACGTGAACTAAAAATTAGGAAAAAAGTAATTTTTTAAAATTACTCGTAAAATTCTTATCAAATCGATTTTTTTGTAATAATTTACTTTCTTAGGTTAAAAAAACTGCGTCGATTGCAGCAAATCGCATCAAAATCGGCTCATTTGTTCATGAGATATCGTGAACGAAAATTTGTAACAAAGTGTTTTTTTTTGAGCTCGAAGAGCTAAAAAATAAACTTCTTGCTATATTTTATATATTTTGAACTCGAAAATAGCGGGAAGTTACAGGGATGGCGTGTAGGGTCAAACTTCTTTTCAAATTTTTGTCATAGTAAACGCTAAATTTTGACGTTCCAAAAAAAAAATTTGCAAAATATTCACTCTCAAAAATACGTAAAAACTTTTCGTTTTTCACTGTCATTTTCTTAATCTAACCAATCAGAAATCACATATACACGTCATACCTAGTGTAGAATTACTGTATTACTATCTTACTTTGTATACACGACCCCATAATTGTTTTTTGAAGAACTCCCCGCAAACGCCCTCCCCTTTTCACTGTGAAAAAGAAACGCCATCACATCGACATGACCCTGTAAATGTTTTTTTAAAGAACTCCCCCCAAGCGCCTTCCCCTTTTCACTGCGCGAAATAAATAATTTATAAAAACAATTCTCCTCACTTAAAACGGATAATAACAGTGTTAAATATTATGTTATGTAAAATAATAATTGTGTTATTTCCAATGGATATTTTACACATCGAGTTATCGTGAACACACATAAAACGTCATCTTTTGTAATATTGATTTATAATTTTGTATCAATATAATATACCTAGTCTGAAAAAAATTGGTCGACAATTTTATTTATTTGTAGCGTACTTTGTGCTCCTATGTAAAGTGTGATTATTTCAATAAACTCCCGAACAAGACGTTTATTTAATCGAAATAGTTCAATAAATTCAATATCTGATAACTGAAAAGCTTCTGCATTACAATACCCATCGTTTTCCACTTTATCTTCGGCGTCTCTAAGTTCGTCCAATAAAATCAGGTTTAAATCATCGTCGTCTGCCATTAATTAATTATTTATTAATTATCTAAATGCAATTAACAACTTTGAATAGTATATATTCTGCTAACTTCATAATTATATCCATTAAAAAAACTATTATTTATTATTTTTGCAGGTTCAGTACCTAACAATTATTGATAAACGAATCATTTTCAACGTTTGGTTTCATGCACCTTCACAAACAGGTAAAACAATGAACTGTCATTATTTTCAGTACCAACCTATTTTATAAATTACGATGATACATGGAACAGTTTTGTTTGCTTAAAAATAGAACAATCATGGTTAAAAAAGATTTTTTATAAATTTACAATTTTCTATAAAAGCGACCTGGTGCACAAACTGTACTAGTATTTTTGCCTCTCTAAAATTTCTCCGATGGTATTAAAATACAAAGCATTTCGATTGTAACGACGATGGAGAGACCACTGTATTTCCGTCTTTATAACCAAAACTCGCTATATAGAGGAAAGAAAGAAAATAATATTTTGTGTCAGACAATACAGCCAAGCAATGCGTATATATCGCCTAAAAAAATCTGTAATATTGCATTGTTTCAGTTTATATTTTATGCTCGGTCTTTGTATGTGTGAGGCGCAATATCTGCATGTGATTTCTAGGAAATTGTTACAAATGGTTCATTAAAACCAGTCGCTATACCCGAAATCGGCGTTACATTCGAAGTTGCTATAGCCAAATTACTTTCCTCTAAAAGTATACTTTAAATTCAAGGGACTTTAGTTTTACGTCGCTATAACCAAAAAGTCGTTACAACCGAGGTTGCTATAAATGAAATCCACTGTGTTTTCCCACATTAGCTTATTGTGCGTATAATATTCAAATAGCACAATCTATATAGTATTTATCCACTTTAAAAAAAATGGTTAAGCTATTTTGAATCGTTATATATTGTCTATTATGTAATACATAATAAAAAAAGACTTATCGAAATTAAAAAATATTTACAAATCTATTTCCATTCCCTCTCGGCACAACAAAAGATGTATTGAAGTACTAAATCACAAAAAGCCATTAGCAATGTAATGAAAAATTTCTAAACAGCTTATAACCCCCCGAAATACAATAAAAAATGATTTCTTATCCAACTTTATGCATATCCTGCAATAAATTACATGTACCAATACATCATCATGAGAGAATCGCGTAATACCCTTAACCGATAGAGCTGGTGGACTGTGACGACATCATAGGGATGAGGGCCGAGACTGACTCACACAACGTCATTTCTGTGGGGTGTGTGGGGTGGTTAGTCCTCGGCTCCTGGCTGGCAGTCCTGGCCGCTGGATTACTGCAAGGATAATGTGTACATTTCAACCGGCAAAAACTTAACGAACATGCCGGCTCCATTTTATAAAATATTATATGTATATCACAGTCCCCCAAATCACAAAATGTGTAACCGTATAAGCTTTCAAAGGAGTGTAAGTATAAATCTCCCAAATCGGTATTATAAATAGCACAGAAGTTCAAATTCAATTTAATACATTTTATTACACAAAAACAACATGCGTAGAGAGTTTATACCTTACGTCAACAAATTTTATAAGCGTATAAAGTGATTGATTTTTGTTCATGTGACAAACACGTGACTGTTTTCAGTTGAACCGGCGAAACAGAATCAATCACCCTTCTGTCCTGACCAAAGAAGAATGTAATTGCGTATATTTTTTATTTGATTTATAGTTTTATAGGCAAAATTAAACTCTCAAGAAAAAATGTTATCGAAAATAATTTAAAAGACATTACTTTAATCTGAAATAAAAGAAAATATTTAGGTTGAGCTAATGAACATATTAATATATCTACCATTTGTATACAGTTGACTCAAATTTTGAGTACCTGGTACGCTGTAAAAACGACACAAGAATATTGCCATTATTTATAAAAAATAACAATATATTATATTTTTATATTTATGAATATATGTGTTTAATATAATTGATACACATTTGTTTTCGACAGATTAAATATAAACGTATACCGTTTTCATAGTAAATCATTGTTTAACTGCATTAGCCTCAAATTTGAACTGTCAAAAATTTTCAGACATTATTTGAAAATCAGCTATTTTTAGGAGGTAATCTACGTAGCATGTATCTTGTTTGTACTGATATTATGACTCGAGTGACTGTTAAAACTCGCTGTCACTCGTTTTAACATACTGTCACTTTCACAAACGAGATACATAAACTCCTATTTTGTGCAGTTTACAGTTTATCTTTAAGACCATTTTTTGGAGTAATGAGCAAAATGTGTGTTAGAAATAGTTTTAACTTTTCCCCAAATATTAGAAAAAATATAAGCAAAACGTATTTAAGTCGGAAGTTGTTTGAAAGCATTACATTTCTTTAAAACTTCCCATTTGTGTGAAATGTATTAAGGCCACTGCACACGAGGCTAGAAACGCTGCTAGATTCCTTGCTAGATTTGCATACTAGTTTTCTAGCGCTGGTTTTAATGATTGCTATTCTTTAAGCTTATTTTGTGGATAGATCTGGTGTGCGCGAATTGACAGTTCGAATATAAACACAGAGCAAAACGTGTGTGTTGTCTGATTCTGAGCAGAATGACGCCATGTTGGTCTATGGGCGTTTGTTCAAGTGCTTACGTGACAAGATACTGCTTCTTGATTGGTTCTTGCTCATACCTAGCAGCAGATATAGCAGGGAAAAAAGCCCTTGTTCTAATTTTAAAACCTATCTTGTGAGCTAGTAGGCCAGCCCGCAGTGACGTCATTTCTAGCCTCGTACCCATCCTACCGGTTAGCAGAACTCCTAGCAGCATTTCTATCATCGTTTCTAACCTCGTGTGCAGCTGCCTTTACTATTTACAATCGAAAAAAAAAATGTACAATACTGGATAAGGTCTAACTGGCTCCTCGTATCGATAATCCGATGATGCGTTCGGATATTTTTTGACAATATGATCAAACGGATCTGTAGGACTACAGTTGCACAAAAACGACATTGCGGTATAGTTGGTTTTCTAGTTCAGGACTCTAGAGGGAGGTTACGCGTGTTATAAATCCCGAGCGAGGTCCCGACTAGATTGTCCCTGTTGCCAGACTAAATCTATATAGCGTCCTTATATACTACATATACACACTTGCGTACATCACATAAAAAGTGTGAGTAATATTATAAAACTCACTGTGCCCGGTTGACTCACTGACTTATAGCTAGTTTTTTAAGCGCTATATACTATTTTGAACAGTGTGTTGAAGCGTGTCTCGAAAAAAACGTTTGTGACGGGTTCAATCGTATCCAGAGCGTACACTAAATTCTAATCTCCTTGGTCAGCTGCCACAGAAATTCCAGATTCCACTTATTTAATAGTAGTGATGAAGTGATTTTATTTTTAGCTATAATATTCGTATTTCATGTTTCTCGGTAAAGGGATTTCCAAAGACAACCCAATGCTGTATCAAATTTTTGAAAAAGTGCTCCATAAATTACGTCACACGATAAGGGGGAGGGAGGGGGTCCACAAAGTGTGACATCGTGTGATAAGGGGGGATGGACGAGTCATAAGCTTCGTGACGTCGTATTTATTAATCTAAAAAAATTTTAAATTCAACTCAAATTGTTGATTTTATGAAAAAATATTTTAAATAGAAATACATAAATAATTTTGGAAGTGCTGTTTTGATTTCAAAATATCTAAATTTAATATTGCAAAATAAGTGACGTCACACCATGGGAAGGGGAGGTCTTGTGGCATTCTGTCTCGATGTGTGTATGTGTACTTCATTCCTGTTATCGCGTATTAATTTAAGTTGCCCTTTTGGTCCTTATCTTGCTCATAGAGACATAAGTAAGAGTACGCTAGTACGTATGCTTGCTATAAGTCCTCAGTAACGAGAGAGAACGAAGCAAAAAACAAGAAATTTGTCTGCTCAAAGCAACATTTTTTTGCATTATTAGTTACCATAGAGACACTTTCACTGCTCTCTGGCGTACTCTACTGTAATATCTATAATCTTGACTCAGTAAATAAATTCACCTGATAATTTGTTCATAGTTAATTGAAACTATATACAATTCGCATTTCTCAAGTAAAGATAGTATATTTTTACAGCAATGCTTGCAAATTATTCACACAATATAGTATGTAGTTCTTATATAATACTACATCCCAAGTCCATATATGGATTAAAATGACAGTAGCGTTCTCAACTTTAAGATGAAAAAAACTGTCATTAACTTGCGTCAAAAGCTTATTTCACCTTTAACTTTTACCCAGACATCTGAGTTGTCTTTTAATCAAAGAGTTAATTAATATTTTACAGAACTAATTAACATTGTAATATTAAGAATAGTGAAACAATTTGATACCTGTATTGATAACAATTTAATTAGTTTAATTAGTTTTTTTGTTTTGATATTTCTAACGCTCATAATAAAATTCTAAGCTGAGATATTGATCTAAATCATTGAATTATGTTCATTCAATTATTCCAAATAATTTATTTACAAACATTTCAATATTTTTCTAAACCAGATTAGGGTAGTTGTAATTAGGTAGTTGTAATATTTGGTCTTTACAGGAAATCAAATTTATAAAAGACATTAAAATTTTATTTATAGCTAACAGTCAAAATGCATAAAATACGATCATTTTAAAATTTTGGATAGGTATAAACCAAATTTTAAAAAATTAAAAATGTTTCGTGTTTCTTAATTTCTAACGTTAGCAAATAAATGCTAATATCATATTAGTAATTGCGTTTCTTTTTTCGATTCTTTTGCCACTAAAGGCTTTGCCTTCAAAACATTCAATAATTAATTTTGGATCTTTTGTTTTTATTAATACGTAACTTTTAAGAGCTGAAGCCTATGATTTTTAAAATGAATACTTCATTAAAAACGGGGGTTAACTCGTTTCCCTATGTAACGAAATCACGAAATTGTACTATTATAGTAACCCTATGTAAACAATAATTTTATTAGTAAGCAGTGGTAGCTTAGTGGTAGGGTGCTGGCAAACCACGCGGCCGGCCTGGGTTCGATTACCGTCAGGTGTGCGCAACAATTTGATTTTTTTAAATTATTTTTAAGTATAGGTATATTATATATAAAATTTTCGACTTTATCAGAATAATACTTGAGCTAAAAAAACTCTATTTGCAGTAAACCTGCGAAAATAAAAAACAATATTTGCAGTAAACCTGCGAAAATTGTGTTGTCTGCTTTTGTTTTCTTATTTATTATTTGCAGTAAACCTGCGAAAAATTAAAAATGTGTTACGAGAACGCATTATAGAAGTGAAACTTCTAATTGCAAATAATACGTTTGGATTTGGACAAGTGGAAAAAATGTGTTACGAGATAGTTTCACGTTCAGATTAACTTGTATAGACGAAACTTTCTCAGAACACATTTTTTCCACTTGTCCAAATGAAATCGTATGATTTGCAACTAGAAGTTTCACTTCTGTAATGCGTTCTCGTAACACATTTGTTTGTTGTTCTTCTATGCTCTATACAAATAGGTTACTTTTAATGACATTCAGAAAAAATAAACCAATCTCCCTCTTAAGATAAAATTTATTAGAAAAATTATACATATTATGTACAGAAAAATAAAACAATTTCTGAGGCAGCGTTCCTAAATACCTGCTGCTTGACTAAACAAAAAACAAAAGAATATTAATACAGAACCAACATTGATTTGAATTGGGAAAATTAAAATAAAAAACCCAAATGCTTCTTAAAGATTTTTTCTTGTAAACGAAGAAACGCTACTGAATTGTAATCTCTTTTCTCAAACTGCTAGACGATCTAACACGCCATTCTAAAAAAGATAAGTGAAAAATAAAATCTGGCAATAAAATGTGTAATATTGAAATCTCGATAAGGAATGATATTCTACAAATGACAGTTCGGCACACATATCGTCCAACTCTAACTGCTCTAGCTCTTAGCTCTCGAAGACTCTTCGACGGTGGTTTGAGAGTTGAGAGAGTTGTCAGTTTTATTACTGTTTTACTATCTTCTGATAGAGACTAAAAACATTATCAACGAACTTACTTTTACTTTACTCATTTGACTTTTACTAATTGTTAGAGCTAATAACTTTTCCTCTTAGTGTCTGAATTAGTACAAAGTTCTGATTCTACTATAAAAGCACTTAATAAAAGATTTGCTTCATTTACTTAGAGTTCTTAAGATCTAGATATGTAAGATATTGTACATGACAATTCAATAAAATAATGTCAGATACTCATTGTACACAAGGATTATAAATAAATTTACTTATGTTAGCAAGGTGTTGTTTCATCCGTAGGAAACACTGAACTTTTCTGCTGTTATAATATAACAGAACTATAATTCACATTGTTTTTCTATTTCATTAGGACATACTTATTATAGTCAGAGTACCCGTTGGCAAAAATTTTATAGATACATACTCTCCCCAAACTTTTTATATGGCTTCATTAGGCCTAATCTGACACCTATTTCCTCTATGACTTTTCTTGATTTTGGGGCCTTTTCCCTCTAAAGTTTCCGAAAGGTGTCGTTTTGACGACATGTAAAAATTTATAGATACTGTTTGTTTTTTTAATTGGATAGCTTAAAAGCTTCAACCAGAACGCTAAAATAATGTTCTCTGACAAATAACATGAACCATTTAAAATGTCTGACACCTCGAATATGTCGAACATTTTCGAGGTGTCGGACATTTTAATTGGTTTTTGTTATTTGTCAGAGAACATTATTTTAGCGTTTTGGTTGAAGTTTTTAAGCTATCCAATTAAAAAAACAAACAGTATCTATAAATTTTTACATGTCGTCAAAACGACATCTTTCGGAAACTTTAATTTATTATGTGCGAACACATTTTAAGATTAAATAAATCGGCCCAAATGTTTCTTTTATGCTTTTAATAGATATTTTCATTTTGAAACCCCATAGGAATCGTTTGAGATCATTTTCTGACTGACGGTTGTGTATGTGGCAGAACGTTTCTCTTTCCAAGTGGTAAAAACGAATCATAAGATCGTGTGGCATTTTTATTGTATCTGTTTCTATTTAAATCTTAGATTAACGTCTGAAAAGAACTCTTCAAATAAATAAAATTATCAACCAATTTTTTCAGACTGTACATTGACAAAAAATTATAAATTTACAATCTGCCTGTATTTTTTTCAATTTTTATAATGTATGATCGTTTTCTTGAACCAACGCAAGATAGTGAAGGAAGAGGGAGCAAACACATTTCAAATCGAGATACACACCGAGATAGGCTTTACAAAAATTTTAAGTAAATTAAATTACGAAAAAAACGAACCATCGAAAAATCTAAACCTTCAAAAAAGTTGAGGCCCTATAAAAATCAGCCCGTACACCACTCCGTTCTTTGGTTCTGCTGATACAGGGATATAGAAGTACATTCGAGCGATAAACGTTTATATTTCCTCTTTTTTGGAGTGTACGTTTTCATTGCAGCTATTGATTTTTTATTATCCTAAATATTAGATCCGCGTATTAAGGGGGTATGTCACGGTCGTTTTTTTAGACGTTTTTTAGGAATTTTTTTGACGACCAATAAGAGGATAGAACCTGTGGCAATAAGAAAAACTGGGATTATTAAAACATATTGAAAATTGAATAATTAACAGACTTAAAAATTATTTGCAAATTTTATGACTTTTTCGATATTTTGCATCGAAAAAAAAAATAGAACCACTCACAATTTCCAAAAGATCTTAGTTCATCCTATGACTGTACATGTGTTGAATCTATACCATTAAAATTTCAAAGCAATCGGTCAAACCGTTTTTAAGATATCGTGGAGACAAATTAGAAAAACACAATTTTGAGAAAAACGCCTTTAAAGATTAAAGTATGATTTAAATTATGAAATCTTAACTCACCATTAATCTGCAAAAAGCCCACCAAAATTAACTAGAGGTCATATATAACCAAAAAATGATAAAAATGGATCTCTATCGGGTTTTGCATGTTTACTCCTCATTTGTTTTAGGTCTCAAGTAACAAGCCGATACTACCGGACAAAATGCTCAATGCCCAACTGCTCAACTGAGCTCTCCAAACACCCTCTCTTCTAATAAACAATAACTTCGAATATGTTTAGGAATCAATTAATGAAAAAAAAATAATTCGATTTTTTCAACATATCACATGGAGTGACCCCCTTAAACGTCTTAACCACTGTATATCAAGATGTTAACTAGTGAGCGGCAAAAAGTGTCTTTTTGAATGTGACGAGTTTTTACACCGGTCGGTATATTATTGACCTGTTTCTTTTTTTGTGAAAAATTACACTTTAAAAGTTATTTGATGATTTATTGTATTATTTATTATTATATAGCACCTAGTGCACGGAAAGTATAATTATAGTTTGTTCGAGTAATTAAATTAAATGAAAATATTTACTTGCAAACACAGCAATGAAAACAAACAGGTTTCTGCATTCATAAATAAATTCTATATCTCATCCCTATATTATTAAACGAGCTAATCTTGTATCTATGTACCTATGTACCTATCTATGTACCTATGTCCCTAAATATTTTCTCGAAAACGGCCCTAACGATTTGGATGAAATTTACTGAAAAGGGATTTTGGGGGGCAAAAAATCGTTTTAGCTAGGTCTCATCTCTCGAAAAAATCGTTTTCTTACAAATTTTGTCATTATAAAAATCAATTTTTTGACGTATGAAAATACTTAAATATTGTAAGTAGGTTTTGGAATTTTATACAATGAAACAATTGTTTTCAAAATATTATGACAGTTAATCTTTAATTACTTATCCAAGTGAGACTTAATTAAAATAAATACGTATTTGAAAGAAAGTTATAAACAATTTATTATTATTATTGGGCTTTGACATGCTCACTCCTGACATCTGGTGGCTAACATAAAAAATAAAATGTGAATGCATTTAGTCGATCTATCATCTGTGAACAGTACTTCATTCGTACTTTTAAATTCTTAAGCAATGAAATAAATAAAAAGTTTTGAAAATAACTGCAGTTAAAAAATCAATGAAAGTTTGCTCTGCACATTTTAAAAGATGATTTGATGTTTTCAAGTAAGTACTATACAACTGTAACGTTACTATTATATTATAACCTCATAGTTATAATATACAGTTTGTTTATTATTAATATTTTTATATACAGATACTGCTAAAAAACAGAATTTGAAAGAAAATAAATGCTATAAGTACCTTCAGTCAATTTACCTGGAAAAAAAAACACAGCTACTGAAGAGAACCGTAGGATAAAGAGAAACAAGAGAAAAGAAGAACAAAAAATTTAATTTGGAAAATAAAGATTCAGTACATCAAACATCAATGAAAATTATAATAAATTGTAACTAAAACTAATTTTTTAGTGAAATAATTACTTTGATTGTCGTTATGATCATCATCATAAACTTCATTATTATCTTAGTTTTCAACAATAAGACTATCATCATTTTCTTTATTGCCTAATTCATACAATAATTGAATCCTATGGTTCTGATCAGTAGCTGTGTTTTTTTCCCAGACAAATTGACTGAAGGTATAGCATTTTCTTTCAAATCCTGTTTTTTTAGCAGTATCTGTAGATAAAAAAATTAATTATAGACAATAAATTATTATATTAAAACTTTGAGGTTATATAGTATAATAGTAACGTTACACTTGTATACTTACTTGATAGATCGACTAAATGCAGTCACATTTTATTTTTTATGTTAGCCACCAGATGTCAGGAGTGAGCATGTCAAAGCCCAATAGGTGAGTAATTTTAATAAATAAATTTTTAACCTAAATTTGAAGCGAAAGATGCAATATCATAGATCAAGATGACGGCGAATCAGTTTTACAAGTACCGGATTGCCATAAGGGCCGACAATCCTCTCCACAAAGGAGTCAAACTGTTTCAGCAATATTATCTTATTGCTCCACAAAAGGAAGCGAAGCTTCCCCAGAGAACCTACGGTTCTTATATGGAGAGCCGAAGGCTCGACTAGTGTGGTTTACAACCGAGCGGGGCGCAGCCCCGCGAGGTGAGACTGTAACAAAGGTGGAGACGTAGGCTCCACAAAGGGAAGCGACAGAGA
Source organism: Xanthostigma xanthostigma (assembly GCA_963575645.1). Taxonomy (NCBI): domain Eukaryota; kingdom Metazoa; phylum Arthropoda; class Insecta; order Raphidioptera; family Raphidiidae; genus Xanthostigma; species Xanthostigma xanthostigma. The sequence continues at coordinate 21,578,386 of OY754465.1, forward strand.
ACCTACGGTTCTCAAAGTTTTGGCGATATCAGCATATCAGTATTTTATTTAACTTTCCGAGCAAAGCTCGGTCACCCAGGTACTATTTCTATAATACAACAATTACACTTCACGATTCTTGACATAAGTACTGACTACTTAACCACTTGATGAATCCATACATTCATTTACTAAATAAATAGATGGATCACTTATGTAAATAGATTGTCCGGTAATTTATTTATTTGATACTGAAATGTTAGTAGGTATTCATTTTAAAGGATCTATAAAATTTAATCATTAGGAATGTAGTTCTTTTTAATAATCAAAATTCAAACTCTATTTATCACATTTTTTTAAATTGTTTTGAGGACGGATACAAGTTTCCAAAATCTGAGCTTCGTATTATAATCCCAGTGACGAATAATTAGGTACATATTGCTATTTATTGGTAGAATGAAACGGCATATTGATGTTCCTTGAACCATGAGTATCATGAGCAGCATTTCCTCAACAATTTGTAATTGAAATAAATTACGTTTTGCATGCAAAAACAAAATAAAGAAGGTAGTTTTATTTCTATTAATTTATATTAATATTTATATATTATTATCTATAGTTTGGGTTTTTTTTTTATTTTTCCCATAAATAATAAATAGTAACGTTTATTTTATATTTGTATTCTTTTCAACCTTGCAGCCGGTAAAAAGAACGCTGCTGACAAAATCTTTGTTTTTAATTTGTAAATAGAATGTAAATTTTTTGTTAATAAATTTTTATCTATCTATCTATATCTCTCTATATATTATTAGCGGTCCGTCCCGGGTTCACTTGGGTGCAAAAAAACGGATGTGGAGGTGGGAACACGAGTACGCACATTTATCTTAGTTTACCGAGATGAATGTTGTGTCCAAATTTCATGAAGATCGGAGTTACCGTTAAATAGTTTTTGTCGGACAGAATAATTTTGATTTTGAGTTAAAATCTTATTCTACATTTTATCTCCCCAAATTTAGGGGGAAATCCCTCAAGCTGGGAAACTTGCTGGAATTTTCGGTCTCAACGATTATCTACTTTGACATTCAGCATGAGATGCCAGAGCTCATCCTATCGCAACTCCTTGGTATTCTAAATTTTGATGGAATAAAAAGAATAATTATTATTGTAGCTATCCATTTGCCTGCCCCAATGTTAATCTGTTTATGTATTCGGTACATAGGAAATCCGATGATCGAATATCCAAAAAAAAATTAAGTCTAAAAACTAAAACCCGGCTACTGAAAAGTATGAAACATGAAAATATTCTCATCTGAGGATAGCCGTGGTCGTATGCCACCTCATATATATGGTCATATGGCGCCCTCTAGATGTATAGCTTATGATCGCTTACTATTGTTAAAATGTATTGTTTTGTTAAAGTAGGTGGCATACGACTACGGCTATTCTCAGATGAGAATATTTTCTTGTTTCATGCTTTTCAGTAGTCGGGTTAGTTTTTAGATTTAATTTGTATTTAAATTATTTGTTATTTGTTTTTAATTTGCTCACCCCTGGGACCGAAATTCAAAATTAAATGTAGCCTATGTTACTCGGACTATAGTCGGGTTTTAGTACCTACTTATTTTTTATTTAAATTTTTCTTTTGAAATTATTTTTTATTTAAATTTTTCTTTTGAAATTATTTTTTATTTGTTTTCAATTTGCTCACATATGGGACCAAAATTCAAAAATAAATGTAGCCTATTTTACCCGGACCATAGTCGGGTTTTAGTTTTTGAAACTTTTTTTTATTTAATGTTTTTTTTTTGAAATTATTTATTTGTTTTCAATTTTCTCACCCCTGGGATCAACATTCAAAAATAAATGTTACCTATGTTACCCAGACCATAATAACGAATCGATTGACACCTTATTTATTAAAATCGGATGAATAGTTTAGGCGTTACGTTACGGGGGAAAATATCAAAGCAGATATTAGTGCAAGCGGAAACGCTAACAAAAAATAAAACGTGCCATTGAAATGTTTTAGACAAAGATATTTTTGTCACTTTCTTCTTTGTATTTTCGGCAAGCAGAAGCAAGCGCACAATTTGAACTTAATATGGTTGTTATATAATCGTGTGTTTATAATACATAACTGTAAGTGTTTAAAGGAATATATTAACTGCAATGAAACAGTGCTGCCGGTTGGCTGGTAATGATAATAACATGTTTTTACATAGAGAGCTATGTACTTATATGAATTTTGTATAGAGATATACATATATAGCGTATGAATTTACAAACATTGACACTTTTTATAGAAAACTTTCTATTGTTTATGTAGCAGTGTTGACAATTCAGCGGTTTTCTCCCTTTTAAGGGTAAAAAATTGCATCGGATTTTTTTTTAGATATTTATGAACTTAAAAAAAATTAATGAATCTACATATTATATAAGAAAAACCTATCCACTATTATAATGCGTACATTAAATTGAGTATATTTCAAATGTTGTGACATTTATGCTGAAGGTGTACCTTATAAGCTGAAGGTACATGCACACCTAATATTTTTTGAAAATTTGAGCTCGCTCTTAGTGGGTTAAAATTCATGTGCTGGCAACTTTGATCTATGTTCACAACTAAAATTGTAAAATTGGATTATGTCAGATTTATGATAGATATAATTTAACAAAATTGAAGAACAAATTCTTTTTCTCTTGTGAAAAATAATATTTTTATTATCTTTCAAGTAAAAATGGTATCTCAATTATTTCAAAGTTAAGCTTTCAAATGAGAGCTAATAAGTCGTCTCAGTTTTATTTAGAAATACATTTGGCTCATGACAGTGTACGGCCGGGTGAAAGACATTTATGAATTGAACTGGTGAAAATTTTCCTGTTTTCAAGTTTGATAATCAACTGATAGTGTGCAAAGTTTCATCAAAATCGTTCGGCCGTTTTCGAATAATACCAGTACAAATAGATACTCAGACAGGTAAAAATTCTGAAAACAGGGCCTTTTCTTCTTAGTATCTGTAAAAAAACCTGAAAGCCTGCAGGAAACAAAATAACAAACAAATTCTTCGATAGAGTTTTATGTATTGCTACTGATTTCAATGGAAACAAAACAGTATTACATAACACGAAACTCAAAAAAATTATCGAAAAAACACCATAAGCCACTTTGTCTTGTGATCATAGAGTATATACATAATGTAGTGTATTTACTGCCGTGAAAATGTGATTTCATAGCGTTTAAAAGGCTGTTTTTATATTCCTGCAATAAAAATACACATACCGAACGATAAAAAAGTTAATATTAGTTTAGGGTTATAGGTTTTCAAAAGGTAAACGTTTGTCTTAGATTGAATAGTAAGGATATCGATTACACAGGTCACTGAAATTTTCAAACTACTGTTTTCTGACCTTTGTTCATTGTATTATTATTTGTAAGAGTTATTCAATCGTTTTATTTAGCCATTAAGTGCCAATATTTCATAAAAAAAGAATTAACGATTTTATCAGCGGTTTTATTTATCACTAAAATTATTTTATTTAGGTACTGATATAGGTACAAATAAGGTAAATAAATTTAATTTGCTGATATATTTTTCTTAGTTTTTTTGCTAATGGTGTCTTATAAACCGACTTCAAAAAAGAAGAATTTTTTTAATATATCATCTCATATCTCCAGTATTTGTGAATTGAATGATTATTTTCAGGGTAGCAGTTTTTTTTTAGTTTAATTTTAAATATTAAAGAAGGAGACGGCTATTATCTGCGTATATCAAATCTAAAAAATAAGAAACTAAAAAAGGTAATTAAAAACCGTAAAATTTTGAGGTCTGTGCCAATTACTAGAACGAAATACATAATATGTATGTAGGTACATAAAACGTTATAATTATTGAATTGGCACCGGCATTAAAATTTTATTTCTCGATTTTAGTAGCCTTTTTTGAAGGACGTTCAATTTTTTAAAGTTTTTTTTTGTTTTTTACTTTAATTTAGAGACAAATAATATTTTCCGTACTAATCGGCTTGACTAAAAAAAAATTCCAGCCAATTGGGCGACGGGACCATTCCAGCTTCAAAAATGTTAACATTTGATTATAATAAAGAAAATAAAATTTCTGATATCGCGTGAGGTGACGCGGGTAATGGCTAGTATTCAATATGATATTTGCTATTCGTTGCCATGGTTACCTACATAATATGTTCCACGTCTTGTAAAAATTAATCAAAGCATGCCGAACTAGTTTATTTCTGACAGATCCATCACAACAAAAGAGCGGCTGATTTTTTTTTATTAAAAATATTTTCCAAACTATAAAGTTTAGAAAAAAAAATTTTACGAAACTTTCTAAAAAAAATAAGTAGAATAACAAGCCGTTATGAAAAGTATACTATTATTATAAAAAAAAACACCGTTATAGCATATATCTCTTCTGCGCATACGCCGATTTTCCCCAAAAACAATTGGGTTCTTCATAATTGCATACCAAACATCCAAAATTTGGTTTCAATCCACTCATCCGTTTGACCTATCGTGTTCACAGACTGACAGACAAACAGACTAACAGACGCACAGAGTTTTTTCAAAAATATGTTTTTTGGATTCAGGGGACCTCAAAACGGAAAGATATTGTAAAATTTTTGAAAAGTGATTTTTGACCTAAACTAGAACCATTCCCCACTTGTGGGTTGGAATGGTAAAACCGACCAAGCGCATATTGAGCACACACAAAAGAAAATCAACTCCCTCCCACACTTTATTATATAACAATTACTACATCGATACGGAACTCTATACATTAGAATTAAAATATAGGTTTGTTATGTAGTTTGAGAGAAAATGAGGGGAAGACAAGTAAAGTGTATTGAACAATGGAATCTAAAAGGCACATACGCTAGAGTGATAATCATTTCTCAATGTTCGAGAGGCATCAGCTGGTCCTGCTACTCAACAGATAAATGCATTTATCTTCTTGCCAATGCACAATTGTCAACTACAGCGGTCGCGCGTTGGTTTAGATCCGTCTAACAAAGCTTTCGGCTTAACGGCACACTGATATATAATCTCTATTAATGCGCGTTTACACGCGACAGTCCTGCAAACAGAATATTCCAGCAAATAAAGTTGAAAAGATCACAATAAAAAGAGTGACAAAAAAAGATATATTAAAAAATTTTGCGAAATAACTCGCCAGATGTTAATGCAGGTACGCAAAGCGGTTATATTATATCAATAATTTAATTTATTTACCTACATTTTTACAGCACGGAATAAAGTTTCATTATTTATTTTTTAAAATGAAAGGCTGTTAAATGTTTTCAAGGTTAGAGTACGATAACTCGACGTGCAAAATAGATGGGTTTTTTTTTGGCGCAGTGAAAAGGGGAAAGCGTCTGGAAGAGTTCTTTAAAAAAACAATTACGGGGTCGTGTCGATTCGATGGCGTTTTTTTGCACATTGAAAAGGGGAGGGAATTTAGGGGGAGTTCTTTAAGAAAAATAAAAAATACGGGGTCGTGTCGATGCGTTGGCGTTTTCTTTGCGCAGTGAAAAGGGTAGGGTGTTTGGGGGAGTTCTTTAAATAGCAATTACGGGGTCGTGTATACAAAGTGAAATATTCATACAGTAATTCTACACCAGTTGCTATGAAGTGTATATGTTATTTCTGATTGGTTAGATTCAAAAAAATGACAGTGAAAAACGAGAAATTTTTACGTATTTTTGAGGAAATTTGTGAATAATCCGCAAAGTTTTTTTTTGGAACGTTAAAATTTAGTGTTTCGTATGACAAAAAAAAACACAAAATTTGGGCACATCGAGTTAGTGTACTGGACCTGTTTTCAATTATTTTATTTTTAGATTTTCTGACATAAAAAAGGTGGTATGAGTTATAACATAAAACATTTTTGTTTGCTAAACAGTAGCAAGTAAAATGTTTTACTTGTTAATTTGGCTCAAAAATTCTTTCGATTTTGCTATTTCATGAATCAAAGTTTTCTTATTCCAGATCTAAAACATTATAGAATAATTGGGTAGTAAATAAAACAAAATTTGTAAAATTGTTCATAAGACAAAAATAAAGAAAAACGACATAATAATATTATGTTTAATAGAATAAGAGCACGTTATCCGTTAGGTAAAATATAATAATCAATTTTACTTTCGAGGTCTATGCTGCTGTACTGCACTGTAGTAATTTTCAGTTAGTGTAATTAATAATAATAACTGTGACATTTCATTAGAATGAATTTAAAATTAAACACGAATCAGATTTTTAGTTAAGGTCAGCTGTATTTATTTTCAGTCTTTATGAACCATTTTATTTTTACATAGCATAAAACAGATTTTATGTTGGTAAATTTTCAACTTGTTATTTGTCACAAATGTTCAGAAAAATATATAAAATTAAATAACGTGCACTGTGTACCATTTGACATTAACGTTTCATGATGCAATGGCATGCATTTTATGTTCCGTTCAGAGTTAACCTTCGTTCACTCCAACTTACGGTGCCTCACTTTGATCAGTAAACTACGTTCAGTTCTATTTCAACCGTTTAGTACTTAGTTCTGCTTTTTTTCTATCCGTTTGTTTCGTAGTTTTTATGGAGTTTGGAAAGACTATTCTTTAAACACTACAGGCTAATCGATTCTTTTAATGAATTTGCCATAAAAAAAACCCTCATTGCAAAATAGTTAACGTGCAGAAAATAATGCTAATACTCCTTAAAAATTCCAGCCAATTGGGCGACGGGACCATTCCAACTTCAAAAATGTTAACATTTGATTATAATAAAGAAAATATAATTTCTGATATCGCCTGAGGTGACGCAGGTAATGGCTAGTATTCCATGTGATATCTGCTATTCGTTTCCATGGTTACCTACATAATATGTTCCACGCCATGTAAAATTTAATCAAAGCATGCCGAACTAGTTTATTTCTGACAGATCTACGAAACAAAAGAGCGCCTGATTTTTTTTTATTTTTAAAATATTTCCAAAACTATAAAGTTTAGAAAAAAAATTTAACGAGACTTTCTTGAAAAGTAAATAGAATAACAAGTCGTTATAAAAAGTATGACATTATTATATAAAAAGCACCGTTATAGCATATATCTCTTCTGCGCATGTGCCGATTTTCCCCAAAAACAATAGAGCTCTTCATATTTGCATACCAAACATCCTCCCAAAATTTGGTTTCAATCCGCTCACCCGTTTGACCTGTATCGTGTTCACAGACTAACCGACTAACAGACGCACAGAGTTTTTCCAAAAATATGTTTTTTGGATTCGGGGGACCTCAAAACGAAAATATACTGTAAGCGCGTGTTAAGCACACACATGATATGGTTCCGTAATGCTCGTATGGCTATTTGTGAGCTAATTATTGGTCGTACCTACTCGTTGATTGATAAGTATATAGTGACGGTTGTTTTTTTTTTGCTTTTTTTGGGATTATTTTTTTTTGACGAACAACAAAAATGTAGAAGATTATTTTTTTTATTACATATTTATTGACATTTCAACAGTAAATAAAAATATTTCCAGACTAAAATCTTCATCACAATATGTGTTGCACCCATCCAAAGGCACCCATGTCGAAAAAAAGTTTGTCGACGGTCTCCATAATTAGCCCAGGCAACGAAGGCCAAATTTCATCAAATAAAAATAATAAATACGTAAGTTTTGAAATTTGGTGACAATGTTTATACTGGCTTCCTATCGAACGTGTTAAAAGTCCTGAACAATCGAAGGTCCGGAATCGCCGCCATCTTGGATCAAAGGTGCATTTTTATGGTTTTTGACGCATAACTCCTTAATTATTGACTTTATTAGAGAAATAGTGGTTACAAAAGTTGAAGAGCATTAAATTCTCTATAAAAAAGATTCAATTCATTTTTTTGTAAAATTAATAATTGTCTGAACGAATGGACGATATACGTGTGCATGTGGAAATTCTGCAAACAGAAAGTTACATTAATTACGTTAGATTTCATTATTACAAAGTTTTATTCATTTTATACACATTTTTATATACTCTCAATATTTTATATGAGTGTCACGGTTCGCCAGGATCAGTTTTTAACCGACGAAAAACAAAAACGGAGGAGGGTCTCAAGTCGACGCGTATATTTTTTTTTATTTATTTTTTTTTTTTATGTATGACCACGCATAACTTTTAACAGAGTAGTCCGATTTTGATAATTATTTTTTTGTTTGAAAGGATATACCCCGAAGTTGGTCCCATATAAATTTGGTAAAAAAATTCTAACCCTAATGGTAGGAAAACAGGGGATGATTGATTGTTCACTCACTGATTGTAATGTATGACCACACATAACTTTTTACAGAGCAGTCCGATTTTGATAATTATTTTTTTGTTTGAAAGGGTATACCCCGAAGTTGGTCCCATATAATTTTGGTAAAAAAATTCCAACCCTAAGGGTAGGAAAACAGGGGATGATTGATTGTTTACTCACTGATTGCAATGTATGACCACACATAACTTTTTACAGAGTAGTCCGATTTTGATAATTATTTTTTTATTGGATAGGGTATACTTCGAGGTTGGTCTCATATAAATTTGGAAAAAAAATTCCTACCCTAAGGGTGGGAAAATAGGGGTGATTTATTGTTCACTCACAGATTTTCATGCTAAGTTGTGTATTACAAATTATTATAAATTATATAGCCACAAAAAATTATAAAATAAAAACTTTTTAACAAAAAAATTAAACCGCCGAAAAACTGAAAAGCAAAAAATAATAAATCTTTTTATTTAACTAAGTTCTATTTAAGTAGTTGAACGTATGTGGCAGTCTAGTATATCTAAGTAATTTTGAGTCGGCGTCAACAATCCTTCGCCGGAAATCTCAATTCATTTTTTTGTAAAATTAATAATTATCTGAACGAATGGACGATGAACGTGTGCATGTGGAAATTCTGCATACAGAAAGTTACATTAATTACGTTAGATTTCATTATTACAAAGTTTTATTCATTTTATACACATTTTTATATACTGACAGTATTTTTATGTCTGTGTGCGAAGCTTCTTCACAGAATGACTTGGGTTATCCTCAACCACATCAGGATAAACCGATGAACCGACATCAAGCTCAAGACGATCATCCGCACAAAATGATCGTCTTGAGCTTGACATTGATGATACGCTTTCTTCATTGGTATAATCGTCTTCGTCTCCATCCTCATCCTCATCATCGATTATAATTGGTCCATTGAAACAGTCTCCGTGGCAATTGTTGCAAACGGTTGTGCATTCGATCCCCGCTTTTCTGCACCCGCATAATCCTGCACAGCCAGTTGTACATTTGCAAAAAATGAGATTCAATAGAGCCTCGGGTGCAATGGAGTCCAGCGTTGGGATGGGACTAAAGTACCCTTGGACTCGTTTCCAACCCCATGATTCAGGGGGTAATTCATTTCCCAGCCATTTTTGCACTTGATTATACACTCGCAAAGAATGCTGCCTGGATGCTCCTTCTGTTGGTGGTAGTGAAGCAATGTCTGGTTTAATTTTTGTCACGGATTTCGTGAAACAATTAAATCGATGTTTATTCAAAGAATTGTCTGCAGCACGGGCACCGTATATGGCAAGGAAAAAACGTTCTCCAGCTGCAGCGATTGTTTCGTGCGAAGAATCGCGGTTGTTGAAGCTTGCAGCGATATCATGTAACTCTTTACTTTTTTGGTACAGCTTAACGCACCTTATTTTTCCTTTATTAAAAATTGCTGAGGTGGTGTCGCAGCCACTAAAGGCATGCAAGAAGAGAATGCTGTTTGTAAGTCCTGATGATTGCAACTGCTGTGATGAATACACTCTTCTTGCAGTTTTTCCATTTCCCGGTTTGACGAAAAAGATATTCTTTTCCGATGGAGCCAACGCAAGTAGTAAAATTAAAAGATCAACGTCCTCACCAATAATAACCACGTTATTGTTTGATGAAGGTACTTGGATTGCAGTGTTAACGATTAAACAATCTGCATCATCAGTGCTTTGTCGAAATCCTATTCCGCGATCTCTTAACTTTGTTGATAGCATGTCAATTAACCGGCTTTTGTTTCTATCGTTTGATAAAAACTGATCCTGGCGAACCGTGACACTCATATTTTCGTCAAAATTGATGTCCACAGACTTTTTAGCAGAAGATCGGCGATTTTGCTCCGCTTTTTTTGTACTATTGTTGGTATTTAAATAACCATCGAATACTACTGTGCAATTTTGACCGTAATGTCTCTGAATGTAGTTGATGTAGCTTGCACAAATGGTTGAATAGGTTGAATTTTGTTTCCAAATGACTCGATGTAAAAGGAATCCACCGTCCACAATGTTAATACAGTTTTCTAGTATAATATCTTCGTTTGATGGCTCAAAGATGTCATACATCGCGGACTTTTTAGTGAACAATAAATCACCCCTATTTTCCCACCCTTAGGGTAGGAATTTTTTTTCCAAATTTATATGAGACCAACCTCGAAGTATACCCTATCCAATAAAAAAATAATTATCAAAATCGGACTATACTCTGTAAAAAGTTATGTGTGGTCATACATTGCAATCAGTGAGTAAACAATCAATCATCCCCTGTTTTCCTACCCTTAGGGTTGGAATTTTTTTACCAAAATTATATGGGACCAACTTCGGGGTATACCCTTTCAAACAAAAAAATAATTATCAAAATCGGACTGCTCTGTAAAAAGTTATGTGTGGTCATACATTACAATCAGTGAGTGAACAATCAATCATCCCCTGTTTTCCTACCATTAGGGTTAGAATTTTTTTACCAAATTTATATGGGACCAACTTCGGGGTATATCCTTTCAAACAAAAAAATAATTATCAAAATCGGACTACTCTGTTAAAAGTTATGCGTGGTCATACATAAAAAAAAAAAATAAATAAAAAAAAAATATACGCGTCGACTTGAGAACCTCCTCCGTTTTTGTTTTTCGTCGGTTAAAAACTGATCCTGGCGAACCGTGACACTCATATAAAATATTGAGAGTATATAAAAATGTGTATAAAATGAATAAAACTTTGTAATAATGAAATCTAACGTAATTAATGTAACTTTCTGTTTGCAGAATTTCCACATGCACACGTACATCGTCCATTCGTTCAGACAATTATTAATTTTACAAAAAAATGAATTGAATCTTTTTTATAGAGAATTTAATGCTCTTCAACTTTTGTAACCACTATTTCTCTAATAAAGTCAATAATTAAGGAGTTATGCGTCAAAAACCATAAAAATGCACCTTTGATCCAAGATGGCGGCGATTCCGGACCTTCGATTGTTCAGGACTTTTAACACGTTCAATAGGAAACCAGTATAAACATTGTCACCAAATTTCAAAACTTACGTATTTATTATTTTTATTTTTGCTTCGTTGCCTGGGCTAAATTGGCTTATCTGAAATCAAAAAACCAAACGGCATTTATTCTGTGAAGTTGTGGCCGAATGAACTAGAAACATTCGAAAATATTAAAAATTGAATAACTGACATGTTTTTGAAAACGTAATTTTCAAATTCGTGATTTTTTTCATTTATTTTGTTAATGAACAAAAAAACGACTCTGAATTTCTTTTTTTCATTATTTTAGTTTAATCGACGACTATACATAATACATATGCCAAATTTATCATTAAAATTTCAAAGCAATAAGTTAAATCGTTGTTGAGATATCGTGGAAATCAGTTAGAAAATCAAGGTTTTAAGAAAAACACGTTTAAAAGTTTAAATATGATTTAAACTATAAAATCTTTACCCGGCATTACTCTGCTATGCCTGGACATACCAAATTCCTTCTTCTTCCTCTTGGAGATCCATCTAAATCTCTCTCTACATAAGTTTACATGTGTATTGAAAGGTCTCAGGTAACGAACCGAAGCGTCACAATAGGCCCAGTGCCCCACCCAACCGAGCGCTCAACTAAGCGCTCCAAACAGCTGGTCTTCTGACTGCTGTAACTTTCCAACAACTTTGAATATTAGAAAATCACTTTACCAGCATATATTGCACATGTTCAGGAATCAATTTATGCAAAAAAAATCGATTTTTCAACACATCACACGGGGTGACCCCAATCAAAGTCTTCAATGGAGACTCATAATTATTTTCTAGTTTTTAGTACATCATCTATTCTGCAATAAAAGCTTTTCTTACCTATTTTGCAAAGAGCAACTTAAGTTGCCGCAAATGAAAGATCAAAGAGAGAAAAGAGAGAGAGTCTTGTATTCTCTGTAGATGTGACTTTAACAAGGCGTATCGCCCAGAGTTATAACTGCATCGCTGTGTACCGCATGCATGCATTCAGCGGTGGTCTCCGGTATCTATCACTATATACAGTGATGCACTGCACAGAGTGTGGCGGTTTTGACGGACTGGGGCGAAGCGCTGGGGCAACCGGTGGACGCAGCACGCGCGTACACTCGCGTGTGCATATGTCACCCTCACATGTCATCCCCTTCACACCCCATATGTGAGCACGGTTTGTATGTATTGAATGTGCGGCTTGAAACCCTGTTCTGCTGGTGATAGTAGAACAGGGAAAACTATCGGTTAGAGTGTTTTGCTAATTATTCCATTATTAATGACAAAAGGCAAGATAAGCTATTAATAAATATTGTAAAGAACATGACCAGCTATTACCAAAAATCATTCGTTGACAACCAGTTTTTGGTTGTCAATGAATGATTTTTTAAATTATGAATCTTCAAGAACCCTTCGACGGAGTATCGTAGTAATTGATTCATTCTGAAACGCAAACAGAAAAAAAAACATGTTGATACATACTGCAAGAAAAATGATAAAATACTGTTGAATATTAATGGAGAGGCAATGTTAATGGTAAATGACACCTGCATACTTTGTTGGTGGTGCTCCAGTAAAAAGCTGTTGGTTAAAGCAGGGTTTCCCTACCTGAATTCCGCGGAAAAAATTAAGCTTTACGGCTTACTATTACCGTTTTTGTTCTTTTAGGAATCCGTGACGATGATCGTGAACGTACCTAAAGGTCTGCCGTTAAAAAAGGTTGGAAAAGGCTGTGTTAGAGTATTACAGTTTGATCATTCATGCATTGTTAAAGCGGGCAAAAAAAACCTGTTGATAAATTGATAAATTTAATTGGTAAATGATTTCGACACTTTCTTGACGACTCTCCAATAAAAAGATATTGGCTTAAGAGTGTATGTAGTAAAATGTCAAAAAAAGGGGCCAAGTTCTTGTCAAAACTGTGTTTAGAATCGTTTTGAAAAGTTCCAAGAATCCCACAGTAGATTTTTCCCACACCTGTTCACCTACGTCCTATGCTATGCGGTGTGACATTCCCCAATACCGACACGCACTCGTCCACATGCACGCACGTGTAATACGTGATATATGCCACGTGTACTGGACATTCTAATCAGACCGGCATCAGTCGATAATATTAAATAGCCATACGCCGATCGTGTAACGAGTGCGTTACCCGCCGTTGATAATTCACTGCACCACTATCTGTATATGTATAGAGGTCCCATTAATGACTGAGACATAGGAGATTTTTAACTCCCCGCTGTAAAAAAAATCAAAATTGTTTTTTTCAAAAAAATCGGAAAATTATTGTTTTCACTACGATTTTTGAAAATCCAGTTTTCATAAAATCTCAACGTTTTGAGGTTCTGGGAAGCTATTCTGACTATTTTGGCGATTATGTCCGTAGAGCTGTATATGTGTGTGTACGCTTGTATGAATGCGTGTGTGTATAATTGTAAACCTCTTATTACTTTTGAACGGAGTGTCCGATTGAAACGCGGTTTGCGGCATCTGACGTGACTTTGCTGAACTTAGATTTCCTGAAATTTTGGAATGATTCGGCCCAATTAATTTTGAAAAATCTCAAAAATACAAGTTTAAAAAATTTTTAGAAATTTGTTTTTTTTTTTGGAATATTTTCTAAACTACTAAACCGATTAATTCTAAAATCTAATCAACTCTTCTCCTCAAAAAACTGCGTTGATTTCCACAAACCGTATCAAAATCGGTTTATTTGTTCAAGAGATATCGCGAACAAAATATTCGTAAAAAAGTGTTTTTGTAAAATTATTCGTAAAATTCTTATCAGATAGATTTTTTGTAAAAAATTACTTTCTTAGGTTAAAAAAACTGCGTCGATCGCCGCAAACCGCATCAAAATCGGTTCATTTGTTCCCAAGATATCGTAAACGAAAAATTCAAAAGAAAGTGTTTTTTTAACTAAAAATAAACTTATTGCTATATTTTATATATTTTTGAGCGCTTTAAACTCGAAAATAGCGGGAAGGTTCAGGAGTGGCCTGCAGGGTCAAACTTCTTTTCAATTTTTTTTTTCATTTATGAATAATTTTGCTTCTTTATTTCCGGACTTATAGACCGTGCTTCAATGCTATTTCTAATTGACCTTTCGTTTGCAAAACGGTGTGGCAGCGAGCGAAGTGTTCTTCTTGCCAGCTCACAGGTAAGTGTGTCGATGATTCTTCCTTATTTTATGTGTGGTCGCTTCTCGGACGTAAGGGGAACTACGACCGAGCAGAGAACACACTTACGCATAGCCCAAAAGAAAGGAGGACACCAGTTATCCACACATTTATCTGCGAGACGCCGAGGGGGACATTTCGCTTGTAGTCATACCGTCTTCGAAAAAATGTATCATCCGTTACCAAGGGAGATAATTTTACAAATAAATAAAATTGTCGACCAATTTTTTTCAGACTTTAATTATTGACAAAAAATAATGTAAAAATATAAATCAATATAACAAAAGATGACGTTTCGATTCGGATTTGGATCTTCTTCAGAAATATCTAAAAAATATAAAAATTAATTAGTATTAGCTACTTATTTTCTAATAGAATGCAACATTGAATGATAGTTTGAATGATTTACTATTTTTAATTATTAATTGAAACTTCACATGATACTTCTCGGACTAAAATCTGGAGGCTTGTAATAGAGGATCTATGGAAAAAATTCCATTTGTTTAAAGCAATAAATAACATTTTTGAAAACATTTGACTGTTTCATATCATTCAAAGGCATTACGTTAATGTATAAAGCTCGTAATTCTAAATGAAAAAGATTAGTGTTTTTTGAGAATAAATTTATGAAAAAAATTTACAAAAATCTGTACATAAATTATTTTGCGTGGAAATTGTTACAAGTTAAACTTTTTCAAAAAATTTAGAAGTACCAATATTTTTTAACTTCCCGCAATCAATAAAAAATCGACAAGTTATTATGTTTGTGGAGCTGTATGTATGTGTGTGTGTAATGTGTATGTAAACATCTTATTACTTTTAAAAAGAGTGTCCGATTGAGACGCGGAACTTAGATTTCCTGGAAATTTGGAATGATTCGGCCCAATCGATTTTGAGAAATCTCAATACAAGTATCAAAATATTTTGAACATTTTCTAAACTACTAGAGATATAGTGAACGAAAAATTCGTAAGAAAGTGTTGTTTTTTTTGAATTCAAAGAGCTAAAAAATTAGCTTCTGGCTGTTTTTTTAAGCGCTTTGAACTTGAAAATAGCGGGAAGTTTCAGGGATGGCCTGTAGGGTCAACCTCCTTTTCAAAAAATTTTGTCTTTGTAAACGAGACAATAAAACCAGAAAGTGCACTTTAAAACTGTTTCTGTGAAACCGTCCTGAAGTAGACTAGTTTTGTAAGCGTTGTAATAGTTATATTTCTTTCAAAAAAATAATATTCGACCACTTAAATAGAGAAACTTACGGAAATTTTCATTTTTGACGTGATAACGTCTTATAAATTGATGAAAACACCAGCTGCACGCACGAAAAAGTGTAACGCCGTAACGTTCTGCCTGACCCTGTGCGTGCAAGCGAGAGCGCAGTATAAGCGATAGAGAAGCACGATCGGCGTCGGCTTGCACGCATTTCACTCTTCTCGCGTGACGTCAGAGAGTAGTGTGCGTTCAACATTTTTTTTGGCTGTTCCAGCGAAAGTTACTTCTGACAGATGGCCTTTGTTTTATAAACCGTGGAAATTAAGACTTAAAATCAAGATATCTAATAAAAATGTCATAAATTATCGAATTTTTAAAGCAATTTTTCAGATAATACATCGTTAATTGTTCGTTTTTGCACGGATATTTGTTGTGTCATATAATTATTACTGATTCATCCAAGCTAAAGTATAACTGAACGCACGATAATGGCAATATGGCGCTAATAATAATTAATAAATGTCATTTTATTTTGTTAAAAATAACTGATCGCCGTCATTATGGATAAAATATGATATTATTCACAACGAATGGAAATGTATTGATCAATTGATAGTTTGTACACAAACGCAGCTACATTTTGTGTCAAAAACAAATCTTGGGAGATATCTGCATTTCATAACAGCAGAAAAATTATACGGTTTGTTAACAAATATATAATATATATACATTCTTTTAAATGTCTTTTATAATTGCTTAAAAATATGTATTTTGCTTTGGTTGATCAAATTATTAGTCGATAAAAATATAGTTTGACAGCTACTAAAATTTAGGTTATGTATTATTAAATATAATATTCGAGCGGAATACGTTATCACGTAAAACTATCGTCCGTAAACCGACTTTACAGACAACCAATTTTTTTTTACTAAACAGTGAAGACTGACGCTGGTTCTTTTTTTAAATATATGCATATAAAGCACAAAATTAAGAATAAACTCTAAAAAATAAATTTTATTATACCCAACAGAAACTTGTAAAACTGTAGCACATGGTTTTGTTTACGTCACAGCCATAGCTTTTCGCGATGTTTGCCTAGTATAAAAGTGTCTCCAGACATTGGTCGACTGTGTTCTCTCTTTTCATTGCCTTGAAAAACTGTAAACAATATTAAATTAAGATTCAATTGTCGTTAATCTTATTTTACATTTTATTACAAATATAATAGCATTGAAAAAATATCCATGTTATCAGCCTATGCTTCGCTCACGGCACGCACTGGACAGTCTGCATGTTTGAACACTTGTTCAATTATAGATTTACAGAAGGGATTTCAGTTTCAATCGAGTGTGCCTGAAATGGACAAATCAAATCGAATAATCACGTGATATAACATGACGAATATTTGCTAAAAAAATCAAACCGAATATTCTTCGTTTCAGGGTTTGTAGGCCGTGAGCCATTGGTATTTCTACTTGACGTTTCTTCTACAACTGCGGTAGACATTATCAAAGGCAATGTGATAGCGGGCGAAGTGTCCTTGTAGGCTGCTCACTGGTAAGTGTGTCGACGTCCTACGAGTTTTATTCTTTTATGCTCAGCGTGCTGGTGTTCTCGGCCGTAGTATGCTCTTCTGTGATTGGTCGTTGCATTCAGTGGGATTGTATTGCATAGTGCTGGTGTCCAGGTTTTACTTAGATTTGAACCTTCTTCTATCCGGTTGAAATTATTTGCGTATTTGTGGAGGATAAAAATTAAGCCATTTGGACGGCAAGATCATTCCAACTTTAAAAAAATATATGTAATGAAATTTATTTCTTTCAAAATTACAATAGCTGTAAATTTTTTAACAAAAAAGAAAATATATTTGAAAGATGTAGGTTCCTTCTTACATATTATAATTAAAAAAAAATCCCTTAACACGTGCGGTGACGCGGATAATAGGTACTAATATTTACATTTCGTTTGCATGGTTACATAGTATGCAAAAATTAACAAAAGAATGTTTATCAGCTATGTTGAAATTTTTTTGACAACTCTTCAGAAGAAAATAAAAGCAGATTTTTTTATTTTGAAAATGTTTTGGGGTAGTATACCCTGACTGCAGAGGACTGCCAAAATTGACTTTCATTATTCAGCAGATGTACAAGATTCAATATCTACATTTCCACGAATGTTTTTATTCATTGTACCAATTTTTTGATTGACAAGCGAAATGCGTATATTTCATTTGTAAACGAGCAATATTACCAAATCGCTTATGGTCAAAACTGTAGGTTGACGATGCATTAGTCACTAATCTCGCAGTAGAAGCCTTTTACATATTCATTAGAACATAAATGAAATGATTTCGTCAAGCTGCATGAATCATTCTTGAAACGTACGTAATTTGGTCATTATGTATCGCTGTAAATATTCGAGGGGTTGTTGGTTGGTGCTTGTGCTAAGTAAGCATTATTGGTTAGCGTGTCTTCATTTGCAGTGTAATAATGTATGCAGAGATTGGGGAGTTCATGTCGGTTTTCAACGAAATCCTTCTCAATCTTGTAATAGGCTTAATGCATCCATTAAACTAAGAACCCTATTCAACGTATTGTTTTTAAAACTGCAAGTAAGGTTTATAGAAACTTGAAAGTAGCATTTTTCCCTCGTCATAAAGACAAATCCTTACTGAAACCGCATCTAGCTTAAAGAAGTTTTTTTTTTAGATTATTCTTCTCGAAACAAATTATTTCCGCAAAAGTAACCATACAGAATACAGATGTCTCAGAAAGGTAATAAATTTTACTTTTATGTCCCGCAAACAATAACGAAGATCATGGTCGCAATTATCAAATTGAAAAAAATGTCATTATAATCCCTAAGTAATACACTTAGGGATTATATATACATTTTTTTCAATTTAATAATTCTCATATTTGCATTATGTTCAAAAATTAATAATTATAAAATTTGCTTTAAAATTTATATGAATTTGACTCTATTCAATAATAATTGAAGTTAATGAGAGGTATTTGGAAAAAATTTAGTGGCATAAGAATCAAAGCAAAGCAATACTTAAATTTTATGACTGACGTTTCGATACGCTTTGTATCATCTTCAGAGTTTTCAAAGATAAGATGTGACAGCATTTGAAAACTCTGAAGTTGATACAAAGCGTATCGAAACGTCATTAATAAATGCAAGTTTAAAAAGTTCAGTATAGCTTTGCTTTGATCCTTATGTTACAGATTTTTTCCAAATACCTCTCTTTAAAATTAATTTACAAAAAAATATTAATTCTAAAATTTTCATTACGGATTTTGTTTGAAAATTAAACCCAAAATTTGTATTACAAATTATATTAAAAAAAAAGACAATAAATCACAATTTTGGATTTATTGTTTATTTTTAACGGATTATAAACATAAAACACTATCCTCTTTGAAAAAGTTTATTTATTACAAAATGTTTATTGAATCAAATATTTCGCTTACAAACAATAACTTAGAGTATGTACAGGGTTGTAAATAATACAATACTTCGGGATTATAATTTAGTAATATGAAATATGCACTTCGGATTATTGTCAAAACATTATAATCCCGAAATTTTCATTGCGTATTATTTTTTTGTAAATAATTCCGTATTTTTGATTAAAAATTGTCTGAAATGATAATCCAAATAATTTAAATTTTCCATTATAAAATTAACTAATGTTTTTGGATTCTAATTTTTGCAATCCTAACGCGATCATAAAATTGTGTCCAAGTTAAGGTCAGTTTTTGAATGTCCTATACCCTTAGTCCAGGAGGAATCGGCGCATGAGTATCGAAAACTATTCCACCTCAATTTTTTTATGCGATTCTCTTCAAATTACCCTACTGATGATATAAATGCATGTTGCCAGGGGGCAACCCCGTGCCATATTGTTTAAACCGAAATTGTTTAAACAATTGCGAGGAATTGTTATTTTTCAACCGGACAAATTTTTTTTGTATTCTTTGTTAAAATACAATTAAAAAAGGTCCTATGGCTTTTCACGATAAAGTTAATATTTTTAGAGATATCAATTTTTAAAGGTTCGAAAAATCTTAAATTTGGGTACTTTTGACCCATGAAAAATATATTAAAAAAAAAAAATGAAATATAAATAATATTTTTTTTTTTATTCTTTATACAATAGTTAACAATATCCTTAATTGCGATTTCTAAAAATTTAATTATTTATACCTGTTTTTAATTGTTAATTTCGCGCGTTCACAAGTATGCGTTGCTTACCTATAAGTATCGTTGTCTCGTTTAACAATCGTAATACTGTAACGAAATAAAAAAGACTGAGTAACTCTGAGCAAAAAACAAAAGAACGATCAGTTGAAAATTGACTCGCCCTAACTTGTATTTTTTTTTAAATGCTCTATATAATAAATAATTTTGTCACAATAACTAACATAGATCTTGAGATTTTATACAAAGAGTGCCCTTGAAAAAATAAAAAACAAAAATAAAAAATCTTTTCCATATTTATACACAATTAAACATACACCATAAAACATATACATATAAGTATTTTTTATTTTATTATGTTTCACTTTGAAAATTTAACTGCGTACCAAAATTTTTTTATTATTTTTATATACCTAATTGTGATCCCATACAATGTTCAAATACCATTATATTTTATTATTGTTAATAAAAATGCATAAATTTCTATAATAATATCAAAAAAATAATATAAACCAATAAAAAAGTAATTTTAATAATATGCTCTTTTTAAAAATTCTGATTAAGTTAATAGTTTAAAAGATAAATGTAAAATAATGATTCAGGACACCGAGAGACCGACGCAGCGTATGAGTCAGAGAGAGACAACGATACTTATAGGTAAGCAACGCATACTTGTGAACGCGCGAAATTAACAATTAAAAACAGGTATAAATAATTAAATTTTTAGAAATCGCAATTAAGGATATTGTTAACTATTGTATAAAGAATAAAAAAAAAATATTATTTATATTTTATTTTTTTTTTTAATATATTTTTCATGGGTCAAAAGTACCCAAATTTAAGATTTTTCGAACCTTTAAAAATTGATATCTCTAAAAATATTAACTTTATCGTGAAAAGCCATAGGACCTTTTTTAATTGTATTTTAACAAAGAATACAAAAAAAATTTGTCCGGTTGAAAAATAACAATTCCTCGCAATTGTTTAAACAATTTCGGTTTAAACAATATGGCACGGGGTTGCCCCCTGGCAACATGCATTTATATCATCAGTAGGGTAATTTGAAGAGAATCGCATAAAAAAATTGAGGTGGAATAGTTTTCGATACTCATGCGCCGATTCCTCCTGGACTACCTCCAACCTCTCAGATCTGAAAACTCCACCGGCCTCTGCATAATTTAATATACACAATATTGCAATTTGCAAATCTAATAGTTTCTGCCTTTACTTGATGAAAATCCATTATAAAATAAAATAAATTAAACAATTAAGTTAAAAAAGATTTTCACTTTAATCTACCTAATTTAGACCTATATAGATTATTTTTGTGAACTGTAATACTGTATATCTGATGAAGCTGCTGTGACAGCGAAACATATGTTATATTTTGATAATTAAAGTGAAAATCATTTTTAAATTAATTGTTTTATTTATTTTATTGCAATTTGCGACGAAAACTCCAGTTCCCTAAAAAAACTGTTTTGAAATATACCTACAAATTAATTCAATGTTAATTAATGTGCAAAAAAATTGTCTATAAACCGATCCTGGAATTTTCAAGTATAATATTTCGTGGCTTCACGGTACTTTTCACTTTACTTATCATGTTTCCTTTGACATAATAAGTGAAGTAAAGGAAGTGGTTGGGTTGACCTTAGTTCAGGTTTACCCTTTAACATAAGCATGTCAACTTACGCAGGTTTGGACAAGTATAAAAGCGATGTTATAACCACAACGGTAAAGGACGGTTTAACAGTGCTCAATTTTATAATCCAAAATTAAGGATGTAAATCCACACGTGATTATAAATTTATTTATAGAACCATATTTGATATTGAATGTACATACTATTTTACAAGGTCGCGGTGGGGACTATTTACTATCAGCGATTTTCATATCTTGTCTTAGCTACCAAATCAACAATAATATTACGTTGCATTTACAAAAAGACGAGTGTGCTTTAGAGTTTAGACCACACGACTGTAGTAAAACTTCTTCCTGCCATAATTTGTTATTATTCACCCGAAATTTCACAAAATATGAACTTTAAAATGAATTTAAAATTTTATTCACTTTAAACGTAGAATATTACATAAAGATAGGTAATGATAACAAAAGTAATACGTTTCAAAGTTGTTACTGGCAACTAAAGTGTACTGCTTATATTTTCGGCCACCCGATGGCGCCAAGCATGTGTCATTGTATTGTTAGTACTGCTTATATTTTCGGCCACCTGATGGCCTAAGTATATGTCATTCAACTCTCTCTCTCTTTCTATCTTCACTAACTTATATCTCCCTCTCAACTTCCGTTCGCCTCGAACAATCACGGACCATTCGCCTCGTCAGATTTCCGTAAACGCTTTCCTCAGGCATTTACCAGCTTACTCCCCAAATCAAGCGTGCCTAAAGAAGTTTTACTTAAAAAATTCCTCAAAACACCCATTTCAAATTAATTGATTCGTTACAAGCAGCCAGCAAACAGTTTCCTAACCATCACCCGCATGCGCAGTAGCTAAAACTTATTCTAAAATCGCCACTAACAGCTTTGTTTAACCTACTGCGCATGCGGGTGACGGTTTCATTATCGTTTTCTGGCTGCTTGGAACTAACTTAATAGTACAACTTGAATTCTAAAAATGAATTCCCGGAAAATCGGTGCACTTGACTTCCCATGATGTCCTAACAACTAAAGAACGAGAGTTACAGTGTTATCTAAAAATAGGTGTGTTTGGTATCTCGTGCTCCAGTGAAAAAAGTGTTAACACTTTTTGCACTTTGCAGTTGTTATACAAAACTGCAGTAAGGTACCTACTCTAGTACCTACTGAAAGTCTGTGTCGATCTATTTTGTAATGTGCATTTATAATGGGGAATTATAAAACGGTCGAATAAAAAAAAAACTTGGTGACTGATGATGAGATACTGTTTTAATAATTTGAGCGGTAGAAATAGAGTAAGCGAAAAAATAACTAAACTAGCGACAAATATTGGTTAATAATAAAATCCAGAACGGGCTTACAAACATTGGGTTGTGATTAATCCATTTGAGATATTAAAATAATAGTTGGGTGACTAAATTACTAAGTGAGCGACTAGAATGCCTTCGGTAATTTTGAAACAGATATCTTCTTTTGTTTTTACTTTTTATTTTTTTTTTTTTCACTTTGAGACTACAACTTAAAACTCACATTTTCATGAAGATTATAAAACCACCGCTTTTTTTTGATAAAGAGGTATTCGAATTGTCTCGCAGTGAAACGCGATGGGGCAAAAGGTGGAGTTTTTAAAAAAATAATTCCGGGGTGAACGATAAACGGGTATGCGAATTGTAATTCCGGGGTGAACGATAAAGGGGTATGCGAATTGTCTCGCAGTGAAACGGGAAGGGGCAAATGTGGAGTTTTTAAAAAAACAATTCCGGGGTGAACGATAACGGGGTTAATTGTTTGAATAAAACTGCGTTTTCTAAAAATATAGTTAGATACATTGCAAGTTAAATAAAAGCCTTTAAAAAATGTGATCCCAAAATGCCGCTCAGAATAAATAAATCATTTGCCAAATTTTGAAAAAAATGCAGGACGTAACGTTGACACTCAAACAAATATTAGGTCGATCAAATATTATGAAGCTTCCCATTTTGTATTTTAAGTAACTCAAATGGATGTATGTAAGTTGCTGTTCTGTTGATTTCTCGTCACGCGCAGTCAGTCGCTCACTTAGTAATACAGTAACCCAAATTGACTATTTTTGTCACCCAAAATTGTAATTTACAGTCACTCGTTTAAATACTACCCATTTATAATCTAAGCAGAAGATGCTCATATACACTAACCGTTTACACTTTTGGTAAACCTAACGTACACTTTTCCGAGTTATCTACGCTACACTAACTAAACATTACATTTGCTGTACCAAGAAAAAGTAACTCTTATATAAAATTATAGGTCCATTTTTTAATATTATATAATCTGGCAAATGTATTCTAGTAGTTTTTTTTTTTAAATTAACACGTGTACTAATGGTCGACCCTAAATACGTCAGCATATTGTGGAGTAGTGGCAATACAACATCGTCGTGTACCAAGGCCATCCCCCGATCCTAAATATTGCACAGTACACTATAGTGACGCACATAATGGATTACGGCTCGAGTCTTTGTATATAGCGCAGTAATTACAGATGCAAAGGGATGCACATTACTTCAGCATTAATTGAACTACTATGGTAATTGTATAAGAATAAATACCATTCACAAAGGCGTAACCGTGCTTGCAACTTGCAACCCCTCGTCGTACTGCCTTTGTTTGTTTAATTAAGTGGTTATCAAGTGCATTTAATTAAGATGTCTTTGTGTGAGTGCATTTTTTATCTTTTACGGTAGTGGAGATGTCGTACGCCACTGTAAGATGACAGGAAATGAACAAAGTAAAATTATCTGCGGTCGTACCAGCGATTTTTGTATACAGATTGTTGTATGAAACATGAATTAAATTTACGGAGATTGCTTCATTCGTTTTTGATACAAACACGATATATCTGCGTCGCTCCGCGACCAGCTTTACCTATTGGAGAAAATTTCCAAAGGCTCTCTCTCCTAGCCTTTTACTGCGATTGACTGAAAACTGTGGAAAAATATTCTAGATACATTGTACTATTTGATAAAAAAATATACTGGGATTTTTGAAATTTTCAAACTCATGTAACCCCTTATAGTCAGAGTTCCCGTCGGCAAAAATTTTATTGATACATACTCTCTCCAAACTTTGTATATGGCTTCATTAGGCCTAGTCTGACACCTATTTCCTCTTTGACTTTTCTTGATTTTGGGGCGTTTTCCCCATAAAGTTTCCTAAACATGTCGTTTTGACGACATGTAAAAATTTATACGTACTGTTTGGTTTTTTAATTGGATAGCTTAAAAACTTCAACCAAAACGCTAAAATAATGTTCTCTGACAAATAACATGAGCCATTTAAAATGTCTGACACCTCGAATATGTCGAAAAAACGACTATAAGAAAATTTATGAATAACCAGCTGATTTTCTCAGTATCTTATATTTGAACACTGCAAAATCAAATTTTCATATTGTCTGACGGGGATAGTTTTCCTATTTTCCAGTCTGACGCGTCAAAGTTGTCGATTTCATGACTTTTTTTATAGTCATGAAATCGACAACTTTGACGCGTCAGACTGGAAAATAGGAAAACTATCCCCGTCAGACAATATGAAAATTTGATTTTGCAGTGTTCAAATATAAGATACTGAGAAAATCAGCTGGTTATTCATAAATTTTCTTATAGTCGTTTTTTCGACATATTCGAAGTGTCAGACATTTTAAATGGCTCATGTTATTTGTCAGAGAACATTATTTTAGCGTTTTGGTTGAAGTTTTTAAGCTATCCAATTAAAAAACCAAACAGTATGTATAAATTTTTACATGTCGTCAAAACGACATGTTTAGGTAACTGTATAGGGAAAACGCCCCAAAATCAAGAAAAGTCATAGAGGAAATAGGTGTCAGACTAGGCCTAATGAAGCCATATACAAAGTTTGGGGAGAGTATGTATCAATAAAATTTTTGCCGACGGGCACTCTGACTATTAACGGGCTATGCTTACCGTAGGGCAAGGAGTGGAGAGAGGAACCGGATAGAGGGAACCACCGCAGCTGCCGGCAATATAGGTTTTGTCATTGTTTGCGGTCTCAGGTACAAATATCCGAGCATAGTTGCCGGGCCTCACATTTTGCATACTCACTTCCCTCTAGCCCTTGGTCTAATTATAAAATTGATAAAAGCTAAAAACCTTGTTTTGTAATAACATTTAATACCTGTTTGGACCTATTTTACCGACTGCGGCGCAGCCAAAAAGGAGGGTTATAAGTATAGCAGTCTATCAAAGTCTGTATTTACAGATGTTCCACCGTAGCGCCTAAACTATTCATCCGATTTTGATATTTAAGGTTTCAATAGATTCGTTATTATGGTCTGGGTAACATAGGCTACATTTATTTTCGAATTTTGGTCCCAGGGGTGAGCAAATTGGAAACAAATAAAAAAAATATGTTCAAAAAAAAAATAATTTACTTAAAAAATAAAAGACAAGTTCAAAAAATAAAACCCGATTACTGAAAAGTATGAAACAAAAAAATATTTTTATCTGAGGATAGCCGTGGTCGTATGCCACCTACTTTAACAAAACAATACA
This sequence comes from Xanthostigma xanthostigma, assembly GCA_963575645.1. Lineage (NCBI taxonomy): Eukaryota > Metazoa > Arthropoda > Insecta > Raphidioptera > Raphidiidae > Xanthostigma > Xanthostigma xanthostigma. The sequence continues at coordinate 21,604,505 of OY754465.1, forward strand.
TTTTAACAATAGTAAGCGATCATAAGCTTTAGGGTAAAGTGAATCACGCTATGCATCTAGAGGGCGCCATATTATGACCATATATATGAGGTGTCATACGACCACGGCTATCGTCAGATGAGAATATTTTCTTGTTTTGTACTTTTCAGTAGCCGGGTTTTAGTTTTTGAACTTAATTTTTATTTATGTTTAAGAATTAAGTTTTGATACAAGTAATTCGTTTTTCTTAAGTTTGGATCATCGATCTTATGCCCTAATCTTACCGATAATATTATCTTCAGTTGTGATTATAAATAATAATTAATATTAAAAATATACTGTATACAACGAGTGTTATAGTAAAGTTTTTTTCGTGTAATTTTTTTTTAATTAATCCCCTAAAAAAAGAACAGTTTTCAATAAGACTCTTGATTCTTAATAAGCAACGTGTCATACTTTACTTACGTGGACTTCATCAGGCTCTGAAAAATGATATACAATACACTCATCAGAAAACATGATATCTACGTTTTTACCATTCCAACCCACATGTTTAGGTAAAAAATCACTTTTCAAAAATTTTACAATATATTTTCGTTTGAGGTCCCCCGAATCCAAACAACATATTTTTTGAAAAACTCTATGCGTCTGTTAGTCTGTGAACACGATACAGGTCAAACGGATGAGTGGATTGAAACCAAATTTTGGGAGGATGTTTGGTATGCAAATATGAAGAGCCCTTTTGTTTTTGGGGAAAATCGGCGCAATGGCAAAAGAGATATATGCTATAACGTTGGTTTTTATATAATGATGGTATACTTTTCATAATGGTTTATTATTCTATTTATTTTTTTTTAAGTTTTGTTAAATTTTTTTGTAAACTTTATAGTTTTGGAAATATTTTTTAAATAAAAAAAAATCAGCTGTTTTTTTTTTTGTTCTGTAGATCTGTCAGAAATAAACTAGTTAAGCATGCTTTGATTAATTTTTACATGAGGTGAAACATATTATATAGGTAACCATGGCAACGAATAGCAAATATCATATTGGATACTAGCCATTACCCGCGTCACCTCACGCAATATCAGAAATTTTATTCTCTTTATTATAATATGTATGTCAAATGTCAATATTTTTGAAGTTGGAATGGTCCCGTCGCCCAAATGGCTTTTAATATTCACTTATGTAGGTATTAATTTTTTTTGTTGTAATTGACAAATAAGCTTTTACAAACATCAACTATAAAATAGGAAATGCTAGTATCAGTAGGTCACATAAATCTAACGCGAGCCGTGAGTCCTGGCGATATGTTTACAGTACATATATTGTGCTCGGATGAATGTAAATATTTTTAGCTCGCTACGTCGTTCTCTGCCCGATTTATTTTACCCATGCGAAGTATAAATATAAAGTTTTAAAACATTAATTTCAAATATTCAAATGTTTTATGGAAAAAAATTCTTTGATTAAAATATTATGCTATTGATCGCCCAGTGGTCAAAGTTCGACCGTAATTCATCACATTTTTAAGTTTAGATGTTTTTAAGGATCTTTGTCATTATATGGATTTCTCCTGAAACGATTGATAGGATTTTCGATCGGAATAACTGTGATTTCTTTTTATTATAGAGAAAAACAAAATAGTTGGCAAAACCAAAAGTGCACATCCCGCAAGTTTTCCACTGTATGATAAAAAAATAACAATTAAAAAATATTTTTAATAAATTTAAAAAGATTTAAAAATTTAAAGAAATAAATAATTAAAAATTGAAAAAATATTTTTTTTTTAAGTTTGCAAAAATAAAAAAAATTAAGAACTATACATAATATAATATATAATTAATATCAAGTGGAATAAAATAAAACAAAATAAAAAGAAAAACAAAAAGAAAAATATCAATGATTTCGTATGGAATCGAACCCAGGACCTTGCCCTTGGGGATCCAATGGCATAACCATTACGCCACGGCGGCCTAATACGTGTAGTGGTGTTATCACGGTATAGAAGTATAGCACTTGTTTTATGGATTACACTATATTTACACAGCAATTATTATATTGTTTTTTAAACTATTAGCTGTCAAAAATAATAAAATAAAACTGTTTATAAAAATTAAACTACTGAACACATTTTAGTGAATTTAAATAGGGTTCTGGTCTGATAGTAAACAAAGTGAATAAAATATAACCCAAGGCAATCCGACCAAAATTGCGATCTGTAGAGTCGTGACGTACGTACATACGTACGTACGTACGTACATACGTACAGACCAACCGACAACTGCTGTTTGTGATTTTCAATTACAATTTTAATAGTATTTATGAACTCGAATTGATTTAAAAATGGTTCTATTTTATAGATTAGAATCTCCTCTTTTCAAAAAGCTTCAATTTGAATGGATTTCGTGTGAAATTAACTTAGATATAACTTCTTATATGAACGAAAGTCAGCTCTGACGCACAAAGCGATAATAAAGCACATACCGCTAGTTTAGCGGTATGTGCAATTAAAATACAAAAAATAACGAAAATAAAAAATTGTGCTTCAATCTTAGGATTATTAGCACTACAAAAAAATCAAATTAGTAAATACATTACATATTTCATAAGGTAAAACTGTGATTTGACAGAAGGTAGAAGCCATGTTGTGTTGACATTTCTGTTCAGTAAGCATTGACAAATTATCGTGGAAAGACTCAAGCCACAACAACGTTTAGAAATTGTTGAAATTTATTTTCGAAATCAGGGTTCTATTTGCCAAACTTACAGAACACTTCGTGAAATTTATGGGTTATATAATCGTCCATCAGAGCAGCTTATTCGTCGAACTATCGATAGATTTCAGGCAACATTTTCTCTACTCGATGCAAAAACAATAACAAGACAAAGAACTGTATGTACAGAAGAAAATAAGTGCTAGTGTTAATGAAGACCCAATTTTGTCTATTCGTCGACGTTCACAACAAGTTGAACTCTGTGCGTCCACCACATAAAAAATTTTGCGTAAAAATCTTGGTCTACCCCCATACAAGATCCAACTGGTCTAAGAAATAAAGCCACTTGTTCATAGTAAGCGTCGTTTGTTTGCTGATTGGGCCCTAGAGCACTTTTTTCTCGAAAAATTGTATTTAGTGGTGAAGCTCATTTCTGGTTGAATGGCTACGTAAACAAGCAAAATTGCCGTATATGGATTATTTCCTTTGGATTTATGTGAAGTCATTGGTTTATACTGATAAACCAGAAACAATGGACGCTTTGGAAGCCAACATAACTCATGTTATTGATGAAATAAGGCTTGAATTACTAGAAAAAGTGGTCCAAAATTGGTCTGATCGAATGCGGCTCTTCAAAGCTAGTCGTGGTGGACATATGTCGGAAATTATTTTTAAAACTTAAATTTCATAATATTATCTTTCAAATAATTGCCTTCAATCTTAATTTAATTAAATTTTCATTTCAATTTAAAGTTCTATCACTCTAAAAAAACACCGGATATATAGACGATTTAGACAGAAATAATTTCACACTATATGTTTACCAGATTATCAAAGTCTACCAAATATCTCTTATATTATAAAGCTTATATATATTTATATCCCGATGAGCTTTCTAGTGAATAAAATGAAAACCACTAAAGAAATTGAACTGTCAACTGAACGAGCACACATAAATAAATCCAACCGCATTTATTTATGTATTTTGTCAAACGTATGTCAGTAAGTTAACAATCTGCATTGTATATAATGGTGTCTTTTAGTACTTGTAAATGTAAACCACAAATAAAATTAAATGTCACCATAATATAAAGAGTACGTAGATTGGAGACAATCTAAATCTGCCGAATGCTATAACGGCAGTATGTGGTCTGGTTTAAATTAAGAGAGAATAGACACAGCTTGAATGTAATGCGAGTATAGGAGACTTGTATGTGCTTGTAAATGTGATTTATGTCGCGCTTAAATTGGCCACTGCCACGGTTAGATTACTGCTGCGTTCAGTTACTGGAACGTTAGCAAAGCGCTCGAGCAAAGTTTGCTTGAAATGTATGAACGAATAACTTTTTGTACCTAGGTAAATCTGATTAAGATATGTTCAAATTGACCACCCTTGCGGTTAGATTACTGCTGCGTTTAGTTACTGGAACGTTAGCAAAGCGCTCGAGCAAAGGTTGCTTGAAATGTATGAACGAATAACTTTTTGTACCTAGGTAAACCTTATTAAGATATGTTCAAATTGACCACCCTTGCGGTTAGATTACTGCTGCGTTCAGTTACTGGAACGTTAGCAAAGCGCTCGAGCAAAGTTTGCTTGAAATGTATGAACGAATAACTTTTTGTACCTAGGTAAATCTGATTAAGATATTATGTTCAAATTGACCACCCTTGCGGTTAGATTACTGCTGCGTTCAGTTACTGGAACGTTAGCAAAGCGCTCGAGCAAAGGTTGCTTGAAATGTATGAACGAATAACTTTTTGTATCTAGGTAAACGTGATTAAGATATGTTCAAATTGACCACCCTCACGGTTAGATTACTGCTGCGTTCAGTTACTGGAACGCTAGCAAAGCGCTCGAGCAAAGTCTGCTTGAAATATATTTGAATAAATAAAGACTACTGCACACGAGGCTGGATTTGCCGCTAGATTCCCTGCTAGATTTGACTACTAATTTTCTAGCGTTGGTTTTATTAATTGCTTTTATGTGCTCGCTTCACATGAGACGTCTTTTCAATATTGTTTTGGAGATATATCTAGTGCGTGCAGTGACTGTGCAAATACAAACACAGAGCAGAACGTGTCTGTTGTCTGACTCTGAGCAGAATGACACCATGTTGGTTTGTGGGCGTTTGTTTGTGTCGCTCACGTCGTGACAAGGTACTGTTTCGTGATTGGTACTTGCTCAGAACAAGCAGAGGACCTAGCAAGAAAAATAGCCCCTGTTCTAATTTTAAAATCTATCTTGTGAGCTGGCAAGCGAACCCGCAGTGACGTCATATCCTCTTTTCATTGCCACTCCCACGGTTAGATTACTGCTGCGTTCAGTTACTGGTAAGTTAGCAAAGCGCTCGAGCAAAGTTTGCTTGAAATGTATGAACGAATAAGTTCTTGTATCTAAACGTGATTTAAGTCATATTCAAGTTAACCACTCCCACGGCCTCGATTGGACTACTGACGCGTTCAAGTAGGTACTGGTATGCTCGCTAAGCGCTCGAGCAATGTCAGCTTGAAATGTATGAGCGAATAATTTCTTATACCTAAATGTGATTTAATTTGTTTTAAAATTGCCACTGCCACCATTATAACAGCCTGTTTAAAATTTATAAAAAAAAATCCAACCAATTGAATGTCGGGGCCCTTCCAACTTCAAAATGTTAGTATTTGATATAGTGTATTAAAGAAAATAAAATTTTTAATATCGCGTGAGATGACGCGGGTAATGGCTGGTGTTCAATATGATATTTGCTATTCGCTGCCATTGTTATCTAATAATATGTTTCGCGTCATGTAGCATGCTTAACTAGTTTATTTCTGACAGATCTACAAAATAAAAAAACAGCTGATTTTTTTTATTTTCAAAATATTCTCGAAACTAGGTATAAAGTTTAGAAAAAATGTTTTTTTTAACAAAACTGTCGTGAAAAAATAAATAGAATAATAAGCCGTTATGAAAAGTATACCATTATTATATAAAAAACACCGTTTTAGCATAAATCTCTTTTGCGCATGCGCCGATTTTCACCAAAAAACAATAGAGCTCTCCATATTTGCCAAACATTCCCCCAAAATTTGGTTTCAATCCGTTTATTCGTTTGACCTGTATCGTGTTCACAGACTAACCGAATAACCGCCTATAACAGACCAGCAGACTAACCGACTAACAGACGCACAGAGTTTCTCCAAAAATATGTTTTTTGGATTCGGGGGATCTCAAAACGAAAAGATATTGTAAAATTTTGAAAAGTGATTTTTACTATACATACATAATTTATTTTGCCCAAAAACCAAATACATGATATAAGTTCGTCACAATTAAAAGATTAAAATTAGTACCATTCCCTACTTGTGGGTTGGAATGGTCAAATAATTTCTTCTAAATGTGCTTCAAGTGCTCAAATAGGATATTGCCACCTCTATTTCTGGTGCGGTCAGAATGTGTGCTAAGCGTTCCAGAAAACTACTGTCTTGAATAAAGTCTACTTGAAATATAAAACGAAAATCTGAGTGATGTTCAGATTGACAGCTTCTGTTAATTTACTGTCGTAAAAATATTTTTTTTTCTTCGAAATAATACTAGCCTTTTAAAAAATACTTCAAACAAAGTTAATGAATGTTTGAAACTCACTTGTCTCGCAACGGACTAGCCGCTAAAAGCACCATTAAAGGTTTGTTTTATTCCAGTTCACAATATATAGTTATAAAGTTTCTGAACTGTTATGTAATAAGATTCAACCACATTGACTATACTGGAACTATTATATAACACTGTTCTAGTTGGTGATGTTCCGAAATATACGTATACATGATCATTTATTTAGTTATTTCAATGCATTTCGACAAGTATTCAAAGCTAGTGGTCCAAGCCAAATAGAATCTGCATATTGTGTGATTACTGTTTGCAAATACAGAGTGTTTCTAAAATGTTTTGGAGAAATTCAGCTACTACTATAATATATGAAGAAAAAAAAATAATACCATGTTATGTTTTTCTATGTTATGTGATTCAAAAGTCATCATACCTATTGAAAATAATTCTTTATTGACACATCAAGCTTTAGATACCACACATTGAAAGCACAGACGTTTAACGTCTACTTATGGAACATTATCTTATCAACATGCGTTTCGTAAGACTGACTTCTTTTCGACTTTGAGTTTTTATAGTTACCTGTTGTATATATGAACTTACCTTATAATAAACTTACCTGATGATATTACTATATAAAACAAAGTCCCTCCGCCGTGTTTGTCTGTCTGAACGCGATAAACTCAAAAACTACCGAACGGATTTTCATACGGTTTTCACTAATAGAAAGAGCGATAAGCGCGGAAGGTTTTTTTTAAACCGTTTTCGTGCGCTTACATGGCTAACGCTGGCCAAATCTTTAGAGATACATCAAAACAATGTGCTTTGGTAGTTCTGCTGTGTAAATGGGAAGATCAATATAATATTTCCAGAACAGTTTTACACCCGGGTGAAACCGGGCTGGGCCGCTAGTATCTATATAAAAAGGAAGGATCTATACACACCTTTGACAATATTTTTTTTAAATCTCAAGTTCTGTAATTTTTTTTTTCTTCAGAAATACAGACATAATATTTCCAAAAAAAAATATTTTTTTTAAGATCCGTCACGAAAATTTATCAACTCTCATGTAAAAACACCTAGTATGAATGATAGATTTAAAAAGGGTGCAATATTATATTCTGGGGTAGATTAATGGGGTTGAAATCGCGTTAAATAGTGCATTTACGCATAATTTTCTGTTGTTTACATTGTTTGCGTGCAGTTAAAGTAAACATTACGTAAACTGAATAATGACATTTGATTGTTAATAATATCGAAAAAAAAAACAAATGAGCCGAACTTTTTTTTAAAATTGGCATTATTAAATTTTTTTTTATATTGAAAAGAGAAATTATTTTCTGACAACATTTGTTTGATCGTTCTAGAAGAAAAAATCAAACAGTGTATCAAATTATATAATGTGGCTCAAAAGAAAATTATAATTTTTAAGTTATTTTTTCCCCATATACGGAATATATTCAGGGGAAACCTTGTGATCATACAAAAGTCAATTTTGCATTTATGAATTTGCCCGTTTCTCTGAAGTATATTTACCACTGAACTTATTTTTGTTGCATGCGTCTTTAGAATCGAAATCGAACAATCTTGCCTAAATGTGAAAAAAGTTGCCTCCTACAGACCAATAAAACAGGTTGAAAAAGTAAAAAATAATGTTTTTGTGAAAATAGTTCGTAGCGATATTTATTTTACAAATAAATAAGACTACGCCTTGAGTTGTGGAGCGCACACATTATTGAGCAAGACTGTTTTAAGTGAAAAAAAAAACATTTGAATGAAATATGGAAACTTCACCAAAAAACTAATTCAATTTTTGCAAAAGTCTAGACGGATTCCATAATTATAAATAATTCTCAATTGCGAAAGAAGATTTTACGTACCTAAGTGCAACAGAAGAGTCTTGTGTATAGGCTGACCGAGAGCTACCAGAGCCTTGACCCACCAGGTCATTATCGACTGCCGAAGAGATCACGTGACCGTAAATAAAACGTGAATGTAAGAGATCTCTGGCACTGCTGTAAAATAGTATATTACATCACAAGGGCCGAAAGTTGAATTTTCGGCCCTGCGCGTCATGAGCCCGAGGCGAAGCCGAGGGCATCATGATGCCCAGGGCCGAGATTTCAACTCTTAAGGCCCGTGTGGTGTATACGATTTTTCTTCATATCCGCTCGAAAGTACGTACTTTCGCCAGCAGGGACGAAAGATTGACATTTACTCCTAGTGAGAACGGCGGGAGGAAAAAATTTCTCATGCGTATTTATACTCGTAACTAGGGTTACCGCTGTCATTTAATATAATATATAACAGGGAGTAAATGTCAAACTTTCGTCCCTGCTATAAGGGACGAAAGTACGTAGTTTTGATCGAAGTAAATAAAATACCTACCTAAATTCGTTGTCAGCTCTTGACTATAAGTTTATACATTTTGTTTATAAATAATTCGCCAATTACAAAAACGTTTTACGTAATTGCAATGTAATTGTAATTCGGAAGCTTGGCAATTGATACCTGCGATGATTAGGTATGCGCATTTGCCATTAACATTTGCTGGACATTATATTCAGAGTTATCAAATTATCAATATTGTAATTTTTGTAATTGAATATTAAATTCTCTATTGTATTGATACAGGTACATAATAACATAATATTTGTAATAGAATTTCTTGTGCAAATTGAATTTTTTTGAAGTTTTAATTACCAAATTAATGTATTTGTTTCTGCGTCACCATTAAAAATAATTAATTTTACAAAAACGGGTTTGCGGAGGAAAATAAAGTATCGGCAAATTTTGTGTATTATTATTTATTTAAATGCAATTGTAGGTACAAATAGTCAATTTACATTCTGAAAATTTAGTTAAAGGCACTTAATTTCACTACTTTTCCAGCATTCAATTGCATCCAGAATATTTTTTATTAAATAAATCGAATGCAAAACCGTTAATGACTATATTTTTATCAAGATATAAGACTGTTTTTTTTTTGTTGCTAGTCTAAGATCCAGTATTAGAAATATATACCCTCATCTGTTATTTGATGATGACAAAGATTATGTGGTAGATTATATAGTAGGTATATAGTTGATAAATTGCAAATGGGTTGCCTAGCTAAATCGCGTACCGATGCTGTTAAATAAAATAAATTCTAATTAACTTTTTTGGATCAACTTCCCCTATTTGTTAATTATGAAAATCGATCATTAGCTGAGAGAATATGATACAAAGAAGTGGAAAAATAGAGGTTGCCTACTTTCCCCGCAACACAACTGTGAATTTGCCAGGTATTATTAATATAGGTACCCTAATTAGTTATTTAATAAATTTTTTTATGAAATTAAAGGTTATTTAATTCCCTACCCAACAGTATTACGTTGCCTCAGCAAAAGTTTGTCACATCGTTGGTTGCTTAGATTTTAGAGTTCTTTTGAAAGAAGATTTTTCCGATTGTGTAAGCACGCTCCATTGATCAAAATAATACTAGATTCAAGTCAGATAAAATATTGACAATCGGATAAATCTTCTTTCAGGAGAACTCTAAAGTCTAGACAACCATCGATATGACAAACTTTTGCTGAAGCAACCTAATACTGTTGGGTAAAGAATTAAATAGCCTTTCATTTCATTAAAAAGTAATGAAATACTTGACAACTTCAGTAGTGCTGCGGGGAAAGTACTCAACCTCTATTTTTTCAATTCCTTGTCATAATCTCTCAGCTAATGCTCGACTTTTATGATTAAAAAATCGGAGAAGTTGATCCCAAAAAGTTAATTAGAATTTATTTGGTTTAACAGCATCAATACGGGATTTAGCTAGGCAACCCATTTGCAATTTATCAAAGAATATGATGAGAGTATATATTTCTAATACCGGATCTTGCACTATGAGGTCTATGTCCGCCATTTTCGAAACATACTGCGTATATTACGTCAAGTAAACAAAATGAATAGAATATCTTTGTTTAAATATATCGCCATATTTAATGTGACACATCGATGACTTTTATGTTCGTTTGTGTAATATTACATAAGTATTATATTAAACAGATTGGGCATACATATTCTATTGTTGCTGGATAATGTTCATACAGGAAATAACACAATAGCAGTTAGTCATTGTCACAAAACTAAAAGTATGTCATCTCCGCCACGCGCCCTTGGTAATTGCTTTTTGTATCGCGCCGTTGCTGGCTGTTCTTCTGCAGAGATGACAGCCGGCAAGTTGCTTTAATGCAGTCCAGGATACCATCAATGTACGTACGTTCGGGATTATGTCTGTCTAACTGACTGATAGAGCACTCAATCAAATACTTATACAGGCTGTACATTGTAAATAAATGTCATGTTCCAACATCGGTTATAATTCCACTGAAGATATAAATGACGATAATGAAGAGAACTGCAGCTTCTAGAACAAAATTGAAATCATACTAAATATGTACCTTCACATGTCGAATTGGTACAATGAGTTCAAATACGTTTTAAAATTATACACGTATAATATCGAGTGTCATCAGAACGACGATATATTACCTTACCATTACTGATCAAAATTAAAAGAGCACCTTTAAAGCCCTAATTCTGGAAATAAGTGACAGTTTGTGGTATGTTGTAAGAATCCATAAACAAACGGAAGCAAGAAAGACAAGGACCTACCCAGCGAGAGGCAGTACGACAGCTGCTTCGCCTAGAAAAAAATCAAGTACATTGTAGATAGTATAGGTACCTATTATAAAATAATAACATTAGTATGTTTAGTGGGTAATAAAATAGTGTCTTAGTAGTTTTATTTTGTAAGAAATCGTACTCCATTCCCCCAGCCACACTTCCTCAAAACTAATACCCTTCCAGTTCAGATCCTGGGTACGCCCTTGGAGAAACCAACATTTGGAGGAAGAAGTGTCCAGATCAAGCAAATATTGTAATTTGGGAATTGAAGGCTTTGATACCATTTAAAACCCATGTATATAATAATCGACTTATATCTTAATTTATAAAAAAATGTTAGTGCACATCATGCAAGTAAACGCATGACGTCTAAATCACTGGACGTATCGAAACCATATTCATATCATATGATCGTTTGATGCTAGGACAAGTGTATTTTTTTTATAAGTGACGGTGACGTTCAGATTCAAGAAATTGTATTTATGGTCATTGATCATATTCAGAATTTGTGTGTGCAAAATTTCATCGTAGAATTGTATTGTCATAGGAATTACACACATGTGCAAAATTTCAATACAATCGGTTAACGGAAAGTGTGAATCGCAATCGGACGAACCGGGCCAGTCAGCTAGTAATATATGAAATTGTAACGAAACCCCTGGTTATATATGTGCTTTCTGAAGAGTTTTTGGTTATTTTTACAACTTCGAGATACATAAATGTGTTTCCGAAATTATTGCACTAGTATTACTTGACAGTTTCTACCTACTACTACCCAAACTTAAAATATAGGCTACTCTTTATTGGACTGCGATTGGGTTAAAATAAGGTTTTTGTTAAAATCGAAATGAACACCATTGAAGCCGTAGGAAAATTATCCATAATAGCTATCAAGTATCAGTACTTCGGTTGGTGACTGCTAGATATCAGGGATAAACCAATGCTTAGATATTGATATATTACTGCAAAGTTCCTTTTAGATGCTAATGATTTTAGTTGCTGGGCGTCTATAATCTATAATCTAATTTTTAAAAGTCGTTAGTTAAATGCCATCACTACGATCATATAAAATGTCTGTCAAAGCGGCATTGATACCAACGAGGCCGCACATAAAGACTATTTTATTATGTACTAGCGGCCCGGCCCGGTTTACCCGGGTACGATAGATATATTTTATGTTGTCGGAAAATTCTGCAAAATGTATTTCATTAAAAACGACTACAGCGCTGAAATGTCTGAACTAATAGCTTTGAGCTGATATCGCTAGGTGGCAGTGCCCGCTAGCCCATACTACTAGTTGCCGCTTGGTGTGCCACAGTGACGCGCCGTTTGAACGCAACCAGTTGCGTTCGCCTACTTGATGTCGCTACATGATACGAATACAGTAGTTTTTGACAAAACACTATTACTTTGTACGAAATATTTACAAATTATATACAAAAACCTTCCTCGTTTATCGCTCTTTCTATTAGTGAAAATCGTATAAAAATCCGTTTGGTAGCTTTTGAGTTTATCGCGTTCAGACATACAGACATACGCGGCGGAGGAATTTTATTTTATATATTTAGATATTAATTATTCACAGTGTGCAAAATTTTCCTTTATGATTATTATTTATTATTGTGAATAAAATGGCGAACGACTATGACTTTGTGTCTGTCTTCATGTCAGTAACTACAGTGCATTCAGTCATAAAGACGTTCTCTCCTGCGATATATAAAGGTATGTCTTATGAGCCATCTATTTTGCAATGCATCTTTTTAAATTATCATTGATGCCAATTTAAGTTTATTATCGGATGAGTGAGCGCGCATTTCGTGTCACCCGTCTCACTGTGTTTATATGTTGAATATTATGTACCTACTGCTGTGTATCTACACCAAACCTACACATATATTTTATTAGAATGTAGGTACAGTTCGTCCACTATTGCCAAAAACCTAAACAGTATTTAATACTAGTTCTTCCTAATAATGAAAATAACCTGTTAAAATAATTCTTAAATATAACACTCTTATATGCCCATATTCACCGAACACTATTAAAGAAGAAGTCACTAATCTTGGAACAAACTTATTCGTTAGAATAAAATTTACTTTCAATTCACTAAGCAAATTAATTATCAGGTAGAAAAGTTAGTTAAAGAATATATATACACTGCACTATACTCCTTGCTCCTTTTGTTGAATATTTTGACGTTCACCCGAAAATCCAATCAATGGCGTTAGTGTAAACGTCAAGAAAAAAAGTTTCATAAAAAATAATGTTTTATCCTAACCCAATTGCACACAAAACTTCCACTAACTTAAATGTTTTACAACAGAACACTTCACAAAAAGTTAATAAAAAACACAAATTAACTCACAAGAACAACTGTAGATATAATACTTCACGTTTATAGATTAGGTATTATGATCTATGTAGCAACCATTATTATTTTATCAGGCGAATAAATATTTATACCGTGGAAGACAGAATAATTTTATACCTGCAGTAAAAATAATTATCGTTGGTGAATTTAATTATCGCTATTTATTCGGAGGAATAGTTACCTGAAGAACAAATAGACTGAATAAATAACTACTTATATTCGGTGAATACGGCCATTAGAAATCTTTAATTCATTAATGCGTCGGGATTCGGGAACCACTGCGGCCGAGATATTGGTATTTTTGTCATTTACAGGATCCTTGACGCATTTGCGAATTAAATATTTTATTCAAACGAAGAAACAGCCGCTGTTTTGGGTCAGATATGACAGCTCAGAACATGTTACTAGCTGACCAAGGAGGATATTTATTATTATAAAATACGTTAAATGCTCTAAGACATGTAGAGCTGTTCGAACAGTCCGAAACAAATATTAGTTTCATGAGACACTTTGACTAAGTCACTGTAGTAGAATGTTCTGTTTGAAATGTTCTGTATCGTTAAAGGAGAAATGATTCAATGGCGGAAAATTAATATAGGAGAAACCTTGGCAACGCAAAATTAAAAGGCAAATGCACTAAGTCTGGAACCAGGAGACCTAGCTTCCTATGCTTGCTGTGTTTCGAGACGAACCGTTTTCTGGCGCACGCGAGATGGCACTGTTATCACTACCTGGGAAAACTTGGGTTCTTACTACCTGTTTTCGCCATAGTTAGCAAACTTGTTTAACTTCATAGACACTACACACAGGTAAACCATCAGCGTGTGTGCGTTACCCAGTAACTGACACCATATTGGTTCATACGACAGATATCGGTCCACCGCTACGCTCGAGCTGGGCCTCCTGGTTACAGAATTCGTGGACAAGCAGCGGGGAAAAATAAGCAAAACCGCGGTAACGTAAAATGAATAACATTGCATCAATGAAACGAATTCGTAGCTCTTAAATAAGTTTCACTTCCCCCGTGTGCTTACGTGGACGAGGCTTTTTAATCTCGGGACACTACACTGTTACAAGTTACTGGTCATTCAATAACGGACTTTCATCTTTGTGAACGGTCGATAAACAGCCAATGTCTGCATCGTCATAAAGCTAACAATTGTAATGTACTCTTGTTTCCTGCACATCGGGTCTTTATTATTGTCACAGTGACTGATCTTGAGAGGATAATTATTTTAAGCCGGTATAGCGACATCCGCTCTTACCGACCGAGCACAGCGACAACGGTGCGGTGGTATATTCTGTGGTTAGACGAATTAAAGGTGCTTGCAAACTATAGACAAATCGTCGTCAATTTAATCTCAATTTAAATACGATAGCGTTAGCTAAACCACCTGCTCTATAGTTTGGGTTTATGTTAGTTCCACTTTTTTATAATATTGCTTTATTCTTACGTTTCAGTAGCGTTCCTGTCATCCTCAGAGAATAGAAGCCGTCAAAACATAAAGTACAGTTGTTAAGTCTAAATTTGATAACATTATCATACTTTATATCAGGCCTGGGAAAATAGCGGCCCGCGGGCCTAATCCGGCCCGCAACACAATTTTGTCCGGCCCGCGAAGCATTTTATAAATTTTAGAAAAGTAATAAAAAAATAGCAAGGGCGCCAAAACTGACAAAAAGGAGCTTTTTTTTGCTCCCCAAATGCGGAAATAGAATGTGAGGACCTTTTTTTTTTGCTCTGCAAATTTTTGGCCCGCGGTCGAATTTTCATCAGCTATGTGGCCCGGCGATCAAAAGATTTGCCCGGCCCTGCTTTATATGATTAACAATTTTTTCTATTAATTTAATTTCAAAATTTGCGTTTTATATTTTGTAAAATTACAAAAGATAAAACGCACATTTTAAAATTTAAATAAATAGAAAAAATTGTTAATCATATAAACTATGAATAAATTTCTCGATCAGATAATATTATCAAATTCAGACTTAACAACTGTGCTTTCTGTTTTGACGGCTTGTATTCTCTGATGATGGCTGGAACGTTGCCGAAAGAAGAATAAAGCAAAAATATAAAAAACTACTGCTTTCTTTGATCCAAAAAGTCACGAAAATTTCATAACTAAATACTTCAATAATAAATGGATTACACTTCTACTCTACAGTAGATCGGGAAAAAACCATATAAGTATATATTATTTTTTTTTATTAATACATACAATCTCCTTGAGCGTTAGCGCATACGTGATATCAACTACGTCATCAATTCAGCTATATAGTCAATAATTTCGAAAGAAGTTTCACTTCTCCGTGAGCTTATGTGGATGAGCAATTATATAGAGCTCGTTCCGCAGCAAGCGTCAATTTATTGTGTATTTATCTTTAAATCTTCACATTTTGGCCTTCACCACGCCACGGTTTATAGATCAATGCGTTTTTTATTACCTCATCCGTACAGAAACAGCAGAACACAGAAGAAATACTGTTTTGTTTTATTTGTCTGTCAAATATCGATTAAAGTTTAAGTAAAGATTTCTGAAACTCTTGAATAAACACTACGAGCGTGAAACAAAGACATACACCTTACACAAAAATTATCGAATATTTTTCAGAAATAACACTTGAAGTGTAACTTCTTATTCAGGCTGTTTAAAATTTGCATTCAAATAATGTGAACAATTGTTGTAAACAAATTAATAGTATATTCCATGAGCAGAAAGTTTGAGAGCCTTTAACTGGCCAAGAATCGCAAACTTTCCACAAGGGCAGACAGTTTGAGATTCTTGGGTAGTTAAAGGCTCTCAAACTTTCTGCCCTTGTGGTGTAATATACTATTAATTTGAATACAACAGTGTTTTACATTATTTAAATTATTGTTTATAAAATAGTTTAAAATAATGTCGCCTCAATCGAGCAAGAAAAACTATGCATATTTATGAAAATATGTGTGGTCACAATCTCGTCATTTTCAAACCAGAAATTCTGGAAGGGCTTACCGCAAACCAGCTGTCACAAATTTCGTGTTAATCTAGTGTAATTAGTTATCATCGTATTTGAATATTGGGTCCAGTACGATAACTCGATGACACTTTTTTAAAGTCACAGAAACCGCTAAATGTTGCCGTTCCAAAAAAATTATTATTTTTCGCAAATTTCCTCAAAAATACGTAAAAAATGGAACTACTTTTCATCTTTCACTGTCATTTTTTTAATCTAACCAATCAGAAATCACATATACACGTCATAGCAACTGGTGTAATTTCTTTTTGTATACACGTCCCCGTAATTGTTTTTAAAGAACTCCACCCAAACGCCCTTCCCTTTTTAATGCGCAATGAAACGCCATCGCATCGACACGATCCCGTAATTGTTTTTTAAAGAACTCCCACCAAACGCCGTCCCCTTTTCACTGCGCCAAAAAAAAAACGCCATCACATCGACGCGATCCCGCAATTGTTTTTTAAAGAACTTCCCCAAACGCCTTCCCTTTTCACTGCGAAAAAAAATAATTATAAAAATCAATTTTTTGCACTTAAAACGGCTAATTACATGTTACACAAAATAATAGTTGTGTATTTCCAGTGGATATTTTGCACATCGAATTTATCGTACTCTAATCTTGAATTATTACAGATTAGCTACTGTTTGCTACAATTGTTAAGAAACACCATTGTTACAACGCTATCAACATAGAAAAATTAGTTTTTTTTTTCAAACAATGTCACCATCGGGATACGAACCCCGAATCTTTCCACTCTCGCGGCGGACTGAGTTGCATTACACCACAGTGACACAACTATCAAGCTATCATTCTAATATGTATAGCATTGGTAACTGATTTTTTCACATCATGCGAGAGCCAATTATATTAGTTAACGCTAGATATGAACCAACACAGTAGTGAGAGCTATGAGTGAATCAAAGGTGAAATTGTTTCCTTACATTAATACGATCCCAAGTCACAGACGTCTTTTCTATATC
Source organism: Xanthostigma xanthostigma (assembly GCA_963575645.1). Taxonomy (NCBI): domain Eukaryota; kingdom Metazoa; phylum Arthropoda; class Insecta; order Raphidioptera; family Raphidiidae; genus Xanthostigma; species Xanthostigma xanthostigma. The sequence goes on from OY754465.1 coordinate 21,621,804, forward strand.
GTCAGGAATGTTAATAGTGGAAACTTCTTGTTTCTTATGGATGAAACGATCCTTTAATATTTAGATGAATTTAGTTACAGTTAGTAATTATTATACTATAAGTATTACAGAGTAGCTACTGTTTGCTACAATTGTTAAGAAACACCCATTGTTACAACGCTATCAACATAGAAAAATTAGTTTTTTTTTTCAAACAATGTCACCATCGGGATACGAACCCCGAATCTTTCCACTCTCGCGGCGGACTGAGTTACATTACACCACAGTGACACAACTATCAAACTATCATTCTAATATTTATAGCATTGGTAACTGATTTTTTCACATCATACGAGAGCCAATCTAATTGTCTAATCTTGAATATTTTTGTAAACTTTCCATCCCTAGACCATATCCATGATGTCTTTCATTTCAGCACATTTGCTATCTACTATTCGGCTGTGGTTATTTTCATTCCCACTTCACTAGAACGGCGCGACGTTAGAGCTAGACAACGGTGCATGGAGAGAGATCATCATCATTATCAAATTCACTGTGCAGTGTGCGATGGTGTCGTCCTCTGTGCTATAACCATGCTGTGTTATTATTCAACCGAAGTATTCCGGGAATTGCAGCCAACAGAAACAAATATTGCATGCATTACACACAGGTAACAGAACAAACTCAAGTCAATGGACGAATGAATGATGATGCGGCACTTGTTTATGGGGCTGAGCGATGCGGTTTCTTATCGCTAGGATTGCTGTAACGCTGTCATGTACAAAACAAATTCATATTACAATGAAAATTAATATTAAGTCGCGCTATCCGGAAACCAAAGATACTACACCACTGTCTACTACACCAGAGGTGGAAAAACGGTAGCCTGCGGGTTGTAGGTCACCTGCAGTCAATTTGTCTGACTCGCGGGCTGAATTTAACATACATACAGAATTCTGTTATCAAGCTCGCTATACTATAGACACTGAGTATTAAATACAGATTCTGTATCAAGGGCTATTACTAAAATATCAATGTTACATCATACATGGACAGGAGCTGACGGTATTGTTACAAACTCCCCGTTGAGACGACAAAGAAGTTCGTGAGACAATAATCGACTCGTCATTCTAAAAAAGACACACATTGTTGTCTGACGACAATCGACTCGTCATTCTAACAAAGACACACCGATTGTTGTGGGAGACAACAATCGGCTTGTTTGTTGTTCCAACAATAGACTTAGGTAAAAAGTGCTTTGTTGCCAAATTCCAGACAACAATGAAAGCAACAAAGGAAAGAACTATCCAGCGCCTATATAGATTAGTGGAGACACACTCACACAGAGACTGTCATACACAGACAGTTACACAGGGACAGTCATACAGTGTCCCTCATCGAGTGAACAATCGACATAAATTGAGGTAACTGCTGAGATAAATAAATAAGGGACAGTCGTACAGACAGTCACACAGGAACAGTCGTGTAGAAACAGTGATACATAAATTAACAGTCAGTGAACAGTGCTGAGGTAACTGCTGAAATAAATAGTATAACATAAATAATCTCCTGTAGATAAATAAATAAATTAACTACGTAAATAATAGTGTACGAAATAAATAGAACTGTATAATGTATATAGTTAATAAATAACTGTGCTGTAAATAATCTTATGTACATAGTTGTATAGAGACTTTTAATTCTTCATTACTTATTATTTTATTAGTTAGAACTGTTGTTTTGCTTCTGTTACGTTATTGATAAGTACGTCTCCGTTTGTGTGTTTAATTGTTTCGTTAACGTTTTACTATTGTAAATAAATATTTTCCACCACGAGTTAGAATAGTTTTATTACAGTGTTTTGAAATACATATCTGACAGTAATCATAAAAAATTCGGGTCGCAGTGCCAAACCCTGCCGACAATATAGCGTATTTTCTAACACAGACAGTGCAGCGTTATTATGTGAAATAAACTTTTTTGTTTTTAGACTCCTTCGAAAGTTATTGCCTGTAAACTAAAATTTTTGTGCTCTGCTGTCTAAACAATTTGTAAGATTTGAGCATCGGCAAATAGGTAAATTTGCGTAAATAAACGACTAGTTAAAACACTAAAATACCCAGATATTCAAATAAAAAATAAAAAATGTTCGATTTCGTGAACGCTATGAAAAAGTGGTTGCAATTCTAAATATATCGTATTAGCGGAAATATAATGCGGGGTATGAGCATATTATTATAATTTTTTGAAAAGACTTTAGAAAAAAAATGTGGAAAGCGGTTGACTCGTGAACATACCCTAAATCGTCCCACTATATGTTAAATAGGTTACAATAAATTGATAATATTGTGTTTATAATACATTAAAGGAGGTTATAAAAACAAGAAAAAGCAAAGAAGGAATTCTTTGAAGCTTTATTAACAACGGCACTAAAAAATGAACCATGTCGGAAATCTTCAGCTTCACATTACTCATACGAAATGGAATTGTAATAACTTAATTAATGTATTTAATAAACTAGGATTCTACGAACAGGAAAAAGGAATACAAAAGAATGACGTTAAAGCAATTGGGGCTATTAAAATCACATAAAATTAAAATGTATTAAAACAATTTAGATAAGGGTCTATTTAAAAGTTGGTTGCGTTCTCACTGCTTAAACCGCGATGTTTTAAAAAATCAATTCATTAACAGTGATTATTATTGTCCTTACGTTCAAGGTATCACATGAATTAAAAAATAATAATAATAATTTTTAAATATATAATATATTCAAAATATATTATGTTGTATATAAAGAACTGGAGACATATCTTTTGCAGAAGTTCGATAAAAATTAATCCACGGAAAGGATGCTCGATACACTAATTGACCTACAAAAGTCTCATATGGTCGACCCTGTGTTATCGACTCTGATCCACGGTTTACGGACAGATCCCATTACACAGTTATGTATTATATACATATGTACATAAGAGAGACAATACAATGTAGAGCAATAGACAATGTTGACGTTATCTCTACTATAGTTAAATCTAAAATTAGATAGGAAGGACCGAATGTATTATATACCAAGGATGGGGAAAAGGTTAAAATTTATATTTCGAAACAACTGTTAGGCAAGTAGGTTATCTTGGATAGTAATAGAATTTGGTAGTGGTTGGCAGAATCTTAATGAGTTGAATAAAGGTGTGATGATGAAATGACAATATGATAAGCAGGTACATTTGTAATTTATTAATAATGCGTTTAACGTCCGTTTTCGACTCCATGTCATAGCAGACGCAATTACTATTTTTTCCATCTATCACACTTCCCGTTATATTCTACATTTTTAAACTTTCACTTAATTAATAGCAATGGGGGCAAATGAAGGAATTTTAGGACATTAGGATAAGGTAGCAAATATTGAGCATAGGAGTTTGATAGGTAATTGGCCATGGCTTTGAATAAAGAACCATCCCGATATTTATCTGGAATTATTTGAGGAAACCATGGAAAACATCAACAAGGATACAGAAATTACCGTTTCTCGGCGAGAGGCAGCAGGAAAAACTCGTAGCCACATCTGCCCCCTTCGGGATTCGAACCCGGTACCTCCCGAATGCGAGTCTAGTGCTCTCATCACTACGCTACCCCGCTCGGCTAATTAAAAACAGTTAAACTTTTAAAAATAAGTGAAACACGTAATTGCGTGCAATATCAGCTGAAATCATAAATGATAATTGAAAGAGGAGATTTTAATGACAAATTGTGTCAGAAAAATGTTTTTTAATATCTGCACCCTACTAAAGAAATAACTGTGTTAGTTTTATAAAAAATTGATCAAACTAGCACTAAAACAAGAAAAGCTAACGCTTTTCACAGAAAACCCTTCGGGTTTTCCTGAGTAACTGTATGTACAGAAATTAGAAAAGATATATTGCATTGTATATTAAATTTTATACCATCGATACATTTACAAAACGGTCTGTCTATCAGTGTTAAATTTCTTTTTATTAACTGATTGTTAACGGGTCTATAGGCCCGCAACAATAATACATCGACGCCCAGAGCGTCTGTTTTCAGTTGACTAATTATTAGTTTTAAACGCCTTATTTATGAATACATCTTAAAAACAGTTTGTACAAACATTATTACTTATCGACAACAAAAAATAAAATCATTGTTTTATAAATAATTTTTTATTTTGTGAAACTGCGTTTTCGAAAATGAATATTATCTATTTCGGGGACCCTTTACATGTTTTCAAACCAGAACAAAGATTATACATGACAATTTATCATAAACCTATTGAACGGGAGACAACCAGTTACAAGTAGGGATCTACCGATAGGTACCGATATCATATCAGTTATCGGCCAAAAACGGCCGTTTGGCCGATTATCGGTATCGGCCGATAGAAATGTTGGATATCGGCTTATCGGCCTAATAATAAAACTAAATACTAATTTCTCATTTAATGCTTACTAAAAATAGGTAAATAAAAAATTAAGCTACTTAAGTATCTACCAGTAGATACTTAAGTACCTTAATTTTTGAAATTTGTTTTAAAAACCTCAGAAAAATTGTAACCTACTTTTATTAAGCATTGAATGAGAAATTAGTATTTAGTTTTACAACTGTCTCACAAATAAGTCATTTATTCGCGCGAAGATACTCATATTATGCTATGTAATATGAATAAAATGTCACAGATTTTTTTGATTAAACAGGCATCATTCAAGTTCCCATTTCAAAGTTCAGCATATAAGAATTGATTTTAACCGATTGAAAAAAAAGCGGTTATTGATTTATCATATATAATACATATATTTATTTTTTTCAATTTCTGTTTAATAGACCATATTATATTCAAGGTGGTCACACATAAACTTAATTTAAATCGGTTCAGCCGTTTTTCTTTCAGTTTAGTATTAAAATATTAAGGAAGGCAGTTATAATAAATTAATAACGTGAGAATTACATATTGCAACGCACTAAAAAATAAAAAACAAATATTTACTTTTTAAAATTGAGTCTTCTTCAAAAAGTGTAAAATAAAGCTTTAAGATACATAAAACGCTACAGTAATTAAATGATTATATTATTTTAATGACTTAACTAAAAAGACAATAGAATATAAAAAATCAAATATTCTTAATGTTATTGGGTAAAAATCAGGAACACATTTTTATATTTAAAGCCTCTTTATATATTTTAAGAAACCTTAGGTGCAAGACATTTAAAATTTTTTCTATGGCCGATACGATACCGACTATAGAAATATCGGTATCGGCGAAAAAATCGTATCGGTCGAACCCTAGTTAAACTGTTAAAGTGTTGTCGAGATATATCCCGAGAAATTTTATATTTTTTGTATGAATTGTCGTGCGCTTCTCTAATGAAAACTTGACATTGCCTTTGTTTAGTTTTAGGTTGTTGGACTAAAACCATTTTTCTGCCTCCGACAGTGCGTCATACTTCTAGATAGATGTTTTCAAAATTGTCCTATCATCCGCAAACTCTAAAACAAAAAAAGTTGGATTTTAGTTTTACAAAACAGTTAGATAAAATTTTCAAATAATTTTTAGTAACCGTAGTTATCGGTTGTATTGTTATTATAATTTTTTATATTTTGCATATTAATTAGTATTAAATAGTGTTCGACCGAACTTTCCGTTTTCGTTTCGGTGAGTAATTGGAGTTTCGGTGTTGTCAGAAAATCTGCCGAACTACCAAAACCGAAACTCGTTTCGTAAGCTTCTGTGCGGCGTTCGGGAGCGATTAGCGTAGTGATTATTGATACGAATAGATAGTTAGTTTTTTTTACCAACTAAACTATTAATTTATCAAATAATTGCTTCTATGAACCCAAACGCATTATCTGCAATAGTTAAAATGAACAAAGGTTTAAAAAAGGGAATTGCCCACGAAATAAGTTTCGGTTTCAACCTAAATTGAAACAGCAACTGAAATTCGGATCCGGTTGTAAAAACTAGTTACGGTCGAACAGTAGTATTAAATACTCACCGCGATCTTATCGTTTCACCTTTCTTCGAATTGTCTCCGGTAACTGTAACGGATACTTGAAATATTAACACATTAATAATTCACTTTGGAAATAGTCATCACCCTTCAGAAAAGGTTTCGTAGGCACCTTGACAGCTTCGTAAACATACTGAAATAAAATGAGAATTTCCTTCAAAATATTTTTATAGGTTATGTTAGAAATTAAGGTCAATTATTATCAATTCAAATAAAACTCACTTACCAAGTGACCGCTTCTCATTTACACTATAATTTGTGTTTTTTTTTACGTTTTGCTGACATGTTTTTTTTTAAATTTTTAATAACTGAACACGTTTCACGCTTTATCTGTCAAAAAAACGCGGGACTCACATAGAAATGAAGTTGTCCAATGTTCAGGTATACCTATCTGTCACTAACATGTATATTATTAGTGATTTTAATCATTCTAAAGGTTTTTAATAAATAATGTCAACTGGATTTATATTAATCTCTCACTTTGACATTTTTACATTTACTTTAAAAGCAGGTGAGATATTTGTCTTAAAACTAATACGTAAATATTTTTGTATGATATAGGTTAATCAGCTGTTGTTCTTTATTCATTGACTACTTAAAATATAGTAAAACCTGGTTTATTCGCACTACCGGAGACCTTGTACCCGGATAAACGAAAATTTGGATAATATGCAAAAGAAAACCCTTAACTAAGCAGATTTATCGTTATTACATTAAACATTAACATTAAATTAACAAAAATGTCTGCATCACTGATTCTGATTAACCGAAAATTCTTATCAGCGACAAATGGATAAACGAGATTTTACTTTACTTAAATGAATATGCTGAGCCAGTTGACTCTGCGGAAAAAAGAGTTGACAATCATTTGAAATATAGAATTATCCTAAATTATGCAAAAAAAGTATTTTTAACGTATTTACAACATTGAAAATTATGTCATTTACAGACAAAAAGCGATTTCTTGAAGTTTAAGACAAATTTCGTGATAATTGGAGAGTTATTTAAAAAGTTATGGCACTAATCAAAAAAAATATTTTTAGGCAAGCCAACAGAAATTAATTCATTACGGTCAAACGCAGATAGATAGCAGTACATTTTATATGCCAATCGGAAAGGTAATGAACCGATGCACAAATCTCCTTCGATAGTTTTTTTTTGTAGCTTGCATCATATAGGAGCTACGGAGGTTTGTTTGACAAATTATGGCCAAAAGGGCACTAATTTTTTTAATTACATAAATTAAACTTAGCATGGCTCTTGACATGATGGTAACGCATCTGTGTCCAAAATTTCGTCGAAAACAGATTTCAGTTATTCGAGAAAACATACGACATAGGAATTCATACAGGATTATTGCGAATACAATATACATCGTGGGCTGGGCCACGATGTATAATAATATGTATTAAGTAAAATGTAACCCATGAATGAAATATACTTTTGAAAACATGGGTTGAGTCGAATGGTTCAACAATTAAGTTATTAAAACCAACCCTTGCAGTAATTTTAATAGTTTCCTTCTCCCTAACCGAGAGAGAAGTATAGATAGGACATGTAACATGTCTGATGCTATTTTATTTAGAATGATACTTTCTCGACTTAAACAAATTCCACTTCTCTGTTATATTCGTAAAAGGATTCTGCGTGTACGAAATTGAAACGGAACATAAATCGAATTTTGTAAGATTTTCTGTTGGAGATAATCTCTATTGGAATTGGTTTCTCTTTTTAGTTGAATTTTATAAATATATTGTTGAATCAGTTCATTTCAAACTTTTATTAAAAAATAATATTTGTTGCGTCTTACCAAAATTCAAATAATTTTATTAATAACTAGCGGTCCCGCCCGGTTTCACCCGGGTGCAAAAAAAAAGAATAGGGGGAGAGAGACACGAGTACGCACGTTCATCTTAATTTACCGAGATGAATGTTGTGTCCAAATTTTATGATGATCGGAGTTACCGTTTTTTGGAAAAACGGATGAGCGGATTGAAACCAAATTTTGGGAGAATGTTTGGTATGCAAATATGAAAAGCCCTATTGTTTTTGGGGAAAATCGGCGCATGCGCAGAAGAGATATATGCTAAAACGTTGTTTTTTTTTTATATAATAATGGCATACTTTTCATAACGGCTTATTATTCTATTTATTTTTTCGAGAAAGTTTTGTTAAAAAAATATTTTTCTAAACTTTATAGTTCTGAAATATTTTCAAAATAAATAAAATTCGGTCGCTCTTTTGTTTTATGGATCTGTCAGAAATAAACTAGTTCGGCATGCTTTTAATTAATCTTTACATGACATGGAACATATTATTATGTAGGTAACCATGGCAACGAATAGCAAATATCATATTGAATACTAGCCATTACCCGCGTCACCTCACGCTATATAAGATATTGTATTTTCTTTATTATAATCAAATGTCAACATTTTTGAAGTTGGAATGGTCCCGTCACCCAATTGGCTGGATTTTTTTCATTATGCCGGTAAGATTTTTTAAAATAATCTTCACATGATTTTGATACAAAATTTCGCATTGATTGTGACTAACTTTCTGGTTCACATGGCCCACTGTGTATACCACAGAATTAATATATACGAGATTATGTAGGGTACGTTCGGTTTTGCACTCGATAAATAGAGCCGAACGAACAGATTTTCAATTTCGTGATAAGCGAGCAATTCGATCAATCTAAATAATTCCGAACGTAATCTAAGAGACTTTTTGAAACATCAGAATAAAATGGTGCCAGTAAATTAAATTCTTATTATTAAAATATAATCTATTCTTGTTCCTTATTTTTAGGGTTCCGTAGATCTAATGAAAAAACGGAACCCTTTTAGGATCGCTCTCGTCTGTCTTATTTTCACTGAATTTATTGACCGGAAAAAGTTGAAATTTGGTACATATATATTATACAGAGTGAGTTTAAGGTTGATGCTTTTTTTTACAGCGTGTAAAAATCAAATAGACGAGCAAATAATTCAAATAGTTTTTTTATCAAAACTCAAAAATAAGAGAGAAACAGCCTTTCGAAGTTTAAATAAATTTTATTAAATTTTCTTTAATTTTGAGGTCGGTCCTGGGGTTATATTATGTCACTATGGAAATAAGTTGTTATTATCAAGTATGTGTATTGTTCTGTTTTTGAGAGAATTCTGTGTGCCTCAATTATTTTTTATAATAATAACATATTTCCATAGTGACATAATAAAACCCCAGGACCGACCTCAAAATTAAAGAAAATTTAATAAAATTTATTTAAACTTCGAAAGGCTGTTTCTCTCTTATTTTTGAGTTTTGATAAAAAAACTATTTGAAATATTTGCTCGTCTATTTGATTTTTACACGCTGTAAAAAAAAAGCATCAACTTAAAACTCATCCTGTATACTAGGTAGAGTTAGATGGCCTAGTCACGGACTTATAGCGTAAATTAACGAATTTCGGAGAGCAAATTAGAAAACTAAAAATAAAATATTTTTTAAGTGCATCATTTGGTGTATCAAATTAAAGGGCTTGTTACAGACAAATATTTTTTTAATGATTTTAGAATGCATAGTTTAATAGATATAGAAAATATACGAAAATCAAGCTTCCCCTTATTTATTTGTCAGCATTGCTATAACAATTGTTATTTTAATTCGTTTATTTTATTATTATTTTAGTACTGCCGTTTGTAAATTTCTTTTACCCATATCCTACAATAAATAAATTGTTTTGTATTCTTCATTGTATGCAATACCAGTTTATTAGTTATGATACTATGCTTTAAAAAAATAAGTTCAAAAACTAAAATCCGACTACTGAAAAGTATGAAACAAGAAAATATCCCCATCTGATGATAGCCGTGGTCATATGCCACCTACCCTAACAAAACATTACATTTTAACAGTAGTAAGCGATCATAAGCTCTAGGACACAGTGCATCACACTATACATGTAGAGGAGCCTCATATATAAGATGGAATACGACCACGGCTATCCTTAGATGAGAATATTTTCTTGTTTCATACTTTTCAGTAGTCGGGTTTTTTGTTTTTGAACTTATTTTTTATTTAAATTATTTTTTTAAATTTATTTTTCATTTGTTTTCAATTTGACCAAAATTCAAAAATAAATGTAGCCTAGTATATTACCTGGACCATAGTCAGATTATAATTTTTGAACTTATTTTTTATTTAAATTATTTTTTGTTATTTATTACGAAGTGATTGACACCTTAATTATCAAGGCGCTACGGTGGAACATCCGTAAATACAAACATACATAGCCTGTTAAACTCATAAACCTCCCTTTAAAAAATGTAGGTGAGTATTTACATTTATGAAAAAAATTTCTTATACAAATAAACTTCGAAGTTTATCCATTTTCGCCGAATATACTCCCGCTCGGTTTTTAAACTCAGATTGAAATTAATGCTCTGAATATCGTTAAATCAGCCTGCTTGCTCGTTTTCCTCGGAGCTCATCGAACGTGACCGATCTCATCCAGATGTTAAATTCGAACGCACGATAGAGATCTTTTAGAGCATATAATAAATGTTAATTTCGGACACATTAGAGCGCTTTAATCGATCTGCACGCAAAACCGAACGTACCCATAATAGATGCATGTAGATCACCTCTCTGACATAATCTTCGACATTCCTACTCCGGAATATGTAATAACCCGCCCGGCGTCCGGAATTCCAATAAGCAAATAAACACGAACTGTTTGCTGTCAATCAAATATGGATATAATATCTACATTGTATACTACCTATAATATTTTCATATTATATTTAAATCAACTGTTCTGTACGCTGATTTTGTAACTGGTTAGTCTTTGCAAGTTCTTATCTCATTTCAATTAATCGACTTCGAAAAAAAGGAAGTTATCATTTCGATACGTATATTTAAATATTTTTAATGTGTGTTCAGCTTTATCTTCCCGAGAGTTTAATTGATTTCAGAATTAGAATCGAGACCCTTCATTGCTAAACCTCTTTTGATCGAAACCGTTCGTTGCTAAATCTTTTTTCATCGAGACCCTAATTCGTTCGGGAAGATTCTGGAATGGTCCGGTCTAAATTTTACTCAAATCGATTCAATAGTTGTTTTAAAACCAAGCAAATATATATTTTTTTATTTTTTCAGCCTTAACTTCTCGAACCGCCAACGATCCGAATGAGCCTGTAGAATATTAAGGGTTCCATATCTCAAAAGTAAAAAAGGAACCTTTAAAGGATCACTTCGATGTGTCTGTTTGTCAAGACCCTTTTTCTCAGGAACGCGTGGAGGTATCAAGTTAAAATTAATATCAAATACTCAGGTCTGCAATCCTTTGTCAACGCAATCAAAAGATACAGCCGTTTATGGCGCATATTTTGACACTCGCAAGGAAATCAAAACATATAGGATACTTCCCATTGACCTTGAATCATGAAATTTGACAAGAAGTAATGTCTTATAGCACAAGTGAAGGAAAAAATCTGTAAAGCGTAAATTTGTAGTTACATCACAAAAAAAATAATGTTTTTATACTGACTCACTTACGAAAACCTTTAATTTTACCTAGAATCTTGTTTGGCGCGAAAGAAGGGTGCATAGCACAAGTAAAGGAAAAAATCAGAAAATCGTAAATTTCTGATTGCAAATTTAATTTTTAAGAAAGAACGCGAACGGTACGGAATCCTCAGGACGCGAGTTCGTCTCACACTCGTCCGTCTTTTTTTATTCTTTGTAATACACTCGTAGACACTGGAACCGACATAATATTCTCATCTGAGGATAGCCGTGGTCGTATGCCACCTCATATATATGGTCACATGGCGCCCACTAGATGTATAGCGTTGCACTTTACCCTAAAGCTTATGATCGCTTTCTATTGTTAAAATGTATTGTTTTGTTAAGGTGGGTGGCATACGAACACGACTATCCTCAGATGAGAATATTTTCTTGTTTCATACTCTTCAGTAGTCGGGTTTTAGTTTTTGAACTTAATTTTTATTTAAATATTTTTTTTGTACTTATTTTTTGTTTTCAATTTGCTCACCATTGGAACCAAAATTCAAAAATAAATGTAGCCTTATCATATTTTTCAGTCGTCGGGTTTTAGTTTTTGAACTTATTTTTTATTTAAATTAATATTTTTTTTGAACTTATTCTTTATTTAATTTTTTTTTTTATTTGTTTCCAATTTGCTCACCCCTGGGACCAAAATTCAAAAATAAATGTAGCCTATAATAACGAATCGTTGACATCTTATTTATCAAAATCTGATGACTAGTTTAGGCGAGCTACGGTGGAACATCCGTAAATACAGACTTTGATAAACTTATAACTCTTCCTTTTTGGCTGCGCCGCAGTCGGGTAAAACGAGACAGCACAACCTTGAGGCCACGATATAGCTCCCCGAGGGACATAATCTTTTTTGCGAATTCATTTAGATTTAAAATGTACTCTGATGTATAACCGTTGTTCAACTTGTTCATGTAGCAGAAAAAGGCCTCAAGGCATGTAATCGACAGTATTTTTCATTTTCATTAACAGCATTGTGGACATTAATTGGAACTGCAGTTCAAATTTAGAATTTATGTTGAAATTAAACGGTATACACAAATTCATATATTCTTAATAAAGGTAAATAGCCCTAAATCTGAAGTTGTAAAATAAGTTCTACTAGAATTTGCGCGCTTTGAGTGTTCTGTGCTATTATAAAAATTTAATATAGTTTACAATTATAGTCGTGTATGATGGCGCAACTTTAACTTACTTTCGACATTTTCAATGCTGCCCGTATTACCAATTATGTGATTAAAGGCCGTATCTTTTTATGGCATTAAAGTATAAGTTTGAATTTTTGACAAAACTATGGGGTTATAGACCTTAGTATTTGGTATTAATTGCAACTATTCCTGACAGAAGGGTCTTGACATATAGACAGACCGACGGACAACACAGTGATCTAATAAGGATTATATTTATTCATTTGGGGTACAGAACCTGAAAAATATAAAAAGTTCGACATAAGCGATTTTGCCGTATGGTCACAGATATATTCAAACTTTTATGTTTTAATATTCAACAACAGCTTGCCCGTTAATGTTGCCGGATAATTTGTTTTTAATTAATTACTAATGTTATTGAACAAATAATTAATTTGGCTTCGCAGCAATAAAATTTTACCACTCTAATCATTATTCAATTTATTCACAGAAGAGTATAGGTAGATATAAAATTATAATTTACCAACGTCTATGTTTTAGCATAGATATCAAATTGTGTCAATTGATGCAATTATTTGAAATATTATCAGAAATTGAAACACGTTATTGGGAAGTTTGATGGTACCAAATTACTTTTTTTCAATCGTACTGGCAGATGTTTAGTCCTTTTTTAGGGCGTTTTCAAAAATCTTAAAATGCATCATAATGGACTAGAATCGTCATATTATCAAAAATGTTATTAGTAATTCTTTTAAATATTTACAGCGATTTTGAATTTAATATTTAAAGCTTATGAAGCAATTCAGGAATACTTTATCTGGAGTTGTTTATTTTAAACAAAAGAATTAATTCTATATACTCGTCACGAATATATATCTATGAAAAGTACAGAGAGTTAAACATCGCAGTCTAAAATTTTCAAAATTGCTGTAATAATAATAATAATAATAATAATAATAATAACAATAATAATATACGCGAATTAATGTCGTTTATATAACACTATTTATTTTATATATGACCAGCGACCCGTCCCGGTCTTCACCCGGGTACAAAACTCTAAGATTTATTCAGACACAGTCTCTCTCGCCTTCCCTCTTGTTTTCACTTCCTCCCCTGTCTCCTCTTTTCTGGACATATTACATTGACCTACCCATTCGAAAAAAAAACGCATGTATAGGCTGTGTGCACGAAGCCTACTAGCGCCGCTAGTGAGTAATAGAGAATTATTGAACTCACTTGTGGAAATCGCGACATGTTTTTCTATGGTGATAAGTCAAAAACTTTAGTTTGCCATGATGTGTCAAAAAAATGTATTAAGGAAAACTGATGTTAATTTGTTTACACTGACAGCGGAACGTCAAATTAAGGCGCCAATGGTCTTTATTTTATTTAAATCGCCATCAGCGCAACAGCCCGGAATACAACAAGTATTTCCAGATCGATTAGTTTTCCTGTTTTCTTTGTAATTACATAACAAAATTATAACTATTTTCACTTTTAATAAACATTGCTTACTGACATACGGAAAATTTGAGCTTGAAGTTTCCCCTTGTGCTCACCACAAACGCTCGCATCGAAAAATTTGTAACTCCGCCTGCCTGCACATAGCCCATAGGTACATTTCCTCAGCAGTTTCCGAGAGTACATTTAGGGTTGAATAAAAAAATGTTCCAACTTTTTTTTGTATCTAGCAGGATACAAGAATTGTTCACTGTTACCACTATCGGTGAACACACTGTATAACAAATCCTTTGAAAGTAGTTTGTATTCGAACTAGTTAATTATCTAATTTTATTAGAAGTATAAATAATAAATGGCAATATATAGATAATCGATTACTAATGTAAATTATTGTACTATTGCATAATTGATCATTACTTTATTTGAAACTTGATTTATCGTGTTTGTCTAAAAACACAGTAGTCAGACAGTATAGAAAAAGGTGGTTAATTTATGGAGTGTGAACAGTTAAACGTTATAAAAAATGAATATTATTTGTAAATGCAAATAACTAGTTTGTTTCATATTTATTAACTGTTTAAGTGTTATTTATATATTTACTAACTTTTTAAGTGCTCTGTACATTTGTTATCGTTTAATCGTTTCCCATTCCCATCGAGATTGTGAGTTTTGGAGCTATAAGGCAATGATTAATGACATTTAAGGTAAGAATATTCATGTTTAGATCATTAGTATCATTTCGTATTTTGTTTCTTTAAGGACGTAGTCTGGTGTTCGAGTTTTGAAAAAACGAATTTATTTTTTTTACATTTTTAGTAAGTATAATATATTGAGAAAATACTGTAAAAATTTTAGACCGAAATATTAAATATTTACAAAGGTATAGCATATAGTCGAGAGCAGCAACGGTCTTACAGTAAGACTTACCTCTCAATAATTGTTATCACGTTAAGCAAACAAATTAGCAGAAAATGATGCCTTTGAAGAAACGGAAGGTATAATATACACCAGGCATAGCTGATTAGTGTAAATACTGATTTTTATTTTTTTGTAAGAAATCTGAAATTAAAACTTTAAACGCGTTTTTCTCAAAACTACGTTTTTCTAAGCGGCGCGGGTGATTGAAACAGTTGTATCCAACCGATTGCTTTCAGTTTTGCACAGGGTATTCTACACAACAATAGCTCCGTCCGGTACTAGAATTACTTAATTATAAAAGTTATTTCTATTTTTTTAACCGATTTTCAACGAAAAAATCACGATTTTCTCGTTGTTTTTTTTCTAAAACCCGCCATTTTGTTATTTATCAATAAAAATGTTTATTTCTAGTACGGGATAGAGCCACAAGCCTACGAAACAATAACCAATTTAATTTTTATAATTCAGTTGACTCCAAGTGACGTTATCACCCGCGCTACCCACCTACCTCCACTTAAAGTTGTCTACTTTAGGTTAAAAAAACAATTATAAAATGGCGTATAATTAAGCAAAAAAAAAATGTTTTGTCTTAGTTTACGATGTCAGTAAAAACATGTAACAAAATTGAAAACATCGTACATTATTTTGATATTTAAAAAAATTTCTGAAATAACGGTTGAAAACGAGCCCGAACATAGGACTACGTCCTTAAATCAGAAATGGTTTTTCTCTTACTTCTTGTGAATATACATAAGTATAATAATAAAAATAAAATAATAATTTATTATAAAATATTTATATCTTCATATTTTCTTATTAAGGAAAATGATAATTTACGATTTACTATCATATTTTGGTATTTTTTTAAATCAATTCAACCAACTATTCACTCGAAATATTAATTGGCTTTATAATTGCCACACTCGTAAAACCCGCGAACTTTTAAAGATGCTACTACTTTTATTTTTTTTAATTAAAGCATGTCTTCCATCATATAGAAGCTGGCGTTGTATTATAGTTGAAAATTTATGTATAACTAGTGGCCTGGTCCGGCTTCGCACGAATTTTTAAATTGCGCCACCGTTATTTTTTACCCGACTGCGGCAAAGCCAAAAGAAAGGGTATTGAGTCTATGTACTATGTATGTTCGTATTTACGGATGTTCCACCGTGGCGCCTATAATATTCATCCGATTTTTATAAATAAGGTGTTAATCGATTCGTTATTATAGCTCGGGTAACATAGACTACATTTATTTTAAATTTTGGTCCCAGGGGTGAGCAAATTGAAAACAAAAACTAATTTCTAAACAATATGTTAAATAAAAAATAAGTTCAAAAACTTAAACCCGACTACTGAAAATTATGAAACAAGAAATATTCTCATCTAAGGATAGCCGTAGTCGTATGCCATCTCATATATATGAGGCCCCTCTAGATGTATAGCGTGATACACTTTGCCCTAGAGCTTATGATCGCTTACTACTGTTAAAATGTTTTGTTAGAGTATAAGGTGGAATATGACCACAGCTATCCTCTGATGAGAATATTTTCTTGTTTCGGGTTCTAGCTTATGAATTTATTTTTTATTAACTTTGCAAAATTGACCTCCACGAAAAGCCATTTTATTTTAACGCGATAATATATAGCTTATGTTCATCATGAAGGTCCATACTATGTATTGATGAAAACAATTTGAAATCAAATGAGTAGTTTCGGACATTACCCTCCGCATACACACAAACTCACAAAATTCTCTCTCTCTCTTTGTAATATTAGTAGAGCGTGTTGATAAAATAAGACCAATACATTTTATTTGATTTTCCCAGCAATCTAAGAAATCCAAATGAAATGAATTCTGACTGAGAAATAATTACGCTAAAGTTTAGAACTTCAAAACGGTGTAGGTATGTTTTGTCAGAAACTTTTGGTTTATTTGAACTCCCTCTGTTTGTCCTAAAAGTTTACTAGTCTTTATTATTCGCCCGGGTAGAATTTGATTTTGCAACGAAGTAATCACTTTACTGTATCTTTTATCGTTTAGCCAGCGTACCACAAAAGCTCAGAAATTGTGAGTAGGATTTTCAGCTTTCTTTACATTTTCGCAAACCCCCCTTTTGTTTTAACTTATAATTTATATTTTATGCTATTAAGGAAGAAATAAAGGCCCCCATACACCTCGTTCTTTTTTGGCAGTTTTAACCGCCGGGTAAAACTGTACGGTTAAACACGAACAACGGCCATCCCCATACACCTCGTTCTTTTATGGCAGTTTTAACCGCACGGGTAAAACTGTACGGTTAATTTAAACACGAACAACGGCCATATCCACACAGAGGCGTAGTTTCGTTCAGTTTTTCTGAAGTCGTGGCATCATTAATACGATCTGTTTTGATGGAAAATACAATAATATTGATATTATTTTATGTTTAATAAACATTAATAAACAATATAATGCAAAAATAATTAATAAAATTGATTGATATTAGTCTAAATTAGAGTGTTTTATTTGACACCATTATTTTTTCCTCTAAATTAATCAATATTTTTATAGCAATTTTCATTTATTTTTGTCAAAATTGCTTAGCACTAAAACGGTTAAAATATAAATCAATACTCAAACTAATTACAATCATTTAATTAATATGACTTATTTGCTGTACGTCGCACCACTGAATAAACACGTCGATTCTTATCGGAAAGCGCCACACATTACGATTTAAAACGACAACCAGCAAACACGTCGTGTTTAAAATCAAGATTCGGCAGATAAAAAAACTGCCGTGTTTCATCGACAGTTTTTGCCCATACACTTCGGTTTTGACCGACGTGTTTTATCGTGACGATGAAAACTGCCAAAAAAGAACGAGGTGTATGGGGGCCTTAAGCTTTTAAACGGTATTTTTTTTTTAAATCGCTTCTGTAGTTCTTGAGATAGCTAGCGACACACATACATTTTTTTTCTCTCTTGTATAAGAACCGCGCGAACTTTTAATGATAATTGTGAGTAGATTTCTAACTTATCGGCGAAGTTCTAGTGTCAGTAACTCAAATCAGCTGTCATTTAAATTTTATTTAATTTGAAGGCGATATTTTAATCCGTAAGATTATATTATTTTCAATTAGTGTAACTTTAATGTATTCAACTTTATAGAATCGACTTTTGTTATTCAAAACACTATGCAAATAATTTCATAATTTTTGATAAATTTTCATAGGATATTACATTTTAAAGTGAAATTCGTGCAGAACAAGTGAAATAAATGAAATATGACATCTTGATGTTAAAACAAAACGGTATAGGAAGTATGCACGTTTCGCGCTCTGAAAACAGCGCACCATTCAGACGGCAATGTTTCACGTAGCTCACAATCGGATTGTATTTGTCCATGAGAATTTAATTTTAATTGCATACGCGACCGTTTGGCATTTCTTTTGGTTTATTTGTATGTCCGAATAATTTTATGGAAATTTGGAAAGAAAAACGTTTTAAACCTCGATCGAAAATTTATATAAATGAGGGTAGGTCTTTCAAAATTCCATTGAGGCAGTTAATGATGAGAAAATTTGCAATAACTAATAATTATGCTCTCCGAAAATTCAAATGAACCGCCTCTTGTGAACGAAATTATATTATATGTTGTATTTATGGGTGTAGGGCTGTCGTGCAGATATATTTCGTAGAAAGGTATGTAAATTTACTTAAAGATGTGATTTATATTAAGTATTTTCTTAAAATTATATAGGTACTTAGTAGTAAAAATAGTATGACTTTCTTTAGTTGTAAGTTAATTAACCTCAGAAATAACCTATGACATAAGTGTTATAAAATATCACAAAAAACGAATAAACAACAAATCAACTAATAATGCAGAAGTGAATGATCGCAACAAAAATTTAGGCCTCTATAGCGTGTAGAATCCAAACAACGTATTTTTGGAAAAAATGTGCGTGTTTGACTGTGAGCACGATACAGGTCAAACTGATGAACGGGTTGAAACCAAATTTTGGGAGAATGTTTGATACGCAAATATAAAGAGCCTTACTGTTTTTGGGGAAAATCGGCTAATGCGCATAATATATTATAATTTATTCTGTAACGTTGTTTTTTAATATAATAATGGTTTATAATTTTCCATAACGGTTTATTATTCTATTTATTTTTTCAACAAAATTTGTATTAAGAATTTTTTTTTCTAAACTTTATAGTTTCGAAAATATTTTGAAAATAAAAAAAATCAGGCGTTCTTTTGTTTTGTGGATCTGTCAGAAAGAAATTAGCTAAGCCTGCTTTAATTAATTTTAGGCAACGTGGAACATATTATGTAGGTAGCCATGCCAACGAATAGCAAATAGGTATCATATTTGAAACTATCCATTACCCGCGTCACGATATAAGAAATTTTGTTTTCTTTAATATGCCATATCAAATATCAATATCTTTAGAGTTGGAATGGTCCCGTTGCCCAAATGACTGACATTTTTTTATCTTTATACGGAAATCTTGCTTCATACGGGTTGTTTTGTTAATTGTGTGGCCTACGTAACAGTATTTTAATTTGTTGCAGTCACAACGTTAACAATCGTGATTTCCGACCTTTCTAACTCAAATACAATTTGATCTCACATTAAAACGAATAGTAGCACAGCAACCAGTCGCTCTAGCAGAAGCGTTGTGAACAATAACATAGTCGTAAGGGCACGACAGTTACAAATTTTTACTTTAGTATTCATGTCACGTGTTTGGGGAACTGTTGGAGAGACCGGGACATGTGTGAGTGAGACAGTAATAACAGGCTTCTGTGAAGGATAGACAAAGATACAAGACGTACATGTATAGAGAGAAGCAAGGCCAGTAAAGATGCGCGCGGACACACGACGGTACTATCCCGGATCTCCAGTAGGATGAGTTGGGAAATCAGGATGCAAACTACATCCTAACTAGCCGCTCGCCATGCGGAACGTTTGATTTTGTTTCACTGCACTTAAAAGTAAAGGGTTATTATAAAACGATTTCAGCAAACAATACTCGAGCAAAAAACTAGCACAATAGGATCGTCCCACACAGTAAACTTTATTAATTTCGATAATTTCTCATACGTAAACAAACAATAATGTATCGAAACTAGTGTCTGACTGAAACTAGTTTTTACGGCCGAAACCGAAACCGAAATTTCATGTTTTCGTGGGAGAAATGAAGTAAAAATTATTATAATCTGTCTTTTTTTATTTTTAAATCATTTACATATTAATCATTGATCAGCCTCTAATATTCTAATTAATCATTAACTTATCTTATCATATTATTACCCCCCTTATTTCAAAAAGCACAAATAATGTAGGTATACGTTTTTTTAACTTCCCGCTTTAAAAAAAAAAAAATTTTTTTTTTTTTTCAAAAATCGGGAAGTTATTGGTTTCACCCCGATTTTCGAAAATCGAGTTTTCGCCAGATCTCGACGTTTTGAGGTCCTAGGAAGCTATTGAAACTATTTTGGCGATGATGTCCGTAGGGCTGTATGTATGTGTGTGTGTGTGTGTGTGTGTGTGTGTGTGTGTGTGTGTGTGTGTGTGTATGTATGTATGTAAACCTTTTATATCTTTTGAACGGAGTGTCCGACTGAAACGCGGTTTGCGGCATCTGACGTGATTTTGGTGAACTTAGACTTCCTGAAAATTTGAAACGATTCGGCCCAAAAAATTTTGAGAAATCTTAAAAAAACAAGTTTCAAAAATTTTTAAAAATTTGTTTTTGTAAAAAATTTTTTAAACTACTAAACCGATTAATTCCAAAAACTAATCAGCTCTTCTCCTTAACAAACTGCGTCGATTTCCGCAAACCGCATCAAAATCGGTTCATTTGTTCACGAGAAACCGTGAACGAAAAAATCGTAAAAAAGTGTTTTTTTAAAATGACTCTTAAAATTGTTATCAGATTGATTTTTTTGTAATAAATTACTTTCTTAAGCTAAAAAAACTGCGTCGATCGCCGCAAACCATATCAAAATTGGTTCATTTGTTCATGAGATATCGTGAACGAAAATTTTTTTTTTTTTTTTAAATTGCTCGTAAAATTCCTATGAGATCGATTTTTCTGTATTAAATTACTTTTTAGGGTTAAAAAATTGCGTCGACTGCCGCAAATCGCATCAAAATCGGTTCATTTGTTCATGAGATATCGTGAACGAAAATTTCGTAACAAAGTGTTTTTTTTTGAGCTCGAAGAGCTAAAAAATAAACTTCTTGCTATATTTGATATATTTTTGAGTGTTTTGAACTCGAAAATAGCGGGAAGTTACAGGGATGGCCTGCAGGGTCAAACTACTTTTCAAATTTTTAATATTATGAAATAAAATAAAAGCTACGAAACAAAATTAATTTTTAGTAAAAAGTATTTACATACCTATTAAATATGTTTAGGTAGGTACACAAAACAAAATAAATAAACCATTTTTTTAAACAAGCTTTTATTAGTTGTTAATAAATGTAAACTAAAAAATTAAAAAAGTTTTAAGTTTTTAGTGTGCTTTATTAAAAGTGCAATTTGCATGCGGATGAAAGCCGCACCGGTCAGTTATTTATTATTATATTGTATTGTTTTCGGAACTACATACGTATGCAAAATTTCAACTCAATCAGATGACGGGAAGTAGTTAAAAGTGCGATTTGCAACCGGACTAAAGCCGGAACGATAAGTTAGTTATTATAATATTGTATTGTCATCAGAACTACATACATGTGCGAAATTTTAACTCAGTCGGATATCGGGAAGTGGGTTAAATTTAACTTGCAAGATTTATTTTCAGGCAGACAGACAGACAGACACCAGGACAGGTGAAACCTAGTAAAAGCTTGTAAAAAAACACTCTTTCATCTTAAGTACAAAATTATTTCTTCTAAACTTTGGTAATTTTGTATGGTATTCTTGTTAATGAACTACAATAAAATTAAAAGTAATAAGTACCTACCTAGTATTTTTAATGAAAATAATACTTTTGTTTCGACCGGATGGCTGCCGAAACCAGTTTTTTTTGCCGAAACTAGGCCGAAACCGAATGTTCGGTCGAACACTAACCGCAACGTTTACGTTCATACTGTATAAACGAATTATACTAAACCGTGGAAGTTTTCCGTGAAAACTTAAAAAACAAACTTCTAATTTCCATGCACGCCCACACACATATAAAGGCCGCTGCACACGAGGCTAGAAACGCTGCTAGCCGGTAGGCTGGATACGAAGCTGGAAATGACGTCACTGCGGGCTGCCTTGCTAGCTCAGAAGATAGGTTTTAAAATTAGAACAGGGGCTATTTTCCCTGCTAGATTTGTTTCTAGGTGTGAGCAAAAACTAATCAGGAAGCAGTATCTTCACGTGGGCACTTGAACACCCACATGGCGTCATTCTGCCAGACAACAGACACGTTTTGCTCTGTGTTTATATTCGAACTGTCACTGCGCGCGAATCAGGTCTGTCCACAAATCAAGCTTGAATAGTAGTCTCGTGTGAAGCGAGCACTTAACAGCAATCAAGAGAAACAGCGCTAGAAAACTAGTAGGCAAATATAGCAAGAAATCTAGCAGCGTTTCTAGCCTCGTGTGCAGTGGCCTTAAGGCCTTTGTTTGACACAAAAATCAACTCTGTTTGATGTTGACTCGAAACTGCGTATGACGAAACCCGTTTCTTTCGGAATAGTATTTCTAATCGTCGACTGCTGCGTGCATTATTCTACAGCAGTGTCATCTAGGGGCTCGAGATGTCAACGATCCTATTCGGGAAAATTGAGTATGTGAATTACTATTTTTTTAATGATTAAAAAATTTAAATTCTAACTACAAAACCGTCTGATTACATATTGAAACACAGGATGAGTCAGACCACCCGTATCGGTCGTTTTTTTCGAAAACGGTTAGTCGTAGAGAGTTGTGTCAAAAATCTGTATTATAAAAGCCCTAATGAAGAATCGAATGGTGTTATTTTTCCCCCCGGAAAGGTCGGCTTCCCTGTTAGTTCAGAACTCCGAAATGTTAAATGGCACGATAGGTCGAAATTGGTATTGTTGAAAAGATCTTTAAAAAATATGCAAGTTTTGTAGGGCATTTTTTTTTGTTACTGCCACCCCTGTTAAGTAATATTCGTTTGAAATTATTAAATTAACATGTCAGAATAATAAACTTAATTTTAAAAGTCGACATTTAAAATCTAGTTACCTAATTAAACAATGTCTCAATAAGCTTTCAATAATTGCAATTGTTTTTTTTTGTCGGAAAATACTTCCAGGTACTCATAACATATCTAGAAGAGCTCCGCAGTGTTTAGAAGTAAATTGAAGTCAGTTTGAACATTTGTGACATTGTTTAATTAGGTAACTAGATTTTTAAATGCCGACTTTTAAAATTAAGTTTTTTATACTGACATGTTAATTTAATAATTTCAAACGAATATTACTTAACAGGGGTGGCAGTAACAAAAAAAATGCCCTACAAAACTTGCTTATTTTTTAAAGATCTTTTCAACAATACCACTTTCGACCTATCGTGCCATTTAACATTCCGGAGTTCTGAACATTCCGGAGCAAACTAACAGGGAAGCCGACCTTTTCGGGGGGAAAAAATATCACCATTCTATTCTTCATTAGGGCTTTTATAATACAGATTTTTGACACAACTCCCTACGACTAACCGTTTTGGAAAAAAACGACCGATACGGGTGGTCTGACTCAACCTGTATATAAAGCATGTTAAGACTGTGCTGATATTTAAACCTGAAAATTTCGTAAATGATTCAAAAACCTGCGGCGCAGTGTACCCGTATAGCTGCACAATACATATCTATACAAATCTGTATCTGTCATTATTATTAAGTATTAAAGGAAAGTTATAATAAAATATTAGAAAAAAAAACTTTTTAATGACAAGCTCTAAACTAAAGGAGAAAAAACACTTTTTAATAATTTATATCTATAAATATAAAAGCGTAGGCCGTGGTTAAAGAGCTCTCAATTGAGTTGCAGCCCAGGCTTTTATTAAATTACTTTAAAAAAAATTTCCTTTGTAATACACTAAAATAAAAACTTCTTTTTAAAATTTTTATTTTTCTATTTTGTTTTAAAATTTTTAGTTACGTCTTAAATTACTCATAATGGAAGAAAAAAGTAATCGTCGTCTTGGAGCTTCTGCCATAGGTATTGTGTTTAGAAAGATCGCAGATAGCATATCGCGTTCTACTAATCAAATCTTTTCATTTGATATCCATGGCAAGGGAATTGTGAACAAACAGATAATCCGCCATCTTGGAGCGTCTGCCATATTGAATTTAAAACGACATTAGATATACCTACTATATTACAAAGCTGTTGTTTAATTAGAACTGGCATGCGCGTGAAGTTGAATAAAAGCTTGTAAAATAGACAGCGAGCTAACCTCTCAAAATCAATTTCTCAGCTTGGGTATCCGTCGTCAGCCTTGTCGAAACCTCAGCAATGTATATTTACTTATAAAAGACGGAACAGCTGCTGCTATATCCCTATCTATCGGTGCCCTTATAGTTAAGTATGTCGCGTTTGACATTATAATGTCTTCGCGATTTGCATTGGCATACATAAATAGTACTAATAAAATATGCGTTACGGTGCGTGTGATAAAGGTCGTATTGGAAATTGAAACCTTCTGATCTGTATACGAAAATCAAAATAAGTTTACAAGTAAATACCCCAGTGGCGTCACATTCTCGAACATTTTTAAACAAAATTTTTATATCCTTTCTTACACAGCTTTAAAATAGTTTTGTTTTTCTTTTTTGATGTAGGTACAAAATATCTTCATTGACGCCCCTTCCTAAAATTTTGTACTATCGTCACTCTATGAAATATCACAGAAGTGATGCTTGGGGCAGGTAGCTCTACAGGTCCGGTCGATTCTTCATTTACATACAAATCATATTTGCAATGTATTATAGAAATCTATATATAAATACGGGAAGGAAAAAAGTTATGATACCGATTTGGGTGTGTTAATTGTGATGAAACATGCATCGTACTCTTCATTTTAATGAGAGGAAGTGCACAATGTATGTTTTATCACGATATGTACGAATTAACTCATGCAACAAGTGTTTGTTAGAAGAAGATAGACAGCGACGCTACCAATGCATTGAAGGTGTCATTTTTCATCAAGATAAGATAAAATTTATTAGAAAAATTATACATATTATATACAGAAAAATAAAACAGATTCTTAGACAGCATTCCCGATACCTGCTGCTTGACTAAACAAAAAACAAAAGAATATTAATACAAAACCAACAGTGGTTTCAATTGGGAAAAATTAAAATAAAAAAGCCGATTTTTTTTCATCAATCGTCACCATTCGTCCATTCGTATAATGACATAACGTTTAATCTTAAAAATTGAATGAATTACGGTCCGCTTTCTACCTCTTGGTGAGCACTAGTCATAAATAAATATAGGAAATAAAAAAGTTGTGGTACCGATTTGAGTGTGTTAATTCGAACACATTGTGATGAAACATACATCGTTCTCTTCTTTTAAAATGAGGGAAAGTGCACAGTTTATGGTTCATCACGGTGTGTACGAATTAACAATGTAAAATCGATTCAGGAGAAATTTATATAATGACAAAAGCTTCAATAACATTCAAACTTAAATTTTAATGAATTACGATCGAATTTAGATCACTTAGCGACCACTGGTTTAAACTAAAGTGCAGGGGAAGTTTTCACTTTTAAATACCGCGCACACTATACCTGCGCAGACCAGCACAGCACGGAACATAAAATTCTGCACAAAAAATGCTAGTCCACGCAGATAGAGTGCCCGTCGGCAAAAATTTTACTAACACATACTCTCCCCAAACTTTGTATATGACTTCATTAGGCCTAGACTGACACCTATTTCCTTTATGACTTTTCTTGATTTTGTGGCGTTCTCCCTCTAAAGTTTTCGAAAGATGTCATTCTGACGACATGTAAAAATTTATAGATAGGTACTGTTTGTTTTTTTAATTGGATAGCTTAAAAATTTCGAACAAAACGCTAAAATAATGTTCTCTGACAAATAACATGAACCATTTAAATTGTCTGACACCTCGAATATGTTCGACATATTCGAGGTGTCAGACATTTTAAATGGTTCAGTCATAGAGGAAATAGGTGTCAGACTAGGCCTAATGAAGCCATATACAAAGTTTGGGGAGAGTATGTGTCAATAAAATTTTTGCCGACGGGTACTCTGACTAAGATGTTTTAATGTAATAAAATCAGAAAATTAATAATTCACACCTCATATTTTTAGACGGTTCAGAGTTACCTTTGTACATAATGATAAAGAATTAAAATGAGTCAAATTAAATGTACATAAATATGTAAATAAAAAACGACAAAACTTTTTTAAATACAGAAAAAATTAATTTATAAGGACACATTCGCGATGTTTTTTTTTTGTATCACGTTGGTGTTGCATATTAAAGCTTCAGTACATAAAACATAACTTAATGCATTTGGTTTTGTGTATAGGAAATTAACGGCATCATAATTACACCATTGTGCACAAAATGCGCTTTTTTCACTGCAGTAAATTCTGTGAGTTTCGCAAAATGGAAAATGCATGCTTTACTCTTCACTAGAAGTGTCTAACTAAATATCATATTATTGTAGTTATGTCCAACAATTTACCTTTCCTTTCAGCGACGTCACAAGTTGCGGACATGTATTTTAATCCTAGAGATAAAAGGCTATAGAGTCGGTTTTAAAATATTTGGCAGCCAGGGTATTTTCCTATTTCTAACCTTTGATCTTCAGCTTTTCTTTTTCAGGACCGCAAAGTCTCTCAGTGATAATTTGGTTCGTTCATGTCACTTTACTCACTTGATGATGAAACCTGTTCCCCTCTGGTAGTTCTTTTTTCCCAATTTCCAAATGTGTACCCGAATGTCCGTCATTCCGAACTCTCCGGGATGGTTTCTATGATCTAAGAAGCTGAAACTTTACACACATATAGTACAGGACACAAAGCAAAACCTAATGTATCAAATTTCAGATTTTCACCTCGGGGACAAAAATAGAGTTTTTTCGAAAAAATATATGCTAACTTCTACCAGAAGACTTTCGTTAAACAAAGAAGTTAAAATTTGGGACACATAGTAGACACAAAATGAGTGGATTATCAAATTTCTCCTAGAGGACAGATGCTTATTTCCATAATATATAACTAGAGTGTAAAATCTTGGACACTTATAAATAGTGTCCTTATTGACATGACTGATTACGTCAAAAGATGTATAGGCCAATAAACTATATATTTAAAAAAAGATAGTGTCCTAATCAAATGAGAAAATCTTTTTGCCTCAAAAACTAAATTGGAAACTTTCTTGAAGGTTACGCCGATCTCTGAAGCCGCTTGAGCTAGAAACGTGAAAATTCAGAAAAAATAAATACACACTTATCGTTTTTTCGGGAAAACTAATCCATCAAATGAACAGCGAGGGATTGAGTTTTTTTTTTTTTAAATACGACTACTATTTATTAAAAGCGAAATGCTTGCATTCGTAACTTCACTCGGGTGAAGTTGGGTAGAATAGCTAATTTTCTATAGAATACAGCTTTTTATAATACGGATGTAAAAAAAGTGGTAGACTTTTGAAAGCGGAAAAATAATTTTGTAAAGGTTGAAGTAAGTTCGGCTGATATATTAAGCAATGATGCAGAAGTAGATAACAATTTTAAACCTACAAAAATAAATCCTGCCGACTTGAAATCCTTTCCCCTTGCCTCAAAACGGTTACAGCTCTCTAGAAGCTATTTTTAAAGCTGAAGGTTTCAGGTAAACACCAAATAAAGGGGACAAAGAATCAGCTTACAGATCTTACAAGCGAATTTTTTGAAAAAAAGTGTAGACTACAGGTAAAAGATTACGTAATTTATTAATTTTTTTAATTGTTTTTCCAGGAAAATGTTTTTAATTTTTCGCCTATGGGATCTGTTATGTAATTCTTGATCCTTCATTTGGAGTTTACCCGAATTAGTGGATTGTGTGAGTCGGAAAAAACGCGAAAATGGTAAATATTTTGAGGATGCTGAACACGATGGCGGCGTCAGAATTTCTCGTTGGGGTGGCCCAACCCCTCAAACCGGCAAAAAACCACCCCCGAGAGGGGTTAAATGCGATTTACTAGGTTTCCCTGCAGAAAGAAGTACTTCACTCCCGTTTTCGAGGATGCTGAGCACGGTGGTGGTGTTGGATATCGCATCCGACCCCTACCAACCCCTCCACCGGCCAATACACACCCTCGAAAGGGGTGATTTTTTTTTGCAATATCAACGGTAAATATATTATATTTACCCTTTGATATTGCAAAAAAAAATTCATCCCTTTCGGGGGTGAGTTTTGGCCGGTGGAGGGGTTGGTAGGGGTTGGACGCGATATCTAACACCACCACCGTGCTCAGCATGCTCGAAAACGGGGGTAAAGTCCTTCTTTCTGCAGGGGAACCTTGTAAATCGCATTTAACCCCTCTCGGGGGTGGTTTTTGGCCGGTTTGAGGGGTTAGGCCACCCCAATGAGAAATTCTGACGCCGCCATCGTGTTCAGCATCCACGAAAACGGGGGGAAGGTAGTTTCATTCCGGCTCAAAATATTTACCAGTCCTCCGACTCACACACGCCACTAAATCTTTTAGCGAAAGAGCTATAACCGTTTTAAAGAAAAGGGGAAGAATTTAAACAGAATAAGCAGTTTAGAGGGTAAAAAAAATAATTCAGATTCAAACTACGCTGCTGAATATAAAAAAAAGTATTTTTTATCGCTTATAGTCTATGTTTAAAAACATTAAACTCTCACGATCTCTATTTAAATTTACTACCAAAATGTATAAGGATGAAAAAAAATTGATTTTAAAAATAACTGACCTCTCTTACTACAATTACTAATTCAAATTTTATAACTATTGATTAAATAGCTAATTTTATCAAAAAGAAAAAAATTGTGTGAAGCCACCAACTGACAAGATAGAGAGGTATTTAGTTGTAACGTAATATGTTTTAATAAATTTTTAAGCATACATTTTTACACATAGAATGTTTTTAAGTTATTAATTTTTAAGTAATATATTAAAATTCCTAATTAATATTGGATATACGTTTCCAAGAATTCACCGAAGTACATAATTGACTTAAAGACTTTTTCAGTCTCGTGCTGCGACATTTCGCTTTGATGAGAAATATTATTTAATGCGCCTAGTCGTAAACAAAATTTAATTTCTTGCTACTGAATAAAGTTAAATTTGCAACAGTGTCGAAAAGAGATGGCACGAGAATTCTGGGACTCAGTTAATAATGGATTTGTTTCGTCTTGCCTTTAAAATTGTTCCCTTGGCAACGTGAATGCTGTTGATATGTTGAAATCAGCTGTTAGATACTACGTCCTCAAGCACCCGGTTTATTAAATTCTACAAGCATATATTAATTCTATTAGACAATCGTTGTCCGAATAGGAAATCCAATGTGTACAGGTAATAAAAGATGTCATAATTTTTAAAGTTTACCTTCAGCTAAGGTTTATTAGGCTTAGCACAAATTCATATTTGGAATTAGGTATGTGAATTATTTTTTTTTATAAAAATAATTTAAAAAATGGAAATTCTAATTGCAAAATCCTGTTAAGCAGGAAAAGCATATTATTTGCTGATATTTGAACGGCTCAGAGTCCGCCAAATTTCGAAAATCACATCAATAGGATGTGATGCTGAGTATCCATAGCTGCATAATTCACAATAATGCCTCTCTTTATCTATACAAATCTGAACTCTGTCAATATTATTAAGTTTATAATAATTCAGTAGCCAATTTACTTGATATGTAGGTAAGTGGCTAGTTTTTATTATGAAGGAATAAATTAACACACAAAAACGCTGTTAATGTTTTATATTATATTTACACGAGATATATCAAAGTAATTAAAATTCTTTAATAAATTCAAATATTCAAATCTTTGATTTACGTCTGATTAGAACTCTTCAATAAATAAAATTGTCGACCAATTTTTTATTAATATATTTGTCTGAAAATTGGTCGATAATTTTATTTATTGAAGAGTTCTAATCAAACGTAAATCAAAGATTTGAATATTTGAGTTTATTAATGATTTGTAATTATTTTGACACATCTCAAATATTGTTACGTAAATACATCATATATTAAATACCCTCTATATTGCTAGCAAAGATCGGGAGAAAGACTTAAATACTACGGTGCACACATATACACGTCTGTCTCTCTTATTATACTCTGAGTCTAATGCGCATGTCCGTGAATGGATGCATATCAGTTGCAGCGTCAGTTTGCACATGGAACTAAGCTGTGAAAAGGAGGTGGCTTTCTCTGTTTCACTTACTAATTGCCCCACTACAGATATGACACTTGCGCACAACGGGTCAAGTAAAAAGAAAGAGACAGAAAATAGTCATTTGCTGTCTCACTTCATGGGTTACATTTCCACTTACGGTCATTAGCAATATAGAAGTTATTAAATATATGAAATACATAGATACTACACAAGTGAGAAGTTGTCTGACTCGAACACGTCTGCGGTCGACGAGATCTTCGTTACTGATTGACTGATTGGCGGTAGTTCAAGCAGCAATGACCTCATTTCACCACATGCTTTGTATCGAAAATTTGGCAACAGCGCTCATAATGTAATTAGTTGGTTCAAATAAATAAAATTGTCGACCAATTTTTTTCAGACAATATATCGACAAAAATAAAAATATAAATTAATTTATAATTTTATTTTTGTCAATATATTGTCTGAAAAAAATTGGTCGACAATTTTATTTATTTGAAGAGTTCTATTAAGACGTTAATCAAAGATTTGTAATTAATTAGTGTTCTTAACATATTTTTAGCTGACAGGAAAGTGATAATCAATTCTTGTCGCCTCTATTTTATGATGGATATTCGAATAAAAATAGGGAGACACGTAATTTCTTTTTAGATTTTAGCAAAATTATATTGATTATATACAACCTCTTTGATTTATGAACTTACTTTACGTATTATTTAGGTAGAAAGCTTGCGTTTTGTGAAATCGCCCCACAGGAAAGTGAGAAGTTTGCTAATTTTAAGCTATTTTCTCCAAAAAGATATTTTCTGATCTCACTGAATTTCAATGCCCAAAATATCAAATAACTAAGGAGCTATGAGTTGATTGCATCAAAATTCCTTCTCTGTAAGAAACAACCAATTGTCATGTACTTTTTAAGGCTTCTTGTTGCTTGTATGTAGACTGCAAACACATGACGCCACGCCCTGTTCGATAAGTTGTTAATTTTTTATTAACTACAACTTTCTTGTTTATTGATATTTTTAAAAACAAAAATATACAGATACAACTTGTGCGTGCTAAGAATATGGCGACTGCTTGTGTAGCATGTATGCGTTAATTAGGTTTCGTTTTCCACTTCGAAGTGATTCAGCTGATATTTCTTTAAGCTACGTATCTAGGGTACATACAAAAACATATATAAGAAAACTGCAAATGTGCATAATATAGAAAATTTCATGATAAATTTGTTTCACAGATCTATTGTTTCGTACATAACACAATATTGAAATACTTTTTCACACGTAGCAGCCGTCGGTCGTAGGTTGTATATTATGGAAGTACCTAGGAGGTCTATAGTAGTTTCATAGGAATATATAGGCTGGCTCCTAATTCACTGACAGGTTAGAATGTTCGTAAAGAAATATATTTAAACATAAAAGGTTTTTGTTTTTATCTATTACTTAGCTTAAACGAGCTTATTTTTACTAGTGAAATTTATTTACACTCGGTAGAGTGACTCAAAATCATCTGACGAAAAGTCGCAACGAAAAAAAATCTCACATTTCATTGACTGAATATTATAAAGAGGTAAAGTTTGGATGTAGGAGGTAATGTCCGAAACTACTCATCCGATTTCAAAAATGTTGTAAAAATATTAATAGCACTGTGGTTGAAACAAACACTGGGCCGCTAGTTATAAATATTTTTGTGCAAATGATAATTTGTAATATTTTTTCATATTAAACGTCATGTAGATTCTGTGCCGCGCCAAGTTAAATTTTGAAGTCTTGCTTCCTGGACCAAAAGTAATTTTAGTTTCTATCTGTAAAGATGTTATTACACACACCCCCATAAATAGTTGTTGTTCGTGCCAGTACATATAGCGATATTAAAATGATCCATTCACACCATTGCGTAAAGTAAAACAAAAAAAAAAATTACCATTTTATCAATCCTACAATAATTTCCAAAGCGACCTCTCTGTTAGCGTTTAATTCTATAATATGAACAGAGATAGCAAAGCGACACAAAGCAGGCGTAATTTTCGTAAGCAACCCAAATGCAATGCAATATTATCGGACACATTGTTGACACCAGCTGCAATAAATATTATTATGAAGTGAAAATCAGATATTTTATAGGAGGTATGTGCAAAAATTGTCGAATGATTTTATGACTCGTGTGTCACATTAAATATTGTAACAAAACTGTTCTAGTCCGTGGTGGAAATTATTTATTTACAGTATTAAACGCTTAACAAAACAGTTAAACACACAAACGAAACAGTACTTCTTTAACTTAACAGTAATAATAACGTTAACAGAAACCAAATAACGACAGTTCTAAATAATAAAATAGAAGACTAAGTAAAAGAAGAATATAAAGTCACTAATTATGTACACAAAATATTTACAATACAGGAACACACCAAAGTTTTATAGCACACTTGTCTATTAAGTATGTACACACGATTATTTACAGCACAGAAGTTATTTATGTAAAACCAGATTTATATAAGTGCACTCAATGGTTTACACAGCTCATTTATCTTAACAGTTACTTCGGCTTTACTGTACCGACTGAACAATTAATTTCGCAGTTGTACGTACGCGCTGCAACTAACCAACTGACTGACTCACTTGCCAACCACTCCGCTTGCATTTTATAGCTTCCTCCCTCGTCTGTCGAATGTTCTAGAAGCATATCTAACTTTCTTCACATGCATTGCCTTCTCCAGGCAATTCTAAGAAGGTCGCGTTTTTACCTGCTTTCCATTGTTTTGTTGTTGTTGTCGTAGTCTTGAACATTCTATGGAACACATTATCGTCCCAACAGGGAGCACGCAACAATATCACTCAGATATTACATCATACAGTCAAAATAGCGCTGACGAATCTACAAGTTAACTTTTAAATACAAATGGACATTGATGTCCGCCGGAGTCTGGTGGGACATTTAAAAATAGTCACCGGTATCCGCTATGGCGCACAATCTGTTTAAGTTAATATTTATGAAGCATAAAATCTCTATCTCAGTTAATAGTGTTCGATGTGTCTAAATGCATTCTTTATACCCTGCATTAAAACTCTATACTTCATAATCCTCTACTCCCCTAGCACGGGTAAGACATAGGCCTTAAGTATAACTTCAGCAATACAGAACGGTGTAGAAACTGGGACAATCAGTATATACTATCTAGATTCTAGAAGATAATATAGTCTACACTCCACAGTCTATACTCTATAGTCCATATAGAATAAATGTAGACTCATACAGGCTCCATAATGTAGCTAGAATCATAAAATGCGTCAAAAAACTATGGCACATTCGATATGCGACAAGGATGAGACGCGCTGTGATTATGAAAACACGAAACCGATAGACTTGGGGAATAAATAATTTCACGATGAAAAAATCACTGTCACCAGCCGTCTAAAATGATCACTGTGATCTGAAAAGAGGTAACTACGTTACAAAGTAACGTATGTTGTTCTATGTCACCGCAATCACGACGGTCGCTCCAACCGAGTAGTCGACCAACGCCGATGTAACATCCGACTGAGTGTTTGCTCGGTCTGGCGGCATTCGGCGTCATCAGCCGTCTAAAATGACCACTGTGATCTGACAAGAGGTAACTACGTTCCATAGAAACATATGTTGTTTCATGTCACCGCAATCACGACTGTCGCTCCAACCGAGTAGCCGACATAACGTCCGACCGAGTGTTTGCTCGGTCGGGATCGACGTGACAATGTCACGATGTTATTTTTGTTTAACCAGAATAACAGTCACTGTGATCACATAGTATCGACTTTTCCCATGTCTAAATACCGATACGAATATTCTGGAAGCGCTGTGTGAAGTCGTCGTTCCCAACTATTTGACAGCAAGTTCATTGAATGTCTAGAAGTTGGTTCCAAGCAGCCAGCAAACGGTAACGAAACCGTCACCCGCATGCGTAGTACCTAAAACGAAGTAGTTTGTGTCGATTTTGGAACACGTTTAGTTACTGCGCATGCGGGTGACGGTTTTGTTAGCGTTTGCTGGCTGCTTGGAACATACCTTATCTTTTTCAAGTATCAGGCTACGCTAGTAAACCTGTACTACGTACTTATATCTATGCTTACAGAAAGGTGCACGTAACTGTACTCATTTATAGCGTATCAAAAATAAGAAATTAAAATTAAGAATCATATTCATCATTCCAATTTTATTTTATCATGTTGACAGCTAAAAAATGAAAAAGGTTAAGGGGTTAGGTGGGTTTCAAAGGCTCAAAACAGGTACATTTTTACGAATTTTTTTTTATTTAACCAACAAAATATTTCATTCCATAAATTTACCATATAAAAGGTATATATTTCATAAGTAGTTTGTGAAATTTTCATTAAAAAATATTAAAAATTAAGGCGTGGGCACGTTGTTTCCTGTGACCCCTCAAAAAAAAGTTCTATCGGCGTGGTCATGATAACTCATGACAGATTCATCGGAAATGCAAAAACCAAAAATTTTCTGTTAGTAGATGCTTAAAGCTTGGACGAAGGAAAAAAATAAATAAATAAAATTGCATTTTTGGCGGCGTTGAGAACAAAAAAACCCTTTTTTTGAGTAAAATTTGCACCCTTCATGGCCTTGAAAAATCACTTAAAATAGAAAAAAAAAATCCTTCGTTCAAGCACGAGATAATGTTATTTTGAAGAAGTGTGCAAAATTTCAAAGAGATCGGTTCATAATTTTTCGAGAAATCGTGACCACCGATTTCAAAAACGTAGTTACGAGAAAAACGCGATTAAAGATTTACATTCAAATAACATAGCCTGAAGGGTAGAACATCCGAAGGCTATATCTCTTAGAATATTACTCAGATCGTTTTAAAACTTTAAGAGAATATTCTAAACATATTGAATTATAAGATTAAATAAAAAAAAAAAAATCGTATTTTTAAAATTTTGAAGCCCACCTAACCTCTTAAGCAACATTTTTTAGTCGAAAAATTGTATCCAAGATAAAATTATATTTCAATCAATAACTTCAGAAAAAAAATATTTTTTTATTTTCAAAATATTTACAAAACCACAAGTTTTAGGAACAAATCTTGTTACAAAACCGTTAGTTAAAAATGAGTGAAATAATAAATCGTTAAAAATTACACTTTCGCTATTGAAAAAACAAAATTGGCATGCTTCTGGGTCGATTCTGGGACTCTTCTTATAAAGATCTTAACGGGATATTAGTTTAGATCCATTTAACGGGTTTACCGAAATCGTACTGACAAACAGATAAAAAGACTTTTTTTACATTCTAAGAACTGGAAGTAGGGAAAGGTTTGAAAAATTGTGAAAGTAAATTTTGACAAAAAACATTTTAGTAGTAAATAAAAAAACTTGCTAAGCCGTTTTAAATGAAATTTATGTGGGATCACCCTGGCGGTATGCCCTATTAAATAAAAAAGGATTCATCAAAATCGGTTCGCAAATTCTGAATATATGAGGTGACATATAAAAAAATCTCCTTTCATGAAGTCAGTTCGAAACGACTGATAACATTTTTACAAAAATGTTATTCTGAACAAAATGGCATCAAAATTAATGAAATCGGCCGAACATGCATAAAAAAACATAAACATAAAATAAAATTATCGTAACCTTACTTAAGTTTTTAAAAACGACTTGTCCGTAAGAAACAATACCTTAAATTAAGTACGAAACTGTAGAGTGAAGTAAGAAAGTAATTTAATATAAAACCTTCTCTTTATTGAAGCCGGTTAAAAATACCATTTCTCCCGTGCGAAGTTAGAATGGCAAAAATCAGACTTCATCTAAATTTTGTATCGGGAGTTCAAATTGCATCAAGAGCAGTTAGTTTTTATGTAATCAGAAAACAAAGTTATCGTCTATAAATAGACGCAAAATGCACTTTATCGTTATTAATTAAGTTAACCGAGTAGAACTGTACTGGATGTATACAAGTATATAGATACAAAGTACACGGCATATAGGTGTAGCAACACAGTGAATATCCGAACACGGGCTTTGGGAAATGGAAAAGCTATCACAGCCTGTCTAAATACATTTCCCGTGTATATGTACGACTAGGTACATGTGACGTGTCGGCTTTGTGCTCTGCACTGCTTGCTCTGTGTATTATAATGAAACACGATGAAAAGCAAATTCACCTACCTCACCTATACTCACAAACATTTTAGAAAGATTCCTTAAAAGTTTAAAGTTTAGTGAACGATCGATATTATAATACTTTTGAGTATGGTTTGAAAAGAAAAATTAATTGACATGTTAGGTCGAAACCTTTATTCTAAAACTATACATGTTAGGTTTGAAATATGTTCTAGGACAATAAAAAGAACTTATCTGGAAACTATATAGATTCACATTTTATGTAATTATCTTTAAATACCTACTATACGTGGTGGCACGACATAATCTCCCCGGAAAAAATCTCCCCGACAAAATCTCCCCTCTAAAATCTCCCCGCGACAAAATCTCCCCACGACAAAATCCCCCCCCGTCAAAATCTCCCCCCGTCAAAATCTCCCCACGACTTAAAGTTGTGACGTTATATTTTTGTATAAATATAGTACATAGTATATAGAATCCTGAGAGAGCTGCTTATGATATAATTCTCGTGTAAATTTTGATAATGACTCGACTAAAATAGATTTAACTAGGTTCAGGAATCAATGTGAGTACTATGTTCTACAAATTTTTGATTTAAAAAAGAAGGAAGGGGCAAATGTGGAGTTTTTTAAAAAACAATTCCGGGGAGAACGATAAACGGGTATGCGAATTGTCTCGCAGTGAAACGGGAAGGGGCAAATGTGGAGTTTTTAAAAAAACAATTCCGAGGAGAACGATAAACGGGTATGCGAATTGTCTCGCAGTGAAACGGGAAGGGGCAAATGTGGAGTTTTTTAAAAAACAATTCCGGGGAGAACGATAAACGGGTATGCGAATTGTCTCGCAGTGAAACGGGAAGGGGCAAATGTGGAGTTTTTTAAAAAACAATTCCGGGGAGAACGATAAACGGGTATGCGAATTGTCTCGCAGTGAAACGGGAAGGGGCAAATGTGGAGTTTTTTAAAAAACAATTCCAGGGAGAACGATAAACGGGTATGCGAATTGTCTCGCAGTGAAACGGGAAGGGGCAAATGTGGAGTTTTTTAAAAAACAATTCCGGGGAGAACGATAAACGGGTATGCGAATTGTCTCGCAGTGAAACGGGAAGGGGCAAATGTGGAGTTTTTAAAAAAACAATTCCGGGGAGAACGATAAACGGGTATGCGAATTGTCTCGAAGTGAAACGGGAAGGGGCAAATGTGAAGTTTTTAAAAAAACAATTCCGGGGTCAACGATGACGGGGTGGGTAGTATTTAAACGAGTGACTGTAAATTAGCAGAACAGCAATTTATAAACATCCATTTAAGTTACTTAAAACAGAAAATGGGAAGCTTCATAATATTTGATTTTATTTGTAAATTAATGTTTATTTGGTATCAATTTGTCCGAGGATATAGAGTCATAGAACCGTCACAGAGAAGTTGTGGGAAGATTAAGTCGTGGGGAGATTTTGACGGGGGGGGATTTTGTCGTGGGGAGATTTTGTCGTGGGGAGATTTTGTCGTGGGGAGATTTTGTCGGGGAGATTTTGTCGGGGAGATTTTGTCCGGGGAGATTTCGTGGTGGAACCCTATACGTACAAGCAATTATACATTCCTACGGCTATCAAAAAAATTCCAGCCAATTGGATGGCGGGACCATTCCAACTTCAAAAATATTGACATTTGATATGGTATAATGAAGAAACGAAAATTTATGATATCGCGTGGTGTGACGCAGGTAATGGATAGTATTCAATGTGATATTTGCTATTTGTTGCCATGGTTGTCTACATAATATGTTCCACGTCAAGGAAAAATTAATTAAAGCATGCATATTAACTAGTTTATTCCTGATAGATCTACGAAACAAAAAACAGCAGTTTTTTTTTATTTTCAAAATACTTATTTCCGAAACTATAAAGTTTAGAGAAAAAAATGTTTTAAGAAAACTTTCCTGAAAAAATCAATAGAATATACCGTTATGAAAAGTATACCATTATTATAAAAAAACAACGTTATAGCATATATCTTTTTTGCGCATGCACCGATTTTTCCCAAAAACAATAGGGCTTTTCATATTTACGTATCAAACATCCTCCTAAAATTTGGTCGACCCACCCCTCCACCATATATGACCCGCACTTCCACCGTATAGAAGTTATTTAAAGATTTTGCATAAAAAAACAAGAGCCCTAAATTTAAAATTGAGGCACTAAATTAGCCCTTAAATAGCCCTTAATTTTCATACCATTCTTTTCATAATTCCACTCTGTGGCGATGCTAACTTTGTCTGAAGCTAGCAGCGCCACAGGTTTTGCCTAAAAGGATAAGATTTCTAAAATTCAAAATGGGGCACTAAATTAGCCCTTAAATAGCCCTTAATTCTCATGCCAATAAATTTATCATAATTATGGCGCTGCCAGCTTTATCGGGGTCCTAAATTAGTACCATTCCCCACTTGTTTGTTGGAATGGTAAAAAAGATCGTGCCATCTATGAGCTCGAGATGTCAGCGATGTAGTAAACAATTGATTTTATTATATTTCTGTCTTTGTCTGTTGTAATTAGTGATGTGCCGGATATCCGTATCTGTATCCGCGGATATCCGAGGGAGAAGAAAGATCAGTATCCCGTAGTTTTATGGCGGATCTTTTACGGATCTTTTACCTTATAATTTTCAATTCATAGATGAATTTTTCGAAGAATCTCGTTAGAGATTCTTTTCTGTGCTAAATGCCGACGTATCTCTAACGTATTCTTATACATTGATTTTGCCTAGCTCCCATATAACGCCGTGTATATGAGACCAGTTT
The DNA here is from genome assembly GCA_963575645.1 of Xanthostigma xanthostigma. Lineage (NCBI taxonomy): Eukaryota > Metazoa > Arthropoda > Insecta > Raphidioptera > Raphidiidae > Xanthostigma > Xanthostigma xanthostigma. The sequence goes on from OY754465.1 coordinate 21,661,169, forward strand.
CCAAGTTTTATAGTTCTGTGACCACGTGACTTTCATAGGACCGATTTTTCGTATCACCCATATATACTTCTGTACCACAATAACAGCTTATACGGCGAGTATGCCCGTGGACTAACGGTTACGACGTTAGACTAGTAGTAACACTAATAATTAAAAAGAAGTTTCACTTTGAAAACTTTCCTCTTTTTAATTTTTGTTCCACTTTTTATGATGAATATGTTTTTTAATAAATTAAATTATTTAAATCTAACTTCAATCATATATTTTGTTATTTTTTAATAAAAAATTTGACGAAAGTGTATTTTTCAAAAAACAAGAAAAAAAAATTAAAAATTAAAAAAGAAATAAAGATATGTATATGAGAAAAAAATTGAGAAAATAAATTAAAAATAAAAAAAACAATTAAAAATATAAAAAAAAATTTAAAATAAAAAAAAAATAAAAATAAAAAATATGATTATATATAAATATCAAGTGGAAATAAAATGGAGTAGAAAAAAAATTGTTTCCAATGATGCCGGCGGGAATCGAACCCGAGACCGATATATATATATAATCATATTTTTTATTTTTATCTTTTTTTTATTTTAAATTTTTTTTTATATTTTTAATTGTTTTTTTTATTTTTAATTTATTTTCTCAATTTTTTTCTCATATACATATCTTTATTTCTTTTTTAATTTTTAATTTTTTTTTCTTGTTTTTTTGAAAAATACACTTTCGTCAAATTTTTTATTAAAAAATAACAAAATATATGATTGAAGTTAGATTTAAATAATTTAATTTATTAAAAAACATATTCATCATAAAAAGTGGAACAAAAATTAAAAAGAGGAAAGTTTTCAAAGTAAAACTTCTTTTTTAATGCAAAATAAGTATTTTACAAATGATATGAAAAAAATTTTGTATTTTTAATGGTTGGCCTTGTTCATTGATTTTTTTCATGCCTTCAAAATTGGCCTTCATGGAATCTGTGGCCTCTTAATTCTAAAAATGCACATATGTTTATTTTTTGGAGAAAAAATAAAAATAATGTCTCACACTTTGGAAAAAGACGAGAAATCTTAAAAAAAAAACTTCGGAGAAGTAAAAATTTCGTTCTGTGCTAAATTCAAAAACTTGAGGCGACTGAATCTCAGAATTATAACTTAAAAAAAAAGAATTTCGAGGCAGACAAGAAATTGAAATCAAGCTCGAAATTCTGTGCCTAAGACGTCGAAAAAAAAAGAATTTTGAGGCAGACAAGGAATTGAAATCCAACTTCGAAATTCTGTGCTTATAAAAGCTACAAGAGCAACAGCAAAAAAAAAGTGCACAGACGGCGTTTTTTTAGTGGTAACTAAAGGAATTATGCGAACACCGTCTTTGCATTTTTTTGCTGTTGCTCTTGTAGCTTTTATAAGCACAGAATTTCGAAGTTGGATTTCAATTCCTTGTCTGCCTCAAAATTCTTTTTTTATCGACGTCTTAGGCACAGAATTTCGAGCTTGATTTCAATTTCTTGTCTGCCTCGAAATTCTTTTTTTTTAAGTTATAATTCTGAGATTCAGTCGCCTCAAGTTTTTGAATTTAGCACAGAACGAAATTTTTACTTCTCCGAAGTTTTTTTTTTTAAGATATATATATAGGTGATTAGGTAATAATGAAAAATTGTTAAATTCCATTCAGATTATTTTTTATTTCTTAAAATCGTATTTGGCACCACTATATTGCAAAAATTTAAAATAAAATGACCTTTTTAAATTTAAACTAACTGAATGTCTCTAAAATAAATTATAAAAAATAACATATTATAAATGAAATACATAATATTACCAATGCTAAGTTATTCTTTAAGAGCCTGAGGAAGTATTAATAAGTAAAACGAAACGTTGCAATTAAAAATATAGCTTAATAGCATTATCTTTATTGATCTATAATCCTCTGAAAAATAATATTATAAAATTAATAGATCTGAAACACATATCATAGATCAGAATGTTTTAAAAATATCCTATTTTACGCTATTTCACAAATAATTTTTCTATATGGTCTTGAAATTTGGGGCAATGCTGCGTCTACACACAAGCTATTTATTCTACAAAAAAAGGCAATAGAAATTATTTGCAACGCAAAACCGCGCGACAGTTGTAAGCCACTGTTTATCCATTTAAACATTTTAACTTTACCAGCTCAGTATATTTATAACTGTTTATATTTGTTTAAAAACATTTAGATAAATTTAATAAATTAATATGTCCCTGCACCATTACAATACAAGAAGAAAAGAAGAACTTGTTATTCAATTGCATAGGCTTACAATTTTTTAATAAACTGTCTTTGGCCACTAGAAAACTGACTCTTAAAATGTTCAAAAAACTATTTATAAATATTTTATTAAAGAGTGCTTCTATAAGTACCAAGAATTTTAAGAGATGGACAATTCACCCTAAAATTGTATTTGTTTTTCTTTTGAGATGTTTTTAACATTTTTTGTATAACTAAAACCAATAAATCTATCTATCTCTCTATGTACCAAACCACAATTGAAAACTTTCGCACCAAACTCTGGTTAAAATTTTGAAAGCCTAGCTCATCAGGGGAGGTCTACAAAATTTCAGATTTTATCAAATTCCTTTTGAAATGCTTTAGCCAGGATTTTGCCGGTAGGCTCGGGCTTGCCGAGGTCGGTAGACAAATCACCTATATTAGTTTATATCTTTCCGATTACTAGAATGATTTGATTTTTATTTTCTAAGCTGTAAAATGGTTAATACATATAATTTTAATAAAAAATTAATAATGTTTCTTTTTTCTAAAAAAATATCGATATATCAGAATGTTGATATTTTTTCAGAAAATAATCGATATAATATGTCATCGATATTTCTAATTTCGAAAATATTAATATTCGATATTTATTTCAAAGTATCAAATTCGATATTTTTTAAGAGCTCTGTACATACATCGCATGTATCTAACCGCTGAGTGCGTACTGCTCAGTTCTTCGCAGACCGTATTGCTCCGATCATCACATTTTTGCCCGTTTCATGCATAAATTTAACACCAAGGCGCGCGAGTTTCAGCGTAAGTGATGCCTCTATATTTCGAGCACAGTCCTATGAACTCAGTTTGATTCGCCTTGAACGCTACCAAAAAAAAAAAAAAAAATGACAATGGATGGTGATCGTGGTGTGTGTGTGTGTTTTAGGTAACCAATCCTTGGGGCAAAAATATCGATATATCGAAATAGAGATATTTCTTATTCTACATATATCGATCTTCTTTAAAAATATCGATACGATATATATCGATATATTTTTTTTCATTTGCACATCCCTACTTTTACCATTCCAACCCACAAGTGGGGAATGGTACTAGTTTAGGTCAAAAATCACTTTTCAAAAATTTTACAATATCTTTCCGTTTTGAGGTCCCCTGAATCCAAAAAAAACATATTTTTGGAAAATCTCTGTGCGTCTGTTAGTCTGTCTATGAACACGATACAGGTCAAACGGATGAGCGGATTAAAACCAAATTTTGGGGTGATGTTTGGTATGCAAATATTAAGAGCCCTATTGTTTTTGGGGAAAATCGGCGCATGTGCAGAAGAGATATATGCTAAAACGGTATTTTTTATATAATAATGGTATACTTTTCATAACGGCTTATTATTCTATTTATTTTTTCAAGAAAGTTTTGTAAAAAAATTTTTTTTCTAAACTTTATAGTTTCGGAAATATTTTGAAAATAAAAAAAAGTCATCCGCTCTTTTGTTTTATGGATCTGTCAGAAATAAACTAGTTAGGCATGCTTTGATTAATTTTTACATGACGTGAACATACTATGTAGGTAACCATGGCAACGAATAGTTAATATCATATTGAATACTAGCCGTTACCCGCGTCACCTCACGCGATTTCAGAATTTTTTTTTATTATAATCAAATGTCAACATTTTGGAAGTTGGAATGGTCCCGTCGCCCAATTGGCTGGAATTTTTTCCTTGTAATAACTCTAACAATCGTAAGCTATAATTTTTTGAGGCGACAAACGCACACTTTGCATTAGCACCAGCCCTCCATATACCTATAAAAATAGTATATTATGACAGAATCGGAATCTTAATTTCCAGACCAGAATATTTCAGCCCATCCGCCTCTGCTTTAGCATACTACTTAAGTTTCTGATTTCTGATATAGTGTAAACATTTTCAACAATTTTGTAAAAAAATGCTAATACTGATTAAGATATTTTATACGCTTTGGTGATTTCAAAATTATAAATATAATCCATATTTTTTATTATTCGATAATTGTTAACGAAGGACTAAATCAGCACATATTGGTAAAATAATTCAACTTTTTCCTAGTTGTTCAGTGAACTGTTTATAGATTTATAACAATGTAAAAGGACCATTACTGAGAGTCTAGAAATAAGAACTAGAAGGAGAGAAGAAAGTTGCAGAGCAAAGACACACAGACTGGCAGTAGTTCACAACGCGAAAGCACTTTAATCGATTATTCAAACTATAACGTCATGTTTTCATATGGATTCTGTTGCACAATGAAGAAGCTGGAGACGGGTCAAGGGTTCCATTCTTAACGTTGATGCGCATCGCTAGGTTTACATGCATCTGTTCAGTTGGCAGCACTTGCCTAAGTGACCTGCGTAAGATTAAAGGGGACAAGCGTGTTTTCAGTCGAATCCCTAAAGGTGTCAATACACGGTGCGGGCGAAACGATTACCCTTCTCCGATTTCAAACGGCAGTTGAGCGCACTCTCTTACATTTTACAGCTTCTAGGGGCGCAGCTGTTGTACTGCGTCCTCCTCTATCGCATCAAATAGTACGCGCAATGCCTGTCCGTCATACATCTTTGCTCGCTCTAATTTTTTAATTTAAAAGCCTCGCAACCGTTGTTTATGAACGGATTTTGGCAAGCAACTATATACCATTGTATTTTATATAAAATTGCCTTCATTTTGATATATTTTTCAAGTGGTAAGGAGATGAGCGGAATTAATAATATCAACTGACCTATTTGTACGCGGCTACCAGGTAATAAGGACCCTAGGTGTTTATATTGTTACACGCTCTCCGTTGCGACGACCAAGGATTTCGTGAGACAACAATCGGCTTGTCATTCTAACAATGCCATACATATTGTTGTCTAACAACAATTGGCTCGTCATTCCAACAATGATACACAGGTTGTTGTGGGAAAACAACAATCGGCTTGTTATTCTAGCAATATGTGTAGGATAAAAGAGCTTTGTTGCGAAATTCCAGACAACATTAAATGCAAGAAAGAAAAGAACGATCCAGAGCATATAATATAAACCACGGAATAGCTCAATGGAGAGGCAGTCATACAGAGACGGTGATTTATTAACGTACAAACTACATATTTCTTAGTCACTAAAGAGTAAAAATTAAAAGTTGAAAACGAAACGATTTTTTTAAACAAGCTTTTATAAGTTGTTAATAAAAATGTACTAAAAAGTTAAAAATAATTTTATTCCGATTAGAAATAAGTCGTTTTATACGTAGGTACTTATCACAGTCTCAAGTTTTCGAATAAAAGCGTGTTACACCGTCTTTTTATTCTCTCTTGTTATTAAAATTCTAATCGGAATAAAATTATTTTTAACTTTTTAATTCATTTTTATTGACGACTAATAAAAGCTTGTTTTAAAAACATTTTTTTCGTTTATTTATTTTTAAGTCTTTAGTGTGCTTTATTAAAAGTGTGATTTGCATCCGGACGAAAGCCGGATGGTCTATTAGTTATTATTATATTGTATTGTTACCGGAACTACAGACGTAGGTATGCCAAATTTCAACTCCATCGGACAACGGGAAACAGTTGAAAGTGAGATTTGCAACGGGGGAAAATCGGAACGGTCAATTAGTTATTATAATAATATTTGATATCGGAACTACATAGGTATGCAAAATTTCAGCTCAATCGGATACCGGGAAGTGGGTCAAATTTAACTTGCAAGATTCTATTTCAGACAGACAGACAGACCCCGGGACAGGTGAAACTAAATTGAACCTCCTTTAAAAAAAGACCACTAAAAAGCGTAAAATAACAGTTTTAAGGTCGGCACCAATTTTACAGAAGCACATAAAACGTTATAGTAATTAAATTGGCGCTGCCCATAAAACTGAAGGAGGTTCAATTTTTTTTAACAAGTACAATACATACGAGACAGGTTCGTTGAGAAACATACCATGTAGTGGTACCTTAAGATTCGCGTTTTTCGATACAAACGGCATGTCTGCAAGTCGTGAAGGTATGTTTCTACAGAAATGGCAATTTTTTAATTCCAATAGCCGTCTTACCAAATCCTTGACTACTGATCAATTTTTCCGATTCCATGTCTAAACGGCCGAAAGAAAACTCCTGGAACATAAGATTCCAAACCATAATTCTCTCAGAAAATAAGCAACAGAAACAAAAAATATCCGCGAAAAAATTCTCGTATATGATAACATGTGACTGTGCACCCGAAGATGAAAACCCTGCACTCCCCGACAAAAACTCTAGCCGTGTGCTCTGAGACAAAAAATCTGACGGTGCACTCTGCAACAAATTTTAGATAAAATGTTCCAGTCCTGGATAATATTGACACGAGTGTTTTTGAATTTAATCTTATAGCGAAATGTATTTTGTTCTTGGATCTTATGTTCCAACCGTTTACACCGGATACAGTTTTACCATTCCAACCCACTACTGGAGAATGGTACTAGTTTAGGTCAAAAAATCACTTTTCACAAATTTTACAATATTTTTCGTTTTGATGTCCCACGAACTCAACATATTTTTGGAAAAACTCTGTGCGTTTGTTTGTTGGTCTGTTAGTCTGTGAGCACGATACAGGTCAAACGGATGAACGGATTGAAACCAAATTTGAAATGTTGTTTGGTATGCAAATATGAACGGCCCTATTGTTTTTGGAGAAAATCGGCGCATGCACAGAAGAGATGTATGATGTAATGGTGATTTTTATATAATATTGGTATACATTTCATAACAGCTTATTATTCTATTTATTTTTCAAGCTAGTTTCGTTAATTTTACACGCTTTATATTAACTTCACTTGTAAGTTTGTATATATGTATGTATGTTTGTTTGTTTGTAACTTTCGTTTGGACTACAGCAAGTGGTTTATTACTGTAGTATAATATGACAGCACTGTAACTACAATGGATAGCCGTGCGGTCTAAGGCACGGGTCTTCACTGATGTCAACTCTCGGAATCACGGATCGTGGGTTCTAATCCCGTCCACGCCGAAAAAAAAATTGTTTGTTTTTCGGCAAATTTTTGGCAATAAATCGAACTAAAACGTGGAAAATAAATATAGTTTAAAAAAAAACTAAAAAACACGCTTTATATCGAACTAAAAAGTAAAAAATATATTTTTTTAAATAAGCTTAAAACAATAATGAATAAAAAATACAAGTATTATTGTGCAAAAAGCGTGGGGCGCTTTTATTCATTATTTACTTTTTAGTTCGAAAATATTTTACTTACTTAACCGCATAGCCACGCGACAAAAAGTAGCATGTGTGCACTGACCCTTATACTGATTGCTATTTCTCGAACATTTTAATTTTGATTGACTGGGTAGTTCATATTTCAAAAGCTTTGTAAATCACAAGATACAATATTTTGTTCTTTTTATATAAATTTAAGTTGCATAAATAATGATATATTATGCAATAAAGCCATTAGATATTATCATATCACTCTAACATAGGTCACTATTATTTTAGATTTAATAAAATACTTTTTTACAGTTTTACAGATATGACAACTCATCACATTCTGAGAATACGACGACGAGCGTTTAAGAGAAGGTAAGTTTATGAAAAAATATTTAAAATTTTAAAAGAAACTTTCATGAAAAAATTAATATGCTCTAAAGGAATCTTTAGTTCTGAAATTTCTTTTCAAAACTTCTTACCATAAATTTCATCATAATACAGGTGCGGCAAATTTGATTTGGACGTGGATATATTATTTCTAATTTAAGCAATTTATTCTATAAATTCAAAATGTAAAAAGTGAGTCATACACTTATCCTTCACAATAAGCGGCATAGTTTTTTTCGCGTGTAAAGGTTATGCTTTATATTGTGCTTTGTTCATTGCTTTGCCGCTTCACTAAACGAACCATACTAGAATGATGAGTCACTCCTACTATTTTGGTAACTTATTATTAGCGAACAAAAAAATAATTACTGTTTTAGATCTAAATCTACCCCCCATTTTATGAGGGGGGAATCCATTTACAGACGAGTAGTTAATACCCACTAAAAAGACCCTCCCCTTCAGGGGCGATCCGTGAATTTGTGGGGCTTTGGGCTAACACTATTTGGGCGCCTATCTGTCAAAAAAAGTTAAGTATACTATAGGGCAGGGGCGGGCAAATCTTTTGATCGCCGGGCCACATTGCTGATGAAAATTTGACCGCGGGCCAAAAATTTGCAGAGCAAAAAAAAAGGTCCTCATATTCTATTTCCGCATTTGGAGAGCAAAAAAAAAGCTCCCCCTAGGTCCTTTTTTCGTCTGTTCTGCCCTTTGCTATTTCTTTACTATTTTTCTAAAATTTATAAAATGCTTCGCGGGCCGGACAAAATTGTGCTGCGGGCCGCCATTTGCCCAGGCCTGCTATAGGGTGTTTATTTTTATTTTTCGGTCTCATTGGCTAATGTTTTAGCATTGGACAAAATCTCCCAAAATTTCAGCTTCTTAGATCAAACCTGTGAACGGCGCACATCAAGTTTGTTTCCCATTTAATTATCATGAAAAAAATAAGGTTTTTACACAAACATGGATAGTTAGTATTTTGTTTTTAAATATTTGATAGCAGCATTTTGTAAAGAATTAAATTTCCTACAAAAAAAGTCTTTAGTACTAAATCCGTGAATTCATTATTTTCAAAAATATATTCGTTTAAATATTCCCATAAAAATCGGAATTCATTTAATTAATTACTGCTTAAACGAACATATCTTTGAAAATAATGAATTCACGGGTTTAGTACTAAAGACCTTTTTTGTGGGTAATTCAATTATCTCCAAATTGCTGTTATCAAAAATAAATTTAAAAAAAATTTCTATCAGCTATACTTGTTTGAGTAAAAACGTCGTTTTTCCCATGTTTAATTAAATGGGAAACAAACTCGGTTCGTACCTTTCACAGGTTTTAGGAAGCTGAAATTTTGGGAGAATTATTGTTAGGTTCAATACTAAAACATGAGTCGATGGGACCGAAAACAAACAAAATATAAGAGAACACTAATGTATACGGTACCTATAGGAAAAAATTAGGACAATGAAATATTTTATTTATTTGATATGAACACAAACTGCAACTGTAAGACAATATTGCAAAAGAAATTAGCAGGTTACGTCTAATATTTTTTTTGTAATTCGCAATAGTTTTCATTGTCTTCAATGGGAGCTGGGGCCCTTTATATCCACGGGGCCCCTTTCTTCTTGCCAACCTGAAACCGCAATTGTAGATATACCTATATTAAACTAGCGGACCCGGCGAACTTCGTACCGCCTAACAGTATAATATATATATATCTATATAATTGGAACATCTATCTATCTATTTTATTTATTTTAAAATATACATGGACGTATATGTGTGTATGTCGAGCACTCCGGCTGCGCCGTCGTGCCCGGTGCAAAAGAACGAATGGGGATATTTGAATCTTTGATTAACGTCTGATTAGTACTCTTCAATAAATAAATTATCGACCAATTTTTCTAACAATTATATTGACAATATATAATTATAATTCAATAAATTTATTGAATTATAATTATATATTTTTGTCAATATAATTGTCAGAAAAACTGATCCTAATGACTCGCACAATGGTTTATTATAAATCAATGTTTTTTTAATTTTTGACAGAATTTTTTCAAATCATACATAAGGCTGTTTATATTTTAAAACCATGGATACGAATTTAAAAAAAAATTCGTGTCTTTAATAATAATTATAATCAAAGGAAGAAAAAAAATTTAAGGGTGGACTACCCCTAACATTTAGGGGGATGAAAAATAGATGTTGGCCGATTCTCATAGATACCGGATAAGCACAAAAAATTTCATCAAAATCCGTCAAGCCGTTTCGGAGGAGTTTGGCAACGAAAACTGTGACACGAGAATTTTATATATTAGATATAAAAAATACAACTCAAAGTTGATATGTTCTTCTGAAATGTGAATATTTCTCGAAATAATTTTATATACTGTGTTTTGGTTATAAAATTTCTGAAGTGGTTGAATTAATTCAGATTCCTGAAATTATATTATGCAGAGGTATTGTCCTGTAGTATTCCAATTTACGTATAATGAATAATATAAGTACGTCCAGTAATTGTTCAACCAAACATTTCATCGATAATAGTAGGTAGGTACTCATATCTGGTGAGGCAAAATGAATAGGTGCTATCATGTCAAATTCAATGTACGCACTTCAATTATTGTACGTGTGATTAATATAAAATAAACCAGTAACCTCCAATATTTCAAAACGCTGTCCTTTATGATGAATTTTTGATAGATCATCGATTGACTAGTATCCTTTATATGTCAAATACGAGCTGTTTTCCTAGCATTGCCCGTGTTCTCTGACTTGTCAATGGATGTCAATAGAAGGTGACAGTGGTTAAATGTTAATCTAAGACCTTACAAGGGCGCAGATATTTTTTTCGAGGGAGGGGGGTAAAACAAAAAAATCAATATTTAATTAGTCCTAACATCACACAAGAATACTCACGAAAAAAGGTGTCAAGCAAAATAATAAATTCCCAAACTAATTTTACAAATTTCTTTTCAAAAAGTATTTCTAAATTTTTAGCCCGGTATTCGTATTATTTTCAGTTCTATTTTTTTATTATTTTGACTCCTTTAACCCCTTCCCCACATATCTACGCCCTTGAGAACTTATGATAAATTCTTTTTGATGTCGTTTACCAGGGGTGGGTAGGGCCGCCGTAATATCGGGAAAATTTCCGGTGGGCCGCCTATCAATTGTTTTTTAGAGGCCGCTGAGCAATTTTCAATGTTTTATAAATATCTACCTAATTGATATTTATTGAAGAAAAAAATGGATGTGACTGTTAGCTATTTTGATATAGATTTTTCTTTACGTTTTATCATTACAGCTTTGTCTATTACTACTAGTTTATCAATATACGTACCTGTCTGAAAATACATAGTTACTGTTTTATAATTTTTTCTGGCAATGATTCTGACCCATCTTATGGATTTTTTCTTCAAATAAGGGAGAATGGTAGTGACTTTGAACGTTCTTAAGGCCGCTGCATACGAAGCTAGAAACGCTGTTAGATTCCTTGCTATATTTGCCAACTAGTTTTCTAGCGCTGGTTTTCTTGATTGCTGTTATGTGCTCGCTTCACACGAGACTACTATTCAAGCTTGATTTGTGGATAGACCTGGTGCGCGCGCAGTGACAGTCTGAATATAAACACAGAGCAAAACGTGTCTGTTGTGTCGCCATGTTGGTTTGTGAGCGTTAGTTTAAGTGCCCACATGACAAGGTACCGCTTCCTGATTGGTTCTTGCAGCAGATCTAGCAGGGAAAATAGACCCTGTTCTAATTTTAAAACCTATCTTCTGAGCTAGCAAGGCAGCCCGTAGTGACGTCATTTCCAGCTTCGTACACAGCCTACCGACTAGCAGAACTCCTAGCAGCATTCCTAGCAGCGTTTCTAGCCTCGTGTGCAACGGCCTTTAGATTGCTCTAAAATTGCGCTTCAAAAGTTTACATTAAAAAATAAGTATCAGATCATTGTTCTTATTATTAAATTAGCATTATTTACCTGCAACAAGATGGTGGGGAAAATATAGAAGATTAGATTTGTAAGGCTATTGTAAGATCCATGGTCAGCTATGCCACTATGATATAGTGGCCAAAATTGAAAAGTAAAATAGCACAACTAACCAAATTACAAAGATTAGCGTGTTTTATTATTTCTTTTGACAAAAAAAATCTAGTAGTAAATCTGGACGCATGGAGATTATTACGATAATTCAGTCAATCTGCGCAGACTTGACCCAAACATCTACCGGACTGCAACAATTGTACCGACAACTGATACAGATTTTGATGAAACTTAGCATAGTACAACTAATTGGTACCCAACCGAAACATAAAGTTTAGGATAATTTTTTCAGAGTTATCTCAAGTATAGAAATTTTCTGAAAAACGAAAACATATTAGCAAAAAACAATTGCGTTCATGCGAAACCTCAAACAGAAGCTAATAAGACTATTAAACGGTTTGTTTGACCACATCATCAACTTCACCTATTACGTCTGTATTTATGTCGATTGAAGTGGGACACACACACTCGTATTTTTTCTCTCTGTCCGAATGACCTAAATGAAACGAGAAGTGTTGTCAATGTCCATCAAATAATCACGTATATTTATTGTTATAATAATTACACGTCATTTCCAACATCGTGAATATAGACAAGCGTAATTAGTTCAGATAATATAACACGGTATTCAATGGGCATGATTATGAACCACACATGTTAAGTAGTGTGGTGTATGTTTGATGGACATTATAATATGAAATTCAACGCTTACACACACGATGTATAGGCAACACTTCACATTTCTATTCAATAATATTATAATACTTCCGCGTTATGCCTGAATGCACAAGGCAAAGTGGTCTACATCTGACTTTTTGTGACGAACTTAGTTTTAAATTGTGTGTTCCAAAATTAACCCAGTATACTGGCCAGTACTAATTACGTCATGCATCCGACGCCATAATTGTACTGTTGTGTCACCATATTTGACTGGTGAGATAGGTCTTACAATAGCTTAAGTAATTAACTGAGCGTGTGTGAGGCAGACTTTGTGAATTTTTTTTTATTATTTGTTATTTGCAATAATGTCTTCTCAACAAAGTAAACAATTACTTTTGGTGGACAAAGAAAATAATAATACGTCAACGCGCTGGCCAGTATACCTATTTCGGAACGAATCAACAGTATGACGTCATTAGCACTGGTCAGTATACTGGGTTTTATTTCGGAACACACACAAAGTATACTATTGTATTTAGTTACATAAAATCTCCAGCAGTCATAAATCGTCTCATGAATATAAAATTAGCTTTAATTATTAACTGCAAATTGTATATGTCGCCGGGATATTACCAAACCCGTGATATTACCTATAATTTCACTTAGTGAAATTATAATATCACGAATCTTTGTCAATCGTGATATTGTAATTTCACTAGTGAAATTACAAAATCACGGATTTGACAATATCCCGGCGACATATACATATTTTCTTCTTAAATATTTTGTTATCAAATAAAGCATATATTTTCAATTACAAATTATACGGTGAATAATTTATTTAGCGTAATATACAGCAAGATGCTCTATCTCGACATAAATCACTTTGTCTTGTTGTCTCGTTGTATACCTATCAGACAGTTCTTGTTTAAATCCAAAATTACTCACTACTGTTTTTTACAGAATTATGAATTTGAAGTGGTTTTTTTCAAAATTATCAAAGGTGTGAATAATTTTTAACCTTGTTAATGGCCATATTCACCGAACGTAAATAGTTATTTATTCGGTTTCATTTGTTTCATTCCTCCGAATAAATAGCGATAATTCAATTCACCAAGCATCATTATGCTTACTGCAGGTATTAATCTATTCTGTTCAAATTCTCGGGTATATAAATATTTATTCGCCTGAGAAAATAATAATGGCCGCCACATAGATCAAAGAACCTAACCTATAAACGTGGAGTATTATATCTGCAGTTTGCTCTTGTGAATTTATTTATGGGTTGTAAATTTACCTTTTGTCAAGTGTATAGTTGTAAAACAATATTGTTAGTGCCAGTGGAAGTTTTGTGTGCAATTGGGTTAGAATAAAACATTGTTTTAATGAAACTTTTTTTAACGTTTACACTAAGGCAAACGGTCGGATTTTTGGAGGAACGTCACAATATTCAACAAAAATACCAAGGAGTATAGTGCAGTGTGTATTTATTCTTCAACTATATAACTATGTATTTTACCTGATAATTTGGTTGGTGAATTGAAAGTAAATTTTATTATAACGAATAAATTTGTTCCAAGATTAGTAATTTGTACCTTTAATAGTGTTCGATGAATATGGCCATAAATGCAGTATATTTTTAATAAAAAGTTCCTCGTCGACACTATATATAGCGCTGAAGATTTCGGATTGTATAGATATATAGAGAGATATTTCAAATTATAGACACTCGACAACAGAGGTCATTGGCGGTTAAATTTAATATAATTTACAATAGATACTGAAAGTCTCTTTATATAAAAGTTGACATCTAGGTTTATAGTAGATAATTTAAATCTTTCCATAAAAATAATAAACTTTTGCTACGTGTATTATGTCTTCACTAACGAGCCAAATTGCAAAAGGAATGAAATATACTAAATCTTTTAGGTCAACTTTTAAACTTTAAAGCATTTTTCTTATATTAGTGGAGTATACATGAAAGTAAAGTGAATTTAAAAGATATTACAGAAACAATTTGAAATAAAATGCAGCATTCGTGTCAAGAGTTAAAATAAAAATAAATATAAACAAAGAATAAACGACATGAAAATATCCTCAGAACAATATTCTGAACATTCACGGTGACATTTTTCCGCGTAACTTTTTATTAAATTCAATGGTCTCCACGGTATAAGGTCATAACAATATCTACTGTGTGTTCAGGTGAAGAAATAATTTGAAAAACGGACCGTGCAAACAGTTAAGTAGCTCTGTGAGTCTCACCGCCGCACCGTCGGTCTCGACTCACTGCAGCGCTCATCACATTACTGAAAAAAGTTCTGTAATGCTACATCCGTATATTATTTACGTACAGATAGGTAAGCGAATTTAATTTGCAGAACTTTTCTCTATCTGATCTATATTCGCTGTGAGCCTCGAAGGGGAGGGGATAAGCAGTTTCTTGCGAGCGCTGTATGCGGCGACTTTATGCGTTAATTGCTGTATTTTTAATGAGAACGTCAAAAATAAATAAAATTAATTCTTTCGTTGATGGCTGTTTGAAAAAATAGTAGCTGCAAATTTTATAGATATGTTACGCTCAAAGATCGAAAACACTCAGTGAGCGGAAAAATAGCTCACAACGCGTTGTGGTCACAGTAAAACATCCACATGGCGAAATTCGTGTTATGGCTCTAATGAAAACGCGCACGACGCGTTGTGGCAATCACAGAAAGACCAAATAGCGAAATTCGTGTCGTGGCTGACATGCTATTCGATCTCAACGCGTTGTGGCAATGAAGAAAAGCCATGACGCGTTCTGAGCATTCATTGTTTTAACCATATCACATTTAGTAGTGAAACCTATTCTATCCGACTGCATGAATTCTAGATGTCAAGTTGATTTAATCGATATGCAGTCTGAACCAGATAAAGATTATGAATTATCAAGATCACTTGACTAAATTTACTATTCTAAGACCAAAATGAAATGATGTTCAAAACAACGAGAAGAATATAGAAAATGACAAACAGTTAAACAAATTACAGAATTTAAACGTGAAAGTTATTATTGACGTTATAGAAGAATCAAGAAACATGGGCAATGATGAAAAAATACAGGAAAGTAGTGTGCGTCGTAAACAAATAATATTCCATACGCGTAATTTCTTCATTGCCACAACGCGTTGAGATTGAATAGCATGTCAGCCACGACACGAATTCCGCTATTTGGTCTTTCTGTGATTGCCACAACGCGTCGTGCGCGTTTTCATTAGAGCCATAACACGAATTTCGCCATGTGGATGTTTTACTGTGACCACAACGCGTTGTGAGCTATTTTTCCGCTCACTGAGTGTTTTCGATCTTTGAGCGTAACAGATATAAATAACATGAACATTTAAAGTGTCTGACACCTCAAATATGTTCGACATATTCAAGGTGTCAGACATTTTAAATGTTCATGTTAATTGTCAGAGAACATTATTTTAGCGTTTTAGTTGAAGTTTTTAAGCTATCCAATTAAAAAAAAACAAACAGTATCTATAAATTTTTACATGTCGTCAAAACGACATCTTTCGTAAAATTTAGACGGAAAACGCCCCAAAATCAAGAAAAGTCATAGAGGAAACAGGCGTCAGACTAGGCCTAATGAAGCCATATACAAAGTTTGGGGAGAGTATGTGTCAGTAAAATTTTTGCCGACGGGCACCCTGACTAATAACTTAGGTCAGCGAGATAAGTGGATAACTGCAATTAATAAAAAAAAGTAAGTAATCTCAAAAACTCCGGAAATGCCATGTATTATTACAGTGCTTTTTTGAAGTATTAAATAAGTACCTATACATAAAACTACGAAAATATTATAAATGTGTGATCAAATTATAAGATAATTTATAATAAGGATGGATCAGTTTGAAATAATATCTCCTGTGTAATACTGCCCTAAAAAGGCAAAGGGCAGTAAGTGACATTTGTTGAAAAATGAGTTCATACTGAAACCAACGACAGCAGTAAGTGCTGCAGCAATAATTTTGTTGTCTTTAAAAAATGTTTCTCCCATGTTTTGGTTTCCATAATCTAAAATTCTGGGCGGTCAATACATTTTTAGTAAATCTTGATTTACTCAAATTCATAAGTTGGTCACTTACTGCCTTTTGCCTTTTTACGGCAGAATAGGTATATCTGAAATTAGTTCATTGTTTAACCGGTAAACTCATCTTTGTGAAACTAAAACATTCCAGATAGACAAGTTCATAGAAAATTTGGTGTAGATATATTTAATTTGTTTTATGAATATTTGTTGTTTCTTATACATATTTATTAATACGTAAATATTTTCGAGAAATTAATTTATAGTGTGTTATTTTTCAACATAACCTCCACATAGTCCTAATAACATAAAACAATAAATATTTATCAATAACAATGCATACTTACATTTGATTTTTGAAGAATAATACAATTAGCTTTGGGGGTATTGTCTCATTTTTAAGTAATAAGCGGATTTTTTGCTCTTTCCTATCATTTGACATTTCACCTTCTAAAGTTAGAGCAAAAATGCCTTTTTCGAACCAATAGGCAGCGCTAGTCTGCTCAGCGAATATGCCAAATAGGTGATTGCCTTGAGCAACAAATGATAGAAGAAAGTTATTGAAAAAAAATTACAAAAAAAATATTTAATGAAATCAGATAAGATTTAAAACTGTTACACTGATATAAGAACTGTCAGAACTATTGAAGAAAGAAATATTGTCTTTATCACATCGCTACACTTTTCGGTGTCGATTTTATCAGATGTTTTGATGAATTTTCGAGCTCAACGCTGTGCTCAAAATTTTGACACTATTTTGGGATATCTGTGGCCCCTCTAGACCCCCATTATTCCGCTATTTATACGCAATATGAATAATGTACGTTTCGTGTAAAATTTTAAAAATTAAAAATAAAATGCATTATTTCAAGAGAATTCTTTTGGCACTGCACATTAAAAAACCGATCATAAATTGACACTTAACAAAATATAGTGTATCGTATGCAGCCCATAAAGACAAAAAATAATACCTACCGAATATCCTTTTTATAACGTTAAAAAGCGAAAAATAGACAATTGTATCTTTGTTACATTTTGGTTGTTGTGGTACATACATTTTTTATCGAATGGGAATTTATTGGTACGTTTTATGCGGTTTTAAAAAATAAATTTCAAAAAACTTTGAAAATATTGAAAAGCAAAATAAATTATAAATATTTTACATTTTAAATATTTGAAAACTTTTAATATCACCGTATACTCTCAGTCACTGATTGGATTTAGCAGCGATCGCGTGGTTACCTATATCAAATTTGAAGACATGTCACATGTGTCATCCGTCAAATATCCCTTGCTGAGACCGCTGACCATCGGCAGTCATTTTAGTACATTTTCGCTTTGAACTTTGATACATTAACAAAATTGGTTGCGGCAACATTGTTTTTCGCCACCACAAGCGCCATAAGGCTTCTTCTAATGAGGTGTAACAACTCAGTTGTTACTTTGCTTAATTTAATAAAAATTAAATTATTTCTTTATGTGCCGCCTCTGGCCTACATTATAATTATTCACTATTTTATTACCAAATCATTATATAACTTGTCATTGTGTCGACTTTAGCTCTACAAAATTCACTTGAAAAAATGCTTAAATATTCAATTCTAAATTATTAAAAATTCAGTCAAATTTGATACATTATTCGCTAAACTAGCAATCCTAATTGTGGCGAGATTATTAATCCGACATTTACCACAGTTATATTGGATCCTGCTACGCAAGTGAGCGCTAATTATTTCTCGAACTAAACCTAATAACAACAGCTAAAGCCGACACAAGACAATAATTTCTGTGCTACCAGTTGCTTTATTATTTATTATTTTTACAATTAAAGTTTTTGAACTTATATTGAGTTGTGCTTCATTTTTTAATATCATCGATGTTGAACAATTTGATCGACATACCCTAACAAACTTCCACAACCTTCCACCGTCGATATCTAATCTGTGCGAAGCTTCGTCACAGAGGATGGGCACTGCCAAACTTGACCACTAGAGGCGCCAGTTATATAACCACCTCGATTTGTGAACCATTCATAGTACTGTTTAAAAAATAAGTTTTTTTTAAATAATAAATCATTGACAATGCCGATGTGCAGTGTTTATAAATGTTCGAATTATGAAAGTTTTGTATTTCCAAATGATTTTGAACTGAAAAAGAAGTGGTTAAATGCTATCGGAAGGGAAAAAGCGCGTTTTCCTATAAAAAAGTGTGTGTGAGTCGGCTCCGACGCACGAATGGGGTTTAATCTTTAGGTACGCTGTGTAATGTAGTCCGTATCATTCTTTCGCTAGTTAAATTCTATAGAGATATATATGTTTGTCTCTTTTGTATTCCATCTCATTCTTTTGCACGTAAAATCCTACAGATATATATGTTTGTCTCTACACATATATACAAGATTAGTCTAGCACCGCACAAGTGTAATGTATTCCATCTCATTCTTTGGCACGTTAAATCCTACAGATATATATGTTTGTCTCTTTTGAAGCGGATGAGCGCAACACCTCACCAATTATTTTACGACTCGTACAATTTCCGTACCGGGCCTTATAACTCAAAATCGTTTCTTAAGGAGTAAACTCTAAAAATCGATCATAATTTAGGTAGCTATATACCTGCTGCCATCTATATTACGTTTCTCACGAGTATGACATGCACGTAGCGAATAGATTAACAAAACTCGTTTCGATTCTTTAAAACTTCCGGCAGATATGTAAGTCGAGCCTAACTGTTGGATTACTGGACACATACATTATTATAGTCGGTACTTAGGTACCCACTTGAATGAACATATTGTCTTTCTTGTTTACAGTGACAGTAATGTTTGTTCGGTTATCCTCCTGCGGTGCTCCAGCTCCACTTGTGTGTACAAACTCCCCCTCGTCACCGCAGGCGCACCTCTCCACTCGCATACTCTTACAGCTCTATTCCTCTTCAATTCACCCTGCACAATCTCTCTTCCTCATTCCCCATCTCCCTCCCCTGTCCTGGATGAGATGTCGTGTTCGCAGATATGTACACACTTTACGAGGATTAGTCGATTCGTGTTAATTACAAAATTATTCCCTTTCATGGTAAGGAAAATTAAAAGCCATCACATCTGCAAGGATTATTTCTGGAAAAAAGCTTGATTGTTTAAGACCCTTCTTGATTCTTAAGTGTGGTTGGTGGTATTAAATTATTTTTTGTCGAAATAGTGCATTTTTTTACGTTAATTTAGTAGGTGCTTAGACTTCTTAGACCTAGAACATCTTGATAGGTATCAAATTACTTAATTAACATCATATACTTTTATTATATACCGAGCATAGGAATAAAGCTGCAATCAAACATATACTACTTTTTTAAGTCGTAAGGGCTAAAACAAACTTTCATGGAATTAATAGACCCAAATTCAAACTAATACTTCAATTAATCGAAATGCTTAATTAAAAACAAATATTTTAATGCTATTACAAATGTGATTTTTAGAGAAATAATTCTGGGTAATATTTTGTTAAAAAAAAAATTTTATATTTACAGAGTTAACAGATTGTTTTTTGGGAACCCAAATGATTAAGTCGCTACTCCTTACATATTGTAACAAAACTGTTCTAGCTCGTGGTGGAAAATATTTATTTATAATAGTAAAACGTTAATAAAACAAATAAACAAAAGAAAAGTATTTCTTTACAACATAACAGAAACAAAACAATTCTAACCGATAAAATAAAAGAATAAATAATGAAGAATACAAAGTCACTATTTATGTACACGAAATATTTACAACACAGGAACACACCAACATTTATTTAGCACACTTATTTATTAACTATATACACACGATTATTTACACAGTTTATTTATTTATTTATCTCAGCAGTTACCTGAGTACTGTTCACGGTACTAATCATCAATTTATGTCGATTGTTCACTCAATGAAACACTATGTATAACTGCCCTCTCTACTGAGCTATTCCGTGGTTTATATAAGCGCTGGATCGTTCTTTCTTTTCTTGAATTAATTGTTGTCTGGCCCTTTTTACCTACGCATATTGTTAGAACAACAAGCCATTTGTTGTTGCACAACAACAATATGTGTATCATTGTTAGAACAATAAGCCGGTTGTTGTTCCACAACAATCTGTGTGTCTCATTGTTAGAATGACGAACCCATTGTTGTCTCACGAAATCCTTTGTCGTCGCAACGGGGAGCGTGTATAATAATATTATGGTGTATTATCAGAAAAAATTAGTCTTTCGTCAATTATGATGCACTTATTGAATCGCTCTAGTAGAAGGTCGCGGACAATGTCTAAACCAAACATAAGTATATACGCACACACACACACCCGCACACACATATTTGCAGGAGCGAAGGTACTTATGTACACAGCTACAAGGGACTCGTGGCGCGGAGCGTGTACACAATATTCGTAGGAGAATGTCTACAGTGGCAGCCCCCCCGGTTCTACAATTCAAACACTGTACTGACTCTACTCACTGATCTCTAATTTTATGGATTGCGAAGAGGCGACTGGTCCCTATGCAAAGTCATAAATCTCTTGGAGGTGGCAGAATATGGGTAGAACCAAAGAGGAGAAGCTGCCCATAAGAGCTAATGTAAAATCGTAGTATACGAGTTTCAGCGCCTCTAGTGATTGTATCCAGTCTTAAAAATCCTTTCACATTACTCCGAACTATGTTGGTATGATTAATTATATAATTATATATTTTACTAGTGGTCCTGCCCGGTTTCACCCAGGTGCAAAAGAACGAATGGGGGGAGGGACATGAGTACGCACGTTCATCTGAGTTTACCGAGATGAATGTTGTGTCCAAATTTCATGATGATAGGAATTACCGTTCAAAAGTTTATGTCGGACGGACAAATTTTGAGTAACATTTTAATTGGTGCTCCGCTCCTATTGGTCGTAGCGTGATATTATACAGCCTATTGCCTTCCTCGATAAATGGACTATCCAACATTTTTTTTTAATTAGAACCAGTAGTTTCTGAGATTAGAGCGTTCAACCAACCAAACATACAAACAAGCTCGTCAGCTTTTTACAGGTGGGCCAGACCACCCGTACCGGTACGTGTGGGCTAAATCACGCTGTATGTTACTGACAGCATAAGAATGGCAATTTATATATTAACTGTACTACATATTTATTGAAATAAATTTATTATTATTATAATTATTATTGAAATCAAATAGCAAAACCAAAAGTGCACATCCCGCAAGTTTTCCACTGTACATACTATAATGAAAAAATTGAGAAAATAGATTAAAAAAACAATTAAAAATAAAAATATATGAGAAATATATTATAATATATAAATATCAATCAAGTGGAAATAAAATGGAATAGAAAGAAAATTTTCCCATGATGTTGGCGGGAATCGAACCCGACACCTTGCCATTACTGGCCTGATGCCTTAACCGCTTGGCCACAACGCGTTTGCACTGTGCCGCTGTTAACGTCGTATAGAAGAATAATACTTATTCTACGGTAATATAGGTACTACACTTACAGTTATAATTGTTTTTTTTTTTTAACTATTAGCTGTCACAAAAAATAACATAAAACTGTTTAAAAAAATAAATTAGTGAACACATTTTAATGAATATTGAATTTAAATAGGGTTCTGGTCTGATAGTAAACAAAGAGAATAAAATATAACCCAAGGCAATCCGGCCAAAATTGCGATCTGTAGCGCTAGGACGTACATACGTACAGACAACTGCTGTTCGTGATTTTCAATTATAATTTTAGTAGTATTTATGAACTCGAATGGATTTAAAAATGCTTCTGTTTTATAGATCAGAATCTCCTCTTTTCAAAAAGCTTCAATTTGAATGGATTTCGTGTGAAAAGATATTACTTCTTATATGAACGAAAGTCAGCTCTGACGCGCAAAGCCATAATAAAGCAAATGCCGCTAGGTTAGCGGTATGTGCAAAAATCGCCATAACAGTAGTTTAATACTTGGACACAACTATCAAATGGCATGTGTGTCGCTTATACGCAACCTTTAGCTCTCTATCTTATTCTCTTTGAGTAGAACGCAATGAAGAAGAGATCTTTTGGGTAAAAGTTTTACTAAATTATAGAAAATATGTTAACTTAGAATGAAACGAAAATTCTAAAGTCTTATAAGTGACCGCTTTTACAATTTTAGATATCAGCCCGTTCTAACGAAAGTCACTCTGCATCGTCATTAATATGACCCAGCATAAGTTGGTTTTAGACAATGACCATCATTCAAAATCCATGTATTGGAAATCAGTGGTGATTGGAAAACTACGGCATGAGGGAATAATAGAAACTAATTGTGACCCATTTGCACTAAAATTTTTGTAAACTATGGCTGAATATATTTTTTAAAATATGAGACTTGTTTATTCGAGGTTGTTTAAAAACCGCTGATTAAAAGACCTATTTCTTTATTTCTGTATGAAATTTAAATTTCAATATGGCCTCGGTGCACATGCCTTCAAAATGTTTTCATTTTCTTTGCAACATCTTTTTTTGCAGCTTACTGGCTTAGCATTTTTATCATATATAGGTAACAGCAGATACATTTTTTCTACTTTGATTAAAATTTGGTTATTTTTATTAAGATGACACTTCTTATATTATATTATAATCTCTAAGGCCTGAAGATGGTAATTTGTCGAAACATGTAGCCAATAATTAATTTTATGTTATATTAAATCTTGTCAAAGAAAGAAGATTTATATTTATTTAATTCTATATAATAAAGTGCAAGAGGTGAAGGAGTAGGTACAATCTATAAGTACATTATTAGATATTTGGTTTTACTATACTAGGAATTCTGAAAAAAAAATACTATTGGTGGCGGGTAATATATTAGCTAGGTACAAGTTTGCGGCAGATTACGGATTATAATGGAAACTCGCTATCAGACTAAGTAAAATAATAAAATTCAAATCTTTGATTAACGTCTGAATAGAACTCTTCAAATAAATAAATTGGTCGACAATTTTATTTGTTTAAATTAATAAAAATTAAAAAGCTACTCTAAAGATCGCTGCACATGAGGTTGGTTTTGCCGCTAGATTCCTTGCTAGTACATATTAGATATCGTGCCCATCGAGATAATAAGTAATAAGAAAAATCTCAGGATTGCGAACAAAAATTATATTTATTAATGTACGACGTTTCGTCTATAGATTTAGATTTTTTCAAGTACAGTAAAAAAATTTCAAATTTTTTTTATTGTACTTGAAAAAGTATAAATCTATAGACAAAACATCATACATTATTAAATATAATTTTTGTCCACAATCCTGCGATTTTTCTTATAGCCCAAGATCCCAGAGCCGCCAGACACAACCTATTTTTAAATAAATGAAACCTTACGTTTTGAGTAGTGTTTTATGTAGTTAAAACGCTTGGCGTACCTCCATCATTGAGTCTGTGACAAATGTACAGGTACCAGGTGAGAAAGGTGAGTAAAAATAAGAGTCACTTAATTTAAATTTAAATGGCTGATATTTATATATGTTTTGTAAAATATTACTATAAATAAGTATCCAGTATCGCCAGTCACTTTTCGCTGGCCACAACTTCTGACAGACGCTTTAAAGCTCAGAGAAAAATCAATGAACTTCACTTATTTTTAAATGCTTGATTTTTATATATGTTATTCAGACAACTATTACAAAATTATATTTCAACAGCCAGACAAATTGTAATGACCAAACATCCCCCCAGACGTAAAAAATAGTCAGCTGTTAGTATGAGCGCGAGAGCTTTATGACTATTTTTTTCGTCTGGGGGGATGTTTGGTCATTACAATTTGTCTGGCTGAAAACTTATTGTGACATTTATTATTGTTTAATTAGGGAACTAGATTTTAAATACCAACTTTTAAAATTAAGTTCGTTATTATAACATGTAAATTTTATAATTTCAAACGAATATTACTTAACGGGGGTGGCAGTAATAAAAAATATATCCTACAAAACTTGCTTATTTTTTAAAGATCTTTTCAACAATACCACTTTCGACCTATCGTGCCATTTAATATTCCGGAGTTCTGAACATTCTGGAGCAAACTAATAGGAAGTCCAACCTTTCCGGAGAAAAAAAAATATCACCATTCGATTTTTCATTAGGGCTTTTATAATGCAGATTTTTGACACAACTCTCTACGACTAACCGTTTACGAAAAAACGAACAGTACGGGTGGTCTGACTCACCCTGTATAATATATTGCTTATATAATATTTTTTTTAATTTTATTATTTTTTTTTAATTTTTTCAATTGTTTTTTTTAAATTATTTTTTTCAATTTTCATTATACAGTGGAAAACTGGCAGGATGTGCACTTTTGGTTTTGCAAACTACTTTGATTTAGAATAGGTAAATTTAGGAGAGGAGTTTGCTAGAAGTGAAATGTAAAAAAAAAATTGAAAATGCTAAAAATGAAGTAAAAAGCATCTATTTTATAAGGAATACGTGCCCTCGTTTATAACAAAATGTCACGCCTCGTCGTATTATATATCATTACGCAACTAGATATACAATCTACAATATTGTAGTCACCAGGCTTTAATTTGCGAAAACATGACGTTTTGGTAACGTAAGTTATTTTAAACCCTGCTAAGAATGTGTTTCCTTTTAGTCTGAACAGCTCCCAGCTGTATCGTACAAGATTTTGTGATAATTAATGTTATAAATATTAGTTATAATACAACAATGAATATAAATCACATGTAATGTTCTCCCAGGTATTTATATTTAATTATTCTGTAATACCTTTTAATTAAGTTGCTATTTTTAACCCGTTAGCTGAAAACATAATATTATGTGTATACTATAAACCAGGGGTGGCGAACCTATGCCACAGATTATTGTGGGCACGGCATTGATTGAGGTGCAAAATCGAAATAATTAAAATATGCCAGATGTCGAAAAAAATTCCAGCCAATTAGGCGACGGGACCATTCCAACTTCAAAAATGTTGACATTTGATTATAATAAAGAAAATAAAATTTCGGATATCGTGTGAGGTGACGCGGGTAATGGCTAGTATTCAATATAATATTTGCTATTCATTGCCATGGTTACCTACATAATATGTTCCACGCCATGTAAAAATTAATCAAAGCATGCCGAACTAGTTTATTTCTGACAGATTCATAAAACAAAAGAGCTGCTGATTTTTTTTATTTTCAAAATATTTCCGAAACTATAAAGTTTAGAAAAAAAAATGTTCATCAAAACTTTCTTGAAAAAATAAATAGAACAATAAGCCGTTATAAAAAGTATACCATTATTATATAAAAAACACCGTTTTAGCATATATCTCTTCTACGCATGCGCCGATTTTTCTTAAAAACAGTAAGGCTCTTCGTATTTGCATACCAAACATCCTCCTGAAATTTGGTTTCAATCCGCTCATCCGTTTGACCTGTATCGTGTTCACAGACTAACAGACGCACAGAGATTTTTCAAAAATATGTAAAATTTTTGAAGAGTGATTTTTGACCTAAACTAGTACCATTCCCCACTTAGTTGGAATGGTAAAATTGACTATTACCAAATAACAAATACGAAAAAGTTTCATGATGGTCAGTGCATTATCGAATTTAATCTTTTCTTCTATGTTTGAAGCATTTTTTTGACAACTAAATTTCTTTGGCTACTTGTTGGCACGTTATTTTTACATTAAAAAATTTTGAAAAAAAATTGATACGTAGATGTAGAAAGGTTTGCCACCCCTGCTATAGAATATGTGCAATTTGCCGAGTGGCGCTCACTGGCGGTTCAATTTGAAAATAATCGCAATTTCATTTATACAGTAATTATTAGTGAACAACATTCTTCTTAATTTGTTAGTTGAAATGTTATTTTATGCGTCACTTTTTTACATTCACGCAAAAAATTAAATGTGACGTTACAACTTACAGAATCCGCGATTTCGTCAAACGTCAATTAAATTTCTACAGCCTCATTATTTACTTACAAAAACTGATAGGTCATGTAGCGCGATACTAGTTATTTAGAATTTGAGTACCGACAATGATAAAATATTCATACAAACCCTTATAGGACATTGTAATTTTCAAATATATTAAATAACTTCAATCCTTAATGAATTGTGTTGTCATTAATGTTCATTTTTAAGTTTGAACGCTATGTCATTATACGAATGATGACAATTGATGAAAAATGACAACTTCAATGCATTGGTAGCGTCACTATCTATCTTCTTCAGACACTTTTTGCATGGAAAAAATATTGGTGTATTGATGTGAAATAACATTGTCAAGGCACAGTCACACCAAAATAATATCATTTTATTGTGATATAGTTAGCTGAAATAGTTCGGTACAATGTTTAAATTAACAGTGACATCTTTCGATACCAGTATCAAACTTTAGTTCTAAACGACATTGGTATTTATATCATAATATCACCGGGTGGCGTCCATTTACAATACATAAACAAACTTCTGATCGATTTTACCTGTGTTAATTCGTACACATCGTGATGAAACAAATTGTAAACTTCCCCTCATTTAAACAAAGAAAACGATGTATGTTTCATCACAATGTGTGCTGATTAACACACTCAAATCGGTTCCACAGCTTTTTTCCTTCCCGTGTTTATAATTAGATAATAAAATGCAACTCCTTTGAATGACATGCTGTCAGGTTATATTAATTTATAAATTATATGTAATAACGGCAAATATAATTTGAATACAATTACACAATATCGTAGCATGCATAGTAAAAAGAATAGACAAAATAAGTGAAATAAAAAGATCGTTTAATAAATCCTACATCCCAATTAACATTTCGAGAATATTTTATAAATCTTGCATTTATATCATCAATATTCATAAGGAAGTTAATTCAGCATTCAGTCTGAAAAGAAGCAGCGCGAATCATTTGATTTGAAGACTGTTTTATTTTAGTCGAGTTACATATTTCAATTCATGCTAACTACCTTTTTGTGTTGTAGTTCGCAGCACAGAACTGTATTCAGTATTTTTGAGAATTCACTCAAAGTTGGGCGTACAAAATATGGACCTGTATTATTGTTGAAAATTTGTATTTTATAATTATTATAGAAACGTAAATGTCTACTAGTGGAGTGAAATTGGCCAAAAACAGGCCTTATCTTCGAAATAATTCTGCCTTACATATTTTAAGATGAAACCAATTGCAATACCCTCCAAATTGTGTTAACAAAAAATGCCTCCTCGAGTTTTTTCGATAAATAATTGAAAACCTACTTTAGAACACACGTAATACTTCAAGAAAATGATACTTTTTTATCTGCAATTGGTTTCATAACATTTGCTTGTTCCAGTCAAAAATTACAGCCATTTCGGTTAAACGCGCGTGTTCCCACAAGCCTATTCCAATGTGAGTATGCGGTCGACGCGTGTCACTTAAGGCTAGTTTACACAGTGCAAGCTGCTGACCAGACAGTAGACAGCTACTCGGCTTGTCTACTCGTACGCCAGTAGCTCGGCTCGCCTTTGCTGTCTACACGATACGAGTAGCTGCTGTCCAGTATTGCGAGTTACCATTTTGAATTCGTTAAACACTACGCAGGCGCAGTACAAAACACGGGTTCCGCTCGGTAGACTATCCCGCTCGCACTGGCTAGCTACTGCCGAACGCGTCCAAAGGATGCGAGCGACGGCCGAGCTGCTGTCATGTACGAGTTGCTGGCGGGCGAGCATGCGAGTGAAAACAAAAAATGTTGAAGTAACTCGTCTAGCTCGCACGTGCGAGTTACTCGTAAGTGACGTCCAAACAGTGCGAGTTACTGCAGTGCAGCTACTCGGCAGGCTGACTCGTATTCTAGCTCGCACTGTGTAAACCTAGCCATTAGTTCCAAATTCTGCTCACTCGAATTTCGTGTGACAAATGCATGTTACACATGTTTCCTTCGTGAAATTTTCGTTCTTTCCAATGGAGATATTCATTTTTTTCTAAAAAATGTATTTCAAAAATTATTAATTAAAAACCACACTTTCTTCAAAAAACCGATGAATTAAAATTGGTTAATAATCAAAGCATTCAGTGTACGATAACCAATCCTGTGAAGCATTTTATCTTATAACAATTTACTCAGTTACATTTTCAATTTACATTGTACATAAGATGAGCGTTGTAAAAACCTCCAAGTGAACAAAGAGTTCATCTCTGTCAAAGAAAACACAAAAGAGAGAAAGATTCTTTGCCTTTCTTGGACGGTGAAAGATGGTGAGAGAGTTGAGGGGAATGCAGGAAATTATGTGAACATAAAGTAGAAAGAATAGAACGTTGAATGTTGATTTTAATTAGACCAGCGACAGTCTTATAAGCAATAGCATTGAGAAACAAAGGAGGCAGAGACACGGAGATTCTGTCTAATGAGCTAACGGGAGCTCAGCATCACTATAACAGAGTAGGTACAACAGACCGTATGCCACTTCTGCAAGTTCAGCTTTCCACACACACTTCTCTCTCTCTATATTAATAAAGGTGCACCGTGAGTGTTTTATACTGTGTCATTACCATAGCTGAACTCTTTGAATTTGACAGCATTGTAATATCAATATTGTTTACACGTTACCATAAAATATAATGGACGACCAAAATTCTCGATGGTCAATATAATTTTTTTAATCAATTTCTCACACTTTCCGAGATATGAAACATGTATTTCTACATTTAGGATAATTTCCTTAATCCTAGCAGCACGGGTGTTTATTAATTGAGGGGCGATACTTAAGGGTGTGAATCCTTGTGTGATTTTAAGAAGAAAAGTTAATATCAACATATTGTGTTCTAAACCTCTTAATTTTTGAGTTACAGGGTTTTAAAGTTATAGATATTTTTATGAAAGTTTGTATACACACGTTTTAATCATTAAGGAGCATTTTTTTTTCTTTAGTTTATTGAGACTGCTTTTGATATTTTGTTGAAATTTGGTAGGCACCTACCATTATTATGACGCTTTACCCAGCCTACTAACTTTTTGGTTTTTATTTTTTTACGCAAAAACTATGCGTGGTAGGAAAGTAAGTCTATGGACCACATTTGCTTCAAAATAAATGAGGATTTCAAAAATAATTTTGGTTTTTAGAAAACTCAGTGGTGTACTATGTTTTTCTTCAAAAATATTCAGTTCCAACCCCGTACGGACGTCACTGATAAAAATTTTTAAAAATCTTTTACGTCAAAAAATGCTCCTTATGATTACAAAATTTCTTAAAAATATTTAAGAGTGATAAATTATGATAAAAAAGTGATATTTTTCCTAAACCTTTAATACCCTGTAGCTCAAAAATTAAGAGATTTAGGAGATATGTTTTTCATCTTAAAATCACACCCTTAAGTATCGGCACTCAATTAATAAACATTCTGTATATCGTTGAGAACTTGCATAACTATAATTCATTTAAACTCCATTGGTTTTTGAATGCGTGCATATCATTATTGTTCTATAATGTAGTAAATTGTCAAACAGCAATAAAAGAATATTTCAACGACTGCATACCTTTTACTATTTTAACTCCAAAAGTGGGGAATGGTAGTACTAATTTAGATAAAAATTCACATTTCAAAATTTTGCAATATTTTTTCATTTTGAGGTCCCCTGAGTCTAAAAACATATTTTTGGAAAAAGTCTGTTCGTCTGTGAACATGATATAGATCAAACGAATGAGGGGATTGAAACCAAATTTTGATAGGATGTTTGATATGCAAACATAAAGAATGGAATCGTCGCATACGCACAAGAGATATATGCTGTAACGTTATTTTTTTATATTATAAGGGTTTACTTTTCATAACGATTTGTTATTCTATTTATTTTTCTAAGAAAGTTTTGTAAAAAAGATATTTTATAGGTTCCGAAAAATTTGAAAATATATCAAATCAGCTGATCTATTGTTCTGAAGATCAGTCAAAAAGAAATTAGTAGCTGATTTTTACGTTTCAAACCATATTACGTAGCCATGCAAGCGAATAGCATATTTATTACTGGTCGTTACCCATGTCATCGCACGCGTTAACAGAATTTGTTTTTTATTCATTATATGTCAAATTGCGGTAAAATTTTATTTTACAGTTTTTAATAATCGTATTATTTTTAAATTTTAAACGGCTGAGAAGTCGCTTTCCCATTTGTACTTTCATTTTTTAATTTATAAACATTATAGCCAAAAAAAATTGTCATTAAAACTACATACTATGACTGCAAAATTTCACGCCAATTGGACATTTGGAAAGAGAATGAAAATCGAATTTCGTTTTTTACGTACATACCTATATATAACATACAAATCAAGCTAATATAAGCATGTTAATAAAAAGCACGCATTCCCTTGAAAATGCATTTAAAACCAATTATTGCGCACTCTGATTGGACACTCATTAATGAACCATGTACCGCGCATGTGACATCGTTTGTTGATTAAAGCTGTATAAAAATCATAATTTCTCTCTCGACTGCATTATCCCCAATCAATAATTCATAATTGAAAATGACATTAAACGCCATTACAATGCTTTCAGTTTAATATGTAATATGAAATCTATTGGCAGTCAGTTACATGCGATTTCAGAAATGGTCCATTTAATTATTTAACAAAAAATAATTCCAGGTATAAGGTATAGAAGGTATAGGTAATAAATTTTAATATTGAAATATAAATTAACAAGTTTAATATTTAATCACAATTTAATGGACAATTTCAATAATAATACAGGTTTTTTCATAAGTCACATTTAGAAAATGTATGCCCATATTCACCGAACACTACTAAAGACAGAAGTTACTAATCTTGGAACAAATTTATTCGTTAGAATAAAATTTACTTTCAATTTATCAAGCAAATTATCAGGTAGAAAAATTAGTTAAAGAATAAAATATATACACTACACTATATACTCCTTGTCTTTTTTGTTGAACATGTTGACGTTCACCCACAAATCCGACCGATGGCGTTAGTGTAAACGTAAAAAAACAAAGTGTCATAAAATAATAATGTTTTATCCTAACCCAATTGCACACAAAACTTTCACTAACTTTAAAATATTACATCTATACACTTCACAAAGGTTAATAAACAACACATAAATAAATTCACAAGAGCAACTGTAGATATAATACTGCACGTATATAGGCTAGGTATTATGATCTATGTGGTGGCCATTATTATTTTATCAGGCGAATAAATATTTATACCCTGGAAGTAAGACAGAATAGATTTATACCTGTAGTAAACATAAATATGGTTGGTGAATTGAATTATCGCTATTTATTTGGAGGAATAGTTACCTAATAACAAATGAACCGAACTAATAACTATTTATATATGGTGAATATTGCCATTAGAAGTATGAATATAATAAGATAAATTATAGAACACAAAATAATTAATTTTTAAAAAAGGCAAACAATCGGTAGAAGAAAATATTTGAACGGAATTATTTATAAAAGTCTACTATAACAGCCTATTCATGAGGAAGCTCATGTTATTTAATGAAGTAGCGCACACTAGATGGGCACCTGTAACCAGTCATCAGCAATGACCGTCAGACGGGCGCCTACAATTTTTGTCTAGACGTGCTAGACCGATCTAGTGTGGTAATGGTGTGTCGTTTTCATCAATTAAGTTTCATTATTGGAGTGACCCCAAAACCTTATTTTCTTCCTGGCCTCTTCCTTTTTCTCCTCTTTACACAACATCGTCAAAATAAAAACTTCTTCCACCGAACTACATACGTCCATGTTGCACACTCACTACTTGAAAACTGTTGCTAGTCCGTAGAAGTATAGTGTGCGAAATCGTGCAGGGTGCAGGTTCGTGCTGGGCTGGTCGTGCTGGTATAGTGTGCGTGATCTTTTCAAGTGATAGAAATGATGAATTGTGCATGTCTCACTGCAAGAACATTTCTGTAACATTTTTTTATATAGAGTGACCGGTAATTGCTCGTATTCCTCTCGGGAGAAGAAACTATGACTATAATTTGGAATGATTTAACCTTATCACTTAGGAGTTGAAAATGCGTAAATTTTTTATAATAATTACACTTCTGCAAAGAATTTTTATTTTTTTTTCAACACATAGCATAAAATCTAACAGTAAATTTCGTGGTCTTCAGCTTTAGAAAGGTTGGCTAATTAGAAAATTGAGGCCAAAAAGTGAGAATATTTTTTTTTTAATTTTTGGCTCCCAAAATTCGGATTTTTGTAAAAAGAAAAACGAAGTAGATTTTCTTAAAAATGACGCATTTCCATCCCCCAAATGATAGAGGTTAAATCATTCGAAATTACTCTTTCTTCTCCCGAGAGGAATATGAGCAATTACCGGTCATTCTGTATATACCTAATATAATGTTATACTAGTGTCAATTTTCCAATTAAGTTTATATTACAAACGAAATCGCAAATAAAGTTTAGTTTTGAATAAACGCAAAAATTAAAAAAAATTGACGTTCTCCCTTAATAGTTTTGACATGATAAATAGAAAGGAGACTAATCATTCGCCATAAGGAACAGAAGCTACAATACCCCAAATAGGGTGGGTAACCAAACTACTCGAATTGTTTTCAAAATAGAAATAAACTGATTTAAAAAATAATAGTTTTTACGAACCTTTACCGTCATAGATTTTCGGAACACGTGTTTTGCATAATGCCCTACCGAAATCAGTCTTCTGTCTATCTATCTTACATACAGTTCTTATGACTAGTAAATAAAATAGACTTGTTTAAAAAAACAGAAATTTTAAACTAGATTCTTTAAAAGATTTTTTTGCATTGTTTACAGTTGTCATACTTACTTATATTTTTTATACGCAGGCATAACCTATGTATGAATAATGTAATACCGAAAGTTCACAAGTCAAAGCGTTATTTTGCAATAAGTATTTTAAAGTCGTAGCTCTTCGTAACCATTGTTCGCTGCTACCGTTTTCAATTTAATTTAATATATTTTCTTTCAAAGTTTAAAATTAGGAATGTGAAATATGGTCGCTTTTCCAAACATTAAATTTATGGAACATAATATGGCTTTTCAAACTTTTAACACAGACCTAAATATTATAACAAAAAGAGACAACACAGCAATGTGCTTTCTTTATCTACGCGTTATCTGCGGAGGAAATGTGAACACTTAGTGACGCAGTCAAAGAGTTTTTAGAGAATTTAATTTAAATTTAAATTATGTGCACAACAACACGAATACGGATGTTGAACCAAAAAAAGGTGATTATCGACGTTTTCTCTGGTTATTTTTTATGGCTTATTTTTTTCCAGGCGACTAACAACTTAAAGGGCGGCTAACTATTTACAACTAAAACAATAACTTGACAGCGATAAAATATTTTGACAATAATTATAATGAGCTTCAAACGCAAGGTTTTAGAGGTACTATAAATAATGTTATGGCGACTAATATTAACAGTGGGGTGACAAAGATTGTATTTTAACAACTAGTGAAAAGAAAAAGGAGAGGGCGTTTGGGGGAAGTTCTTTAAAAAACAATTACTGGGTCGTGTCGATGCGATGGCGTTTTTTTGCGCAATGGAAAGGGGAGGGCGTTTGGGGAAAGTTCTTTTATAAAACATAACGGAGTCGTGTCGATACGATGACGTTTTATATTGCAGTTCTGACTGTTGTTTCTTTATTTATTATTTGATTATAATTTTAAAGATATATGACAGAAACAATTTTATAATTTAGGAATGCCCATTTTCTATTTTTTATCCGCCGTAAAGTTTCCGCTTAAATTCAGTTGCCAAAACAAAAACTCGATGCTAGTTTAAATTACACAAAGCTTACAACTGATTTTTAAGCTGCCTGCTACTTTTTTCTTAATACTATCCTTCTCAGCAGCTGCCAACCTACTATTTTTGATACCCACTTTAATGTTTTTCTAATCCCTAATTCAGATTAATGTCTCGCCGCGTTAAATACATGCCATTTTTCTTTACATTTTAGTGGCATAATTGGTGTAGCAAGAGGGGGGGGGGCTAGAATATTAATTGTTCACGTACAATTAATAAGATAAATCTACAATAATCTACATATTTTGTTTGTCGTGAAATTTCTCTTGAAAGTCGTGTTGATCGATTTCGCGTCTATGAACAGTTTTCAAATTATGTATATAAGTGGCAGTCGGATAACGAAGTGATCCTATAGGGGTTCCTTTTTTCTTTTTGAGGTACGGAACTCTAAAAATCAGTTAAATAACTATAGTCTGACATCAATTATACATTGAAGGAGATTTACTTGGTTAAGGAACAATAAAAAAATAAGCTTTACCAGAGTATCGCTTGTAACCAACGTTTCGAAAAATATATTTTCATCTTCCGGGCCTCAATGCAAGTTAAGATGGTAAATTGTGCAAATTATTGTAATATACATGAGCATTTAAATTATGAATTTCAACAGTTTTTTTTTTAAATTATGTATATAAGTGGCAGTTGGTAATGGTAGGTAGAGTTGAAAATTTGCCCCCCTCCCTAAGATAAAACTGTTGCTACGCCTATGAGTGGCATCTAAAAATATACTAGAATATCTTCAAAAAAAAAATAAGTTTATAAAATGTGAAAACTTACTGTGGATTATAAAATTGTTTAAATATTTCAACATTGACTCAATATAATTTACTATAATGTGACAAAACTTGCGTCATCATAAATCTTGCTGTTTTCTCGTTTGACCTATACCCATCGTTACAATCTACGCCCGAAACTTCCAATCCCGCCTTCCCCTAAGTGTTGTGACAGTTTTTATTATATTGTACAATTAAAAAAACTCCGGGTCGCAGTGCGAAACCCTGCCGACATATAGTGTATTTGCTTTTATAAGCAGTGTGGCTCTATTATATGAACTTAACTTTGTTTTTGGACAAAATAAAAAAAATTACCCCTTAATACAACCCTTAAAACATTTTTTTACTTAATTTCAATACTACATATCAATTCAACATCTGTACCAAATTATATACACTCTTCAGTATGTAAAATCCATATCAGAAACTTGTGTTTTCATAAAATTTGTAAGTCCGGTCCTGTCGGGCCGATTTTATTAAAATTTTAGCAGCACATTTTAATAATTACTAAAGGGTTAAATTTCAAATTTGAAATGGTTCCGAAAATTTTTTCGGTATTTTTGGGCCCGAAAACTTTTTTCAACCCCTAAATACCACCCTTAACATGGCCCGATTGGGCCCATTTTAAATAGGCTTCGTGCGGTGATGGATTTCAACATGTGGTCCAAATTTCGTTAAAATCAATTAACTCCTTCGAAAGTTATAGCCCGCACATATATATATATATATATATATAAATATATATATATATATATATATATATATATATATATATATATATATATATATATATTATAGGACCGAATCCTCTCGGAACTATTTATTGCCACGGCTAGCCTTTTCACCGTTCATCTGACACAACACTCGGGAGACGTGAAAAAAGATTTTTCATGCAGGCAATGTACCGGCCTACTCGTTCGTCAGGACCTTGAATACGATTCTGAATTTCCTGCCACAGTTCGTCTTCATACCCAATAGGTAAAAATTCGGCTTTTAGTTGAGTGGACAATTCATCCCAAGAGTGAATGGTATTGCGGACAGACCGGAACCAAATTAACGCGGAGCCTTCCAGAATGTCGCTAGCGGCATGAAACAGTGCATCCTTAGATACTCCACGAGAGATACGTAGCTCTTCAATCTTCTCAAGCACGTCAGTTAAGCTTAAACCAGCTTCATCTCCCGAAAATTTGATACCCCATTTATACACGGGTATTTGCAGTTGAGGCGAAGTCGAAATCGGCGGGGAGTCGGGTAGCGAGATTGTAGAATCGTTGCACGGCGTAGAACATTGCAAACCACGTGAGCTTAATTCTTCGTCCAAAGCTAAAGCATTTTCGATTAGCGTCGTGACGTCCGAAATCAGTGACGTTGTAGTAGCACGAGGCATAAGGCGTCGAGTTCGACTAATCAAATGTAAGATGCGAGCGTCCAAAATATTGAAAGTGGAGCTGTCGATGGAGTCAGAAAAATTTTGTACTTGAGTGCGAAGTTCAATAATTTTCTTGCGACAGACAGTTATTTCGGCGGAGACGTCTAAAGTTACATCTGGAAAGTCCAAGTCTGCGTTTTGTTTCATTAGTGTAGCTAATGAAGTTCGTAGTAACGTTAAGTTCATGTGTTCAATCCCTTGGACGTGACGCAATCTCAATTCGTAGATCAATTCCTCACGAGTTAATCCCATTAACGACATCTTTACGAAAGTTAGTTTGACGCGACGGAATCAAAAATTTTACGAAAACAGTAGGAACTACCCTTTACACGAAGTAGCTAAGCGACCAAAAATTTCTTTATAGCGAAATTTTCTAAACGTAAACAGAAATAAAATTTCCCAAAGAAAACGTAACGAAATCACAGTTCAAACGAACTGCCCCAGACGAAACCAAAATCAATTCGTTTATTAGTTTCACAAATATGACCACAATTCAAGTTATCATGCGCAGACGAAAACGATATAATTATCACACGAAGTCGTTAGAGAGCGGAACAAAAAAACGAAGGGCGAATTTAGATGCGCGAACTACGAAAAACGAAAGGCCCCACGTTGTGAGCGCGAGTTTATAGGACCGAATCCTCTCGGAACTATTTATTGCCACGGCTAGCCTTTTCAGCGGGGCGAGTCGTAGGTCGGTTAAGTTAGACAAGTACAAGTAGTTTACCGCAACGTTGGAAGCGAAGGACTTACCTTTTGATGTTTATAAAAACCAAGATGGTCAGCTGACCCAAAGGGTCGTGTTTTAGCTGTAAAGTCAATGAGGGCGCCAGTACAGAACCAATCTTGTTAAGCAATCTCACGACGCTGCACACGCCTGTAAGAAAAGCCAGGGTCCTAACTTCCGAAATAAAACGCTTGAAGTAGTTTAAGAAAAATATAAACAAATATTTAATACTGAAAATTATTATTGAACAACTTTTACATGCATTTAAATTTAACAACAATTAATGTTCACTCTCAATGAGGGTTGACGGGAAGACAGAAGGCCCTTAATAAAATATGTAATATACAATATAAAGTGAATTTCAAACAACAGGTCATTGACCCCAACAAGTAAGATAAAATTGATAACTATAAATATCGGACTGAAGGTCCACACAATCTGATCGTTAGATCTACAAGCAATCGCGACGAACAATATTTAATAATTGCAATTATAGAAAACCAAATGCGATAATTTACCAATAATGGTCAAGCGCAGCAATCAAATTTAAAGTTGACTAAAACGGAAACACAATTAAACTGTTTGCCAAGAAACGTGATACATAAATACAAAATTTACACAATTCAATTCATAGTCGTTATAGACTACCAAAATTTAGCACAGAAAAATCTGCCAGGAGACGCTAAACATAATTATCATAATTTACCTAGAATAGAATTTATAAATGTTCTAAAAGCGTAGACAAAACATAAACTACAAGTTTACCAACGCTAACATAGCTTTTCAAGCTACCTAAAGTCAACACAGTGAATACTGCCAAATCGTTAGCCAATCTAGGATTGTCTAAAATCGTTTAAACGTAACATAAACATTAAGTTTACCAAAAGCTAACATAGCATTCAAGCTACCAAGTGAACACAGTGAATACTGCCAAATCGTTAGCCAATCTAGGATTGTCTAAAATCGTTGAACGTAACGTAAACATTAAGTTTACCAAAAGTTAACATAGCATTCCAAGCTACCAAGTTGACACAGTCCGAGATTGTTAACGATTAATCAATAATCAACACAAGGGCATCTCAACTGACGTGAGATACCGGTATTTCGAAATATCATTACTATAAAAAATCTTATTCACTAAAAATATATCCGTTATAGAGGACAATTTATCAGCTAAAAGTATTAGACGACAATAACCATGTATTAAAGCTAGCAATAACAACGCGAGTAACCAGCTCAAGAAATCGCCAATTTGTACAGTAACTAAACAACTTTTCTTAACTGATTAATTGTCCAATGTGTACAACAATTTACAAATTAACGTTGGCAAAAAGGTTAACAGTTTTTTAAATTTAACAAATTAAAAGCATTTAAACAAACACAGCACGACTCAGAAACCGCGACACTTTCATGACATCAAATTATTGGCACTTTATTTTGTAAACATAGTCTGACACTTGTAAGTTGAGGTTAAAAGCAAATGAGCTGCGCGGAATCAGACAGTTTATGATACGGTGCGCATGTTCGGTGAAGCTACGACATACGTTGCAAATACGTTGAGATGCCGTTTTCATTCAAATAAGTGGTAATTATTTCTTAAAGGACGTATGTCGAATTGACATTCGCTAGAACGTTCATGAAGTGAACCCGTTTATAATAGATTTTTCGTATAATAAAATTCAAGTAGAAATTGCGTTTTATTTTCAAAATTAGACTTAAGTACACTGATTTGAGCTAGTAGATTTGCAAATAGGATTTACGCGGTAGCGTTTATGTAACACTATTACAATCGTGTAATCGGAACCGTGTTAAGATTTAACACCAAACCGAAAGTTAATTTCCAAATACCTGGTACGCCGGCCAGCGTCTGTAGTCGATTGAATGAGTCCTGGATCTTCTTCCAGGCGTGTAGAGCGTGAGATTGCAGAATTCGGGAACAGAAGAAATCAGGTCATGACAAGGTGACTCGCCACAAGACCAAAATGGCTGAGTGATTTTCAATTCCAAGTACCCAAATGTAAAAGCAGCAATCCGGGCCCAAAGCACCTTTCACAAGCTGGAAACAGCATCCACGAACAACACAAACGTCCAGCGCAAAATATTTTCGCGATTTGAAAACACCACGGCTCTAAATACTCAAATCAGTTGAACACGCGGTTTCTATTGCTACGTTGATCACTTCTTAAAATATCACGTAAAACAGGAACGATAACTTTAGCAAAACACTTTTCAATATTAACGTAAGTTAGCGGCGACGTTAGAATCCAATTTTTCGTATCGTATTTTTCAAAAAAAATCAAATCAAAAAAAACTCAGTTTCAACCTACATCCGTTCGTGTCCGCAGTCTCGTGAGCTCTCCTTTTTTTTTTTTGTAGCGTGTTACGGCTTCATCCATCCTAAAGCCCGGTTTACACTTTACTTTTTTCTTTTTTATGCAATTTTCGTTCTTTAAGTTAAATAATGATTTCAGGTTTTCTAAAGCTTGTGGATTTGAAATTTCAAAAAGGGGGGCCCTCTTTACGACTATATATAGCTTGCTACACACCCCCCCTTCCTCAAAAAAAGAAAAGGACGAAGTCATTTTCTTTTAATCAAAGAGTTCGAACATCGAGTCATCGCTATCAAAAGCGGCCTGATCGGGTTGATCCGCCGGTTTCGTTTCGTCTTCATCTGAATTTCGTTGAGTATCAGAAGACTTTTCGTCGCTGTCGCCTTTGTCAGGTTTCAAATCCTTGACATGCCATCTTCCAATGAGCTGACCCTCATCGTTAGCCAGTTCATATACAAGGGGGGAAATTTTCGCGGTTACAGTGCACGGTACATAGCGTGGTGCAAGTTTGGCGGAAAAACCATGTGCTCCACTCGACAAAACATGATGTCGTTTCCAGACACGCTGACCAAC
This sequence comes from Xanthostigma xanthostigma, assembly GCA_963575645.1. NCBI lineage: Eukaryota > Metazoa > Arthropoda > Insecta > Raphidioptera > Raphidiidae > Xanthostigma > Xanthostigma xanthostigma. The sequence goes on from OY754465.1 coordinate 21,701,467, forward strand.
TTCATAGTTGTCAGTGGGACGTTTTCGCTGATTGTATCCAGCAGCTTGACGTTGATAAGCCTCAGCCAGTCGTCGTCGCACGTCTTGATAAATGGCCGGATGCTCTTGCATCTGATGAGCGTAAAAGTCACATGACCAATCTAGATCCACAATATCGTGTTGATTTAATTCACCGTAATAACGACCGTCTATAGGTACGAAGCGGCCAAAGTTCAAAAAGCAAGGGACAAAGCCAGTGCTGTCGTGCACAGCTGTGCGTAAAGCATAAGCGATTTTCGGGAGTTCTAGGTTCCATTGATGATGGTTCGCGTCCGTGAGATAACACCGAATCGCAGTGCCAATGGTGCGGTTTACTCGTTCGACAAAGTTAGCTTGTGCGTGATAACGCGCTGTGAACCAGGCTTTAACATGGTATTTGTCCAGCAGTTGTTTTACATCATTACACGTGAATTCGGTGCCGTTGTCGCATAAAAAGATTTGAGGAGCTCCAAACATCAGAAAAACTTCGTCTTCCAGGAAACGAGCAATAGATTGACCATTAGCTTTCTTGAGCGGTTTCAATAATACGAACTTCGAAAACCAGTCGACGACTACGAGAATGTAGCAAAATCCGTCTTTAGTTTTTGGAAGCGGTCCGACTATATCAGCACCCACCAATTGCCAAGGATACTTTATCTTCTTCGGTTGTCCCATGAATCCGGGTCTCGCAATATTACGCATCTTTTGTGCAGCACATTTTTGACATTTCGATACAAAACGGGATACGTCGCACCTCATCTTAGGCCAATAGTAGTGTTCTGAAAGTCGATATAAAGTTTTCGCCATACCTAGGTGACCGGCGGTTGGAGGAGAATGACAATCGCAGAGAAGTTGAAATCGCGCGGGTTTCGGCACTACTTGTTTCCATTCGCTTTGATTTAAGCCTTGATTGAAGTTCGGTCGCAACAATTTGAAGAGACGTCCATCGGTGACTCGCCAATTAGCATATTCGCGTGGTGACTGGGTCACAGATATAACCATACGTTGGTACCACGGATCACTAGAACAGACCTCATCGGAAAAGTTGAGAACAGAAATTTGAAGCGGAGAGCGCGAAAGAGCGTCGGGAACTATGTTCAGAGAACCTTTTCTATGTACGAATTCGATGTCATATTGCTGAATTTTCAAAGCCCAGCGAGCAAGACGTCCACACGGATCTTTAATATTTTTTAACCATAGTAATGAGTGGTGGTCGGTGAGAATTGTGAAGCGAGCGCCTTCCACGTAGGGTCGAAACTTTTCTATGCCGAATAAAACCGCCAAACATTCTTTTTCCGTGGTGGTGTACTTCTGCTCCATTGTCGTGAGAGTCCGACTGGCAAAAGCGATTGGAATGTCCACAGAATCAGAGTTTGTCTGCGTCAGCACGCAGCCAAGACCTCGATCGGAAGCGTCGCACTGTATAGTGAATGGTTTAGTAAAGTCCGGGTTAGCAAGGACCGGAGACGATATCAAAGCTTGTTTAATAGCGCGAAAGGATGCGTCAGCTTGTTCTGACCAAGTTATCGGTTGGCCCTTTTTTCGTTTTTTAATCAATTCAGTTATCGGAGCGGTGAGCGAAGAAAAATGCGGTATAAAACGTCTATACCAAGAGCATAATCCAATGAAACGTTTTACCTCAGTGGTAGTAGTGGGACGCGCGTACTCAACCATGGCTGAAACTTTAGCGGGATCGGTACGAAGACCTAAACGATCAATCACAAAGCCTAGAAACTTTAACGAAGAACGGCAAAGTTCACATTTTGAAATGTTGACGGTTAAGCCGGCTTTAGCGAAGCGATGTTGTACCTCGAGCAGGACTTCGAGATGCTTTGCAAAATTCGGAGTGGCAATGATGATGTCGTCTAAGTAAACGAACACGAACGGTTCGAGTTCGGGACCAAGAATGCGGTCCATCAAGCGTTGTTGGGTTTGGGGAGCGTTGCGCAGCCCGAACGGCATTACATTGAATTCGAAAAGACCGCGTCCAGGAACTGAAAATGCGGTTTTTTCAGCGGAGTCGGATGATAGAGGAATTTGCCAGAATGCAGATTTTAAATCGATGCTAGTTAAAAACTGCGCACCTGAAAGCATACTCAGGATTTGATCTACACGTGGAAGCGGATACGCATCGGGTTTAGTTACAGCGTTTAGTTGACGACCGTCAAAACAAAATCGGAGCTCTCCATTTGATTTCTTGACAAGTAAAACAGGGGACGACCAAGGGCTGTGAGATGGTTTAACCACTTTTAGATCCAACATATGATCAAGTTCCTTGTTCAGGTGTTGCATCATGTACGGTGAGAGCGGATATTGACGTTGTTTTAAAGGTCGAGCGTCGCCGGTATCTATTCGATGTTCCAATACATTAGTTCGTCCAAGAGCTTCACCATCTTTCCAGGAAAGTGCGTTGAATTTTTCAATCACTGCAGTGAGCTGATTTTGTTGCGTATCTGATAAATCGGATCGTTCGTTGATAACGTTGATGATCTGAACGGGGTTCGAAGAAGCAGTAGGTTTCGACACTGAGTAAGCGTTAGCACGAAAGTCAAAAGTGAAATCAAAACTTTTTATAAAGTCCATACCTAGAATTAGAGGTACCTGTAAGGACGGAACAACTAAAACATCAAATAAGCGAAGAATTCCATTTACTTCGATCGGTAGTCTGACAAAGCCGGTTACACGCTGAATAGCGCCATCTGCTGTCGTCAAATCAACATTTGTTTTCGACAGTTTCAAAGAAAACATCTCTAATAAAACGAGACCAGAATTACCTAAAACAGAGCGGTTAGCACCAGTATCGACTAGTGAAAGTACGGATTGGTTATAAACGTTGACGGTTATATATGGACGGTTATCGCCGTGACGGGACGCAAAAGCGGGGCAAACACGAGGCCCAGAATAGGGTAATTGAGTAATAGGAGTAATAGAAGACGCGGATTGTTGAGCGCGGCACGATGAGTCACCCGAGCGAGTTTGTAAGTTCGGAAAAGTAGGTGGCTCACGGCCAGACGAGGGAAATATTACGCGAGAGCGGTAAAGTTTAGTGCGCGTTTTAAATAAGGACGCGGCGTTGGACGTAAATCGGAGATGAGGCGAATCTTCCACATAAGAAGATTTAGTTTTCGTTGAGCAGAAGTCGCGAACGGTTCGAAGCCACCGTTTCCAGGAAATAAGATCGGGTGTAATACGTGTTGGAATCTGAGAAGCAGGGCATAGACAGCGATTCCGAACTAGTTTACGCCTTTGTAGTTTGTCGACGGCGCTTGAGTACAGTTCTTCACAAAGTGACCTCTGTCGCCACAGCGGTAGCAAAACATTTGTTTAGCAACAGTGCATTCGTTGTAACGGTGACCGGACTGTTGGCAGTTCCAACACTTGATAGCGGACGTGACAACTACAGTAGGAGCTGGTACGGAAGTTGAAGTTAACGGTTGCGTTTTGGTCGTTTCGACAGGAGTGGAAGCAGAAAGCTGAGCTGCTTTAGCTGAAGTATCACGGCGGTTAATCTTAGTCGGAGTAATGGACGCGGAAGCTTGATAAGCGAAAGTCGGTTCTAGGGGTCGGGTTACCGGAAGTTGAGCCATCGCGTTACGAGTAGCGTGGTGGCGGTTTTGTTCAAGACGCTTACAAATTTTAGATAATTCGTCGATTGAATTTACTTCAAAAGCACCGAGGTGTTCCAGGAAGTAGGGAGCGAGATTACGTTGTATGATGTGTAGACACCGTTCATCTGACACAACACTCGGGAGACGTGAAAAAAGATTTTTCATGCAGGCAATGTACCGGCCTACTCGTTCGTCAGGACCTTGAATACGATTCTGAATTTCCTGCCACAGTTCGTCTTCATACCCAATAGGTAAAAATTCGGCTTTTAGTTGAGTGGACAATTCATCCCAAGAGTGAATGGTATTGCGGACAGACCGGAACCAAATTAACGCGGAGCCTTCCAGAATGTCGCTAGCGGCATGAAACAGTGCATCCTTAGATACTCCACGAGAGATACGTAGCTCTTCAATCTTCTCAAGCACGTCAGTTAAGCTTAAACCAGCTTCATCTCCCGAAAATTTGATACCCCATTTATACACGGGTATTTGCAGTTGAGGCGAAGTCGAAATCGGCGGGGAGTCGGGTAGCGAGATTGTAGAATCGTTGCACGGCGTAGAACATTGCAAACCACGTGAGCTTAATTCTTCGTCCAAAGCTAAAGCATTTTCGATTAGCGTCGTGACGTCCGAAATCAGTGACGTTGTAGTAGCACGAGGCATAAGGCGTCGAGTTCGACTAATCAAATGTAAGATGCGAGCGTCCAAAATATTGAAAGTGGAGCTGTCGATGGAGTCAGAAAAATTTTGTACTTGAGTGCGAAGTTCAATAATTTTCTTGCGACAGACAGTTATTTCGGCGGAGACGTCTAAAGTTACATCTGGAAAGTCCAAGTCTGCGTTTTGTTTCATTAGTGTAGCTAATGAAGTTCGTAGTAACGTTAAGTTCATGTGTTCAATCCCTTGGACGTGACGCAATCTCAATTCGTAGATCAATTCCTCACGAGTTAATCCCATTAACGACATCTTTACGAAAGTTAGTTTGACGCGACGGAATCAAAAATTTTACGAAAACAGTAGGAACTACCCTTTACACGAAGTAGCTAAGCGACCAAAAATTTCTTTATAGCGAAATTTTCTAAACGTAAACAGAAATAAAATTTCCCAAAGAAAACGTAACGAAATCACAGTTCAAACGAACTGCCCCAGACGAAACCAAAATCAATTCGTTTATTAGTTTCACAAATATGACCACAATTCAAGTTATCATGCGCAGACGAAAACGATATAATTATCACACGAAGTCGTTAGAGAGCGGAACAAAAAAACGAAGGGCGAATTTAGATGCGCGAACTACGAAAAACGAAAGGCCCCACGTTGTGAGCGCGAGTTTATAGGACCGAATCCTCTCGGAACTATTTATTGCCACGGCTAGCCTTTTCAGCGGGGCGAGTCGTAGGTCGGTTAAGTTAGACAAGTACAAGTAGTTTACCGCAACGTTGGAAGCGAAGGACTTACCTTTTGATGTTTATAAAAACCAAGATGGTCAGCTGACCCAAAGGGTCGTGTTTTAGCTGTAAAGTCAATGAGGGCGCCAGTACAGAACCAATCTTGTTAAGCAATCTCACGACGCTGCACACGCCTGTAAGAAAAGCCAGGGTCCTAACTTCCGAAATAAAACGCTTGAAGTAGTTTAAGAAAAATATAAACAAATATTTAATACTGAAAATTATTATTGAACAACTTTTACATGCATTTAAATTTAACAACAATTAATGTTCACTCTCAATGAGGGTTGACGGGAAGACAGAAGGCCCTTAATAAAATATGTAATATACAATATAAAGTGAATTTCAAACAACAGGTCATTGACCCCAACAAGTAAGATAAAATTGATAACTATAAATATCGGACTGAAGGTCCACACAATCTGATCGTTAGATCTACAAGCAATCGCGACGAACAATATTTAATAATTGCAATTATAGAAAACCAAATGCGATAATTTACCAATAATGGTCAAGCGCAGCAATCAAATTTAAAGTTGACTAAAACGGAAACACAATTAAACTGTTTGCCAAGAAACGTGATACATAAATACAAAATTTACACAATTCAATTCATAGTCGTTATAGACTACCAAAATTTAGCACAGAAAAATCTGCCAGGAGACGCTAAACATAATTATCATAATTTACCTAGAATAGAATTTATAAATGTTCTAAAAGCGTAGACAAAACATAAACTACAAGTTTACCAACGCTAACATAGCTTTTCAAGCTACCTAAAGTCAACACAGTGAATACTGCCAAATCGTTAGCCAATCTAGGATTGTCTAAAATCGTTTAAACGTAACATAAACATTAAGTTTACCAAAAGCTAACATAGCATTCAAGCTACCAAGTGAACACAGTGAATACTGCCAAATCGTTAGCCAATCTAGGATTGTCTAAAATCGTTGAACGTAACGTAAACATTAAGTTTACCAAAAGTTAACATAGCATTCCAAGCTACCAAGTTGACACAGTCCGAGATTGTTAACGATTAATCAATAATCAACACAAGGGCATCTCAACTGACGTGAGATACCGGTATTTCGAAATATCATTACTATAAAAAATCTTATTCACTAAAAATATATCCGTTATAGAGGACAATTTATCAGCTAAAAGTATTAGACGACAATAACCATGTATTAAAGCTAGCAATAACAACGCGAGTAACCAGCTCAAGAAATCGCCAATTTGTACAGTAACTAAACAACTTTTCTTAACTGATTAATTGTCCAATGTGTACAACAATTTACAAATTAACGTTGGCAAAAAGGTTAACAGTTTTTTAAATTTAACAAATTAAAAGCAGTTAAACAAACACAGCACGACTCAGAAACCGCGACACTTTCATGACATCAAATTATTGGCACTTTATTTTGTAAACATAGTCTGACACTTGTAAGTTGAGGTTAAAAGCAAATGAGCTGCGCGGAATCAGACAGTTTATGATACGGTGCGCATGTTCGGTGAAGCTACGACATACGTTGCAAATACGTTGAGATGCCGTTTTCATTCAAATAAGTGGTAATTATTTCTTAAAGGACGTATGTCGAATTGACATTCGCTAGAACGTTCATGAAGTGAACCCGTTTATAATAGATTTTTCGTATAATAAAATTCAAGTAGAAATTGCGTTTTATTTTCAAAATTAGACTTAAGTACACTGATTTGAGCTAGTAGATTTGCAAATAGGATTTACGCGGTAGCGTTTATGTAACACTATTACAATCGTGTAATCGGAACCGTGTTAAGATTTAACACCAAACCGAAAGTTAATTTCCAAATACCTGGTACGCCGGCCAGCGTCTGTAGTCGATTGAATGAGTCCTGGATCTTCTTCCAGGCGTGTAGAGCGTGAGATTGCAGAATTCGGGAACAGAAGAAATCAGGTCATGACAAGGTGACTCGCCACAAGACCAAAATGGCTGAGTGATTTTCAATTCCAAGTACCCAAATGTAAAAGCAGCAATCCGGGCCCAAAGCACCTTTCACAAGCTGGAAACAGCATCCACGAACAACACAAACGTCCAGCGCAAAATATTTTCGCGATTTGAAAACACCACGGCTCTAAATACTCAAATCAGTTGAACACGCGGTTTCTATTGCTACGTTGATCACTTCTTAAAATATCACGTAAAACAGGAACGATAACTTTAGCAAAACACTTTTCAATATTAACGTAAGTTAGCGGCGACGTTAGAATCCAATTTTTCGTATCGTATTTTTCAAAAAAAATCAAATCAAAAAAAACTCAGTTTCAACCTACATCCGTTCGTGTCCGCAGTCTCGTGAGCTCTCCTTTTTTTTTTTTGTAGCGTGTTACGGCTTCATCCATCCTAAAGCCCGGTTTACACTTTACTTTTTTCTTTTTTATGCAATTTTCGTTCTTTAAGTTAAATAATGATTTCAGGTTTTCTAAAGCTTGTGGATTTGAAATTTCAAAAAGGGGGGCCCTCTTTACGACTATATATAGCTTGCTACAATATATATATACATATATATATAAACATTTCCAAAAATGGTGCCAAACTTCTTAGAAAGTTATGAAACGTCGAGAAATTTTGGTCCGACCCCTAGGTCCCGCCATCCGACCGACGCCAATAGTGTAAGTGCCTTATGGCAAATACACTAACAAGAGACGATGTGTCTCTCGTATAATGTTTAGCATGGACAAAACAATAATGTTAAGTTATTGGCCGTGTTTCTTGTAACAATACAATTAAAGTAGTTACTGTTGTCCAGAATAAGTTTGTACTTCTGTTTATGTAATAATAAGTGTACACAAATACACATATGCTTACGAATTACGTAATATGTACATTGTATCTGCATAAGTACAACATATTATGTAGTATGTACTCCGTTCGACTAGTGCGTACCTAAGTTGTATAATAAAGGCATGGGAAACGTTTTCAATTTAGGGACATTTTGTTTTTAATTAACGGGAGTTGGCTTGTCACCAGGAAAACCGCAGCCTCTTAGGTTTATTGTGCTATCTTCCAATCTCTTAGGTCACTCGAACCAATATCCTCGTTCCTTGCATTAGCTTCTGCAGTCCTTGGACTTATTCTGGACTTATTCTAATGGGTTGTCCGATAAGTTCTTGCCGTTTTTTTAAATTAAAAAATTAGCGATCGAAATGAAATTTTTTGGTATAATGTTTTGTGTTATCCGAAAGAGAATTTTTCGCTCTACAAGAAAGTCTATTTAGTTTTTTTGTTTGGATTCATTTTTGTTAATTTTTAGAGCATTTAAATGGAGTGTCAAGTCGACAAAAACGAGCATTTTCGACACCACCTTCTTTTTGCGTTTAACCGAGGTGCCAAAGCCATGGAAGCTGCTAGAGAGATTTGTGCCGTATACGGAGAGGGTGCCATAGCTGAAAGAAAAACAAGCGACCCCGCGAGCGAAGCAAGATCTTCATGCACGGAAGACAATGCTGTGTGTATTAATTTAAAAAAACGGCAAGAACTTATCGGACAACCCGTACATTGTCCATAAATTATCTGTCTTCTACAATCTGTCAGGAGGCCTACCACGAGACGAAGATTGTTCCTACTGAGTTGTAGTAGTTCTTCATTCATCTTTCGGGATGGCCCTTTAATAAAAGTCTTGCCATGTGGCTGCCCGGATTCCAGTATGTCTTGTGTTGATTTTTAATCCATTCCCTTAATTTAGGGACATATTCAAACCAAAGGTGTATTGAAAACGCGCGATTTGGGATGAATACCTTCTTAGTGGGTGCTAATGTCATAAAATGACCTTTTGGTAAAAATTTCAAGTCAATAGCTTCAAAGGTTTAATCTGGGCGTTGATCAATAGATCAGTTAAAACATTTCTTTTTATATTTATATATGATAAAGATATAAGGTTTGTAAGTTTGAATGTAGGAGGTAATTTCCGAAACTACTCATCCGATTAGAAAATTTTTTCACTAATATTTAGAATCGACACAGGCTATATGTTATCTCGTTAAAATAAAAGCGCTTTTCGTGGAGACTAATTTTCCAACGTAAGTCAACGAAAAAACGGTGGCAAACTACAAATTCGAGGGAAGCCGGACTGGGACGCTGGTACTATATACAAAGCTTTTTTGTCCAAGAACTTTCAGCGGCTTTTATTTGACCAGTTTTTTTATATTTTTTTTAATTAATCGTTTAAATAGTTGCCATTTTTCAATGTTTAAGATTTATAGACTTGGTCCAATCGACATATGTAGCCGATATAGTAAACACTAAATTATAAATTTGAGATGTCGAATGATTTTTGGGTCTCCTGTAAATTTTTCAAAATGTTGCTTAGATTTTTTTGGACATTAACCATCGATTAGAAAAATTAGAAATTAGAAAAATAACCTACTATCTCAAATTCACCTGACAACTAATTTGTCGATAAATGCGAATTGTGGCCACTGTGTGACTACACGCAATCGTGCACAAAGTCTATAAACCGCCGCAACATTGTAGGCTGTTCTAAACCATTAATATACCTCTTGTTGCTAGACACTGTTGGTCCGCAGAAAAAAAGCCTCGCAGGCCACAGTTTATCCAGGACTGTCGCGAACGACGTTTTACATTTCCACACAAGTCTGGCTCATTTGGTGATACGAAACTAGTGTAATGAACTAAAGGAGATGCTGTTTTGGGGGTTAATTTCAGTCAATTACCGCGTTCATGCTCGTACAATGTTACCATAAAACAGTAGATAAGTATTATTACCTGCCGTCACGAAAATAATGACGCCCTGCTCTACTTTCTATACAAGTTGTTCCGAAATATCTACAAATTTGCATTTTTTACATTTCAGGTTCTTTAAAGTTATGAAAGAAAATGCGTTTTGTAAAATATTTATATTTATTAAAGTACAGTGTAAACTCTTTATAACGTCCTTCGTTATAACGAAAAACTCCCTATAACGTCGAAATTTTTACGATTTGGTTGGTTTACCTTAAAACCTATACATTAATACCCTCTTTATAACGAAAAAATATGTTCATATTTAGGCGTCAGCAAATGTTTACAGACATAAAGAGGACCATTCTGAACCATCACCATCTATTCAACAAGCACTTGATGACGCCAAACTATAAGTATATGTGTTTGGAATAAATTAATTTTGTGAAAATTGGTTATTTTTCTTTCTTCCCTCCATATAACGAAAATTCTTTATAACGAAAAAAATGTTCGGTCTCTTAAAATTTGTTATAAAGAGATTATACAGTACATTGAAGATTATTGTTAATTTGGTTGTTTTTCTTTCTTCACTCCATATAACGGTAACTCTCTATAACGATAAAAAATGCTCGGTCCCTTGAGTTTCGTTATAAAGAGTTTACACTGTAGTTAACCGAATTGAAAAACTCTAGTTGACAATTGTGTCTGAATAAAATAGCACATTTTGAATTTCTACAATTTTAGAGCTCAAAAATACAAAAATTATATTAAAAAATTATTATATGTACTTATTATTATTATTATACTTACCTTTATATTTTTATTTTTAGTTCAGTGTAAATAGCCTAAGTTGCTGCACACTGTTTTTTAAATAAAAAAAAAAAAAAAAAAATTAATTGAAAAATTCGAATTTTATTTTAAACACAACGTTTATTCCGGTTACGATTCTAGTCAGAGCGAGTCTTGATCTACACAAAAAAAAGAACCACCAATAGAAACAAATGAGACGAATAGTCGTGAATTTATCGTTAATTAATTTCAAGCGATAATTCGTCCTTATTGAAAAACAGTCTATTTTCTGAGCAGACGAGGACATACCATGTTTTTTAATTTTATATTGTTATAAATAATGTACAGTAGGTATGGACACCAATAAGGTGGTACATTGGATATTTACAAATGAATGGATCAGAATGAATCGTGACCACATTTATTATTGATTTATATAACGTTTTCAGGATAATTTTGAAAATGTTAAAGTTTTGCAATTCACTTCTTTCCTAAGGCCGCTACACACGAGGGCAGTTTTGTCGCTAGATTCGCTGCTAAGTTTTAATCGTGCTGTTACGCTAAATTTTGTAAGGGTTTGTTTGTATTTACTTCACACGATGCGTGTTTCAAAGCCGGATTTGTCGATGGTTTTGTTCTAATGACAACAAAAATGGACGATAACTCGATTACAGCAAAAGTTGATCGTCGAAGGCGAATCACAATTATTACGTTTTTATTAATTTATTAACTGTAGGTATATTATTTTTTAAACTATAGACTGTCACAAATGACCAAAATAGACGCTATAATGCCACGTTTGTTAATGACGTTTGCCCATCTCGTCTACATGACAAGATACTGTTTTCTGATTGGTTCTAACCAAGAACGAAAAATAGCCCCGGTTCTAATTCTGAAATGCAGCCTGTGACCTAGCAACGGAGCCTGCAGTGATGTCATTTCCATCCTCGCAGCTAGCACGGAAGCCATTACAAGTCCCAGCAGCATTATCAGCGGCAAAACCAGTCTCGTGTACAGAGACCTTTATTCGTTAGATATTATTTTGTTATGACGCATTCTGATTCATTTATTTTGTTCCATTATTTTAGTAATGGAACAAAATAATCTTATCTGTTTACATACTGTATAACTATAGAACTCGAAAATAGGCGAGTACTAGGGAATTTTTTCGTTGATATGGTGTTTTCATAACCCATCTTTTACATATCCCCAGTTTAAACTAGGAAAAGTACTAAAAATCAAATAATAACAATGAAAACATCAACTGATGAGGATCCTGGACGTCAGTCGCCTTAAAAAATATGTACAATCAAAGTTGATATTTGATCGAAATTAATTTTAAAAATCAATTTAAATAAAATAATCGGGTCAAGTTGAATGAAGTAGATCTTGTATATACGATGTCGGTCAACTTTTCGACTTTTCTTTGATACTATCTGACGGCGAACCGCTTTAATTTTCTTGTTATTTTTACATATTTGAGGACTTTCGTGTTTCGCCACAATACAGTAAAAATAAGTATGTAATAAAATGATTTGATACATTCCGTACCTTATTTTTTACAGAGGGAATTGTAGCGTAGCTAACAAACTTTCCAACGATTTCATGTTGAAACGCAGTTCTATAAATATTCTAATCTACGGTTTGTATTTTTCTTTTCTTGTTTTACATAATAATGGCCTGTTGTGCACTTTGATAGTTAAAATTATTATATCCAACGAAAATGTCACAAATAATAGAATGACTAATTTTGACATTATTGGTGAAATCAACAATATTATGTGTTTTTTTTCAATTTTCCGAAATTATTTGCTATAATACGTGCCAAATCAACAATAAAATCATTAGACTATACCGTGGATGTATTTAATTTTTTTTCTTTAGAAATCATTTCAAAACGCATTTTTTTGTAACATACATCTATAACAATATTTTAATTACAATCGAATCTTTACGAGGAATAGCTTCAACTTAATAAATGTATATAAGTACCTAGAATGTTCGTCCAGTTTGATATTGTCTTTGCTATGAGTACTTACTTCCTTAAAAGATGGACAAGTGTAAGTAGAACTCGCGTCTTGGGGATTCCGCACCGTTAGAACAATTTTATATAAGTAGTTTACATTCATCGTGTAAGATGACGCCACTTTCACTTACTTTCGACATCTACATTGATTCAGATAGAAGTTTTAATTTTTACAGAAGAACCATTTTGAGGTTGTAGACCTAGTATTTAATATATTCATTTACACTTGATATCTCTATTCATTCCTGAGAAAAATGGTTTAACGGAACCTTAAAAATTATCTTTGTTACGTGATAATTCCACATAGAATTAGAAATTATTCTTTTTCTTTACTTGTGAAAGACCTTCGTTCGTGTCATATTTCCAGATTCTAGGTGAACGGGAAGTAATCCATAGGTTTCGATGAGTGAATCACTATCAAAAAACAGGCCAAATGCGAGTCGGACTCGCGCACTGAGGGTTCCGTACTAGCTTGTAGATATGTAAATAGTTTTTCCATCATGAGAATCGAGTCTCGAAGATTTTTTCCGCTTTTCCGTTGGAAAACTGTTGTCCCCATACATCGACATAGGTCGCGGTCAGTTTACCAACTGCAAATAAGTCATAATATATATTATATATATTTTTTTTTTTTTGGGATGTAACTACAAATATACGGTTTACGGATTTTTCCCTTTACTTGTGCTATAAGACATTGTATCTTGCCAAATTTCATGATTCTAAAGGTTTTTATTCCTTTGCGAGTGTCAAAATATGCGGCATAAATGGCCGTATTTTTTTATATCGTTGATTTAGAAGTTTGATTTTTTCACAGCTCCAAGGGATTGCAGACCTGAGTATTTGATATTAATTTCAACTTGATTCCTTTACGCGTTCTTGAAAAAAAAGGTCTTGACAGACATACAGGCGGATAACGAAGTGACCCTATAAGGGTTCCTTTCTTTCCTCTTGAGGTACGGAACCCTAAAAATACATTTTTTTAAATCTTTTTATTACATCGAGTTAGAAGTTTGATTTTTTTACGGTATTATACGGTTATACAACCTAGTATTTGGTATCAATTTCAACTTTAAATTACAAAAATTTCTTTTCTTATCATTTTGAAGCTCGGAACCCTTAAAATATATGAAAATTTTATTTAAAATCATAAATGCTAACGTATTTTTCACGGTACCAACTAATACAATTTTGAATTTCGGAGTGTTAATTATTTTCTTTACAAAATGCAAATAAAGTCTGCCATATTTTATTATTGATTAGTCTGTGATACAGTTATTAACAATCTCATTTTAAAGGTTGAAATTTGAACTTACGTAACTCTGTGAAATATGGTTGTATGAACTGAAGTGTTGTCACTAAGCTGTAAAATACAAAGTTTATAGTTTGCGTGTTAAAATTGAGTTTTTTTCTTTTTCATTTAATGAAACTAACTTTGTTTAATCAATAAAAAAAACATGTGTGAGACTTACGTATAATCTAATTATGCTAATAAATAAAATTATAACAGAATTTCTGTATAAAATTTTGTTTGCATTGGGGTTTTTAAAAGTTATCGTTAAAAAACGTTAGAACACGTTTTCCGATTTTTTGTCCATTCGTCTGCCTACCTGTCTGTATATTTGTAATAATAAATTATTATCACGGTACCTCTATTCATAACTTTGTCGTCTTAAAAGTTTAAAAGCTCATTTGTATGAGATCTAGGAATAGGAGAACTCGTTTTCAGAATTAGATATATTCTGAAAACGGGTTCTCCTATTCCGAAGTCACAGGAAGAACTACATTATATTTCCTTAAAACCAGCCCGAGACAGTTTTTTACTAGTGATTGAAGAAGGCAATTTGTAGTGTTGCATAACTCTTACAAATATCGGGTACAGACGTTTTGAATTTTTTTTAACATGACTGCAAAAAAGAAGGGGTATGATTATAGTGCAGTAAAAAAAAGTCGCGAAAATCAGCTTTTTAATAAATATCTCGCTTCCTTTGCCTCAAATTGTATTTGTGTTTTTTTATAAAAGTTGTAGAGTATAAAGTTCTCTAGAAATTTTGTCTTAAACAATTTTTTATACGTTTAACCGTTTTAAAAATATTTTCTTAATTTCTGTCCTACTGAAAATACTATTATCCTTAATAAAAATATTATTAAAATATATTTAAAATAATTCACTTAATTACTTCATTATTTATATGAAAAAGGTAAATGACTATTCGATTTACAAGTAATATTTTTAAATATAATGTGTTAATGTATTAAGTAACTACCATATAAAAAATTGCTCAAGACAAAATTTGTAGAGAATTTTATGCCCTAAGACTTTTATAATAAGTTATACAAATACGATTTGAGGCAAAGGAAGCGGGACAATTGCAAAAAAGTGATTTTCACGACCTTTGACCTTGAATACCTAAGGACGCTCACACTTGACCTCATGAGACTTTTGAGACAACATTTAGAATGCTAAAATAAAGGTTTATACAAATATTTAGATTATTCCGTTTCATTCCGAGGTGAAACCCTGAAATGACTGGACTATTAGTGAATAAACTCATTTCGAGATTTAGAGAAATTATGCAATGTTTAAAGTGCTCTTAATAAAATAGTAATTTTTAATGTGTTTTAATGGCTTATGTTTCTACTACAAAATTATTGTTAAAATCTTTAAACTAGTTTTACTGGTGTACAAAGGACACACGTACCACTCAAAAAATTATCCAGTAATGTAATTAATAAGATTAAAAACATATAGTTCTAGCTAAATTGACAAATAATAATTCTGTTTATTTTTCACTAAAATGTTTATTTTCATAAAAAAAACTTATCGCACTTTGTCTAATACAATACATTACCAAAATTTTACAGTTATTTTTTCAATATCGTCTTTCCACCGATTCTTCAATTTTCTTTGCTTCTTTTTACTTTTTACTTGGCTTAAACTATATTAAATAATATGTTCTCAGCTGTGTATCATTGAATAATTCAAAGTGTATAATTTTATGAACTATAAAGTTACCATCTTAGCATCGCTTGAAAGTGAAGACGTTATATAAAATAATACTTTTGATTCCTTGAATTATTGAAATTTAACAACTAGGTAATGACCATATTCACCGAACGTAAGTATTTATTTATTCTGTTCATTTATTCTTCAAGTGACTATTCCTCCGAATAAATAGCGATAATTCAATTCACCAATCATAATTATGTTTACTGCAGGTATAAATCTATTTTGTCCTACTTCCAGGGTAATAAATATTTATTCGTCTGATAAAATAATAATGGCCGCCATATAGATCATAATACCAGCCTATAAACGTGGAGTATTAAATCTACAGTTGCTTTTGTGAATTTATTTATGTGTTGATTATTAACCTTTTGTGAAGTTTATAGTAATTGTAAAACATTAAAGTTAGTAGAAGTTTTGTGTGCAATTGGGTTAGGAAAAAACATTATTTTGTGAAACTTTTTTTTGACGCTTACACTAACGCCATCGGTCCGATTTTTGGGTGAACATCAAAATATTTAACAAAAAGAGCAAGGAGTATAGTTCTACCTGTTAATTTGCTTGGTGAATTGAAACTAAATTTTATTCTAATGAATAAATTTGTTCCAAGATTAGTAGCTTCTATCTTTAATAGTGTTCGGTGAATATGGGCATAAGAAGAATTTATGTTATTTTACTACTATATAAAATACTGACCAATGTTATTTATTTAGTAAATTATTTAGAAGACAAATTTATTTTTTATTTATATCTATATAAATTAAATAGTTAAAATTCCGCACACAAATATGCTATAAATTTTATAACTAAACCTAAACATTGTTATCTCAAAACCGGTTATTTTAATGAATGTCATTTTAATTATGGGTCTACTTGAATCTCGAGTCATTTTACGCATTCTTTTCCATTTCAATTGCTACGTTTGTACACATATATTCTGTTTTTATCGACTTTTTCATACATATTTTAAATAAAAAATTCCAGCCAATCGGGCGACGGGACCATTCCAACTTCAAAATGTTGATATTTGATATATAGCCCGGTCATATTTTACACTAAAAATCGCTAATCTTGCAAACTAACATGTAGTTCTGATTTTTTAATATATTGTTAGGACCACTACCAGTAGCGTATATCCAAGTTTGCAGCTTCGAAAGACCTGTGCTAACTTTGCAGCACTCAAAAAACTGCGAAATTTTCGCACTTTTTTTGGTATTCTCAATATAGGTCTTAAACTATGCATTTTTTTATAAAATATTTTTTATACGTTTTTAAGTAGACTAAAATTGCTACAATCTGAGACAAGAACCAGCTCTGTAGGTTCAATACTTACCGAGATACAGCTTTCCAAAAATTGACCAGTTTTTTCAACAAAGTGAAATTTTAAGATTTGGTCAACTTTTGACCCCGATATCGGGGAAAATACTCATTTTAAGGGAAATATCATAGGAACATATATTGTAGCAAATGTAATTAGCTTTAATTTAAGCAGACAACGACGTCTGTAGGCCATATAGTTTACTCACAAATTTTAAAAATCCAAAAAATGAAAAAACTGCATTTTCGCAAATTTAAATTTAATACCTAGTAATCGTTATGTAAATCCATTCAGTGATTTTAATGTGGTTGAGTAACCAAATTGAGTAACATAGTAGCATAAACGAGTAACATAATAAAAAAAATAACATAATTGATAACATCATAAAAAAATTATGCAGTTTTTGACAAAATACCGTCGTATTTCAGCCATTTTGTAAAAAATATTTACAAATTATATTCATAAACCTTCCTCGTTTATCGCTCTTTCTATTACCAAAAACAATTACAAAATCCGGTGCGTGGTTTAGTAGAAGAGAGCTGAGAAAAAGACAGAGACTTTGTTTTTAACTGTGCAGTCTTTGACAAAATACCGTCGTATTTCAGCCATTTTGAAAAAATATTTACAAATTGTATACAGAAACCTTCCTCGTATATTGATCTTTCTATTAGCGAAAACCATTTCAAAATCCGGTGCGTGGTTTAGAAGAAATGACCGGTGAAAAAGACAAAGACAGTCTGAGACTCTGATTTTAACTATGTAGTCGTTGCTAAAATTGCGTCGTAGTTCAGGTACTTTGTAAAAAATATTTATAAATTATATACAGAAACCTTCCTCGTTTATTGCTCTTTCAACTACCGAAAACCATTTTTAGATCCGGCGCATGGCTTAGAAAAAGTGAGCTGAGAAAAAGACAAAGACAGACAGAAGCTCTATTTTTAACTATGCAGTCTGAGCTAAAACACTGTCGTAGTTCAGGCATTTTGTAAAAACTATTTACAAATTATATACAGAAACCTTCCTTGCTTATCGCTCTTTCTACTACCGAAAACCATTTTACGATCCGGCGCATAGTTTAGAAGAACACCGACGTTGTTTTGTCAAAGACTGCATAGTTAAAAACAGTCTCTGTCTGTCTTTGTCTTTTTCTCCGCTCACTTATTCTAAACCATGCGCCGAACCTAAAAATGGTTTTCGATAGTAGAAAGAGCAATAAACGAGGAAGGTTTCTGTATATAATTTATAAATATTTTTTACAAAATAACTGAACTACGACGGAATTTTAGCAAAGCCTACATAGTTAAAATCAGAGTCTCAGACTGTCTTTGTCTTTTTCACCGGTCATTTCTTCTAAACCACGCACCGGATTTTGAAATGGTTTTCGCTAATAGAAAGATCAATATACGAGGAAGGTTTCTGTATACAATTTGTAAATATTTTTTCAAAATGGCTGAAATACGACGGTATTTTGTGAAAGACTGCACAGTTAAAAACAAAGTCTCTGTCTTTTTCTCCGCTCTCTTCTACTAAACCACGCACCGGATTTTGAAATTGTTTTCGGTAATAGAAAGAGCGATAAACGAGGAAGGTTTATGAATATAATTTGTAAATATTTTTTACAAAATGGCTGAAATACGACGGTATTTTGTCAAAAACTGCATAATTTTTTTATGATGTTATCAATTATGTTATTTTTTTTATTATGTTACTCGTTTATGCTACTATGTTACTCAATTTGGTTACTCAACCACATTAAAATCACTGAATGGATTTACATAACGATTACTAGGTATTAAATTTAAATTTGCGAAAATGCAGTTTTCTCATTTTTTGGATTTTTAAAATTTGTGAGTAAACTATATGGCCTACAGACGTCGTTGTCTGCTTAAATTAAAGCTAATTACATTTGCTACAATATATGTTCCTATGATATTTCCCTTAAAATGAGTATTTTCCCCGATATCGGGGTCAAAAGTTGACCAAATCTTAAAATTTCACTTTGTTGAAAAAACTGGTCAATTTTTGGAAAGCTGTATCTCGGTAAGTATTGAACCTACAGAGCTGGTTCTTGTCTCAGATTGTAGCAATTTTAGTCTACTTAAAAACGTATAAAAAATATTTTATAAAAAAATGCATAGTTTAAGACCTATATTGAGAATACCAAAAAAAGTGCGAAAATTTCGCAGTTTTTTGAGTGCTGCAAAGTTAGCACAGGTCTTTCGAAGCTGCAAACTTGGATATACGCTACTGGTAGTGGTCCTAACAATATATTAAAAAATCAGAACTACATGTTAGTTTGCGAGTTTAATGTTAGATATGACTGGCCTAATAGTATAATAAAGAAAATAACATTTCTGATATCGCGTGAGGTGACACGGGTAATGGCTAATATGACATTTGCTATTCGTTGCCATGGTTACCAACATAATAATATGTTCCACGTCATATAAAAATTTATCAAAGCATGCTTAACTAGTTTATTTCTGACAGATCTGCCAAACAAAAGAACAGCTGATTTTTTTTAAATATTTCCAAAACCATAAAGTTTAGAAAAAAAATATTTTAACGAAACTTTCCTGAAAAAATAAATAGAATTATAAGCTGTTATAAAAAGTATACCATTATTATATAAAAATCAACATTATAGCATATATCTCTTTTGCGCATGCTCCGATTTTCCCTAAAAAAATAGGGCTTTTCATATTTGCATACAAAAGATCCTCTCAAAATTTGGTTTCAATCCGCTCATCCGTTTGACCTGTATCGTACTCACGGACTAACAGACAAACATAGGCACAGAGTTTTTCCAAAAATATGTTTTTCGGATTCGAGGTACCTTAAAACGAAAAAGTATTGTAAAATTTTGAAATGTGAATTTTGACCTAAACTAGTACCATTCCCCACTTGTGAGTTGGAATGGTAAAATAGTCGGGAACGTTGAAAAAATAATGATAACAATTAATATGCGAAAAATAAATGTTAATGTTTGCATGAAACGTAATTTCTGATTATAATTTTGGTGTGACGGCTAAATATATTTCAAGTTTTGTATGGATAAACTTTAGCAGCGGTATAGGTGTCATTCGATAATGCAACGGAAATTAACTCCGCGCAGTCGCCAGGCGCAATTCTTTGTACTACCAGAGTACTTATAGATATAGTACTGTAGAGATTAATTATAAATAGTATAGTATAGAAAAATGTACTATAGAATAGATCTTGTACACACTAACGAACCCTTTTGAGATCACGATAATAATTATCACGTAGGCTGCCACGTGGCATGACGTATATGCCATCAGTTTTGCTATAGACGCCGCGTGGCACAAATTTTGTGCCACTGGCACGACTAGGTTTAAACCACTCGTGGCTTTGCAGTTGTGCCATGCAGAGCGCGTATTATATGAGAACATTTAAAACTCGGCGCGGTGGACTTGCATGCTCGTTGCCCGCCGAAAATGTTTTTCTGAAACTAACCCTAACATATTTAGACTTAGAAAGATGATACTAAGCTGTATTTTATAAAATACGGTGGTGGCCTTGGAGACTCAAAATTTAAATAAAGCGTGGCGGTCAACGTGATAAGCAATTTGTTGCCCTTAGATAGAGACAAATTTTAAAAAATATTATTCAACAATAAGATAGCGTTAAAAACAAAATAATAAAAAAATAACAAAAAAACATAGAATTTTATTTTTAGTCTCATTTTCAGTAAAATTATACCTTATAGGTATATCAAAAGAAAGCATTATGTGAATTACATAGTAACTATTTGTACATATTCGAAATATAGAAGGTATTTTCAACGTTATAAACAGTATTCAAAGTAGAGTACATTTAATATTAACTTTCAACGCTATAAATCTACTTTCAAAGTAGATTCAGTGTATCAAAATCCGAACTTCAGATTTTAATAAAAAGAATTACTTAAAATCGTTGCCACATAAAATCCTATTTTAACAGAATAGTTCTGAACGGAACCCCTTGTGTTATAGTGATATGTTTTTTCACAGGTAGTTAATGATTCCATAGACACATAGTCATTAAGGTGTTTCAATCAGATAAATAGTCAAATAAGAGCTCGTTTTTTTATAAACGACCGGTTATAAATAAAGCCGGTACCTTAAAGACTTCAGTATAAATATCTACTTACTTTAAAGATTATAGACATAAAACAAGCAGTAAATGACTGTTATTTAAAACGTAATCAATTAAATGATTTTTTTCTTTCCTTGATCAAGTGTAACCTTTGCATAATTAAAATCAAATTTATAAAACTTATATTTTTTTTATACATTTCAATTTAATGAAAAACAATATCGACCAAAGAACATTTAGTTTTAAATGTGCATTATGGTTATGAAAAAAAAAAATAAGTTCAAAAACTAAAACCCAATTACTGAAAAGTATGAAACAAGAAAATATTCTAATCTGAGGGTAGCCGTGGTCATAGATCCGTTCTGAAGAAGATCCAAATCCGGATCGAAACGTTAATGTATTAATTATATTTTTTGTTAATATATTGTCTGAAAAATTGGTCGATAATTTTATTTAATAAAGCAGAAGAGTTTGTTTGTTTGTTTGAACGCGCTAATCTCAGGAACTACTGGTTCGAATCGAAATTTTTTTTTTGTTGGATAGCCCATTTATCGAGTAAGGCTATAGGCTATATAATATCACGCTACGACTAATAGGAGCGGAAAATCAATGAAAAATGTTGCAGAATGTCAGTCAACATTTTTCACCATATACTTATATTCAGGTGAAATGCCTTAACTGAATATCCCAATATTACCGCCGCACGTACCAGCTCGGTTAGCTCAGTCGGTAGAGTGCGCGACTCTTAATCTCAGGGTCGTGGGTTCGAGCCCCACAATGGACGAATATGTTTTTAATGTTTTTTTTTTTATTTCTACATTGCTTTCTTCTAAGGCTTCCATTTCAATTTTTTTAAATTTTATTACGACTAATTAAAATTAAATAAATCTAATTAATAGCTCATTTGAAAACTGTTACAACTATAAGCACCTATATAAAAATAATTTTCCTACAGTGTTTTCAATTAAATATTTATTATATTAAAAGAAATTTATTACTTAAATTAAAAAAAGTATAAATACTGCTTTTTAACGACAAAAACTTTTGAACGGTAACGCCGATCATTATGAAGTTTGGACACACAACATTCATCTCGGTAAACTAAGATGAATGTGCGTACTCATATTCCTTCCTTCCCCATTCGTTCTTTTGCACCCGGGTGAAACCGGGCGGGACCGCTGGTATCATATAAATTGAATCATATAATAAATGGTTGGGTTTGAATTAATTTAAAGTTTGTTTTCTTCTTTTTAGAGCATTGAAATCAAAGTTTGTTTTTAAAAATGTTCTTTTACTATTAATTTTATTATAATAAAATGGTTTATCGGCCTCTACATCGTTTAATATAAAACGATGAAAACATAGAAGAACAATAGTTTTAAGTTTGAAATTAAGTTCGCCTCAAGTAATCTAACGTTTTTCTAAATATATAAAAGAAAACCGTGACTAATTGACAGACTGACTGATCTATCAACACACAGCTCAAACCACTGGACGGATTGGGCTGAAATTTGGCACACAGATAGTTATTATGACGTAGGCATCCGCTAAGAACAGATTTTTGAAAATTCAACCCTTAAAAGGGCGGAACGGGGGCTCAAAATCATATGAGATAATCAATTCGAAAATGCACAGGATTACTCCTGTCAACAAATAAATAAACACGTGTTCCATGCTTTTTCAGAAACAACCCCTTCAGACGGTTAAAAGAGGTAAATAGTCTAAAAATCAACATGGGTGTCATTTTCAAGATTTGTCAGTACGTTTATCACGTTAATATCATTAATTTTTAAATTTATTAGGGGTTGTCTACGTCGAGAAAAGAGTAACTATGTCAAATAATGGGAATGTATTCGTGTTTCGTCTCAATCGCGTGCGAAGCCGCGGGTAACGGCTAGTAAGTAATCTTATGTTAAATTCCGTCAATCGTTGTTTTCGGTTGGAATGTGTACAAAAGAAGAGACGGTGGCGCGGCGCAGCGCAGGGCGCAGAGCGGTTGTACAATATACAATGATATGTAGAAGACAGTCAGTATTTCTGTGTACGCAACGTGTTTCTGTGCGAGGCGTGGGTGAGCCGCTCCCAGACACCACACACCGCGTATTCTGTATTTATTACTGAACCAACCGGAGCACATTCCCACAGCAACAATTCATCGAAGTCTCACCTTGCAGACCTCTTCATATTATATAACAATTTATTAATAAAGTATTCGAGCAAAATAAACTGACTGGTGGAGTTAGTATTCCGGACCTCAACAAAAAGATTCCGGCCAATTGGACGACGGGACCATTCCAACTTCAAAATGTCGACATTTGATAGAGTATAATAAAGAAAACCAAATTTCTGATATCGAGTGAGGTGACGCGGGTAATGACTAGTATTCAATTGCTATTCATTGCCATGGTTGCCTACATAATATGTTCCACGTCTTGTAAAAATGAACGGCTGATTTTTTTTATTTTCACAATATTTCCAAAACTAATTAGAAACAAATTTTTTTACAAAACTTTCTTGAAAAAATGAATGAAATAATAGGCCGTCAAGAAAAGTATACCATTATTACATAAAAAATACCGTTATAGCATATATCTCTTCTGCGCATGCGCCGATTTTCCCTAAAAATATTAGAGCAAAAAAACAATAGAGCTCTTCATATTTGCATATCAAACATCCTCTCAAAATTTGGTTTCAATCCGCTCATGCATTGGACCTGTATCGTGTTCACAGACTAACCGACAGACTAACAGACGCACAGAGTTTTTTTCAAAATATGTTTTTTGAATTCGGGGGACCTCAAAACGGAAAGATATTGTAAAATTTTTAAAAAGTGTTTTTTGACCTAAACTAGTACCATTCTTCACTTGTGGGTTGGAATGGTAAAATTTCTGATCAGTCGCCCGAATTATTATAAAATGTCATAATAAATAATGTTGTCTAATAATATACATTACCAGCATAATTATAACTAACTAATTAATAATTTAATTTAATAATTTAACAATTTTAAGTAAACAAATATTAATTTAACAAACCAAAACAAAAGAAAAAATCCAGTGCGTTACATTGAAAAAAATTCTGAAACATATGCTTGCTTTGCAATCTTTTTATTAAGTATAAAAATTGTTGAACTGATTTTGATAAAACTTCTTTGAATCATTTTAATTTGCTTCGATTGGCATCTTAACAAAGTCGATATAATTTTTTATTCTCGATATTTCGACAAAATGAAATGACCACGTACGCACGTACGTAAATACACACACACAGTTAGAGAGAGAGAGAGAGAGAGAAATATTTTTAAAAATAATGTAGTGATCTTGACACCTAAAAATTTCTTAAAAATTTGATTTCGATATTCGGACCCATTTTAATAACTCCAAAGTACTGGGAATTTAAAAAAAAAACAAAAATTTGATAGGAATCTTTCAATGCTTCTCATTTATCATATTTAAAACTACTTACATAAAATCACAAACACACCAACATAATGTACACATACGAAAGCTTTTTTGGGAATTTTTTTAGGGCCTACAGAGACTGTTAACATATAAATAAAATAAAAATGGCACAAAAATTATTGTAAAGCAAGGGTAGCTTTATCGCATATGAAACCATTTTTTAAACGCCCCCGCACCAAATACATGGAAAAATGGCTTTCGATGAAATTCTTTCTAACTGGGGGGAATGAAAATCCCACTATATACAGATGAATCATTTTAATTTTCAAATGAGATGAATTTCCAAATTTTTATGATTTTTCTACTGCCTAATCGTAGATTTTTTTGAAAAATCGCAAAAGATAAAAAGTTTTTGGAATTTTTCAAGGAATCAATTCCAATTTTTAAAAGAACTTTTTGCACACGAAAAAAAATTTATTCCAACGATTGAGACATCGAAATAGCATTAAGTGTGCAAAAAAGTTTTTTTAAAATTGAAATTGATTCCTTGAATAATTCCAAGAACGTTTTGTTTGGACGAGAGAATCGTCTGACCAAATCTAGTACGTAAATGTATAAATAATAATATGAAAGGTCGAAGACGACATCAGACTAATAGATAATATTTTCAACAAAGTTTATTTTTAATATCTGTTAATCACATATTTAACAACAAGATTTTGCATGCATGTTTATAAGCAAAGTATGTAAGCAATAATAAATAATAAATGTGAAACTACTGATAAGAAATTTACTGATATTTTTATTGCAAGATAAATCCAAGACAAGTCCAATCATGTTGTTCAGTTATCAAAATATGTTACGCAAATGTTCGCGAAGATTGTTAATCTCATTGAGGCATATTTTTTAGAATATTGACTACGTAGTAGGTGTGTTTGGTATCGTGCTCCAGTATAAAAAGTGTTGACACTTTTGACATTATTGTATTTGTTATACAAAAGTGTCAGACTAAAATTTAAACACTAGCAGGCCAACTTTTGAGTAGGGGAACGCTTGACGCCTGAACCTTTTTCTTTAAATCGGAAACTAATAAAAAAAAATATTCTCATATTTACCATTTGGCATTATGTTCAGTACTTATTTAACAACTTGCAAAAAAATTGTTAGTTTATTAACATTAAAACAAAAAAATTAAATAAATAATAAAAAATAAGAAAAACGGAAAGCAGAACAGTGGTTATAAATTATTTGAGAAGTTTTCCATCAGTTTTTACTTTATTTTTTTATGTCTATGGTTGTTGGTTTTAAACCGAAAGGTCTCCAGAGTGTCAAGTCTTTCAAAGTGGATATACTGGAAACTGAAGGACGATAAAATGTAACTAAGTTTGTTGTGGCAAATAACGACTTATTTTTACACTTTGTTTATACAGACCACACAAATCTCCTGTAGATATATAGTAAACTTTGCATTTATTATGCCATAATAAAAATATATTAAATATACACGATATATTTTTGATATACAGAATGTGAAGTAAAAATGACTGGATATATGCTCGAAGTATTGATAAAAATATTTTGTAAATTCCGAACAAAATATTAAAGCTTCAATATAGTTTAGAATTTGATTAGTATACAAATTTTAGCAATTACAAACGTTGACATTTCAAAATGTTTTTTATTGCAAGCTTTTATTTAACTTCAATTGCATGTGTCAGTCTGTCAGTTTGGGTCAAAATCTTGCATTCAAAATATTGACCAGATCTAATTAAGCTAAAGCTTTGAAATTTTTCTAAGTCTGATGACAATGCATAAATCCAATATGGCGGACGACTCAAGATGGCGGTTTACGTTTTTCACTCTTGACATGAGTATTCGAGTGAAATACAATAAGCATTATGATGTCATAATAAACTCAGTATGGCGGACGCCACATATCCGATCGATTTAAAATTTTGGACGCATATATATAGGGTCTTCCAATAAGGACTTCCGAAGTTTGACAGTTGATAGCGGCCATCTTGTTGAAGCTACATCTGTTAAATTGGCTTTCATTTATTCAGTCTGTTTTGCCAAATCACCATGGACGGATATAGAGTTCAACAACATGTGCAAATGACAAAATTGTTTTATCAAAATGGGTGTTCTGTTCGGGCAACGTTCATCGAAAAATTATCTTCAGCGATGAGACCCATTTCTGGATGAATGGGTACGTAAACAAACAAAATTGTCGAATCTACGTGAGATCCAAGAGCGTTCAATGTATCCCGAAAAAGTCACTGTTTGGTGCTACGTGCCACGCAACTCATGCCACTTTGGACATTCTGCACGAGCGACTCTCACGTGGAGGTGATATGAACTGGCCACCGAGTTAGTGTGATTTGACCCCCTTATAGACTTTTTCTTGTGGGTTTTTCTTAAGTCACAGGTCTATGCGAATAAGTTACAAACCACAGCGGCCCTCAAAGCCTACATAACCCATGCCATCGATCAAAATCAGCCTGATTTGCGTCAGAGTCTTGGAAAATTGGACATTTAGGATGCGCCGAACCCAGAGAAGCCGCGGCGTATGAATGAATGAACGATGTAAATTCCACACATAATGGCATCGATAGGCCTTTCAAACGAATAAAAAATTTCGATGATATCTCACACAGTGTTTGTTTTAATTAAATTTAAAGATAGGAAGCGCTTTATGAAAGACCCTTATACTCCTGATGACAACACATGATTTAATTCTTTTTAGATTTAAATCGCAATTAATTTAGCAAATTAATGTCGTTATAGTAAAAATTTGAAAGACTGAAAAGAATATAAGTAATAAAATATTGGTAAAAAATCTTTTAATCCATAGTTTTATTGAAATTTAATGAAATAGAAAAAATAATTTTTAATAGTTTACGTTCATTATTATAAAATCGTCGGGTTGTTATCAATAAGCGATCATAAGCGGCCTATACACTAGCAATATTATTGCGCAATATTTTAGATTGCACAATATTATTGACAGTCTGTGAATGATATTGAAACATTGTGCAATATATTGAGTATATCAAAATCGGTTTGATATTTATTGTGCAATCTAAAAAAAGTTACAGTCTGTGATTAATATTGCACAATAAAAATTATTACAATATGATTGCGCAATAATATTGTACAAACACTGAGTTTTAAGTGTTTTAACCTAGATTGTCAATATTATTGCGCAATAATATTGCGCAAAAATTGGAATTTGCCCTATACAGCAGAATTAAATTGCACAATATTATCTCTGAAAAGTCCTGATCAGTGAACATGCTAAGTGATGTTGAAACAAGTTGTGTTGTCATCGCACTGGCTTTATGCTTGCGAAAAAACACCAAGAAAAAGCGTAAATGGATAAAAGAGTGGTATAAAAAAAGAGATAGGTACACTCACGAAAATTTGCTAAGGGATCTGAAAATAAGCGAACCAAAGGATTTTTGCAACTTTCTGCGAATGGACGCTTCAACATTTTATGAACTTTTAAAAATGGTAACCCCCGCTATTGAGAAAAAGAACACCCATCTGCGAGCCGCCATTCTGCTAATCCAGCGTTTGTCAATTACAACTGGTTATTATTGTGCAATATTAACCACAGACTGTACTTTTTTTTATATTGCACAATAAATATCAAACCGATTTTGATATGTTCAATATATTGTACAATGCTTCCAATATCATTCATAGACTGTCAATAATATTGCACAATATAAAATATTGCGCAATATTATTGACAGTCTAGGGGCTGTTTTTTTATATTCTCAATATATTGTACAATATTTCAATATCATTCACAGACTGTCAATAATATTGTACAATATAAAATATTGCGCAATATTATTGTCAGTCTAGGAGCCGCACAGAAATTTTCAATTTTTTGTGCAATATTATTACACAATAATATTGACAGTCTAGTGATGTTTCAATTTTTTGTGCAATATTATTGCGCAATAAATATTGTCAGTGTATAGGCCGCTTTAGAGTTAAAGCCCAATAAATTATTAAAAATTATTATGTCCTTTTTAGTACACTTCAATAAAATTTTGTCTTTAAAATGTATTTTTTTCTAGTATTTTATTAATATAATATTTTTTTTAATAAAGAAAATAATTTCTGTAATATGTTTTTAAAGGTTTTATTAGAACCCTATCAAAAGTTATAATGTCATTATGGTTTTAATGGACAATATATTTTTTCAGCTAAATTCCGAGTGTATAACAGAATTTGTCTTGAAAAACACCTATTAAACGCGATATCATACAACGCCCAGCGGCGCCAAAACGGTGCATCAACTGACGCATGTTCAAAATTTACTCGACTCGATGCCGCTCACGAAGTTTGTCACTGTAATTTTTAAACACGCTTTATGCATATATATTATATGTGGGTGCTGACGTGTATAATAACGTCTTCTAGATCAAAGGAAGGACTTTCTGTTGCTACTGTGATCAAGTCTCTTGCATTTACATACATATAATGTACACATAAGCGAATTAACTGACGTCGTAGTCTAGCTCTAAGCTTCTCCTTCAAATGGATGCGGTAATAAACATAATATAGTCGATGCATATCGAAAAACAAAAGACATTCAATTTAACAGTTCAGCTTAGACGCTACTGAAATTGAATTTGCGATTATTGTTCAACAAAAAAAAATTGAAAAGAAGTTTAACTCTGCAGGCTATCCTTGAAACTTCTCGTTATTTTCGAGTCCAAAACGCTCAAAAATATATAAAATATAACAAGAAGTTTATTTTTTAGATCTTAGAGCTCAAAAAAAACACTTTCTTACGAATTTTTCGTTCACGATATCTCGTGAACAAATAAACCGATTTGATACGGTTTGCGGCAATCGACGCAGTTTTTTTAACCTAAGAAATGTTTTACAAAAAAATCGATCTGATAAGAATATTACGAATAATTAAAAAGAAACACTTTTTTACGAGTTCTTCGTTCACGATATCTCGTAAAAAAATGAACCGATTTTGATGCGGCTTGCGACAGTCAACGCAGTTTTTTGAGAAGAGCTGATTAGATATTGGAATCAATCGGTTTAGTAGCTTAAAAAATATTCTAAAAAAGCAAATTTCTAAATATTTAAAAACTTGTATTTTTGAGATTTCTCAAAATCTATTAGGCCGAATCATTCCAAATTTTCAGGAAATCTAAGTTCAGTAAAGTCACATCGGATGCCGCAAATCGCGTTTCAGGCGAACACTCATAATTCATAATTTAGACAAAATAAATAAAATGAAGTTGAGTATTATTTTTCATAGCAAGGAATACGGTGGATTTCATTTCATAAGAACTATTGCAATTGCAAAGTTTATTTGCGTTTTATCTGACAAATTTAATATCAGCTAAATTAAAAATTTTAACATTGATCATACAAAATGACTTCATTATATTTTCTGACAATGTCTTGTGCAACCTAATATTATGTTGGAATATAATATTCGTTTATATTCAAATGCATCGATTATTATTTGCGCATCATTACGACGTGTATACTGTGCACACAAAAAGGAATACTTTTTAGTTTTGTAATTAATCTTATTATGCAATGTATCTTATTTCTGTATTTATAAAGCTATTGTAATTTTTACTTTCTTGTTCACTTGAAATCTAACCGTTCAGTAGATTATAATAAATCAATAAGTTAAAATATATTTATTCTTTTTTTCAATATCCAAAAGGTTATGGGCCCAGAGAGGTTTTAATATAAATACAGCAAAATTAAAGTAATAGTAAAGTACACCTGAAATACTTTTTTGTGATTAATCATGGCAGAATCATTACGGTCTTGTGTAACAAAATTGAATAATGAAAATTATCAAGTATGGAAGTTCAAAATGGAGATGTTACTAATTAAGGAAGATTTGTGGAGTCAAATCAATACAGAGCGACCAACAACGGATATGGCAGCATGGGACAAAGAAGATAATAAAGCACGTGCAACAATCGGATTACTCGTTGAAGATTCTCAGCTTATTCATATACGTAAAGCGACTACAGCAAAGCAGGTTTGGGAATCTCTCAAGAATTACCATGAAAAGTCAACCCTTACCAGTAAAGTTTACCTGTTAAGGCAAATCTGCAATCTAAAGCTGACAGAGACAGGGAATATGGAGGATCACGTAACTACAATGCAGGATCTTGTGGACAAGTTAACAGCACTTGGTGAAGAAATTAAGGACCAACTGTTTGTAGCTATGTTGCTCAGTAGCTTACCTGAATCATACAGTACATTGATCACAGCACTCGAGAGCAGACCAGAGACAGAATTAACGTTAAATATGGTTAAAGGCAAATTAATCGACGAGTACAAACGACGTAAAGGTGTACCTGACTCAGATGAATCAAGTACTACAGCATTAAGGGCATCACAGAAGAACAGTACAAATGCAGACAATAATAAATCGTGCTTCTTCTGTCATAAACCGGGACACTTCAAACAGGACTGTTTCAAGTATAAGAAGTGGAAGGCAAATAAAGATAAGGGGCCGAAGGCTAACACGGTTGAAGACAGTGATGAGCAAAGGAGTTCCATTTGTTTCAGTGTTCATCAAGCTAAAAGTCACCAGGATACGTGGTACATTGACTCAGGAGCTACTAGTCACATGACCAATGATCAGGATTTTTTTGACCTTTTAGAACGAAAAACAATGCGAGATGTCACTCTGGCAAACGGTGAAGGGGCTAAAGTTCTCGGAATAGGATCTGGAAAATTACAATGTCATGATGAGAAAAATAAAGTTGTTGAAGTTGATGTCACAGACGTCCTATATGTACCAGATTTGACAGAAAGTTTATTGTCAGTGAAGAGGCTTACAGAAATGGGTTTTACAGTGGAGTTCAAGGGACAGAAATGTTCAATTGCTAAGAATGATGTTGTGGTGGCTACAGCAATTTTGTCATCCAATATGTATGCAATGAAGGTAAAACACAAGGCGTTAACAACTAAAGGAAATGAGCATACATCCAATTGTCAACATACTTGGCATAGGAGATTTGGACATAGATACCCTGAGGATATAAAGAAACTTAAAGATAAAGAGCTAGTGGTTGGATTAAATTTGCAAGACTGTGGACTCAAAGAGATATGTGAATGCTGCATTAAGGGAAAGTTGCCAAGAAATCCGATTCCGAAGCAAGCTACAACCAGAGCAGCATCAGTACTAGAGTTGGTGCATACTGATCTCTGTGGACCAATGCAGAATGCAACGCCAAGCGGAAAAAGGTATTCTATGACCATCATAGATGACTATAGTAGATATACAGAGATATATTTCTTATGCTACAAATCTGAGGCTGGAAAGTACATCATGGATTACATCAAGTTTACTGAGAACAAATTTGAGAAGAAAGTCAAGATTATTAGGTCTGATAATGGACGGGAATATGTTAGCAAAGAATTAAGAGAAACGCTAACTCAGCAAGGAATACAAGTTCAATATACAGCACCCTACTCGCCATTTCAGAATGGGGTGGCTGAACGTAAAAATCGAACATTAATGGAGTCAGCAAGATGTATGTTGATAGATGCTGATATGGAGAAGAAATATTGGGCAGAAGCAGTCAATACAGCGTGTTATTTACAAAACATTTTGCTCACCAAGGCAATAAATTTGACACCGTTTGAGCTGTGGAATAAGAGGAAGGCTAACGTTCAGCACTTACGCATTTTTGGGTGTAAAGGATACGCTCATGTACCAAAGGAGAAGCGAAGAAAGCTAGACGATAAGGCAATATTACTCACATTTGTAGGATATTCAGCGGAGTCAAAAGCGTACAGAATGTTAGATACAAAAACCAATAAAATCATGATCAGTCGCGATGTAAGATTCATTGAACATAAAATAAAAAATGAAGAGAATAACGATCTACAAGAAAAGAACAAACAAAAACAAAAGAATCAGAAAAAGGTTTCAGCGCTAGAGACAATAAAGGACAACATTCAAATAAAAATTAGTGAAACTCAATCAATTTTTGAGGACGAACAAGAACAAGATTTAGATGAATCATTAGAAAACTCTACTGAAGCTGAAGAGGATGATTCAATCTCAGAACAAACATTAGCTGAAGGCGACAGCACATATATTTATCCAGGACACATTGAAGATCTTGAAATTCAAGAAATGAGACGCTCAGAGAGGCAAACAAGAGGACAACCACCTCAAAGACTTGAGTATCAAGCAAGAGTTGCAACTGAATTTGAAGAACCAAGAAATCAAGCTGAAGCACTAAACGGAATATATAAAGAAGAATGGAAAAGGGCCATGGATGAAGAGATTAAATCAATGATTAACAATCATACTTGGGACCTAACTGAATTGCCAAAGAACAGAAAAGCGATTGGGTGCAAATGGGTGTTCAAAAGTAAAAGGAATACCATCACCGGATCAATAAAATATAAGGCTAGATTGGTTGCACAAGGCTTCAGTCAAAAGTATGGAACTGACTATGACGAAGTGTTTGCACCAGTAGTCAGAGCAACCACCTTGCGTTTATTGCTCACTGTAGCAACGCAGAAAAATCTTAAAATTTATCACTTCGATGCGAAGACAGCATTTCTGAATGGTGATCTAATGGAAACGATCTATATGAAACAGCCAGAGGGCTATATTAACGTGAAGAAAAAGGATTTTGTTTGTAAACTTAACAAAAGCATATACGGCTTAAAACAAGCAGCAAAAGCGTGGAATGAGAAACTGCATGAAACAATTGTCAGCTTAAAATTTAACCAAAGTACAGCAGATCCATGCTTATATTCAAAGAGATCTCTAAAGGGCGTTCAGTACATAGCAGTGTATGTAGATGATCTTCTCATCGCCGATGAAGATCAAGAACAAATTCAACACACAGCTGATGACCTCGAAAAGATGTTTGAGCTTACAAGACTTGGGGAACTGAAGAATTATCTCGGCATCAACATTGAAAGGGACTCAGAAGGGATCTATTATATGGACCAAGCGCAGTATATACAGAAGATAATTGACAAATTTGGATTACAAGACGCAAAATTCTCAAAAATACCAATGGATACCGGATACCTGAAGATAGCGCCCTATGGAAAGACTATGAACAACAATGATAATTTTCAAAAACTTATCGGAGCTTTGCTGTATGTATCAACTCATACAAGACCAGATATAGCCGCTAGTGTTTCTATATTAAGTCAAAAAATCAAACAACCAACTGAAACTGATTGGAAGGAAGCCAAAAGAATCGTCAAATACCTGAAAGGCACAAAATATTTAAAATTGAAACTAACATGCAACAATAGAGGTCTTGAAGTTTACGCTGATGCTGATTGGGCAGAAGATAGAACGGATAGCAAATCACATAGTGGATTTCTATTCCAATATCATGGAGGTACGATAGCTTGGGCCTGCAGAAAACAATCGTGCACTGCATGGTCAAGTTGTGAAGCGGAATACATTGCAATGGCAGAAGCATGTAGAGAACTACTCTGGATTAGAAGTCTACTAGAAGATTTTGGCGATGTACAGAGCAAACCAATTATAATGCACGAGGACAACCAAAGTGCAATTAAAATGGTGAAAAATGGCGACTCGAGAAATAAAACCAAACACGTGAACGTAAAATATCATTTCATAACGGATTTAGTCAAAAAGGAAATTATAAAGATAGAATATTGCCCAACTGAAGAAATGATAGCTGATATGATGACAAAACCATTATCCGCCAAAAAATTGAAAAAACATCGAGATGCGTGTCAGCTAGTAGAAAACCAAGGAAACATATATTAAAGAAAAAATAATCGTTGAAGGGGGGTGTTGGAATATAATATTCGTTTATATTCAAATGCATCGATTATTATTTGCGCATCATTACGACGTGTATACTGTGCACACAAAAAGGAATACTTTTTAGTTTTGTAATTAATCTTATTATGCAATGTATCTTATTTCTGTATTTATAAAGCTATTGTAATTTTTACTTTCTTGTTCACTTGAAATCTAACCGTTCAGTAGATTATAATAAATCAATAAGTTAAAATATATTTATTCTTTTTTTCAATATCCAAAATATTAAGATATCATTCTGTATCTATAATTCTACATATTCGATTTTTGTCTCTCTTCCCCTAAAATTATGAAAATAAGTATTATATAAATCTCGTACAATTTTAAATGCTGCGCCATGTTAAAACATACTTGATAGACAGGTGCTCCTCACATGATCCTAGCCTCTAAAATAGTCGAGGCGTTCCGTTAATTTCAGAGTTTCCAAAATGTTCTGTGATATGAAAAGTTTAGGAAACGCTGGGCTATAGAGGTTAACGCGTAGCAGTGAGTTTAGCATAGAACTAAAGTTCAAGGAGCACAATAAATTATAAACCTTTAAGACCGCTCGTATCATTTCTTGCATAAAGCCTAGCTGTGAGCTGAGCGATGTGCATCACTCACAACGCGGATCGCCGACTGGCGTTTATATTACAGTTACAAGAGGACTGTCCAACTGGGAGTCACCTCTTCTGGTATATTGCATTTTGAAAATACAAGAAAGTCATAGAGTAACATAAACTTGAGTAGAGCTCATTTACAATTGCAAAAAAATCCAGCCAATTGGTATAATAAAGAAAAGAAAATTTCTGATATCGCGTGAGGTGACGCGGGTCATGGCTAGTATTCAATATTATATTTACTATTCGTTGCCATGGTTACCTACATATGTTCCACGTCATGTAAAAATTAATCAAAGCATGCTTAATTAGTTTATTTCTGACAGATACACAAAACAAAAGACATCTGATTTTTTATTATTTTCAAAATATTTCCGAAACTATAAAATTTAGAAAAAAATTTATTACAAAACTTTCTTGAAATAATAAATAAAATAATAAGCCGTTATGAAAAGTATACCGTTATTATATAAAAAACAGCGTTATAGCATATACCTCTTCTGCGCATGCGCCGATGTTGGACCTGTATCGTGTTCACAGACAATCACTTTTAAAAATTTTACAATATCTTTCCGTTTTGAGGTCCCCCGAATAAAAAAAAAAAACATATTATTTGAAAAACTCGGTGCGTCGGCTAGTCTATTAGTCGATTATGACTAGTTTACACAGTGCGAGCTGCTGACCAGACAGTAGACAGCTACTCGGCTTGTCTACTCGTACGCCAGTAGCTCGGCTCGCCTTTGCTGTCTACACGATACGAGTAGCTGCTGTCCAGTCTTGCGAGTTGCCATGATGTCGAGTGAACGTGTTATAAAAAATTTGAAAAGAAGTTTGACCCTGCAGGCCATCCCTGTAACTTCCCGCTATTTTCGAGTTCAAAACGCTCAAAAATATATAAAATATAGCAAGAAGTTTATTTTTTTGCTCTTCGAGCTCAAAAAAAAAACACTTTGTTACGAAATTTTCGTTCACGATATCTCATGAACAAATGAACCGATTTTGACGCAATTTGCGGCAGTCGACGCAATTTTTTAACCTAAAAAAGTAATTTATTAAAGAAAAATCGATCTTATAGAAATTTTACGAGTAATTATAAAAAATAACTTTTTTCCTAATTTTTCGTTCACGTTATCTCATGAACAAATGAATCAACTTTGACCTGGTTTGCGGCGATCGACGCGGTTTTTTTAGCCTAAGAAAGTAATTTATTACAAAAAAATCGATTTGATAACAGTTTTAAGAGTCATTTTAAAAAAACACTTTTTTACGATTTTTTCGTTCACGGTATCTCGTGAACAAATGAACCGATTTTGATGCGGTTTGCGGAAATCGACGTAGTTTATTAAGGAGAAGAGCTGATTAGATTTTGGAATTAATCGGTTCAGTAGTTTAGAAAATATTTTACAAAAACAAATTTTTAAAAAATTTGAAACTTGTTTTTTTAAGATTTCTCAAAATTTTTTGGGTCGAATCGTTTCAAATTTTCAAGAAGTCTAAGTTCACCAAGATCACGTCAGATGCTGCAAACCGCGTTTCAGTCTGACACTCCGTTCAAAAGATATAAAAGGTTTACATACATACATACATACACACACACACACACACACACACACACACACACACACACACACACACACCCACACACACCCACACACACACACACATACAGCCCTACGGACATCATCGCCAAAATAGTTTCAATAGCTTCCTAGGACCTCAAAACGTCGAGATCTGGCGAAAACTCGATTTTAGAAAATCGGGGTGAAAACAATAACTTCCCGATTTTTGAAAAAATTTTTTTTTTTTTTTTAAAGCGGGAAGGTAAAAAAACGCAGCACAAAACACGGGTTCCGCTCAGTAGACTATCCCGCTCGCACTGGCGAGCTACTGCCGAACGCGTTCAAACGATGCGAGCGACGGCCGAGTACGAGTTGCTGGCGGGCGAGCATGCGAGTGAAAACAAAAAATGTTGAAGTAACTCGGATGCGAGCTACTGTCTAACTCGCACGTGCGAGTTACTCGTAAGTGACGTTCAAACAGTGCGAGTTACTGCAGTGCAGCTACTCGGCAGGCTGACTCGTACGCACCGAGTTTTTCCAATAATATGTTTTTTTTTTAAATTCGGGGGACCTCAAAACGGAAAGATATTGTAAAATTTTTAAAAGTGATTTTTGACCTAAACTAGTGACATTCCCCATTTCTGGGTTGGAATGGTAAAAATGTCAGCTTTAAAATGCACACTTGCAGTGTTTTTATCATTTTTAGGGTTCCGCCCTATTACTAAGCCTCCGCTGTCCGTCCGTCTGACTGGCGGCGGGCTGTATCTCATGAACCGTAATAGGTAGATGGTTGAAATTTTCACAGAATGTGTATTTATATTGCCGCTATAACAACAAATAATGAAAAATTAAGATTTAAAAATGGTCGTCATGAAAATTAGAAAAAAAATCTCTGATTAAGCTGATATTGGCATGCGTGTTCAGTTCAAAATGATCCCAAAGTATCGATACCGGTCCAACTGTTGTTTTTTTTTTTGTTTAAACAAAAAACTACAAAAGTGCATTTTAGGATTAAAAAAAAAATTCTGGGGTCTAATTTTTTAAAAACCTACATATTTAGTATTTAATATTGATCATATGAGCTATGTGCAGGGAGGCAGAGTTATAAATTTTTCGATACAAGCGTTTGTGGTAAGCACTAGGGGAAACTTCAAACTCAAATTTTCCGTATGTTCATTAAAAGTGAAAATAGTTATAATTTTATGAAGTTTTTTAATTACAAAGAAAATATAGGAAAACTAAACGATCTGGAAATGCTTGTTGTGTTCCGGGCTGTTGCGCTGATGGCGATTTAAGTAAAATAAAGACCATTGGCGCCCTAATTTGACGTTCCGCTGTCAAATTAGCATCAGTTTTCATTATAACATTATTTTTTTGACACATCATGGTCAACTAATATTTTTGAATTATCACCGTAGAAACATGTCACGATTTCCATAAAAAGTGAGTTCAATAATAATCTCTATTGCCCACTAGCGGCGCTAATAGGCTTCGTACACACAGCCTATTGGGAAGTTGGTTGTATGACACTATACTGTCAAGAGTTCTAATTGTACAGTCCCAGTAAACGACCCACCTCACTGCTTATTATAAAACTAATTTGGTCGGATTTCTAGGTATATTACTTTCCTGTGCAGTGGATATTTAAAAATATATCAGGCTTCAAATTTATAAAATATATTTTTTTTAAATTTCCAATACAAATTTGTATATATCATCTTGATAACGTTGAGACTAAATATCCAGTCCTGTAGCAAATGCATATCGAATTTCTAGGCGTTCAGATTATTCCGCCAAGGCGATAACATCTCTGGTAAACAAATCCAATTTTCAATTTCCATAATTTGACTAAAAAGATAATTTATACAACCCATAATAATTTTTTTATATCATTGAAGAACAATTTTTCTAAAACATTTATCTTTTCCCGAGCTATGTATAAATTATCTTTGAGTCAAATGGCGGAAATAAAAAATGTAAAACCAAAATAAATTCTTTGCGAGGTGAATACGAAATGCAGTAAGCTTGACGAGACGAAATGTTAATTCAGTATTTTTATAATGTATTCCGAACAAGGGAAACATAGGCGAAAGAAAATGAACGTAATTTAATAAGGCAGAGAAAATTTTTTGTTCACCGCGAACAGTAATGCGACGGCGGAAATAGCGTGTGCAGTGAATTTTCGCGACGACGCGACATTTAGGGCCAAGAACGTGAAACAACAGTTGCTTTACTGAAAGATTTTAAAGCGAAGCAGATTGGTGTCTTGAAAACTGCTTAAAAAAATGGACCTCTTTCGTATAATAATAAAGTTTTGAGGTCGGCGACAACTTAATTACTATAGTATTTTATGTACCTATGTAGGTACTTTATTATTTGAACCCTTTTTGGTTACCTTTTCCAAAATAAATATAGCAATTGTGATCCTTTAAGACTAGCTATTGGACGACGTTTTTGAACAAATCCGTGGCAATAGGATCAATAAAGCGTGTACTAGCGTTGCAGTGGCTCAATTTGTAAATTAATCTTAGCGTATAATGTTTTCGCGAACTGGTTTACACTTTACAGGCCTTTTTACCCGACTGGCGAATCCAAAAGGAAGAATTATGTGTTTGTATTTACGGATGTTTCACCGTAACGCCTAAACTGTTCCTCCGATTTTGATAAATAAGGTGTCAATCGATTCGTTATTATAGCTCGGGTAACATAGACTACATTTATTTTTGAATTTTGGTCCCAGGGGTGGCAAATTGAAAACAAATAAAAACTAAATTCAAAAGAAAATATTTTAAATAAAAAATAAGTTCAAAAACTTAAATCCGACTACTAAAGAGTATGAAAAGGCTACATTTATTTTGGATTTTTGGTCCCAGGGCTGAGCAAATTGAAAACAAATAAAAAATAAGTTTAAAAAAAATTAGTTCAAAAACTAAAACCCAACTACTAAAAACTATGAAACAAGAAAATATTCTCATCTGAGGGTAGCCGTGGTTGTACGCCATCTCATATATATGAGGCCCTTCTAAATGTATAGCCTGATGAACTTTGGCCTAGAGCTCATGATCGCTTATTACTGTCAAAATGTAATGTTTTGTTAGGGTAGGTGGCATATGACTACGGCTATCCTCAGATGAGAGTATTTTCTTCTTTCATACTTTTCAGTAGTCGGGTTTTAGTTTTTGAACTTATTTTTTATTTATACACGACCCCATAATTGTTGGTGAAAGAACTCTCCCTTTTTCACTGCGCAAAAAAAACGCCATCGTGTCGACACAACCACGTAATGGTTTTTTTTTAAGAACTCCCTCCAGACGCCTTTCCCTTTTCCTGCGCAAAAAAAAACGCCATCACATTGACTCGATCCCATAATTGTTCTTTAAAGAACCCCCCAAACGCTTTCCCCTTTTCAGTGCGCAAAAAAAAAAAGTTTATCAAAATCAATTTTCCGCACTTTAAATGGCTAATGACACTATATGTTATATAAAATAATAATTGTGTATTTTCAATGGATATTTTACACATCGAGTTATCGTACTCTATTCATAATAGTATTGAAAATTGAAACTGAATTTTCATTTATGATTTTTTTAGACTTTGCCAAAAGCGTCAACGCTACTTTTGAAATGACAAGTGAAATAAGTTCCGATATTGTCTTTTCGACTATTTCTTACGCGGTAATCGACAAATTAGTTTTGCATGACCACCATATAAAATAGCTGTTTTTCGAGCCTGTGTATCGTTAGTAATATTCATTTTTATTTATTTTGTTGAAAATATTTTTTCAGAATAACGAAAACACCAGAAAAAAACTGGGTTTGCATATGTTTTATTTGTCGTTGCGTCATGAAAATGGCTGACAGACATTTGAAAAACTGTCAATTATCATCTGTGACATTGAAATAATGTACGCTTCAATCAGTCACCGTCGAAGCGTCATGGGAAGGGGCGAATGGTGAAATCAGACAAATATGTCTGGCAACCAGGTTGTTGAAAAGGTTTTGAAATGTTCGGTAGCATTCAGTCAAAATATTATGCTAGCTTTTCTTTATCTCACAGTAGGGTCCCGAACGACATTAAATTTTTCTGTCTCTAAAAAATTAAATTTCTAAATTTCAGAAAATTAATATGGAAATTTTAATATGTTTTTACATTAAAAAAAAGAAAATAAAAATTCAGAAATAAAGTGTTAAAATTGGTTTTTTGACTCGTTATGAATCCGATTCATAACGAGTCAAAAAAATCGGTACGAATTAGAGTTGATTCTGAATTATTGAGGGTCTAAATATTATTATCAACGCTTAATGTAGATATCTATATCTTAAGAGATTTAATATAGACTATTTTCGTGGATAATAATTTATAATCTTTTATAAAGTGATTATGGAAAGTTGTCTGACATTAAATGCTTGAAGTGCTGTGGGAATATTTGTAGGGATAAGAACTGCATTTTAATTAAATAAGCTAATTCATTCAGAATTCATAATTTATTTTTTACCAGTTGCTTTACTTTAACACCATATTTTTTCATTAAAATAATATTTATAGCCTATATAGATGATTATCAGAAAAACATAGGTACATCGTAATTACTAATATAGGTACAGTTTGTTCACTTTTCATGGATTGGGTATGTGACATATATTTATATTTTTTTAATAAAAAACTAGCGGCCCGGTCCGGTTTCACCCCCGTGCAAAACTGTTTTTGCAATATCATATTGACTTTCTCATCTACACATCAGAACTACCAAAGGACATTGTTTTGATGTATATCTCTACAGATTTGGTCAGTGTTAGCCATGTAAGCGTAAAAAAACACCGTCATAGTTCAGGCATTTTGTACAAAATATTTACAAATAAAACATCGAGATTTTATTGTCCCACCCTTATCCGCACCATATCTATATGTAGACATATACCCGTGCACTAATATCACGTTATTTTTTAACAGCTTGTTGATATCAAAAGCACGCATTACTAAAATATAATTAGTAAACAAAAACGTGAAGCCGTTTTGCTAAAATTTTGTGTTATAAAAGGGTTGTTTATATATTTCAATTAGAAACAGTTTTGAATCCAGAGAAAGATTGTGGGGAAGGGTCCGTAAAAAATTGACGTAATGTTTGAAGGCACAAACTATTATATTTTAAATTCAAACTTTTAACAGTATAAATTCTTCACAACTTTTGATATTGTAAGATTGAAATTTAAATTGCATTTACTTTGATGTAACTAATGAGTGTCCCTTAATGTATTTATAATGATTTAAATAAATGTGAAAATATGGAAAATCATTCATCAATAGTCTATTTTGTTGAAATATGTTTTGAATGATCACAGAAAAACAATACAACGTTTTTTAAATACGTCGACTGAACTTTAGATATACGGAAACGATTTTGGTAAATTTTTTGCTGCTTGTATATTCATACAATACACTTCACGGGAAACGGATATCTAAAAATAATTTTAATAAATATATTTTTACGATGAATACTTTGTCCTTCCATTTGATGTTTAATTAAAATACCTTTTAAATAAATATCGAATTTGATAACGACGCTTTTAAAAAAAAATATGGCGCAGTTATTATTTATAGTATTACTAGCCGCTACCCGCGGCTACGCCCGCGATTGAGATGGAAATCGACTTTTGACATGCATATCAGGGGTTGTTTTGACAAACAATTTTCTTATTTTTCGTAAAAAATTTTTATTTTTTTTTAATAAAAAGTATCCTATGTTACTTCTAATACCTTCAAGAGTGTATGTGCAAAGTTTCATGATGATCGGTTAAGTAGTTTTTGCGTGAAAGCGTAACAAACAAACTTACATTCGCATTTATAATATTTAACGTTTTCATAAAATTTGTAAGTCCGGTCCTGTCGGGCCGATTTTAATGAAATTTTAATAGCACATTTTAATCATTACTAAAGGGTTAAATTTCAATTTTGAAACGATTCGGAGAAATTTTTCGGTATTTTTGGGCCCAAAAAATGTTTTCAACCCTTTCTTATTTTTCGTAAAAATTTTTTATTTTTTTTTAATAAAAAGTATCCTATGTTACTTCTAATACCTTCAAGAGTGTATGTGCAAAGTTTCATGATGATCGGTTAAGTAGTTTTTGCGTGAAAGCGTAACAAACAAACTTACATTCGCATTTATAATATTAAATATGATATGATTACCTAGATCAATATCAATGCAAACGGGCGAAAATTGAAGACGTGCCCAAAACAGGGCGCAGGATTTTTACAATTAAAAAATGGCTGTTTTAATAATATAACTTCTAACAGTTTTATGAAAATAAGGTAGGTATACTAAAAATTTATATAAAAATTCTTATTATGTTAACATATGTTCCATCAAAATTTTAATAATAAAAAAATACAAAGCATTCACATAACGTAAATATTAAATAAGTAATTGAATATAAGGAATAGAAAAGATATAATTTGTTTTTACTCTGGATAGATATACCTAATTATCCAAATAAAATTCACTTCATACTTATTTGTTTCTTTCAAAATATAATTATGTTTGCAATTTGTCTGAACTGATTCATAATTCAACTCTAAAAATATTTATGGCAGATTTTGGCAGAATTTCTTTGTTTTTTTTTTTTTTTAATATAGTATATAATATATACATTTCGTAAATGTTGAGATTATTTTCTTTTCCACGATGCAGTATTATGTAAAATATTTACGACCCGCTGAACGGAATACACAAAAATAAATCGTTGCTTTATTAATCACCCCAAAAAGTTTAATGAGTTAAAAATGATTTGATTTGTAAGGGTAACGGTGTTAAAAAATGATGAATGTCAAGACGGAGGGTTGTTAAATGTATGTACGTTATGTACAGAATGTTTTGAAAATAGTGGTAATATTTACGAGTAAGTACGTGTATGTACTGGTGCAAAAAATCAAACAATGTTATTTTCTAACACTTCGCATATAGTATGTTTTATAGGAAAAAATATGTGAACAGAATATATTGCAGATATTTTTAGTCTTTTAATTTGTAAGCAAGTTTCACTTCTACCGAGTGTAACTAAAACACACCAGATTTTTGAAGTGAAAACTTCTTTAGCGGCGTTGTACACTTTTTTTGTAATGGGTAAAAAATGTTAAACTCGCGTCAGGCGTCAGGACACGTGACCTGATCTAAGACGACAACTTTTATTTATACAACGTTAGACATCTAGCGTTGAAATATCGTACATAAAAATGCAATCTATGATACAAACCATTTTATTTTTTGTAATGGGTAAAAAATGTTAAACTCGCGTCAGTTTTTTTGTAATGGATAAAAAATGTTAAACTCGCGTCAGGCCTGACGCGTCAGAAAGTGTTGCCAATAAATAAACAATGCTTCTAAATGCAAAAAATTAAGACGTTAATATTCGAGTTTTCACTTCTGCCGGCACTCCTCGAGTGCAACCCGGAGTTTTTTTTTATGTGAAACCATGCTAGACGACATGACGCTCTCTACTCCCTTGTGTGCGCGCGCGCGCGTATATTATACACTTTGTTGTTTCTCTGTGTGAGCTGTGTACTTAGTGTCCCTTTGTATCCGACTATAGCATACTTGACACGTTCACCGCTTGTATACACACTATGTTTCACATCTGCCGGGCGTCCCACAACGCCTTCAATTTTTTTCTCTAATATTTCATCACCACCCTCAGCGCATTATACAAAATGTATATAATATGTGGGAAGTATGTATAATGTATATATGTATGTAGTTTGGTTGCATCGACGCGCAAACCTATTGAGCGTTCACGTCCTCAATCTCATTTAGCATAACGCTCTGATTGAAACAAGTTAACTGGAGTATAAAGCCTCATCAGTGGAATATTTCAAGCGTGTTTAGATTCCGTATTCCACACACTCTTACATAACACATATCAATTTATAGAAAGCTGGATGAGCTCACTCATCGAATATCTTGTACCTACAGTCGCATCGTTACAGCTACGAAGTGGCACACCTTGTTTTACACAAGCAGCCAGCAAACGGTTCCGAAATCGTCACCCGCATGCGCACTAGGTAAAACGAAGCTGTTAGTGGCGATTTTAGAACACGTTTTACCTGCTGCGCATGCGGGTGACGATTTCGGAACCGTTTGCTGGCTGCTTGGAACGAACCTAAAGAACCTCGCACAAATCTTATGGGATCTTGGTTCTTGGTTAAATTGATCGAAAATGGTTTTATTTTATAGTTTAAAGGTCACTTAGAAAAAGTGTCTATGAGCGCGTAGCCTAAAAACCAATAGACTTTAGCTGCAGGTATGTTTAGCGAGATTTTAGATAATAGGAAAACCATTGAATTCACAATATTAAAAAATCTTAAGCTCTAGAAATGTGTTTTAAGGTGCGCTGAATCCGAATATGACACTATTATTTTATACAGGGTGACACCTTCTAGCATTGCCTAGTTTTCGACTATTTTTCTATTTCTAAAAAAAGCACAAAAGTTGAACATGAAAACACGTTTGTGAATTCAATGGATATCCCTATATCTAAA
Source organism: Xanthostigma xanthostigma (assembly GCA_963575645.1). NCBI lineage: Eukaryota > Metazoa > Arthropoda > Insecta > Raphidioptera > Raphidiidae > Xanthostigma > Xanthostigma xanthostigma. Next base: position 21,746,432 of record OY754465.1, read on the forward strand.
ATCTTGCTAAACATATATGTAGCTAAAAATCTGTTGATTTTTAGGCTGTGCGCCCATGGTTCTTAGTGATCTTCAAACTATAAAATAAATCCATTTTCGATCAATTTAACCGAGAACCAAATCCCATAAGGTTTGTGCGGGATCCTTTACACTACAGACGCTTAAAATTTAAATATAAAACCGGTCATGTGCGACCTGAACTCGCGCACTGAACCTTCAGTACCATACGAAATGTTATAAACATATTAGTAAATCAAAATTAAGTTCAAAAACTAAAACCCGACTACTGAAAAGTATGATCAAGAAAATATTCTAATCTGAGGATAGCCGTGGTCATATGCCACCTACCCTAACAAAACATAACATTTTAACAGTAGTAAGAGATCATAAGCTCTAGGGCAAAATGCATCACGCTATACATCTAGAGGAGCCTCATATATATATATGAGATAGCATACGATCATGGCTATCCTCAGATGTGACTATATTCATGTTTCATATTTTGCAGTAGTCGGGTTTTAATTTTTGAACTTATTTTTTATTTAAATTATTTTTTTGAACTTATTTTTTATTTGTTTTCAATTTGCTCACCCCTGGGACGAAAATTCAAAATAAATGTAACCTATGTTACCCGGGCCACAACAATCGATTGACACCTTATTTATCAAAATCGGATGAATAGTTTAGACGCTACGGTGGAACATCCGTAAATACAAACGTACACAGACTGCTTAACTCATAACCCTTCTTTTTTGCCATCGCCGCAGTCGGGTAAAAATACACGTTTTTTAAGTTTTTTCGCGATTTTCTTATTTTCCACTTTCATAGTGAAAGCATACATAACCCAATATATAACTGCACATCTCACGACCAAGTTGTCGTTCTCTTTCACCACACTCTCTTCAGCAATGCAGCTGTCCTTGTCGTTTTGTCTACAAGTCTTCGACGATCTACCATATAGTTTGGTGGCAGTGACAGCGGAATTGGGATGTCTTTATTACGGTCCGTAGTACTAACAATCCAACTTCAAGTAACTTACATACTCCCCGTTTGTTAACAGTACTTACAATTAGTTATAAACATGGTTGAAATAATTTGTTGTTACTAAATTTTCAACAACCACTAACATCGTATCAGAGTAATATGATAATGTATTCTGCAAACTTGTTCTTGAAATAAGTCGTTGAATTTTCATGTATACATATATCATTTTATGAATAAAATTTCATGTACAAGCGGAATATAGTATGTCATTTTATATGATTATAAATTTTCAAACAAAGTTTATGAATCCACATAATATCTTAACTTTAGTTTAAAAATGATTTCTACAGGCAACCCTCGTATAACACAGATTTTGTATAATACGATACTTTTGGGTTTTATATAGAGAAAAATTTTACATTCTTTTTTTGTCGGGGTATTTGTCAATCAGTTTGGGTCAAATATCGCAATCAAATTTTAAACTAGATATAATTCAGCAAGAGCTGTAAACTTTTGCAACACGTGTAAAAGTCGGTGACAATTCATCCAATATGGCGGACACCCCAATATGGCGGATTACCTTTTTATAAACAACCTTCTTGACATGGGTATCAAATGAAAGAGTTTGACGAGTGGAATATTATGATAAGCTATGTGATGTCATTTTAACCCCAATATGACAGACGCCACATGTCCGATCGATTTGAATTTTTGTACACATATGCGTTTTTGATGGCAGTATATGATTCAATCGTTTTTAGACTTATATAATCAAATAATTTTAATAAATGAGTGTTTATACAGTTAAAATTTTGAGAAGACAAAAACAAATAAAATGAAATGTGAGAAAAAATGACGTTTTAAAGATAAACTTTGATTCCAATGTGCTGAGAAGGAAAAAATAATTAATTTTTAATATATAAACGTGGGTTGTGACTAATAAAGGATCATAGAGTTTACAGCCCACGCTTTTATAATGATTATGAACCTAAATTATTAAAAATTATTTTTTCCATTATAGTAATAAAAGCTTGTTTATAAAAACTTACTAACATTTTATTAATATCCAATCTCTTTCTGAAATCCTGACTTTGATTCATTAGTCGTTATTCAAAAAAAATCACCAGTTTACGACATACCTATATATTATTAACCGACTTCAACAAAAAGGAGGAGATTCTATGTTCGACTGTATATTTTTTTTATGTATGTTCACCGATTTCTCCGTCAATTATGGACCGATTTTCAATTTTTTTTTTTATTCGAAAGAGTGCACCTCAGAGGTGGTCCCATCGAAACTAAGTCAGAATCTGATGGTGGAATCCGGAGAAATCGAGGGAAACTCTCAAATTTCAAAGGCACGCATAATGTTTTTTATGTATGTTCACCGATTTTTAGTGTTAGATTAACACTAAAAAGAGAAAAACAAAATATTTTTAACAAAAAAAAAAATTGAACCGACTTCACACTAAAAAGTAAAAAATAATTGCGTATTGAAATCTTTTGGAGTCGGTGTCAGCCAAAATAAAATCTATATTCCGAGAGCTACACCGACTCCAAAACATTTCAATACGCAATTATTTTTTACTTTTTAGTGTGAAGTCGGTTCAATTTTTTTTTTTTGTTAAAAATATTTTTTTTCAAATATGTAATTATGGTATAGTAAAAGCTTTTTCACGTGTAAAAACCTAAGTTAATTAGAGTCGTTTGTATTTTTTGAGGCAAGATAATATCTAATGAAAATAACAAAAATTAAATGACATTCCAACAGGGCTATTATTAATATCATCGAATATTTTAACTGCAAGATAAACTACTTGGTAGGACTGCAATTTTGAAAAATACAGTTACAAAGCAAAATTTTATAAGTAACGGTTAAAACCACATATTGACTATTAATTATAATTAATCTCATTATTTTTTAAAATGATTTATTTTAAACGTTGCTATCTTTACCTACACTAAAAATTTATCTATGAACACATTTACTATGATAAACCGTTTGAAAGTTTCAAATGAACCCAACTTTATTTCATAATAAAGTTAAGCTTCATTTAACTTAAAGCACTACACACTCTCCTTTTAACTCTGCAAGACTTTACATGTTTTAAATTAATATTCGAAATAGCTTTTAATCACCCGATTATTTTAAATATTTATTTCTCCGAAAATCATATATAATATTAAATTTTAATCGTTTATATCTAAACTTTAAAATATTAAACTAAAATCTCATCAGTAGATCACTACTATAAGCAAGAAAAATGAAATTTAATGAGGCACTCATAAACTAACTGCTTTTCGTGCATGTATAGCGGTTGTAAAATCATCAATTTAACACTCGTGTGTAAAGTAAACAATCCAACAGTAATGTCACCTAGCATATGTGATAGAACAGCAGGCGAGAATAGTAATTTCCATAAACAAAGTAATATGTACGTAAAACTGAAATTTACCTTCAATAGAACTTTTAGACATGTTTAAATATACTGAAAACGAAGTCAAAAACAGCTATTTTATAGGAGATACGTCTGAAAATTGTAGTATTTATCTCGGACGTTAGATTTTTTGGCTTGTGTGACTGTTAAAACCCGATGAGTTTCGTACCAACATAGTGTGACTTACTCGCCAAAAACAACCTAAATTATTTCCTAGGACCTAGATACATAAACTACCATTTTTCAGTATTCTACAGTTCATTCTTGCTTGTTATTCTGCCACCTAAGAAATTACATTTTTGGTTTCAATAGTGCATTATTATTATTTAAATCTTCATTTGGGCATACACATTCATGTATAAAAAGTATTAAAGAGTACGATAAAGAGTAGATAAGCTTGTCTTTTGAAGGAGAATAATAATCTCCAAAAATATGAAATAGAATTAATTTATTTGTATTACCACAAAAAAAACATCTATGGTATTAGCATATGCCGTCGTAGAAAGCAATTCTTGTTTTTATTATTTTTTTTCTCTCAGAATTACATAATAACGAAACGTTTGCGTTGAAAATCGTGCGTTTGAAAATTTGCAGGTATTCATTTTCTATATTATTTTTTGAAAAAAAATATAAGCTTTTTTAACTGAACTTCTTTTGTTACTTACAGAGGCCAATATCAAAATCCGTGTGTTATGACAAGGGTAAGTTCAATTTTGTTAATGCATAATTAATATTTAAATAGGTATACAAAGTTATCATCGCGAAATTTTAGATATCAATTTATTATCCGTGTTGCACAATAAGGACTAATTTTCCGTGCAAATGTGTGTGCTTTCGAATAAATAATAATAATAATAATGTATTTTGTTACAATTGACAGTAAAGGCCGCTGCACATGAGGCTAGAAACGTTGCTAGGAGTTCTGCTAGCCGGCAGGCTGGGTACGAAGCTGGAAATGACATCACTGCGGACTGACCTGCTAGCTCACAAGATAGGTTTTAAAATTAGAACAGAGGCTATTTTCCCTACTAGATTTGCTGCTAAGTATGAACAAGAGCCAATCAGGAAGCAGTAACTTGTCACGTGGGCACTTGAACAAACGCCCATATACTAACATGGCGTTATTCTGCCCAGAGTCGGACAAAAGACACGTTTGGCTCTGTGTTTATATTCGAATTGTCACTGCGCACGCACCAGATCTATCTACAAAACAAGCTTGAAAAATAGCCTCGTGTGAAGCGAGCACTTAACAGCAATCAAGAAACCAGCGCTAGAAAACTAGTAGGCAAATCTAGCAGCGTTTCTAGCCTCGTGTGCAGCGGCCTTAAATTTGTAACATGTGTTCACTCTGCATATATGAAATAATTAATTGCATTATTTTACCATTTCAACATCACAATAATTGTCGGATAGGTACTAATTTAGGTCAAAAAGCACTTTTCAAAAGTTTACAATATTTTTTTCGTTTTGAGGCCTTCCAAACAAAAACATATTTTTGAAAAAAGTTTGTGCGTTTTTTTGGCTGTAAATCTGTTGGTCTGTGAACATGATGAAACGGATGAGCGTATGAGATCCAAATTTTGGAAGTATGTATATATGAGAGTCCTATTGTTTTCGACGAAAATCGGTTTATGCAAAAAAAAAATGAAATACTTTTTATAAAGGTTTATTATTATGTTTATATAAAAAAAAAGTTTAAGTAGAATTTTTTGTTTCCATACTTTATGGTTTCGAAAATATTTTGTAAATAAAAAAAACACTGATGTTCTTTGGTTTTGTAAATCTGTCAAAAAGAAATTAAGGTGGCTAGCAAGCATGCTTTGGTTAATTTTTACGTGGCATATTAACACATATTGTGTAGGTAACTATACATTTCATAATATTTAATACTAATGCTTCATTTAGCACTAGTGCGTAAAGTATAACAAAAATGCGATTAAACCAATTCAATAGTAATTTCCATAAACAACCAATCAGCTACCACTAAAAGAATATTTTTCCTTTCGTTCGATCGTTAGTTATATAGTCGAACGAAACGAAAAGAAAAATAGTGTTTTTAATAAAAGTGACATGTGCTCATGAAAGTAAAATAAAAATATCTTTATAAATTAAACAATTAACACTATTACATTAATTGTATGTTTCATATATTTTATGATTTTATAAAAAATTGACTTTAGTGTAAAATATCATTTAAGCGCCTTAAAAAAGAGTGGATCCAAGTCGAAACGTTGGCAAATAAAATGTATTAAATAAATACACTGCATTAGAAGTCTATTGTTCCCAAGAATTTTCCACATTTAAAACTCAGATTACTCAAACATTATTATAATAACGTTCTTTACGTTCTAGATATACAAACTACTATTTTTTGTAGAAAGTGCATAAAAATATAGACATTATGTATTCAAGCAGATATTTTTTAGATTTAAGGGACAAGTACACAATTGTCACTTGAATATTCAACTGTCAGTTAATACATATTTTCGTATAAAACTTAATGTGAGTGAAAATTGTTTGACAGTAATTGAGCTTTAAAAGTAAGGTTGAGTGTAGAGAGCACTCAAGTGACAATAAATTTCATCCGAAGTGTCATTCACAATGTATTTTTAATACTGTTTTGATTTAATGGCAGCAGATGAGTGGACAGATGACAGTTTTCATTAAAATTTATACGAAAAATCAATTGAAGGTAATAAATTAAATTAAATCTGACTATATACTGGTATGATGGTTGTTTAAGATTTGAATAATTTAAAGTTTATTAACTTCCTAGTACATTGGGAAGTTACTTAGTGTAATGGGTTCAAAAATTGAAATAAAAATGTAAAATAATTGTGTTTCAAAACCACTACACTATTTTTGAAAAATTGTCTTTTTGCGTGTGTACGTACGTAGGTACGTACGTGATCATATTTTTCTGAGACGAATAAAAAATGATATCAACTACGTTAGGATGTCAATCGACGCGTAGTAAATATGATCTGAAAAATTATTTCTTTTCAAAATGGGCCCAGACTTTCTTTTTTTATTTAACTAAATAGATTTCCAAAAAGTGGATTTTACACGAAATTTCGCGAGTAAAAAATTATATCGACTTTGTAGGGGTAACAATCAAAGCTTATCAATGCCAGTATGACCCTAAATTATTTTTTCGCAATTGGTCTAGCCGTTTTTTAATTTAAGCAAAAAGACTGCAAAAAGTGTAATTATGAAGAAAAATATTTCTCGGATCCAATTTGTTAAATACCTACATATTTAATATTCGATATTGAACATACTGGGAAGTTAGTAAGGTGTCCAATATAGAGTCCCAATAGACGACCTACCTCACGGCTTGTTTTAACTAGTAAATGGTCACTGCTAACTTATTTAATAACAGTTGGATAGCCATAGCTTGCTACATTTTTCTGATATAGCATTGTAACAATAGGTGTTATTTTTTTTATATTCAACAAGAACTATAAAAACTTAATTTTGGAACAATAATTCAAATAAATAAAATTGTCGACCAATTTTTCTCAGACCATAATATATTGACAAAAAATAATAAAAATACAAATCAATATAACACAAGATAACGTTTCGATCCGGATTTGGATCTTGTTCAGAAATATCTAAAAAATATAAAAATTTACTAGTATTTGTCAATATATGGTCTGAGAAAAATTGGTCGACAATTTTATTTATTTGAAGAGTTCTATTCAGACGTTAACCAAAGTTTTGGAACAATAATTTTCATAACTATTTATAGTAATATGTCTGAGTTAGTAGGAATTTGGACTAACAATTAAATTAAGGACGTATATATTAATTAAAGGGCGATGTTTCGTCACATTTATTGTTATTTTTTCAAGCCCTGTAAACAAAACATAATGAAATACGTAAACAGAAACGCCACTTAAACCATTAATTGTATAAAAACACAATAATGTAGAATTTCCAAAATGTACCTACCTCATCTTTGTTTTAACTTTTACTTGTCATAATTCGTCTTTAAAATCATTATAATAATCATTCACTAGTGATAACTGTATAGAACCGCACTATATTTTAATAAAAAATAAATCTCTTCGGAGCTAGACTAACCTATTTTACAAACAGTATCAAAAGTCTAAACTACAAGACTAACATTGGAGGCGTTATTAAAGTTGGTTTTCTTCATCGATAACTTTCTCACTCGTCACACGACTGCAGAGCAAACTTTTCCAATAAAGCCAATATTATTTCTGTCTCATCGCCGCAACCTCACCTAATAACATAGTTTTTATCTCACGTTTACGTTTCCAAAATCTTGACCATAACCACGCTGCTGAGCAATCCCTACAATATTACATCCGGTTTGTAACAGTTAGATTGGGAATGTTATATAAGTCGAAGTATTTCAGATCAAAAAAAAAAAAAAAAACATACCTATCGACAATGATATTTATCGGTGTGCCACCGTTTAATGAATTATATATTTTTCTTAAATTACTATAACATCTGTAATTGTGCGTTGGCCAAGTCATAAATAAAATTACAATAGAACTAATTAGTGATGTGCCGGATCGTTAACAATGTATATCCGCGGATACGGATCTGAATACGGATTTTTGGTTTCAAGATCCGCGGATACGGATACGGATCTTAACTTTCTTAGAGTACGTGGCGGTAAATATTGCACATCGACCTTTGGAAAGAGACTATCTGTTATGGGGAAAAAGTTATTGACCTCTTAAAGAGTTAACTCTCATTACAGATTGTCTCTTTCCAAATATCGATATGCCATATCTCATTAAAAAGATAGTTGATTTAGTACCCTTGAGTTATGTACTATTAGTATAGTACTCAGTACGATAAATGTTTGCAATATAAAGGTGCCAAATACGATTTAAAAATACGTGTGGCACTCGGGGACTGCCGCGGTAAAGCTATTGCATATTCCTTTTAGGTCTTTAAGTTTTTCTTCTCTATAAAACGAAAATAGCTAGGTATAAATAATAAGGTATAAATAGTGTAATTACACACCAAAACAATTATTCATTCAAAAAATTTGAACAAAAAGAACGATATTAAGGAGGTTGAGCCGTTTTACGAAGATAATGAAAAAAATCTGAAATAAAGTTTTTTTAATAGATTTTTTTATGACAAAATTGTCTGTAAAAAATCCAAAATCATTAGGAGATTTATAAAGTTAAAAATTAAAAAAAACTTTTACATGTAGTCTTATGGAAAATATGTCAAGCTAGCATGCAAACTGTTCATTTTAATTTTTTGCAAATAACCAAATAATGTCAGCAGTCCAAAAACTACCTATGTAAAGCATCGATATCTTACGCATATTTTAATATTTTTTCCAATTTAATTAGGAGACTTTTAATGATTTAATCAATAAAAAAAATTATTAAACCTTAGCACTTTTCGATTATGGACTTTTATTCTTGACAGATTTAACAATTTTAACTGAATTTTCAACTTTTTAATGATTTAATTTTAATTTTTATTACTTCTAATTTCTTTTTTCAATTATTTACTGCAAAAAATATGTAAAATACAGATATTTACATAAATGTATTTTTTTTAACCTAACTTTGTACAAAAAATACAAAAGTTAGTCCATTAAGTATAAAGTACTGAAATTTTTAATTAATATTAAAAAAAAAAAATTATTTATGCCTTTATGACAATAATTTATTGGTATCATCGACTTATAAACTATAAAAGTTCCCATTTAGAATTCGACTTACTTTTAAACAAACACCGTGCCGAAGTCTGCCGAACTGAAACGACGTTAGACGATGTACGGCTGTCAACGCCGCACCGCTGTGCCGGTCGGAGTGGGGGGTGTTAGGTTTTTTCGTTACGGAATTTCTTGATTCGGTCGCCGCGCTCAAAGCTGGCGATAGAAGCTATGCAATAGCTTAAAAAAATTAAAAATTATCTGAATAGAATTAAACAGGTTTTCATTATTACCTAATCACCTACCTATATATTAAAATTTCATCTATGAATTGAAAATTAAAAAAGTAAAAGATCCGCAAAAAAACTAACGGATACGGATACGGATCTTTCTTCTCCCTCGGATATCCGCGGATATGGATATCCGGAACATCACTAGAACTAATGTATTTTCAACCTTTCGGGACTAATCGACTCGTGTACTTTCAACTTCTCCTTCATCCTCAATTTGTGGCAGCAATAGATAAACCTTTATTAATTTGAGGTTAATCGTTGTCAAACGCATTTTTCCATTTACAGAGCAACTTTGCATGTCAAGTAAGAACTAAAACCTTAAAAAATTGCGCTAAAATCAGTTGAGAATAAATGGTGTAAAAAATTCATGATTTTGACTGCAAGATATTTGTTGCCAAGAATCTAAATTCCTTAATAACAATATGGCGAATTTTTAATAACAACAAATGGAAAAAGTAAGAAGTTCCGTTACCAAAAAATTGCGTAAGATTTTAAATGTAAAATTTCTCAGATACGGTTGATATTAGATACACTTATGACTTACGTATAAAAAAACTACGCTGACTCCATTTCGATCACTCCTGTTTCTGCATCTCTTCTAAATTAAGAGATATTGCCGCCTTAATTTATTTAATTTTCATACATTTAAAGCGGCGTATATTTAAAGCTAAATGGGACAATGATTTGCGCTGAATTGATTCAGTAAATTTTTCTATGTTTTTACATTTCTTTTCATGATTTAATGCGTTTTGCAAATCCGCAACTTTGACACTAGTTACTTACTGGTACGCTTGATATTAAACTTAATTATTAAAAAACATTCGTTGAATCGATTCAAACTACTCTCATTTCTGTTTTCGTATCAGAATATTTGAGAATATTTCCAAAACTTTTTCACATCCATCTTTCTACTAATCAAAATTTATCAATTATACAACAAAATTGAAAAAGGTAATTTTTGCATAAATATATCTGAAATATAACTTCCAATTTTTGGAGACCTATTTAAATGTCATCTCTTATTATATGAACAATGAACATTATTAATTATATGAACATTAGCAACATTTCAGTGCACACTAGTGGTAAATGTTGTTTCAATGAACCAGGTAAATTAACGAATCAACTGTTTGTGTTTTTAGAATTAACTAGTTGCGACGATTCAACTAGTTGATCTATTATATTAACAAGACGCGAAGAACTCCTTCTACCAATAGATCTATTTTCCATGCCTTTAACGAACGAAACGAAATCGATAACATACACGAACCACATCAATAGTTGTTAATTCAATTTGATCTGGTTCAATCCAGACTGATGTGGAACTAATGAAAGAACATTTTTATTTGTGCAAATATACTGATACAACTAGATTTTTCGACGTGGCGCAATTAAAGGTTTCGTTTCGTTGACGCCAGAATTGTCAACGACCCACCACTAGTTCACACGAGCAACCTTTATACAGAAAAATCTGTTTATTAGCTTGTCAGTTATAATAGGCCTGGATTTCTTGTTTCTTTTGTTTTCAAACACTTGTAACAATATAATATCTCGTGTGCACCTGCATTTTTATGTTACACGTAATGAAAACATTGTTATAAAATTCACATTTGGATACAGTGTGTTGTTTTATCGACACAAAACTTATCGATTTACTGGCATTGCACATACCGCTAAACTAGCGGTATGTGCTTTATTATCGCTTTGTGCGTCAGAGCTGACTTTCGTTCATATAAGAAGTTATATCTAAGTTAATTTCACACGAAATCCATTCAAATTGAAGCTTTTTGAAAAGAGGAGATTGTAATCTATAAAACAGAACCATTTTTAAATCAATTCGAGTTCATAAATACTATTAAAATTGTAATTGAAAATCACAAACAGCAGTTGTCGGTTGGTCTGTACGTATGTACGTATGTCACGACTCTACAGATCGCAATTTTGGTCGGATTGCCTTGGGTTATATTTTATTCACTTTGTTTACTATCAGACCAGAACCCTATTTAAATTCACTAAAATGTGTTCAGTAGTTTAATTTTTATAAACAGTTTTATTTTATTATTTTTGACAGCTAATAGTTTAAAAAAACAATATAATAATTGCTGTGTAAATATAGTGTAATCCATAAAACAAGTGCTACACTTCTATACCGTGATAACACCACTTCACTTAGTAGGCTTCGTGGCGTAATGGTTATGCCGTTGGATCCCCAAGGGCAAGGTCCTGGGTTCGATTCCTTACGAAATAATTGATTTTTTTCTTATTTTGTTTTATTTTATTCCACTTGATATTAATTATATATTATATTGTGTATAGTTCTTTTTTTTTATTTTTGCAAACTTAAAAAAAATATTTTTTCAATTTTTAATTTTTTTAATTGTTATTTTTTTTATCATACAGTGGAAAACTTGCGGGATGTGCACTTTTGGTTTTGCCAACTATTTTTTCTCTGAACGCAATTAATGTTCTGTAGACATGCAGCGGAATTTACGTTGACTAGAGTACGTGATTCTAATCAAGTTACTTAAAACTGTTATCCTCTTTGCGTAATATAATCAAATAAAAAAAGTGAAGCTTTCAACTAAAAAAACCTTTAATATCGAGAAGTAAATTATCTCAAAAAAACAAATTACATTGAAAGATGTCAGCAAAATGTTTGTATATTAATACATGCAGCTGCTTAGCGACAATTATATTATAGCATTTTAACAACAATAGGTTCGTTCCAAGATGCCAGCAAACGGTCACCCACATACGCAGTAGCTAAAACGTGTTCTAAAATCGCTACTAACAGCTTCGTTTTACCTACTGCGCATGCGGGTGACGGTTTCGTTACCGTTTACTGGCTGCTTGGAACGAACTTAATATGATTGTGGTCGATTTATAACAATCACTATGAGTTATGAGCCGATGTTTCTACAATACCTATTTCAATATAGAAAACAAGCATTGAGGTAGATCCTTCATTAAGACTCGACAAGTACGACCCTTGAGGTCCACACGACCCAAGAAATCTTTTCCAAAAATTCTAAGTGCATGCTTTGTCGTATTTTTGTTTAAACAAGAAAAAAAACGACCAATATTTTAATAAAATTTCTTTCGGATTATACTGTTGTAATATTCTTTGATTGACACCCTAACAAAGTCAAAAACATTTTTAATTCTCAAGATTTTGTTTAAAATCTACTATATTGCAGTATTTTTATTTAGACACAAAACGGCTCGACATTAATATGCTTCGATTGGCGCCCAGACCGAAGTATCTTATACTTCAATCTTATTAAAAATCTTATTAATCTCAATGTTTATATTAACACTCGGTCATTTTTTACAATCCTTTCAACAAATATTTGTCTTTAAAACCATTTATTCTTTGATGCTTTAATACTATCATCATGCCTCTTAAATTTTCGACTGTTCTGTGCCGTGCTGGAATCTACTGAACCGATTCTGTGTGCGTTTTGCTTACATAAATTGTTCATTTTCTAACGGGAAATGCAGTGTAAGAGAGGAATTAGGACCGCGTAAAATTGCGACTAAGACGAATATGTAGTTGCAACGAACACCCTGTATTTGTAATAATTTAGTACAACATATGCCTTCGTATGACTGGGTCCGGATGTAATTAACCGACCGTATCTGATTTTTATATGTTTTGTATATTATATATAATTCATTTGAAGCACGAAAATTACCTGCTTCAAGTTGATTATGGGTTGGGGGTGACGTCGTACCAAGGACAGAAACAAACATACTTACAGTTGCGATGTGATAATACTTCACTATACGTTCATCTTCTGTTTCTTATTCCCATATTCACCAAAAGCTATTAAAGATAGAAGTTACTAATCTTGGAACAAATTTATCCGTTAAAATAAATTTACTTTCAACTCACCAAGAAAAGAAAAGTTAATTAAAGAACAAATACACACTGCACTATACTCCTATCTCTTTTGTTAATTTTGGCCGCGCTAATCTCCGAAATCACATAAACAGATTTCAATGACATTTTGTAAATGTGTCTTGCTTGGTGCAACTTACGCGATAGAATAGTTTTTATTAAATATTTTACGATGAAGAAAGGTTTTGGTTGAGGATCATAAATAAATAAGCTTTACCAATGTTTCGCTAGTGGCCAACGTTTCGAAAAATTTATTTTCTTCTTCAGGGCCTCAAGCTGTTAAAACAACATACATGATCATATTATTATGAGTTCCTTCATCGTAACATTCTATTTGATCAACACTACTTTATACTGAAGACATTAAATATTTTATACAAAATTATGGTATTTTCTCAAAAAACCTATTTGTTTGCTTCTGAACTAATATTAGTTTAGAAGCAAACAAAACTGTTTTAGTATCAAATAGTGACATCTGTTAGAAAACTCTATTTGCTCAAAGCTATTAGTTCAGAAACAAATCTGATAGCTGCAATTAATTCCACGTCACATGAGTTTCATAGACAAACAATACGATGTAAACAACGCGTGTGTTAATTTTTTGTCTATCATGGTTGGATTGTCCTTAATCTCGAAAAGCTCTTCGCAAATCCAATTTAACTCTTAACCTAACGCCCTTTTGTCAATCGTGTAGGTTTTAAGATCGTAACAAAATTTCTTTTTTTTTTATTATTGAACATTAATTTTACTGAATTAAATGATTTAGTATAATAATAATTTCACGTTATAAGTGAGCCACAGCAGCGCGTTGCCGGGTCTATTATAGTTCATTTATTCATCGAGTGTTCCACGCTTTTAAACGTTATCTAAATTAATGTTATAAAGACGTAAAGTTTGTAAATTTGGATGTAGGAGGTAATCTCCAAAACTACACATCCGATTTAAAAAAATTTCCACCAATATTTAAAATGGTTCTTCAGGACGAACATAGGCTATATATATTATCGCGTTAATTTTGCAACGTAAATCAACGCACAAATGGTACCTAACAATCTGCAAATTCGGGCGAAGCCGAACCGGGTCGCTAGTTAGGTTATAAAAAAAAACAACAAACGTTAGAATTGTTTTAATATACAATTGTTTTAAATAAGACTATAGTAGTGTAATGGGTTACTTTACGTGCCTGCATATGCACATTTAAAGCAGCTATTTGATAGGGAGTAGTACAAAAAATTATTTTATTATATTATATTATTTATTATTATAGTTTTCACGCAAAAACAGTTGATATTATATGTAGACACCGAAACTTGATAAATGATAAGCTTACAAAAGCGATCGAGTTTTAATGAAAAGTTAACCTATTCTTATTGTACACCTAATGACATAATTTATGCGCGACATAACAACGAAGCACAATAATAACATATTATCTACTACAACCACATAAAGCACATATCGTATGCTTGTTTCTATATAAGCATATGTATGGAAAAAGTGCAAAAACGCACATGTATAATTTTTTATACTTTAAATTCTTTTATTAAGACATTTCGAGACCTCTTATCTATTTAGGGCAGACATCAACCAAAATATGACTATTAAGAAGACAGTTCGTGTCAACGGATATTTTCATTTTAAAACAGTTCATGAGTAAATATTAAAATCAAAACATAGAAAAACTAAATGTTACTCTTATTATTCTCATTTACTAATATGTTTGTTTCATATTTATGTTTCATAATTTATTTTTATATATTATACTAGCGGTCCGTCCCGCTTTCACCCGGGTGCGATAGATATAATTCTGTAAAATGTATTTCGTTTGCGGCCTGGCGTCTGAACTAATAGCTTTGAGCAAATTCTATCAGATCTGCTTCTGAACTAATAATTTTTAGGCGAATTCTATCAGATGTCGTTACTTGATACTTAAACAATTTTTTTTCTTTGCTTCTGAGCTAATAACTTTGAGTAAATTCTAGCAGATGTCGTTACATGTTACTAAAATAGTTTTTTTTTAAGAAAATACTATAATTTTGTACAACATTTTTAATAAAAACTTTCGTAAGTTGCACTAAGAAAGACTCATTAACAAAATTTCATAAAAAAAAAAAATTGGTTGTCTGTAAAGTCGGTTTACAGACGATAGTTTTACGTGATAACGTATTCCGTAATACATAACCTAAACCTCCCAAAATTTGGTTTCAATACGCTTATCCTTGGTGTCGGAATGATAAGAAATGTCAAAAGTGACGTTTGCAACTGTCAAAGTATTATGTTCTAATAATAATTAGTTATTCCAATAGTTAACTTAGAAGGCGTTGCATTTCACAAAATACTAATGTCAAAAAATTGAATTAAACATTAGAAATGCAGCCGTTTTCATGTTAAGACAAGACATACGTTATTTTCTAATTTCCATGTACGGCAAACAAAGACGACCGACCGCGTCGCGCCATGCATTAGACAACATTGCATTTATACAGCTATTTTTCTATATAAATTTGTATAAAAAAACTGTTTAGGCAAATTCTGTTATACGAAATCTATGTAAAATGTTCTCCTCTTTCGTTTAAGACTGGTTTCAAACCGATCTGATTTAAATTGAGCGAGAAATTAGCAAAAAGCACGCACAGGGTCAGGCGGAACGTTACGCGTTACGAACGTTAGGATTTTAGGAACGTTACACTTTTTCGTGCATGCAGCCGGTGTTTTATCAATTTATAAGATTGGTGATTCATCAATTTATAAGACGTTATCACGTCAAAAGCTTCAGTGGTTTCGAAGATTAGCGCGGCCAAAGTTGTGTCACGAGAGCTTTGTATATATAGATTACATTTTATTTTCGGAAATGAAGAAGTGGGTCATTTGAAATTATCAAATGGGTAACTTGGTTACCTGCGGATCATAGGTAGCCAACACTATCTAGAGGATCTCAAGTAAAATCTACTGTATTATCGTAACGTTACAGCTTCTACCCACTAAACTTTTCATTTAAAAAAACGTCAAAAATCAGAAAACTTCGAGAAAAATAGCTTTTTCAATGAATAAAATTTTTAAAAAGTACCTTTATGTAGAAGGGGAGTGGAATCGCTATTTTTGCTTTCTAAATGAACTGATGAATGATTGAATCGTCATTAATCTCATTTGATCACAAAATCGACTTAAACGATTTTGATATTCAGTCACAGATATCTACTACGTACAAATGTACAAAGTACATGTATATTGTGCTAACATATTTATAGGTCGGTTTGAGGGTACCAAACGAGTGTGAAGGTGATTTATGCGTCAACGACCTTTTTTTTATTTTATAGTTTCATATTAACTTAATTGCTTTTAAATATTTTTCCACACATTACTGCAGATTTTGATTGCTTTGTTTTTAGTAAATTTTACAATTTTGAGATGCGACCTCAGCGTAGTTATAGCACCCATATACACTCGACTAACGAATATCTGAAATATGAGTTTTGAACTGTCATAACCCACTAATATACCTATATATGATTTAACCCTTCTATGTCCGATCGGACATAGAAGGGTTAAATCATATATATGGCACGATAATTAACAAAATTTGACAATACATAACAAGCAATCACCATCGGCCATCTGGAGACAATGTTTTAATCACAAATTGATCAGTATCAAATATCAGTCCACAAAAAGTGCTTTTTGGCTATATATTGTCAAGACAAATATTTCAAAAAAAAAATTTTTACTACGTGACATTTTTATAAAAATTTAATAATTTTAATAGTTTTTTATAATAAGATGTTCATATTAATAAATTTTTTTTAACCCATAAGAATATGATCATGTATGTTGTTTTAACATTTTACCACCTTTCGACCAGCTTGAGGTATGTAATAGACTTATATAGTAGCTCTAATGGAAAAACTTATTGTAACTGTTAGATATAATATTATGATCTAAATTATAAACATATAGATATACATGTTCATAGGCCCTGAAGATGAAAATAAATTTTTCGAAACGTTGGCCACTAGCGAAACATTGGTAAAGCTTATTTATTTATGATCCTCAACCAAAACCTTCCTTCATCGTAACATTCTATTGGATCAACACTACTTTATGCTGAAGATACCTAAATATATGAAGTTGACTCTATTCAATAAATCAGAGATATTCAATAAATAGAGTAACTGTGATTCATTGAAGTTAATGATAGGTATTTGGAAAAAAATCCGTGGCATAAGGATCGATCCTTATTCCTTATGCCTCGGATTTTTTTCCAAATACCTATCAATACCTAAATATATATTTATTGGAGTTAAAACTAAAGCCAAATTTTATCAACTATTCATTAGTTAGCTCCGTTATTCTAAAAAATAAAGATTTTAAGTCAGGAACATTAAACTAGTTTTGTACATAAAGATTTTTCTGACATCAGCAAATCTATACTATAATATATAAAGTTGAAGAGTTTGTTTGTTTGATTGAATGCGCTAATCTCAGGAACTACTGGTTCGAATTGAAATTTTTTTTTTGTTGGATAGTCCATCTATCGAGGAAGGCTATAGGCTATATAATATCACGCTACGACCAATAGGAGCAGAGCATCAATGAAAAATGTTGCAAAATATAACTCATTTGTCCGTCCGACAAAAACTTTGAACGGTAACTCCTATCATCATAAAATTTGGACACAGCATGTATCTCGGTAAACACGAGATGAACGCGCGTACTCATATCCCTCCCCCCATTTGTTCTTTTGTACCCGGGTGAAACCGGGCGGGACCTCTAGTTGTTTATATACAAGATACAGTCTTGTTTAACGGAACACCTACTTATTATTTTACAGTTCAATAGAAATTACTGTTACAGATGAAAATTTTTTTTGAAAAATATTGAAATATTGAAAATAAGCGAACTGTAACCGACTCTAATATCTTGGATGCCCTGCTTGACGCAACGTCGAAGTCTCCATATAAATCATAAAATGTATTACCCGCGCCACCGCCCGCGTTAACAGACATTTTTATTTTATTTATTATAACATATGTCAAATTTCAATATTTTTGAAATTGGAATGGATTTTCCTTCACATAGACCCAAAGAACAAAGTCCATCGGTGTTAGATCGCACGATCTTGGTGGTCAATGTTGACCGCCAAATCGAAAAATGTTATGGCCTGGAAACTTGGTCACATTGTAGCTTTTTGCCTTTTAAAAAAAAAACAAATTTTTTTTATGTTTCTGACAATTTGCCACAGAAATCATGTACACCATCAGCAAGGATTTTTAAACGAGGGTCCTACTTATCGACTCATATCTCCGCCAGTTTTTAATTTTTTTTTTTAATCCTCAATATTGCAAATTGTTCATAAAACCACTATATATATAAAAATAG
Source organism: Xanthostigma xanthostigma (assembly GCA_963575645.1). Taxonomy (NCBI): domain Eukaryota; kingdom Metazoa; phylum Arthropoda; class Insecta; order Raphidioptera; family Raphidiidae; genus Xanthostigma; species Xanthostigma xanthostigma. Next base: position 21,765,086 of record OY754465.1, read on the forward strand.
TATATTACATCACAAGGGCCGAAAGTTGAATTTTCGGCCCTGCGCGTCATGAGCCTGAGGCGAAGTCGAGGGCATCATGACGCGCAGGGTCGAGATTTCAACTTTTAAGGCCCGTGTGGTGTATACGATTTTTCTTCATATCCGCTCGAAAGTACGTACTTTCGTCAGCAGGGACGAAAGATTGACATTTACTCCCAGTGAGAACGGCGGGAGGAAAAAATTTCTCATGCGTATTTATACTCGTAACTAGGTTTACCGCTGTCATTTAATATAATAAATAACAGGGAGTAAATGTCAAACTTTCGTTCGAGGTATGAAGAGAAAGTTTCTTTTTATACGTAGTTTTCCGAGCGTCAAGGCGGCCTAACCTCTTTAGATGAAAACGTGAAATTCGGAAATAATGCTGTTTTTAGAACATCAAGAAATACGTGTTCGGCAGGCTTTTGAACAAAGTATTCGAACGGTTAGGGGTTGACTTTTATCCAAAAGAATTTAATTGTGTCAAAGTTATGTCACCTACAATACCACACAAACAAAGCCGTGGGGAAAACATTAGTACTCAATATTACCACCGCTACCCTTTTGTGTAATTATTATAATGATACTTTAATTATATCACTATAAATCTTCAATAATCCCTATAAGTAAATAACATAATTAATTCGTATTCCCAGTTGTACAGTGTAAAATTACTATGCAAACAAGAGAGCGCAAGGAAACAATTAATGTATTCACACAGGTAACAATTAATTATTATTTATTCTGTACAACAAAGGAGACATGTTAATAATATTGCCTATTGTGTTTTTATTAATAAACCCCGCTCGTTAATAATAAAGTTATGATTTATTCTGAGTGGTACCTATAGCAACTAGCAACGTCCTAGCGACTATATTGTATTTTTGTAGTCGGTAAGCAGTTACGAGTGATACACGTGGCACATACGTAAATAAATATAATGCATTTTATAAATCCATTCACATAAGCAATAGGCGAGACGAGGCATCTTCCAGTGGCGGCCTTCTACTCGTTAAGAATTTTGTTGACTGCCGAGCTGCACAGTCGGAAACGGGTCACAACTCACATATTGAGATAAATAGATTAATCATAAGTTTCTGCGGAAATGTTACCTGTAGGTTAATAGTTATTGGCGTAACTAGTAGTCTAAGTCATTCATGGCGCTGACAGGTCATGACTTATCCTACAAGTTGCGCCCATAATTTTATTCAACAATTGCGCGTTATTCATGTTTTATTCATTGCCTAAAAAACGAAGCCTAATATCTATTTATTTCTTTATAAAAAAACTGTCAATACTAACAGCACCAAACAGCACGATTCAATGTTTTGGTTTGAGGTTAGCCGGTTATGAATAAACTCCATGTCGAAAACATTCGGCCTCTCAATTTTAGCCTCAATGGGTAACAACAGGGAGTTGTTGTTACCTACTATTTCGTTACGACTCAGAAAATAGTTACGTTTATTTTCATTACTCCACAATGGCCGAGCTAGTAGGAATCTTCATTGAATTATGACAAGTAATTGTCACCAGTCGGTAAATGGCTATTTAGGGTTCAGTTTTTAGGCATGATAAAACATGAATAACGCGCATGAGTTGAATAAACTAATAAAGACATCAGAGTGTGTCCATTCCATACCACCTTAGTATTTTAAATGTGAATGTGAGTTTATTACGCTTTAACGCGTAAACCGCTGAACAGATTTCGATAAAATTTGGCAAGGAGATAGATTGCATCCCGAGGAAGGGCATAGGCTACTGTTTGTCTAAAAAAACAACTCTAAAGGGGTGAAATACGGGATGAAATTTTGTATGGAGAAACGATCATTTCTCAAGTTAGGGATATTAAAATTCATTTTTTGGCTGTTGGTAAGAAATCAAGAATATACTTATTTCAGCGTTTTTGCAAAATCATCCCTCAAGAGGGTAAAATTGGGGATGATTTCAAAATTCACACCCAATATACCTATATGTATAGCACGCAAAGACTGCTGGCAAAAATGTCAAAGTGTATAAAAATTGTTTTTTAAAGTGGTACTACAATACGGTGGAGCCGTTGTCGCTGTTTCATCTCAATCGTGTGCGGGTATCAACTAATGGAAGTATAAATGTAAAGTCGCAACGCAATCGAACCATTAGAATGCAAGTATATACATATTTCAGTCTTTTTTGACGTATAAGAGCTCGTTCGTTTTGGTTGGCTAAAGTCATAGACAAAAACATAGAACTTTGAAAAGAGAGAACTACTCCATGCTAATATATTGTCGGAATAACCAGGGAATTACTTCGAAAAAAGAAACGCAGATATATTTTCGATACGCTCACCGCACATTGAGTAAATAGACAATGCATGATATAGTAATTATTAGTGATGTGCCGGATCGTTAAAAATGCATATCCGCGGATACGGATCTGAATACGGATATTTGATTTCAAGATCCGCGGATACGGATACGGATGCGGATATTTGGTTTCAAGATCCGCGGATACGGATACGGATCTTAACTTTCTTAGAGTACGCGGCGATAAATATTGCACATCCACCTTTGAAAAGAGACTGTTATGGGAAAAAGTTATTGACTTCTTTAAGAGTTAATTCTCATAACAGATTGTCTCTTTCCAGAGATCGATGTGCAATATCTCATTATAAAGATAGTTTTTTATTAGTACCTTTGAGTTATGTACTATTGGTATGGTACTCACTACGATAAATTTTTGCAATATAAAGGTGCCAAATACGATTTTAAGAAATAAAAAATAATCTGAATGGAATTTAACAGTTTTTCATTATTACCTAATCACCTATATACATAGTATGGCTTTCTAAAAACCGAACACCCTTTTATTTCTTAGAGGAAGGGTTTTCGAAAAAAAAGTTTCGGGCAAAAGTTACAGGGAATCAAGGGGGAAGAACAGTGATATAGTTTCTTTTTCGTTTGGTGGAGGTGTCTCCAAAATATCAAGGTCACCTACACTTTCTTAAATACGACCCTGTATTTTTTATCTAGGATAATTGTTCTTTGGGTCAAAGAGATCAACTCTTGTACCAAACATTTTTGGATTTGATGCCATCGTGAAACGCTGTTTGATTCTCAAATCATCCCGTTTCCTATTTTAGTGGATTGTGTGTCGGAAAAACCACTGAAAAAGTTTTTCCGACTCACACAATCCACTAAAATAGGAAACGGGATGAATTTTAGTGGATTGTGTGAGTCGGAAAAACCCCTGAAAAAGTTTTTCCGACTCACACAATCCACTAAAATAAAAAACGGGATGAATTGAGAATCAAACAGCGGTTCACGATGGCATCAAATCCAAAAATGTTTGGTACAAGAGTTGATCTCTTTGACCCAAAGAACAATAATCCTAGATAAAAAATACAGGGTCGTATTTAAGAAAGTGTAGATGACCTTGATATTTTGGAGACACCTCCACCAAACGAAAAAAAAACTACATCACTGTTCTTCCCCCTTGATTCCCTGTAACTTTTGTCCTAAACTTTTTTTTCGAAAACCCTTCCTCTAAGAAATAAAAGGGTGTTCGGTTTTTAAAAAACCATACTGTATATAAAATTTCATCTATGAATTGAAAATTAATAAGGTAAAAGATCCACCATAAAACTAACGGATACGGATACGGATCTTTCTTCTCCCTCGGATATCCGCGGATACGGATACGGATATCCGGCACATCACTAGTAATTATTACATATATGACAAAACACAACTGGACACAGCAGGGACTCACAGGCCACATGTGACAGTTTACCCGTCGCTCGTCTAATCTCGGCTCCCCCGAGTTTACCCGAGTAAGCGTTTTACCTCCGAGCCTGATAGATACGACTGTTTCACTGCCCAGGAAAAAGTGTGCGCGATGAGCTCAAAGAAGTTTTATCTTCAGAAATGGAAACACGGAAACAATATAATGTATATATTCCTGTTAAGCGCTGGGGCACGATATTATGTAATTGTAGGGATATGTTCAATTCCAGACGGCAAGTGTGTTTGAAATCATTAACATCATACAAAATTACGGAGGGCACGCTACTGTAACCATGACGAGACAACATCTATTGTTGCGTTTCTGAGAATAGCTTGTCGGCAAAGAAGAATGCCGGAAATAGATACTCGTCCGCGGAGGGACGGCGATAGAGGAGTACGTGCTAAAATGTAACATTCACAGACTGTACATATTTGTGTGTATGAGTGTACAATGTACATAGCTTAATATGCATCCAGGGTGTGTAATGTCAGAGACTCAGAGTATACACTATACACGTATGTCTTATGGTATGGAAGTACAGAACATAACAATATTATACCGGGTCCTCAAACATTATTTTCTTCTTCATTTGTAGTGATGTGTCCACATGACTCTTTATTGGGAGCTGGCTCCGTGCGCTCCGCTCACTAAAAAGAGTCGCTCAGAGGGAGTCGTTCAAAGGAGCGACACTAGACAGTACGCACTACTGCAGAGGTGTGAACTGTCATCATGCCATGCTCAGGAGTCACGAAGAATTGCACAGCACAATACACACTCAGCTCTGAGCTCATTTTAATATGATTCTGATCTTATATTATTCGGATAAACTATAAAGTATAACAAAAGCTTAACAATAATAATGTTTATTGTTACAATATTATATCTTTGTCAACGACGTCAATGTGAATGGTTTAAGTCACTGTTAAGCTTAGTACTATTACACTTACAGTGTGTCGCTCAACATTAAATGACTTGGCAAAGATAACTCCGTACGTGCAAAATTCACTAGTGTCTCTGTGGCCTGTGCAGTGTACGCTCTGTAAATGTGCGAATGCAACAGTACAGAACAGCTCAGCGTAGAGTAATGGAGCTCGGAGTGGGTCATTAACAAATAAAGAGCGACTCGCTCCGCTCCGAGAAAGGAGTCGTTCCTTATGAACGACTCGCTCAGGAGCGACACATCACTATTCATTTGGTGAACTTCAAATAGTAGTGGAACCAAATAATACGTATAGTATTTACGAACTGTTACTGGAAGAACAAATTATAAAAATAGCAGTCTCAGAATTATGCAATTCAGTAATATGAATTTCATTCATGTGACAAAAAACTATTTTAAGTACATTACTAATATGCATTGTGTCTTTGCATGTCTTTATTGTGAGTGTTAATGACAAATGTTGAAACACCATTAAAAATTCAAATAAAAAAAAAATTTTATGGTAAAATTTTACTGAATCAACACCTACGATTTCTAGAAAACGATAACGGAGTGGTGTTGATGCGATAGCGTTTTTTTTGCGCATAGAAAAGAGGATGGCGAAAGAGGAGAGTTCCCAAAAAAAAAAATGGTGCAAAAATTCGCCAAAATCGTAAATGTTGATTGAGTAAAATGTTACCTAGTTTTTTTTTAATTATCTATACTCTATTTTGAATGTCAGCGGATACTGTTAAAAACATGCATAACTCATACGTCTAACTTACACACATTCTCTTTTTAATGGCGTTTTAGCATTAGGTACACGAAGTACAAATTTCTTTCTCTATCAGTGTTTGAAGGGTTGATGCTGCCTAATTACTTCATTATTGTTAAAAAAATATCTCACTCTTTTGATCCATTATATTCAGGACACATGGTATGCAGTCAAACCTGAGTGAGTGTGAAAAGCGAGAAAACTCTCTAAGTGAGAGTAATTGCCAGGTACCGTCATTGTAACCCTCTAAAACCTCTGTAAGTGAGAAACAGAAACCTCTATAAGAGAAAGACGTTTTTCATTCATGAACCTCTATAACTGAGACTACTACTTGCCTGTACCTCTATAAGCGACAGTCAGACGTATTAACAGTTCCACGAAATTTAAGAATGAGTCATAAATAGCTGAACTCACTAACATTGTTTTTGTATAGTTTTTATAGACCTCTATAAGTGAGAAAGGACTCACCTGCACCTCTCTAAGGTAAAACCTCGGGTTAGTGAAAAACCTCCATAAGCGAAAAAGAGATTTTGGTAAACTCTTGCTTATTCGGGTTCGACTGTATTTCTATCAAACACTCTGTATGTAGGCAGTCTGACACAGTTTGTTCCGAATTCCTTTATGTCACTTGCAAGGCGGTGATTCGATTCTTTATGTCAAACGCACTATTGAAGCAAAAAGTCCTAAGCAACAAAGCAGTTTCTTCAAAGACAATGGCTATAATGTGACTATAAGTGTTATTCTTATGTCTTAACCACGCGATGTGAAATTCCCTGAAGGCACAGACAAATTCCATTAAAGTGTAAAAAAAAACCTCTAAAAATAAGTACATATAGTATTTATTATACTTTTAAGAATGTCTTCATGAAAACTAATTTAAATGCCCGAGTAAATTTATGGTCGTTAAGGCTATATCTTATTGCTTGATGCATTTTTACGTTTTAGAAATTGTATAATCTTAGAAGTGAGAATTTTAGCATCATGCTCAGGTTATCACATTTTTTTAAATCGTTAAAAATTTTAGTTACTCGAGCAAGGCCCTTTTATATTTAATGTCAAGTTTCAATGACATGGAAACAAATAAAAAACCTAAATTTCATGAAACTGTCAAACAAAAAAAAATCATCTAATGCTCTCACTCGCACTCATATGTACGCATAATAACATTGCGTATATAAGCACGTGTTTTATGTAACTTTAGAACCTGGTATCTTTAAAAGGGCACCGCTTTCAAGCTAGCAAATTGGCATACGAATTCTTAACTAAATATGGTACATTTACTGATAAAATCTAGCAGTACTGAAATGACGTAGTTAGTGGGTCTGTCATCTTGGTATATAGCCTCAGAGATAGAAGGGGTCGGAAATAGGGTTGCCAGACCCTGAAAATACAAAAGCCGTACTCGGCGCTGTATTAGGCCAAATATTTTGCTCTAAAAACTGGACGTATCTTTTTTAAAAGCCAAACATACCTTTTTAAAGCCGGACATCACATTTACATATAATAAAAAAAACTCAGGTTCGTATTAAAGTTGTTTATTAAGTATTATTTAATAGTAAATGATTAATCACAGTTTTGTTAAAAACTAACAACATTCAACAAACAGTCCTACCTATCATCATTATTTATAATTATACCTATGATATTAATGAAGTGAAAAATGTTCAGAATTCTGTAGACTATTATCGGGTGTTTTTTTAGAGTGATAGAACTTTTGATGGGGATAACTGTGATTTGACAGAAGGTAAAAGCCATGTTGTTTTGACATTTCTGTTTAGAAAGCATTGATAAATTTTCATGGAAAAACTCATGCCGCAACAACGTTTAAAAATTGTTGAAATTTATTTTCAAAATCAGGGTTCTATTCGCCAAACTTACAGAGCACTTCGTGAAATTTATGGTTTACATAATCGTCGATCAGAGCAGATTATTCATTGAACTATCAATAGACTTCAGGCAACATTTTCTCTACTCGATGCAAAAACAACAACCAGACAAAGAACTGGACGTACACAAGAAAATATTGGTGCTGTAAGTGCTAGTGTTAATGAAGATCCACATTTGTCTATTCGTCGACGTTCACAACAAGCTGGACTCTGTGCATCCACCATATGGAAAATTTTTAGTAAAGATCTTGGTCTACACCCATACAAGATCCAACTGGTTCAAGCCTCTTGACCATAATAAGCGCCATTTATTTGCTGTTTGGGCCCTAGAACAGCTTGAAGTTAATCCACTTCTATCTCGAAAAATTGTGTTTAGTGATGAAGCTCATTTCTGGTTGAATGGCTGTCGTAAACAAGCAAAATTGCCGTTAATGGATTATTTTCCTTGGGTTTTTGTCATTGGTTTATGCTGATGAACCAGAAGCAAAAGACGCTTTGGAAGCCAGTATAAAACTCATGTTTTTGATGAAAAAAGGCTTGAATTACTCGAAAAAGTTGTCCAAAATTGATCTGATCGAATGCGGCTCCTCAAAGCTAATCGTGGTGGACATATGTCGGAAATTATTTTTAAAACTTAAATGTCATAAAATTATCTTTCAAATAAAAAAATTTGGCTTTAACCTTAATTTAATTAATTGTTTATTTCAATTTAAAGTTTTAAAAAAAAACAACCGATAGTAGATATTTAAAAAAAAAAAAACAATTAGGTATAGCTCTCTTTAACAAAAAACTAAACGTTTTCGTTAACCAAAGCAAAAAGATTTTTATTACAAACTAACAATTTCAAAGTCTTGAAAAATGTCAAAAAATCTATAATTAAAACTATACAAACCAAAAGCCGAACAGGTAAATATTTGGCCGAGCATGAACGTAAAAAGCCAGACACCTGGCAACCCTATTCGGAAAGGACTCGAAATAGTTCGTGTAAATATATAGCACAGTGTTTTGCGAGAACTTGGCCGGCGCACCCTGTGCGCTTGATTAATCTGTCGCCTGCTGTACGATGATTTGCTGGAAGTGTAAAGATATCTGAGTGGCAAAATTTAAACATAATATAAGTAATTAGTAAGTACCTAATACAGGAAATCCATCCCCATTCGCTTCTGTATATAATTATTCCTATTATATTATGGGAACACCCATCTACATAAACACTATAAAGTAATTCGTTAAACGCAAGTCTACCTAATAATTAGTCTAATTATCCAATGGCGCATTATAAATTCTACACCAAGAATAGTTCACTGTACAGTGTAAATTTATACAGTATGTACAAGAAAACAATGTAAAGTTTAAAGATAAATTATATACTGTTGACTCTTCGAATTATCGAGTGTTTGAAATATCAAATGGTTCGAAATTTGTGAGAGAAAATAAATACAACTTCGAATTATTAAGTGTTGATCAATTATTATTTATTTAAAGTTTAGAGGTACATTCGTGTACATACATGTATTCATAATGTTAATTAATTAATCTTTCGAAAGAACTCTGTTATACTGGTTTGCTTCAAAGCACTCAAAGACTGCTCAATAACTTTTTTTAAGAGAAAAAGTGCCTGAAATGCGTTTTCATCACTTTCGTTTTGTAGACAGAAGCTTTGTAAGATATCGAATCTTTCCGCCTCTTTCTCTCTGCAACTTTGAATTGTCGAGTGTTGGACGCCTATGAGTTCGAATGAACGCGTCGTTTTGTTATATAGCAATGATTTTATCGTTCGAATTACCAAGTGCATAAAAATGTATTGATTTAGTTCGAAATATAAAGAGATTTTGTAGGGAACTCGTGATAACTTTAAATTATAGGTTCGAATTATCGCAGGTTTGAATTAACGAGAGTCGACTGTAATACTTTACGTAACTTCACTTATGGTGCTATTCCGGAAAATCAATGTAATAGTAAATAGAGGATGGCGACAGAAATGGTCATGGAACACTGGGTGGCAGAAACACTCTCTTTAGTGTAGTCTGAGCCCCCCTCTACAAATCTGCTTGGGTAGTAGGGGTCTAGCGCGCTGCGGTACGCCGCTGAGGTGCTTAAAAGAACGGTAAAATTCAAAAGTCCTCTACGCAATGACAGAAAATGACTGAACAGCATCTGGGGGACCTCCTACTTACAGAAAAAATATTTTCTGCCAACTTACCCCCTGCAGAGACTGTCAGTATAATAAATACATACAAAATATATAAATAAAAAAAAACGTTCGGTGAGTGAAACCGAGCTCAAACTTTTCGTCTTCTTGTAGAGAATCCCGAGGTACAGTTTTCTGCCCAAACCGACCTTGCAAAAACGCGTATTCACCGAAAGTTTCAGGTAAAGTACATTAAATTGGCAAATTGTGATTTAGCAGTGACAAAATTGGCAGTTAATATTTTTTACAAACTTTTTGAGTAAGTACCTACTAATAGAAGAGTTTCTGCCAAAGCGCGAAGACTGCGAATTTTTGCCTGTGCAAATTTGGAAGAATCTTCGAAAGGAAGTGAGGTTACTTGGAGACACGAAAATTTTTTCTCGTATTCCAGGCCACCGAATAAACTATTATTTCAAGTTTCAACTTCAAATTCAATTTTATTTTTTGACTTTTTTTTTCGATTTTTGAAAGGGTTTTGAAAGTCTCTGCGCAGGGGGTAAATTGGCAGAAAATATTTTTTTTACAACTGGAAGGTCTCCCAGATGCTGTCCACTCATTTTCTGCCATTTCGCAGAGGACTTTTGAAATTTGCCGTTTTTTAAACGTCTCAGCGGCGTATCGCAACCCGCTAGACCTCTACTCTACCAAGTGGACTTGTAGAAGGGGACTCAGACTACCCGAAAGAGAGCGTTTCTGCCACCAAGTGCCACTTGACCATTTCTGTCACACTAATCACACTAATTATAAGAATTTACAGTGCTGTTAATTTTTTTCCACTTTCTAACAAATTTATCATCACATTTAATTTAACAGGACTTCAAAGTTTAACCAGAAAGAATACAGTTCTGTTGGTGGGCAGTTTGTGCCCAGGATAAAGTTCTAGTGACATCACTTAATCTTGTCAAGTTTAAAGACAACTAATGTACCCGATAATCTAAAATTGTGTTTTTGGAAGCACGCTATAATTCGGTTTGCAACTGGGCAAACCGGTGGGCAGATGATGTGCGTCAAGCCAGATGAGACACCATCAAAAAACATTTTTTTTACGCCAATCGTTAGTGCTACTGAGTGCCGTATACTGTTATTTCAACGTTAGTGTCGGAAGATTGTCGAAAATATAGCGGGTTGTTATTGTCCCACCCAACTTGACGTCAAGCTAGACGGAACACCAGAAACTCTATATTTTCCACAACTGTTCGGCACTTACGCAACACTCACAATTGGAGCAGAAATTCTTTAAAAAGTCGTTTTTAAGGGATGTCCCATCGTCAAGTTGGATAAGACAGCAGAAACCTTCTATAGTTTCCACATTTTTTCGGCACTAACGCTGAAATTTTGACACTAACGTAGCACTAACGACTGGCGTACAAAAATTTGTTATTTGATGGCTGACTTGATGCACAAGAACAGCTGCGTTATAATATTAAGGGGACTCCTAAAAATGTAAAAATCTATCAATAGAATGCTAGTTACTGAAGCCAATCAAAAAATTTCTTGGTAGGAAAATAATTGCTAATCTGGATCTGACTGTATTCGTGCAAATGTATTTCAGCACATGTGTAGCACTTCAACAATCTTCTCTAATTTGGCGAATGTTTTATTTCTTCAGTTCGATACACTCTTCCATCTTCAAGCATAACATTTAGAAAACGTCTCGTCTTGTGGTTGGTTTCAGTTTTTTTTTTAAATACTTCTGATTACGTTCATTTCAATTTATCTTTTAAGCATTATCGGTTTCATCTGCCAGATGTCAAACTTAAAACATCTATGTGATCAATCGAATCGGTGCCATACGCATTTAGTAGAATGCAGCCCTTGAATTTCCGTAACTATTTCAATTGGCCATGTCAAGATTAGTGTACGTAACCAAATATATTCAAAAGATTCGAATATGTGAATCGCAATCGGCAATATTCGGTATACAGGCTGATCAGCAATTCTTTGTAACCAACAACTTGCAACTAAATCCATGATCTTACAAACAATGGCAATGTCCACTAGGCTCTTGATACTGTTGCATTTTCTTTCAGTCAATTTTCATTGCAAATTTCTAGCAATCGGTTTTCTCATGAACAAGTGCTTCACAATCATATCACAAGCAAACCGTTGTTATTATTATTTACTAGTGACAATTTTTACATTCATGTTACTGTCTGTTTTGTATATCGTTTTCAAGACTCACCCTTACACATCTGTATTTACAATCCCGGCACATTCGCTACATGTGGTCACTACCTTTTTCATTTTCCATTGACCGCTCCGTATTCAAAACGTGACATCGGCGCTTGAAGGATATCGCTAGACACTACTTGCGATCACCAAATCCTCCAAATTAGCAATGTTTACATCTACCCATAATTTGTGTTTCACTCCCTGCACTTTTAACACATCTTTACTTAACAGTAATTACACTCTCTGTTTTTGTTCAATAATTGTAATCTCATTCACGGGAGATACAATGTAAAGCAGTAACTTCATTTGTCCTTCGCGCACAAAGAATATTATTCCTTCACTCTTTATAACTAGCTGTCCAACAATCATATCAATATCGTACATACTTGCATCAGTCACTACTCACTACAGCAGTAATCCCCAAACAAAGATCACCAATTTTCAATCTAAACGTGTTTTCTGTAGTACCTACTCATTGTTTTTGCACTGTCAAATATTTTTAAGATGTACACCTTAGATGTTGTACTCAAGCTTTCATAATTTCTCGACGCACAATAAATATTCAGTTAAGTTTCATGTTAATTAAAACTCCAATTCCATACTACACTCTGTATTTATAACATTTTGGATGTCTTTTAGCATACCGCAACACAATTTCAAAAATCTTTTTCTAATTGAATGCACGCAACCTTGGTTTCCTTTATTCAGTAAATAACTTGCTATCGACTTTTGATTTTTATCACTTCAAATCCGTTTTACACTCAATACTTTTAGTAAACTGCAGCAATGTTTACTCAGTTTCATTGTTTCTCAACATGACGCTAAACATTTCGTAACTCATCAAAACTTAAATAATTTTGCATTAATTAAAGCTTATATCACGTATCTTTACCACTTTTACACTACATTTTCACCTCTGTTTTCACTGTTTCCACTATTATCCTGATTATCAGCATACATTTAAACGTAAAAACTTTTAACATCACATAACTCATCGCAGAGATCGAAGTTTCGTGAGAAACCTCTTCAACAACCTTCAGTTAAACAATTGGCGGATTATTCGACCGCATCGACATTATCCACACTTTTTACTTTATTTACGGGCGTATTTTGAGTAATAATCCCACTTCTGATATGTTAGATTAGTAAAAATAACGATTAATTCATAAATAAAACTCAGGATTCAATTTTAATAAAATATATTTTCAATACGTTCATACAGTCAATATGACCTTTTCTTCGTCTCTACCACAGCGTATCTGTTCTCGTCAACAGTCCACACCAGTCTTCAACCCCTTTGTATGTTACCCATAACTATCTATCGTTCAAGTGGTCGGTGTTGACATATTTAAAACAACCGTCATTTATGAGGTGCCGTTTTGTTCATTTCTCACAGCTGCGAACTTGTTCACTTAGTTCGCTAATAAGAGTGCTCTTCCGAACTAGTTCGGTCGCGAACTACTCAAGTCTACTCTTTGCTACTTAAAAACCATAGCAGAGATATATTTATGTGAACATTGCTGTAGTATCATTATTCATATATTTCGTTCTATAGTACCAATGTTAATTAAGCTTTAAATAAGTTACGGTTTATTTACATTTTATTAATTTTTATAAACTTGTATACAGAAAAGGAGTTATTAATTAAAATAATTTGACATTTGACGTTGTAATATGGCGTTTACAAATTACAATTTGATAGACACAGTTTAAGTCAATATTATTATGATAATATCAGTACACTAGCTTTCTGGAATGGATTCTCTCGTGTAGATTTTATTAGTTCAGTATTCAACAACTGTCTTTAAAAAAGTTGATTAAAATTAATCTCATTTACTCCGTTCTGTCAATTCGCATTGACATGGAACTTCACTCCCTTTGCTCGTTCGATACTAATTAATTTTGTCATCTACTGTCCAAAATAAATTTTAAATTAAATACATGTACAATGGAAAATTAAAATACAAACTAAGTTTCTATTTTTCATACATAAGAAGTTTCACTTCGGTCGTGTGTGTCGTGACACATGCCCTTTTTTTTAATTTATAATCATGACATCGTCCGCGTGGTATAGTTAAATTCTTTATAGTATATTAACCCTCACCCAATTATAGACTTATACTTTTACCATTCCAACCCACATGTGGGGAGAATTCACTTTTCAAAAATTTTGAAATATTTTTTTTTTGAGGTTCCCTGAATCCAAAAAACATATTTTTGGAAAAACTCTCGGCGTCTGTTTGTCTGTTGGTCTATGAGTACGATACAGGTCAAACGGATGAACGGATTGGAACCAAATTTTAGAAGTATGTTTGATACGTAAATATATGAAAAGCTCTATTGTTTTTGTGCAGAAGAGTTATAATATGCTATAACGATGTTGTATTAAACTATTTTTTCAATTTTAATTATACACTGGAAAACTTGCGGAATGTGCACTTTTGGTTTTGCCAACTATATTGTTTTCTTTATTAAAAATTTACAATTAAGCAAATTTATTTAGATAAGACTGGATAGAAGCTTAATAAATTTTGTACAAATAAAAGACAAATTAATCATGCATAACTAATAAAATGCGAAAAATCTAAAGAAACTAAAATTGATTTACTCTCATTTTAACTAAATGTGCGAAGTTACAGAGGAGTCTCCTTAATCAGGGAACACATTGTATTTCCCATTATATATATTTGCTTACTTATTTCTATGATGAGTGTGTGTGTGTGTGTATACATCGGCAATAAATGACTTTGACCTTTGACCTAGCTATATAACAAAGTGGTTGGTACGAGAACGTCGCTGCGTCTATTCCATAGGGTAGTCGGTACTCAGTTGGCAAATGCCAGGAGTACGCAAATTTTAAATATTCATCACAAGTACAAACGAAATGTCCGTTTTCCGCTAACACTGCTCTTTGTCGCCGAAATTATTACATTTAAAATCTGTATTTCTGGCAACTATTAAATCTAAACTTACATTCAAAAAATATTTAACCTCACAAAAGTCACACGCTTTTGAAATGTATCTAAATAGGTAATAATAGAAGAGTACAAAGAAATAACTTATTCTAAAATTACATTTAAAAAAATTGATAATGAATAAATTGTGAATTATCCAGCCCTACTGCTCAAAATACACATTTTGAAAAGAAAATAAAATAACATGAAGATTAGCAATGCAATTTTATAATAATCTACAATGTAGTGTTTATTTCAATAGACCGACACAAAAATAAAAGATAACCTCAAAAGATTATCACATCATAAATTTCAAAACGTGAACTATTAAAAATTGCAATAGTTGAAATAACCATTTGAATTCGAACCAATAAAAATCTATATCTGCAGCCAACCCTATACACAGGCAATCTTTTATAGATGATTCGTAATTTAATGTACAGAAAAATAATTATAGATGACGATCGAAGCGTATGTGTCGAGCAAGGATTAAAAAAACGTAATAATATTAAGTTTTACTATTTCTCCACACGAAGATTACATCAACATTCGGATCACAGTTGTACAAGGACATTGTAGTGAAATTTATTATAAGAAAATAGTATATTACGGGCATCATGACGCGCAGGGCCGAGATTTCAACTTTTGGCCCGTGTGGTGTATACGATTTTTCTTCATATCCGCTCGAAAGTACGTACTTTCGTCAGCAGGGACGAGAGATTGACATTAATTACTCCCGGGAGGAAAAAATTTCTCATGCGTATTTATACTCGTAACTAGGGACTATTTATTCTGTCGCTATGACAACTTGTTTACCGAGCTGTCAGTTCTGTTGCTACTTCTAACCTAAAAATTTTTTATTAATGTTAAATATTTATTAATGTTGTTTTGTCGTCAGTTAAGATAATATTAAAGTATTTTTAAAGTCAATTCAATAACCTATTAGTAAAAATGAACAATACGTTGACAGAATAAATAGTCCCTAGTTACGAGTATAAATACGCATGAGAAATTTTTTCCTCTCGCCGTTATAGAGGGAGTAAGTGTCAAACTTTCGTCCCTGCTATAAGGGACGAAAGTACGTATATTTTCGATCGAGGTATGAAGAAAAATAATATTCTTTATAAATATGTGATCTATATTATAAGTACTAATTTAACTAAACTTATATAGTCTAAGAGATGGTGACACTAAAGCCTTGGTGATTTGCAAGAAGAAAAACATTTTTTTTATTGAAAGGTTTGATGCCAATACACGAAAGGTTGGCGGGCATATGTCAGCGCTTCCCTTTGCCAGCCGCCCTTGAAAATATTATTAACGATTTTCATATTTTCATATTCATCTAAAACAAGTCACTTCAAAACTTTTATTGCATTTTTAAAAACCTATCCAACGATATCCCATGGAACGAGGGGGACGGGTGCGTGCAATTAAAAAATGTCCATCCTTCAGTTCTATGTATGGAAAGCTACCCCTAAATTATTTTTTTTTTGTTATTTCATTACATGGTTGTATGGCGGTTCACATAATTACCTGTCTGTAAAATTTCATCGGAATCGATGGAAACATGGCAGAGTTGTAAGGCTGTCTAATACGAACAGACGGACGGACATAATGAAATTATAACGGTTCCGTAAAAATCTTTCATGGATTAGAAGAATAATACAAAATAAAAATGAAAGATTTTCACTTTTTGTTCGATTTTGCGTTTGATGAGCAACTGGTTGGCGACCTATTTTTAAAACGCCGGCAAGGGGAAACCATTCGTGTATTGGCATCAAAAAAGTCATATCTTTCAATAAAAAAAATTTCTTCTAAAATCTATCACTGAGGCTTTAGTGTCACCGTCACTTGGACAATAAGTTTAGTTGAATTAGTACTTATAGTACACATCACAAATTAAATACCAAGATCCCCGCCCCGCCAGAACTATGTCATTTCAGTACAGCTGAGATTTTAGCAGTATCTGTACAATATTCAGTTAAAAACGTATGTCAATTTGCTAGCTTTAAAGCTAAAGTGTTTTAGAGATAACAGGTTCTAATGGTAAATAAAACACGTGCTTACGTACGTACTCAAATTGTCCATGAGTTAAAGAGAACAAAAACTCCATGGAAACAAATAAACAACCTACATTTCATGACGCTGTCAAACAAAAAAAATCATCTAATGCTCTCACTCGCACTCATATGCATGCGTAATACTATTGAGTACGTAGGTACACGTGTTTTATGTACATATTTTAGAACCTGTTATCCCTAAAAGGGCCCCGCTTTCAAGCTAGCGAATTAGCATACGCATTAAACTAAATATTGTATATACTGACAAAATCTTAGCAGTTCTAAAATGATGTAGATTTGGCGGGTCAGGGATCTTGGTCTAATACTATTAGACTTTTAAAACGAAGGTTCACTCATTGGACAGACAAATACTGATTTTCCAAAAACATTTTCATAGTTGTTTATTGATTTACTAATCTTTCTTAATATGGGCGTAATTATGTAACTTCTTGTATATTATAATTATGTGATGACAGCACAAATTATTAATTATTATTAGTTTTCTCTGGATTGTGAGCATCTCACAATGAATTATTCTTTAAATGACTGACAAAAAATTGACTGTTCCTTTTCACTGGTTTTCACCAGGACTACTGTAAATAGAAAACGCTTGTCACTAAAATAATTGCAGAAAAACGTGAACTAGTACTGACCTAGATCGATTGAATACAAATTATGAAAAATCAAAATTTTAAGGGATGACAACATTTAGAAACTTGAAGATATTTGAGGATTGATACTCATTGAAATATCTGAAACTTGGATAAGAATATTTACTTACTGTAATTATTTTTCGGAGAAAGGTTGTTTTTTTATTGTCAGATAGTCAATTTAGTTACAATCTAATTTTTTACCCGACACTTAAAGAACTAATTACACTGAGACTCAGGACGCCGGAGGTGAATAACGTGCAAAATTCGCTTAGGTTGGTGCCATTCCCATATCACTGCCATTTTATATATTCGGCGCGAGCGAATCATGTCCC
Organism: Xanthostigma xanthostigma; assembly: GCA_963575645.1. Taxonomy (NCBI): domain Eukaryota; kingdom Metazoa; phylum Arthropoda; class Insecta; order Raphidioptera; family Raphidiidae; genus Xanthostigma; species Xanthostigma xanthostigma. The sequence goes on from OY754465.1 coordinate 21,782,808, forward strand.
ACAATTCGGGCGGAATTCGCTTCAATTTAATTAATATTTCATATAATATAAAAGACCTTTATTGTTATTGTTATAAAAGTTTACATTGATTTTTTTACAGCTTGGCGGTTCCAGTCCTTGACTTTAACCCGCGCTCATTTTTTTTTTTGACAGTAATGGATATAATATTATATGAATTTTAAATAATATTAGGCAAAAAAACATTTAAAAAAAACCTATTCCTAAAATTGTGGCGTAAGTTTGTACTAGGAATGCATCTGTATAGTGGACCATCCTTATCTTATCAGCTTTCATATATATTAGCAGGTGACTATTCTAGATGTTTTTGACGTGATAACGTCTTATAAATTGATGAATCACTAATCTTATAAATTGATAAAACATGCACGAAAAAGTGTAACGTTCCTAAAATCCTAACGTTCGTAACGCGTAACGTTCCGCCTGACCCTGTGCGTGCTTTTTGCTAATTTCTCGCTCAATTTAAATCAGATCGGTTTGAAACCAGTCTTAAACGAAAGAGAACATTTTACATAGATTTCGTATAACAGAATTTGCCTAAACAGTTTTTTTATACAAATTTATATAGAAAAATAGCTGTATAAATGCAATGTTGTCTAATGCATGGCGCGACGCGGTCGGTCGTCTTTGTTTGCCGTACATGGAAATTAGAAAATAACGTATGTCTTGTCTTAACATGAAAACGGCTGCATTTCTAATGTTTAATTCAATTTTTTGACATTAGTATTTTGTGAAATGCAACGCCTTCTAAGTTAAGTATTGGAATAACTAATTATTATTAGAACATAATACTTTGACAGTTGCAAACGTCACTTTTGACATTTCTTATCATTCCAACACCAAGGATAAGCGGATTGAAACCAAATTTTGGGAGGTTTAGGTTATGTATTACGGAATACGTTATCACGTAAAACTATCGTCCGTAAACCGACTTTACAGACAACCAATTTTTTTTGTAATATATTATGTTTGATCATTTTGTGTTTATATTTACTATTGTTTTGGTAATTCCCTATTGATGATATCAAAGTGTTTTCGGATAGTTCAATTTTCGTGAAAAACTTCTGAGTTAAGTACTTTATGAATTAATATTTTAATCAGTTCTTATTATGCGTTGTATATCTTGTTACGTGTTACTTAAAAATATTCAATGTTTCTCATAAAAAAATATGAGTGATTATCAAAGCCAAATATATTTCTGCCCCATCTGTAGGTAGTAGCACACATCTCATTTTATTTATCTATACGTCAGTTATTTTCTGTCTCTCTCTTTATTTCATTGTGTGTACTCGAAATGTATTAAAAATAAAATGGCAATGGAGATAAATTACCCCCGAACACAGTTCACCTAAATCCTTCGAGGCATTTGTGAATACACATTCTTTTTTACATACACATACATTGTTAGGATTACGATAATGTGTTTTTATTTATCTTCCCAACAGCAGCCGCGGAAACTGGCATTGTCAGTATTATCTACAATATGTACCTTCGGTTTGGTTCAGTTAGGTATTTGTTTTCAACACGACGTTGATTTTGAAGAAAATTAATGTTGGCCAACCCTATACAAAGCCCCAAACGAAAAATGTATAAAGTGTTTCATAACAATCGTGTAACGTTTTTTTTTTCTTAAAATAGCGTTAATATGTTGTAACTGCGCGTATAATATAATTTATTGGAAACATAGCTGCTTTTCATGCCTATATAGCGATCGTAAAACGATCAATTCAACACTAGTGCGTAAAGTATAAAAAAAACTATCAAATTAGTTCAACAAAATTTCCATAAACGGCTTGTCATTTACCATTAGAAGTATACAGCTTGTATCAAATCAAAACGGTTCATAGAACATTCTGTGTGTAAGACAGAGACGATATATAAAGCAGTAAGTAAGAATGAGATAAATGATCGCTAATAGTTATACTGTGATTACGTAAATAAATATTATTCAACTCATGCGCGTTATTCATGTTTTATCATGCCTAAAAAGTAAAAACCGAACCCTAAATAGCCATTTACCGACTGGTGACAATTACTTGTCATAACTCAATGAAGATTCCTACTAGCTCGGCCATTGTGGAGTAATGAAAATAAACGTAACTATTTTCTGAGTCGTAACGAAATAGTAGGTAACAACAACTCCCTGCTGTTACCCATTGAGGCTAAAATTGAGAGGCCGAATGTTTTCGACATGGAGTTTATTCATAACCGGCTAACCTCAAACCAAAACATTGAATCGTTCTGTTTGGTGCTGTTAGTATTGACAGTTTTTTTTATAAAGAAATAAATAGATATTAGGCTTCGTTTTTTAGGCAATGAATAAAACATGAATAACGCGCAATTGTTGAATAAAATTATGGGCGCAACTTGTAGGCTAAGTCATGACCTGTCAGCGCGATGTTTTAAGCACTCGTCTCCGGTGCGCAGTATGCACTCGCTTCGCTCGTGCCTGCGCACCTACGACTCGTGCCGCCATGAATGACTTAGACTACTAGTTACGCCAATAACTAATTACGCACACTGTAAATCTTTTTACCATTTTATCAATTAAAACAAGTAAACTGTAATCTTAATTCGTATTATTATTTATATCTGGTACAAAAGTTTTAACAATACTTTCAATAAATAATTTATTAAATGTTCAAAAAGACCTCCACGTTCTGCCAAACAATATCCTAATCGATTATAAATATTTTCCCTCACATTGGCTGACATCTCATGGTCAACGGACTGACATGCATTGGAAATCTGTATTTTCAATTCGTTCAAATTATTAGCTCTATTTTCTCGAAAGCCATAAATTTTGGATTTTACAAATCCCCATAATAAAATTTTTTTTCGGAGATAGGCAACCATTTGATTCAAATTCTCGTATGACACTGCGAATTGTTATTTTAGACGGAGACAGTCTGTTTTCAAAGGCAGCTACAAATATATTTATTATGTCGGCGGTTGAATAAACACCATAAAACCATTTAATTATTTGGATTTTTTCCCGAACAGTATAAATAGCCATTTTATCAATAATTTCACTAGTGATAACTGACATTTGATAAAATTACTGTAGAGAACAAAGACGATACTATCAGATTGTATAACCACAGTAACTAGCTATTAGCGATCATTTATCTCATTCTTACTTACTGCTTTAGTGCTTTATATAATATCGTCTCTGTCTTACACACAGAATGTTCTATGGACCGTTTTGATTTGTTACAATCTGTATAACGATTCATAGTAGGCGTAACTTTAATAAACAATCAAATAGATGTAAAAGTATGAACGATTCCTTTATTTGAGAACATTATACCAATCAGTAGTTAAGAAATAATTCCTTGTTGAAATTTTAAATGTTTTCTAAAATAAATATTTTAATAAAATAATGTTTGCAAAATTTTTTAAGTGTTCAAAGCATTATATTATTCTGGAAAAGTATGCCGTCTTTTTTAAACAACCTGTATTTTACTGTATATTCAATACGTACTGTTTTAATCAATTAATCTGTGTATACACCCAAGCATAAAAAACTTTATGTTCAAATCATTTAATTTAAAGTGGTATTTTGATGCTTAAATGTTCCAGTAACCATTAAACAGCAAAACATAAAAATTGTTAAAACTGGGGCATTTAGTAAATTAAAAAAGGTGCTAGGAAGGCAAATATAAAATAAAGTTTAGATAGAGCATATAAAAATTGTTTAAGTATAACCAGAATTTTATAAACTCAAAAATAATAAAAATGTTCTTTTACAATTATCCTACATCGGTGATAGAAATCATAAAAACTAAAAAGTCAGCTATTGACTTGGATGTGCAAGATATTAATACGACTGGTTATTTATACTTGTAATAGAATTTGGATAGGATGTCAGCCAGCATGGCCATACTGGCTGACATCCTATCCAAATTTTATTACATTGACTTGGATATTGAAAAATTAATTTGTAGAAGAGGTGCAGCACATCTGAAATATCAGATGGTTTTTTGGGAAAAAGTGGAAAACTTTAATAATACAAAAACAAAAAATAACAAAAACTAGAACCCTTCTCAAAGTTTTATTCAATCAGATAATTTGGAATATGAGTATGTATTTATTTATAACTCTATATTTTTATGATGACTGTAATAGCCATTAAGAATCCAGAGTAGAATGCAAATGTCAAAAAATATGCGAATATTCGGGAATGCGAATGCGAAAATAACTATACGCACCCCTGTGAGAAAGTCTTGTAATATTTTAACTTTCCCTATAATTAATAATTATGTACTGGGCGTATCCGAGCAGTGGATTTTCTTTTTGAGTATTTTGGCAGTAGTACCTTAATATTATTCAAATCTTTGATTAACGTCTGATTAGAACTCTTCAATAAATAAAATTATCGACCAATTGGTCGATAATTTTATTTAGGTACCTTAATATTATATTACACATGGCGCGAAGGGCAAAGTATCACAATTTCGACCAGTGTGGTGTTTACTTTTTTTCTTCATACCTCGGTCGTAAGCACGCTTATTAAATACATTAATTAATAATTAATTAATGTATTTAATAAATACATTAATACATTAATTAATAATTAATTAATGTATTTAATAAGCGTGCTTACGACCGAGGTATGAAGAAAAAAAGTAAACACCACACTGGTCGAAATTGTGATACTTTGCCCTTCGCGCCATGTGTAAAGAAACGATTGCTTTCATTAGTAATTCGATAGGTAAGAATAGCCGTTATTACCGGAACCTTTTTGAATCAAGAAATATATTATATTATTCTTGCTTAGAATTTATCTGTTTTTATGTAATTAATAATAATTATTAATTACATAAAAACAGATAAATTCTAAGCAAGAATAATATAATATATTTCTTGATTCAAAAAGGTTCCGGTAATAACGGCTATTCTTACCTATCGAATTACTAATGAAAGCAATCGTTTGTTTTTGAATGACATTTCGGATAGCCGCATACCTCGAGTACTTTACTTTAACCAGTAAATAAAATAACCAAATTCATACTGTATCGTAAGTGGAAAACAATCTTTTTATATTTTATAAATAATAGTTCAATTACGTAAAAAATATTAACCAATTTATTATTAAAAAAAAATGAAGTCAGTGATCGGTAATAAAACCGTTTGTTAAAGATCAATGACCATTTCAGTTTTTTAATAAATAGGAAACAATATTTTAAGATATATTGTAGGTATACATAACTCTAAAGTACCTATTAGAACTTCTCATCGTCGCTATTATATCAGTGTTTCTAAAAATATAATTTAAACGAATTTATTCAAATGTCTAAAATTACATTTTTACACTACCTTTTATAAAATAGGTACCTGATGCTTTGTTAAAGGCCATTCATTAATAATACATAAGGCAGATTTTGGCCATTTTTAAATCCCCCTACCCCCATATAAGGGCACATAAGATTTATTGGACTCCCCATCCTCCTTCTTACGTAAAATTTTATCTGGTTTTAGAATATAATTAATCAATTTCACTAAAACTTATAATTTGTTGTAAATCAATAATTTTTATTCTTTAAAAGATAAATTAGATTATACCATTTATTGTGGGATCTAGATTATGATTATATTACTATTAGATAATTGTCTAGTCTATGTTAGAAATCACACATATTTCGACTTAAAAAATATTACGTAAGATTGGCTTTGCTCCCCCCGCCCCCTTCCCCGAGATAAGGGCCTTTCTGATGTTATATACTATATCGTGTATTTTTTTTTATATCATATCTACAACAAAAAAATTATCTAACTACACAGAAATATATTATTATTAGAGTAATAGGCCTATATGAGTATACCTTTTAGAGTGATATGACCCGTTTTAGTGAGACTAAAGATGTTTTAGGAGAAAGAAGTTGTGAGATATTTAAATAAATATGACACGATTTTAAGGAAATACGAGAAATTTTTAGGGAATTATAAAGCGCGATTTTAGGGGATGAGATATTTTTACAGAGATATTAAATATTTTTAGGCGATATGCGACCTTTTAGTCGTTTTTCGTTCAAACGTGACAGGATCTTTTCAATTTAGATATTATATTATAGGTAATATATTTATTATAGGTAAAATAGCAGTTTATGTATCTAGTGCGCAAATTATTACTTTATGGCGCAGTGTGATATTATGGTAAAACAAAAGCCCCGAGAGTTTTAGCAGTCACACAAGTCATAAAAAATCACCCACAAGACATATAGTATTTTTGTACTACCAGGGGGGTGCAAGAAATAATATTAAACAGGGCTCATAGGTCGTCAAAAGTTCTTCACTGAGAGCAGTTTGAGGACCGTCGCTATTTGAAATAAAATATGAAACAGAAGGTACGGAATGTAATGATATATAATATGTGTAAGACAAAGATGAGACAAGTGCTTGTATCGCAGCAGTGCGGCCATCGGAAACCAAACTGGTTCAATTTCCTTAATTAGGCAATCACGACTGGATGAACTCTTCTGCTTCACAAAAACACACAAGTGAAGCGAACTCACAGACCAAAATACTGAATAATAGATCCACATAAATATATTACAGCATTTCGTGTACATAGACACACAACTCCATGTACTATAAGTTTACTATAAATAGTCACTTTTAAATTTTTATTGAACTTGAAATTAGTTTTATTAGATCAGCAGCGCACTTCAATTGCTATTTCATTTAAGGTGCCTGGCAAGTTAATCTTCCGTTGACAGACAGATCTAAATGGCTGTCAATGGAATAGTCACATAAATAAAAACAAAAAACTCATAAAATCAAATAAAAATCATGATAGGATTAATTTCAAAAATAAGTATGCTATGAAATATACATTTTCAAAGTTAACAGAAAAAAAGTAGAACTTTATCCTGCACTAGTAATGAAATTAAAATAAAATACTAAGATCCTGATTTAGTGAGTTTTACATAAATTCTCAGTAAGTAAATGACAACCATATTATATAAAACTAGCTGTTACCCGCGGCTTCGCACGCGATTGAGACGAAAAACGGACGCATTACCATTATTTGGCATAGTACTCCTTTCTCAAAGTAGACTTCCATAACAAATTTCAAAATTAACATTCACGCGATCAATGTCCCGACAAACCTTGAAAATGACACCCATGTTGATTTTTAGACTATTTGCCTCTTTTCACTTTCTGAAAGGGTTGTTTTTGATAAAGCATGAAAAACGTGTTTATTCATTTGTTAACAGGAGCATTTTTGAATTGATACATCTATATCTTATATAATTTCTCCATGCAAATTTTGAACCCCCGTTACCCCTTTTAAAGGTTAAATTTTTAAAAATCTATTCATAGCGGATGCCTAAGTCATAATAACTCTGTGGCCAAATTTCAGCTCAATCCATTCAGTGGTTTGAGCTGCACATTGATTCTCCATGCAAGTTTTGAACTCCCGATACATCCTTTTGAGTTATCAAAAATCCGTTCATAGAGGATGCTTACGTCATAATCAGTGTGCCAAATTTCAGCCCAACCCGTCCAGTGGTTTGAGCTCTGCGTTGATAGATCAGTCAGTCAGTCAGTCACTCAGTCAATCAGTCAGTCAGTCATTCAGTCACGGTTTCCTTTTATATATTTAGACTACAAGGCCTGCGTATAGCATAGACTATAGAGTTTTCCCCGTACCGCCTAACCCGCAAAAGTGCCTACCCAACCTCCTTAAGAGTATTCGTCCCTGCAAACACCCCCTGCACCCTTCATCTCAAATCTTTTCCCCTCGCCTAAAAACGGTTCGCGCTCTCCCGACGCTATTTTTAAAGCTAGGGGGTTCTAGTAAACGCCAAATGAAAGACAAAGAATCAGACTACAGATCCTTCAGGCGAATTTTTTGAAAAAAAATTCCTGAAAAAACTTACAACCTTTTGAAAAAAATAATAAGTTATGTAATATTTCACACGTAGGCGAAACTGTTTTTCGAAAAATTCGCCTGAAGGATCTGTAGTCTGATTCTTTGTCTTTCATTTGGCGTTTACCAGAACCCTCCAGCTTTAAAAATAGCGTCGGGAGAGCGCGAACCGTTTTTAGGCGACGGGAAAAGATTTGAGATGAAGGGTGCAGGGGGTGTTTGCAGCGACGAATACTCTTAAATGAAATTTCTGTTGAAATAAAATGCACAGTATAACATTCGACTGCCAGTTATTTATTTCGTCGCCTACTAAAAACCATAATTATATAAAGACTGCTCCTGTGTTTTCACAAAAACGATTCAACCCTTTTATTTTTGATAATTTGGTGAGGTTTGAATATATAATCATTATTTAAGTGCTGTATAATGATTTATTCAATAGGCATGTTTATTTGCATAAATTACTGCCCTTATGAAAAATTTATTTAATTACCAGTTTTTGTCTTCAACGTCGGTTTCGACGGGAATTTTAAGTTAAACCAACCGTATACAGTTAAACAAGAAGTGTTGTATACTTTAAAAACTGATGACATATGTATATTTCATCGAAATCAGTCCAGGCAGATACAATTTTAGAAAATGTGTATGCTATGTCTTGTTTTTAATTAGCGAATAAAATCGATATATTGAATTTAGTTTCTTTTGTATATTTTAATTAATTTATTGTTTCCTTTGCGCATAGTTAATTTACGACAAAATATTATAAAACTGTCCAAGGTAATAAATTAATCTTAATAATAATTTCCGTACAAAATAAACAGTTTTACTGTTTTTAATTCAAATATTGTTTCGTATGAAATGTACCTATTTATTAAGGAAAAAAAAAGTTCAGAACTTGCCTCCCCTATAAAAAATATTTTGAAAAACATAAACTGTACAATTAGTATTTGTTAACGAAATAACACAACCAAGCCCTCAAATTAAAACAAAAACTGAGTACCTATAGTTTAAGAAACTGAAATCAAGTTGGGTTTCATTTTGTTGAAGTATCTCAGGTACCAAGTTGAAAAAATGTACGAATTTTTACGTCAAAATATCTTAGGTATTCCGGAGTATAATATTATATTCATTACCGAGAAAGACAAGATTGCTGATTCATATAACTTGCATATAATATAAAAGTTCATATAAAAACTTAAACAGTAATTTTAAATCAGAGCCTTGGAGAAAATGGGACATTCTTAATATAAATTTGAAAAGTTTTTAAACTAGGAGTACCTATTACATGTCTTCAGCAGAACAGTGATTCTCAACAAAAAGAAAATTATTATACAAAGTAGTTATACTTACGCTGCCGGAACACTTTTTATTTAAATATTTATCTACTTCAAAACAACATAACGAAGGAACGTTACAAAGAATTTTGTGTATAATTATACACGAAATTCGAAAAACGTAGCAATTTCATATAAACCTCGGTTCACCGTGGGGGTTTCAAAAATTTTTAAAGAAGTAGAAATTGACGATTGAGAATATTATATAATACGCTACGGTCTATATACCCGAATTCGGTCAATGACCGAAATAAATGCGCAAAACTAGTTTTGACCAACGAATATTGCCCAAACCCGATATCTTACATTTAAACGGACAATACTAGTATGGCATCGGAATCTTCTCCGCGTTTTTTAATTAACTTTTCCACATCAACGATACTTTTTTATATCAAAGTGATTTATTCTTCTGTAATGTGTAGCAGACAGAGCTTTTCATTCAGCTTTCAACAAATTTGCTTTCTTAACCTCACTTAGTGTAGTAAGGTGATTATGTTTCATCAGAAAATTATGTTTCAAAAGCCTCCAAATAGCCGAACTAGCTGAGACTCGAATTCACCTTGCAATTTTACATGATTATTACACTGAATATCCCACCATTATATTAATTATAACATTCAGGAGAACAATGCAATAGGTAAACAAGAACATAACCCTACTTTTATTCGGGTTCGGACGTTGATTGAATGAAACAAGCGGAACTAGTATTGTCCGTTCAGAAATAGACAGAACTAGTTTTGTCCAACTGAAAATGCGCGAAACTAGTTTTGCTCATTTTATAACACTCAATACCCGTTTAAATGTAAGATTTCGGGTTTGGGCAATATTTGATGGTCAAAACTAGTTTTGCGCATTTATTTCTGTCATTGACCAAATTCGGGTATAGACCGTAACATATACTCTCCAGGGAACACTTTCAAAAAAACGCTAGAACGCTTGTCAATCCAAAGAGCACTATTGGTTTCAAAGGAAAGTCGGTGATTTATTATATAAGCTAGAAAGATGGTAATAAAAATTATCTACAGATAATCTAAACATGGTTAATGAAATGTCGTTGAGAAAAAAATGTTAGTATTTTGTTGGTAAATAATAACGGGAAAGGGGGCAGGTACACAAATAAAACACCTTATTTAGCTGTGTATAACGTTTCGCTGGTGATCCCAGCTTCTTCAGATACCTACTGAACTATATTTACAAAAAAATGTTTAGTTTAACAATAGTGTACCTACAATTGGTTTTTAGGTTATTTACTGAAGGATGTTATAGTTGTTGTAAAAACTATTCATTATATTAAGATAGTTAACTAAACACATATAAAAATGTTTTTCTTGCTAATAAAAATTATAATTGATTGTGTAAACAATATATGAAAACCAAAATTATTCTTTTTTGTTGTCCAAGTAAAACGCATGTTTTTTTAATTGTGATATTAGCTACAAGTTGTCCTGCAACCAACACAACAGTGTTGAGTTGGTATTTTGTGTGTGTGTTTTGTTTCTGCTTTGGAAGCCGTACTGTTGCCGGGAGCACTGCAGCCTCTAGGGTTTATTATACTGACTCCCAATCTCATATTACTCGATCCAGTATCCTCGTTCTTTGTACTAGCTCACACAAGTCGTGGACTGTGTTAATCTGTGGTCAATCTCTACTTCTCTGAAAATAGCACCGCAAACTTCTACAGAAAAGAACAGAGATATATCACAACCATACTCTATCCACTTTGAAGTCCTCATTAAACAGTTCGATTCTTTGTATAGGTATCCAGCTAGAAGGCCTACCACTATAAACGAAGATTGGCCCTACTAATTAGTCGTATTAGTTTTTCACTCTAGTGATGTGTCCACATGACATTTTATTGGGAGTTGGCTCCGTGCGCTCCGCTCACTAAAAAGAGTCGCTCAGAGCGTGTCGTTCAAAGGAGCGACACCAGACAGTACGCACTACACAAGCACAAGAATAATAAAGATTATTTATTCTTGTGACACAAGAGTGCAGACTGCAGAGATGTGAACTGTCATCATGCATGCTCAGGAGTCACAATACTGTGCGATCGGCGAAAGAAGACCGGTGGGGAAAGGGCAAGAAGTCGCTGACGTGTTCCCAAATAGGGCTTCACACGAGAGCGAGATTTTTCTCGTCTCGTCTCGTTCTCGTCTCGGAAAAGCGAGACGAGACGAGACGATACGTTTTGGTAAATATTTTGGACGATACCGAGACCACATACAGTGCAACCCGAGAGTCTCGTTTATGGTCTCGTTAAATTTTTTTTTATAAAGTTTTTATTGGAAAAATTAGAAAAGGTCGAAATAAAAAACAATATATTTTACAAAATATAAAATCTGAGTGTGTAAAATAAAAAAAATTATGTATATGTTCAAATATTTGTATATAATAACGTAATAAATATAGCTTTAAAAAACTACTTATTATTATTTATTATTTAGTTTATATAATATATATTATCATTATTTAAAATTAAGCGAGACGAGACGAGACATCTGGTAACGAGACGAGACCGAGACTTGAACGAGACTGAATTTTCTAGGGATTGACGAGACCGAGACGAGATTTTTGATAGTCTCGTCTACTCTCGTCTCGTGTGAAGCCCTATTCCCAAATTATCGGAATTCATAGGCGGCGCATAGCAAGGCATGCAAACAATGTATAGTTTTAAATTTTAAGGCATTATTTTGAGCCTCTAACTCGCACATTTTAATTACATTCGCTATGACCTCCCTAGCGCAATTTCTAACTGTTTTTCCCTTTTTATGATATTCAGACAACACCCCTCAACTTAGTCTGTGGACGCACGCCTATGTACTGTCTGGTGTATGATTTTTTTGTACTGTTAGCAATTAGTGTCGCTGTATAGTTGTACGGCTATGGCAATAGTACAATTATCGCGATACCACAATTGTGATACGTTTGGTCGACTGGACTCCCTTATTACATAGAAGCGGTTCCAGGATCATTACCTTTTACTAATATAAAATACATGTGCGCTCTTCTGCAATAAGATCATAGGACTACATTCCATAGACCGGTCTTCTTTTAAAAATCCAACAGTACACACGTTCAGCTCTGAGCTCATTTTAATATGATTCTGATCTAAGATCTTATATTATTCGCATTTCGGATAAACTATTATAAAAGCTTAACAATAATAATGTTTATTGTTACAATATTATATCTTTGTCAACGACGTCAATGTGAATGGTTTAAGTTACTGCAAGCTTAGTACTATTACCCTTATAGTGTCTCATTAAACATTAAATGACTCAGCAAAGATAACTCCGTACGTGTAAAATTCACTAGTGCCTCTGTGGCCTGTGCTGTGTGCGCTCTGTAAATGTGCGAATGCAACAGTACAGAACAGCTCAGCCCATAGCAATGGCGCTCGGAGTTAGTCATTCACAAAAAAAGAGCCACTCGCTCCGCTCCGAGTTAGGAGTCGTTCATTATGAACGACTCGCTCAGGAGCGACGCATCACTACTTCACTCATCTTTCGGGATGGCTCTTTAATGAAAGCTTTGCAATTTTGCGGCCTGGAAACCTGATTTCTGTAGATAAGTATTTTGTGGTTGCTATTTTAATATTCAATATATTAATATTGTTAATTAATAATAATAATAATAACAATTTATTTCAGATGATGTATACAAAAAATACATTTTGGAAAGTCAGCAAATACAAAATACTAACAATATAAATCAGAATGCAACATTTAGATATTCGCTAATAGCACTTAGGTGTTACATAATATGTCTTTGCACGCTTTTGTAAATTAATTAATTGTGCTTTAAATGTCTTTAAAGTAAGCAGTTTGTTTTAAAATTTATTGTATTGCTAAAAAAATAACAAATTATCTGTTTCGGTCGTCCGATATGTAGTCTTTTTCTAGTGAGATAATTATTTTTATGTGGCTGTTGAAAATACATTCATTCATATTATATTACACCAAGATCACAGACCCGCTAGACCTACGTTATTTCAGTACTGCTAAGATTTTATCAATAAATGCAGTACATTAATATATTTAGTTAAAAATGTATGCCAATTTGCTAACTTGAAAGCAGGGGCTTTTTAGAAATAAAAGGTTCTTAAGGTACATAAACACGTGCTTACCTACGTACGCAATGGTATGCATGCAGTGCGAGTGACAGCATAGGTAAGGTGATTTTGTTTCGACAGCTTCATGAAAATTAGGTTTATTATTTGTTTACACACACGCAGAGAGTAGTCCATGAGTTTAAGAGAGAAAAACTCCATGGAAACAAATAAACAATCTACATTTGATGAAGTTGTCAAACAAAAAAATCATCTAATGGTCTCACTCGCACTCGTATGCATGTATAATACCATTGCGTACGTACGTAAGCACGTGTTTTATGTACCTTAAGAACATGTTATCTCTAAAAAGCTCCCGCTTTTAAGCTAGAAAATTGACATACGTTTTGACGTGATAACGTCTTATAAATTGATGAAACACCGGCTGCACGCACGAAAAAGTGTCACGTTCCGCCTGAGCCTGAGCGTGCAAGCGAGAGCGCGGTATAAGCGATAGAGAGTCGGCTTGTACGCATTTCTCTCTCTTCTCGCGTGACGTCAGAGAGTTCATCAATGTTTCTTTATGACGTTATCACGTAAAACTATCGTCCGTAAACCGACTTTACAGACAACCAATTTTTTAACTAAATATTCTACATTTATTGACAAAATCTTACTGAAATAACGTAGGTCTGGCCGGTCTGGGATAATTTATTTGATTCATTCCAATAACGTAGATGCATGACCTATTAATTAATGTTTATACCTATACTATGATATCGGATTTAAAGTTTACATATTCTTCATGAAAATGCTGGTAAGTCAAGTAAATACAGCTTTTAAAGTTTCAATTTAGAACTCTATTCACACTAGCGATAAAAAGGAAAAACACATAATTAACGTTTAGTCTGCAGATGCTATATTATTAGTTTAGTTTAGAAGCACTGAGCAAGCGCCGTGTGTCTGTAAGTAGTACATTTATATCTCGTAGCAAGCAAGCTATACAAGGCTCCAGTCTTTATTTAAGATAGAGAAGTGCAGTAGGTAATATAACCATCAGGCAGCAAAGTAAACGGAAATAAGCTCATCAAGTTCGCATTTTATGCAGTCGCAGTTGTAAGCGCTTTCTAGTTTCCATACCTTCACATTCCGTGCGAACAGTGTAAAGCATCAGCACATAAATACATTTCATTGTATACATCTAGACAAAATTGTTTAGTGCGTTCGGAGAACTATCTGGTTTCTTTAAATAGTATATTTATAAATTTCCGTCATCGTGGAATCAATGTGTACATAATTGATTAAAAAAAATCATAAATTCAAGCATGACTAATTTAAGCCGGCTCTATAAACAATGTTTTTTTATGATCTTTTGTAAAAACATAGAGATTTTGTGGATTCGATACACGTGAGCAATCCACATACAACTGGTCGTGCGAAAAAACTGTTTTCTCTAAATGAATTCCAGCTGCCTTAAGTGTTTGCTCCTGCGTGCTTTGTTTATGTTATTCCGAAAGCAGCTTTAACCCTTAACCGGTGACGTGGTATTTGTGCCACACAACTGGTGACCTTGGGTCTATCAGACCCAGTAAAAAAAACAGTTTTTAAGTGCTTTTTCAACACACAACCAAATGCAACCGGCTATATTATCATTGTTTAAGGTATTTTTCAATTGTTAAAATAGAGGTATATGGCATTAATTAGAAAATAGGTAATTATAAATGAAAAAATATAAAATGAGAGAGAAAATCCTAGTAGTTTGTATATAGCATTTATTATAATTTTTTTATCATTAACCAATCTTTTGTAACACATTATGGTTTTGGAAACTGAAACTTTAATGATTAAAGTACAAAATAAAATCAACGGAAAACAAGAAAAATATATATTATGAAAAACTGTAATGCCTGAAGTCAATGAAAAATCGTAATTCCAAAATATATCACTCTCTAGCACAATGCATGCATATTTTTTCTACGCATGGTAAACAGACTTGTTTTTTGCATCTAACGCAGCGCAGATTCGTTTTTCTGTCATTTTTGTAGCTGCATAAGACAACTTTTTCTTTTATAAGGTTCAACTTCCTCAGTTTCAGGAGAAGGTACAGGTTTATCTAAAAAATTAGATATACTTGTACGAAGTTCTCTTGGAAGTTTATTGTTAGCTAGTCTCGCATATAGATGTTGTATAGTCACTCTCTAATTCATCATACCACTGTAGCACTACTTTTTCATAATCTGGATCCGTAGATCGTACTGTTTTACTTCCAGAAGCCATTGTACAATTAATGTTACGTATACGGTGACAATGGGTCTCACAGACCCTGTAAGTTTTTAACTATTCGCTATAAATCTATGGTTACAAATAATAACACATGCTTTACGGCATCTAACTAACAACTGAATAGTAGGAGGGTATCTGACTAGGCGGACTGACACGTGCAACAGTTTAAGACTTAGGAGGGTTTGATTATATCAATGGGTCTCATAACCCAGGGTCACCAGTTAAGGGTTAAATGGAAATTGTAATCTTTTAATTTGAAAAGGCACATTCTTTGGTATAATTGGTGTTCGCGGTAAGAAAAAACTCTCTCCTTTAGTTTTACCAATAATTATAGCAGCCCTAATAATATATATACCCAGATGAGAAACTTGCAGTCGTGTACCATTACACAATTTGAGCACATCGAATTTTCGCATTAAAAGTGTCCACTTTTAACTTTAATTTATGACAAGATATTTACCCCCCTTAGGAGTTAATATCTGAAAAAAAGTAGTTTACGTCCTTCCCCTCCATATTAATTTTCATCACAATTGGCCCAGCGATTTTGCCGTGAAAGCGAACTTCATACAATGTTACAAACCCCACTTCATTAAAAAAAAACTCCCGCCAATTGGGCGACGGAACCGGCGCTATTTTTCGTGCTTGTTTCTCTGCTTGGTTTGAGTAAGAACTAATGAGAAAACAGTAACTTGTCACGTGAACGACATAAGAAAACGCCCACAAACAGACATGGCGTCTTAGTGTGTGTTCTGTTCAAAGACTCGCTTTGGTTAACATTTGAACTCATCTACAAAGCCAGCTTCAAAAGACGCATCGTGCGAAACGAACACATAAAAGTCATCACAAAACCCAGCGCCATAGCATGCTTGAAACTTAGCAAGTAATCTATAGCGACAAAACCAGCCTCGTGTGCAGCGACCTTCAAGTGAAATATAATGCTATATAAGAACTTTTTTATTAATAACTCCGACAAATGACTGAAAATATAATATTAAATGTATCGCAAAGTTTGTAAGCTCCTACCTTCGAGTATTTACATACCATAAAGATGAGCATTCAAGTTAAAAATAGTTCTAGATGTTTGATTTTGTTATTATACGATGAACTTTATATATAATTAATATTATTTTCTCTCAAATATTCTTCACGTTTCATTTGAAGGTTTAATTTTATTCAAATAATGAACTATTCTTTTTTTATTATCTTCACAATTTAACATTTAATATCTTCATAATTTAGCAGTTTTTAGAAATAATGCACATGTTCAAGTTATTATCAACAGAAGGATAATATTCTGTTATCTAATGCATGGTTGCCAGTTTGATACTAATCAAGTAACGGGTTTATCAATATACCGATTCTAAGTTTCCAGAATCGAGTTCAAATGCCACAATATACTGATATTTTAATAATAAAGATAATGTTTTGTTAAGCCAGTCTGTTAAAGCCCCCATACATCCTGCTCTTTTTTAACAGTTGTTACACGTTCCCCACCAACTGATGCGCCAATGCTTTATGTAGAATATTCTCGACAACAACAATTACTTCAGGTAGCATGTTATTGTAAAGCAGGTAGTCAAATCCCGACCTTTATAGAATTGCCTGAAGAAGGCAATGCAAGTGTAGGAAGGTTCTCGGCCCAGCGAGATGTTTCTAAAACATTCTACCAGGCGGGGGTCGAAGCTATAAATAGGACGTGCGCCAGGAGGTCGGACAGTGAGATTTCGGGGTGAGTGACATCAAACGGGAAACGTACAGTGGGTGACAAATAGTTGTGACATAAATTATTCAGTCGGTGTAGTAGTACCGAGGTAACTGTGCGGAGATAGAAGATAAATGAACTGTGTAAATACCAGTGCGAAGTGCAATTTAATAGACCATTGTAAATAATCTGGTTTAACATAAATAATCTCTTGTATATAGTTAATAGTTAAGTGTGCTGAATAAACTTTGGTGTGTTTATGCGTTGTAAATATTTTCTGTACATAATTAATGACTTTATATTCTTCATTACCATTTCTTTTATTTTATTAGTAAAAATTTATTAGTTTTGTTTCTGTTCCGTTAGAGAAGTACGCGTCGTTTGTGTGTTTAACACTTTAACTGTTTTGTTAGAAGTCTGTTATTGTAAATAAATAATTTCCACTACGAACTAGAACAGTTTTGTTACAAATTTTCCCCGTCGGGTAAGTCGGTTTGAACGAACTGTCGGTAAAACTGAGGTGTGTTTGTAAAACACGGCGTGTTTACCCGTCGTTCAAAAATATCAGAGGAGTTTAATATTGGTCCGTTTTTGAGTCATCCGTGAGGGTAAACACGAGATGTGTGGCTTAAAACCGTCGTGTTTTCTCAGTGCATGTTTCTTGCAGTCAGTGCGTGTCATATTTACGTTGTTTGTTGCTGTAAGTATGTCGGACATTCGACAAATGAACAGAGATTTTATGACTTAATTTATAATAATGCCATGCCTTTGGAAAATCAAATCGTCAGATTATAGCGATAGAATAAAGAAAAATAAAGATGTTTGGCTAATGCTGCCACCACTACCAACAATTGCGACCGGTACATCACTCGACTGACTTCGTTCCCTCCTTCCAACCAACTTACCCGGTGGGAAAAACTGTTAAAACTGTGCTCTAACGCTGAGATTGTAATTACAAAAAAAAAACTCATCTGAAATACGAAACGATTGATGAACGCATTGCTCGAGGGTCGTGGACAAGAATAGCAACGCGGCACCATGTCGAAGAAACAGGAAAGCGTGCGAGTTCAACTACCTGCCGTCTTCATCTCTAACGACGCTTTTGCTACAACAACGGTGCCGACGACGTCGCACCGTTGTTGTTTGTTGCACAACACGGAACCTCTGATGTTCCTGTCAGAATGTATTCTGCTAATGTACATACACTTTACACACCGGCATGAAATGTACACTGTGAATTCATGCTGAAGGAAAATATCACGCTCAGACAAAGCTACAGATAAAAATAGAACAGAACAGAACAGATTTATTTGCATCATGCATGTTTTGTTTTATAAATAAAGATACCGAGGTGATTCTGTAATGTTTTGTTTTTATTAAAGAATCAAGTTTTGTTTAATAAAAACAAAACAAATATAAGCGAACTTCACTTTTTCTTTTACTTGGTTTATAATATTTACTATTACAATTTAATTTTATCTTAAAAATAATTTGGCTGCGCCGCTCCTGAGACAAGGACCTCAAAATTACCCAAAATTCTCTAAACTTACTGAAACTTACCGAATGTTTACGACAAAAAATAAATTACCGGTAATTTTACAACACTAATTACATATTACAAAATAATATCTGAAGATGACTGAATGTCGAAAACGTTTATATTAATAAATATTTTAATAAATTAATAGCAAATATAGAAATTAAATTGTTGACAATGTATAATACTGATATTGACGCAATAGTTCTTTATGTATCTAGATTCCAGAATGTAAAGAACTATATTATCGACGAGTAAGGAGTCATGGTATCATTACGTCCGAGAAATATACTTTATTTTGTGCACGTACCCACTATAAACTAGCTGGTTGTCGCTTCATTTTTAGTATATTTAAACAATTTTGATAGTTCAATCGTGCAACTGGCTTGGTGGTTTATAAAATTACTGTTGAATTGGTCACCTATTATTTTACTATTTACACATTAGAGTTAAATAGGTCATTTTACGACCGCTATACACACATGAAAATTATATATTTTCTGGGGGTTCGGCAAAAAATAAAATTTAAGAATCTACCATTTTTTTATGAAATGTACAACAAATTCCCTTGCTTCAGTACGTACTGCATTCTTAAAGCGGGAAAAGAGATTTACCATTAATTATTTTCTTAATAGTAAAACACATTGTATACACAAAACATAACCTATAAAATACACATATTAAAGTTTCCAGTGTAAGAGAGACGACCGCCCACTGAGTGCACTTTTACATTAGATAAAGTGAGAGGTATATCTGTATGTAAATATAGGTGTTCCATAAGCGTTAAAGCTGCGGTGAAGAGGCGGCGACGAAAGTTCGTTTAAAATATTTGCTGGAAACCGTCTTAATTTGCTATGTGTGGAAGTGAGAGGGTCTGCGCGTTATCACGGTTCCTTATAATAGGGTTGCCAACTTATATTTCATTTTGAGCACTATCCTTTATTACATAATTTAAATGACCTCTTAGATGAGAAAAATATTTGTCTAAAATCTCCAAATTATAATTTTTTTAATAAAGCAAATACGAAGCGAAGCAAATTCTTTCTTCGAAATTATACTAATATTTACGATTTACCTACCAGAAAAAATATTCAGCGCTCATGAAAAGTTCATTTAAGGGAAGCAAACTTCACTATAATAATAATTAAAACTAATTAATTATTGTTTGAAAAAAGTTATTTGGTTATTTCGGTTCAGTCTTAGGCTTGTTTATAGAAATGCTAAGTATCCTATATAAAAACTACAATTTCTTAGTTTTCAAGTCTAATTTAGGTATACTTTTCGAACCTCATACATAATTAAGAAACCAATTTTTGAAAAACTAAAATTTCCCACAGTGACGAAATGTCAAGTTGTACGTAAGTAAACTTTCAATAGTTTGTAAGTTCTTACTTCCTAACGCTAATAAATAATAACAATGAAGACGCATTTTTTCAAGGTTACGCTATCGTTATCAGAAATTACAGAAATATATTTCGAAATGGCATTATATGAAGTTGAAAATATAATATTTCGCAGTTTATCAGTATTGTCAAATATGGTAACACAAAACGTCAAAGTGGATAACCAAATGACCTGAACTTTCTAATTTTTTATGCACCCAGCTAAAGCGCTAATATTTTGCATGGATCTCTTTCCGTCATTGCTTGCTAACTACCTCCTTAATTCCCATATTTTCTCAGCTGCCTAAACTACTGGGTGATGGATAGTGATGAAATGCACCGAGACCAAAAAAAATCCGCTAGCCCAAAATTTAAACTAGTTTTCCTGTGGTTTCGATTACATTTACCGAAGGTGTTGTGTCTGACGGTAATTAAAACGAAGCACTTGCAAACTGTGCCATTATTCTAATCGTGTAGATTAGAGCGCGATCGAGACATTTTTTCAAATTGAAAAAAATTCCGTTTCTTTTCCCAGCAAATAGTTTGCAGCCCTATGTTTATAGTCACGTGGGATTAAAGTAAACTTCGAGTTGAGCTTCCTAATTTTGACTGCGTCTCCACTCATCTCCCCAGTTTGATTCCCCCTTCCATACTAAGTTGGAGCACTACTACTTTTAGCGTAATAAGGCTTCAGTGATGAAGTGGCGCTGAGAGACTGCTCTATAAATCAATATAAAACTTGTAATATATGTGACCTATCACAACGTGCACATGGTTATTTATTTCAAACTGCATCGCACCAAATATATTATAAAATACTTACACATCGAGTTCCCATTAAAATATGTAAATGAAGTAGGTATATGATGGATAAAAATGTACAACTTTTATTTTTACTCGTTTTAATTAAAATTGTTTGTGAATATAAATAGTTCAGATGGAAAAAAATGATAAACTACTTTATAATACTTATTTCATTTTTACAGAGGTGTCGAGTCGAGGATTTAATACTAATAATAACAAAATTTTGAGCATATCGATATCAGATAAAAATCATGCTGCAGAACGTTTATTGCTTTATAAAAACCTGAAATGTCAATTTGAAATTCAAAAAGAAGCAATACTAATTACAACGGGAATGTGACTTTTTCAGGCTCTTCAGTTTAATAATATTTTTTTTATTAAATATTTAATGGTGTTTCGACATTATTATCACTAACACCCACAAGTAAATAGTATACAAAAAATAATACACATTATTTGATAATAATAATTATTTGATAATAAAAATTATTTGATAATAATAATTATTTGATAATAAAAATTATTTGATAATAATAATTATTTGATAATAATAATTATTTGATAATTAATAATTATTATAATTGATGCTTGTAAAAAATATTATATTTTATTCGACATTTTATCAGCGTCACTATTGATAAATTTTTGGTTTTAAAACTAATTATTTTTGCGGAGTAATATATAAATGGCCAATGTATAAACCTTCTGTTTCGTCAAGAGATTATGAACCCCTCTCGAAGCATTAATTTAGCCTTTTTTTGTAAAAACAGGAAATACGGGACCGCGAACTCTTATTCACTAACCCGAGTTTCTACTTAGCTTATAGAGGTACAGGAGTGGCCTTTCTTATAGAGGTCTATAAAAATACAGAAAATATATAATGATAAACATGTATGTACTATTCGACATAGATGCTAAAAAAAGAAAACAAAAACATCAATGATACAAAAACAATGTTAGTTAGTTCAGCTATTTATGACTCATTCTTAAATTTTGTGGAAGTCTTAATACGTTCGACTATCCCTAATCGAGGTGCAAGCAAGTAGTAGTCTCAGTTATCGAGGTCCATGAGTGAAAAACGTCTTTTTAACCGACGAAAAACAAAAACGGAGGAGGTTCTCAATTCGACGCGTATATTTTTTTTTTTTTTTTATTTTTTTTTATTTTTTTTTTTTTTTTATTTATGTATGACCACGCATAACTTTTTACAGAGTAGTCCGATTTTGATAATTATTTTTTTGTTTGAAAGGGTATACCCCGAAGTTGGTCCCATATAAATTTGGTAAAAAAATTCCAACCCTAAGGGTAGGAAAACAGGGGATGATTGATTGTTCACTCAGTGATTGTAATGTTTGACCACACATAACTTTTTACAGAGTTGTCCGATTTCGATAATTATTTTTTTGTTTGAAAGGGTATACCGTGAAGTTGGTCCCATATAGATTTAGTAAAAAAATTCCAACCCTAAGGGTAGGAAAACAGGGGATGATTGATTGTTTACTCACTGATTGTAATGTATGACCACACATAACTTTTTACAGAGTAGTCCGATTTTGATAATTATTTTTTTATTGGATAGGGTACACCTCGAGGTTGGTCTCATATAAATTTGGAAAAAAAAATCCTACCCTAAGGATGGGAAAATAGCGGTGATTTATTGTTCACTCACAGATTTTCATGCTGAGTGTATTACAATTATAAATTATATAGCCACAAAAAATTATAAAATAAAAACTTTTTAACAAAAAAATTAAACCGCCGAAAAACTGAAAAGCAAAAAATAATATATCTTTTTATTTAACTAAGTTCTATTTAAGTAGTTGAACGTATGTGACAGTCAAGTATATCTAAGTAATTTTGAGTCGGCGTCAAACAATCAATGAACAAAGATCACTAAAAGAAATAACCAAATCAAATTAACAATGATACGTGAAATCTCCAGCGATAAACATTACATTCCAAACATGCGCTCTCCACACGACCACTCGCAAAGACGTGTGCCCTCAGTGTGTGCCCGTTCGGGTTGCTCTGTCGCTGACATTAACTTCGTGAACGCTCAGAGATTTCCGGCGAAGGATTGTTGACGCCGACTCAAAATTACTTAGATATACTAGACTGTCACATACGTTCAACTACTTAAATAGAACTTAGTTAAATAAAAAGATATATTATTTTTTGCTTTTCAGTTTTTCGGCGGTTTAATTTTTTTGTTAAAAAGTTTTTTTCTTATAGAGGTTTCTGTTTCTCACTTATCGAGGTTTTAGAGCGTTAGAAAGACGGTACCTGGCAATCATTCTCACTTAGAGAGTTTTCTCGCTTTTACCCAGTTCACACTCACTCAGGTTTGACTGTGTGTAAAATATTAAAATAATATAATCTGCACTTACCTTTAAGATACCAGCTTCTCCACGATGCCAGATTTTCTATTTCCAAACATTCGTATACATTAAGTAGGAACATCCTTATCATCAATAATTGAATAGAAATTTTGATGTTCCGTAAAATTTGTACAGCTGATGTTTTCCGTTTAAGAAAATTCAAATACGGAAAAAGTATTTTCTTCGTGAAGTAATTAACGATGTACAATATGGCTTTTTTAAAATTTAATTTGAGAAACATCATTTACAGATTATTAGCTTAATATCAAAGTTTCTGATTTGAAATTTGATAATTTTTATTTATATGTGATATATTTGAGCTTTTCAAGTCTGGTTAAAATAGAGCAAATTAAAATCTCTACAAGAAGATAATTATCAAATAATAATGAATTAATTATTATATGTAGATACTAGATACGTTAACTGCTAATTTTAATAATCAAAAAGTAAATTTTTCCAGCTGATAATAAATTAACCTGACAAATGATAAAATATTGAACCAGACTTGACAATTAGTCAATAGATATAATCTGAAAATATAAGTTGATGGCAGGCATTAAAAGGAAGTGGTAAAATAAAAATAAAAGAATATATATAAAATGATTTATCTTTTAATAATCATCAATATTCCAAAATCAAAATTGATCGTGTTTATAAGAAAAAATACGCACCTTTACAATTTTTTACTATACAATTTTGGTAACATTTAAGAATACTGATTTTATAATTATTGTTTTGTTTTATAGTTAACATAAATATTTAATTACAACATACAAATATTGTTTATGTAATAAAAAAGTTACTTAACTTATATTCATAATGACAAATTTATATTATTAAAGTTTATATCACCGTTTTTTACAAAAGCAAATTCAAAAAATACAACATTTGCATATGCTGTTAAATCGTGTACAAAAACAATAGGTATTTTATTTGATATGATAGATTTGATAGTAATTACTAATTATACGGCTAAGTACGATATGTAGAGAAAAAACACAGTAGCAGTTCTTACAATCTGAACTGGCCCCAGGGTACAATTGTGTTGCCAATTCGACCTTTATTAGATACACATTAGGTAAGTGAGTTATAAGAGCAATTACAGTCAAGGGCCATTTAGATACAGAACTAGAATTATTGCTTCCAGGAAACATCGTCCAACATATTGTACGAAAGCACTAACTTCTGTCTAGATACAGACGATTTTAAGTGAGACTAACTACAATCAGACAAATCACAACGCTGACTTGCTGACCCCATTTTACCTTAATATGAAAAACATTTAGCAAAACTCAACGCGAGTTGAAAACACGGCAAAGACTGATAATGTTTTGCTTTACCACGCGTCTAGACACAACATAAGAGTCGCTGTATTATAATTTTCGCACAGAACGCGTTGATTATTATTTCATTTTAATTCAACATCTATCCAACTGCTGAAGGTTCAGTTATATTTGACATAAAGGTTCAATCAGCAATAAAAAACTGTATAATTTTCATTAATCGGTTGTTCAAGAAGCAATAATTTCATTACAAAGTGTTGTAGACATATCAAAATTAATAATATTTTTCCACGATTTAATGTTTATGCAAATATAAGATTTTTTGAAATAAACTTTTATAGTATAGCTTACTTTTAAAGTAAGCTTTGTCTATGTATACAAATTTAAAATTTATACAAATATAAATATTTCGTTCACAAATTATTCAGTAAAAATGTAAAGTTATCCTTATTGGACTACTATGTTCAGTATTCTTTTTCTAGATTTGACATTTATTTATACGTCGTGACGATAATACTAAATATGACTTTAGTTTATTATTCACAGCGGCATTCAGATACGGACAGACTGATGTGAAATTGATACACCTTCGGTGATACTGATAAACCGTTGAACGTCATTTTACGATACAGCGTAACGTTACGCCATAACACTGCGCAAGTTTTGTAAACAAAATTTTACACACAAACATATTAAATTTGAGTTAATGTTTGCGCGGTATTATACCGAATTATTTTAAAGCCCCTCTGATAGGCTAGTAGTACAGGGAATAAAGATAAAAAATAAATCAAACTTCGGAAAAATTAGGAGAAAGCTTGATTTTTGCATGAACCTTCCTTTTGTGGTTCTATAAACAATATCCTTAAAGTCCCCACCGATACATGTGCTGCTAAAAATGTTACGCGGGTCAAAAGTCACAAAAATCGGTTTTTCGCGAAAATATCGTAACGGTGACTTTTATAGGAAAAATAGTACTTATCAAATTTGTAGCTTAAAATTGCCTACAAAAACATAGTATTACTTTTTTCCGTAAGACTAAAATTACCAATTACGTACGATGTACGACGCAAGCGGCATGATGTCCGTTCTCCCACCTCGCATTCATTCAATCGCTTAGTGAATCATTCCAGTCCAAGCATCCCCATGATTGTATGTCGTATGATGCATTGTATTCGTTCGTATTCAAACGAATCGAACTGACATAAAAACACAAACGTTACAGCTTTTAAAATCAAATTTTATCGAAAACCGCTAACATTAAAAAAAATAATATTATGTTTTTTGTAGGCACATGTATCCGTGGGGACTTTTGCTATATTATTTAGAACCACGAAAGGAAGGTTCATGCAAAAATCCAGCTTTCTCCTTATTTTTCCACCGTGAAATGTCTCTATTCCCTGTGTTATAGTTCAAATGAACACCGATTTATTATGCGCATGATTATAGACGCCAATGAGATCACAGAGCTTGCCCAAGTTTCCGACTTCAGTAAACTAGGTAGAATTCAGCGGTTTTGTGTTGTCACCGACAATATATTATTTGAGATTTGTAAATTAAAAGTTGCAAGTTCAATTAACAAGCAAAAACAATGTTTAAATGAGATCAGTACAAGTAATTATGAGAATGTTAATAATATCTTAATTAAAAAGTTTGCATTATAGATATAATCTAAAATCATATTTAATAAACCTTCTCAAACATCTAATTGCTCTTAAAATTTATTAACAATGTAATAAAAACTTAAAATCAATGCAATTTGAAAAGTTCATTTCTTAATTAATATTAGTTTAAAAAAAATGAAATATCATGTCATTAAATTTATTAAGATTCGTCGAAACGGACAGTAAAATTGTGCAGAATTTAATTTGAAATCTTTCTATACTAACCGTAACATTCCAAGGTAACAAATTCTGGGTATAGAAATAATACAGCAGAAAGATTTATTTCATAATATGACGATATATTAATGATCTGTGGTTTTATTGTGATATACTTTTCGTTTAAATTATTTATAGAATTTCGAGCACATTACGTACTAATTTTTTAAATTATCAAAAAAATAAGTGTATTTTGTACGTTTAATGAGGTAATATTAATTGCGCACGAGAGATCTTGTTGAGCAAAATTTATTTTTGTACACCCATCCCCGGCACATAAAATCGTTGCTCATATTGCATAACAACTTTTTTTTAATAACGACACGCCACTGTATATGAATATTACATAATATATCGCGATTCTAGAGCGTCTCTTATCGCAAATGAAATAAGATATTATTTACAGTTAATTATTTGCAAAGTGTACTAGACAATTGAAATTGATAATGACAATGTCGCTATTATTGTAAATTATAACCTCAAAATTCGAAGGAGTTACCAGAATACCCATAATATTTCAAACACGTGGCGTGGCGTTGATACGGTGGAATTAAAAAAAAAACAACCTACTTTTACGCCAAACAAATAATATTTTATAAGGTTCTTTAAAATCTCGAATTCCTTGCGTGTGGTGAAATAATGTATTTAGTCAAACATAATCATTAACGTTAATGACTTCAATTGTTGAGCGTTCTATCTGTCTCTAACATTTTTATTTTGTTATACAAATGTTTGGACACATTTCAAATAAACGTTATAAAAAACAAATTCATTTATGAAATTGAATTATTAGTAGGTGTTAAATTATTAGAAAACACTAAAAAAATTGCATACATATTTCTAAAAAAATTGTCAAATGTATCGTTTTAACAAGTGATTCAAATATAAAGTTCAATTGCTTTATAAAAAAAAATAATAGGTACCATGCGCGTTCAATGCTAGTATATTCTACGCCGATACCGTTCTTGACGTTTATGGCTAGTGATAGTACGATGACACGAGGGTAGACAAAAAATTTGTGCTTTACAGCTGCACACATTATTTTAATGTACAATAAATCTGCAGTAACCGAGACGAAATCCGACAGACTGGCCTTCGAGAAAACAAGTAAATATTGACCACAAAATTAAATAATTTTTTGTTTCGTAATTTTAATAAGTAGTAGCGTTTAAAAAAAAAGAAGCAAGATCTTTCACAAAACTTTATCAAGTTATCAAGTAAAAAATTTTCGAACTACTGACCTATGCAGTCATATAATGTATATTGTCGTTTATCAACGTTTATCAACATCGATGTCTGCATTATAATCAATTACAAACAATTATAAAAACCAAATGATAAACTGACAAATGAGTTGCTTTTAAGAAATGCAATATGCTGCGCTAATAATTAATACGGATGTAATCACCCTAGAAATAGTATCCTACCATATGCGTTGCGCAGAATATGCTACCGCACACACTTAAAATAAATCGGAATATTATAAACATTTTTTTAGTTAAATGAGAATACTTTTAGTGTTAATACAAATAAATGATTTATTAATAAAATAAACACAAAGGGGAGAATAAAGGATTGTTATATGTGTACATTTGGGCCGTTAAAAATGTGTGGAAAATCCTCTGTATAATTCAGAATTAAAACAAATATTGAATACCTATGCACGTAAAATATATATATACCTATATCCGATCGTTTCTACTTTCTGTTCTGTTTGCTGTATTTAAAAAAAACTGTATTATAATTATACACTTTATGACTTTTAACGACAACCAGCTGTGCGATATAGAGCTGGTGTTTCCCAAATAAAGCTAATAACTTCGAAAGCTTCTTCTTTAGGTTCGTTCAGGAAAAAAGTTCATATAATATGGCCCCAAACGCACAGTTTTGCTAACTTCCAAATTATTATTTTGCAAATCGTTTAATTTTAGTTTCATATTTAAGGTCGTTTTGAGTAAAATGCCACATACACAGGTTGATTTTTATGCTACTACATCCATTAGTGTATAAAGCCCGCCACTCACGACTTCGTTGAATACGACAAAATTGGACGTGTGTGTTCGTCACCCGACTCAAACGTGTCAGTCTGCATTAATACAAGACTGTTGGTTGAATCGTTTATTTGTTCGTGTGTTGTGACTTTAGATTCGATCTTATGATTTTGATACTTCAAAACCAAAAAATAGCCAAAATTAATTGTTATAACGAGCAAAAATTTCTTAGAGTATATTTTCCGTTTCAAAGTAAAAAAAAATTCCAGCCAATTGGGCGACGGTTCCATTAAAATGTTAAAATTTGATATAGTACAATAAAGAAAATAAAATTTCTGATATCGCGTGAGGTGACGCGGGTAATGGCTAGTATTTAATATGACATTTGCTATTACATAATATGTTCCACGTCATGTAAAAATTAATTAAAACATGCTTAACTAGTTTATTTCTGACAGATCTACAAAACAAAAGAACAGCTAATTTTTTTATTTTCAAAATATTTCCAAAACTAGTAAAGTTTAGAAAAAAATTTGTTTGACAAAACTTTCTTGAAAAAATAAATAATGATCCGTTATTAAAAGCATATTAATATACAAAAAACAACGTTATAGCATATATCTCTTTTCCGCATTTGCCGATTTTCCCCAAAAACAATAGGGCTTCTCATATTTACATGTCAAATATGTTACCAAAATTTGGTTACAATCCGCTCATCAGCTTGATATGTATCGCGCTCACAGACTAACAGACCAATAGGCAAATAGACAGACGCACAGAGTTTCTCCAAAAATATGTTTTTTGAATTCGGGGGACCTCAAACGAAAAAAGTATTGTAAAATTTTGAAAGGCTAATTTTGACTAAAGTACCTAGTACCTTACTTCTGGGTTAGAATGGTAAAACTCGTACTGCATGGTCGTTACATGTGTGGTCTCATCTGATTTTCACCAAAATTGTATTTCAATCGCATCGTACAAAATTGTTGTACAACGTTGGAAAGTGAGTGGTGGGATTTACATTAATACATTTTTGAACAATAGTTCTGTAACTAAATAAAATTATAAAATATGACCATTATCTGAGTACCCCCATTTTACAGCCTTGCTCCACATCGACATAGAAACACAATTTTGAAAATAATTGCAGTCTTTTTGAAAAAGTGACATTTACAATAAAATTATTTTTTTTTATTTTCAACGAGAAATTTTATTCGTTAAATTGGATGTTTAAAAATAAAAACAGTGTATTTTATGTGAAAAATGCTACATCAAATGAAGTATTTTATGATATCGCTATGCTATCATTTAAGCTTCAATAAAAGCTGTTATTGATGTAAACGTTTATAAATGTTTTAAATAAAAATCTATCCAGCAAAACAACTAAACAAAGTTATTAAAAACTAGAGGAAATATTCCACAACGCTATGTTTTTATATACAGTTTGAGCTGTTCGTAGCATATAAAACGTATAATATACCTACGTTTATTTACAATATTTTGTAAACAGTGAAATTATAATATAATGTAGTGCCATATTCCAATTTACCAGTACAATAATGTTTATATTTTCTTACAAACTTAGAGCACAGAAAAATGTGTTTCAACAGTCACTTCAGGGTGGAACTAAAGTTCTTACACACGTCAAAATGATAAAGCAATACATCCGTATGAAAGATGGAATGAATTCATCTTCAAAGTAATTTTTTTTTGAAACGTCAAAAGAACCAATGCTTTTTGTTCCACAAGTTACGTAAACAAATCATTATAATTCAAACACATGAAACATTAAATTCATCGAAAATACAGAATATTAGTAGTAAACTATAGCTATATATTTAAAATGATCAATGTCAAAATAAAGCAACAGAATTAGATGCAAGCTAAAAGTTTACAAATTGCTTGTCACGGGCAAGCAAGATTTAAATCCAAGACGTTTTTGATATTTTAAAAGAGTATGTCAAGAGGGTGCAAAATAGATGTTGACTATCAAAAAAAATTTAAATACATATAGATACATTACAGATCCACACAAAATTATCCTTATGGAAGCAAAATTCTGCTCCTGGGGAGAAATTCGAAAGTTAGCTTTTGTGAAATGTACAAAGTTTAAACTTGCTTATAGGTAAAAGGAGAGCTCCTATAGGACGTGGAAAAACAGACACACAGACATAAATTAGAAAATTGTATATAATACAGAAAATCTAATATTTTCATTGAATGGTAAAGTTGGATAACAAACTTATTTTCAAAATATGATAAAATGAGATTAATCAGCTATACCAAATTTTGCCTTTTGAGTATTAAAACTTACTTTAAAAACGCCATTTTATTTAAACTAAATGAAATACCGGAAAACTGCAAAAACGTCATGTAAAATTTGATTCCATAATAAAACTTCTATACTTAGCTCTGCTTGAAAAATCATATTTCAGTCGCTAGAGGCATATTAAATTTTCACAATTCAATGTGCAGTAGTGGTTATATATACCCCGCAAATGATTAGTAGCTTTTATTCTGACATAATACACTGATTCAGAAATTGTAGGTACCCGCTACCGACAAATTACATTTCATAATATGCACTCGTTGACTAATAGTACTAACAGACGATCGAACTTGGTACGAAGCGGACAGCGGATATGGTCCGCTCCGTACCAAATCTGCTCGTCTGGACAGTAGTCTGCGTGTCCGCCCGGTTCGATGAGATGCACATCGTGCTTGGTCCGGTCCGGTACAATATCCGTGCGTGTGTATAGCAGTACGACGGACTTGATACATATAACCGTATAACGACGTCATTGTAATTCAAAACGTTGTGCACAATGCCGGATTTAGAGGTCTGGAGGCCTCGGGGCAACAAAGGAGTGGAGCCCCCCTGGCCCCAAATTATTTTCCAAATAAAATGGACAATTTTTTTTAGTCGATTTTTCCAATAAATAATTTATTGTGAAACCAAGTAGATTCTTTTATTATTTAACAAACATATAAATATAATCAGAAACAAGAATTATCTAAAAATTGAATTTTAGCATTAACGAACAGAACTTTCCGAGCTGAAATCCAGTCCCCGAAGTAAATCACTGTCAATGCTCAGGAAATTTGATTTTTTTTTCCAAAGTCTCTATTGTGGGGGTCCCTCTTTTGTGGTGGCCCCGGGGCTGTAGCCCCGGTTGCCCTCCCCTAAATACGGCCCTGGTTGTGCAACATGACAGAAATTTTGACAGAATGCGAAATTCTTGGTGAAGTATTGGTATTATAAAAATATTTCTCATGTTTGTGGGATCTATCAGATAAGTTATAGAAGCGCGTAACAACGCTCTAGAAATTCTTCGGGAGTGTTATTCAAAATATGATCTTCGCTATCAAGCGATTTTATTAACTTCATATGACTAAATTCATCGCGGTCTTTCAAATAGAATTTTGCCCACTCCTTTCTTTTCTTCCTTGTTGTTTGTGGCGGCATTAACGTTGCCGCTAGAACAATCGCAATTTTCGCGCGCTTAATCGGAGGCATGATTACGTACCTGTGTACACAAGGAGACTGACAGATTCGGTCGTCTGTTGCAACCAGCGAACTTGATCCGCCGTACCATGTCCGTTGTCGGACCGGACCAAGTTCGATCGTCTGTTAGTACTATAACTAAATACTCTGATTATGTAACTACATACTATAAAATTTGGATAAATGCATAATTTTTGTAATCAGTTATTACCAACTTCTCTGCCGTGGTGGTATTCATGAAATTTTATAGAAAATTTTACAAATATTAAAAATAACGTGATTTTATTACACGATGAAGCTGACGGAGCATGCACACGGTATGCTAACCGTTTCTTCCTGAAGCACGCGCTTTAAAAGTATGCAATAATTGTGAATTTGTGAGATTGTAAATTTGTGAGTTCTATCTCAGTGTTTTGTGTAAGTACAACCATTGTTTTTTATTTAATTTTGCATTACTTTTTATATAATTTCACTTTACAGCCTTTCAGAGTTTGAAAAATG
Organism: Xanthostigma xanthostigma; assembly: GCA_963575645.1. Lineage (NCBI taxonomy): Eukaryota > Metazoa > Arthropoda > Insecta > Raphidioptera > Raphidiidae > Xanthostigma > Xanthostigma xanthostigma. The sequence goes on from OY754465.1 coordinate 21,815,324, forward strand.
TTTTTATTTTCGATGTGAGTTATTCAATAAATAGGTATGTATATAAGCGTGTTTTTACAATCATTATTTAACAGCCATTTGAACAAAAAATTATTATCAATAGTTTTATGTCGCGTTAACTGTAGAGTACAGATATTAATGAGTCTGGTGCGCTAATAGAATGTGCCCAAAAATTTACTTTTTTATCATAGAAAACACCAAATTTTGATGTTCAAAAATGAAAACTTTGCGGATTATTCACGCATTCTCTAAAAATAAGTGAAAAAAAGGGCTATACTTTACGTTTCCCAGTTAACTTCACTGTCATTTTATGAATCTAACTATAATCAGAAATCACAGAGACCACGTTACACTACCTGGTGTAGTAACTAGTATTTCATTTTAATTCTGTCTCGCATTGTCTAGCACTCCAAAATGACTTCTTATTTCAATATAATATATATTTGTTTAACGCTTCAGTATTAATTCTTGAATATTCATCATTCCACGAAAAAATCTAAACATTTCATAGAATGCTCATTCTATGAAATATTTAGATTTTTATTTCTTGTCTACTGGAAGTAGAAATTGCAATTCATTTTATTAAATATTTGGTTAGGAAAATTACAATAGCTTAAGGATCAAATAAAAGAAGTACTTCTTTTATTTGATCCTTGAGCTACTATAATTTTCCCAACCAAATGTTTGGATTTTTGACGAATTTTTACACGCATTAACTATGTAATTCAGAAGTACTATTCTCGTTGCAACGTTACTGTGTCTAACGGATTTCATGAATTTCGTGTATTACACATTATATTTATTCATTACCCAAATTATATTCGATAAATATTTACAAGTGGGGCTTTAGATAAATATCACTTCAAAAAATTTTTTGGTTGTTCATTTCTGAGTGTTCCGATAGTACTTTCAATTCAAGGCGGGGGAAGGCATAATATTTTTCCCATCATAATACGTATTTTACGATATACGTCGTATATAAAAAATGTTTGAAAATTTTTGTTTTATTGAAATAGATGATTATTACATGCGAGGACTCAGAACAGTGGTGCGTAGTGGGTGGGGGCTGTTAAACACATATCCAAATTTTTAACACCCCTCATCCCCTCTACACGCTCCCTTTCACCCTCCCTTCGGCTACAAAAAAAATTAAATGCTTCAAAACATCTATTGAATTTAATTTCGCGAAAATTAACACAGGTTTCTGATTCGCAGGTATACAGGTAAACTGTCGTTAATAATTTTTATACAACTCAATGAAAAAACGTCCAAACTCTGCATTAAATTTTAAAACACGTATACAGAAACAAACTTCTGCTTTTATTCAATGCGATACAATGGCCACTATGTGTTTACTAAAAGCAACATACGCTTTCAAGTAACTTGAGGCGATTTTGTTTTTTAAATAAAAAAGTTTCAACAATGAGTTAATTTGTTATTCTTATTTTTACGCAGTTGTGCATAGCTTTCTTACCGGGACCTGAAGTAAAATCTTTGTTGTTTATAAATATAAAACATAAACACGGTCCACGAAAATGAATAATTAAATTTGAATAATTAATCAGCCAAACCTAAGCATTGAAAAAGATGTATTTTTCTATGTAATTATCTCCATCATTAAATATCTAAATATTGCATATGAGAAGTCAATTTCAAAAATTAATACGAAACAATAATCCAAACCCCCAATTCTATGAGCGTACTAAGTAATACTTTGACCAGTTCTCAGTAAAGAGGGTGTATCACAGGAAACTGAACATAAGGGAAAGTACACAGTACAAATTAGATAAGATCAGAGATTGCTTTGCCCTCTATTTAGAGGTCATTACCATGGTTTACATTATGAAATCTATTCGAGACGGTAGCAAAATATGGATGCACTTAATATGTTTCAATGTGACTCCTGTAATGTTAGACAAAGTAAGACAAAGTTTTTATAACCGATGAAGTCACTGCTTAATTCAAAATGAAGGTTTATTTGAACATTTCATTAATTTTTTATTATAGCTGTTTGTTTCGATTAATGATTAATTAAAAAAAAAATCTTAATAAAAAGTTGTTTCATTAATAAAAATAAATTCATTTAATATTAAAGAATGTGTTTTAAATCAGCTATTATTGTTATTAATAATAATGGTAAGTCAGCGTTACCATGGTACCCATTCTCATATTATGTGGCCAAAGTGATCGTTGATCCTAACTAATGTGTACAATAGAGTTTTCCCTAAGTTCAGTTTTCTGTGATACACCCTGTATATATTTAATTTACTATTAAAAATAATAACCCGGCGGATTAGTAGTCCCACACTTTGTCAGGAAATCTGATTCAACAATTACAGATTGTTTTAATACAAAAGTTAACCAATTTTTAAAAACTAAAAACCCTTAATATTACTAACAAGATAATACAACATTTTCTGCATGTACCTCCAATAAACCAGCCGATTTTCACTTCATCATCAATATATATTTACATGTCTGACAGTTCGGTCATATTAAAAATTTGTTTACGAAGACAAAGTCTACTTTGCTTCCCAGTCGCTCGTATAGATTTAAATTGGAAATGACAAAGATAGAACTATTGATCGGTAAAATGGCATTACTTTTGTTTTACTTTACGTATTAGTGCGAAAAAGGATCGTTTTACTACCGGTATACAGACATGAAAAGCAAGTAGGTATTTTATAGGGGGTCGTGCAATTAATGATTTTTGTAATATTTGTAGTAATAGGCTAAAGTTTATTGTGAAAATGTTCACTATTTTAGGGTTTTGCTCTTTATGTACTTATTTGCTATGTGTAATTTTATTTCACCTACATTTTTAACCAGCAATCGATATAACCAATTATCATAAATCACAAAAGCTAGCATGTAATCAGAGTTATTTACCAGTTTTATGTATTGTATACATGTACCTTATACGTATTTTTATTAGAAACATGATTCAATCAAAAAAGAAATAAACAAAAAGAATATAAACCGCAGGAATTATATAGGTAAACGTAGTATTTTTATGTAGGTAACATTTATAAGAGAAAAAAATCACAACTCTATTATGTCAAAAATCAGTAGTGGATAGACTGATGAAACAGTGCTTCAGAACAATAAGTTTTATATTGATGATACCGAAAAAATATGGATAAGGATTTTACAATTTAGTAACTGATTTTTTGATGTTATTCAGAAAATAAACGTAAAATATTCTGATTATAGCGTCACCTCGGTACCTTCAAAGAATTCGAATACATACAGGATTTGAGGTCAAAAAGAAAGCAATTTTTATTCGCTTATTTTATTGATCAACGTTTCGGCATCAAATTGATAATTCTTCAGGATTTTAAATTAGCTAAATTGATGCCGAAACTTTGATCAATAAAGTAAGCAAATAAAAATTATTTTAATTTTGGCCTCAAATCCTGTATTTTAATTCATCGTAAAACATTTTCATTGTTTTCAGTCGAATATGACATATTTTACATTACTTAAATTGCAACTGTTCTGTTCGGTGTCGCCTAGATACATTTTTTTTTTTAATTTCTTATTTTCGCACATTGATCATTCCTCTTTTGTCGTAGAGTAACAATATACAACCTATGTTAGTCGTAAAGAAGTAGGCTTTTAAAGAGTGAAATCATTTTTCAAATCTGTTCAGTGGTTCACGTAATTTGTATACATAAAATATTTTTTGTCCAACACGATTTTTTTACTTCGAGTTTATACTGATTATTATCTTTATATACAAAATTTTGATATTTTTGTGTTCGTAATTCTTCTCCTCCTAAACGGCTTGACCGATTTTGATGATTTTTTTGTAATACGTTTGGAGTCACTTGGATGGTTCTTGGCTATAATTGAACCCGGTGATGCTTTTATTGAGATACAAAAATATTTTGTTTCAATTTCCGACCAAATTTTTTTTAATATAATATTTAGATTCTCACATAAAAACATATCATCCCAAATTTACAGCCTCTCAGCACTTCTCAATATTTTTTTTATAGTCATGAATAAAATATTTTATTTAAAAATATATATTTCACTAGCGAGGTCTGTGGCAGGACAACGTCTGTCTACCGGATCCGCTAGTTTTACTTATAAAAATATTGGAATGCAACAGTTATTTAAAGCAAAACCACCAACTGAATTTGTATTAATTAAAATATTTTAATTGTTGTTAATATAAATGAATAAAATTGTCGACCAATTTTTCTCAGACCAAATATGTTGACAAAAAATAATAAAAATACAAATCAATATATATATAACAAATCCGGATCGAAACGTCATCCTGTGTTATATTGATATTTTGTATTTTTATTATTTTTTGTCAATATATTATATGGTCTGAGAAAAATTGGTCGACAATTTTATTCATTTGAAGAGTTCTATTCAGACGTTAATCAAAGATTTGTTGTTAATATAATTAATATCATACCTACAAAAAGATATAAATTTATTCTTCATCAATAAGGTAAAGTAAGGTTGTGATTCTAGTTTTGAATTTCAAATTACCTTTGCTAAAAAAATATCCCTTATCCAGTGCAAATCTCTTTTTTCATCGTTTTCCTACGACAAGGAATTTCTTTACTGTTCGCCATAAACATTAAATGCAATTATGTTGAAAAAAATAAATAATAAATTTAATGAATAAAATAAACAAATATGTAACATGCTTATACTCTGCATGCAGTCGCTTTAAAGCAGGAAATACATTATTTTATATCAAAATATATGGTAATTTATAAAACGTCTAACCAGTCGATATAATGTTCAGTATATTAATGATTTTTATATTTTTTAATCATAAATGCGTCTTCTGCTATATATTTAAAAAACAAATACAGATAAAATCTGTGCCGACGAAAGAAATATTAGCAATATACATAATGAGTTATATTAGCTCACCGACAAACTTTGACAGATGAAAACTTATCTAATGCTCATCTAATTAAAAATAAATCACTACACATTATAAATCAAAGTCCCCTTGTCGCGTCTGTCTGTCTGTCTGAACACGATAATCTCAAAAACTACCGAACGGATTTTTATACGGTTTGCACCAATGGAAGGAGTCCAGAGAAAAGTTTATGTGAATTCATTAATGTTTTGTGTAAATTGGTTGAAATATGACGATGATTGTTGAAGTTGTTGGAAAAAATCAAGTCGACTGGGAGCTTTCATCAAAAACGCTGCCTAATCCTTTTGAGATATAACAAAAAAATGTATGGTTAAATTGCTCCTCTTTTATAGGTCTATAGAAAAGTACGCATTTGGCATAATATGTCTATCTTTAAAGGATAGCTTACTATACCCATTTTAATGTTAAGCGTTTTTCGTGGATATTAATTTTACAACGTAAGTTGACAAAAAAACGGTGGCAATCTACAAATTCGATCGATGCCGAACCGGGCCGCTAGTAAATAATAAAAACAAGATATTAGTATATGTATGTTTAATTCCTTAAATAAGTGAAATGGAACAAAACTCCATATACAATGACTTTATTAAAGTTAGATGACGTTTCATCTGTCAAAGCTTATATAATAAATCAGCCTGTATCTGGTATTTCCAACGTCATTCATGCCGAAAACTTTGGGGAGCGTGATTCCTTAGCTCATTTTAGAAAAAAGTTCACTTAGGTATTGTATTTTATTTAGTTACAGAATATGAAATTTCGAAGAGTTGAAATTTTTAACCTCTTATATAGTCACGTAACCAAATCTACTATTACCTTCTTTTTACGTTTTTTACTAAAAATTACCTTCCCATAATCTACCAAAATTTCTAGCAAATTGAATTCATATTTTGCGAAATAATAATGAAGGAATTTCGACAATTATTTCTTAAGAACTGTGGTATTGCAGACATGTTTATAGAAACGTTGTTTTTAAAACGCTTTAATTAGCTTAACCTGTATGCATGAATGTAACTTTGTAACGGAATCTTCCAAACTAAATTTCACTCACTTCAGAGGCCTGAATAATTTTAAATGTTGCACACGTATAAAGAACCCATGACAATACGATAATATATAAATGATTATTTAACTTTTAAAATTACTGTAAGCAGGCTAACAAACCGTACGACTTACATTGCATTGCCTACTCCATAGTTATTATGCTTTATGGTTTTTTTGACTCAAATTTTATTTTTGTCTTAATAAAGCAGCCTCTAAAATTGTAAATAGAAAACACCTTGTACATATAATATGAAATTAACGATACAACTATTATATGTATAGCAACATAATATGTATGTATTTTTAAAAGATGATGCACGCTACTGAATAATAGAAAACGAAAATAGATACATGTTTTTATTTTCATATAGGTACAGAATATCAATAACGAGAAAAAGTAAAATATGTTTTTACGTTTGGAAAGCTAAGAGCTATTTAAAAATACAGGATATTGCAAACAAAACAGATTTTCAAACATAGCAATTGAAAAAACTTTCGAAGAAAAGAAGAAAATATTTAATTATTATATTATCTTTTCTTTAACATAATGAAATCATACCAAATTAGAGTATTGAAAAACGTTAGTATATTTTTAACTTCTCGCTATTGAAAATTTTCAAAAGAAAATGACGTTACTGGTTCGGTTTGATTTTCGAAAATCGAGTTTCATCGGATTTTGACGTTTTGTGTTCTTTAAAATCTATTCTGACTATTTCTGGATGACAGTGCGTATGCGTGTGTGTGTATGTGTAAAGAAATTTTAACCGAACGATATCTTAGAATGAATCAACCGATTGATCTTTCTAGATTTTGGGGTCAATTGGTTAAGTAGTTTCAAAGCTATTCAAAGAATAAAAATAAAAAATAAGAGTTTTTCAAATTTTTGTCCAATAATTCATATTCCGCTTGTTAACTTCCAGTACATTGGGGAGTTATTATAATGGATCCGAAAATCGATATCAAAATTTTTAACAAATGTTTGATTCAAGGTCACTACACTGTTTTTTAAAAGGTGTATCTCTCTTCACGTTTGTACGTACTGTGCGATCGACGAAAGAAGACCGGTGGGGAAAGGGCAAGAAGTCGCTGATGTGTTCCCAAATTATCGGAATTCATAGGCGGCGCATAGCAAGGCATGCAAACAATGTATAGCTTTAAATTATAAGGCATTATTTTGAGCCTCTAACTCGCACATTTTAATTACATTCGCTATGACCTCCCTAGCGCCACTTCTAACTGTTTTTCCCTTTTTACTTTCCATTTTGATGATATTCAGACAACACCTTTCAACTTAGTCCGTGAACGCACGCCTATGTACTGTCTGGTGTATGATTTTTTTTGTACTGTTAGCAAGTGTCGCTGTATAGTCGTACGGCTATAGCAATAGTACAATTATCGCGATAACACAATTGTTATACGTTTGATCGACTGGACTCCCTTATTGCATAGAAGCGGTTCGAGGATCAGTACCTTTTACTAATATAAAATACATGTGCGCTCTTCTGCAATAAGGTCATAGGACTACATTCCATAGACCGGTCTTCTTTTAAAAATCCAACAGTACGTGCGTGGGCGTTTCTTTCTAAGACGAAATCTCGAGGATAAAAAATGATACTGACTACGTTATGGTGTTAATAAAAAATATCACAAGCTTTATTTTACCGATTACAGTGTGAAGTGACCTAATAACTTTACTAAATGACTTTCTACAAACTAAAATTCAACACAAAGTTATTTATAAAGAGAAATGCATGCGAAAAACGAATAAGAATTTACTATCGAAGTAATTTGTAACAAAAAACCGAATATAAAACATTTTGTACATGCTCTATTTCCAGCAAGATAATTAGGGAAATAAAATACATGAAAACTACTCACATGTTTATATAATAAAAGTAACTATAGTTAAAATTGTGTTAAACAGTGTAAGTACTTCGTATGTGGGTCAGGTTATCAAAGCTATATAGCAAAGGAGCGTGCAATACGGTTTTACATCTTCTATTTGTAAACGTGCAGATATGAACGTTAGTAGAGCTTTGTTGGTGACACACGACCCGTCAACATCGATCATACATTTACAAGAGTGGTGTTTGAATTGGATCAAAAACATAGTCATCTTATCATAGGTTACTGTAGATCAGGCCTGGGCAAATGGCGGCCCGCGGGCCGAATTCGGCCCGCAAAACAATTTTGTCCGGTCCGCGAAGCATTTTATAAATTTTAAAAAATTAGTTACGAAATAGCAAGGGCCAGAACAGACGAAAAAGGACCTAAGGAGCTTTTTTTTTGCTGTCCAAATGCGGAAATAGAATGTGAGGACCTTTTTTTTTTTGCTCTGCAAATTTTTGGCCCGCGGTCAAATTTTCATCAGCTATGTGGCCCGGCGATCAAAAGATTTGCCCGCACCTGCTGTAGATTAATAATTGCTAAATCAACCAACGTGAATTTGGAAGATTCAGGTTTGAGTTCTGACGGTAACCAGTTGCATATTTAATTTTTTTCCAAAAAAGATAATTGAGCATTTTCATATATAATTGTACATGATTAAAAGGAACACTTATTAATAGTAATCTTATATTAGATACCATATGAATGTTTGTTGTTGTTTTGTTCTGAAGCCATACAGTATGGAACAACAATTATTTTAAAAGCTGATTCAGTATGGCACAATGTGCAAAAATATTTCAACAGAATGTCCCAAATTATATGTGGCTACTTTTTATATTGGCTTCATAAGCAAAATCGCCGGCAACTTCGTCCACATGGTATAGATGACAGCCTTGCTCAGCCAAATTCTTTTATATAAAACCCACTCCCTTCCCGTTCGTGTAGTTTGTTCAGTAAACCGTCGAACAGATATTTTTCTATTTCCTCAGAAGAGTATTTTTTCCCGAGTTTCACGTTTTTAGCTAAAGCAATTTCAAAGATACAGCGTATCCTTGATGAAGGTTTCTACTCCAACTTACGAATTTGGATAATTCTACAAAGTAATTGTCAAATTGTTATAATGGTACAAAGTCATAAGAGTTCTATTCGATCTTGTCCGTCTTTTACCATTCCAACTCCTCAAGTGGGGAATGGTACTAATTTACGTCAAAACTCAAAATTTTACGATGCTTTTTAGTTTTGAGATCCCTGAGTTCAAAAGACATATTTTTGGAAAAAGTCTATAAGTCTGTTTGTCTGTGAACATGATAGAAGTCAAACGAATGAGTAGATAGAAACCAAATTTTAGAAGAATGTTTGACATGCAAATATAAAGAGCCCCTATTGCTTTTGGGGACAATCGGCGCATGCGCAGAAGAGATATGTGCTATAATACATACTTTTCATAACGATTAATTATTCTATTTTTTGCAAGAAAGTTTTGTAATAAAAGATTTTCATAGTATCGGAAATCATTTCAAAATAAATAAAATCAGCTGTTCTTTTGTTCTGAATATCTAAAGAAATTAGATAGTTGACAAGCACCCTCCGGTTAATTTTTACATGTGAAACCACATTTTTAACCGCACGCAAACGAATAGCAAATATATATCATAATATTTGTTACTAGTCGCTACCCGCGTCACCGCACGGGTTAACAGAAATTTTATTTACTATAATATATCAAATGTAAATTATTTTTTAAGTTAGAATGGTCCTGTCGCCCCATTGATTGGATTTGTTTTTATTTTAGTTACAACTCACTACCGGATATCTTAATAAAAAACTTTTTAACAAAAAAATTAAACCGCCGAAAAACTGAAAAGCAAAAAATAATAAATCTTTTTATTTAACTAAGTTCTATCTAAGTAGTTGAACGTATGTGACAGTCTAGTATATCTAAGTAATTTTGAGTCGGCGTCAACAATCCTTTGCCGGAAATCTCTGAGCGTTCACGAAGTTAATGTCAGCGACAGAGCAACCCGAACGGGCACACACTGAGGCCACACGTCTTTGCGAGTGGTCGTGTGGAGAGCGCATATTTGGAATGTTAATGTTTATCGCTGGAGATTTTAGTTAATTTGATTTGGTTATTTCTTTTACTGATCTTTGTTCATTGATTGTTTGACGCCGACTCAAAATTACTTAGATATACTAGACTGTCACATACGTTCAACTACTTAGATAGAACTTAGTTAAATAAAAAGATTTATTATTTTTTGCTTTTCAGTTTTTCGGCGGTTTAATTTTTTTGTTAAAAAGTTTTTATTTTATAATTTTTTGTGGCTATATAATTTATAATTGTAATACACAACTCAGCATGAAAATCTGTGAGTGAACAATAAATCAACCCTATTTTCCCACCCTTAGGGTAGGAATTTTTTTCCAAATTTATATGAGACCAACCTCGAGGTATACCCTATCCAATAAAAAAATAATTATCAGAATCGGACTACTCTGTAAAAAGTTATGTGTGGTCATACGTTACAATCTGTGAATGAACAATTAAACAATTAATAATCCCGTTTTCCTACCCTTAGGGTTGATTTTTTTTTCCAAGTTTATATGGGACCAGCTTCGGGGTATACCCTTTCCAATAAAAAAAGAATTATCAAAATTGGACTACTCTGTAAAAAGTTATGTGTGGTCATACATTACAATCAGTGAGTGAACAATCAATCATCCCCTGTTTTCCTACCCTTAGGGTTGGAATTTTCTTACGAAATTTATATGGGACCAACTTCGAGGTATACCCTTTCAAACAAAAAAATAATTATCAAAATCGGACTACTCTGTAAAAAGTTATGCGTGGTCATACATAAATAAAAAAAAAAAAAAAAAAAAAATATACGCGTCGACTTGAGAACCTCCTCCGTTTTTGTTTTTCGTCGGTTAAAAATAAGTATGAAACAAGAAAATATTCTCACATGAGGATAGCCGTAGGCGTATGCCACCTACCCTAACAAAACATTACATTTTAACAGTAGTAAGCGATCATAAGCATAGAGGGCAAAGTGCATCACGCTATACATCTAGAGAGGCCTCATATATATGAGATGGCATACGACCACGACTATCCTCAGATGAGAATATTTTCTTGTTTCATACTTTTCAGTAGTTGGATTTTAGTTCTGAACTTATTTTTATTTAAATTATTTTTTTATTTGTTTTCAATTTGCTCACCCCTGGGACCAAAATTTAAAAATAAATGTAGCTTATGTTACCCGGGTCATAATAACCAATCGATTGACACCTTATTTATCACAATCAGATGAGGAGTTTAAGCGCTACGGTGGAACATCCGTAAATACACACATACATAGAGTGCTAAACTCATAACTCTTCATTTTGGCTTCGCCGCAGTCGGGTAAAAAGAAACTGTACCTATATGTTATTTGTTGAGAGGGTTTTCTACTTTGGGATTGTGAGTTGCTGAGCTGAGCTTTTCAACTTGTCCATTAGATATGCCGATACTTATTCATACATGTATAGAGTTTTGTGCTTCACACGTTTTCACACACGCTAATGCCTATGCATGCAACTCAAACTACGAACAATGCCCAAATAGTTTCTCGCTACATTATAATATTTATCAGTCATGTTTGTACATTGTAAATTCTGATCGAACGTCAATATGTTCTTCCGATGAAATTTGTTAACAATGTACGTATGATAATGCCGCGAATACATAACAAAACAGCGTAAACGCAATGCGAACAAATTTTTATTCAGACATCATTTTTGAAGTGTAACTTCTTTTGCAAATTCTTGGCCGTTTAATGTCTGCGTTTAATATTTAACGCCCAAGGTACATTCCAAAGAAAAACAATGATAATATATTATTTTGAAAATGTTAATTTATAACATTGATGCTGGGTTGCAGGAAGTGTTGTCGGAAAATCTGATTGCGCAACATCCTTAGGGCTTAGAATGTGATATTTTATATTTGTGCAGAAACAATCTGTCGTCAAATTCTTTGCTATATAGAACGTACTGATGTTGAGCACGGGTAGGTACTCGTGTTTTCCAAGAGTGCCCACTGTTTCGTTACGTTCCTGGTCAAACCAAATGGAATAGAATATATATTTATTTGCTTCCAAAGAATTCAATAAATACTATACTCAAAAACGTATAATATAGGTATGTACTGAACCGTTTCAATGTGTCAACTTAGCGGCCGTATTCTTTAGACACGATGACTACGAATCATCAAAGAACTGAATCTAAAATTCGTTCGGTGTTTATTTGTATTGGGCATTGTGCGTTGGTAGTTAAATTTTAAATTTGAAAAAAAAAATGGTTGTCTGTAAAGTCGGTTTACGGACGATAGTTTTACGTGATAACGTATTCCGCTCGAAAATCATATTTAATAATACATAACCTAAATTTTAGTAGCTGTCAAACTATATTTTTACCGACTAATAATTTGATCAACCAAAGCAAAATACATATTTTTAAGCAATTATAAAAGACATTTAAAAGAATGTATATATATTATATATTTGTTAACAAACCGTATAATTTATCAGCTGTTATGAAATGCAGATCCATTATCGTGCGTTCAGTTATACTTTGGCTTGGATGAATCGGTAATAATTATATGACACAAAAAATATCCGTGCAAAAACGAACAAATAACGATGTATTATCTGAAAAATTGCTTTAAAAATTCGATAATTTATGACATTTTTATTAGATATCTTGATTTTAAGTCTTAATTTCCACGGTTTATAAAACAAAGGCCATCTGTCAGATGTACCTTTCGCTGGAACATCCGAAAAAAATGTTGAACGCACACTACTCTCTGACGTCACGCGAGGAGAGTGAAATGCGTACAAGCCGACGCCGATCGTGCTTCTCTATCGGTTATACTGCGTTACGGAACGTTACGGCGTTACACTTTTTCGTGCGTGCAGCTGGTGTTTTCATCAATTTATAAGACGTTATCACGTCATAAAAATAGTACATTTTTTTAAAAGCAAAACAAACTGTAAGTAATCACACATTTTAATTAATTTTTATAAAGTCATAAAACCCTATATGTTCAACTCGATTAGAGGGGTGCCTTATGGTGTTATTGCGTAAGCTTAAAAGATTAAAACGTTAAATACGACACAGAATAGCACCATTAGAATCTTAACTATACGCTGTTACGGTTATAAAACAAAGCCTATTCCAAAAAACAAATTTTCTTTAATGTTGTCATTTTTAATGGCATAGAAATAGTTTATACTATAGGATTTGATATGTAAAAATAAAACAAATATATATATTTTTTTAATATACCACGTTTTTAAAACGAATAATTTTTTTAACATGTAGGATTTTAAACGAAAAACGTAGGGAACATTGTCTCGTTTTATCTCATAAATAGATTTTTTCATTGATAGCTACTCTCTACACTTCTTATACCTATATATGCGCCCCGCGTTTTTAGTTTCAAATCCTACAAGTAAAAAAAATATATTTTGTTTTTTAGTTCATGTAAAAAACGTGGTATATTAAAAAAAATTATTTATTTTATTATTTTCTTCTTTATTTTAGTATTTTCTCGTATTGTCATCTAATTCTGAGTTATGTTAAAAATTTCAAGTCTCTATGCCATCAGGAAATTAGTTTAGAATCAATTACAAAGTTCCTCCCGATATACACGAAATGCAAGTTGATATAAGATCGTGGTAAAATAGATTTTTCAAAAGGAAATTATAATTGTAAACTCCTGAAATTAAAAAAAAATTATAGTGGTTACCTGCGAGTCTCTCTATTCACAAAGTTTTCCAAAGAGCAATTTTGCATTTTTTTACATTTTTCCTGTCGGAAGTTTTCACTTCTGAAGACGTTGAAACTTAACAGAGCAAGTTTGGAAACTAAATTTGCAAACTTTTAATTAAATATTTCGTCTCAGTGTGGGCATTTTGTATTATTTTCAAAACATCGCAAACAATTGAAATCGGAATCTTATTAACAAACTAATTATGGTGTCGTTAATAAATATAATAGATATAGTGGCGGGTCGTTGAAGATTTTAGCATCAAAGAAGCTGCGCTATGGTTCGTGTGTCGACTTCGTTATATTAGTTGCGTTTTGTTGCCGATTGATGACGTAGCTGATTCCGTCAAGAATAGTTAATTCTAAAAACCGAAACAGTTAATTCGTTCACGAACGGTTAATGGTTAATTAAACTAAATCGTGAAATCACCGCATAACACTAATAATTAATAGATACCGTTTAGTGTGTACATCTACTATCGAATCAGGGTTTAAAAATATCAGAAATCACTTCAAGAGTTAACAAATAAGTGTTATAAATGAACTAATTAACATTAACGTTTAATCAGGGTCACCTCGTTAAGATCCGTTAGAAAAATTGCAATTCTTACACTAAGATTATATTTTTCCAAGTCGTAATTTGTACCCGATACGCTCACCATATTTTTTTTCTACAGTGGACGATTGTTTATCCTTAGACAGGGGTGGCGAACCTTTCTACACCTACGTGCCAATTTTTTTCAAAAAAGTTTAATATAGCCATGACGTGCCGACAAGCAACCAAAGAAATTTAGTTGACAAAAAAATGAATCAAACATAAATAAATATAATAATTGTGATAATACGTACATTGAGCGATATGAAACTTTTACGTATTTGTTATTTGGTGATAGTCTTGTATTCGGCATCTAGCATATTTTTAGTTATTTCGATTTTGCATCTCAATTAATGCCGTGCCAACAATGATCTGTCGCGTGCCATTGGTTCGTCACCCCTGTCCTAAGATAATAATTAAATGTCGCCCCACATAAAATTAGTACCCAGCCCTGCCCACAGAGTATTAACGCTTGACATTATACTTTTCTTTGCATTTTAAAGACACAGTGATAAAAAAAATATTTTGTTTCAGCTTTAACTTCACTCAAATGTCAACAAAGAAGAGAATCTACAAACAGCTCACCTATGTAAGTATCTGCACGTAGATTATGTTTTCTTTAACTAATATAATAGAGGAAAAATATGTATATCAAAGCAACATTTCGTAAAATGTATATAGATATCTTAATGGCGTAAACACCCTCTTAACGAAAAATTGAATTTTCAAATAAAATCTCCAGGGAATCTTATAAATATAAATAATTATAAATATATATATATTATAATATAAATAATTTTTGTATCAATCCATAACGCATTTATAATAAAAAATATTTGACCGCGGTGACAAATACCTAAGCAGTTTTTAGAAATTCTAGCCGGATACCACAATGTTTTTATGGACAATTATTTACTAATGTGCCGATGTGTTTCCACAAAACTTATAAAAAAATATATCACAAAACAAAAATTTCTCTGTATTATTTCTATTCCCAGACTGTTTGCTCAATCAAGACTGTACTCTAATTGTTTAATTGCCAAGAGATGGAAATACGATTCTTTTTATATAAATCTGAAGTAAATTCGATTTTGCGCTCAGATTGATCCGCGCGCTTCAATGCGTTCGAATTTTCATTAGTTCTGAAAGATTTCTATTTTGGCGCCCTGCGCTCGAATCAATTTGAGCGCGAAACCGAACATACCCTTGATATTTACTCCAGGTTTGTTTATTAAAATATAGAAATAAAATTTGCATGATTTTTAGGCATGTTTTTCTACACACCAACAAAAATTTTAAAAAAATTAGATTCATTATATTACAGAATCACAAAAAGTTTAAATAATGGATAGAAAAAATCTAAGTTTGAGAATTTTTAAGGTTCTGAAAAAGACAGACTAGTGTTAAAATGTTGGTTATTAGAGAATTTAGCAAATATAATATTATTTTTTTGGCTTGAATCCATTTATAAAGGAACTAAACTTCAAGCAAGGTGTTTCACAAAAAATACGAAAACAGTTGTGTTTACTGTTGGTGTACAGGAAAAACAGTCCCCACGAAATTCATTTAACCGCACTATCGTCTTTTGACAACTAAAGCTTCGCAGCTTATCTTAAATAAAATAGATTTTTTTGGTTTATAACAAGTTGACATTGATTTCATGACTATATTTAATGAGACTGATTATAATATCACTTATTTTAACACAGGTCATTATTTGAATCTGAAATAATGCTGTAGTGTTAATATTTGAATATCAACTACGGTCATCTTAATTTAGCAACATCTTTAATTCATGAAAAACAGACGCCAGTCGATATTGATTTCAAATTATTTTTGTTGACAGTTACAAATCCTTTAGTGTTAAAATTAACTCACAAACATCAGAAATAATGTGTCTGCGGTTTTGGTTTGACATTTTATATAAATTAATAAGTACCAAGTATACATAATGTATACCTGACCCAACCTTGTGATTCTTTATTCAATTTTCAGCATTTATTTGTATTTTTTTCGAATATGAAACATTTCTTTAATTTGAATTCGGTATTAGTTATATATTCATATTTTTACAAATGTAAAATACTTTAAAATCTGGACACCGCATGTAGGTATCAGTCTATTTAGAAAGGTTTTATTAAAATATTCTGGCATTATGACTAAGCATATCGGTTACAACTAAAGTCGTACACCATTTTAGCAACTTAATTTTATTTGTAAAAATATGCTGGAGTACAGATTTATAAATAATAGGAAAAAATATTTGCTAATATTATCTGCATATTTTATTTATGAAAACCTATAATTTCTATATTCTGTAATAAATAGCAATTATTTCAATTTGATGTGTGATTTCTTGATTTTAAAATAAACCTTTGCAATTTCCTGACAAAATATCTATTTCATTTAGCCCCCCAGAAACCTATTTTTCAATAGATTATTGTTGCTTATATCTGTAGAGATTTTACTTGATTTTTGAACTATTACGAAATACATAATAGTGTAATGTCTTCGTAAAGGCAGCTACACACGGTCGGTTATAACTGTACAGTTAAATCGTATGTACGGAAGGCTTATACACGTTGAGATAAATCTGTCAGTCTCTTACCTACAGTTTTCAATAATATGGCCTCGACTACGGACGACGTTCTAACAGAGGTCGGATTAATATTTGCGATGAAAACGACTCATAAAAAACAACGCAGCATATGGTGTAAAGAATGGTTAAACAAAAGGGAGCACTATTCACATGTGAATTTGTTAAATGAATTGAGATTTACTCCCAAAGATTGACATAATTACCTAAGAATGGATGAAAATACCAACCTAAATCTTTTTTCTTTAGTTACACCATTTATTGAAAAGAAAGATAACTGTCATGCGAAGTGCTATTCCTCCATACGAGAGATTTTTTTACGGTTTGGAAGTCCGCCTGGTTTCTTTTCCCCTTAATTTATCAATTAATTTTGAGTACGCAGCATCTCTTTTCGCACAGTCGTGGTATATTTTCCAGAGACAATATTCGTTTCGATAAATTTTGATGCGCGTGAAGCATGACAGTAAAATATAATTAATTATTAATGGTTGTAATTTGTAATCACTGCGTTCGGTGCACTTCACAAGACGAACTGACTCAACCCGGTACACACGTTTAGATTTAACTGAACAGTTTCTCAGTTTGCAGTTTTATCAAATGAGTTTTTGTATTTCATCAGTTCAACTGTTCAGTTCAAAAATACTGATACTTACACCATACACACGTTGCGATTTAACTGCACAGTTTTAACTGTACAGTTATACCTGACAGTTTAACTGGCCGTGTGTAGCTGCCTTTAGGTTTGTAATAGTTTTGATAACTGTTTCAATGTCAACTCGTTTTATAACAAAACAGTAAAATAATTTAAAAAAATACTTACAAATAGAAATGTTCCAGTACCTTCAGAATGAAATCGTCAGTCGTATTTATATAATAAAAAGAACATAATTATGTTGCCGAAAAAAAAACACCAAACTGAATCAAGAAAACGCAACAAAAAGGAAAACTTCATACAATTATAATTGCATGTCGTATCATCACTAATTGTTATGTCACTTTGTCATTATAATGATGATTTATTTTTATTTAAACGCACAGCACAACGAATATTTATTATTTATATATTTTTTTAAAAAAACTTTGGCTCGTTTGAATTTATTATTTTTTCTTTTATAATAATAAAATGACTTACGTGTAATTATTATTTTATATTTACAAACACTATCTGTATTTAAATATCAGATAATTATAGTAACTATCCATTTTTGTTCCGATTCATAAAAAATATTCAACCCTTTTGTAATTATGTAAGTGCTGAACAATTCCAAGAATGGAAAGTTTTATCAAATTCGTATACATCCGACAGTAAATTGGTCATTACAATTATGTTAGTACAATATGACTGAAATAACACGACACGGTTTACCTACACTTTGTTTAGGTACTATAAAAGAACTGATGAACTAATAACTGAATCAAACACGACCATTACGACGAAAAACATTACCCTCTTTAGGCTTTGTCACATAGTCGGATAAAAAAAATATCACTTTTTAAACTTTACTGAAAAATTAAAAAAAAAAAACCTACTTCGGTTGTAACCTTTGTTTCCACAATAAGACTTCTCTAAAATAAATTTCACAAACGTTTTAAGTAGGTACCTACTTATACGGAGTGTTTTTTTTTGAAAACATTTAAATTTTTTTTATATAAAAATTCTGTTTTGTTGTTTTATTATTCCACATTCGAAGAATTTTTCACCTTTTAATTTCTGTAACTATACGACAAATAACGCAATTAAATAAAAGACAAGATTTTCAAATTTTGGAAAAAATATGCATCAGGTGCAAAAAGAAAATACGTTCGTGGTAAAATTTTGATTAAGTTTTAGGCTCCATAACTTTTTATTTTTAGTTCGATTTTAGTATTTTTTTTTTAGAGAACTGTAGATAGAACTGTTACTTTTCACATGTTTGTAGAACATTTTCACTCAAATAGATGAAATTTGTTTTTTTTTGCCTAATTTCAAAACGCTCTATGGAATAATTGGGTAGCTAAACTATTTAAAATTTCAGTTTTCATTAACTTCCATCTAGTCTTCACATTTTATTTTTTTGTTCGCACACAAATGGAAAATGATTACCGACATTTTCACTCAGAAGTTTTCAATAGGTTTGTATTTCCACCTCGAGTCTACAACTACTTCCTGAACACGTAGGTTCATATCATCATTCAGTCTGCGAATAACATCTTACAAAATATTCTTCCATTCTTCCTTA
The DNA here is from genome assembly GCA_963575645.1 of Xanthostigma xanthostigma. Lineage (NCBI taxonomy): Eukaryota > Metazoa > Arthropoda > Insecta > Raphidioptera > Raphidiidae > Xanthostigma > Xanthostigma xanthostigma. The sequence goes on from OY754465.1 coordinate 21,834,388, forward strand.
AATGCCCGTAACGTGTTTTCCCATAGCTTGTCTCACACATGCTCAATGGAGATTAAATCCGAAGAATATTTCACAAGATGCTATTTGCGGCTTTATTAATGATAATATGAACCAATGTGTACAGGTAGTTAGCGCTAGAGGAGTTTGGGTCTATTTAAGTGAAAATGTTGTCATTTTACATTTCTGCAAATATTAACATAAACAAAAAAATGTAAAAAATAAATGACAGTTAATAAAAACTGGCATTTTGAAAAAAAATTGCAGCCCAATTATTCCACACTGTGTTTTGAAAATACAGACATGTTAAAACTAATAGAAATTTCTACAGTTTTGTAAGAAATTTACTAAAACCGGACTAAAAATAAAAAATTATAAGGTCAAAAAGTTATAAAAAAATTTGCGATTTTTTTTTGGCACCTAAGTAAATTTTTATTCAGATAACTGAAAATAATCTTAAAACTCCGCAATGGTTCTGCATACTCTAAAAAGTTTATATAATATTATATCACAAATTTACTACCTTTAATAAAAAAGTACAGGGAAAATTACTTTTCCCAATTTAACAATGCCTACTAATTAAAAAATATTTCCGGTTTGTAGACCTTTTTCCCCCTGGATATACTTCTGTTTAGCTTTGGGTTAAAAAAAAACAAGAATAAAAAATATTTAAATTATTTTTATTGAAAAAATTTTTAATTTTTAAATATAGCAATAATTTAGTCTTTTGTTTTCACTGTTGTTTCTATAAAGCAAACGTTGCACTACGAGTTAAGCTATGCTGCCGTCAGCGGAGTGACGCGAACTATCTGCAAAGAATTTTTTTTAATATATCTTTTTAAAGATCTACCTCGCTCCGCTGGTGGTAGCACAACACAGCCTCACTCACTTTAACGGAATATGATTTGAACAGCTAGTCAAAAACTAATTTCATTCTTGAAATTGCCTTACAAACGTTCATAATCAAATTTGGTTCAATGTTTTTTGATCACCAGTACTATCTATACCACAAACATAATATATATAACTTTTCTCACATACATAAATACATATTTACAATGTTACATTGTTTATATTACTAAAATCACGCCATGTCAGTCGTCTATATAAAAATAATACATATTTAATAAATAATAGTTTCAGTTACACGCGTGCGTGACTATTCGTTCCAAAAATATAGTTATTCTGGCATTCGTGTTTTCATAAAAAAAATCCGACATTTTACAATTATATACATTGACCTTAGGCATAAATTGAAACAAATGGAAAAACTGAGAAAAAATGTAAACTCTAAAAATTAAGAGCAAATAATGTTACATTTTTGTAATATACTCCACCATTTCCTTTAAAAACAGAATGGAAATTGTCCTTGAATCTGTAATTTCGTTAGTATTTGAAAAGAATGATACAATATTGGAATCTTGAATTTTTGTAAAGAACAGTAAACCAAATAACATTTTGTTTGATATTACTTTCAAATTAAATAATATCAACAATTTTTGAAGACATTTCGAAAATAAAAGATTTAATTAAGAGCTTTAAAGCGGTTTTAATAGCATCACGTAATTAATAATAAAGTCTGTAATTAGAAGTTCATTAACATTTTTTAATTACTCAGTCAATGAATCTCACTGCATCAGCAGCCACAATGAAACATTTATTAATTAAAAATAATTAGTTTCATTGTTTTAAAAAAATGTATGGGGTCACTAGCAACATTAACTCTTAAAAAATAATGCACTTATGGACGGGTACAATATTCAATTTGTCAAAAATAACAGAATTTCAATAAACAAAATAATAATAATTTATTGATAATGATACGAAAGAACTTCTTTTTATTTACGAAGAAAGTATACTTAAAGCTATGACTGATAACGTAATAAAATCAATACCAATAAAATTTCAAAATATACTGTTAAAGTATTGTTGAAGTAATTCATTACAGTACTGATATTTACAATCGTTAAGATTCACGAATAATGTAATGATTTGTTAATAACTAATAAAATAAAAAAATGCCTTAGATTTTTAGTTTCTTTTGTAAATGTAAAAATGGAAGCATTTTCAGTTTAAAAAGTATTATATTTTTGGAACGAAGTATAAAAAGTAACCACGCGTAGGTACTTGGTACTTCTGAAATAACTAAGGAAGTAAATAATATAATTATATAAATCAATGATTTAAAATATACCTTTGTCACAAAAACACCAATCTCTAACTCCTCCGATATAACGGAATGTCATATCAGACGATTATGGAAAAAAAAACACAATCAATTAGAGCCAATATGAGAACGGCGTCGGATAAACATACGTACGTATTTTGTTTATTTTCCCTATGCAATGATCACTCTATCATATATTCTAATTTCATTTATCACACTTTTAAGTTAAATATTAACTTTATCAACACTCGAATATTTACATAAACATTTCTTTTTTTTATGTCCCACCAAACAAAAAGGGCACCACCGGCAATATTAACTATCGTATAATTGTTCGCACATTCGGTTTAGACACACATACATTTACAGAATCTTTGGGTGTGAAAACGCTGCAGTTAAACATTTATCAGTAGATATCCACTGCACAGTTAGTTAAAATGCCATGGCGTTTATATTATTATTGTCATGGTAACTGCATATAAATCCACATTTACACCACTTGAGGGACGAATTATTCAATATTGTACATAATATATGTACGACTTGAGAGATAAGTTCGACATGTCAGAGCGAGAGAGGGATATAGAGACACAAAAAGAAAGGAGTGAGTGAGAGAGAGCACCTACAGGAACATGATTACATCTTTGGTATTGACAGCTATTAACAGAAGGTCTACCTTAAACGTCAGTGCCATAGCCCTCCTGGTAGCCTTCGTCTGGTGAATTTCGACTGCTCGCTAATGCCCTTTTGAGCGCTGTAACCGGAGGCAGTACTGGCACGCCACCCCGCTGCCACACCCGTAGCGTCTTAGCGTTAGCTGCGGGCACGGCTTGAGGCGGCACCATCGGTACTGGACCTGTCCCGTCGCCGGCACCAGGAACAATCGGAAGCCCATAATCCGGCGGATAGCCGTTATGATGAACGCTTGGAGGCGGCGGTCGCTGCGGATACACGCCACTGTCTTCGACGTCCATCTCGCCATCGCCGATTATTGGCGTTCTGTCGTCACAATTGTAACCTGTCGTCGTTGAAGAGTTTCTCAGGAAGTGGTCGGCATCGACCGGTGTCGAATGTTCCCACAGACCAGACGGGTATAAGCTTTCGCATACATTTCGGTATTCACCACTTCCGGGTCTTTCCACAGCTTCGCCACCGGCGTTTCCGGTTTCTTCACCGTCCTCTAGTCTCTTGGTATCGTTGATGAGGTCCGGGTTATTTCCGGACGCAGAAGATGGCGACACGCACGAACTGGGATTAATCACGCTCCCGTTTCCGTTATAATTGCCTGTCGTGTACGACAGTTCGGTTAATCTCGGCGGTTTTTGAACCGGATTGCACGCCGCATTGGCGTCATTTGATTTCTGTTCGTTGAATGGCGACGCATCGAGATTTGATATTGGCGTCGACGGCTTAACATTAGATGTGCCGCTTCTGTTAACCACAGTCACCACTTCGATCTGACCAGGTGTTTTAGTTTCCGACATTGGCATTCGTCGTAAACGAACCAATAAAACAAGAATTAAGAGAAGAATGAACAGAATCAGAATAACTAAAGCTGCCGTGAGACCTACTATCTGACTACTCCCTAGGGTAGCCATTCCGGCCGCTCTCATCGATACGCGCAAAGTGAAATTCGCTTCGGCACTTCCAGCACGATTTTCAGCAACACAGTAGAATTCGCTAGAATCCGTCTCTTGGGCGTTGGTGAGTATCAAATGACTACGTTTCTCGAACGTGCCTTCCTCGTGTACAAAGATCTTCTGATAAGAGCTGAACGCCGTGTTGTTAAGGAGCAAGCGTCCGTTCCAGTACCAGCTAAGAGCTGCCGCTGGTACGGCACGAGCTCGGCACACGACAGTGGCATTGTCACCGGTGCTTGCTTCGATATATCGACTGACCGGCAACATTTCCGGTTTGCAAGCGAAATCGTCGACGTGCAACTCTGCAAACGTTTTATGCAAAACTCGCTCCGGTCCTCCGCTGCAAACCGGCGCCATCGGGTAAGGAATGTTATTTTCCGTCAACCATAGCTTCGCTTCACGTAACCGACAATCGCATATCCACGGATTATCATGGAGTTCAACGCCATGCAACCGGCTAAGTGTTTTCACAGTCCTTGCCGGTAATTCGGTTAACTTATTACCATTTAATTTCAAAGACTCCAATAACTCAACACCTTCGAAAGCTTCCGGAGCGATTACTTGTAGCTCGCAATGCGATAAATCTAACTTCACCAACACAGGAACATGTTGAAAAGCTTTGCTATCAATTTTTTGTATAGGATTATTCGCTAACGTTAAATCCCTTAAATAGGGTATGTCTTGAAACGTCGCTGAAGGAACCGTAGTAAGAAGATTAAAAGATAAATCCAATTCAACAAGATTAGTCAAACCTTTAAACGCTTCGTCATCGATTTGACCAAGTTGACAACTGCGCAAGTATACTTTCTGTAAATTCAGTAATCCAGCTCTGATAAAAATCTGTCGCGGTAGAATTTGCAAGTTATTGCCTGTCATATCAAGCACCTGCGTCTCCGGGTTAATATATTCCGGGATCGTGATAAGAGCACGGTTTACACATTCGACAGTCTGTTTACCACCTTTCCATTTACACGCGCACACAGTCGGACACGAACTCGCGACCACTTGAACAATGTTAAACGCACTTGTGACAACCATCGTCAATAACACAAAGTCCACTTTTAGGATGCTCGAACCCATTGTTGTGCTGCAGTTTGTTTGATGAATGTGTCAACAAATCATCGTTATTCATCTGATAACGTTCACTTCCCAAACACGCCCGGTGTAGACGACGAGGTGAGCGCAGTTTGGAATACCACACTAATATCGTAACATTCCAATGCTGTAGTGTTAAATTTGCACCGTTGCAGGTAACTTTACGGAGTTGCGAACAGAGCGCAATATTGACACTGTGACTGCTACGTTTTATATACTATGTAGACTGACTGACGTCTAGAACAGAACTGAGTGAGAGTGGCCGAACAGACCGAGCCTACACCATCGCCTCGATCCGTGCCTCCCGCGGCAACTGCGCGTCGTGAACGGGGGGTGCGCACTGCCACTGGCCCCTGCCCTCTTTCCTTTACCTCCCCTTAACTTCAACAACGGCAACGATCCTCTCTCACTGCTCTCTACTGTACCATACTCACTACACTGTACTATAGTATACCACTATCGAAAGAATATTTATAAGGAATAGAATTTGGATCAGTAAGAAAAATGAAAACAAAAATAAAACTACACAGCCGGAACCCTATTTCTATAAAGGAAAAACATTTAGCTGGACCTTATTTCTCTTTTAAAATGTATTAAAACATTTAATGCCCATGATAATAAATTTCATTTATTTCAATTTTAATTCACAATGCAAATACATACACAATTATTAAATTTATCTAAAAACGTTTCATAACAATAAAACTAAACGTTATTTTTTGCACCAGTATTTTTCTTAACACGTAAATATTAGACTTTTTTTCTAAAATATATTCAATTAGCGAAATATTTGTCACTATGATAACTTACAAGAATAAAATTCCATCAAAATATCATTGATAACATATAAGATGGAAATTTCTATCCTTAATCTATTAACTCAGTTATTCTACTATACCACACTCTATAATCTCTCCCTGTCTCTCTTTGCTACCCAGTATCCGCGTGATCCGCCTGTCATTGCTTCTCTTTGCATTGAAATTTTTGTTTTATTATGTTCATTAAGATTTTGAAAACAACTCTTCTAATGCGAAAATAATTATTCAAAATGTTTCTTTAGAAGGATATAAAAAATTATGTGTTTTTAATTTCATTATAGCTTTCTTTGTGACTGTTTTGTTACAATACGAACAAAAATTTATACCTGAAAATTCAAGACAACCTAATCGAGTTTTCAATTTATTGTTAGCTACATCTTGTCACTGAAACTGCGAGCATACCTAGTAGAAACGATCTAAATATTAGATCATTATTTAGCTCCAGATCCAAAATATAAGAACCCCGTCTTTTCCATTTAAGAGAATTTTTTTGACGTATCATATCCAATTAAGTCAATTTCTGTAATTCATTGACAGAAATTCATTGCTAAGATTTGAACTTAAGAAATAGGTCAAACCATAGATTATCTTCAATTGGTCATACATTTTTTCATAAATGGCCATGATTGCTAGAGTAATTTGGGTCTCTTATCAATTATATATAAAACTAGCGGTCCCGTACGGTTTCACCCGGGTGTAAAAGAACGAATGGGGAAGGGAGGAACATGAGTACACACATTCATCTTAGTTTACCGAGATGAATGTTGTGTCCAAACACGATGATCGGAGTTACCGTCCAAAAGTTTTTGTCGATAATTTAATCTTTTTTTAACTAATAATTTTTTTTAATTAATTAAATAAAATTAAAATAAATTTAAATGTAAGCCTAAGAAGAAAGCAATGTAGAAAATAAAAACAAAATAAAAATATATTCGCCCAACGTGGGGCTCGAACCCACGACCCTGATATCAAGAGTCACGTACTCTACCAATTGAGCTATTCGGGCTTCTGATGTGCTAGGCTAATATTGGTATATTTAGTTATTAGTTACGGCATTTCACCTAAATAGAAGCTCATTTTTGAGATACATTTTGCAACTTTTTTCATGAATGCTCCGCTCCTAATGGTCGTAGCGTAATATTATATAGCCTATAGCCTTCCTCGATAAATGAGCTATCCAACAAAAAATTTTTTTTCAATTTGAACCAGTAGTTCCTGAGATTAGCGAGTTCAAACAAACAAAGTCTTCAGCTTTATATATTAGTATAGATTTATCGCTATTTAATAAATAAAAAAAAAATACATGTCGAAATGATAACCTTTTTTTTAAGTCGGTACTCTCCAGAGACGTGTAAACATTCAAATTCGAACACGATAGCAGCTACACATAACCTCAATATTTTTGGTAGAATAGTGGGGTTTGCGCTATTTTCACGATACACTGCCGTACATTTTATCAAGTCACATTAGCAGAAATGACATTCCCGTGATCTCAACTGCTCTAAAACTTTAAATGGTACATAGATTAAGCTCTGACCGTATAATAGTCTACCGAATAACTCTACTAAATGTTTTATATTGAATTTAACAGATAATGATTTAATTTTTTTCTTTGTCGTTTTTGTTTGAAGTATTTCAAAATATAACACAATTCAACAATACTTGATAAAATTTTCACATATTATAGAGAAATATCAATTATTTACAAGTATCATCGTCTACCTTGCATTTTTTTGCGTACTTGATATTAGTCGCGTCAGAAACATTTTAGGGTGGGGAACGAATTATTTATATTGTTTAAGGGGCTAGGTGCAGTCAGAGGAATGACAAAATTAAAAAAAAAAAATTTTTGACAAAATTTAATTTATTTTATAAAGCTAATAATATTTCAATTTGACTTCACTAAATTTTCAAAAAAAAAAAAAAAATAATTTTGTTCAAAGTTATAACCATCTGTTGGACCCCTCTCACAAGTAGGTAATGCTTTGCGGTGACCATCATAACTTTGTGATGGTTCATCCAAAATCGATAAAACAAAGAAAAGTCTTTAGTTTAATTGTAAATCTAGGACTTAGTCGAAGATTTTTTTTAATTTTTGAAAATGAATTCAAAATACAGAATTTTGTCAAGTAGTGCTGAGCCGTATTTGTGGTAATGACACCAAAAAATTATTTTAAAAATTTGAAATAGTCTGTCGATTTGATATTTTTCATCACATTATCTATTAAATTCTATAACGAAATTTTGAAACTGTTGTTCAACTTTTGTGCGGCTAGAGCATAGGCTATTCTAAGTATTAAAAATATTTTCCAACAATATTATCTTAAATTTTGTCTGTTGTTTTTCCTGCTTTAATAGTTCTCACCATAAAGATTTTTTTTTTATTTTATTGTTCAATGTTCATTGAATTATTTTTCACAGAGAGCACAAACTTTTGTTATGTTGACAAAAACTGTGCAAGTTTTAACACAAACATAGAAAAAAACACTGAGATTAAAAAGACGTCGACGTTTGAAGTATCTCTTTCTATTGAAAGTATTCTGCAGAAAGAGCTATCGCGTTCCTTTCTCTAATAGCTCGGGGCTCGATTCAGATTAAAAAGAATATATGGTGCCATCTGGACGTTTATTTAAGGTATCATCAAAGAAAATATGTCCTTAAGATAAACTTTGTTCGGTCAGTTTATAAAAGAATTGATTTATTTTACGTCATAATATATGTACTGTATAATATAATATCATACAATCGTCATATTAAAATATAAATAAAATAAATAATTGGATATCTACTTCTTTTTGTATCTGTATGTATATTGTATACTTGCAATAATTGTTATATTTTTTGATTTTATAACTGAGGCTTCTTTCACAGTTTCTACGACTTAATTGCATTAAAAGGAATGTATTAAATAGCTATTTTTTTTTTAGTTTTGTCCAAAAACAATTAACTTAAGTTCACATATACTGCAGTCAAATAAGCTAACAAAAGGGGACAATCTCAGAATGGAACGGAATAAGCTGAATGTTTGTATAAACCTTTATTTTGGCATTCTAAATGTTATATCAAAAGTCTCATAAGGTCACGTTTGAGTGTCCATAGATATTCAAGGTCAGAAGTCGCGAAAAACAGTTTTTTGGAAATATCTAGCTTCCTTTGCCTCAAATCGTATTTGCATTTACTTATTATAAAAGTTGTAGAGTATAAAATTCTCTATACAAATTTCCTCTCAAGCAATTTAACCGCCTGATCTATATTTTCGTATGTTTGTAGATCTTCGTTGAAATTACTCGGCTGTATCCCGAACTGTTGAATCCAATCACTCAGTGGTAAGATTGTCCTCATCAAACCGATCTGTTTCTACTGTCTAACATAGTCCCACGTGTCGAAAAGACTGCTCTATAGTTGCTGCTGTTATCTCTTTCCAGGCTTTCGATATGAACTTCACTGCTTGTAGCATATTCATCGAGGTCTTGCCGTCAGTTTCGATCAGGTTCATTAAAAATTTCCTTCTATAAATATTTGCTGACGCCTAAATATGAACATATTTCTTCGTAATAGAGAATAGCTGTTGCGCTATAAAGAGGGTATTAATGTATGGGTTTTAAGGTAAACCAACCAAATTGCAAAAATTTATACGTTTTAGGGAGTTTTTCGGTATAACGACGGACGTTATAAAGAGGTTACACTGTATGTATGCAAATTTTGAATTAAAAAAGAAATAAAACTTACAATATCTTCATGCGCGTTTTAAAGGAAAGTTTTATATATGTAGTTGAATATGAATATCGTAATATCAGCGTTATTTTAATTTCAAATGCTAACCTACTTTTACTGAAACTTATTCATTTCACGGTTTCGTGAAACTTTTAAACAAATGCTTATTGCACACACAACTATATTATTGTTTATAAAGACAAAGTTTTATGTATGAGCATAATGCACATTATAATATATTTTATATACTGTTGCGTGCTCCCTGTTGGGACGATAATGTGTTCCATAGAATGATCCAGACCACGACAACAACAACAATGGAAAGCAGGTAAAACCCGACCTTCTTATAAATGTCTGGAGAAGGCAATGCATGTCAAGAACATTTGAGATGCTCCTAGAACATTCGACAGGCGGGGAACGAAGCTATAAAATGCGAGCGGAGTGGTTGGCAAGCAATCAGTCAGTCAGTTAAGGTTAGCTGCAGCGCGTACGTACAGTAGATTACAGATAGCTGTGAAATAAATTGTTCAGTCGGTACAGCAAAGCCGAAGTAACTACTAAGATAGAAGATAAATGAGCTGTGTAAACCATTGAGTGCAATTATATAAATCTAATTTTACATAAATAACGTTGGTGTTCATAATAAATAATAAAACAAAATTTGTCAATTAAATTGTTTATAATATTGGTCATAAATATTAAGTCAAGATTTATTGGCTACATAACGTATCAAATTTATGAGATTATTTTTTTCAGCAACGTAAGACGTAATAAGAAAAATGAAACGCATACATTGTATGCTGTACCTACGAATGAATTTCATTTCGATACATTTTTATATTCATTAACTCACGAGACAGCAAGTGAATAAGAACAAATAAAATAATTCTAAACTTAAATGACTTGTATTATTTCAATTCCCTTAATTCTTCTAACGAATAGCTTCTGTGTTGTAAATAATCGTGCGTATATACTATATAGTTAAGTGTGAATAAGTGTACTAGATAAACTTTGGTGTGTTCCTGTATTGTAAATATTTTGTGTACATAATTAGTGACTGCGTATATTCTTCTGTTACTTAGTCTTCTTAGTCTATATTTTGTTTCTATAAACGTTATTATTACTTTTTTTAAATAATTATGAATAACGGGATTGCGGACACATAGGTATAATTCTTTTCTTTTTATTGCTAACGTTTCATCAGAATTTCTGACTTTTTCAAAGCTCAAAAAACAATTTTTAATATTAGAAAATAAAGTTTAACTAAAAAATTATATTTATTCAACACGCGTGAGTAATACGTAATTTCGGGGCCCTGCTAAACTCGGGAGAAATAATAAATTACTTCATGTTGACGCGTAGAGTGTAATAATGAATTTTCTGGACCAATAGAAACTCAGTAGCAAGCCCAAGCGCGAAATAATGAAAAAAACTGCACGCAGCTTCTGGACCAATAGGAACGTGGTAGGCGGTATTGTATATATGAAAACAGCATCGCAATTCAGCGAAAGTCATGGCAATCTTATTGTGGGTACGTCAATCAATGAAGTGATTTATTATTTTTCCCTCTTTTATCAGGGCCCCGATTACATATTACTCCTGCTAGTTGAATAAAGTATTATGTGCGACCATTGATCGAAGGAGAATATTCCACTCGCGTGCGTTTTACCGCACTCGCTGCGCTCGTGCGGCAAATTTCACGCTCATGGAATCTTCTCCTTCTCTCACTAGTCGCACAATATACTATTATTCAACACGCGTGAGTAATATGTAATTTCGGGGCCCTGCTAAACGTGGGAGAAATAATATATTACTTCACTATAGTGTAATAATGAATTTTCTGGCGTGGGAGAAATCATATATTACTTCACTAGTGTAATAATGAATTTTCTGGACCAATAGAAACTCAGTAGCAAGCCCAAGCGCTAAATAATGAAAAAAACTGCAAGTAGCTTCTGGACCAATAGGAACGTGGTAGGCGGTATTGTATACTTATATGAAAACAGCATCGCAATTCAGCGAAATCATGGCAATCTTGTGTATACACTGACGGTGGTACGTCAATCAATGAAGTGATTTATTATTTTTCCCTCTTTTATCAGGGCCCCGATTACATATTACTCCTGCTAGTTGAATAAAGTATTATGTGCGACTATTGATCGAAGGAGAATATTCCACTCGCGTGCGTTTTACCGCACTCGCTGCGCTCGTGCGGCAAATTTCACGCTCATGGAATCTTCTCCTTCTCTCACTAGTCGCACAATATACTATTATTTTCCACTTTAGAAAAAACATGTTAAATTTTTTTATTTTGTTGTTATTACTGTTAATTAAAAGAGTACTATTTCGTTTGCGTGTTTAACTGTTTTGTTAAACGTTTATTACTGTAAATAAATAATTTCCGCCACGGACTAGAACAGTTTTGTTGCAATACTTTCACTGAAATCTATACACATTTCAAACAAGTTGTTGATTTTAAAATTGGATAATTATAATTCAACTAGTGATCAAGCCTGTCTCGCCAGGTGCAATATCGAAATCCACAATTCATTTTACATATCCGGCGAAACTATTTTTGTTTTTGATTATTTAGGGATAAAATAACCTAGAAAAATTAATAAGAAAACATGTGTACTGCTTAACTGTGAAAATATCCCGCACGAAATAACCGTGCGAAGCCAGTTGCGTTCACAAAAATTAATCTGTTTCGGTCTATTCGATAGCCACGCTCGTATAAAATCAGTTGTAAAGGGATATAATATCATAGAAACAAATCCAAAATCCGGCAAAGTTAGGTTGTGTCATGTGCGAAGTTTCAGCTTCCTAGCTCAACAGGAGCCTTTTTTTTTATCCCCACGCAGAAAATCTAAAATCCGGCCCCGTTAGTTTCTGTCCCATGTAAGTGTGCAAAGTTTCAACTGTGGTTTCAACCTCCCCGTTGAGGTCTTCTGAAGGCCTGAAAAGACAGATGGACATACAGACCGGCATTAGTAAAATATATATGTAGATTATATTTTGAAATTGATTAAAATAAAAGCACGAATGTATATCGTCGATCAATTGACAACGCTGTAGTAGAGCGGAGATTTTATTGTGTTCTTTTTTGGAGTAAGGGCAATTATTAGATCACTCTTTTCACACAAACAAAATTAAATCAGGATTTATTTTGCAAAAAAAAATCAAACAACAGCCTGCTTAAAAATTATAATTTATAAATAAGATCAACGGATCTTAAAAAAGAAAAAAAAATATTTGCAGACAAATTTCTACGTATTCTGTTTTTGATGAAATAAGAACTATTAGTATGTATTTGTATGGCATTTTTTTAATTTACCTTTCAAGTTCAAACACATTGAAAGCACATAATTAATTTTAATCACTCACTGTGAAACGTATAAAAATAACAAAAAAGCAAGTACTACATAGTAGGTATCTAGATGTACGAATTTTAACGAGATTTTTTTATAACAAAACACAGCTACAAACAAGAGAATTTTAATTAATTAATGTAATTTATTGAGAATGTTCATTGAAGCAATCATCAAGTAAAAGTGCTCGTTAAATAATAAAAAATAAAAAGGTAATGAAAAACCGAGAAAGCTTATCACTTCATGTCTGGTAGATAGAGTATGATTTTTTTTTTGAGGGATCGTTCATTCCAGAACAGTATTATTTATTTCTTCTTTTACAAAGATAAAAAATAAAAAAAAGATATTAATTTGATTCTGCCATTACTACGTAAATATATTTTTTAAGATAGTACTTTTCGACTGGAAGGAGTATATTCAAGAAATCTGAAATTCTTGAATATGGTTTATAGACAGCTGTCCATTGGGCATTGACTATATCAGGGGCTGATGAAAATTTGACCGCGGGCCGTATGGCTGATAAAAAAAGGTCCCCACATTCTATTTCCACATTTTACTATTTTTATAAAATTTATAAAATGCTTCGCGGGCCGAACAAAATTGCGCTGCGGGCCGGATCCGGCCCGCGGGCCGCCATTTGCCCAGGCCTGGACTATATCAAACCGGTTTAAAATGTTCGTAAAACCTAGAAGCGGTCACCCAAAAAATGTAATTTTTCAAAGATTTTTTTAACGGCGTTCACTATCAAATTTTCCACTTTTTTACAGAGTTTGATTAATAATTAATAATTTATTGATTCATATAGCTGTATATACAGATATGAACAGTCAAAGACATACATAATATCATCGATCAATTGTAAAAAAATGCATTAACGCTATAAAAGCATTTTTCGAGTAAAAATACTTTAAATTTTTGCTAAATATGTCTATAATATCTATAACTATCTATACAAATTTAATATTAAATGAACACCCTTCTTACTAGAATACTCCGCGTCAACACTCAACTGCTTCCATTTTTAGCCCTAAAGTACTATCTTGACAGAATCCGCAAATGTGTGATGGAATCGTATTTATGGATCGGGCAACTAGGACCATATTAACATGTTCAAACCGAAATTTCGAATCTTAATATGCTAATTAATAAGCGTAAGGTTAAATAATATTCTTATTAATTTTATAGCACAGTATTTGCTATTGTGGTGTATGAAACACACAGTTCTAGTTGCAGTTACAAAGCTATACTGCCGTAAAAAGGCAAAAGGCAGTAAGTGAGCAACTTATGAATTTGAGTAAATCAAGATTTACTAAAAATGTCTTGACCGTTCAGAATTTTAGATTATGGAAACCAAAACATGGGGGAAACATCTTTTAAAGACAATAAAATTATTGCTGCAGCACTTACTGCTGTCGTTGGATTCAGTATGAACTCATTTTGTCAACAAATGTCACTTACTGCCCTTTGCCTTTTTAGGGCAGTATACAAGAAAACTGATTTTTCAACAGTGTCACTGTCGCAACTCAAACCCTAAACTTTCACTATCGCGCGGCGGATGACTTAATCAGTTAGTCTACAATGACACATCAGAGCAATCAATTGATTATTCTGACGTGTCATGTTGATAACATTAGGTGACAATTACGACATTAGATTATTATATATACAGGTGACCGGTAATTGTTCGTATTTCTCTCGAGGGAAGAAACTATTACTATAATTTGAAATTATTTAACCTTATCACTTGGAAGTCGGAAATGCGTCATTATTTCTTATGATAATGACACTTCTGTGAAGAATTTTTATTTTTTTTTTAAATTTATTGTAGATTTTAACACACAACATATAATCTAACAGTAAATTTCGTGGTTTCTAGCTTTAGGAAATTAATAACCTATCAGATCATGAAAAAATTTAGACCAAAAAGTGAGAATACTTTTTTTTTAATTTTTAACTTCCAAAATAGTAAAAAGTAGATTTTCTCTAAAGTGACGCATTTCCGATCCTCAAATAATAGATGTTAAATAATTCCAAATTATAGTCAGTTTCTTCTCCCGAGAGGAATACGAGCAATTACCGGTCACCTTGTATATAAAAATACAAGTTGTTAACTTTAAAGTCCTAAAGAAATCGCAATAAGTGCCAAATCGTAGGTCATTGAATTTGGCAAATAAATATTGTTTTTCTTTTGTCTTATGTCTAGTTCCTCCCAAAGTAAATGAAATATTAATATGTCAAACAAAAAGCTGTCGTAGTGCTTATTTTGACGAATAAGCTATCCAGTGTCAGTTGTAATTATAATAATGTAATGTAAATTATAAATATTTATGATTTAACGAGATATTGCCACTATCGCTTCCCCCTCAAATATTCCACTACGTGTGTATTCAACAGTAATTTTAATTTTTGTATATTTTGTGTAAACAATTCTAAGGAATTCAAGGAAACTACTATAGAATTTCCGACAGACTAGTGTTATAAGAAACAATTGATAACACAAAAAATATTTCAAAATTGTAATGCAAGTAAAAAAAAAATAAATACGAACCTTCATTTTCAAAAACTTTATTAAACATCTCTCTCTAAAATTTTGGAATTATCCATTTCAAAGTAATGATGGTCATATGGTCTTAATGTAATAATATTTCCATTTAATTAGTTAATTATAGTTATTTTAATCAATAAATAAATGCAATGACATTTTTACAAGTTCTGAGATTTACAACAAATCGTTTGAATAACGCATACGTTTCTTTACACAAAATCTGTTCGAACTTTATTTGTTAATTAATACTTCCGTTGAATAAATATTGTCGATATGAATTTGACATTGTATCAAGCGTATTAGTGTGAGCTAATTAAGTCCGATTTCATTTCACAACAGGACAACAATAGTACCTATATTTTCAAATCAGAACTCCAACAACTAATTAATTTATAATTTTATCAACGTTCCGACATTCGGACATATCCTGCTTAAGGTCGATGATTTATCAAAATTTTGGACTAATTGGTTTATTAAGTTGTTTTTACAGTCACCAGATATTATTATATTACATACAGTGTAACCTCTTTATATCGTCCTTCGTTATAACGAAAAACTCCCTATAACGTATAGACATTTTTACATTAATACCCGCTTTATAGTGCTGACGCCTAAATATGAACATTTTTCTTCGTAACAGAGAATGGCTCTCTATTAGGAAGAAACATGTTCATATTTAGGCGTCAGCAAATGTTTACAGGCGTAAAGAGGACGATTCTGAACCACACCAAGTATTCAACAAGCACTTGATGCCGCCAAACTTATCAAAAATTTCCTACAGTTTAATGAAGATGATTCCACCACACCCCAAGACATGCATAATATACTTAAAATACAAAATATAGCAAAAAACGTCAGGCAAACTTAATAGACTATATGTGTTTGGAATAAATTAATTATGTGAAATTTGTTTTTTTTCCTTTATTCTCTCCTTATAACGAAAACTCAACGAAAAAAAAATGCTCGGTCCCTTGAGATTCGTTATAAAGAGGTTACACTGTAGTTTGAATAGATGATTATTGAAAAAAAAACTATGTTTTTATAAAACGTCATTTTATACACAAAATTTTAATAAACACCTACAGTTTCATTGTTAGTATGAATACCTAACTCACAAACATTGTCATTCTTACAACAGATAAATCTATTTATTCAACACGCGTGAGTAATATATAATTTCGGGGCTCTGCTAAATTCGGGAGAAATAATAAATTACTTCATGTTAACACGTATAGAGTGCGAATAATGAGCCGAAACTGCACAGTAATATATTACCTCTTTTATCAGGGCCCCGATTACATATTACTCGTGCTAGTTGAATAAAGTATTATGTGCGACTAGTGATCGAAGGAGAATATTCCACTCACGTGTTACCGCACTCGCTATGCTCGTGCGGCAAATTTCTCGCTCATGGAATCTTCTCCTTCCCTCACTAGTCGCACAATATACTATTATTCAACACGCGTGAGTAATATATAATTTCAGGGCCCTGCTATATTCGGGAGAAATAATAAATTACTTCATGTTGTGCTAATAATGAGCCGTACTGTACGATAATGAATTTTCTGGACCAATAGGAACGCAGTAGCTAGCCAAAGCCGTACAATAATGACTTAAAACTGCACGGTTTCTGGACCAATAGGAACGCGGTAGGCGGTAGCGATTTGTATATATGAAAACAGCATCGCAATTCAGCGAAAGTCAGGGCCATCTTGTGTGCATCAAGTGCGGTGGGTACGTCAATCAATTAAGTGATTTATTATTTTTACCTCTTTTATCAGGGTCCCGATTACATATTACTCGTGCTAGTTGAATAAAATATTATGTGCGACCATTGATCGAAGGAGAATATTCCACTCGCGTGTTACCGCACTCGCTAAGCTCGTGCGGCAAATTTCACGCTCATGGAATCTTCTCCTTCTCTCACTAGTCGCACAATATACTATTACCGACTTTGAATATAACAATGTTGGCGATTACATAATGCACTATCTTATTTCCCCTGGCGTGCTCTTCGTGGTTATCTTTATAGGTAGTTTAATTTCCATACATATAGAAAATTGTTAAAAAATGTGTTTCAAATCAGATAAATTAAATTTGATTCAAACAACATGAGTCGACGATGTAAAAATATTTATGAAGTTATGTGCGATAAATTGTCAGAATTTAATTATTATAGAAATTAATATTACAAAATGTTTTATTTGCAATTGAAAACGAATTTGAATTATTTATAATATTACAACATTGATTATTAAACAAGGTACATTCTTATGCATTATGTATTTTACTTTGCAGTGTGTGAAATATAACATCATAATTCATTTATGTAATGAGCCAAGTCACTAGCACTGATTACTGAATGCGAGGTTCGTACTTATAGTTTTGAAGAGAAATCAAATTGTTAAACATTTTACACACCCAACATTTGACAGTCCATTCATACATTTTCTTCATACTTCGTACTTCCGGCATCAATTTTAAGGCAGAAAATCTAACATTTATGCATGGGTGGGATTACATACATAAAATTGATGCCGGAAGTACGTACTTTCGACCGAGGTATGAAGAAAAATGGTTATCATGTACAGTGTACACCGATACCTGCCGCTACTGCCGCCAGCAAATAGTCGCGAACAGCTGTCATTCGTATTTTTACGTATAGCCTCAACACTATTTGCTTGAAATTTATCTGTGTTTTTATGTAATTAATAAGCGTACTTTTGACCGAGGTATGAAGAAAAATAGTATGCACCACACGGGCAGAAAGTTTGTGAGCCTTGAACTGCACGTCATGATGCTCTCGGCTCGGCTCGGGCATCATGACGCGCAGTGCAAGAATCTCAAACTTTCTGTCCTTGTGACGTAATATACTATTTTTTTCTCTTAAAATTTCTTCTGGCACAAATTGGCAGGATTTCCAGATAATGTCGTTAAAATTCTACACACCGTGGCCGTATTGAAAAGGGTGGTATGATTTAACTATAGACATTAAAACATTATTTTGAAATATAAAAACACAAAAATACGTAATAATCTTACGATTCCTCAAATAGGTACTGGACGCATCATAGTCTAGATATCACATGGACAAGACACTTTAACAATGGGCTGTCCGAGTATAAAAAAAAAAAACTAAAATTTTGTATATATGTGAATCTCCAAATATTATAAGGACTAAATTTAACTATTGATTTTTTTAATAATAATAATAATGCGTTTAACGTCCGTTTCTCGACTTTATGTCATAACAGACGCCATCCGCACCATTAATATTTTCCATCTATCACACTCCCCGTTATTTTCAACATTTTTAAACTTCCACTTAATAGCAATGGGCGAATGAAAGAATTTTAGGACATTACGATATGGTAGGCAAATTTTGAGCATAGGAGCCATGGCCTTAAATAATGAAGCATCTCGATATTTATCTGGAATTATTGAGGGACACCATGGAAACTTCAACAAGATGACCGGTACTGGAATTACCGTTTCTCTGCGAGAGGCAGCAGGAAAAAATCCCAGCCACATCTGCCCCCGTGGTTTTTTTTACAATTGTACCAGTTTTAGTTCTGTAGTGTGTATAGTGTATAAATAATATAGTTTCTTTTTATGTGAAAGTCAGCTAGAATTCAATCGAATTCCAACGCGACGCCAACGAAATCATTGCTGCGTTTACATTCGTGAACAATTCTTAATGTTTAATGTTATAATAAAGGAACGCAATCCATGTTTAAACCTCCGCATGTCTCAGCTGCAATGACGTCGACGACTGCCCCGGCCAAACATTCGTCCGCCCGTCAGCCATATCCCAGCAGCAGGCAGGCAGGAAGGTGTAAGGCAAGGTGTCTCTATTCAAGTGCAACGGAGCCTGTCGGATCACAAAGTAAACTCAGTCAATTTACAACCCGTGTATTCACAACACGACAGCATGTCGTGACCGGTTGCAAAGACGAATTAATTACGATATCCTTACTTACTTTGTGACTGTTGCTTTCAAAAAGGGTCGCCACATTTTGTTGTTTCAGTCTACCGAATCCAGCCAGCTTACTAAGTTCAATCATCTTATTCCAAAGATTCCAGTTTCCTTGCACTGTTCTTGAGGTTTTTATAGTTGCCTATTATAATAATTTAATATAGTATAATAGTTGCGCATATTTTCTTACAATACCTACCACAATAAAATATAATAATTACAAGTAACAAGTAATTAAGCTAAAAATGTCTGAGATCATTTTCATTGTGTTTCCGTAGATCACTGATGCTGGATATTATCGAAATGATCGTCTGATCTTTCTATATTAAAAATATAGTTTGAATATCGTCTAAACTTTTCTTCATATACCTACCACTAGGGTTGCCGAAATCAGTTTGTCCCATGTTCAGGAATTTAAGTCTTCTGCTCCGGAAATAATTTTAATAAAAGCCTAAAGCTACGTACCGATTTCGCGCGGCGGCCTCGCGCAGCGTCCTCGCGAGGCTTCCTCCCGAGGCTGCCTCACAGGAAATTTTTCTGGGCGGAATGAGGCAAGCTCGCGAAGCAAAGCGAGCCATCAGTCAGTGCGAGGCACCGTTACGTACAGCTGTTGCGGCATTTTCTTTTATTGTGATACATCAAATTTTAGCATATAGGAAGAAACGACGACAAAAGCCGCGTTGGTGGATGAAAAAGTTATTCAAAAATCGACTACATTATAGGAATAGACTATTGGAAGATATGGTATTTGAAGTAGTTGAAGATACCGCCAAACATTTTACGGCCCATGTCATTGGCCGACTTCGAATACTTAATTATAGTAATAAATCCTAAAGTGGAAAAAATGGATACACATGCGAGACAAGCGATTACTGTTAGGGAAAGATTAGCCCTAACATTAAATAAATCTACTAAAAGTATACACTTTTCGTTGTCCAAACACACAACAAAAACTGGTACAAACAGAGCGAGTATTTAGTCGCGAGGCGCCTTTGAAGTGGACCAAAAACCGACTGCCGGTGGCTCACTCTGAGGCAGCCTCAAGTCGAGGCAGCTTTAGGTGCGAGGCAGGTATACATTTCGCGAAGCATGCTTCGCGAGGCCGCCGCGCGAGGCTGCCGCGCGAAATCGGTACATAGCTTTAGATTTGTTCTATATCCGTACTAAACGGGAGAGTATATCATTTATAGTAAATATCTATCTTATCAAACGTAGCTAAATTTTTGGCATATATGAATGTATTTTTTTATTTACTTACACTTAACGACTAAAATTTGATCAAAGAAATAGAACTAAGTTTTTTTCAGATATGCATCATTAGTTTTCTACTATTGTCTCAAGAGTGCTCTGGAATACAAGATTTATGATTAGGCAACCCTACCTACTACATAAATACGAGCAGAATTTTACCACATAAACATTTCCACTTTTTATTCTCACCATTCACATATTGACTTGCTATAGCAATTTAAAAGAGAAAAAGGGGAACACAAGGTTGAAGTTGCCGTTTGAGTACATGTGGGCAGCCATTTTCGTCCGGCTTTCCGAGCTCCTGATTAGTTCCCTTTTCTATCGTGAAGTTGCTTGCGATAATAACCGCAGATTCTGGAAGTATACCTTACAAGGATATCTCGATCAATTCGATCGTGGCAGTTATATCTTACAAGGATATCTTGAGCAATTCGATAAACAATAAATATATATTACAAGGTGCTTACAAGTCTTGGGTGTACTCCCCACTGGAAAACAAACGATGTCCCAAATTTATAGCGCACGGAGCTATAAACCAGTAGTATAAATTCAAAATTTAGGGACTTAGTCATACACTTATAACTTTATAATGCAATGTAAACAGCGTAGTTTTTTTCGCTTAAGACGGGTATCCATTACGTTGTTTTATTACTTAGCTGCTCCATTAAGCGAACCGTTCTATAATGATGACTAACTTCTACTATTTTGGTACCTTATTATTATAGTTGCCAAAACGTTTGTCCAATGTAAATTTGATTGGCAGAGAGATGATCCCAAGAGGCAATTTGTGGTCACCAATGTTAATTAATAATTCATGATGAACGTAACAACGGTTGATTGAAATATTAATTTCGTGGTATTGACTATTTATACGTGTCATTAACTATCTGTTATCATCAATATCTACATAATCTCTGTATATACACAATACGACGTCTCTCAGTCTGTTCTTCTGTATGCTTATAACTACAAAATCATTGAACTGATTTACATGTTTTTTTTTTTTTTTTTTGATAGATACAGTGTCTGGCTATGTTCTAAATCATAATTAGTTGACCGACCCGGCTTCGCTTCGGTAATTAAATATCTCTTAGGTAAACTATGCATTTTAAAAATTTTTGCATTTCTCATGATGATCCCTTTCATTTGATACGTGACATGATGCACTTGAAAAATATTTCTTTAATTTTCTAATTTGCACTCAAAAATTAATCTCCAAAATTGTAATTAATTTTCTTACGCTATGCGTCTGTGAATTGTGCCATCTAATTTTATGTATGTACCAAATTTCAGCTGTTTTCGTCCAGTAGATTGGGAGAAAATAAGCAGACACGAGAGTGATCCTATAAAAGGGTTGTTTTTTTCATCAGATGTTTGAAATTCTTAAAACCACTGAACCCATTTTGATCGGACTTTCACTATAGTGCTCATTGCGTTTCGACTAAATGAAACTGAGAGGTACACAAAAAACGCGAGCGAAGCCGCAAATAAAAAGTAGTAAATAATTAATATACGTTTATAAAACCCATCTACCAAAATATATTTTACAGAGCACCAAGATATAATATGAAACTTAACGCATTGTAATTAAAAAAAATCGATTCTACTAAACTTTGATAATAATTTGATGATTTTAAAATTGATTGTTTTGGGATTAAAAATATGTATATATTTATAACATCAACATTGTTTTCGAAATTACCTATTATTTTATCATCTGAATCAGTCTATTTTTTACCACGTTTTATTTAACTTGCTCTCTTGTGTGTCTGTCCGAGTGGACATATACATATAATTCATTCTTACTTATTTACCGTTGTTAGGCACGTAACAATCACAGGTATGTGACTTAGCTCGTTAGAGCGTCGCGCTAATGACGCGCAGGTCGCGAGTTCGATCCCCCATGGGACATATAATATTTTTGTTTTTTTACGGTGTATTTTTGTTTTTTTTACTAAAAAGTATAAAAATAATAAAAGAGATAAAAAAAAGTCAATATACCACGGTTTTAAGCTAACTAAAAAGTATAAAATAATTTCTTTACAGACAAGTTTTTAACTTGTAGGATTTGAAACGAAAAACGTGTGGCGCATGCGACAGTTATATAAGAAGTATCAATGAAAAAATCTATTAATAAGATAACACGAAAAATGCGCACCACGTTTTTCGTTTCAAATCCTACAACTTAAAAATCTGTCTGTAAAGAAATTATACTTCTTAGTTCACTTTAAAATCGTAATATATTAAAAAAAAATATTTCTTTTATTTTATTCAAATAGTTTTCAACAAAACTACACAGCATTCAATAGCAAAGTTTAAAAACTTCTTAGACATTTTTCTAACCCAAATATCGCGTTTTTTGTTCACAACATAAGGTCTGTATTTCATCGGGGTCAGGATATACCTGCGTTAAGCCGTGCCAATGAAGTACGTTGATCGAAATGAAACTATACTCTAGTTGCTAAGAGAACGGTTATGTGCTGTTGTAGAAACAATAATTTATTTTTAATTCAACCAAACCTAAAATTACGAATTTTAAATGGTCAGTATTTAAGTTAATTAGCTATTCATAGAATAGAATAAAATATATTTGTACGTACGCATTGAATACAGTGTGACGTTGAAAAGTATAATCAAAAATTAAATTTTAAAATATATTATGGAAATCACAAAAGCAGTTGCAAGTAAAAACACTTCCAGTTCTTTTTTAAACATCGTAGGCAAGCTTTGCATATGACTAGGAAGCTTATTTCAAATAATTACAAACGATATACATACTACATTTTTTGAACGTACCTTCTATAAAATAGCTGATTTTCACATCATAAGTATATGTTTATATATCTGACAGTTCAGTTACTTTGGAATTTATTTGGAGACGTCTTCTTTGCTGTCTCTGTTTCTAATTTGAATTTAAATGTCAACTGACAGAAATTGGTATTGGATTAATAAAATCGCATTTCGTTTGTTTTACTTTGCGCGCTATTGCGAAAAAGGGTCATTTTGCTATCGCTATACAGGCATGAAAAGCAGCTATTTTATATGGGGGTCGTGCAAATAATGTATTTTTATTATACGGGTGTTTTCCTCCTATCAATAAATTTTTCAGATTGTATGAACATAATATCAGCTGAGTATTTTTTAACGCGCTTATATTAACTTTACTTATATGTATGTATGCATGTATGTACAGGAATTTTTCAGCGTAATTTCCACCCATTTCAAGAAGTCTGATTAACTTGAAAAGTTGCACACGTGTCAAGGGCCGATGACAATACAATTATTTTATAAAAACTTTGAATATAAAAATTTTGAAAAAAATTTAAATTTGAAAATTTTGAAAAAATTATATAGTCCAAGAGCTAGCTACGGAAATAGGTTTGCAATTTATAGAGCAGCGAAATCCCTCTAGTTAGTATGCCATACTATCATTATTAATTAATCCGGGCGCCTGGCAGCTGTTCAGCGGTGGGTGTGAGAGTGGATGGGCAACAAAGAGGTTGTAAAATAAATTGAAGGTGTGCAATTTATAGAGTTTTGTGTTTGGTGTGATATTATAGCTAATTATGTATTTAATTTGAATATAACAATGCCAGGCGTTTTGATTGGGGGAAAAGTAGTGCCAGGTGACAAGTGCCAAGTCGTGGCTGTTTTCGATCAGTGCGAAATTCGCGCCACGTGGCTTCGAACCGCCTACTAGCGGGGACCAGCGTCCCCACGTGGCTTTTTCGATCAGTGCGAAATGCGTCCCACGTGGCTTCGAGACAAGGAGAGAATAAACAGTAGAATGAAAGAAATAAAAAAGAAACATCGAAAAATTGGTTTACAGCCGGCGACGATATTGTCCTCTATAAATGAGACGACTTTGGCACTTTTCCCCGCACCTTGGATGTTACCTGGCACTACTTTTCCCCCAATTAAAACGCCTGGCAATGTTATATTCGAATTAAATACATAATTAGCTATAATATCACACCAAACACAGAGCTCTATAAATTGCACACCTTCAATTGATTTTACAACCCCTTTTTTGCCCATTCACTCTCACACCCACCGCTGAACAGCTGCCAGGCGCCCGGATTAATTAATAATGATAGTATGGCACACTAACTAGAGGGATTTCGTTGCTCTATAAATTGCAAACCTATTTCCGTAGCTAGCTCTCCGTCTAATATTTGTAGTCGTTTTGAGACTAAAAAGTAAGAAAATAAATTATAGTTTAAAAAACTACAAAAATATGTTTAAATAGAAAATAATAATTAACAAAATAATTCAGTTATAGTAAAAAATCGTGAGGTGTCAATTACTATATTTTCATTCTCTAATTTTAAATATAGCTACCAATGAAATTATTGTGACATTTAATATCAAGCAGCCTTAGTTCGGTTTGCTATTAAAGCGTGTTTTTTAAGGGTTTTTTTTCAAGATAAGTTATGTATTTTCTGACACTACTATTAAATTATTGAATGCAATTATGTTACATATCTCGTATACTTATACCTCCCTAAAATTTACTGCTGACAGATAAAACAACAGATTAGCAAAGGTAATCAGCGAGAGCAACTGGACTCTAGTGACTTCAAATTCCAATAGACCGACCGCATCAGGGCCGGGTGTAAAGAGCGGTAAGCAGTGACGGCCACCGGCTGCTGTACCCCCGCGCACATGCTACATTGTACCGCATCCGGTCTGCACTCTGCACTGTCTGCTATCTATACGTACCTATTATGTCTCAGAGACTCAGACATCGATATCGTCACTGACTGACCATGCGTCTGTAGATCGGACAGTGGTCTCCAACTGATGGCCATTGCACTTGTACAATCTGTGTTTTATAATTACCTTTTTATTAATAAATATTAATAGATATATAATTTTTCAAAATCCGATTGTACAAATGCTATGGAC
This sequence comes from Xanthostigma xanthostigma, assembly GCA_963575645.1. Lineage (NCBI taxonomy): Eukaryota > Metazoa > Arthropoda > Insecta > Raphidioptera > Raphidiidae > Xanthostigma > Xanthostigma xanthostigma. The sequence goes on from OY754465.1 coordinate 21,859,867, forward strand.
ACAAAGTTGATTTACTTACGCCATGTTCTACTGTCTGCCATTTTTAATCTATATTAATAATTTCGTTGTGTATCCTAGATTTTTACAATAATAATAACAAGTTTAAGAATCCATATACACATAATTACACACGCCATGACCGTTGTTTTATCCACTTAAGTCGTTAATAAAGTGATTTGTAGATGATGCTAGATATCAGCTATATTGGTGTATATTGAGAAACAAATTAAATATTGGATTGAACTGTCAAAAGAATATAAACTATATTATATTGACGTATTCTAAGCTGTTTTCAGTATTAAAGAATAAAAATTTCTATCTATATACATTGTTACTGCGAAGCCAGTGAGTAACTTATTAATTAATAATATTTATAATTCCGAACGAAAATGTATTTAGTTTATTTAAAATAGAAAAACCTACTATTGTTTTTATACTGCGTCTCAAACCGGGCTGTAACCCTGATTTACTGTAAAAAGTAATAATATGATAGGGGAATAAGTTTGACAATAGGAAGTAAAGTTTCCTCCGAGAACCAAAGGTTCTCCAAGTTTTAAATATAAAATAACTCATAAGATCTAAAATTTCCTTCTCAATTGCATGCAAAGGTGCGGATATTGGCTAGTAAACAATAATATACTAGCGGTCCCGCCCGGTTTCACCCGGGTGCAAAATAACGAATGGGTTTTGTCGGACGGACAAATTTCAGTAACATTTTGCAACATTTTGTCATTGATGCTCCGCTCTTATTGTTCGTAGCGTGATAGTATATACCCTATAGGCTTCCTCGATAAATGGGCTATCCAACAAAAAAAAATGTTCAATTCGAACCACAGTAGCTCCTGAGATTAGCGCGTTCAACCAACCAACCAAACAAACAAACAAATAAACAAACAAACTCTTCAGCTTTATATATTAGTATAGATGTTACAGTTCTAAGTCAAGACTATAGACAGTTAGACAGTACAAAATGGCGTAAGTTAATCTATTTCGTTTAAAGTTCTTTTTTCCCCTCTTATTGAGACAATCAAAATGTGCCTGTTCATAAGCACATTCAGGGGCGCCAACTTTTAGAAGATTCCTTGGGTGATCATTTGCTGACTCGTTTGCAAAATCTGGCGAAGTGCCAGATTTCGATGCACATCGACGACGGTACTTCAAATCTTCATTGAAATCAGAAAGTATTTTGAACTTTATAGCAATCTACTTTAATAATTCGTAAAAAAATGATCAAGCTATTAAAAGCTAAATGCGTTTTTATTTTATGTTAAATCGATACGAATGTCAGGTGTCCAGACTCCATTATAATTATTAATTAAAGAGTTCCAAAGTTATGATGATCACTTTACGCTTCTCATGACAAACGAAATGATGACTAAAAAATTTGAAAAGAAGTTTGACCCTGCAAGCCATCCCTGAAACTTCTCGCTATTTTCGAGTTCAAAACGCACAATAATATATAAAATATAACGAGAAGTTAATTTTTTAGCACTTCGAGCTCAAAAAAAGAACACTTTCTTACGAATTTTTCGTTCACGATATCTTGTGAACAAAGGAGCCGATTTTGGTGCAGTTTGCGGTGATCGACGCAGTTTTTACACCTAAGAAACTATATTATCACAAAAAAGTCAATCTGATAAGAATGTTACGACTAATTAAAAAAAAAACACGTTTTTACTAATTTCTCGTGAAGAAATAAACTGATTTTGATGCTTTTTTAACCTAAAAAATATTTTATTAAAAAAAATCGATCTGGTAGGAATTTTAAGAGTATTTAAAAAAAAAACACTTTTTACGATTTTTTCTTTCACGATATCTTGAGAACAAATGAACCGATTTTGATGCGGTTTTCGGAAATCAACACAGTTTGTTAAGGAGATTATATTTTGGAATTAATCGGTTTAGTAGTTTAGAAAATATTCCAGAAAAAAACAAATTTCAAAAAAATTTTGAAACTTCTGTTTTTGAGATTTCTCAAAATTTGGTGGACCTAATCATTCCAAAAATTCAGGAAATCTAAGTTCAGCAAGGTCTCGTCAGATGCCGCAAACCTCGTTTCAATCGGATGCTCCGTTCAAAAGATATAAGGTTTACATACATACATACTACGGACATCATCGCCAAAATAGTCAGAATAGCTTCCTAGGACCTCAAAACGTCGAGATTTGGCGAAAACTCGATTTTCGAAAATCGTGGTGAAAACAATAACTTCCCGATTTTTTTGAAAGAAATTTTTATTTTTTTTATTTTATATAGAGCTGTAAAAGTAACGAGAAATTGTGTACCCGTATGTATTCGTTACTTAAAGAACCAGTACCCGTTACTTTCGTATCGTTACGTTACTCGGTACTTTTCATACGACATACAATAGTGTACTTAACAGCGTCAAGCAATAAGCATGTAGTTCGCATCAAAGCGCGTCGCATACGTGATACGACATGAGTCATGACTTCGTACTTTATGAATACTTATATTATAACACATTGTGTTCGTATAACCGTATCAAACGAGCCGAACTGACATAGATACGAAACATGCGAGTAACGAAATGAATTTGTAAGTAACGATTCGGTACTTCGAGTCAGACGATGTACCCGTTACTCAGTAACGAATACATACGGTTTGTTACAGCTCTAATTTTATAGCAGGAAGTTAAAAAGGTTGAGAAGAAGTGTAACTTTTGAGGAGCACACGGGTCCCAGTCATAACTTATGTCAGGTTCCACTGTATTGCAATTTTGTCCATAATTCGACATTATGTGATTAGTAACAGACGCCAGTCGAATCACAACAACGTTTGTCTTAAATGAAAAGTATCTATACAGAATACAAAATAAAGTTCTAAATTAGATGGCCTACGTGTATTAAACACCGTCCGACAAACATTGATATGTTGATTACACTACACACTACACAAGAGAAAGCAAAATCATCCAAATGTTATAAATTAAAAGAGCATATAATTTGCTTTTCGTTGCCATGGTTACACCGTTGTAGTTTTTCGTCAGATGATTTCAATGAGCGCTACCAAGCTATTTTCTGTCACCTGATAGCGCAACTGGCAAAAGAGGTATACGGCAATGTCAATTATATATCTGTAATGATTATACAGTTATTTTCATTTAATTGATTTGATAGTTACGGAAATAATTAATTAATAATAAATAATTAATTGAATCTCTAAAAGTTTGATGTCAGACTTTGACCCATACCTTAATTGCTACTAACGCTATTTGACGAATAAGAAAATGTTAACCCTCATTCACTGTATCGTGCCTTTAAAAAAATAAAATAAACAAATTTCTCTGTTTTAATATCGGTGGTTAGTACCAAATATCTATTTGTACTGCATAATGGAAAGCACCTGGTCTGAGAGACCTTGTACTTTTCGTCTCATTAATTTGGTATAATTAATTTGTTATTACAAGAACTTTACTTAGATTTTTTGGCAATAAACGAGTAAGCGTCCTAAAAAGAACAAAAAACTTGCAATGAAACTTCCGGTCTTATAGACCTTGTATCGTAGTACGTATTTAATCTATAGGCATTAAATACGAAACGCCCTGTCTGTTAGACCGGCACTTTTTCAAAAGTCGTTACATATTTCATATAACAAAGAGTCATGAATTGAATGGTAAAAAAAATAATGGATAAGTATCTTGAATCGTGCAAGTGCACCGATATTTGGAAGGATTAATGGGAATAGTGATGGATTTACCTATTTATTAGAAGTAGGCTGTTAAATTTCTTCCGCCTCTAAAAAAAAAAAACAAACAAAATAAAGTGACATAAATAAAAGTTCGGAAAAATCAAAGATGTTTCGTTTCGAAAAAAATTTGTGATAGGATATTATTCGCCTAATTGCACTTACAGACATAATTCTGTCTTTTTTATTTTGCGATACTATTTTTCAAAACGATCTCCCCCTCAAATGTACCACCCTTAGCCTACTCGGCATATTGGTAAATCCGCCACTGAATGAGAGTCTGCGACAACTTTGCTAGTCTCTAAGGGGTTCGTAGGCGAAAAAGTGTAGGAAACGCTGCCATACGGAATAAGCTGGTTTATTTTAGTTATACCTCCTCGGGTAGAGAAACCACACGGTGCGAAGGCGACGATGACAATTGCTAATAGCGACTGTTGGACTGTAACTTGGGATGCGATGATTCGGAACAGTGCAGCAGGTAGAAGAAGATACCGTGACTATAGGTATCTACTCGGATCGCAGTGTCGAGTGCCGAGTCGTCGACCAATGCATTCAGTTTAGAGCATATTGCTGACAAAACGTGCATAAAGTTCAGTTTACACCAGCTGTTTGGAATAGTTCTTATCCCACCGGCTGTACCAGACGTTCTGATTTTTAAAGGAGTACAAGTTATTTTTTAGCTAAATTTCGCGCCAGACATCTAGTTTCAGGTTTTTTCACAAACATGTAGATTAGAATCTTACCGGTTTTATTTGAATTTTATCAATACAAAGGAACATAAAAAAACTCCAAGATGTAAATACTTCAAGCCAAGTACAAAAATGTAAACTAGCTCGTCAAAAAACCAAGTAGGTACCCAATCGCAAACTCAAAAAGGGGCACAAATTTGAAAAAAAAAAAACAATTACAAAATATTTCAAAAATATATTCGTATCAAAATAATAATATTAATGTACTTAATTAATATTATTATTTTGATACGAATATATTTTTGAAATATTTTGTAATTGTTTTTTTTTCAATATTGTGCCTCTTTTTGAGTTTGCAATTTGGTGAAATAATTATCTGGCAAAGCTGTCGAAATAGTAAAAAAATAACTCTTAATCTATTTTTCTTTTTTCAAACATTTATGAACAGAGAAAAATGCTCAATTTTTTGGCTTTAGATAATCTTCTTCCACCGGTACAGCTATGCCGGAAAATTTTACGGAAGTGCGTATAGTTATTACAAATAGATTGCAATCGTTGACGTGCGTTTACCGAAGCCTAGACATACTTCAGCGCATTTGTTGGTAGCTTCTGAACTGGTTCTGGACTCCTAAAGCGTCTGACGGCAATACAGAACTTGTTAGGCTCAGCTGCGCGTTTGATAATCAAATTCACAAACTCTTCAGACCAGAACCAAGCTCGAACAGGCTGAAAAGTCCGAGAACTTGACCAATAGACAAGTAATCGTGCCCGAAAAGTTCTATATTGCCGACAGGCGCTTTGGAAGTTCCAAATCAATTCCGAACTTACCAATAAACACACCTATTAATTATTTATGGACAACACGTTTAAAATCGCGCGTACAACGTTTGTTATTTGGCTGTAGTATTTATGTCCCGAAATTATCTCGGTTCTATTTGTGTTCGTAAAGAAATAGATTCGTTGAGAATTTCAGTATTTCCTATGTAAACGGAGCTAATAAGTACTTCGTATCTATGTTTATGCAAGATAAATATGAATGTGTGTGTATAATATCTATAGAAAATTATGAGGGAGTAGTAGTACATTATGTGGGCAGGCAGTAGGGTCTGACTAATCGTCTCAGGTAGAAAAGGATGTTTGTCAATGAATGCTGAACTAAGCAGAAACGGTTATACATTCATTCATTAGTTGCATTACTAACAAATGTGCATAGCGTCATAAAAAACTGCATTCAATACACGTGGACAGTTCGTAGCATAAGAAAATATGCTTCATGTGCAAAAAGTTCAAACTTCTTTTAGCAATCACTGGTTATCAATTGATGATAAATTTCTTATTCTATTTTTGTGTATAACTTAATCTTTACAAATATAAATAAAAACGGTTTGAAATAAATCTGATTGTAGATGCTCGATAATAAATAACGACAGTTTGTTGAATTAGCATTTAGCATAGAAGTTTTTGAAATGCCACTCTAAATTTAATGGCGTTTTTTATAATTGCTTCAAATAATATGTTAAGTAGGTAATTTGAGACAATTAGTTCGAAATATATATATAGTGTCACAATTTTAGCCGCGCTAATCTCCGAAACCACTGAACCGATTTTAATGAAATTTTTTAAACGTATCTTGCTTGGTGCAACTTACGTTTTATCATAGATTTTATTAAATATTTTGTACAAAATTACGGTGTTTCCTCAAAAAAAACTGTTTTAGTAATATGTAAGTTGTAACGATATCTGATAGAATTCGCTCAAAGCTATTAGTTCAGAAGCAAATCTGGTAGAATTTGCTCAAAGCTATTAGTTCAGACGCCGGGCCGCAAACGAAAATCATTTTGCAGAATTATATCTACAGTACACCCGGATGTAGCAAGACGGATCGCTAGTATTTTATAAGAGATATTCATGTCCCATACGTAATTCTAATTATATTTTATAAATGATTTTGAGTTACAATTTAATTTATAGGAAACGACATAAAATATGTATTTATTGGCGGTAGTGCTTTGACATATTTGATATTTATCAGTAAGCATCTGCCAGCACTATTCAACTGCATAATTTGGACAGATAGCTCTGTTATATAATTCACCATGACAGATGTGCGGACAACAAAATAATATGCGGAATGTGCAAACCATTTCAAGTAGCACTCTCCTCCTATTTCAGCATATGTCATCGTTGTGCTACATAATATTATCATTTCATATTTAGTTTTTATAAATAAACTCAGGTAAAATCAATTACGACATTGAGGTAGGTTCAACAATGCGGAATTCCTGTTATTATAAAACGCTTATTATTTGAACTGTTTTTTTTTATATAAGATTAAATTATTAGAGTCCATATAAACTTCCTCATGCACAACAATTGTGTAGTTCAGTCGATAGGCCTTCTGTTTGGATATAAATGTAAACTTACATTTTGTAACTTATTTAAGAAACATGACCTTCGCTTCCTCTCCATCCAAGAGGGGGTGTATAAGTCTCCAGACAGTCATAAAGATTCTGAAGACAGTTTTTTTTGTATTGTGTATTTTGCAATTTGTAATAAATATAATTAACGCTTGGAAATTCCTTTAACAACTCAATTTATTCTCTAATTATAACATTTATAATAGTGCTAACACACGGTCGAACTTGGTCCGGTCCGACAACGGACATGGTACGGCGGATCTTGCAACAGACGACCGAATCTGTTCCCATCGAACCGGGCGGACACGCAGACTACTGTACAGACGAACAGATTTGGTACGGAGCGGACCAGATCCGCTGTCCGCTTCGAACCAAGTTCGACAGTCTATTAGTACTATAAGAAACAACTAAAAATATATTTTAATGGTATCAACAAAACGGTAGTTTAGGGTCAAACAAGCTTGAAAGTTGATAAAATTAAAGAATCTTTTTTTACTTCTAACCGACATTTTTAACTAAATATGTCGTCGCTATTTAGAAAGAAAAAAATGACGCGTTTGTTAGCTATTTTATTATTCAACTAGCGGTCCATCCCGGTTTCACCCGGGTGCGATGGATAATAATTCTGCAAAATGTATTTCGTTTGCGGCCCGGAGTCTGAACTAATAGCTTTGAGTAAATTCTACCAGATTTGCTTCTGAACTAATAGCTTTGCGCGAATGATGTCGCTACTTGGTAAGACTAAAACAGTTTTTTTGTTTGCTTCTGAACTAACAGCTTTGAGTAAATTCTATCAAATGCCGTTACATGTTACCAAACAGTTTTTTTGAGAAAAGACCACAATTTTGGACCAAATAATTAATAAAAACTATCCTATAGCGTAAGTTGCACAAAGCAAGACACATTAACAAAATTTGATTAAAATCAGTTCAATGGTTTCGAAAATCAGCGCGACCAAAATTGTGACACGGGAATTTCAGAAATATGTAGATTTTTATAGAAGTTTTTTAACGTTTTATCATTACATGTTCCTGGCTGAAAATACACACATAGGTTACTGTTTTATAATATTTTGTCTTACGGATTTTTTCTTTAAATAAGGCAAAATGTCAGTGGGTCTTAGAATGCTTTATTTTTCAGTCTCTAAGAGACAATATAAAAAAAGAAAAACCGGGACTCCCACACAGTAGTGGTGCCTTTGGCTCTACCTATGTCATAGAGGTTCGCGGGACTATGCCTCGTTCGACAATGATAACAGTAGTGGAGAGATTTTTTTTTTTTATCAGAATCATTCGCGGGCGCGCTCTAAACAACTCATCAAAGTTCAGTCGTAATCGGATGAATGATATGGGTCCGAACAGACCTTTATTTTTATAGTAAGTATATTAGATTTCGATAGAAGACAGTCGCATGTCTTCAGTATTTTAAAAAAATAGCAACTGCTGTCCCTATATTTCTAAGAAATGCAATAGTAAGAAGGTCAAGAAACGCTATTACAAAGTAATGAACTGTATGTCATTATTAAAAACAAATAATTTTAATAATGCATATTTTTAATTATAATATTGCGGTTCTGAGAAAGATTATATATTATAGAGTTGCTCATTGTAAACTAATGCAATACAATAGTCCTAAAGTAAAATTAGTTATATTTCATAATGGTGCCATTATGTATATTGTATGGTCAATGTAAATGCCGCTACAAACTAGGCTGGAAACACTGCTTGGACTTCTGCTGGCCGGCAGGCTGGGTACGAGGTTGGAAATGACGTCACTGCGGGCTCGCCTGCTAGCTCACAAAACAAACTTTAAAATTAGAACAGGGGCTATTTTTCTTGCTAGGTCCTCTGGCTGCTCTGAGCAAGAACCAATCAGGAAACATTATCTTGTCACATGGGAGACATGAACAAACGCCCACAAACTAACATGGCGTCAGACAACAGACACGGTTTCCTGTATTTTTTTTAACTGTCACTGCGCGCGCACCAGATCTATCCACAAAACAAACTTGAAATTACGTCTTGTGTGAAGTGAGCACATAAAAGCAATTAAGAAAACCAATGCTAGAATACTAGTAGTCAAAAATAGCAAGGAATCTAGCGGCAAATCCAGCCTCCTGTTAATTGTTTCTCACTTTCTGACAAAAACATTACATAAGTGAGACAGAAATTTAAGAGCTCTGTTAATTTTTACGTTAAAATATCAATAACCATTTATTTTCAGTTCAGAATATTAAAAATGTACTTATTGTCACTTCACTAATATTAAAAAATTATTCAGCTTTATGAATTGTCTGAAAACTTTCATTCAGAAATCGAAATAATTCAAGAGTATACTTCATTATCTTACATAAAGAGAGCTTAACGAATAACTATATTAGGTATATAATTTATTAAGAATAATGACAATAGTGTATTATGGTTTAGATCAAAAGATTAACATAGGTATTAGAAGCACAAAATAGATGTATTATCATTTAGTTATACCATTAAGTCGCCGGCTTGTATCAAACAATAGCTAAAATAATATAAAGCTACTGTCAACTAAGGTCAAAGGTTAAGAACGGTAAGCTCTCAGTTTGCGGCCGTCGCCTGTTATGCGAAATTTGTTCCCAGTGTGGTCGCTAGAACATATTATAGTCTAAGAGGTATCAAACATTTTTGGGTAGGTATTTGAACTCTTTTGTAATGTCTGAACATAAAATCGAAGACCTGGCTGAAGAGTAGTTGGGGTCTGACCAACCGGAAATTTTTTACTTGGCGAAATATTATTTGCAAAAAAAGTCCTTGAGATATTTTGAAATACCTTTAAATTTAGTATTTAATAAAATATAAAAGCCAGATCATTTAGTTGCATCTAAATGGCTGCCAGGCGGTTACAAAACTGTCAACTCAGTTTAATTTGAAATAATTAAACTTTAACTTTTTAATTCGAATTATATCACATTATTTAAGACATTTATAAATATAAATAGGTTTATAAAGGATTATAGAACTGCATTGTAAGAGGAGTTCGATAAAGTCCCCTGTTGTCAGTAGATTTTATATTACTGTAAGTTTATAGAGACAGACAAGAATCTTTTTACATCTTAGGAAAGTAGTCAACTTTTTCCGGGCGAAAGCTGTAAAATAGTAATATATAGTTCGAGATAGAATAATCCGGACTACCAAATTTTTGTATTGTAACAGAATAATAAACAACCAAGAATAGTTAAGGTACCTTCCATACCTGATATCCTCAATAACCCCAACAATGCGTAGGTATTGAGTATGGTGAGTGCGTTTACAATAATATTGTAATACTTACGTGTAGTAGCTTTGTATATTATTAAATTAAAAAAAAATCACATTTAAACCTTGACAAACAGGCTTTTCTGATTTGTGTTGTGCTGTATAAGCAGGGGCGGATCTATATAATGACTTTTTAAGCTGCAGGTCAGGGCCCCGTAGATATAAAGCCGCCATGAAGACGAATTAAAAAAAATTAATTAGACATAACCTGTTAATTTCTTTTGCAATAATGTCTTACCGGTTGCTGTTTGTGTGCCTAAGTCACATTAAATAAATAAAATATTTCATTGTCCTAATTTTTTCTTATACCGTTTGAATTAGTGTTCTTTTATTTGTTTGTTTTTGGTCCCGTTGGCTCATGTTTTAGCATTGGACCTAAAAATAATTCTCCCAAAATTTCAGCTTCCTTGATCAAACCTGTGAAACGTACAAACCGAGTTTGTTTCTCATTTAAGTAACATGGGTAAAACGACGTTTTTACTCAAACATGGATATAGCTTGTAGAAAAATTTTTAAATTTATTTTTGATAACAGCGATTTGGAGAAAATTGAATTTCCCACAAAAAAGGTCATTAGTACACTAAATCCGTTAATTCATTATTATAGGAATGTTTAAACGAATACCTATATCTTTGAAAATAATGAATTCATGGATTTAGTACTAAGGACCTATTTTGTTGGAAGTTTAATTCTCTACAAAATACTGCTATCAAAAATAGAAAAAAAATCTACCAGCTATCCATGTTTTAGTAAAAAAGTTTTTTCCCATGTTAATTAAATGGGAAACAAACTTGGTTTGCGCCGTTCACAGGTTTGATCAAACTTTGGGAGATTTTTTTTATGTCCAATGCTAAAACATTAGCTAATGAGAGTGAAAAATAAAAAAAATTAAAATAAACACCTATAGTATACATCATTATAGAAAACACTTTTTTTGGCAGGTAGGTCCACAAATTCACGGTCCGCCCCTGTGTATAACTGTGCGCGATCTTTTAGTCTTTCCCACTGCTGAAATAACACACTAATGGACGTTTTCTCTAGATAACACAGTCTATCACAATATCTGCTCTATGATATCAAAAATAGTTTTCTGACACTACATTAGGTGACAAAATGCAAGAGTTGTATGCGAGAAGAGTGACTATGTTAACAAACTATTCAACATAAAAAATCACGACGTTTATGAACTTAGTCTGTAGATTATCGCAAATTTCCAGTTCAAAGTAAAGCCTTATAATACATTTTGACCATATTGTGTGGTAATAGTACTTTAATTTATTAAAAAACAATTTTTACGACACTTTCTTGTACTTTTATGTAGCAGTTTATAGTAGAAAAGTTCTAAACGTTAATCAAGAATTATTATATTATACATATAACGCAATAATACCGTACGAAGTACAGCTGGGACTAAATCTTAGGATATTTATACTGGCTCCTAAGAAAGTGGATCTATGATCATAAATTAACTTTTTTAGGTCAAAAGTTTCTGCCGCTGATATTTCCCGGTCATTTGGCTCTAACAGAACCTAAAAACGAAGCAATTTTTTTTTTAATTTTAACCATTTTTTTACCATATTTGAATTTTTTTTATCCCTCGTATCTTAAAATGGGTCCAGGTACTGCCTTTACATAATTTCACTCGTAAATACTCGCGGTAAACTGGAAAATAAACAATGACTATTCGCTATATTTGAACAGAGAATGAGCCACGCCCACACACATTTCGTTGTTGTCTCAACAGTTTGATGACTCTGATGAATTTGTAAACTAGATAACTTCAGACATATACCTGCATACGACTGTTGCTATCTTAATACAGTTTATCTTGAATGAGTAATAAATACTGTGTATAATTCTTATCTCAGATACATAAATTAAGTTTTGTCTTTTACGACATCCTGTGTCTTAATCTTTGTTATATTATTATTAAAGAAGTTTACAGGCATTGTGTATGATGTGATATGACGCCATGTAGGTGTATATTAGAATGGCCAACCTATGCACTGGTGCCTAGATCCCCCAAGACTACTGAAGTACTCCAAAAAAATAGTTATTTTGTGATAAGCGTAGAGGATTGAATTTAAAAGTTACCTTTATTAAACTTTGAGATATTAATTTAAAATATTTTAATTTAAGGGGTCACATCTACTTGAACGCATTCAAAATGAAGGCCTTTTTTAGATATTTGTTAAGGTTGTATAAAGTTATTAATTACGGTAGTTGGTCCGTAAAATGACTTTTCGAAGAGTTTTTGCGAAATTTCTCTTGATTGTTAATTAATCAAATACAAATAATATGAGCTTGTCCCAAGTTCCAATTAAATTTGATCGTCCCAATTTTGAGAAAAGCGATATCAAAATTTTGCAATTTTCTTTTATGGAAAATGGACCTTTTTAGTCGAGTTTTTCGAATACATTCAAAACGCTTCGAAGGAATTTGATAAAAATTTTATATGTTATAAAAACCGAAGTGACAGACCTTATAACAAAAAACGATAAATATTGACGGTCTCGTTTTTGCAATATAATGTAAAAATATTCGCGAATGCGCAGTGACATGCACTGTTTGGTAGTATTGTCTACAATCTACATGCTGGTAAGTTTTCTATATAAACGGGTCGATCAGTACAGGTTCATACAAATTTTTTGCCCAAAGTACTTTTGAATGTGACTATCTCGGACAAACTAGCTTAAATAAAATAAAAATGGCATGTTATTGATCACTTATATCTGAAAAACAGTTTAAAAAATATAGAATAGAGATTTTAGGTCCTGTTATACCTACCAACAGTGAGGCTGTTGGTATGACTAGTACTCGAAATATAGCCCTGTGTTAATTTCGTTTTGTCTGCTAACAAAATTCTAGTAATTAAATATCACCTTGTAACTAAATTTCACCCTGTAATTAAATTTTGCCCTGTCGCCTTTGACAAAAAGCCAAGTTATAATTCAACACAATGAAAGCGTCACGCGCTGTCATCTAAAGAAATACCAGTAACTAAATTTTGCCTTTCTTATCTATGTCATGCTTAATCCAACGCGCACAAACGTGACGCTCTCCCATAAAACGTCGTCCCATGAAAGTGCCGCGCCAATTGCACGGTTTTACTCTCACCCAAACGCGCCATTAGATGTTTCACATCAAAATTACCCTACAAACACTGGATGCTGTGGAATAAATTCACAAAATGAAGTCACAAATCTATTCTTAACAACACGAACGTAACACCCATACCCAGTTGTAATAAATGTGACGGTATTACCAGAATAGTTCAGTTTGGAATCTTGACAAACTTTATATAATAATATAAAGATGACACAAATAACCTACACTGGACGCTATTTGTCTGAGGCATTCGACCAGAGTCTGGTCGCTGGTGATTGCACACAGATCTGCGTTTGATGAATCCCATTGTGTCCTCTATAAATGGCGAGGCCTGTTTAACATTCAGATCACTAAATCAGCTATGGTGTTTAATGGTAATGCTCACAGCAGGATATTACGGCAATATTTCAAGGCTAGCTCACTCTGGTACACATTCTTCTATATGTATACAATGTGTACCGTTGAACAATCAACTCGACATATTTTTTTCGTGATTTTGTTATTATTAGAAATAATAATTATTTATATGTTTACAAATCTATATATATAAAATTCTTGTGTCATAATTTTGGCCGCGCTAACCTACGAAAACACTGAACCGATTTTAATTAAATTTTGTAAATGCATCCTGCTTGGTGCAACTTACGCTATAGGATAGTTTTTATTAAATGTTTTGTCAAAATTATACTGCATTTTCTCAAAAAACCTGTTTTAGTAACATGTAACGACATTTGATAGAAGTTACTCAAAGCTATTAGTTCAGAAGCAAACAAAAAAAATTAATTTAGTACCAAGTAGCGACATCTGTTGGAATTTGTTCAAAAGCAAATCTGGTAGAATTTGCCAAAGCTATTAGTTCAGACGCCGCGGGCCGTAAACGAAATACATTTTGCAGAATTGTATGATTCGCACCCGGGTGAAACCGGGACGGACCTTCTAAATTATTGTATTGTCATAGGCTCTTAATACGTGAGCAAAATTTCAAATCATTCAGATGTCTAAAACTGGGTGAAAATTAATTCGAAAGATTTCATTAAATCGATACAACATACAAACATGCATACATACAGTGAAGCTAACAAATGCGTGTTAATAAAAAGTCTTTCGGTCAAGTATTCCTTTCTAACCTTTTTTTGAAAATTCTGTCATCTCCTCCTCTACGTCATGTAATGTTGGGACTTTTACGAGATTATGACTTGAGAAGATCCAGTTTTGAATTACCTTAAGACTAAATGTCTATATGAGTTAGAAATAAATAACCTGTGTTTAAAATAATCAAATTTTTGGCGTTAAATCACACTGGTGTCAGTAAGAAATAATCCTGGGTGAAAATATAAGACTGACAAATTTACTAAGTTTTTCTATGCAGTCCGAAAACGAACGGAAAATAGATTTAGTGAACAAGAGACGGAAAGTGATATAATTTTCGCCTTGTTTCCGTCTCTTTTCAGTCTCTTGTTCATACTCATCAAGGGTAACTTATATTTCAGTTTCGATTCAGCCTGTTTTCCGACACAGTCTAATATAGAACTTTCAGTCTCGTTTAAGTTTCACTTCAGGGTAAAAAATATTTCCGCCTCATTTTAGTCTGAATTCCGTCTTCACCTTCTCCATGTAAAAGATTTTCAGTCTATGTTAAATTCAGTTTGCTATGCAAATAATAATTTCCGTCTTATTTCAGAGTTAATTCCGTATAAAATTCATTTTTCAGTTTCTTTTCAGTTCTTTTTCAGTCTTATATTTTCACCTGGGATAGAATTAATGTTTAAATTAACAAAGACGAATAAAATCGAAATTTTCAAACAACCTATTAAACAGAATCCACGTAAAGTAGAGCAGTGCTGACAAAATAACCAATTCCTCTAACAAATGAGCGTGTGGCAATCAAAGCTAGTGTCCGACCGAAATTTCGGTTTCGGCCTAGTTTCGGCAAAAAAATTGGTTTCAGCTGCCATTCGGCCGAAACTACGGATATGATAAGTTGATGATTAGTTAAAATATCAGAAGCTGAATGATAAATATGTGATTGATTTAAAAATTAAAAAAAACTGATTATGATTACTTTATTTTTCCCACGAAAACATGAAATTTCGGTTTCGGTTTCGGCCGAAACTGAGACTAAAGCAGAAATTCGGTTTCGGTTTCGACCATAAAAACTAGTTTCGGTCGGACACTAATCAAAGCACTGAACTGACGATTAGATTTTTTATTTTTTAATTAGTAGATATTTAAAAAATATTTTCTTTAATATGGGGTCGGAGGGACATTCACTTTCTTTCACAAAATCACAACTACTAGCGGGAATTTCCTAGAAATAATTCTACAAAACCATCCCTATACGTTATGTATTTTGCCATACACATTGTGTATAGGTACTTACAGAGAAGGCACAGCACACATTAGCATAACTTTTGTAATGTGCGGTCGGAACCGATCATTGCTTAAACATTTGTATCTTGTCGCGTATATGGTCGCACCACAATCATTCAGTTTATTTATTTCTAAAGTTCGTTGACCTTAAGAAAGTTCAATATTAATGCAGAACATTTTCGCACCATGTCAGTGAAACTCTATAATATTTTTTTATCAGAATATTAAAGTGAGCACTACAAAACATGAAATTTGAAACCTTAAAGCAATTTATGCAACGCAATTGCTACAATAGACGATCGCAACGCGATGGAAGAAATCTGGTATTTTTTCTTAGGTCGTTTTTGACTCTGAGCTTTATCTTGTCTATTTCTAAGTGGCCTCGAAAATATAATAAATATTATTTTTGTAACGCTGACTAAATTCTTGGGCCGTCATGAGTGTACGTTTTATACCCTGGTTCCTTATATAAAGTTTTTTATAGAAAACTCATTTTTATGTAACACTAGCGGTCCGTCCCGGTTTCACCCGGGAGCAATAGAAAGAATGGGGGGACATGAGTACACACGTTCATCTTAGTTTAACGAGATGAATGTTGTGTCCAAATTTCATGATGATCGAGTTACCGTTCAAAATTTTGATTTTGAATTTTATATAGGTATATAGATTTCAAATTTCGTGAAAAGTATATAGTAAAATTTTTCATCATTAGGGGTACAAAATTCGACTGTTTGATATGCACTAAATAATAGTACCTATATTATGTGAAGAAAAGTTATTTTCTTCATATCTCGGTCGAAAGTACGTACTTTCGGCATCAATTTTAAGGAAAAAAGTCTAACATATTTTATGGACACGCACTGATGCCGGAAGTACCTACGGCTAATTTTTAAAACATAGTTTTGAGAAAAACGCGTTTCAAGTTTGCAAAACGCCTATCTATGCTAGTTCATCGACAAGACTGACATTATATGGCCAATACTTGTTTCTCTAAGCCAGTGGTTCCCAAAGTGATCCCTACGGACCCCAAGGGATCACTGGGATCATTCAAGGGTTCTTTGGAAAATGAAAATCGAATTTGGGGTCTCTGAACAACGTCAGGGGGTTCGCGCTAGGTTTAATATAAAATAAAAAAATTGTGACATATTTTTATTAGCACAAAGAAAAAGAAACCGACTAGAAATTAGTACTCGTGGGGATTTGCGGTTGCTACTCACAAACATTGAGCCGGACATTAAATACACTCATAACATCCCATCAGATTCATCCAAGTCATTAATTTATATTGTATTTTAAATTAAAGTTATAATTTCAATTAATACTTCTTCAACAAAGTTTTTAGATTTTATTTTTACGTCACCATTTACCATTCAAGACATCAAAGTTAAATTTTTAATTTTTCTATTATGTAGTTTTTTTACCCATGGTCCGTGGGAAAGTTTTGACTATGAAAGGGGGTCCGTGGGCAAGTTTTGACTATGAAAAGGGGTCCGTGGACCAAAAGAATTTGGGAATCACTGCTCTAAACCAACTTTAGACATTTCTATACATCAATTAGAAGCTATATTGGCCAACGGTAATAAGTAATAATTGCGACAATATACAGCAAAAAATTACGAAAAAAAAATTTTCAAATAGGTATTGGGCCCTAAGTAATAGAAATATATTTTTTTATCCAATCTTCTATTAATAATATAATGATGTTTTCCAAACAGGGATTTATTGTCTTTTAAATTTTTATTAAAAAAATAATTTTGGGAACGATCCCACACAAAAAAATAATGTTTTTCCTTAAAAATATCAACTTATATTATTTTTTTTGCTTTTATTTTATAAAAAATATATATATTTTACAAATTTTATTATTTTTTTTTAACACTATATTATATGCATATAAACTTGTAGCTGTCCCTCGATTTAGATTTGAGAACTTGTATTTGTATTTGTGTAGTTTGTAACTTGTATTTCTATTATTGAAATTATTTTGTGTCAGAATTAATAACATACAGGGTTATTTATTACAACGAATAAAAGCATATCTATATTATGTAAATGTGCGAAATAAATTAACTCATTAAGAGAACATATGCAAATATGTGTTTCGTAGTATGATTTTAATGACTTTCAGCGCAAGATGCAAAATAAAAATATTTATGCAAACCTTGCTTTGAAAGTTCATTTTTATGTCGATGCGTAGCGTACACTAAGTGAGCAATTATATGAGCACTAAACTGTATACTTTATATTATCGCACAGGGTGTAGTAATGAAATATTATGCAATGATGTATACATTCAACGAGTGTGAATTGTCGGCCTCGCTTCGCCCAGGCGACAATTCACACTCGTTCTCCTTTATCGTAAAGTAACAATAACAATCATATGGTGACATATATATAAAACTCAAAATTTGTCCGTTTAACAAAAACTTTGGACCGGTAAGTAAGTAAGTAAGTAAATTTATTATATCATCGGTGGGCAAGCCCACATAGATAAAGTCAAGTAGGTACATAAAAGACTGATCTAAAACAAATATATCATAAAATACAAAAGTTAAAATTTGTTAAAATTAATATTAAAAAATTCCTCAGGGGAATATAAGCACTCATTTATACAAACTTTTTTTATTTTTTTGTTAAAATCTTTAAAATTCAGTTGTCGTAGTGTAAGAGGCAAAGTATTAAAAAATTTATAGCTTATGCATATAGCTTCTGTCAGTCAGGTCCAATCTCACCCTCGGTATGCATGTATCCTGACGGTATCTTGTAAGGTAATTATGTTGATCGGAGTGTGTATTTTGACTGTTGCTTTTCGCAAAGAGTAAACAATAATAAATAAAATGGCAGCATAGTGACATTATATTAAGTTTAACAAATAAAGATCTGCAGGAATCATTCCACTGAGATTTAATAATAGTCCTTATGGCTCGCTTTTGGAGCTTAAAAATGCGATCACAATTTGGAGAATTATCCCAGAATATCAACCCATACCGGAGATGAGATTGGATGAAAGAATGATAAGCTATTTTGATAACTTTGTTGTCTACTAAATTTACAAGTTTACGTAACACATAATTTGAAGAACACAGCTTACCGGCCAGTTTATCAATATGACTTGATCAATTAAGGCTAGAATCTAGAGTCACTCCCAAAAAATTAACCGAATTAGTTTGGTTATGTAACTGAAGCTGGTTTTTATTTCTCGTGGTAAAGTTGATTTTAAATGTTTTGCTGTCATTCATTAGTAACTTATTGGCGGCGAACCAAGTTTTTGCATTACCTAAAGATATATTTATATTTTCCATCAAATTAGCGCTATTGTCGTTACAAAGAAACATACTTGTATCATCAGCATATTGCGTAACTTCAGCTAAAGGTATATTATATGCTAAATCGTTTACATAAACTATAAAGAGTAAGGGTCCCAAGATAGACCCTTGGGGTACCCCTTTTTCAATATCTAGCCAAGAAGACTGGCAATTTTTTATTTGGGTACATTGACACCTTCCGCTTAAATAAGACTTGAAAAGGTCCAGTGCTGTGCCTCTTACACCGTAAAAATATAATTTATCTAATAAAATTTCGTGATCTACAAAATCAAATGCTTTAGACAGATCACAAAATATACCCACCGCATACTGTGACCTGTCTAAAGGTACCCATTCACGCACAGTCGGCCGGCAGTCTCAGGACTGTACGATCTAAACTGAAGATCGGAACTGTCGTGCGCCATACACGATTCAGTTTATCTAAACGATGAGATCTTCAGTTCTTGGACTGACAGTTTTGGACTGCCGGCGATCGCAAATTTCACCATTCACGTACATATCTGACAAGAGTTTGTCAGTTTCCGGACGTCCACAGTGGCAAAAACATGTTGAATAACAACGCTAAAAACCAACAATTTAGCCGCAGTTCTTGTAATTCTTTTGTTACAAGAACGAAAAAAAGGACAATAATTTGAATAAGCTTTACTTTTAATTTTTCATAGACATGGAAACTGTCGATATAAATCGAAAACTCGGGTCGCAATGCCAAACCCTGCCGACAATTAGTGTATTTGCCTCTATAGGCAATGTGGCTCTATTATATGAACTTAATTTTGTTTTTGGGCAAAATAAAAAAAATACCCCTCAATACCTACACCCCTTAAAACAAGATTTTATTACTTATTTTCAATATTAATATCAATTCAATATCTGTACCAAATTATATAGGTACGCCCTTCAGTATGTAAATCCTTTTTAGTAAACTAGTGTTTTCAAAAAATTTGTAAGTCCGGTTCTGACAAGCCGATTTTATTAAAACTTTAGCAGAACATTTTAATAATTACAAAAGGGTTAAATTTAAAACTTGAAACGATTCCGAGAATTTTTTCGGTATTTTTGGGCCTGAAAACTTTTTGCAACCCCTAAATACCACCCTTAACATGCCCCGATTAGGCACATTTTAAATAGACTTCGTGCGGTGATAGATTCCCATATGTGGATCAAATTTCGTTTAAATCGATTAACTCTATACTTATATAAATAGACTTTTCCAATAATGGTGCCAAACTCCTTAGGAGGCTATGAAACGTCGAGAAATTTTTGTCCGACCCCCAGCTCCCGCCATAAGTGCCTTATGGCAAATACACTAATAAATTCCGTTATAAATGACGTTTTGCTGCTTGGATCTGCCATGTTCAAAACTGACGATCTATGAAATTTTCAAACTAGTTTGAAGTTCGGGACTGTAGGATCGGACTGCAGTCCGCGCACCATACACGTCAGTTTCACGTTGTTCTAAACAGACTGCAGGCGTAGACCTGCCGGCAAACTGTGTGTGTATTGTGAAACTTAACTGCAGATCAAATCTGCAGTTCCGAACTGCCGGCCGACTGTGCGTGAATGGGTAAACTTTAACTGCAGATCTGGAAATCTGCAGTTCCGGACTGCCGGCCGACTGTGCGTGAATGGGTACCTTAAGGCATATATCACGCTATTTAAAAATTTTCAATCATCATGAAATTTGGACACAACATTCATCTCGGTAAACTAAGATGAACGTGCGTACTCATATTCCCACCCCTACATCCGTTCTTTTGCACTGAAACCGGAACGGGCCG
This sequence comes from Xanthostigma xanthostigma, assembly GCA_963575645.1. Classification (NCBI taxonomy): domain Eukaryota; kingdom Metazoa; phylum Arthropoda; class Insecta; order Raphidioptera; family Raphidiidae; genus Xanthostigma; species Xanthostigma xanthostigma. The sequence continues at coordinate 21,880,550 of OY754465.1, forward strand.
CTAGTAATATTATAGAATTATTAAGGAACAAACATAGGCGCGGCAAACCATAGTAACAAACTATTCACACGTTTTTTTATTTTGCCACCGCGAGGTTGACATTCGGAAACAACTTAGCTCCGCCTTATTCCGCATGGCCCACAGTAACGTTTTCAATTTTATAGTAGTATAGAAACCTGCATTATTTTTGCGTCGATTAATCTTTTTAATTAAATTAAAAATTTGTTCGTCTTTATTGATAGTGCTGTCGGATTAAATCACATTTCCATTACAAATTATGAAAATTAAAAAACCATGTTCTTTTTACCCACGACGGAACGGAGCAGGTATATGCGTTTAGGGTGAGAGTTTGTTTGTGTGTTTGTTTGTGCACTCGAATGTTGCCATTTATCTGGAAAACGGCTTGATCAAATCAAATGCGGTTTTCTAGAAAATGTTTGTAATTCATCTGCGATTGTTCACAGTGCAAGAAATCTTTAAAAAGTTTAAAATAAAATCAAAATTAAACATTTTGAAAAAACCCACGAAGGATGTAAACGTTGTAATTGAAAAAGGATTAAATAAAATTTTCAAACTCCCCGACTAAAAAGAGGTAAGTAATCCAAGAAAATTCGTTGGGGGCTGCCATTCGCTGGCCTGAATTAAGAACACGAAAATCAATTGAAGACTATATACAATTATTTACGTACCTAACGTGATTTGAAAGTTGTAATATTTTAGTTAATTTCAGGGCAGCGAATGGCAGCCCCCGACGGATTTTCTTTGATTACTTACCTCTTTTTAGTCGGAGGGTTTCAAAATTTTATTTAATCCTTTTCAATTACAACGTTTACATCCATCGTGGGCTTTTTCAAAATGTTTAATTTTGGTTTTTTATTAGAAAAATTTAATCATGTCTTCCATTAATTTGTGTAAATATAATAATTTTTGTTATCGAATGAAACTTTAATTATGATTATTGCCTGATTCAACAACCTGTAAATTTAACCTAAAGATGTATTTTACGAAAGCTGTTTATTAAAAGTGTTTTGACATAATTGTAATATTTTTGGAATTGGTCTTCTACACACATTCTACAGTATGGTATGGTTTTCCAAAATTACTCACCGTATCTTTCAAATACTTTTTAATCAATCTGTATAATCCAAGCCAACCGCCGCAGAACGTTTTGGGAAGAAAACACGCGTGAGGATGTGTGTATGTAATATCTATGTGTGCAGTTCTATAAGAGCGTATACAAAAGTTGCTGAAAGATATTCTTCCCACGTAGCCAATAGGTAGTCGGCTATACTTACTTAGTAGTTAGTAGCGTATCTTTCATGGATACTTATGTACGATGCCCAGGGGCACCGAATACCTACACGATATTAAAAACCCCAGCAGAAAAGAAGAGACACTGCCGGAATTTCTTAAGTGAGAAATTATTTGATCGACTACCAACAATTCAAATCATCGGACGCGAATCGGTTCCTTTATTTTAGTTCACAGATGAATTAATATTATTTGATTTGTACACTTAGATTTTGACGTGATAACGTCTTATAAATTGATGAAACACCGGCTGCATGCACGAAAAAGTGTAACGTTCCGAAAAGTGTCACGTTCCGCCTGACCCTGTGCGTGCAAGCGAGAGCGCAGTATAAGCGATAGAGAGTCGGTAAAAATATAGTTTGACAGCTACTAAAATTTAGGTTATGTATTATTAAATATGATATTCGAGCGGAATACGTTATCACGTAAAACTATCGTCCGTAAACCGACTTTACAGACAACCAATTTTTTTTTGAAGTTTACTTGCAGGTTGCAGCAACGTCAGCTAGTAAGCCAACTAGAATTTAACAGTAGATTAATTACATATATTTCTAAATTTTATAAAACATATAACATCCTGCACACGACTGATTCATGAGCTTTTTTATCTTATGCAAATAAATAAAACGTTACATCAAATCATTTTACATTTTAATGTAGTGTCGCAACTTTTGACAATTTCTCATTTTTCAAACATTATTTTTTCAATATATGTCCTATGAAAAGTGTTGACGCTTTGGATATGAAAAGATGCGTTTATCCTCGCCCTTGTTCCATTTCAGAATTCAGTGATTTGAACTGATTCAGAGACAGTTCCTGTAAAAGGAAGAACTCTACTTACCTGTCAAGCAAGGCTCGGTGAATAAAGTGATCGATGTTTTTTTTCTTGATAAGTGGTTGTGCTCAACTCAACTAGGTGTATTGTTGGAACGTACAAACGCAGTTATGTATACCAACAATCATCTTCATGGCATTTCATCACTAGAGGTTATAGAGCGTCGTGCTTTATAGGAGGAAAAAATATTAAACTCAACAATAATACAAGATGTGACCTGATTTTTTTACCAAACTTTTAAGACGGGAAAAAAGAAAAAACATTCATTTTTAGAAATTTACAAAGGTACTTTTAACCGACAAAGATTTTTACAAATTTCAAGCAAAATAATAGGTTGGTTCCTACAGACAATTACAGATTTGTCACTGACATGTTTCTGACGACTTACTATGCATGCTCTAATTGCCAAAATGACTAAATATTAATCACAAACACACGGTCAAGTGCACCAGTAATTCCGCAATTTTTTCTGATTATCAGCAAACCCTTCACAAAATTATTATTAGAACACGCAAATCAATTAGAACAACTGATTAGTAATCAGAGTCAGTCATGTTTATACAGGTGTTAGAAAAGTCCCGGAACCCCGAAAAATCTCGTAGACGATGCATGGAATCAAAAAACGTGAAAACAAGTACAAAATATTTTTTGAAAGCTATTTAATGAGACTACACCCCCCACCCAGTGGGTGGGGCGGTGGGCAACTTTGCACTTTTAAATGTACACCCCTAATTTTTATTGCAGATTCGGATTTTACTACAAAAAATACGTAAATTTTACTTGAACTCTTTTTTATTTATCCGCGACACATGTCGCGGTAATCGCGAAAAATAAAAAAAGGCAATTATTTCTCGAAACGATCAAATAAGAATTGGCATCAAAGAGGAACACGAAAAAGCACGTATCTAATATTTGTTTAAAGCCATTCAATGATATCAGTAATGACCCCCCTATTAAATTTAAGCTAATAAGCGTGAACAGCTGTCATCTGTGTATTAACGTATAAATTCAAAGCTTGCTTTGTCTGTGTTTGTATGTAATTAATACGTAATAATTAATGTATTTAATAAGCGTGCTTACGACCGAGGTATGAAGAAAGATAGTATACACCACACTGGTCGAAGGTATTTTTTGTAGTAAAATCCGAATCTGCAATAAAAAATAGGGGTGTCCATTTAATAATGCAAAGTTGACCACCACCCCACCCGCTGGGTGGGGGATCATGTATGGTCTCATTAAATAGCTCTCAAAACAAGATTTTTCGGGGTTCCGGGACTTTTCTAACACCCTGTATACTAATTATAGTCTGCAAATTATTAAATATATGTAGTACCTACTGGCGGTTCCGCCCGGTTTCACCCGGGTGCAAAAGAACGAATGGGGGGAGGGACACGAGTACGTTCATCTTCGTTTACCGAGATGAATGTTGTGTCCTTTCATGATGATCGAAGTTACCGTTCAAAGATTTTTGTCGGACGGACAAATTTTAAGTTATATTTTGCAGCATTTTTCATTGATGCTCCGCTTCTATTGCTCATAGCGTAATATTATATAGCCTATCGTCTTCCTCGATAAATGGGCTACCCAAGAAAAATATTTTTTTCAATTTGAACCAGCAGCTCCTGAGATTAGCGCGTTCAGCCAAGCAAACAAACTCTTCAGCTTTATATATTAGTATAGATGTACTAATTATATTGATAGATTTTTAGATTATAGACAATCGACAACTAAGGTCATTGATGTCTTTTACTATTTATCAGTTCCAGTTTTGTGTTTGAAATCTTAGTAATATCTGGGGTTCACCGCTTTCTACTCTAGCTGAAAATTAATTAACGTAAGATTGTATTAACAAATATAAATGCATTTTAGAATTAGATGAAAGAAAGCAAATTTTTTTTAGAAGTTCATTCAAGATAGATATAGCAAATTTAACCTTTTATATTTTTTATAACTTAAGCATTTAGTATATGAGCTATTATTTTCATTTTAGCTCTGGTCAAATCTTCTAGTTCCATCCTTTATACTCTACCGCCTGTTTTGTATATATACACAATATTCGCGAGTGTTTTTCTGCATGGAATTGACATCTGATTGTTTTCAGTAGATTGACAGGAAACAAACCAATTATTTTCCCAGCAATATTAAATTAGGTTTTCCATTTTTACGCAAAAACACGGTTTTACTAAATACAATGTAGGCCAATAAAATGAAGATGATTTGACCCGAAACATTTCCATAAAATCGCAAAAGGGTGCAAATTTGAGGGAACATTTGTATAAGTATGATACACAATCTATCAAAATTGCACCTTCGTGCGATGATTGGATCTCCAAAACAGTTAGAACTAATCATATTTTTATTGATATTATTGTAAAAGAGATAATGATTGGCGACAGTCTTTAAAAATAATTTTCCACCTATTGTCAAAATTTCATAAAAAATTATTAAAATAGAGAAGATGAAAATTTCCACGGCTAAGAAAATGTCTAAAAACACCCAACATTTAAAAATACGAAAAATTATCAATTTGAATTTTTCTATTTTTTTTTTGATTTTTAATAATCGGGCCAAAACTGTCTAATTATCCGTTCCGAGTTCTTCTAACTTTCGAATTAGTGGACACTGAGTTCGTCATTTTACTGGCCTAAAGGCCGTTGCACCGAGGCTAGAAATACTGCTTGACGTTCTGCTGGTCGATAGGCTGGGTACGAAGCTGGAAATGACGTCAGTGCGATGTGATAGATTTTAAAATTAGAACAGGGGGTATTTTCCTTGCTAGGTCCGCTGTTAGGTATGAACAGGAACCAATCAGGAATCAGTATCTTGTCACATGGGAGATTTGAACAAAGGCCCACAAACCAACATGGCATCATTTTGCTCAGAGTCAAACAACAGACACGTTTTGCTCTGTGTTTATATTTGAACTGTCACTGCGCACGCCCCAGATCTATCCACAAAACTAGCTACAAAAGACGTCTCGTGTGAAGCGAGCACATAACAGCAATAAAGAAAACCAGCGCTAGAAAACTAGTAGGCAAATCTAGCAAGGAATCTAGCAGAGTTTCTACTCTCGTGTGCAGCGGCCTTAAATGTTAGTAAGGGACTACAACTCACTTACTTTTAAAAGTTTTTAAACATATAGATTTTTTCTAAAATTTACCAAGCTGTATTCAAATTTTGAAGATTTAAGTTTATAGGTGCTGTGAATTAAATGCTAAAGTAACTATTAAAAACACTGTTTTGACCCAAAAATGGAACATATTTGAAATCGTCAAACGCAGTATTCAGTACTTATTCTATTTCTTTGCACTAGAATAATGTGGTTTACTATGGTCTTGAGAATAGTATTTTATTGCTTTTTTATTGCAGCTCTTTAATAGGAGTGTCCCTTATTGTCAAAAGATTATCAGATATGCACAACGCAATTTATATTGATATATTGATAGGGTTATGTCAGTATTTTATATTTTTCCAAAGTGATTTACACTTGCTTTATAACCCATACCGGCTGTTGATTTTTTAGTTTTCTTTTGTAATTTTAAAAGCTTTTCTGATTGTAATAGTTATCGCTACAGGTTGATGTTTATACTTTGCTATAGGTTATATTTGCATTACATTATGCAAAGCTATAAAATTTGCAGCAGAGAATTTCTTCAAATGGCTATGTGTTGGCAGCGCCCAATCCAAAAGTAAAAATTAAATATTTTTTTTCGTTTGTTTACGTTTGCTTAGCTATTTTTATTGTTTGTTTAGATTTAGTTCAAGAGTTACAGTGTAATCCGGCCCTTGTCTAATCCGGCGCCCCTTATAATCCGACATAACAGTACATAAAAAAATACATTTATTGGGACAATTCTTTCTCAATGCTTAAACATGTTGGACTTGTTCGCGGCACCGTGATTTTTATAGTGTATGTAATTTGTCGGATTACAAGATACTCCTTTTCAAAAAAGTTCCGGACTATAAGGGGACAGTAGCAGTACTCTATAGTCCGACAAATTCGATTATATCCGGCACTGCCTTGCAAAACGTTTGTTGGATTACCGCGGGTCAACTGTATTTAGATATGTTAATGGTCGCTGCTAGGTTCATATCAGCAGCTCCCATTCAACAATTTTTTTGTTTATCGTTTATTTACGTTTGTTTAGCTATTTTCATCGTTTATTTAGGCTTAATGATCCGTACACGGCCAAAAAAATGGACGCTGTTAGCTTCACACCAGCATTCTAGCTTATTCATCGAGTCCGGTTAGATAACTCGATGAGTCCATAATTTAACATTTTTCTGTCATTCAAAACACGTTCCAAAAAAAAAAATGCTGATTATTCACAAATATCCGAAAAAATACGTGAAAAAATGGAATGACTTTTCATTGCTCCATTCATTTCAGTGACATAATATTTTGAATCTAACCAATCAGAAATATCATACATACGTCTGCGCAACCGGTGTAGTAATACACTTCTGTCTCGTTTTTTGTTGGTAGCTCAAATTGCTCATGGAAGCGGGGTTGTAATATCTATACTAATATATAAAGCTGAAGAGTTTGTTTGTTTGTTTGGTTGAACGCGCTAATCTCAGGTTCAAATTGAAAAAACAAAATTTTGGTTGGATAGCCCATTATCGAGGAAGGCTATAGGCTATATAATATCACGCTACGACCATTAGGAGCGGAGCATTAATGAAAAATGTTGCAAAAAGTATCTCAAAAATAAGCTTCTATTCAGGTGAAATGCACTAACTTAATATACTCATATTGGCGTTGTGAGTACACAACTCCAGCTGGCTCAATCGGTAGAGCATGCGACTGTCAATATCAGGATCGTGGGTTCGAGCCCCACGTTGGGGAATATATTTTTATTTTTTTTTTATTTTCTACATTGCTTTCTTCTAAAGCTTACATTTAAATTTATTTAATTAATTGAAAAAATGATTACTTTACAAAAGTATAAATACTGTTTTTTAACGACAAAAACTTTTGAACGGTAACTCCGATCATCATGAACTTTGGACACAACATTCATCTCGGTAAACTAAGATGAATGTGTGTACTAATGTTTCTCCATTCGTTCTTTTACACCCGGGTGAAACGGGACGGGACCGCTAGTGTTATATAAAACAAGAATTGTTTATTTCCAGGCAAGCGCGTAAATATGGGTGGGACACGGGGTAATTACCCCCCCTCCTAGGACTATAATAATTAGGGTGACCAACAGTCCCGGATTTTCCGGGTCAGTCCTGCATTAGAACCCCGTGTTCCGTTTTAGAGAAAATTTCCCGCATTATTACGTTAATTCTACGAGACCCGGTCTATAGGAACGCATTCACTTATGAAAAGGCCCTTTTTATAAACCTACACAAGACAAAGTTTTTTAAATTAGGTTACTACTAAAAAAAGTTCATTTATTTTTGGCGTAAGCTATATTTTGTATTCGTATTAATAAAACTTTAAAAAAGTATTGTTTTTTTGTTTTATCCCCCCCCCCCTTCAGAAAAAAAATATCTACTCCTTGTTTCCAGGGGATATTTTATCATTGATTTAGCATACAGTTCCTAAAAACTTTTTAAATATATTAAATATTCCACTAAAAACGTTTTATTTATTCAAAACAAATTTCAATTATTAGAAAACACCATCTATTCATGCGATTTCCGTTCTTTTCGTCGATTTTTGGAATAAAATTGTTACAAAATCCACAACTTTACTTAATCGTCACGTTTGGATACAAAAATGAATTGAATACAATTCATATTTCACTTTCTTGGACATAAAATAACATTTGCTATTATTCGGACACGTCCGTTTTTTTTTGAAAAGATAAATACTGCCAGTTCAGGTAATTTGACAACAGTCACTTATAATATACGAGAGCAGGTCAAAAACAATCAGCAATTAAACTGTTTTTAAAAATTAAAATATTAAAATATCTCGATTTATGCCTTAATCACCGATCTATAATTGTTGCACAAGCGTTTTCAATTGAAGGTTTCTTTGAGTGAAGTACAAAGGTGGTATGTTAAGAAATACCAATTTTAAATGCAAATAACTATAATATCTCCGAAATCAGTTTCGGCGTCTGAGAAGCCATCTCTTCGCCTACACAAATGCATGCGACAAACCTAATAATAAATCCATTAATTAATTATTATAGAAAAAAATGTAGGCAACGCAAATCAGTCTCGGCGTCATAATTATTGACTTGTCCTCGTACATACATGCCCATACACAATGTATGAGAAACCCAATGCAGTTTAAAAACAGGTCATAATATTCTCTATTGATTTTATGTACATAGGTGTTTACTTTAAGTTTTATAAGTGAACGCACGCAAGGAACTGACCATGAGAATAATTTAAGGTTAGAAATTCCGTTCTTAAAAACGGATCATGTTTTAAATGGATTTGAGTAATTATTTTACCATTTCAACCCACAAGTGAGGAATGGTACTAGTTTAAGTCAAAAATCACTTTTCAAAGTTTTACAATATCTTTTCGTTTTGAGGTCCCCCGAATCAAAAAAAACACATTTTTGGAAAAAACTCTGTGCGTCTGTTAGTCTGTGAGCACGATACAGGTCAAACAAATGAACGGATTGAAAGCAAATTTTGGGAGGATGTTTGGTATGCAAATATGAAGAGCCCTATTATTTTCGGGGAAAATGGGTGCATTCGCAGAAGATATACACGGTGATTTTTTTATATAATAGGTAATGATATACTTTTTATAACGGCTTATTTATTTTTTCAAGAGAGTTTCGTTAAACATTTTTTTAAAACTTTATAGTTTCGGAAATATTTTGAAAATAAAAAAAAATCAGCTGTTCTCTTGTTTGGTAGATCTGTCAGAAATAAACTAGTTAATCGTACTTTAATTAATTTTTACATGACGTGGAACATATTATGTAGGTAGCCATGGCACCGAATAGCAAACATCATATTGAATACTAGCCATTACTTGTGTCACCTCACGCGATATCAAAAATTCTATTTTCTTTATTATACTATGTCAAATGTCAATATTTTTGAAGTTGGAAGTTCCGTCGCCCAATTGGCTGGAATTTTTATAACCTGATTCATGACGCAAGCCTATATAGATTCGTGCTATACGTGCCAACTACCGACTACGTGTGTGCTTGAGCACAAATAAATAAATAAAATTATCAAAAATATTGAAGGCATTGTGTAGGGAACTTGATAAGTAAAACAATAAATCTTCACTTTATATCGGGAAGATTCGTTGGCTATATTAATGAATGAATATTATGGAAGCACCCACTCCAACTTTCAAATGTGGGCGCTTGTGGAGCAGTGTCATTACAACCTTTTATTACCCTAAAAACTTCTGTAACCAGCAAGGTTTGTCCGTCCGCCAATTTGTCAGTTTGGGTCAAATATACCACAAAAATTAACAATTTATTTTTTTGGCTGACACATTTTCCAATTCAATAGATTATGGATTATCATTATTCAACGACGCTTTAGAATTTTCACAAACATAGCTATATCGTCAATACGAAACAAATTTCTAAACGCATTTACTTAAAACCATTAGTTTGGAATACGCACTAAATAAAATTAATTTATTACCCATAGATTTGTTTTAAGATTTCAAAAAGTAAATGTGCCACCAACACCGAAGATAAAGAAATCGGTTAATGCTTTGAACAAAGTCACGTCTTGCTTATGGATATAGCTAAAACAGGCAATGAGAATGTGTTTGTACATAAAAACATAATAATACTAACTCCACAAATGAGGATGTCTTTTGTATAACTCTAATACTTAATGTCGCACAAATTGTCGATTCCAATTTGATGTACGGTTTCCTTGAGTTAATCCCAAAGTACGTCATACCTCCGTCACCCTGGTGCTGTATTGTATAATAGGATAATAATCCTCCGAAGGATAAAAAGCCATTTTGCAAACAGAGATAAACAGCTTCAAATAAATTGATACCGTATATATCTATCTCTTATGTATTGATAAATGTTTTGTTTGACAACATAGGACTGGCAAACAAGCCTTTCTTTGGTTGAAAATTTGGACAGAATATGCGAAATAGTAATTTTGTTGCAAATAGTATATCACACTGTAGCAAGCTTTGTTACATTAATTCTCTTTCTCTTTTTTGTAATTTTGTCAAAATTATGTTTTCCTTAGATACGCTGGAAAAATGAAGGTTGTTATAATTTGGAAAAATATTTAATTGATTACTAACGACTCTAGAGAAAACATCTCATTACGAATCTTTAAAGTTCAAGTCTGTGTTTTATTTATTTTTAGTAAGAACTTTATTTAGTGTTAATTTAGCAAGCTTTGTTACATTAATTCTCTTTCTCTTTTTTATAATTTTTTCAAAATTATTTTTTCCTTAGCTACGCTGAAAATATGAAGGTTGTTATAATTTGGAAAAAATTTAATTGATTACTAACGACTCTAGAGAAAACATCTCATTACGAATCTTTAAAGTTCAAGTCTGTGCTTTATTTATTTTTAGTAAGAACTTTATTTAGTTCTTACAACACTTTCGGCCAGTGTGGTGTATACTACTTTCCTTTATACCTGGGTTGTAAGCACATGTACATGATGAAAGTCAGGGCCATCTTGTGTGCATCAAGGGCGGTTGGTACGTCAATCAATGAAGTGATTATATTATTTTTCCTTCTTTTATCAGGGCCCCCATTACATATTAATCGTGCTAGTTGAATAAAGTATTATGTGCGACCATTGATCGAAGGAGAATATTCCACTCGCGTGTTACCGCACTCGCTACCCTCGTGTGGCAAATTTCACGCTCATGGAATCTTCTCCTTCTCTCACTAGTCGCACTATTCTAATACGTCAACTTTTCGAGTGTTTGATATAATAATAATACAAAAATGTATTTTAATTTAATTATAATTATATTTCAGTATAAAACGTTTTAAGAGTATTCGTCCCTGCAAATACCCCCTGCACCCTTCATCTCAAATCTTTTCCCCTCGCCTAAAAACGGTTCGCGCTCTCCCGACGCTATTTTTAAAGCTAGAGGGTTCTGGTAAACGCCAAATGAAAGACAAAGAATCAGACTACAGATCCTTCAGGCGAATTTTTTGAAAAACAGTTTCGTCTACGTGTGAAATATTACGTAACTTATTATTTTTTTCAAAAGGTTGTAAGTTTTTTCAGGAATTTTTTTTCAAAAAATTCGCCTGAAGGATCTGTAGTCTGATTCTTTGTCTTTCATTTGGAGTTTACCAGAACCCTCTAGCTTTAAAAATAGCGTCGGGAGAGCGCGAACCGTTTTTAGGCGAGGGGAAAAGATTTGAGATGAAGGGTGCAGGGGGTGTTTGCTGGGACGAATACTCTTGAAATAGTTTTACAATATTATAGCTTACGGGTTAGATACGACAGAGTTATTTGAAATGCCCGTCACAAATGTAACTTTCGTCAAAACTTACTGTCATGTTACGCCGAGTCACTATAAAGATAATAAAGATCCTTCCACATGTAAATTTTAATTAAAAATGTTTTAAAAAAAGGGTTATCTACTTTATCACATCCTCAAACAAACCATTTAAGAACGTGAAGCGTCGAAAGTGTTAAACACTGTAACTGTATATTTGTTTCAACAAATGTTTGTTTGAAATGAGAAGAACGCGTAGTACCAACGTTAACCAGACCAAGTGAAGGAATGTTTACCACACAAACGGTGTTATGTTTACCTGAGATTCGGTAAGCTGTTGCCTTTTCTGCGGTCCGTGCGTCGGAGTATCTCTACCGGATGAATAGTGAATGCGGACCAAAACCTGTCCGTCACGCAGGATTTAAAATGCCGAAAGAAAATATTTCACAATACGTACCATACGTGTACGACATATATTATGCTTACAAAATACAGGTGACCCATATAAAACACAACTCATTAATAATAATTTATACTAGCTGACCCGGCGAACTTCGTACTGCCTAACAGTCAATGAATGTCGTGTTAACTTTTAGAAAAACTTACTTTAGGATTCTATTAACGTAATAAAATGAATATCCCCGGGTGATATAAATATATTTTGTATCACTGGAAAATTCTGCAAAATTTATGGTAACAGTTTAGTGAATTAACGCTTTCGATTTTGGCGAACTTTAAAACGCAAAAACCACCAGTTTTAAGACTGGAAATACTAATTTCCTTAGCATACTGTGCAACAGACAGAGACGACCGTATGATGTTTTCCATCATTTATATAGAAATCAAGCTGTATAAATTTAATTTGATATTACTGATGGAAAACATCATACGGTCGTCTCTGTCTGTTGCACAGTATGCTAAGGAAAAAACAGAATTTACCCAAACAGTTTTTTTTATACTCATTTATATAGAAATCAAGCTGTATAAATTTAATTTGATATTACTGAGTATAAAAAAAACTGTTTGGGTAAATTCTGTTGTACCAAATCTATGTAAAATTTTCTTATCTTTCAGACAGGTTTCGAATCGATCTGATTTAAATTGAGCAAATTATAAGCGTTTTTTCTTTATAGCTCCCCTCTGGAGCCAAAATTCAAAAATCGGCCGACCGTAGGATTTAATCTACCTGAAGACGAATCAAACGAAAAAAAGTTTTTTTTAAATCGATCAAGCCGTTCTTGAGTTATAAATGGTGTAACTAACCCAACTTTGTTTTATATATTATTAAGATACACTATAGTTCAAGCATGTTTACCATCAAAGATGGATCAAAATCATGATTTAATGAGAGAATTTTCGGACTAAACGGACAGTAGAAATTCTAAAAGATTATTAATGGACTTAAAATATAGGGTATCAATATCTATATGTTATATAATATTTGAAATTGAGAAAACTTTCGTCGCTATATTGTTCAGAATGTTTACGGAATAGTCTCATATAATGTGTATTAAAATCTGTTCAATCAATTTTAACTGGCTTAAAATAGAAGGTTATTATATATGTAACCTCCTATCTCCAGCATTTTGAACTGATTTTGAAGATTCTTTTTCTATTTAATACCTTCCGCGGTGGTCCCATGTGCATTTTATTTAAATCAGTTCAGTAGTTTGTTATCTAGTTTAGTAATCAAATAGTAAGGAAAAAGACGATTAATAACGTGCAAACTACATATTGTAAAGTCAGTAAAAAAATTAAAAAACTTAAATAATACTGAACTTCCCTCAAATAAGTCTAAAATAATAATGATTTATGGTCGACGTCAAATTTAATTATATAGGTACATAAAAAGTCATGATAATTAAATTGGCGCTGACTTTTTTTACGCTTTTAAATTGCATTTTTTAACGTTCAATTTTTTTTGTATTTATTTTTTTTATATAATTTATGTTTGAATGTACTGTTTTATCCATAATTGAGGAGCTCGTTTGCAAAGCTTGACAAATCCAAAGAACCAATATCCTCAGAAAAGGTAAAAAACCCGCCACATCGAAGGACTGATAAACTTTTGTTTTGTTTTGGGCTCGTTTGGTAGCGCTGAGTCTTTGTATTAAAATAAGCCAAAGATGGAATTTTAAATTTAAATGGTTATTTTTTTTTTATAAAAAACTTTTGGTTTTGTCAAGTTTTGAAAACAAGCAATGGATTTGTTAAGTTAAGAAAACAAATATGTTGGATATGTCAAGTTTTGGAAGAAAGGAGCAATATTAAAATAGAAATTTGTGATATTATTATGGATCCTCTGACGTTTTATGAGTATTTAAATACACATAAAACATCAGAGATTCCATAATAATATTACGAATTAAATGACGAAAATAGCGTTCGTGATCAAAACTTGACAAATCCGGGATTTGTCAACTTTTGATCACAAACGCCATTTTCGTCGTTTAATTCGTATATGATATGTTGAGTTTAGATTAAAAATAGCCAGAAATTCCGATTTGTTTAGGGCTGAATACTGACGTACGATATATAACTCGATTTTTATTTAAAATGGATTTGTCAAGTTTTGCAAACAAGCTCCTCAATTAAGTCATTACCGTATATTTTTGTGCTATTATATTAAAAAAATACTGATTTTGTACTCTTTTTTTGACAAATATTACTCTTGCTACGGCGCTTAGTATAATATATTTAGTATATTTCTGTAGACCATCTAGCAGTAGTAAATGTGAAACCACTGTTGTCAACAGCGCATGTAATAATTATCTTCAACAATTTGTTTGTGGAACTAACTTTGGACCATTAGCTACGACGTGCTCTATTTCGACTACTATTCTGTCTTCGAGATATGTTTAAGTAATCATCACAATAATAACTATTTTAACCTTACAAACTTTAAAGATCTATCTAAGAATTTTATGGTGTTGCAAAATTTGTGTTTATTTCAGTACAAACGATATTTTAATCACCTGTACTACATCGTGTACGCGTCTATTGCTAACATAAGCTCACATAAATACAACCCACGCATACCAACTGTAATGCAATATAAGTATACCAACTTACACACAAATAACAGGCGATGGACGAAACGTGATTTTATTTTTGGAATTTTGTACTCTAAACCATAATCAATAATCGAACGCCAAAATATACAGACATCGAATAATAATTTATGGAACTTGTAAACTACACGTGTCTAGTTTCATATTTTTAATATTGCTTTCTCTCATCTTCAAGCCTATATTTTTTAGTCCATAATTACAAAAAAAATTAATTTTTTAGATATTGCGAGGTAATGGCATCATAATCGTCATTGTTTATTTGACTCCAGCTTGGCACATAAATTCAACACGAACTTACAAGTTTGTTAATAATTCATGATCGTTTCAGCGATTTTATAGTATTTTAAGTAGACTAGACGGCTTTTTTTTGTTTCCTTAATTGCAAATTGCGCCATTGCCATTGCAAAACCCGTTTGTGAAAAAATGGCGCAATTTGCAATTAAGGAAACAAAAAAAAAGTGATCGTTAATTATTCGAGAAGTAATTGACCGACGACGCTAAAATTATTCATGCATGTTTGGGTCAACATAGACATCATTTTTGAAAATTTTCAGCCATCTATGTGCGGTCATTTCTTAGTAAAAAAATAGTGAAAAAAAACGTGCTTTTTTAACTTTCGGGGCTACTTGCAAGTTAACAATTACACTTAGCGACCTCTGTCAGTGCTCATTTTTTTGGGAAATTTCATAAGGAACAACTTTCTCAATGCATATGCTATACTAAAATTCAAGAGGAACGGAGATATTAAAGGAAATAGAGAAAAAAGCACTATTTTCGTCACTAATTTTCAATTATAAAATCAAGCACACCAACAATTTGTAAACAAACTTAGGGGGTTGAACTACACCCTAAAACGAAGCGATTCCAACAATAATCTCGCTTGTGCCCGAAAAATACACCCAAAATTCCTCGCCGTCTTGCCTAAACGCTTAGGGTCTCAAACTGCAGTACCTATTTCAATTTTTTGATTATTATTTTTTTTTTATTTTCATAAAAAACTGCCTAATTTAAATATTCTGTGAATGAAGTGCGAACAAGTAAAAAGTAAAAAAATATCATATAGAAAAGATTAAATTTCTAACACTAAATAATTTCAGATAGTATAAAGATAAACAGTCTTTACAAATACAAGCAGAGATTATAATGTGACTAGTTCGTTTATACATATTTAATTCTTTCCGTGAATACAATATGAGCTTAACTGACAAACATTTAAAATTAACTATTTTCATTTTCATAATGGCCTTTCAGTGAAATTGTTTCATAAATTTGAAAACATACGGCCACGTTTACACCGAATCACATTATTTAGACCACTGCCTGCCATGTTTAGGTATTTGGGCTCAATATATTTTCTATACTTATTACTTTTTATAGAAATTAAAACACCAATTGATATTTTTACCAATTCCCGGATTATATCCTTGTAACTGAGAGTATATTCAATTGACAAGCTTTCATGTAAAAAAGTGGCATCCCTACAAGCACGACTATTCTCAAATTCAATATCAATTTTATTATTTTTTGTTTATTAAAAAATAACTATGAGGTGATTATGCTGCGTTCTTCGTAAGAATGTAATTTATGTGAACCAAACCAACTCGCCATAAAATAATTCATTACAAACTAGATACTATTTGTCATCATTTTTTACCTAACTTAGTATATTTTCATTTAATATTTAAAAAAAACTCATTTTTTAAAACAAAAAACCTGCTCTTGATAAATGTCAAAAATATGGAAAATAGATCAGTTATAACCGATATCAAAATTTTGAGTTACTCACTCGACCGTTGATGTCGCCCTGTCCAGATAGATCTTAATAAAAATTCGAAACATTTGCAGGTTACAAAAATTAAAGAATTTTAGATAAGATTTTTTTTATCTCACTTATCGGATGTTTCATACAAATTTTCGTTTACAAGATGCGGATTGAAGATATGCTTTTTATGGAACTCCGTATTTTTTATTTGTTATTCCATTAGAGTCTATTTTTTAACAAAAAGTTCCTTTTGATAAATGTCAACATAATGAAAATAGACGAGTTACAGTCGACATAATTATTTTAGGTTACTCGCTTTACAGAACGTTGATGTCTCCTTTGTAATATAATACCTATATATTTCAAGAGTGATTTGTATTTTGTTACTAATCTGGACTGTTACGAAAAATATGGATAATTTACTCCTGACGAAAACTAAAATTATTTGTATAAGGTATTGTTTGATAATAACCAATTTTTTATATCTATAACGCTGCGTTTATAATATTTGGCAAATAACACACGTTTTTTAAATGCAATATTTTAATTTATGATTTGACAATTCGTTAAAACAATGTTTTTTGATGAAAAAAACTTCTCAAATTGATGATATTTACTTAATCAACGAATTTAAAAATTTTAAAAATATATGGACACGCCGTAGACATAACCGCGTCCATTGTGGGCATTAGTGGCCACCGTGGACATAACTGTGTCCACTGTGGACATTAGGCAAAACTAGCCTCGTGTGCAGCAGCCTTTATGTAATAATTATATTCTACTGAGTAAAGTGATAATTAAATTAAATGTTACATAATACCTATTATTCTCTGTAGACACAAATTCTAACAGAGAAGTTTAAATATTAAATATAACTTTAATGAAATTATGCTGACCTTCCTTGATTTTATTGGAGTTCTTAATTTCAACTCCGATTTTCAAAAATATAGTGAGTGTATTTATTACCATGTGAATTACAATAATTTTCGCTTATTTTCTTTGAACGTTGACGTAATATGTTTTCAGAAAATCCTCAAAATTACAGAAAATACTAGACGAAATATCGATTATAAATAATTTTACATTTATTATATAGGGCACGTAAATTTATTTAATTTTTATTTAAGAGTGTCACAACTGTATTTTGTTTCACTTGGTTAATTTTTATCCATATTCTAAGAAAATAACTTTTCCATAATATTTGGACTTCTTTGAACAAAACCTCAAAATTACCCCAGTTTTTCAATATTCTCAAAAATTTGCGAAAGTAACTGAAATGTTTCAGTTAGAATTCCACGGGAAAAGATTAAACATGACAGTAGTTCATGACTCGGGAACCTACGAACCGCGAACCACATACCTATGACTTCATTTACCCGTTGTTGCGACTCTT
Source organism: Xanthostigma xanthostigma (assembly GCA_963575645.1). NCBI lineage: Eukaryota > Metazoa > Arthropoda > Insecta > Raphidioptera > Raphidiidae > Xanthostigma > Xanthostigma xanthostigma. Next base: position 21,898,306 of record OY754465.1, read on the forward strand.
CACTAAGATCCAATTTTTTTTCGCAAAAGTACACATAACAAATAATATTTAATAATTGGGATTTTACCAGTCCTGCCCACAAATAGGGAATGGTACTAGTTTAGGTCAAATATCACTTTTCAAAATTTTACAATATATTTTCGTTTTGAGATCCCCCGAATCCAAAAAAACATATTTTAGAAAAAACTCTGTGCATCTGTTAGTCTATGAGTACGGTACATGTCAAGCGGATGAGCGGATTGAAACCAAATTTTGGGAGGATGTTTGGTATGCAAATATAAAGAGCCCTATTGTTTTTGGGGAAAATCGACGGATGCGCAGAAGAGATATATGATATAACGATGTTTTTTATATAATAATGGTATATTTTTTATAACGGCTTATTGTCCTATTTATTTTTTCAAGATAGTTTCGTTAAAAAAAATTCTCAAAGTTATTTGGAAATTTTAAAAAATAAAAAATATATTTGAAATTGGAATTTTTTTATACAAATGCGTTTTTATAACACTTACCAGACCAATATATGTATATAAAAATCTCGTGTCACGATGTTCGTCCGCGCTAATCTCCGAAACCACTGAACTGACTTTAATGAAATATTGTAAATGTGTCTTGCTTGGTCCAACTTAGGATAGTTTTTATAATATTTTGTACAAAATTACTGTGTTTTGTGGAAAAACTGTTTTAGTAACATGTAGCGACGTCTGATAGAATTTACTCAATGCTATTAATTCACCGAAAAGCGTCGTATTTCTGCATAAAACGCAAGACTTATTAGCGGCGATTAATCTGAGATTTTTCCACTCACGCCAGTTAAATATCGGCGTCGTTTCAAAATCGAAATGGACTATTAATGTATCTTCAAAACTAATTTGTCACCAAGATCTTAGTAGGTAGTTGTTAATATCCGTTTCACTTTCATCATTTAAACTCCAGATCGAAGTGCCATTATTTCAAGAATTCCGACATTTTTTTTAACAGCAGCAATAACACATTGATATGAAGTAAGGCGTGTTAACAATGAATGAGCGACACCATTCACATAAATAACAATGTATTGAATCGTTACAATAACTAAATAGCATATTTTACTTACAAAAGTCCATAAAATTACATACATATTGTATGAATGCAGGTACCAAAAGAAATAACACAAAGTCTGTCAAATTTACAGCTGGATATTACACACAATTCTAATTGGTTATTTTCTTGCATTGTAACACCAATTTCAATTCAAATAGAATGTTTTAACAAAAATGAAAAAAATAAATAAAGTTTAAAATGTCTAACAATGTTTTTTTTGATTTGTATTAATTATTTTTATCAATGATCTCGAATGGTTAATGTAATCTATACTAATATATAAAGCTGAAGAATTTGTTTGTTTGTTTGTTTGGTTGAACGCGCTTATCTCAGGAACGACTGATTCGAATTGAAAACATTTTTTTTGTTGGATAGCCCATTTATCGAGGAAGGCTGTAGGCTATATAATATCACGCTACGACCAATAGCAGTGGAGTGTCAATGAAAAATGTTGCAAAATGTAACTCAAAATTTGTCCGTCCGACAAAAACTCTTGAACGGTAACTCCGATCATCATGAAATTTGGACATAACATTCATCTCGGTAAACTAAGATGAACGTGCGTACTCATGTCCCTCTCCTCCATTCGTTCTTTTGCACCCGGGTAAAACCGGGCGGGACCGCTAGTTATAAATAAATATCTCGCAATTTATTTTGCAAACGATTAACGTTTCGATGAAAATGTTGTCATCCTCAAATTTTCATTACCTATAGACAGTATCCAATTAAACAATTTCTGTCAGCTAAAAAAAGACATACGCTGAAGGCAAAGAACAATGGCAAGAAACATCTAACAACAAGCTCCGAACAATAAAAAATGACACCAAACCATAGTCTACATCGTTCTAAAATAACAGGAAGCACGAGACCACAATAGCTCGAATACGTATAGGATATGCCCAACTAACTCATGCATACCTCCTAAAAAGGGAACCTGCACCGAAAACCATGCAATAATATAACTATTACAATAGGACATATCTTATTAACATGCCCCATCTACAACAATAATAGAATTTCAACTAACCCATCCAATAACTTACTCGACATACTTAGCGACTGTCAACAGAACCTGACAAAACTCCTTAGTTTCCTTGAAGACAGTATAGTGTGAGCCACCTCATTTAACAAACAACTAGAACCTGAAACAAAAATTAACTAATTAACTCATAATATACAATTTCAACAACATTTATACTGTATATTGCTTACCTTTCATTACTTAACTTATATTACTTACTCAATGATTCCACCATAGATACCGCTAATTTAAAAGTTTAAAATCACACTTCGACGCATATAGGCTAATTGCTGCGCGACTATTAAAATCTGTTATTGCGTAAAATCAAGTTTTTAATATCAAAAGCCTCATTGGATGGTTTGAAATTTAATATGATATTTTCCTTTGAATGAACTAAATTAAACAAATACATATCTAAGTAATTAACCTATTTAATTATTAGAAAGGACACTAATTAAAAGTCAAAACTTTTTAAAATAATGAAATTTGAGTATTTGAGCATTGATCAGCGAGTCGGACGCCGCAGGGGAGATTTTTTTAAGCGCTCCAAACCAATTTTTTTACAATAATAGATTTTCTTATATAATTGGACTATGAATATCTTTTATCCAAATCTTTGATTAACGTCTGAATAGAACTCTTCAAATAAATAAAATTGTCTGAGAAATATTGGTCGACAATTTTATTTATTTGAATATCTTTTATCAATAGTCTCTAGCCGCCCTTGATGTCCTGCGTGGTTTTCCAACTTTGTCTCCATTTCGTCCCTAAAGCTGATACTGATCTTAGATGCTACTCATAATTGCAAACAAAATTAAAACTTTTTAAAAGCATTTTAACAAATTATAGCGTTCATGTTTAGGCATAGCTAGAAAATATTTTAGGCTATATGGACGAAAATTTAGAGTTTCAACAGAACTTCATGTTTTCGCGGGTAGTATTGAAACATAACCCTCGAAGACGAAATCGGTGCTCCAACTATATCGGTAGTTACTTATGATGACAGTTAATTTTTTTGGCGCGTTATGAATAAATGATGAGAGTGATAGCGCGCGCACACTGTAACATCAAAATTAACAGGATGAAGTTGTTCGCAGAAAAATGCTACAAACAGATTAGGGGTAGTGAACCATGTTCGTAGGCGCAGCTGTATTTATGCTAATCGTTATGATGTTTCCACAGGTTATACAGCACGTGTTTTGTTTCAATACGAATAAAAATTATATAATATTTCCAGAACAGTTTTGCACCCGGTTGAAACCTGGACGGGCCGCTAGTTAGTAATAAAAATTATGTTTATAAACTTTTTTATGTATTCCACTATGATTGAGGTTATGCCAAAGAAGTAGGTATAGCTTCTAACGCACTCACTTTTTTGTAAGAAGTTTCTTTGCTATGCTCTACTTTATCGTATATATTTATTTTTTTAAAAGAAATTCCAGCTTTATTTTAGTAATAATTCACCGTAAAAATAATAAATATGAAAAGTTAACACTCTTTCCAACATTATAAGAGTGAGTCACATGCCAAGGTTTACAGTAGAACTTCGATAAGTTAAAGGTCAAGGGAAACGTTGAAAAATGTAAGTTATCGAGTTTTTTTACTTATCGTGAGTTGAAGTTAGAGAGGTTTAGGAAGTTCAATTTTTAACTTAACAAGGTTCAACTGTCAGAATATTTTAGTGTGTTCAATTTTCGCTTCATTTTATCACTCGTTAATTAATATTTCATGCCCACAGCAATACGTAAAGCGATTTAGTAAAAGACTGAAGTGAAAATTAATAAAGTTCTTGGCAAAACATTTTTTTTGTATACTTATTCACGATGACACTGGTAATAATACTTTTAGTTATGGAGGTCACCAAAATATTATTTTAAGCTATCGAGGGTCAACGCTCAAAATATATGTTTAAGTTACCGAGGTTTTGTGCTTTAAGTAATGGAGGTTTTATGCTTTGAGGGGAAGGGAATTAAAAAAAAAATTAAGTTACAGAGGTGTTTAACTTATCGAGGTTCTACTGTATTATGTATGCAGATAATAGAAAATTCTCGGAAAATTATTTGTGTTTACTTTATTAAGTATCTGTAAAATTTATCAAATTATGAAGTTGAAACTGATTATAAATTAAAAACTAGGTCAGAAAATTTATAAAGTAAAATGTTGTATAATATATTTATTGACTGCCAAGTTCGAATATTTACAGAAACAGTTGCGTCCAGAAAACATTTAACTTATATATATAAAATTATCGTTTTGCAATTTTGACCGCGCTAATCTGCGAAGCCACTGAACCGATTTGAATGAAATTTTGTAAATGTGTCTTGCTTGGTGCAACTTACGCTATAGGATAGTTTTTATTGAATATTTTGGACAAAATTACGGTGCTTTACCAAAAAATTGTTTTAGTGACATGTAACTACATCAGATAGAATTCACTCAAAGCTATTAGCTCAGAAGCAATAAAAAAACTGTTTTAGTACCTAGTGACGACATCTGTTAAAATTCGCTCAAAACTATTAGTTCAGAAGCAAGTCTGGTAGAATTTGCTCAAAGCTAATTAGTTCAGACGCCGGGTCTCAAACGAAATACATTTTGCAGAAGTATATATATCTATCCCACCCGGATAAAATCGGAACGGACCGTTAGTATTATTATAAAATCATATCGTCTATACGAAAATACATTAAAGATTTATTAAAACTTGACTATGCGGCATTAATTTAATTAATAGTAAATAAACTTTCGTGTGCGGTAGGTACAGCGTAAATGTTTCATTAAAACTACTTAGAAATTGTTTGCAGTCTCTCATGGAGAGACTATTAGATTTATGTTTTTTATACAGGTGTCTCAGAACGTTTGCCTACGGACTGTACATTGCAAAAGGGAAAAAAAGGACAGAAAACTTCTTAGACAGTTTTATATCACTCATAATTTAATATTATCATCAATAAATTGAGCGGAATTCATATAAGAATATTAATAAACCACGCTCACTCCCTCACTTATTGGTGATAATTAATTTATATTTCATTACAATTAATTAACATATATCTCATTACGGTACATCGTAAAAATGTAAAGAGCGTTCCTGATCAAAATTATTTTTTCTGATTCACTTCACTGTTCGTTGGGACAGCTATTTTATTAATACTAAGTGCTCACCAAGTGGTCGAAATTCGATCGTTATTCATTAAATTTTTAAGTTTGAACGTTATTGAAGTTTATACTATTATGGATTTCTCCTGAATCGATTTTACCTGTATTAATTCGTCCATATCGTGATGGAACATATATTGTGCACTTCCCTGCATTAAATCAAAGAGAACGATGTATGTTTTATTACAATTATCACACTCAAGTCGGTACCACATTATTTTTTTCCTTACCGTATTATATATCGATTTATTATGACCCTTTTGCATTGCTATCTCGTGTTTGCATGCATGTTCTCTCTATAAATTCCAGAACTCATAACCTTTCTACATTGATTTTATGTCATCCATAATCCAATCACCCATTTACAGGTATTATTCCACCAATAAATATAATTGCCAAACTAGTAGATCTGGCTATACAATGAAATCTAAAAAAAAAAACAACTAAGGATGCTGATTTGTTTAACAAAAAGCTCACAAATATTTTGTCAATATACAATGTTTATTCTTTTTTTTAAGAATGTCAGATTAATAATTATTAATAGCATGTATGTTTAAAAATTAATATTTATTAAATATTTGTGCAATTATAACATAGAAAATTATAATTTATTTAAATAGTTGATATTTCGGCCAATATGGAGACTCTTTACAAGATCTGAATGTTAATTAAAAAAAAAATTCAACCAATTGAGCGACTCGACGGGACCATTCCAACTTCAAAAATGCTGACATTTGATTATAATAAAGAAAATAAAATTTCTGATATTCATTTATTCGGTGCAAGTAGACAAATTTAAGTTGCGTTAATTAAATGTTCGATATTACTTCGTCCGCGTGGTATATAGATGATTTTTTTATCCAGTTATCCTGTATTCGTAAAACGTCGAACATTTATTCCTTTATTTTCTAAGAAAAGTTTTTTCCCGAGTCGCACATTTCAGGAGATACAGAGTCTCCTTTATGAATATTTCCACCCCCCTTTTCACCACTTTAAGGATACGTTTTGGGATAACATTTTCTAAAAAGAATAATTTTTCCCGAGTGTCACATTTTAAGCTTAAGGAATTTAGGGAGACGGAGTATCCTTTATGAAGTGTAGGTATTCACTCCCTTTTTTAACCCCTTAAGGGTTCTTTTTGTAATAAAATTGTGGTCTGATCACCCCAGGAATGATTATTTACCTGCCTGTGAAGTGCCATCATAATCGGTTTAGACGTTTCAAAAAGTGACAGTTATTTCGACATTACCAACATATACTTTAATTTTAGTTATAGATGAATAGATTAGTTATTTTAAAACACGAAATGTAACAGCTTAGGCATTGCAAGTTATGTAGATTTCTAAAACTTATAAAAAATTACTGAAATATTTTTTAATGGCTATATAGGACACATAATTGTTTAGGAACCTAAAAGACTAGATTACCATTGGGGTAATACAGTAACCTCCTTAGTGCATCAGCATTGTCCCTACTTATTATCCTTAATTGAACAACAAAAAAATATTTTACGTCTAATTTAATTGAATCAACATAAATCAAACATAAAATTAATGCAGTATTAAAACAATTAAGGGTGTAACTCGGCAAAACAATTAAATCCTGTAATAAGGCAAAATGCGAATATTTTCCGACGAGTTTGTACGCCACTGTGTACGTTATGTCTAAACATGCGTAGCTAGGTCTACATTCGTGATGACGTTAATTAACTTATGCTTAAATAGGTTATTTTGTTTTGTTTCTGCTCCCATAATCACAGCTAAATTAAACCATGCACGCACAACGCATTTAAATTTTGTTAGTCAAAAGAGTATAGCCAACAAGAAGTGACGAATGTTGTCCTCTCTCATTCTCTCTCTTTTATCATTCAGACAATTTTAACAATACTTGTATACTAGCTGGTATTTTGAGGAATAGATAAAACAGTATATACCTAAAAAGTATCGCATTATGTTCCAATGCGACTTTTGTAAATTAAGACCGCTGTACACGAGGCTTGTTTTGCTGCTAGATCCCTGGCTAGCTTGAACTGCTAGTTTTCCAGCGCTGGTTATCTTGATGACTTCGCACGAGGCACCTTTTCAAGCTTGTTTTGTAGACGGGTTTGGCACGCGCGCAGTGACAGTTCAAATGACCAACGATCGTATCTGTTGTCTGAGAAAATTAAGATACGCCATATCCATTTGTGGGCGTTTGTCCGTATCGCCCACGTGACATGAAACCGTTTCCTGATTGGATTTTGCTCAAAACAAGCAAGAAAAATAGCCCCGGTTCTTATTTTAAAATCCATCTTGTAACCTCGCACGTGAGCAAGCAGTGACGTCATTTCCCTCGTAGGCAGCCTGCCGGCCAGCGGAAATCCCAGCAGTGTTTCTAGCGGCAAAACCAGCCTCGTGTGCAGCGACCTTTTTTATGAAAATGCACCTTGATATTTATGAGAACTTGTGCATAATATAAGCCAAAGCATATGATGTCTAAATAAAAATTTTGAGCCTCCGGCTCTATGTAAAATAAAATGGGTTTTAATAAAGAATAAAAATCCATCAAACTTATTTTAATTTCGTTTCAATTCTACATTTTTTTTTTAGGATCCCGACTCGGTTAACTGTACGAGAATAATAAAGTTTTAATATGTTTTATAAAAATTATTAGTAAAAATTTTTTTTTTAAAACAAGCTTTTGCTGAAATGTAGATTCTGAAAAGGAAAACATATTTTTTTACAATTTAGTTTCATAATTATAAAAGTGTGAGTTGTGACTTGTGACTAATAAACTAGCACAAAGTTAACAATCCAGGCTTTTATAATTATGAACGTAAATTATTAAAAATTGTTTGTTCCTTTTCAATACATTTCAATAAAAGCTTCTCTTTAAAAAGCTCTTTTTACTGATATTATATTTTGTTCTTTTTAGTATTTTAAAATTTTAACTACTAAAACATTACCTAACTTATTAAGATTATTTGATATTTTAATTCTAAAAATGATTGAATCATGTACTGCCAACTGACTCACTGACAGACTGACTGATGGCAAATTAAATAAAAGCATTTAAAATAAACAAAGTAGCCAATAACTATACGATGAGACTTTTAAAGATAATAATGATATTTTTGTGCATTTCCCTCCCAGTGATGCGCTTATGGTAGTTTCTAGAAAATTCTATACAATACTCGAAGGTCAGCAAACAACAATGGATGCAGGTAACGTGCACCCAACCTTGGAGACCCGCACGCGTGTGGAGGAGAGGAACTCGATTCGTCCTGAACATTCTAGAAGATGGACCGAGAAACTATATAAGGCGAAGCAGAGTGAGCAAGTCGGTCAGTCAGTTATTGGAGCTGTTCGTTTTGTTGACATAGTGCTCTGGCATTACTACATAAATTAGTCAGTATTCGAGCTGTTCGTGATACAGTACTCTGGCATTACGACATAAATTATATTGTGGAAATAAATTATAACTCTAGTGAGTGGTTTTAAATAAATTAACTCTAGTGAGTGCAATTTTAAATCCGGTTTTAAATAAATGACTTTTAGTTAATAGACAAGTGTGCTGATAAACTTTGTGCTGTGTTCCTGTGTGTTGTAAATATTTCTTTGTACATAATTTAGTGACTCTTTATTCTCTGTTACTTAGTCTTTTATAATTTAGAACTACTAGTTTTGTTTCTGTTAACGTTATACGCTTTCGTTTGTGTGTTTTTACTGTTTGTTAAACATTTATTCTTGTAAATAAATAATTTCCGCCACGGACTACAGCAGTTTTGTTACAATATAATAATTTAATTTTCAGAAATGTAATATTACCATAGGTATGTTCCAAGCAGCCAGAGAACGGACACGAAACAGTCACCGTCTTGCGCGGTGGCTAAAACAAAACTGTTTGTATCGGTTTTTGAGCTACTGCGCAAGACAGAGACGGTTTCGTGTCCGTTCTCTGGCTGCTTGGAACATACTTCATGTCTAAACGTCATTTTCAGTTTATTTGTGTCTCACCATATTTAGTTGACTATACTCTAATAGCATGACGTGTACTGCAGTTGTTCGCACATTTTTAACAAGTTTAAAACGGAAATGGTGCCACTGCCATAATATTTTACTCGATATTGCACCAGAATTTTAGTTTCGCTTTAAGTTCACAGCCGCGAATATCAATATTTGGCCAATTTTTTAAAATAATTTCCTCGTTGAAAAATGTGATATTTTTTCAATTTTCAAGTAAATTATTTTTGGCTTTTATAGTAGTTGACTATGGCCACAAAGTGAAACTGTAATCGATCTATGAGCGGATTATGACTCCCCCAAGAAGGAGGAGAAATAATAAAGGATTGCTTGACATCCATCTAGACAGGACAAACAGCCCTTTATACTTTCCACAATTTTTCGGCACTAACGCTCAAATTTTGACAGTAAACGGCACTAACGCAGAACTAACGATTGGTGCAAAAAAATATTTAAAAGTCGTTTTTTTTTAAGGAGTGTCCCATTCAGCGTGATGTCAAGTTGGATGGAACACCGGGAACTCTATATTTTCTACAATTTTCCGGCACGTAATTTTTCTTTTCAAAAGTCGTATTTCTTAGGGGTGTCTCATCCAGCTTGACGTCAAGTTGGATGGGACACCAACAATTCTCTATATTTTTCGCAATTTCCCGACACTTACTCTGAAATTTTAACAATATCCGACACTAACGTTACACTCAGTGTTGTCAACCCAAAAAAAAAAAAAAACTAAAAACAGCAGCTCACCAATAAGAAAACAGGAGAAAACAGTAGGTGAAGTAAAAATATACATACCTACATTGTTATATTGTAATATGGATTACAACATAATAAAAAACAAAAATCAAAGTAAATTACTTTCCACTTTCATCCTCAATTGCCTCGCATCTCTTAAGTATTTTCAGACTCGTTTTTCTTTGTAAAATCATACATATTTTTGTTAAATTTCTTTATGATTCTTTCTGTGGTTTCAAATGAGTAGCAATCCGATACACAGTACAATACGGCTGTAGCTTTCATTCTTACACTATGAATTCCTGTGCAGAAAAATATGGCTGTCAATCACATAGACTGTGATCGGGGAATTCCCTCGAATTCCGACCAGAGTAGATATTGCAGCCATCTAGTGTCACTGCGTTATATTTCATGACTATACATTTAAGGGGTTGTAAAAAAAATTGCATAGTGTAATAGTTGGCGCTGAACGCTAATTGAAAAGCAGTAAAAATTAGGAATGAAACAGAAAACAGGGGAATCAATATAAAAACAGCAAATCTACTGTTAAAACGGTAGGGTTGGTAACACTGGTTACACTAACGATTGGCGTAAAAAATTGCTTTATTTTTCATCTGGCTTGACGCACATAAAACACATAGTAACTTGATGTCAAAACTATGATTAACAATAAAAAACGACAAATATTCATGGACACGGTGTACGTAAGTAGAAAAGAAACTCTAGAAACATAATTTTTTTAATGTATTAAAGCAGAAATATAATAATGTAGTAGCGATATTATTATTCATCAGAACTTTCATTTTATAAAAAAAGTTTAAATAAATACTGGCCTCTAACTTCTTAAGAAAGTATAAAGCAACTTATCTGATTTAATAAAGTACAACCAACATAATTATGTGCAGACTATTTTGGAAAAGAATCACAAAAAAATGGGAATGTCTAAGTGTCATTATAGCTCTGTTTCTACCTCTCTGCGAACGGTAACAGAACCGTCGCAGTCATGCGCAGTAGCTAAAACGAAACTGTTTGTATCGGTTTTGAAACACGTTTTAGCTACTGCGACGGTTCTGTTACCGTTCGCAGAGATTGAAACAGAGCTATAATGACACTTTCTTTCAATGAACCAACAGTACACAACGCTATTGTAGCGTTTCTACTTTTTAATAATTATTTTGTAATATTTTCTGTTATAGATGTGGGAAAAACGGATCTTTATAATGATTTGAATCTTTGCAGCTAGATCTCGGTTTTAAATATAGTCGACTAATTTTTAACTGCAAATGTCACGGGAAGATAAACAGTTGTTTTTTTATAGTATGTACTAGAATTTTTTTTAATAATGACGAGTTTTTAACCACTATGGTCAAAACTATTAATATGTACACTTCCATGTGTAAAATTCTGTATCTGGCGCTATAATATTCCGATGGAATTGTAAATAAAGAAATTATTATTATGTTATGATGCCGAACCAGGAATTCCGATAGATCGCAATAAACTCATTGGCCATCCCTTGGTGTACACTATCATTGTGTCAGACGACTTGTTTAAACCACAACCACAAAAATGTTAAGCTGAATTTAAGCGGCTAGTATATTCGGAAAATATTCGTCACTTGCGAACAATAATAATTATTGTCATGCGGTGTTGAATAATTTATTTGTACACAGTACCTATCCATCATTCACATATTGCACATACCGCTATCTATTATCGCTTTGCCCGTCATAGCTGACTTTTGTTCATACAAGAAGTTATAATATCTAAGTTAATTTCACACGAAATCCATTCAAATTGCAGCTCTTTGAAAAGAGGAGTAAAACAGAACCATGTTAGATCGATTCAAGATTATAATTACTACTAAAATTGTAATTGAAAATCACGAACTGCAATTGTCGGTTGGTCTGTACGTATGTACGTCCGAGCTCTGCAGATTGCAATTTTTGTCGGATCGTCTTGGTTTATAATTTATTTACTTTGTTTACTATCAGAACAGAACTCTATTTAAACTGAATTAATGTGTTCAGTAGTTTAATTTTTATAAACAGTTTTATTTTTTATTATTTTTGACATGGAATAGTTAAAAGACAATATAATTTAATTTTTAGTAAAATATCATAATATAATAGAATAATTGCGATACTTCTATATCACGATAACACTGGAAGGGTAAGTGTGCTATGCGCAGTGGTGTAGTAGGGACAAGGTCTCGGGTTCGATCCCTATCGACATCATTGAATTTTAATTTTTTTTATTCCATTTTATTCCACTTGTAATTTATATTATATATATTTTTCATATATTTTTTTTAGTTATTTTTTTATTTTTTTCAATTTTATTTTTTTATTTTTTTCAATTTTATTTTTTCAATTTTTATTACACAGTGGAAAAATTTCCGGATGTGCACTTTTGGATTTACTATTTGGTGTACTTGTCAAATAAAGTTCTCCTTTAGTTCAAAGAACTGACTTAATTACATTACTCATATTGAAACAACATTTTCTTTTACGAATTCCTTTATTTAGAGATCGCATTCCATAGAGTGACAAAAACGTACATTATCTAGTTATTAACTTATTCATAAGCAAATAACGATACAATCTCGGAATTAAATGCCACCCATACAACACTAGACAGCACACAATGCACAGGTCAAGTTTATAATAAAGATGCGAGTATTTTCTTAAGTTGGCACTTCTAAAACGCTACACATTCTTTAAAATAAAGATCTAGATTGGATTCGAAGAGTGGCGGTTCCTCTATGAGCGCTGCATAGCTGCAGATAACCCGAATCTTAAGGCCACTGCACACGAGGCTAGAAACGCTGCTTGATTCCTTGCTAGATTTGCCTACTAGTTTTCTAGCGCTGGTTTTCTTGATTGCTGCTAAGTGTCGCTTCACACGAGATTATTTTTCAAGCGTGTTTTGTGGATAGATTTGGTGCGCGCGCAGTGACAGTTCGAATATAGACACAGAGCAAAACGTGTCTTTTCTCTGGCAGAATGACGCCATGCGGGTGTCAAGTGCTCACGTGAAGATACTGCTTCCTGATTGGTTCTTGCTCACACCTAGCAACAAATCTAGCAGAGAAAATAGCCCCTGTTCTAATTTTAAAACCTATCTTCTGAGCTAGCAAGGCAGCCCGCAGTGACGTCATTTCCAGCTTCGTACCCAACCTACCGGCTAGCAGAACTCCTAGCAGAATTTCTAGCAGCGTTTCTAGCCTCGTGTGCAGCGGCCTTTAGGTACTTCATTAAATTAGAATTATTTATATTTTCTACACTTAACCAATATTTAATGTTAGTAAATAATGTAATAGTTACACAATTAACGCTAAAATTTAACAGCCACTGGCAGACCACAAAACTCGTGTGTGTTCTGGCTGACAGGCTTTCTTATGTTCAGGCGCTGTTCTGTGCTCCGAAGTAGCACATGAAACGTCATCATCAGATAACCCCGGTGTACACCATTCAACTCCTGACCCACAAATTATAGCGCGTTATTTAGTTCGACTTTGAGCTGCATTAGTACACATTAGTACAAAATATATACATCATCATTCATCACTGTCATATGCAATAATGCTAGAAATGTTTGCTGACACGGCTTATTGCAGTAGTGCGTAGTGTTACAGTGTATATTGTAGTTTGTTGTCAACAGTGTTAGAAAAAGATTATTAATTAAAACTTCATAAACATGGATGTGATTCATAATTTTATATAATTTCCTAGCCTTAAACGTCCAAATTACGCTACGTCCATGTAAAGTCATAAATTAAACCAATTCCTATGTATATTTGCATTAATAAAAAGACTCTCGCATGCAGTGGAAATATTGTGTCACAAATGAATTGAACGTCTGTTGTTCGCATTGGTGATTGGTAACTTCACCAGTAAAATGTTAGAGGTTTTGGGTTCGAGTCCCTTCGGTGACAGTTATTTTTTCCTTTATTACACATGCCCCGTACAACCTAGTACAATTTTCGAACATAAATTCATTAAAGTTTCAAGTTTAAATTATTGTTGAGTTTAGAGAAATAGTTTGAAACTGTTCATTTGCATAAATGAACGAACTAATTCGTTCATATAGGAGATACGCTAGTTGCATAAGGGAGTTACCTGTAGATATACGAACGTCACTCATTATGCAAATATGCGATATGCACTGCCGTATGCAAAACGTTACAATCTGAATTCTAGCATCAACAATAATTTATATTTTAATTTACAGTAGGTTCATACAAGGAATAATATACATATATACAAAAGTTGACCAGTTGCTGCTCCCACGACGAAATTTAAAACATTATATTTTACGGAACAGTATTCGGAATAATTAAACGTATAGCTAATGTAATCATCCTTCTTTATAGTTTAAGATACAGCTGATTGTATGCAATCTAAAATACCTATAACGTTGTGTAATAATATTATTTTTTACAAGCTTTTTATTAACTTTTATAGTTCAGTTCGTAAATTCTAGATAGTGATTCATAAACTTATACCTACTTAACTGTTTTATGAGTGGGATGGGTATGCTTTACATTATTTCAATACTTCGCCGCTCTATTAAGCGAGTCATTCTTTAACCGTAGTATGTAATTAGAGTAAATTTTTGTAATATAATTTATTTTTTGTGCCATCCCCCCCTCTATATCTTTTCATCTGGCAGCAAAGTATTATTCGTCTCATTTTTAACATTGGTCGTCGCGAGTCATGCCATTCACTTTTTATCAATAGCAAGCTGTTAACTTTTAATTCATATTTTATTTATGAAGCCTGTAAATGTATCAAACAAAACATAATCGATTTTCAAAAAGTAACAGATACCATAACACCGGGCAAATAAATTCATTGTACATAAACAATTATTGTGTTTCTTTATACAATATAGGGGGCCGCTGTGTGCCTGCATCAAATTATATAATAAATTGACTACAGAAATAAGAAATAGAGTATAACCTCTTTAAAACGTCCTAACCTAACGGTATGTGCTTTATTATGCTTTATTTGCGCATCAGAGCTGACTTTCGTTCATATAAGAAGTTATATCTAAGCTAATTTCACACGAAATCTTTTCAAATTGAAGCTTTTAGAAAAGAGAAGATTCTGGTATATAAAACAGAACCATTTTTAAATCCATTCTAGTTCATAAATACTACTAAAACTGTAATTGAAAATCACGAACAGCAGTTGTCGGTTGGTCTGTACGTATGTACGTCCGAGCGCTACAGATTGCAATTTTGCTCGGATTGCCTTAGGCTATATTTTATTCACTTTGTTTACTATCAGACCAGAACCCTATGTAAATTCACTAAAATGTGTTCAGTAGTTTAATTTTTATAAACTGCAGTTTTATTTTATTATTTTTGAAAGATAATTGTTGAAAAAAAAACAAAAATTATTACTGTAAGTGTAGTATATTACCGTAGAAGAAGTACTATTCTTCTATACGCTATAACAGGGATACACTGCAAGACCATTGTGGCCGAGCGGTTAAGGCGTAATGGCAAGGTGTCGGGTTCGAATGCAGCTAGCATCATTGAAAAGAAAATATTTTTCTATTCCATTTTATTTTCAATTGATATTTATGTATTATATATAATATATATTTCTCATATATTTTTATTTTTTAATTTTTTTTAAAATCTATTTTCTCAATTTTTTTCATTATAATATGTACAGTGGAAAACTTGAGGGATGTAAACTTTTGGTTTTGTCGACTATTTATAATATACTAGCGGTCCCACCCGGTCTCACTCGGGTGCAAAAGAACGAATGAGGGGGAGGGACATGAGTACGCACATTCATTTAAGTTTATTGAGATGATTGTTGGGTCCAAATTTCATGATGATTGGAGTTACCGTTCAAAATTTTTTGTCGGACGGACTAATTTCGAGATGCATTTTGTATTTGCAATATTTTTCATTGATGCTCCGCTCCTATTGGTCTTAGCCTGATATTATATAGCCTTCTTCGATAAATGGGCTATCCAACAAAAAACATTTTTCAATTCGAACCGGTAGTTCCTGAGATTAGCGAGTTCAACTAACCAATCAAACAAACAAACAAACTCTTCAGCTTTATATATCAGTATAGTTAAAAGGGGTCATAAGACAGCGTTTCAGCAGCGTCGACACTAGCGTTTTCCACTGAGCTAACACACCTTCATACTGTACAGAATATTATCTAGATTCAAACAGGATACAAGTACACACACCTATTGTATCAATAAACAGTCGGAGACCGGGACTGGTTACATGTAAATAAATATAAATATCACAACAACGCATGCAGGTAGGTTGGCGGCATAGATAATGGCTTAGATGTATCGCACAAATATTATCAATTGTCTGACTAACAAATCCAGAAACATATACGAGATATCAAAGGTCGGGCATGTTCAGTGACCAGGATTGCCAGATATCTTAAAGAAAAAAATTCCAGCCAACTGGGCGACAGGACCATTCCAACTTCAAAAATATCGACATTAATTGATATAGTATAATAAAGAAAATAAAAAAAAATACTGATATCGTGACTCGGGTAATGGCTACTTTTACAGATGACATTTGCTATTCGTTGGCATGGTTACGTACATGATATGTTCCACATCGTGTAAAAATTGCTCAAAGCATGCTTAGCTAATTTATTTCTGACAGATAAACAAAACAAAAGAACAGCTGATTTGTTTTATTTTCTAAATATTTCCGAAACTATGAAGTTAAAATATTTCTTAACAAAACTTTTTTGAAAAAATAAATAAGTACCTATAGTAGGTATAATAATCCGTTATAAAGTATATCATTATTATATAAAAAACAACGTTATAGCATATTTTGCTCATTCGCCGATTTTCCCCAAAAACAATAGAACTCTTCATATTTGCGTATCAGACATCCTCTAGAAATTTGGTTTCAATCCGTTCGTCCGTTTGACCTGTATCGTGTTCACAGACAAACAGACGCACAGAGTTTTTCCAAAAATATGTTTTTGGGATTCAGGGGACCTCAAAACAAAAAAATGAAAAATTTTGAAAAGTGAATTTTGACCTAAATTAGTACCATTCTAGATTTTATGATGCTGGATTGGTAAAACCGGACACCAGGATAATTGTGAAAGCGAGTATGTATGTGTGTATGTATTAGCTAAGGAAGAGGAGGAATGATTTTCTGTACTCATTCAAAATACTAACACATTGAAACATGGTTTTGAAAGAATAATAATTTGCCGATATTTTTTTTTCGTTCGGCAGCGACAACAGTAGTGGAGCCCTTGGCTCCACCGTATTTCAGTACCACACAATGTTTATATTTTTAAGATTTTTTTTTGGTCAGAAACCTTTGCGGGATCGCGCACCACAAATCACCAAATTTTCATCGTAATCGAATGAATGGAAAGTATAGGACCCGAACAGACGAGCGAACATTCATTTTTATATTTTAGATTTATAAATACTCAACGATAATCAGACAATCGTTCAACAATATAGTTTCATATTTACTTATATGTATATTAAAAATAAATTTGAGTATGAACGGATTTCCTTTTATTATTTAACGTAGCTACCACTTTTAAAATAAAAAAAAATATATATAGTTTTTTCCTTCTTTGGGCCAAATTATGTATATTTATTAGAGGGGAAATTGCTCTCAGCGACTTCTTATTTCCTTTTACTTTTTCCACGAAATCCATAAAGGGATAAGATAAATGTTTCCAAAAATACCGAACATTTTGTAGTAGGAGTTTGTTTCATTTTTCACTCAACCTCAAACAAGACTCTCAAATACCAGACTATTCGGGTGTAAACCCGACACCTGGCAACCACGCCAGTGACCGATCAGTAACGACTGATGTTAGGAGGTGTGGAGATTCGATCCCACATTTAGAAGTTAATGAAGCTTAAATATGCGAAGATACGATTCACAGGATGCAGTATTTAGTCACAACGACTTTCTCGTCGACTGTCAACATTTCAATATTTATTCATATGTTCCTCAGAATCTGCTCACCTTGTGCAATTAGAAGATTAGTCATGTTCTAATCGTAAAAAAATATGTAGATTACAATGCATGTCGAAACGTTAATAAGAAAGGGAATCTTGAAATAGCTGTAAATCCAATTGCAGACTCGCAAATTTTAAGTTTAAAACTGTAAACTACTTACTAACAAATACGCGGAAGCTGGTTGACCATTTGTTGTGAAACAATGCTCCCGCCGCACGAATGTCTAGTGGACAACACTCCCAAAATGTTAATTATAGATTATCGGGTACTTGGACAGGTTGGATAAATAGATGTTACTCTAGCTTATTCAAGTGTTGCAAAGTTTTGTTGATATTCAACCTGTTTAAGCACCGGGCACCCGATAATCTTTAATTAACATTCGAGAACAAAAAAACTTTTTAACAAAAAAATTAAACCGCCGAAAAACTGAAAAGCAAAAAATAATAAATCTTTTTATTTAACTAAGTTCTATCTTAGTAGTTGAACGTATGTGACAGTCTAGTATATCTAAGTAATTTTGAGTCGGCGTCAACAATCCTTCGCCGGAAATCTCTGAGCGTTCACGAAGTTAATGTCAGCGACAGAGCAACCCGAACGGGCATACTGAGGGCATACGTCTTTGCGAGTGGTCGTGTGGAGAGCGCATGTTTTGAATGTTAATGTTTATCGCTGGAGATTTCACGTATCATTGTTAATTTGATTTGGTTATTTCTTTAAGTGATCTTTGTTCATTGATGGTTTGACGCCGACTCAAAATTACTTAGATATACTAGACTGTCACATACGTTCAACTACTTAGATAGAACTTAGTTAAATAAAAAGATTTATTATTTTTTGCTTTTCAGTTTTTCG
This sequence comes from Xanthostigma xanthostigma, assembly GCA_963575645.1. NCBI lineage: Eukaryota > Metazoa > Arthropoda > Insecta > Raphidioptera > Raphidiidae > Xanthostigma > Xanthostigma xanthostigma. Next base: position 21,917,162 of record OY754465.1, read on the forward strand.
GCGGTTTAATTTTTTTGTTACAAAGTTTTTATTTTATAATTTTTTGTGGCTATATAATTTATAATTGTAATACACAACTCAGCATGAAAATCTGTGAGTGAACTATAAATCACCCCTATTTTCCCACCCTTAGGGTAAGAGTTTTTTTCCAAATTTATATGAGACGAACCTCGAGGTATACCCTATCCAATAAAAAATGATTATTAAAATTGGACCACTCTGTAAAAAGTTATGTGTGGTCATACATTACAATCAGTGAGTGAACAATCAATCATCCCCTGTTTTCCTACCCTTAGGGTTGGAATTTTTTTACCAAATTTATATGGGACCAACTTCGGGGTATACCCTTTCAAACAAAAAAATAATTATCAAAATCTGACTACTCTGTAAAAAGTTATGCGTGGTCATACATAAATAAAAAAAAATATATATATACGCGTCGAATTGAGAACCTCCTCCATTTTTGTTTTTCGTTGGTTAAAAATGAGAACAACAAGTGTAATTTGGTAATTAATTTAACAGATTTTATAATGGAGAACAGCTACTTGATGAATCCATTATAATTATTGTCTGTGTTGCATTTTTTTGCGTTCTTGGCAGACCTTTCCCCAAATGAATAATAATATTGTTCAGCATGGCGCTCTATCATCTGTAAAAATTTCATAAAGTAATGTTGACCGATATAGGAGATACTGACATTAAAAAATGATTTTTAAAAAATCGAATTAATCTTCTACCGACTATAAATCTGACATATTCACTATTAAATGTAGTGTTATCCAGTAGATTTTTGTGCGATGGGAGCTTGGACTAAAATCGATATTAAACCCTCTGGGTACTCAATCTCTCAATATATCATCATGTTGAGGTGTAGTAGGTATAGTAATAAGTTTGCTATTTACAAAAATAATTTGTATAATGGGAAAAACGGAAAAAAACTTTATTAATGGAATAAATTATTTCAAGTCGTAAAGAAGCTTTGCATATTATAATATAATAACTCGATGTTTGTTTTTGTTTATTTTCTATTCAACCGAAAAATTCCAATAATTTTCATTACTCAAAACAAATTATCTAATTAAAAAAATAAACGATATCATTGATTACAAATGCATTGATACGAAGATAATCGTTAATTGAATTCTTACAGCAGTCACATCTGCAGTGCGTGATTCTGTTTAAAAATGTTTATACCTATATAGTAGCTGTAAAAATTAGGTTTACTAAAACTTTCTTTATAATTTTAACGCCAGCATCAAAATTTAGTTTTCTGTTTCAAGTAGATATTTGAAGGCGGTTCTATTTTTTTATAACAAGCTTTATTTGTCACTAAGTGACTTTATAATTGCATTACTAATTGACTTTTTTCTTGACATTTTACTGCTAAACTAAAAATTAAAATTAAAAAAAACACCAATTTCGATTCTTCTTCTGTGACCCAGGTTGAAAAATACTCGACTATATCGGTTCAGTAGCTTTGGAGATATACGCCGCCAGACATATACCTACTCACAAAATACTTGCTAGGGAGCTCACACAGGATAACATGTTAAAATTTTATGAATTTCTATAATACTGTTACACGCTCCCCGTTGGGACGACAAAGGATTTCGTGAGACAGCAATCGAGTCGTCTTTCAAAACAATGACACACAGATTGTTGTGGACCAACAATCGGCTTGTTGTTCTAACTATTAGACACAGATTGTTGTGGGGCAACAACAATCAGCTGGTTGTTCTAACAATATGCGTAGGTAAAAAGAGCTTTATTGTTAAATTCCAGACAACAATGAATGCAAGGAAAGAAAGAACGATCCAGCGCATATATAAACCACGGAATAGCTCAGTAGAGAAGGCAGTCATACATGGTGTTTCATCGAGTGAACAATCGACAGTTAGTACCGTGAACAGTACTGAGGTAACTGCTGAGAAAATAAATAAACAAACTGTGTAAAAAATCGTCTGTATATATAGTTAATAAATAAGTGTGCTAAATAAACTTTGATGTGTTCCTGCGTTGTAAATATTTTTTGTACATAAATAGTGACTTTGTATTCATTATTACTTATTTTTTTATTTTATTAGTTAGAATTGTTGTTTTGTTTCTGTTACGATGTAGAGAAGTACTTTTGTTTGTGTGTTTAACTGTTTTGTTAACGTGTCACTATTCTAAATAAATATTTTCCACCACGAACTAGAACAGTTTTGTTACAATACATTCATATATGTATTGAATTTAGAACCTTCTATTTTTGAAGTCGCTTAAAAACAACAGAAATACTGAATGAAATGATTGTCTGTACCTACTAACATATATAGCAGCAGTGAAAAACTTTTAACAAATTACAGTTTATCAGTCACTTTCAGCTATTTCCGTTGAATACTGTGCTTTGAATAATGTTACAATAATAATGGTCCGTGGACCGTACCTACGAAACCAGACGGGAATGTAGTGATTTCATTCTTCAAGCAAAAAGTTCAGAAATGGCGAGAGCTAGAAAAATATAATACTACAAAAGAAATTGTTATTACTAACTAGTTTAGGTATTATGCACTACATTAATCAAATAGAAAATTGAAAGTTACAACTGTGCTTGTAAAACGGCTGGTTCGCATTTTTCTTACAGCAAAATAATAATGTATAACGAGCAAATTTCTGTTGTAGGAAAATTTTTGTGAGAAAGATGTTAAAATCCTATCTTATTTATCTGATATAAATTAACATTAATGGCAACATAATTGTCCGGAAGCATTGTTAATTTTTATAAAAAAAATTGGTTGTCTGTAAAGTCGGTTTACGGACGATAGTTTTACGTGATAACGTATTCCGTAATACATAACCTAAATTTATATAATAATTATAATAATTCGAATCTATGATATTGCATCTTTCGCTTCAAATTTAGGTAAATTTTATTAAGTAGAATAATAAAACACTATAAAAAGTACACTATTATTATATAAAAAACAACTATGGCATGTATCTCTTTTGCGCATGCGCCGATTTTCCCCAAAAAATTTACAAAAATTTCTAATAAAAATAGATAGAGTAAAAACCGTTTTAAAAACTATATTATTATTATATAAAACATCATTATAAGAGATATATTCTTTTACGCATGCGCCGATGTTCCCCAAAAACAATAGGCCACTTCATATTTGCATATCAAACATCCTCCCAAAATTTGGTTTCAATCCGCTTATCCTTGGTGTCGGAATGATAAGAAATGTCAAAAGTGACGTTTGCAACTGTCAAAGTATTATGTTCTAATAATAATTAGTTATTCCAATAGTTAACTTAGAAGGCTTTGCATTTCACAATATACTCATGTCAAAAAATTGAATTAAACATTAGAAATGCAGCTGTTTTCATGTTAAGACAAGACATACGTTTGCTTCTAATTTACATGTACGACAAACAAAGACAACCGACCGCGTCGCGCCATGCATTACACAACATTGCATTTATACAGCTATTTTTCTATATAAATTTGTATAAAAAACTGTTTAGGCAAATTCTGTTATACGAAATCTATGTAAAATGTTCTCCTCTTTCGTTTAAGACTGGTTTCAAACCGATCTGATTTAAATTGAGCGAGAAATTAGCAAAAAGCACGCACAGGGTCAGGCGGAACGTTACGCGTTACGAACGTTACGTTACACTTTTTCGTGCATGCAGTCGGTGTTTTATCAATTTATAAGATTGGTGATTCATTAATTTATAAGACGTTATCACGTCAAAAACTTATTATTATTAACAAACTACTTTGCTAAGTTGTTATTTAATCTATCGATGATTAAACAGACACTAAACGAAGCAATTGAAAAGAGTTATCTCTTTTTTTACTGTCGGTTAAAATCTTACACTGAGGAGTAGCGAGCCAATCAGTTAGGTCAATTTATTACATAAAAGCAGAAGGTTTAAAATATGAGTATATGAGCCATTAACTAACGTGGACATTTTCACATCAGTTATGGCAATATAATTATTTTATAGCGTTATAAAATTCACACACTAGACGCCATACTATTATTTATTAAAAATCTAATAATATATTTAGGTGATAATAAGTCATGAAATAATGAGGTTTATTTTATGTAAGAATAGAATACGTTTAACTAAAAATAAATTATCAAATATTTTAAAATAAATACTGGATGCCAAAAACAACACTGAAACCTTTACTTTTTACTTATAATATAAGAGCTAGCAACATCGCTGATTTTTTGATATTCCTTTTCTTATTGACGCTTGGTAAGGATGCGGCAGGTCTGGCTGCTGGGGGCGGTTGCGTTTACCTGTGCGCATGTCATTTGTAGAGGTACAAATTAAAGGTTATTTATGATTAATTTGCTACTTTTTAAGATGGCGTCGTCCTAGTAGCTGAATGTTTGTTATTACGTTATTAGTTGTATTTACCAAAGTGGAAAGCCAAATTTCGTCGTGATGAGTAAAGACCAAAACGTGTTTTTTGTGAAAACAGAAGTGAAAAAACAGTATTATTTAGTGAATAATGACATTTCAGTAATATAAACTTAAAGTGCCAGACATAATTGTCGTTGCTCCGTACCAGATACTGGTTTAGTAATTAAAGAAATATTTTTTTAAACCATTTTTAGTATAGCTGATATGTTAATATAGTGGCGTATGTGAGTCGGACAAACACGTAAATATCTTGAGCCGGAATGAGAGTACCTCTCCTCCACGTTTTGAGGATACTGACTCTCACCAACCCCTCCACCAGCCAAATCTCACCCCTGAAACGGGTGATTTTTTTATTGTCAAAATATTTCCGAAACTATGAAGTTTAGAAAAAAAAATTAACGAAACTTTTTTTAATTTAAGCCTTTATGAAATGTATACCATTATTATACAAAAAACAGCGTTATAACATATCTTTTCTGCGCAAGCACCGATTTTTCCCAAAAACAATAGGGATCTTCATATTTGCCTACCAAACATCTTCCCAAAGTTTAGTTTCAAACGGGGAAATAGCCCAATTTTGCCGGCGATTCGAAAAAAAATCATCCGTTTCAGGGGTGAGTTTTGGCCGGTGGAGGGGTAGGTGAGAGTCGGCGGCAATTTTCAACACCACCACTGTACTCAGCATCCTCGAGAACAGGGAATAAACATTTTTTTCAGAAAGAAAATACTGTAATGCGCGTTTAACCCCGTTCGGGGGTAGTTTTTGATCGTTTTGGGAGGTTGCGCAACCCCAAAGAGAAATTTTAATATCACCACCGTATTCAGCATTGTTTAGGTAATCTCGTTCCGGTTCAATTTTTTTTAGGTTTTTTCCGACTCACACATGCCACTATAGCTATGTTATCAAAGAAACTAAAATGAGCTCAGTTCCAACCTCTCTGTGACGGTAACAGAACCTTCACAGTCATGCGCAGTAGCTAAAACGTGTTCCAAAACCGATACAAACAGTTTCGTTTTATTTATTGCGCATGACTGTGACGGTTCTGTTACTGTTCGCAGAGAGGCTGGAACTGAGCTAATTTTAGGTTCTTTGAAATCATAACTATATCATTTTAAAATTTCACATAGCTATTATTTGACAGATAGAAATTCAGTATAACTGCGCATGCGTACAGAGTGCGCATGATGCTTTGACAGCGAGAGTGGAAATATTTCTCCCACTCTTTCCTCTCAACTGCCGGTTGAACTTGGAGAGAGAAAAGTGTTCATCGTTTTGTTCCAGGTCAATTTACTCCCCTAGAGCACTTAAAAAAACGTTGCTTCAAAAAAGGGTCACTAAAAAACGTAAAATAACAAAATTTTGAGGTAGACACCTGTTAAATTACTGTCACGTTTTAAGTATTTTAATTTGGTGCCGGCCTCAAAACTTTGTTATTTTACGTTTTTTGTGACCCTTTTGACGTGATAACGTCTTATAAATTGATGAAACACCGGCTGCACGCACGAAAAAGTGTCACGTTCCTCCTGAGCCTGAGCGTGCAAGCGAGAGCGCGGTATAACCGATAGAGAGGCACGATCGGCCCAAGCGTCGGCTTGTACGCATTTCAATGTTTATTTATAACGTTATCACGTAAAACTATCGTCCGTAAACCGACTTTACAGACAACCAATTTTTTTTGAAGAAGGTGCAATTTTTTAAGTTTTTATTTTATGTAGTAGCAAATTAATTTTTATAAAATTCTGCTTTAGGCCACAACATATATAACAAAGTATTCATGTAAAATGAAATCAACACTCTTATAACAAATATGACAGAGGCAAACCAATGCAGTCAGCCGACGATTTGAATGTAATAGTAAAGCGTTCAGTTATTTTGCATGTGATTAACATATTGGTCGCCACGCACATAATCCATTCATCAACCTAATCAGTAATTTAACTGACAAAGATCACAGTAAAGTCAAACGAAATTGACTGCCTCTACACTACTGCCAAACTAAAAACAACTATAGTTTACTTTATATTCGTTTGTTTAAACCAAACCTCAATGGTTATGAACCAGTTCTGAATTCATCAGCTGGTATGTATATTTACCAGTATACATTTAGTTTCAACATTTAATACTAATTATTGTTTTCTGGCATGTTTTATATGCTCACAAGTTGAGTAAATTTTACTATAATGTAAAATTAGATAAAATAAAGAGTATTATTATTATTATTGTTATTATTTATTATTATTATTTAAATTCATTACTCTAGGCTCTAAGCTATTTGAATATGATTACAACGATACAATTTTATAGTTTAAGGAAACGATACTATTTTTAACAATAATGATAATACCTAATAATAATATATACTTTATTGTTTAGCCCAAAAAGAAAAAAGAGGATACAATACGTCATACAAAGAAAAGTAATTTATAAAAGATCATTAATTTTATACGGCCCCAGTTCTAATAAATATGTCTTCAATAATTTTTTGTATTTGTTTTTATTTTGTTCACTTTTTTATACATACTCAGGAAAATTTGAAATAACAACTATGTCCACTATAGACGGGGCATTTTTCATAAAATGTATAGTGGAATGTGGAGTCACAATTTCATTTGGTCTGGTATTATATGGCTTATTTTCATTGTGATTGGAATTAAAGTACAGTAGGCGCTCGATAATCCGGCGCTCGCCAATCCGGCACGCTCAGTAGTCCGGCATTTTGGGACTCAGGTAGCCCGCTCTATAATCCGGCATTTTACACTGCTGAACGCCGGACTACTGAGCGGGTTCGAGTAGTTTCTCTCGCTCGGCAGTCCGGGCCTAACCTTAATAGTGAAGCCACGTGTTTGTTTTGCTTTTTATTGTTTCGCAGCGTCGCTTTGACAAAATGGCGGACAAAAAACGTAAACACGAAACATTAAGTTTAATTAAAAAGATGGAAATTTTGCGAAAGTTGGATAGTGGTGGAGAAGATTTGGAAATGACCTTTCTTAGTCCCACGAACACCTCAGTGAAGGCTAAAGATGCCCTGAAATCAATAGATGTCAGTATCCTCTGGGCAGAGGAAAATAACGCTATTAACGACATTTTACTGAATTTGAGAAAGTTAAGAGAAATGATAATTAAAAAAATTTATTATGGCAAGAAGCAAGCGAAAATTGACAATTATTTGGCCAAAACGTCATCTTCCTCTTCCGCAACTGAAAACGTCACAAATGATGAACATGTGTAATAATGTACCTACATACATATTTGTGTTTTTTTATTTTTATAATAAATTCAACTAACCATATTAAAATAGTCTTTTACTGTGAATCTATGATATGTAGACTTTATTTTACATTGTACATGGGTAAAAAGCTTTTACTTCCTATACATTCGATAATCCGGCAGTTCCGACAATCCGGCATAGAGGGAAAAAATCGGGTGCCGGATTATCGAGCGCCTACTGTATTCGAAATCGTTTGAGTAGTTCAAGTGCATAGATGGCATATACTGTTAAGATTTTATTTTACCCGTAAATGTGACTTTTGATTAGTATCTAATAATTAAAATTTGGTGAAGTGAAAATCATTGTAATTTATTGTCATCTTTATTAAAGCAAATCGTTATTTTCATTGCTTCATAATCAAATTATGAAGTAGAAGCCCCGCAACGACTGTTGTGGATGCAGATGTCAAAAATGAGTGCCCATGGTTGTGGATGCGAATACAGACGTCTGCAACGTCACTGATCTATACAACTGTGAAAATAAAATTTAAATTGGTCCAGTGGTTTTTAAATTAATCGCGAACATATGTATATTTTATAAAAATTAAGATAATTTAATTTCGTACCAATGGGAAAACTCTTTATATAGGTATATGAATAAGATAAAAATTATGTTGTCATAATAAAAACTGTATTTCCACGACAAAAAAAAATAAAATAAAAATCGATTTGTCTTATTCAAATATATTTAAGAAATTTTCCAATACAGTGCCTCTGGCGGAGTCAGGTTTGTATAGCGTAGTTTATTCTGCCGGAAATTTAAAAGAATTAGACCCCATGGTGAATGAAAGTACTCGTTGATACCAAAATTTTCATGTCGATTTTATTTGTGTAGTCGACGATATAATAGTCAGAGTGCCCGTCGGCAAAAATTTTATTGATACATACTCTCCCCAAACTTTGTATATGGCTTCATTAGGCCTAGTCTGACACCTCGAATATGTCAACCATATTCGAGGTGTCAGACATTTTAAATGATTCATGTTATTTGTCAGAGAACATTATTTTAGCGTTTTGGTTGAAGTTTTTAAGCTATCCAATTAAAAAAACAAACAACATCTATAAATTTCTACATGTCGTCAAAACGACAACTTTCGGAAAGTTTAGAGGGAAAACGCCCCAAAATCAAGAAAAGTCATAGAGGAAATAGGTGTCAGACTAGGCCTAATGAAGCCATAATATACAAAGTTTGGGGAGAGTATGTATCAATAAAATGTTTACCGACTGGCACTCTGGCTATAAGAAGTCAATCCAAAAAATAACCGGCAATCACGTGAGTATCCCATAATCCAGCAGAATTTAATAATAATATTTGTGACCTCCGAATTTGTATTTGATGCATAGAAAATTTGACAGTTTCTGTTTTAATGTTAATCGAGGGAATTTTAACATTTTACTGATTAATTTAATAAGTAAAATAATTGGTTATAAATTGTGCACCTATACCTATTATGAAAACGTATATTTTTGTGTCTACAGAATTAAAAAAAAAATCAGAAAAATTTGAAATAATTCGGAATCAGTTTACATAACGTAAGAATTAATATTACAACGACTCCCCACCCTTGTCGTGCAATGCAGTATATAAGCACGGTAGTTATAGGTAAAATTTCCACCTCTTTCTACCTTTTGCTTATCAAATTCAAGAACGATAAATTCAATGAAAAATGTTTCGAAATATTATTGTATAAAAATGTTAAAACAGGGAATGCACATTAAATTAAATATTGTATTCGAATTTTTCAGTATTGTTATTGTACCAGTCCAACTGCACAAGACGTGACGAAATGTAATAAGTTAGGTCCAAGTTCAGTTTTCAAAATGGTACAATATTTTTTCGTTTTAAAGGTTCACCAAGTCTAAAATATATATTTTTGAAAAAAGTCTGTTCGTCTGTTAGTTTGTTTGTCTATATAAGTACGGTACAGGATGAACGGTTGAGCGGATCAAAACCAAATGAGGATTCGTTTAAAATTCGTAAGTAGAGGAAACTGAACACAAAAGCAAAAAAAAATGTAACAACCCTCTCAATGCTCAACTGAAAATTATTATGTAGAATAACCTCAGTTAATATGAGCGTAATATAATAATTTACCATCTCGCCGAAAGACAATAGGTAGTCGTTTCTGATAGTAGATTCTGTACCATTTTAATGTGAATCTAGCGTCCACTATTAATTTGAGTACAAATAAAATAATCGAATTATCTTAAAATGAATAACTATTCTTTCACGCTGCATTTAACCCAGAAACATTTATTCCATATTAACTCATAACAGAATATCAATTTTCCCCCTTCTTTTTAACAAATTATACTGTAATTATATGAAATTTCTGTGATAAATTTCATTAATTTCGTTGTTAGGAGGTTTTAATTAATGTGTATATAACCCTTTTTAAATTGAATGCAGTAAGGTAAATGAAGGGGTATTGGCACGTAGAGAGGTAGGGTAGATTGTTAAAACCTTATATTCACCGTTTAGAGCGTTAGAGAACTGCGAATTTAAAAACAACAGTGAGCACCCGATATTTTCAAGAATAAACATTTAGATTTGAATACGTTGCATGGTAGCTACACTCATTTTTTATGATAATGACACTTTTGTAAGGAATTTTCATTTTATTTTTTATATTTATTGTAAGTTTTAACACACAACATAAAATCTAACAGTAAATTTCGTTGTTTTTAGCTTTAGAAAAGTTGACCAATTAGTAAGCTATCAGATCATGGAAAAATTCAGGCGAAAAACTGAGAACATATAGGTATATATATATTTTTTTAATTTTTAATTCTCAAAATTTTGAAAAAAGACAACCGAAGTAGATTTTCTCGAAAACGATGCATTTCCGACCCTCAGGTCATAGAGGTTAAATCATTCCAAATTAGCCATAGTCTCTTCTCCCGAGAGAAAAACGAGCAATTGCCGATCACCTGTATATAAAAATGAATCTTTGTTTGCTTGTCCGTCTTCCATATTCATTCGATTACTACGAATCTTTGGCGAGTTTTTGTGAGCACGCCTGCGAATGTTTCTGACCCAAAAAGAAATTCTTACATGTACTTATTAAATTAATGTTTGTTAGGTTCACTATTGTTGTTGCTGCCGAGCGGGGCAAGACCATGGAGCCAAAGGTTCCACTACTGTTGTCGCTACCGAGTAGGCTATAAAATATTGTTGCGCATTTCCCCCCAGTGATGCGCCTATGGGAGTTTCTAGAAAAGTCTATACAATACTCGAAGGTCAACCAACAACAATGGATGCAGGTAACGAGCACCCGACCTTGAAGACCCGCACGCGTGTGAAGGAAAGGAACTCTCGATTCGTCCCGAACCTTCTAGAAGATGGACCGAGAAAACTATATAAGGCGAAGCATAGTGAATTATTACGACATAAATTATACTGTGGAAATAAATATAACTCTAGTGAGTGGTTTTAAATAAATGACTTATAGTGAGTAGACAAGTGTGCTGTTAAACTTTGTGTTGTGTTCCTGTGTGTTGTGAATATTTGGTGTATAATTTAGTGACTCTTTATTCTCTGTTACTTAGTCTTTTATTTTATAATCTAGAACTATTAGTTTTATTTCTGTTAACGCTATACGCTTTCGTTTGTGTGTTTTACTATTTTTTGTTAAACATTTATTCTTGTAAATAAATAATTTTCGTCACGGACTACAGCAGTTTTGTAACAATATTGTTTCATCTCAATCGGATGCGGATCTTTGGGTAGCGGCTAGTTCTTGATTCTTTTTTAACTGACTTCAAAAACGAGAAAGGTTCTCGATTCGATTTCTATTGCAAGACTGATTTCTGACGACATTAGAATAGGCCTTAGTATTGTTCGATAATATTTCTTCTCAAAGTAGATTCCAATCCAGTCGGGAATTTATAAAATATTTGAGTAATTTATTTTCTACTATAATTGTTATTGTTCTGTGGTTTAGGAATAAATGGTGCAATAAGAGAGTAGTACGATGTTTGTGTTGAACAGTTTGTGATAATATTTGTACCTTCAGGAGGTAGTGCTATTACACCTGTACACATATGTGCAGACGGTGTGGTGTGTTAACCCGCTCCAAGTTTAATCATTTGCCACCGCAAACATCGTTTCTACCTGTGTGCTATATATACATACTTAGGTGCGAAAGGTGACGACACGTTGACGGGTACTAATGACATTACGTACCCGTCGTGTATCCCTTACTACAACAGTAATGCAACTAGGGCAGCCTTTTGAGACGGAAGAGCCAAAAGTTACAATTTACAAAATTTCACAGTTTTTAAAGAGCCACTAAACATTTTCGTTTCAGTATTATAGTATTTGCTTATATAAAGATATAATATATATATCCAAGGACGACATGTCGCGACGGGGGCAATGCGGGTGAGACGCGAGTGGAAATGGCTGAGAGATAGACATGGTACTCAATCATGGATCGATTGGACTATTTTTAAGGGTTTATATAATAAAATAATTATTTTTTGCGTATGGAACTGGAGAGCCGCAACTTAACAAAAGAGCCGCAAGTTGCCGACCCCTGAACTAGGGCATAAAATTGAACATTGTGAACGGCTGTGATTATACTGTCATCACCAGAGTCGCAAACGTCAATTCCGCAACGCACAGTACTTTTTGTAATATAATTCTGGGTTGCAGAAAGCTTTGTTAGAAAATTTGATTTAGGAAAAACCTTAAAACTAAACAACACGTTATTTCCCCATAAGAAGATAACAGTTTTAAATCAATTTCACTCGACAAATAATTAATTGACCGATTGAAATATTTTTTAACTGTGTTTTACATAGTTTTTTGCACAATTTTTATTTGATCAAAATTCAGATTTAAAAAACTTTTTTGTTCTATGTAGATTAATCATTTGTCTTTGTGTCAGTACAATCTAATGTTCTAGATAACAGGGAGTTTCACAACGAAGACTGCTCCTGCATGTAAAAACTATAATGACCACAATCTAAGGTCATTGTCAAATCAGATTTTTGACAATGCTTTCTGCAATCCTGCATAAATAAGTGTTTTGAAAAAACATTAGAAATATAAAAAAGACCGCTAGCTGTAGTTTACAATCATTGAGTGAATTTGATTTATATTTTTTTTATTCTGCTGTAGATATTGTGGAATAAAGTTTGTTTATTTGATGCGGATTGTACTTATCCATATGAGGGTCCAGTATGATAACTCGATGTGCCCAAATTATTACAAATTACCTCAAAAATACGTAAAAACTTTTCATAGAATTACTATATTACTATCTCACATTGTATACATGACTCCGTAATTGTTTTTTAAAGAACTCCCTCCCCCCAAACGCCCTCACTTTTTTACTGCGCAAAAAAGGCCATCGTATCGATACCACCCCGTAATTGTTTTTAAAGAACTCTCCCCAAACGTCATCCCCTTTTCACTGCGCAACAAAAATTAATTTTTAAAAATCAGTTTTCCGCACTTGAAACGCCTAATAATACTGTTATATGTTATTTAAAAGGATAATTGTGTATTTCCAATGGATATTTTGCACATCGAGTTATCGTGCTCTAGCCTCCATATCCATATAACCCATTTACTCCTCACAAGTTTGTGGCAAATAAGTTCTTTGCAGTAGAGACAAAAAATGTATATTTTTTTGACTGACGCCAGAACAGTCAATGTCTCGTGCAATAATTAAAAATTAACGTGACTGCTCCGTGGTCACTCACATAATCCACTCGATCAGTATATACTATCTGAGGCCCGTGGTAAATTCATCGGCTGAGGCCCTCCTTTAATATAAGAAAGCTTCAACTTGTAGTTTATAAATCACGAAGTAAAGTAGATATTTGTATAATTCGTGTATGTTCTTAAGCTATTAAGTTGATTAAATACACAATTAATATTTTTTACCAAATTTTGTAATTAAATGTTAGATTTTTCCTACCCTAACGGCCTCTCAGGCTAAGGGTCCCTCTCAGGTCAGGGGCCCGTGGCATTTTGTCTGTTCTACCACCTTAGTGTTACGTCACTGCACTCGATACCAGAACGGGTACTAATCGTCATCTAAGAAACATGTGTGAATATTGAACGAACTTAGGTATCGTAAATGATACTAGCAATGATTGTTACACGTGACACACTTGTAAATTAACGCGGAATTGTCGTCAGACGTTACATATTGCCGAATTTAATCATAATGAAGCAATCAAACATGCGTAAAATTAAAAAAAATGCCAATGAAGCAAATATTTTTGTGAAATACATTGGGATATACTTCAAACCCTTCGTTACAAATTAAATTTTGTATTTCTGGAATATTGGACATAAAGCAATTTTTTTGTTTTATTTTTAATATGTACCTATACCAGTTCGAGAGCTATTTGGCCACTTTAAAAGTTTCCACATCTTTTAACTTGGCCACTCAAATATCTCTACTTCCTTTTGATATTAATTGTCAACCATAAAAATTTTCTTTATATTAAAAAATAAATTCTTACAAAATTTTACTGCGAGAATGGTCATGCAGAGCCAGAGCGGCGACAGCGAGTACTAAAAGTACATAAAATATGTACAAAACGTATACTTAGTACCTTAAAGTCCCAGCAAAAATGCAGATATATTTGAACTTGAACTTTTAAAATCGGTATTGGTACTTGTACCTACTTTAAAGAATCAATGTTTATAATAAGTACCTACCTGCTACTTGAATTCAGTACTTGAGTACTTTTTAAATACATATGTACGGTACTTAAGTACATAAAGTAAAAAATTACGTCTTAATACTTAGTACTTGAAATAATTAAACTCAACAAATATTTACTTCAATTTTAAGGATTACGTAAAATACTTATACTGCCTACTGGTATTTATAATATTTTCTAAAAGATACTTTAAAAGATTTAAGTAGGTAATAATTTTTTTCAGTACTTACAAAAGCTCTGTTCACAGCTATAGCTATTTTATATACAAAAAACAATAGGTCATATGCATGAGACTCCAAATTTGTTCAAATTTTTATTTCGAAATATATTTTAGTTCCTGATCATATCGTAATGGTTATTTTATTAATCTAATCACTACAAAAAATACAAATAATAAAAAAGAAATGTAGAAAATACGCGCTATTTTCGAATTTTCAAAACGCAGCGTGACGTTAGAGTATAATATATCAATAACAGTTTCCATGGCTACTGTGTCGTCTCACAGTAAGATTACGTCAGTATTTAGAGAAAACGACCAATAAACTTCATTTAGAACATTAACAAATTGACATCAAGGTTGACATGCATCATATATCATGACGTCACATAAGCCCGCCAACATGGCCGATTGTTTAAACTGTCTATTTTTGAATGTGAAATTTAATATTTTTTTCTTATAATAATATTACATTTTTAAATGATTATCAATTTTTTTCTGTATTATGGTTGACTAAATAATCTAGTAAAAAAATAAAAAAAATACATGCATATGACCTATTATTACTGGTTAAATGTTACTATAGAGATTTTTCATGTGATAATTTTTTATGGCATTAGAAATCTTTTTTATATTATCGCCAAAATATGAAAATGTATTACATAAATTTGTCTGTGTTAATATTTCTTATAATAGCGATCAGTGATGCAAATTACTCAAAATTAACTTCACATAGTATAATCTTTTAGATTAGACCGGAATAAATTAATAATTACTGTTAATACAAATTTTCAATTAACTTTTAAGAGCGGAAACGCAGTTGCTGTTTGGCTTCATTTATAACGATTGTTGCAGGAGCAGCAGTACCTATACCATCTATCTGTCTATCTACAGACATCTTAGATATATTGCGATGGATCTATAGTGTGTGTATACTTTATTCAGACGTTAAAGAAAGCAATAAATTGAAACCAAAGAAGTGATGTCTCTAACCGAGAATGCACAACCTTAAATAACAGCTTATTTTTTTGTGTACTAAAAAGGAAAAAACTCATGTGAAAACTATTCGCCTAAGTAAAATGAGCATTTATCAAAGTTCAAGGTTTCACATAACATAATACTGTAACGAGATGCCACTGTTTATGACAACAATACTTACATTGTTGTCCGAACCGCAACAATACTTACATTGCTGTCGGAACCGCAACTATACGCACATTGCTGTCGGAATCACATAGACAACAATGCGCACATTGTTGTCAGAATCGCGTAGGAAAACGCCGACGCTTCGAGAATGTTCCAGAAACTAACTGAAGGGCCTATATAAGCGGAGCAACAACGGGCATGAAGTCAGTCAGTCAGTTAATAAATATAGAGATAAATAGAGAACTTTGTAAATAGATAATAAGCCTTCTAAATAAATTTGATGTGTTAGTGTGATATAAATATACTTTGTACATAGCGTTATTATTATTGTTAAGAATTCATTTGTTTTCAGTTATTTAATTTATGCCTTTTCAGTTTGTTTTGTTAGAATTTATTTTTGTAAATAAATATTTTCACCACCAACAAAGAACAGTTTTGTCAGTTTCGTTACAATACGTTTATCTAACCTGGTACCAATTTCTATTAAATTATTATTTCGAAGTTTCTCGTTATTGGTTTTTTTTCTTATACTGTGAATAGTAGTAAATCACATTTGTTAAATTATATTTTTTCTTCTAGGTCCATAAGGTCCAAGAATTTCAGCACTTTTGATACACTAGAATCGTCGTCCATTAATATTTCTTCGAGTGAGTTCGGTAAGTTTACACAACTTCTTTAATATCTATATATTTAAGACATGTTATTCAATATTCAATACTGAGCGGTGAATTACATTCTTCACAATTTAGGGGATTTTCTTTTTTCCTTATGTATGAATGGGTAAGGTTGGTGCGTCCTATTCTCAGCCTGGTCAGAAATGTTTAATTTCTTCTAAGTTTCTGTAAAGAGACAATTTATTTGTATGCTGTTTTATTTTCCTAAGTTTATTTGTAGTGGTGTTGAGCCAAATATTTTCCCATTTTTTGATAATGGCATTCTTGTAAATGATTTTGACATCGAGTAGTGGAATGTTTGAAAAAATTGTATGATCACCTCGTAAGAACACATTTTCGGCTTCTATTTCGTTAGTTGTCTAGCCATTTTAGTCCCAATCAACGTAAACGCAATGCTCTAAAATCTAAACGACCCGCGTCCATTTTTGAACTTGCCGTCTAACTTTTAACGAGACTCTAATTTACCAAGGTCTTTGCCCCAGAGTAGACATAATCCTTATAGAAGCCACTTTTATTATTGTCTTCCTATACTTTCCTCGTCTTACTAATTAACTTTCAAGCCAGTATTGTTTTGCCTTCACATGATATCCTTGTCTTACTGACTTTCAGTGCATTATAAAATATTTCAGTTTCCATAGAATTGCATTTACACGAGCGTGTAGCTTACTTTCGAATGAAGTATAGACGCGTGCACTGATGAGAACAACAATTAGATGCTAGCTGATGCTAGTACGTGTATATAAAGATGCAGGTAGATCCAGTCGCGCCGGAGGTAATGTTTCAACGACTGAGGATGTATAACGGAGTAATTAAGATCAGATGATAACAAGTGGATTGGTAAAGGCTGCTCTGTCTATTAATACACCTGTGTACGTGTGTGAACGTTTGTATGAGCTAAGGATGTGTATTTATTGATGAATTGATGCAGTTCAGTTTCCTCTAATCATTCAGAAAGTATTACTATTGCAATTCTGTTGAAAGTAAATTGTAATTTGTCATGTAACTTTACCACGAGTCAAAATCGTATTTCTGTATTTTTTTTTTAATTAAAACTTCTATAAGCACGCTTGACTTGGGGAGTAAGCTGGTAAATGCCTGATGAAAGGTTTTACGGAAGTGCATCATCGGACGAGGCGAACGGTGCGTGATCGTTCGAGGCGAACGGTAATTGGGAGGGAGATATAAATTAGTAAAGATAGTAAGAGAGAGAGTTACTTTTCGTATATTGGCAGTTGAGAGGGATATATAAGTTAGCGAGTACGACAAAGACGGAGCATTAATCGAAATTATTTTTTTTTTTTTGGACAACTATTTGACGTTTAAAATGAAAACAATTATTTTTGTATCAAAAAGACATGTCATCGAATTTTGATGTAATTTGTAACGGGAAATAATGTAGGTTAGTTAATAAATCCTTTTAAATGTATTATAAATTATGCTAATAAATATAGATACATAGTTTGCCTATTAATTAATGAAAAATTATATTTTAAACATTTCGTCTTTGTAGATATGTGCTACAGAGTAAGGTTATATTGTGTCGTTAAATCCACTGAAATATAAATAAATATACTGGAACGGGCACTGAGCGGCGGGAAGCGAGCCGAGAGAGAGAGTAGATTTGTGGAGAGTCTGTCTTTGTCGTACAGTCAAAACCAAAAACATTTTCTCCTGTGTTCACCTTATGGTAGTGGCTCAAGGGACCCGAGACAAGTAGAATTACTATGATATTAAGGTTACATTTTTTTTCTTAATATTCAATTAATTACTATAGGCGCTATGGTCATCACTTCTTCTAATAACGTACTACAACAGCACTGCGAAAAAAGGAATAAATTTTTGAGATGGGGTGTAACGCATGCGATGTGCTGTATTGTGCGCAAGCGCACAAGGAGAGAGTGAGACGGACTCTCCACAAATACTCTCTGTCTCTACCGCGTTTACCGTGCACGGGCCAGGCATGGCAGTGCCCCTTCCAGTATATTTATATTTCAGTGGTTAAATCAGGATGTCTAATCAAAATATGGTGATAGATTATTTATTGCTGGCGATCATGATTGCGATCAGATCCAGACACACCAAAGCAAATTTATCGTCTGATCGCGCACATAGAAAAACGCAAAACAAATTAAATTAAAACGTATATGTATAATATCAATAAGTTAAATGAGTTTAATAAAATATATGACTTATTATGAACTAGAAGAAATTTTAATTGTAGTGCAGCTATTTTAGAAGACAACGAAAAAGAAGAGTAAGTTTTTTATTTTGTCTTATTAGTGTCTCAACTATTACCCACGTAATAAAATGTATTTAATCTACACAAATATAAGTAACAAATCATATAAAATTTTATGCATTTTAACAAGCTCAATAATATTTTCGGTAATACTCGACATTTCAATTTTGTATTCAACTGGTAGCTAACACAGCGTTCAGCGGCCAAATACGAGACGGAGCGTTTGCACGCCACCGCATAGTGGCCGCTAGAATGAAGGCTGCAAATTCCCGCCAAAATGACCGTGAACGCACTCCTGTCTGAGCACGTACATTAAAACATGTTTTATTTTACCGTCACCGCGGCCGCTATCGCCACCGTCATTCGGGCCGCCTGTGAGAGCCTTTAATCCAGTTATGTATTTCAATGGTGAACCAAGGGCGATGAGCCATCGTTGAACAAAGCACGTAATGCACATTTGCAGTAAAGACAATAATCAAAACCTTGATTGATAGTTCTTACTCCAAACTTAGGCCAAGTCCTATAATCAAAATCTTGACCAGTAGGGGAGACGTACCGAATACTGGATACGTGCGCAATATTGGATAGAAAACTAGCAGCGTTACCTCTTTTTGAGATATTGAACTGCTTCGTTAATGTGAATTTAGTGGTCTTTGCTTCGACGACAGCACCATATTTAACGTCAGTGAGCTGTTAAAATTCAAAGTGATATTTTTCGTTGGTTGATTTTTTGTAATGTGACTTCAAAACGCTGTTAAACTATCCTAAATAGTGTTGTATTTTATAGTAGTGATAAATGCTAGCTTGGGACATAGTTATTAAAGTATATTTATTATTTATTGAATTTTCTCGATTATTGGACTAAGTAAATTGTTCATAACTAATTTTTGTAGAAGTAGGTAGTTACCTCAATATTGGATACCTAGTTATTCTCAATACTAAATATCCAATATTGGGGTACATCGAGTGAAGTATGCAATTTGTGTTCAAATGTTAAATTATTTGTTTAGATGGAGGGTTTATCGGAAAAAAGCAACGAAGGAAATGGGACCCGGAGTCGATGCAAAAGCATATAATGATAAATTGAATAAAGAAATAGGATACTTAAAAGCCTCTAAATTTTTTGGCGTTCCTCAATTATTAACCTTGGAAACTTATGTGAAAAACCGTTCTAAGACAATAAATCAATTAGTTTATTATATATAAATTAAAATTTATAATAAAATAAAAAGATTTAAATATAGTAATAATAGATATTGAATTCATGTCGGCCTGCGGCTAAGAAAATACCTTAAGTTCCTATTAGTGTACCCATCATTGGATATCCAATATTGAATTCCATACCCAATATTAGATATTCATTATTGAGAATACTGAATATCCGATATTGGGGTACATAAGATTTCACTGTTGACATTTGTAATTTTTTAAAAAGAAATTTATATAAAATTTTTTATTAGAGATATAAGTTTAATTCTTTTTCTAATGTAAAGAGTAATAGTACACAATTATTGCAACAACAAATAAATAAATGCTTCTTTCAATTATATGTTTTTTTTTTTAAGTTTTGAAAAAGTATCAAGTATTCGGTTCGTCTCCCCTAGTACTTGATCTAAGAATCACGAGCTAACAGTACTTGCCTCAGACTTGAACCATCATGTGATAACTAAAACAGAGAGTTGAACCAATTTGGCTATTCATACGTGGATCTTATAGTAAAATAGTCTTTCCAGAAACATGAAGTACGACATTTGAAATTACCTTGGGTCCGTAATCCGCAGCCCTATCTATCAAAACGCGAGTGAACTGTGTTTCGTTCCGCCAGACAGGTTGAGATGAGATACATACGTCGTGTGTACTCTGTGCCTCATCTCTTTGTTTACTTGGACGTCTAATGATGATGATATCTTCTGAGGAGGAAACAATTGTATATTGTGGTATACTGACTGACTGCTTGCTAATTGCCCATTGGAATGTTTATTTACCTTCATCTACTTCATAATCTATTACTGTTAACGTGTGAGAGTTAACTTTTTTACAGTCTCGTTTCTTCAAATTAAAATTTTTATTTATTGGAGCGTGTTTTATACACATTATTTCAATAAATATGACCACTAAATTCATGCAGTTTATTTGATTACCTTTAATAAGTATTCTAGATAAATAGAAAGATGGCGCATTATGCAGTATACGATTTCCGATTATCAACCTACAAATTTTCCTACCTCATTGATTGAAAGTTAAATAATGTATTTGTTGAGAAAAGAGTTCGGTGATGATAAATACAATAAATCACAACACAGCATTTTCCCGATTCAAAAAACTAATTATTGACGTTTCGCATTAAGTTTTTTCCTTTATTCGCGCTCAATTTGTTTCATAGAAATAATACATTAAGATTAAATAGTTGGCAAAACCAAAAGTGCACATACCGCAAGTTTTCCACTGTACATTTTATAATAAAAAAAATGAGAAAATAGATTAAAAAAAAAACAATTAAAAAAATACAAAAAATTAAAAAATAAAAAAAAATAAAAAATATATGAGAAATATATTATGTATAATCAAATGGAAATAAAATAGAATATAAATAGTATATTACATCACAAGGGCCGAAAGTTGAAATCGCCTCGGGCTCATGACGCGTAGGGCCGAGATTTCAACTTTTAAGTATACCATTTTTCTTCATATCCGCTCGAAAGTACGGACTTTCGTCAGCAGGGACGAAAGATTGACATTTACTCCCAGTGAGAACGGCGGGTGGAAAAAATTTCTCATGCGTATTTATACTCGTAACTAGGGTTACCGCTGCCATTTAATATAATAAATAACAGGGAGTAAATGTCAAACTTTCGTCCCTGCTATAAGGGACGAAAGTACGTACTTTCGATCGAGGTATGAAGAAAAAAAATTTTCCAATGATTTGGCGCGAATCGAACCCGACACTTTGCCATTACTAGCCTAACCGCTAGGCCACAGCGCGCTTGCAACGTGCTGCTGTTATCGTCGTATAGAAGTATAGCACTTATTCTACGTTAATGTACTTCACTTACAGTAATAATTATCTGTTTTTCTTTTTAACTATTAGCTGTCAAAAATAATAAAATAAAACTGTTTATAAAAATTAAACTACTGAACACATTTTAGTGAATTTAAATAGGGTTCTGGTCTGATAGTAAACAAAGTGAATAAAATATAACCCAAGGCAATCCGACCAAAATTGCGATCTGTAGAGCTAGGACGTATATACGTACAGACCAACCGAAAACTGCTGTTCGTGATTTTTAATTACAATTTTAGTAGTATTCATGAACTCGAATGGATTTAAATATGGTTCTGATTTATAGATCAGAATCTCATCTTTTAAAAAAGCTTCAGTTTGAATGGATTTCGTGTGAAATTAACTTAGATATAACTTCTTATATAAAAGAAAGTCAGCTCTGACGCGCAAATCACATACCGCTAGGTTAGCGGTATGTGCAATTACGTTTTTTATGCCAAAATTCATAATATTTAATTTGTATTTTTTTAATTATTGTTTTTTAAACATCGCCCTAACAGTTTTGATCAATTAATATATTTTTAAATGGGAAAAAAACTGTAATTACAGAAAATTGAGTTCATAAATATTAAAAATATTGTTTGAAGGCACAAGTAATTCAAGAATTACAAGGCGCGAAATTCTATAAAATATACCCCGGCGTTATGTTTGAAAATTGTTGTATATTTTTAACGACACTTTGAGCTTAATAATATAATTTAATTAACTTAATCTACGAAAAAAATTACAGTTGAAAATATTGAAACACAGAAAGGAAAAAATCATTTTAATAATTTATTAATAATTAGTCACAACCAACTTTTTTATAATTATTACCCTAAATTATTAAAATAATTATATTTCCATTTTGGTACATTTCAATAAAAACATTCTTTTTATTATTATTTTATTTTTTGTAATAAGATATATCTTTGATGCGCCTGCGCCGATTTTTCCCGAAATAAAATACAAAAATTTCTTGTAAAACAGATAGAATAATAAGCCGCTATGAAAAGTATACCATTGTTATATAAAAAACGTTATAGCACATAATATCTCTTGCGCATGCGCCGATTTTCCCCAAAAATAAATTACAAAACTTTCTTGTAAAACAGATAGAATAATCAACCGTTATGAAATGTAAAGCATTATTATATAAGAAACAACGTTAGCCCATATCTCTTTTGCGCATGCGCCGATTTTCCCCAAAAAATTTACAAAACTTTCATGTAAAAATAGATAAAATAATGTCTTTTTAAAAACTATATTATTATTATCTAAAACAACATTATAAAAGATATACTCTTTTACGCATGCGTCGACAATAGGCCACTTCATATTTGCATATCAAACATCCTCCCAAAATTTGGTTTCAATCCGCTCATCCGTGGTGTCGGAATGGTAAGAAATGTCAAAAATGACGTTTGCATCTGTCAAAGTAGGTATTATGTTCTAATAATTAGTTATTCAAATTGTTAACTCAGAAGGCGTTGCATTTCACAAATATTTGAAATGCCATCCGTTTTTGAACAAATGCAATCGTTTTATTTTAATACAGAACAAACGTAATCTTTATATTACCATATTAAACCGTGCAACAGAGAGAGATAACCGAAAGATGTTTGCCATCGATTATATCAAATTGAATTTATTTCTAAATAAATTTGTATAAAAAACCTGTTTTGGCAAATTCTGTTGTACGAAATTTATGTAAAATTTTCTCCTCTTTCGTTTAAGACAGGTTTCGAACCGATCTGATTTAAATTGAGTGAGTTATAAGCAAAAAACTTCGTTTTTTCTTTATTGCTCCCCTCTGGGGTCAAAATTCAAAATTCGGGCGACGTTAGGATTTAAGTTACCCGGAGACGAATCGAACAAAAAAAAGTTTTTTAAAATCGGTTAAGGCGTTTGGACTGTACGCTGGATACAAAAAGCGTGACTCACAGATTCACAGACAAAGCGAGTACATATAAGGCGCTTTAGCTTCGCTAATCGCGCCTAAAAAAACGGGAACATGTGTCGAAATGAAAATAGAAATAGTGTGACACTGCTTGTTTGTTATATCGAAAAATTTACCTTCATTGAAGTATTAATTTAATATCTATTACATAAAGATAAGTAAAGATTGTTGGATTCCCAAGAAACCATGTCCTTAACGATTCAACATTTTTCATTTATTGAATAATTACATTTATAACACATGTTGTACAACATTTCGGGGCTAACTGACGCCATTTTCAAGTTTTAAGATTATAAAACTACACAGTAGAATTATATATAATTTTTTTAATACTTACAGCCTTGATAGACGTCTAAAAACTAAGGTCAGGCACGTTAAATGTAATCTAATATTAGTACGATTTTTATTATAGTTTCCTGAAAAAATATTACCATTTTACGATTTTTAATTTATTAAGTAAGCAGTACTGTGGAAGCATAGACAAAATTAATTGAGTTTATTGATGACCACTATAATATGGTAGGCATCAATGTATCATTTAATGAACAATTGCAAATTCTACATATTTATTTGAACAAACACACATTAATTTAGGTAATTATTAACTCTGTACAAATATTTGTTAAAAAAAATCGTAAAATTGTTAACTCACTATTCAAAATTTGCTAATGACAATTAATATCTCTCATTACATTTATTAGTTAAACACAAATAACAATCACATGTTTGTTACATTCATATACCTATATTATTGTTATAGATAACTTTGGTCATGATATAAATGGACGAATAATAATTTAATACTTTAGTCAGCAAAATAGTCAATTAATTCTTGAATTTCTAAAGATGGTAAAGCAAAGAAAAACGTTGCAATCCATTGAACGACTAGATCATTCCAACAAAATATTGTCATTTCAAATATTACAACCATGCCTGTTAGCTACCTACCTAATTTCTTTTTGACAGATCTGCAGAACAAAAGAACAGCTGTTTTTTTATTTTCAAATAAAACAATAGTTCGAAATTTTTTTTTTTGTATAAATAAATAGAATAATAAACCATTATTATACAAAAAAAAAAAAAACATTGCAACATATATCTCTTCTGCGCGTGCGCCGATTTTTCCTCAAAAACAATATGGCTCGTCATATTTGCAATATTTTTGACAGTTCCCGTTCGGCAATTTTGATATCTGTGTAGACTGTTTAACGCCTGGTCTGGTCTCTGTTGCTCTTATAGATTTATATATCAACTGACAGAGATACAACTATTGGATTGGTAAAATCGCATTACTTTTGTTTTACTTTACGCACTAGTGCGTTAAAGAGTCATTTTATACGGGGTCATGCAAAAAAGTTATTTAGATAAATCGGTAACATTAGTTCAGGTTTTCTTCGGATTCGGTAGGCGACAAAAAAAAACTGAAAATAGTATTAATTACCACATTTATATTAACTCGCTTTTCGTGTATGTCGCGCGAAATGGCTTTTCGTGTTTGTCGCGCGGAACTTTGTAATTGATTCTAACAACCTGATGAGATAGAGACTTCAAATTTTTAACATAACTCAGAATTAGATGACAATACAAGAAAGTACTAAAACAAAAACGAAATTAATAAATAAAATAAAGGCATTTTAATAAATACATATAATTCATTCTTACTTATTTACCGTTGTAAGACACATCGCAATTAGTGATCTATGGCCCAGTTGGTTAGATTATCGTGCTAATAACACGAAAGTCGCGGGTTCGATTCTCCATGGACATATATTTAATGTTTTAATTTGTTTACGATGTATTTTTGTTTATTTTACTGAAAAGTAAAAAATAAAAATAGAAATAAAATAGATTTTTAATATACCACGTTTTTAAGTCGAACTAAAAATATAAAACAATTTCTTTACAGATAGATTTTTATCTTGCAAGATTTGAAACGAAAAACGTGGGGCGCATACGACAAATATAAAATACGAAGTGTGTAAATAAATTATTTTATATATTTTAGTTCGATTTAAAAGCGTGGTATATTAAAAATGTTTTTATTTCTATAATTATTATTATTTTTAAATTCGTGCCATATAACGTGAACGTATCATCAGCAACTTTTTGTAAAAACATTTTTAATTTTTCTAGAACGATAATATTGTTTTCTTTACAAAATAATTCAACAGGCTGTTAAGGTGCGATAATCCCCGACTGTTTTGTATGAAAACACAGGTGCGTATAGTTAGCTATACGCGCGTATTAACGCACATTTACCTGCCGGCTGGTGAGTTATCTGGCTCACATAATGAATGTGCGTATAATCACGAATGCGCAGCGAACACTAACTATTGAAGCTTAGAGAAACGACTCGCAGCCTATCCCAAAAAATGCGGAAACCAGTTAAACCCTAAGACTTTCCGCAATGTGATAAATTCGTTACAATAAATTGTTATTATTGTGTTTATACATTCATGATTATAAAAAACATTAAGCCAATTGGGCGACGGCACCATTTCAACTTCAAAAATATTGATATTTGATATGGTAGGTATAATAAAAAAATCTGATATTGCGTGAGGTGGCTAGTATTCAATATGATATTTGCTATTCGTTGTCATGGTTACCTATATAATATGTTTTACGTCATGTAACTATTTTCAAAATATTTCCGAAACTATAAAGTTTAGAAAAAAAAATTTTTAACGAAACTTTCTTGAAAAAATAAATGTAGAATAATAAGCCGCTATGCAAAGTATAGGTACCATTATTATATAAAAAATACCAATGTAGCATAGGTATATGTCTTCTGCACGTGCGCCTATTTTCCCCAAAAATAGAGTTCTTCATATTTGCGTATCAAACATCTTCCCAAAATTTGATTTCAATTCGTTCATTCGTTTGACCTGCATCGTGCTCACAGACTTACAAACAGACAGAGTTTTTTCAAAAGTTTTGGATTCGGGGGGCTTCAAAACGAAAAATATCGTAAAATTTTGAAAAGTGAATTTTGACCTAAACTAGTACCATTCCCCACTTGTGGGTTGGAATGGTAATAGTTAAGAATTTCTGATTCTAAACAAGTACTTAGACTAGGAATTATGAGGAAATAACGTAAAAAACATTATTTTTCTTTCAATAACTTTGAAACTACTTGACTGATTGACTCCAAAAGTTAGTCAGATCTAATTCTCAAAAGACTCCTTCGAATGCCATAAACCCGATTTAAATTAGTTGATTCGTTCTAAAGATATTGTATCACAAAAATTTGATTATACACACATCTATTATAGGGGCGCGGCCGCGCGTCCATTAAAAAATAGTCAGAATAAGTTCTTAGCTTATTGGACCCAATCGACACTTCAATATAATAGTAATGACACCAAAAATTCTGAGCTGTTGATTAATTTATATAGTGATAAAAACTGGTAACGCAAATAACGCAACTGTAATCCTATATCCAAAATTTAAGATGTGAGGCATACACTAATTCACAATGTAATATAGTTTTTATACTTGGAAGAGTGTACGTTACGTTGTTTCATTGCCTTGTTATTCCATGACGAGATCCGTACTATAATGGTGAGCCACTCCTTGAAGGTATATTATAATTAGTGATGTGCCGGATATCCGTATCCACGGATATCCGAGGGAGAAGAAAGATCCGTAGGTATTCGTTAGTTTTTGGCGGATCTTTTACGGATCTTTTACCTTATTAATTTTCAATTCATAGATGAAATTTTATATACCTATATAGGTGATTAGGTAATAATGAAAAACTGTTAAATTCCATTCAGATTATTTTTTATTTTTTAAAATCGTATTTGCAGCCTTTATATTGCAAACATTTATCGTAGTGAGTACCATACCAATAGTACATAACTCAAAGGTACTAAAAAATTATCTTTATAATGAGATATTGCACATCGATCTTTGGAAAGAGACAATCTGTTATGAGAGTTAACTCTTAAAGAGATCAATAACTTTTTCCCATAGCAGATAGTCTCTTTCCAAAGGTCGATGATCAATATTTACCGCCGCGTACTCTAAGAAAGTTAAGATCCGTATCCGTATCCGCTGATCTTGAAACCAAATATCCGTATTCAGATCCGTATCCGCGGATATACATTTTTAACGATCCGGCATATCACTAATTAATGCCTATTCTCTACAGTTTAAAGCTCTCGTAACTGTACGGAAAACAACATCAACGCGATGTGTGAATACACAGCGTAGGCTGGTAGATACACAACCACGTAAGAACTCGACATTCATTCAGATATTATAATATTATGACATTAGATTTATTATTAATATTAATAATAATAATGATGAGATTTATTGTTACAGTACAAAGTTTTAGATAAAAAAATAAACTTTGTCACTGATATAAAGTTTGCATTTATTAGATAACGTTTCGTAAAAATGTTTTTTTTTTGTTGTTTTCACAGCAATGTAAATGGAAACTTTTTCAACTTATCTCCCAATACCTCTACCTCTCCATAGTTAGAACCCATTCATAGGAAGTAACCATCTGGTTTACGCGCGGCAACACCTGACCAGCCGATTCATTCATGCCAAGCATAACAGGTAAAAATACACGACAATTACCGATCCATTTTAACTTTAAAGGATGGTAGATGGGTTTATTTTATTTTTACCTTTTTTTTATTATGGTTTTTTAGAAATGAAAGAAATACTCAAAACATATATGACTTATCTTAGTGACGTACGAAACAAGATTGTTTGTCTTGCTATGGTGAATTCTTCAGCTTTGACATTGCTTTAGCTTGGTATTAATTGATATTAAAAATGCTCCAAATGGAATTCTTTTTTTGAATCCGTCGAAAAAATACAGAGTGCAATAATAACAAAATTTTCTGTGCTTAGGGCAGCGCACCTATTCGACATCTATGTAAGATTGTGTTCACTGCTCGATTACCCAACCTCCAAAAGTTCCTAATTTCTGGCTTAAAAGACAAAGCAATAAAATACACATAGAAAGTTTTCGTAAGAATATACGCGATATTATTTTTGCGTTTAAAATGTATGCTCTTTTTAAAACTATATTAGCTTCTATCATAAATAAAGAGCCATTAACGAAGAAATTGCATCTTATATTCTTTTCTTTATACTTTAATTCTGGGTAGCTATCCTTTGTTTAGATGCTAATGCCCTCACTTGCCAAGCGTTTGTAATCTGCAAACGGTGTTTTTTGTTACCTGTCTGAATTTTTAAATTAATAGGAATTTTCGACGAAGTTTTTTTTAGCGTAAGGTTCTATACAACAGCGATATTGATGTTACAGTTTTGCATTTAATTGATAATGTTATGAGGGATTTTCTTTTATCTTCAGAGCTCCAGGAATAACATTCGTGGATAAATAATTCGCTACAAAAATTTGACTTTAAGGTTGACAAAAATTAAAAATTTATGAATTCAATAACATAATTAATATAGACTCATCAAATGCCGTCAACGGCATCAACAATACATTATTAATTTTTAATATTTTATACGTTAATAAACCTTGTATAAACCAAGATAATTAAGTTCTGATTTCTATATTCAAAATTATTAAACACCAACTAACATATACTCTTGATTTTTAAATTTATAGTTTAAGAACATAAATCTTGTATAATACAAAAAAAGAAGATCTTGTCATTCTTTTTTTTCTAACAAAAAATTCAACTTTTGGTCCTAATTACTTAGGTTTACAATTTTTTAACAAACTGTCTTTGGCCACTAGAAGCCTGGCTCTTAACATGTTTAAAAAACTATTTATAAATATTTTATTAAGGAGTGCTTCTATAAGTACGAAGAATTTTTGGAGATGGAAAATGCACCCTAACATTGCATATATCTTTGTTTTTTCTCTTTTGACATGTTTTTAACATTTCTATGTATAACTTAAACCAATAAATCTATCTATAATGTAAACCATCTTTGCATAATATAGGTAGACGTAACACTTCATTATATTTTTATCAATAAAGATTTTCAATTCGGACATTCAGAAAATTCGTTAAAGGATTTTACAAAACAAGTTAAGCACCTAAATTTGTAAATTTTTCTGTCATCAGAAACTCTCCAATGAATCATCTTTTGTAAATGCGTCAATTTAAGTAGGTTATAATAAATAAAGTTTTTATATATTTTTAAGAAGAACATGATTGTTAATATGAGTCCATAAAATACGGTATATACAATATCGATGAACGTAGAAGAGATGTTGCAAAGCAGTACCTAATAATTAAAATATACAGCATCTACTAGGCTTGGGTAACTCAGATCTGAACCGGTTCAAAGAGCCGACTCAGACAGAAGATCCGTGTGAGCCGGCTCACGTTTTTATGAGCCGACGGCTCAACGGATCCGCATAACTCAGTGAAACACTTAACACACAGAAGCACTGTCAGCTCAAATGACTCATGCATATGTTTGGCTATGCATTCTATATAGGTATACAACTATACAGTGTACTCACTATGCACTTGGCGGTCCAATACGACAGTGTCTCACTTATTTAATTCACAACTATTTAAAGTATTGTATTGCATATCGTAATATAATTAAGGGATGCTTATTTTTCATGTGTCGAGCTAAATTTCCTGTTGATCCTTTTGAAATTTTGCACACAATGGAACAATATTTACATTTTGCAGTACTTTCGCCTAAATTTTGAAGATTTAGGCGAAAGTACTGCAAAATGTAAATATTGTTCCATTATTATGTAAATATATGGTTCCACACTTCACTATATTTCCGGCTGCTCATTTTTTAAATAATGTATTATTAACAATCACGGATCACAAAAATTATTATGAACGCATATGATACCCAAACAATACTTTAAATTTGTGTGTAAGTATATGGTTGAACTTGAATTAAAATTCAATAAATAATATATTTAGCTATTAGCATGTGATTGCTTAAGCAAATGCGTGTGAATCTGTAAAACCCCGCCTTATAATATGTGAGCCAGTCACTGGCATGATCACAGAACATACTGTTCTGTGGGCATGATATTAGGTGATACGATTGACTTGACTCAACTAACTCAGTTGGCTCAGTGGCTCAGCTGACTCGAATAACATATTCAGAACTCGGCTCTTTTTGAACCGGTTCAGGGAGCCGGCTCACATACGGGATCCAGATGCAAAGATGCAGATCACTAAAAAGACCCGTTTGTGTCATCTCTAGCATCTACCACAGAACGATATAGCATACGATCGTAGATTTTATAAATATTGATAATGAGACCGAGAGAGTGCAGTTGAAAATTTCAAAGAAATTAAATATTATGTCAATTTTTACATTTCAGCACATCTGGAAGTAAGTTGAAATGTTCGGATTATACATCAATCTTAATAAAATTTCGCTTTTTATTCTTTTTTGTAGGGTTCCGTACTTCAAAAGGAAAAAAGAATCCCTTATTTATGATCACTTTGTTGTCCGTCTGTCAAGACTCTTAGTATCTTACCCGTTGACATAGAATCGTGATATTTGGCATGAAGCAATGTCTTATAGCACAAGTAAAGAGAAAAATCCTAAAACCGTAAATTTGTAGTTACATCACAAAAAAAATAATGTGTTTAAAGTTTTAAACCGCAACAACATGCTATACGCATGAACACAGTAACAATTCTAATACAAAACAAGCGTCTGCTATCGGTGCGTTTATACAGCACAATATGAGAACTGTTTTTTTTTTGAGAAACGTGCTCAGCAGCTTAGGCTATATGCACGCGGATAATTATAGGTAAGTGTATATAAATCTATATTCTGTAATTATAAATAAATAAATTAATGTTAATATGAGAAATCTCGCATATAAAACGGCACGACAACTAGACTATTAGATATAGCCACGAGGTACAGTACAGTACAGTAGTCCATCTGATCTCATTGCAACTACACGATTAGTTGGAAAACTGACGGCGACGTTTGTCCGACTCGCACTTGGCAGTTTTTTTAGTGGAATAACTTTTTGTTGTATCTCAAACGCAAACAAAATACGGATAATTTGAATTTGTTAATAATCACAGAACGCTAATGTATAGATAAAACTTTGTTTCCATGAAAAGATATGTGCTGGAAAGTCATACAAAAGGGATTCATTGATAAATAGTAAAAAATAATACCGAAGTGAGTTCAAAAGAAATTAAACATGTTATGTTAAAATGGTTATTATATGATACAATTACAACTCGAGATCAACTAGTTTAAGAACAGTCGAAAAATACTTTGTAGGAACCATTGAACTTTTACAAATGGAATGAGAAACATGCTGCCCAAGATGTAGTCAACATAATATTCTGTTGACTGTGCTCAAGCTGTTGTCAACAGTTTGAACACTCAGGTTTCCATAGGTCTCGATTATACGCCGACCCAAGTACTTGAACATATAAATTTAATTAAGAGTACCTATTCGTCCCTGCAAACACCCCCTGCACCCCTCATCACAAATCTTTTCTCCTCGCCTAAAAACGGTTCGCGCTCTCCCGACGCTGTTTTTAAAGCTAGAGGGTTTTGGTAAACGCCAAATGAAAGTCAAAGAATCAGACTACAGATCCTTCAGGCGAATTTTTTGAAAAAAAATCCTGAAAAAACTTACAACCTCTTGAAAAAAATAATAAGTCACGTAATATTTCACACGTAGGCGAAACTGTTTTTCAAAAAATTCGCCTGAAGGATCTGTAGTCTGATTCTTTGTCTTTCATTTGGCGTTTACCAGAACCCTCTAGCTATAAAAATAGCGTCGGGAGAGCGCGAACCGTTTTTAGACGAAGGGAAAAGATTTGAGAAGAAGGGTGCAGGGGGTATTTGCAGGGACGAATACTCTTAAATATGAATTTTCATAGTTTTGAGCGATAGTGTACCTACAATCTACATGCATTTCATTGCAACTATATAATTGTATTAATTGACGGACAAAATATAATCAAAGTATTCCGAATCTTTCGGAATTGAGACGCCGAATGAGTTGATGTGAATGGCAGACTAAATAAATGGAATAATATAACGTTACTAAAAGTACAGTGTTAACTCTATATAGCGACACTCAACGGACTGTGCCCTTTGTGGCGTTATTGAGAGTTACCGTTAAACGGACAGAAGAAATAATCCATTAAAATTTTTTTACTATAATATGAATATTTACTCATAATATATAAAATTTACAACTGACCAACAAACAGCTGAGCTAAACATATGAATGATAATCCCAACAAACAAAAGAACGAATTTCTTAGAATCTTCAGTACGCATGATGCCGACAACAAAGCAACAAAATAACAAACAATTACTGTTTATTGCTTAATGATGACGTATTGTTGTCGCTATTTAGAGTGGGTGTGTCATTATTTAGAGTGTATCATTGTATGAGCAACAAGGTAAACCAACTAGAGTTTACTAATTTCGACGTTTTAAGGAGTTTGTCGTTATATTAAGTGACGTTCAATGGAGTTTACACTGTATACCATTATTACACAAAAAACAACGCTTAGCACGCTTATCACGTATGCGAATGCGCCGATTTTCCCCAAAAATAATAGGACTCTTCGTGTTTGCATATTGAACATTCTCTCAAAATTTTATTGCGATCCGCTTTACCGTTTGACCTGTATTAAACCGGTCGGGTCGCAATTCTCTTTCGTCTGCTAGCCTCTATGTACTTAATACAGGTCAAACGGCTGAGCGAATCGCAATCATATTTTGGTAAGATGTAAATATGAAAGGCCTTATTGTTTTTGGGGAATATTACGCATGCGCAGAAGAGATATGCACTAGAACTTTGTTTTTCCTGTTATAATGGTATATTTTTCATATCGGTTTATTATTCTATTTATTTTTTCAAGAAATTTTTGTAAAAAAAATTTCTTCTTAACTTTATATAGTTTCCGAAATATTTAAGAAATGGGAAAAAAATCAGCTGTTGTTTTATTCTGAAGATTTGTATCGTGCTCAGTGTTCACAGATAAAAAGGTTAACCGACTTACAGACAAAAATATATTTTATGGATTCGGAGGACTTCAAAACGAAAATATGTATTTTGAAAAGTAATTTTTAACCTAAATTAGTACCATTCAGTTGGAATAGTAATTGTCCTAGAAAAACTTACAACTTAAAAAAATATAAATTACGAAATCTTTCACAAACCTACTGAAAATTCTTTTCCTGTAGTGTGATTGTTGCACCTTCATTTAGCGTTTACTGAAAGCCGTTTGCTTTAAAAATAGCATCAGAAGTGTAACCATTCTTAGGCAAGGTGAAAGGATTTGGGATGAATAGAACAGGGAGAAATTTTCTGTATTTAAATTGTATCATAACATTAAATTTTGACATACTAGGTAATTTATAAGTAGGAGAATTTTAATCCTGTGTCGGTTTTACATGCTTTTTGCGCCAGTTCCTACAAA
This sequence comes from Xanthostigma xanthostigma, assembly GCA_963575645.1. Classification (NCBI taxonomy): domain Eukaryota; kingdom Metazoa; phylum Arthropoda; class Insecta; order Raphidioptera; family Raphidiidae; genus Xanthostigma; species Xanthostigma xanthostigma. The sequence continues at coordinate 21,951,224 of OY754465.1, forward strand.
TATGAAACCGTCTTGTTGCTATTCTATTTGTAAAAGTTCCATGGTCGGGAATCGGGACGTCCACAAACACTACACTATGGCTGGTTGTTTAATATAAACAGGATACAGGAGTATAGAATGGAGACACAACCAACATATGGTGCGGCTTGGCGTGGCGGCAGTTGAGCGAATACCTACTAATTAATTATTTTATACACCATCCAAGGTACTGAGATGAGAGAATGAGATGTTGTTTTAATCGTGCGTCGTCGTCTTTTATAACATAATAAACAGTCAAATGCTCGTTTATTATCTACCAGCTTGAAAATAAATGTTAAAACAGTTGGGATTGTTCTCATACCACGGTTGTTCCAACAAATCAGTATAAAATAGATGACTTCTTGATATAACGAATGACAGTTTTCTTTTTATTTCATACAAGCGTTTTTTGATTAATATTTTTTAAGACTGTATTTCAAAATTCGTGGCACAAAAATTGCAATATTGTTACAAAGATACCGAATAAAAACGAACAGATTAAAATTATACAATATACTACGTGTTTCGAAAAATCGATCAAGTTTTATAAAACACTAACGGCTCGGTCCGGCTTCGCCCGGATTTTCCTATTAAATATAAGCATATTATACTGCAGCGGACTTTAAATAATTAATTTCGTTGACTAATTTTCGGAACTGTTTTATTAATTTCCATGCTTAATAAATACTGTAACAAAACTGTTCTTGTTCGTAGTGGAAAATATTTATTTAAAATAGGGAAACGTTAACAAAACAAATAAACAAACAAACTAAAAGCACTTCTCTATAACGTTACAGAATCAAAACAACAAATTCTAACCAATAAAATAAAAGAATAAGTAATAAAGAATACAAAGTCACTATTTATGTACACGAAATATTTACAACACAGGAACACACCAAAATTTATTTAGCACCTTATTTACACAGTTCATTTATCTAATTATCTGAGCAGTTACCTCAGTAGTGTTCACGGTACTGACCGTCAATTTATGTCACAACTATTTGTCCATTGTTACCTCGATGGAGCATAATGTATGACTGTCTGTCTACTGAGCTGTCGCGGTAGCATATATATGCGCTGGATAGTTCTTTCTTTTTCTTGCATTCATTGTTGTCTGGAATTTGGCAACAAAGCCTTTTTTACCTACGCGTATTATTATAGTTTGAACAACCAAGCCGTTTGTTGTTCCACAACAATCCGTGTGTCATTGTTAGAATAACGAGCCTATTGTTGTCTCACGAAATTCTTTGTCGTCTCTGTTACAACACTTTCAAAGTTTAATAAAACATATTTCATCTATTGTAATTCTAATTTCGTTTGATATTCGAGGTCATTTTTTGGTTCCTTTATTTTCCCGTCAATTAGAAATATTGTTCGTGTCAAAAATTTATATTATGCTAACCATAAAGTGAGTAAAAGTATTTCAAAATCTAAATAAAAATACTTTTCTATAGTATTTGTATTTCAAGTACTTACTTTTTAATGAAAGTATTTACATATTATTTGCATTTTAATATTTAAAATCAAGTGTTTTTGCAAGTATATACCCGCTTCAAATATTTAGATTTTTCTCTTTCTCTAAAGAGATCCTCTTAAACTTCGCGCTCACGTTGGCTTCAAGCAACGGCCGTAAAGCGCTTCTAATCACCTTCCAAATATAGTGCACTGTGGTGCCTAGAATGGCCTAGAATATAGCCAAATTACTTGAGAATTTTTTTATAAATATAAAAGTATTATTTTGTATTTGTATTTCAAATACTCTATTCAGCAGAGCATTTGTATTTGTATTTAAATATTCAATGAAACAAGAGTATTTGTCAAAAACCTTATTAAGTCTGATACTAACTCAATGTTGGAAGTTAAGATTTAGAAAATTACTTTAAGATGCAATTTTAAGCACTTTTCGATGCTTTTAAGCATTTTTGAAAACGAAAGTGCTTGTTTCTTGAATAAATCGAACACTTATGAACGTGCTCGATGCTTCAAGCACATATAGGTTCGATGCTCTGCCCAGCTTTGGTGGATATAATACTGGTTAATTTATTATTGATGCAGATACTTATGACCTCAGCTGTCGAGCGTCTAAAATTTATAATCTCATCATCTCTCTCGCTCACAATAATACTTACTGATGTCAAAACTTGAACAGGGATTAACATGGCCTATGCTACGTAATAAACTAAAAAGAATTATTTTTCAAACACCTATTAAAAATCTCATATCTAAATCATAGATCACCATTTCCGGAGCAAAATATGCTGCTGCCACTTAAATTATTCCGCTGAATAAACACAATTGTGGCATTTATACGAAATGGTTCTTAATGACGATGATAAATAAATAAGTGATAATATAGTAGACGCTGTCTATATGTATATCACTTCAGATTTCAAAGGTTTGTGGTCACCCGAAAACAGATAGTCCGGGAGGTGGTGTCAAAATTTATCAGTGATTTATCTCCGACTCAAATGTAATTGATTGAAGAGTTTAACCATTACTCTGTTCGAAATCGAAAGTCAGTCAGCGCGACCGCGGTGGGTGTGGGCGTGGGAGGCTGTGAAACTCGTCGGAAAAACTATGAAAAAAAGTGATAAATCTGCTGATGAAAATTTGTTAGATTGTAAATAATTGATGATTAAACGTAAAAATACTCGTCAGTCACTTTCCCGACGGGGAAAACATCGTCAGTCAGAGGTTTGAAGCCTTCAAAAGAATATCAATTGCTTAGTATTTGAATTTAAACTCGATATTTTCAGAACGAATAGTAGGAACTGAAACATTCTATTCCTACTATTCGTTCCGAAAGTGACTGACGAGTATTTTCACGTTTAATCATCAATTATTTACAATCTAACAAATTTTCATCAGCAGATTTATCACTTTTTTTCATAGTTTTTCCGACGAGTTTCACAGCCTCCCACGCCCACACCCACCGCGGTCGCGCTGACTGACTTTCGATTTCGAACAGAGTAATGGTTAAACTCTTCAATCAATTACATTTGAGTCGAAGATAAATCACTGATAAATTTTGACACCACCCCCGGACTAAGATGGTCACTGAACAGAAAGAAGAGAAGAGTTTTGTGACGTAAAAACAGCTGAATAAAATAAATTGAAACAAGGGCTATATCTAAGGTAATAAGAGTAAACTTGGGCATCCCTATTAATCACAGAGCAATTATGCCTTAAACGGTCTAAATGCAAATCTGGGAATTGTTAGACATATTAAACTTTAATAATGGGAAATAAAAGGGAAGATTTTATAGATTATTGCAATTAATTCCAGATCTCAGATGGAACAGGTACCCTTCCCGCAATTTTGTATTATTAGGTCGAGTTCTTCGGACAAAAAAAAACATCGTTTGTCCCAAACTTTTTTTTGTTCAAGCTACAGATCACCGAGTACGCGGGATAAAATTTTGCGTGGTTCTCAATCATACAGCGTAGTGGTGTTTCATTAATCTCGAATATAAATGCAAATTCCAGTTTGCAAACAACAAACTATTTTTAAGAGTGTTTTCAAGGTCAAGTAAAAGAGTATCATTCCTTGACCTGTTTTATTTAAGGGAATGAGGATAACTCTGAAAATTTTACCCCGTGTACTCGGTGATCTGTAGCTTGAACAAAAAAAAGTTTGGAATAAAAGATATTTATTTTTTCCTGAAGGACTCGAACCAATAAAAAACAATTGCGGTTGCCATTTAAAATTTTGGATTTATCTCCTGCCCTCCCACGGGGGCACCCCCTTGGGAGGAATTTTTGTGACCGAAAAATACATTAAAACGAATTGAGCAGCTTTAATTTGCAACATTTTCAAAAAAAACTTGATCTCTGAGATATTCAGGCGTTGCGGGACATTTTTAACATTCTGTATAATATATTAGTTACAATTTGGAAAGTGAGCCCATTTCAAAACTAAGACATAATATATGATAGGTGTATTATACAGGCGTAAACGTCAAAATGACAAAATATTTTGGATGGTTCAGTATACGAAGTGAATTAAGTCACGCTTGTTACATCGCCCAAGGTCAACATAACCTTCGTCACTTGCGTTGTATGTGCGTGAACAAGGATATGTGCTTAAAATTCCATAATGGCCTACAACACGTCTGGTGCGATGAAAAAAAAATTAACCCAGTTATTATTTGCATAGACATGCAACTGAACGTCATGATGCGTACGACACAAGACTGCTTCAACAAAAATGTATAGAAAGTAAAAGCAACAATTAGGTAAAAGACTCTACAATCTCAAAAGTGAATCTTCATCTATAATAAAACTAGCATCTGATATTTTTGTGTAATTCGCCAAGACCGGCCAATATTGTCAGATTATCAAAAGTTTAGTAGAATTTGAAAACTTCAGGTAAAGGAAATAAAAGAGCTTTTACTACGACGGGCAGTTGAGCAAAGAGAATATCAAAGTGGCTTTAGGCGAGCTAATCAAGAAAAAAGTCGTAAAAGGGAAAAACCATTCTTATGTGATCGTGAGCGTGTCAATGTGCAATAACCACAAATTATTGTGCTAGAGCATACGATAGCTGTCCTATACTGTACGCAAGTGTGAGCGAAGTTATGTCTGAAAATGCTGTGGAGTTTATCTAAATCTGGAAGAAAATTAAAACTGCGATAAAGAAAACAACTAATTATCATCTAGAACCGGCATTACGTCCGCAAAGCTAGGCTTTGACATTTCAACAACATGTTTTAAGTAATATCTTAAGTACATTTGTTGCATTGCATTTATTAATAATAAAAATCATAACAGCATGGATTAGTAAGTTTGAGAAACAACAGAGAGATTTCGATGCATGACGATGACAAAATGTTTGACGGTATTAAAAACAAAAGTTGTTTAATTATCCTGTTCACAAGTTATAGAAAGGTAAAACTTGTGCATACCAACGCAAAGATGAAAGTTGTCGGTAGAATTTATTCAAATGAACTTGGAAGTAAAACTAGGTGTCACATACCACGGATAAATTATATTTATATAGGTGTATACCAACAACGAATAGCTTTAAAGCTTATATTATTACAATAGTTAATGTAAAATAAATACATAATACGACATGTTTTTTATTATGATTTTTTAATTTACTTTGGGGTCCAGTTCGATAACACTATGCACCCAAATTTTGAAATTTTTTTTTTTAAGTCATAGAAAACGCTAAATTTTAACGTTCAAAAAAAAAACTGCGGATTATTCACAAATTTCCTCAAAAATACGTGAAAAAAATGGAACTACTTTTCGTCTTTCACTGTCATTTTTTGAATCTAACCAATCAAAAATCACAAATACACGTCATAGCAACTGGTGTAGAATTATTGTATAACTATCTCACTTTGTATGCAGCTTTCGATTGAAGCAGGGTCGTATTTAGATATTTATAATATTTGTTATGCTATATTTGTTTAACTTTTCATACAATTAACTATCTAATTCGCATACCCCGTTATCGTTCACCCCGGAATTGTTTTTTTTTTAAACTCAACATTTGCCCCTTCCCGTTTCACTGCGAGGCAATTCGCATACCCCTTTATCGTTCACTCCAGAATTACAATTCGCATACCCGTTTATCGTTCACCCCGGAATTGTTTTTTTAAAAACTCCACATTTGCCCCTTCCCGTTTCACTGCGAGACAATTCGCATATCCCTTTATCAAAAAAAGCGGTGGTTTTCAATCTTCATGAAAATGTGAGTTTTAAGTTGGTCTTTATAAATTAAAATTTCCAAATATGACTCTGCCCTGAACGTTCAATTGTATGTCATTCCAACCAATTGATATTTCTATCTTTGTTTATCATAGATACAGGTATATATAAATTTCTCTTTTCTTATCACTATATGAGACAAGATAGCGATCGTTATAGTAAATAATATACTCTAAATCAACTTACTATACCATATTTAATTTTTTTTAATTAATTTATAAAAATTAATTTTCCGCACTTAAAACGACCAATAACGCTGTTATATGTTATATAAAACAATAATTGTGAATTTCCAGTGGATATTTTACATAGCAAGTTATCGTACTCTTACCTTTACTTTGTAACTTATATGACGACTTTTGTTAACGTAATATATAGGGGCACGTTTTATGTGACACTTCATACTAGCGGTCCGTCCCGGTTTCACCCGGGTGCAAAAGAACGGATGTCGAGGTGGGAACATGGATTAGAGTACGATAACTCGATCTGTAAAATATCCATTGGAAAGACGCAATTATTATTTTAAATAACATATAACAGTATTATATTAGCCGTTTTAAATGCAGAAAATTGATTTTTATAATTTTTTTTTGCGCAGGGAAAAGGGCAAGGCGTTTGGAGGGAGTTCTTTAAAAAACAATAACGTGGTCGTGTCGATGCGATGGCTTTTTTTGCACAGTGAAAAGGAGAGGGCGTCTGGGGGGAGTTCTTTGAAAAACAATTACGAGGTCGTGTCGTTTTTTTAGTGCAGTGAAAAGGGGAGGGCTTTGGTGGGAACTCTTTAAAAAACAATTACGGGGTCGTGTATACAAAGAAAGATAGTAATACAGTAATTCTACACCAGTTGTTATGACCTGTATATGTGATTTCTGATTGATTATATTAAAAAAAATGACTGCAGTGAAAGACAAAAAGTTTTTACGTTTTTTTGGGAAAATTTGTGAATAATCCACAGAGTTTCTTTATGGAACTTCAAAATTGAGCATTTTCTATGACTTAAAAAAAGGCAAAATTTGGGCACATCGAGTTATCGTACTGGAACAGGGAACATGAGTACGCACATTCATCTTAGTTTACCGAGATGTGTCCAAATTTCATGATGATCGAAGTTGCCGTTCAAAAGTTTTTGTCGGACAGAGAAATTTTGATTTTGAGTTTTATGTACGAGTATGTAGACTAGCAGCCCGTCCCGGTTTCACCCGGATGCAAAACTGTCCTGAAATTATTATATTCCCATCTACACAGCAGAACTATCAAAGTGCATTGTTTTGATGTAACTCTAAAGATTTGGTCAGCGTTAGCCATGTAAGAAAACATCGTCAACCATTTTGTACAAACCATTTACACAAAAACCTTCCTCGTTTCTCGCTCTTTCTATTAGTGGAAACCGTATGAAAACTCGTTCGATAGTTTTTGAGAGACAGACGCGGCGGAGGAACTTTGTTTTGTATATATAGAGACAGGTCAGCAGCAAACAAAATGTATTTATCAACAGAAGTGACAAGTTTGATATAACTATTTATTTGAAAGATTATGCCATCCGAACCATCTTGAGTTTCATCAAAATCAACTCTGCCATTTTTGAGTCATACTGACAGAAACAAAAAGCCAGAGAATCAAAAATTCCGAAAACGCATTTTGCTGTCAGAGTGTTATACAAAAATTCCCATAAACCCAAGAAAACTCAGAAGAATGCGAAATTACAGATCTCACTCATTTTTTTATTAAACTCTGATTAAAAACCGAGTTAGTTTGAACATACTGTTCATACAACACTTTTGGTTACGGTTCAGTTGAACAGTGGAGTAAAAAACAGCTTCGTCTGCGTTGTGCCGTATTTACACAATTATTTTTCTTTACCTTAAAACTCACCGTAGAGGAAATTCATTAGTGTTTATTTTAACGCTGCATTAAAATCCTCAAGGAATTTAATTTTCGTTTTTTTACTTCCACGTTTCGTACCGTCGTAAGTAAGAATGTTTGATGATAGGGTCAAAAACGCGTGTCCGAGACACAATCAAATTGTGATTATTGATAGATAAATTATAGTTGACTATCCTTAACGACCTATTAGTCCAGTCAAAATGAACATCTCAATTTACTATAATTCGCAGAGCTGAAAATTGGTACAGGTCTTAAGTATACTATTACAAATAAAATATCAAAAGTCCCCACCGATCCTACATTTGCTTCAAAATTTATTCAAGGTCAAAGGTCAAAAGTACCGGTTTTTTGCACTTTTCTCGTAAACGGTAAATGTCGTCGCAAAATAGGCCAGACAAAAGTTGTAGATCATGCAATTTTCTACAAAAACTGTTCTTTAACTTTTTTCTTACGAATCACTTTTCCCGAGATATGGGACCAAAATATTTATGTAGGTACGTACTGAACGTATTTACCAAAATTAACGTTGTATATTAATATGTATGAAATCACCATTTCAAAAGAATGGTGAGATTCGTAGGAAAAAAAGTATAAGATCAATTACCAATAATATCTAAATCATAAGTTCATGATCTTATTAATTTTCTTAAAACCTTATAACTGACCCGGAAAAAGTCTGAAAATTGTTTGTTAGCTTACAGCTATTCATTAATGTCACCATCCTACACAATGCTAAATTGTCTTGCGGACGTGCCAAAAGTTGATGTTTTGGCCTATTACGCTTGAAACTTTAAAATTAACTTTACTTTATAGATAATTGTCATTGACCATATTATGAATAAATTTATAAAAGAGTAGTATTACAGCATGATTACCTACATCTATTTTCCAATGTGTCCACATAAAACATTTTAAGTAAATCTTTACATGGCATCATTGTCGGATTAATATGAGAAACACTAAAAAAAAAAACATATCGCAAAAACTAACTTTGTATCACTTCAATACGTTTGATATAATTATGGTGATATGGACTTCTAACAAAACTATAGTATAAAATTATCGACCAATTTTTCAGACAAATATATTAACAAAAAATCTGAAGAAGATCCAAATCCGGACCGAAACGTTAATGTATTTTTTTTTGTTAACGTGCGCAGCAGCTTAGGCTATATGCACGAGATAAAAGGTAAGTATATACAATATAATACTAATTGTAAACTGCTTAGGTCTAGGTAAATTAAGCGTAGGTTAGGAATATTCGAGTATCACTTACGTTAATGTATTGAATTTATATATTTTTTGTTAATATATTTGTCTGAAAAATTGGTCGATAATTTTATTTATTGAAAAACATATAAATTCACCAAAACCAATTTGTTTGCACGACCACGAGATTCCGTATCTACTCCGCGTATTAAAAGTTTAAAAAATGGATCCATTTAACGAAACTGGGTTCTTAATGTGAATAAATGAATGTGTGTTATGTAAATATCATGACTTTAGCAACATATACGTCGCGTCGGGGAGACTTGATACTACGGCCACTGTACTTGTTTCTTTGTTTCTCTTAAATTCTTCCAGATCATACATATGCGTCACGCAGAATATCATAATAGGCTAATATATTTGTGCATGAATGGCATATATTTTTATTAAGAAAATATCAATGAATTTTTTGGTGTAAACCGAGAAAATGTTCATCCGAGGGTAACGCGTCATATCAAACCTTGCTAGTATTATTACGCATCCAAGTTGAACTTGCATTTCGGTCCTAAATCCATAGGCAATGGATGTGTCAACCAATAAAGATTTAAAACGTTTATTGGCCGATTTCTTCTCAATTTGAGCCCAAGATAATCTCTTCTCAAAACAGTAAAACAAAACAGAAAAAATAAAATATTTATAATTACCTACATGTAAGAAATAACAAAAGCTTTTCTATCGGTAAGTATCGTTTCGGCCTTTTTGGTAGGATTCGCAAAAAGTAAAATAATTATTGTTAAACAAAAAATTAATGTGTGAAAGCTAGATCTGTATCTGCAGTAGGTAATAGATATTTTAGAAATACAATATTATCCATAAACATACATATATTAGTATCGTTAAATCTATGCTTCGTTTGGAATTAAAAAAATTGTTCTTGGATCGCTTTGTCAACTAATGAAATAATAATTGTAGTAAATCAGTTGCCCTAATTTTATTTTTAAATAGGTACATATTATTTGTCAATCTAATAATAATAATCTCCTCAGTATGAAAAGGGGTCTGAACTGTTTGGAAAAGATTTCTTTAATAATGAGCATTTTTAACATTTTCCAGCTGCTCTTAAAGAAAATATCATTTTTCAATTTGTTTTTTATTATATATATAACCAACGCGAATTTGGGAGTTTCCACTTGTGTACAATATTTTTTTTTCTAAATAACATTTTAACTTTACAATTATGGTACAACAATTAACATGTTTTGTCATAATATAAAAAGATGTAGATATTTTTACATAACAAATTGAGCCAAATACCGAATAATGTAATTAATAAATCGTTACCTAATAGCAAAAGGTCGGTTGAGAAACATTTTTAAAAAAAGAAGCTTTAGTAATGTGTTCTTTTTATTTAATTTCATGGTGCACAATAAAAGTTTAGATTTAAATATAATTCACCACCTTTCAGCTAGCCTGAGATCCTGATAATGAAAATATTTTCTTTGAAACCTTGACCATGAAACATCGTTAAAGCTTTTTTTTAAATTATTCCTCAACCAAACTTTCCTTCATATTCTATTGGAACAAAAATAAATAGGGGTAATTAATAAAGTTTGTTTAATTGAATGGTAAATAAAGGATACTTTTATTGTTCTTTTAGTATAAATATACATCTCTATATATAAAATTCCCGTGTCACAATTTTGACTGCACTAATCTCCGAAACCACTGAACCGATTTTGACGAAATTTTGTAAATGTGTCTTGCTTGGTGCAACTTACGCTATAGGATAGTTACAAAATTACGGTACTATCTCAAAAAATCTGTTTTGGTAAAATGTAACATCTGATAGAATTCACTCAAAGCTATTAATTCGAAAGCAAACAGAAAAAACTGTTTTAGTACCAAGTAGTTACTTGGTCCAAAGCTATTAGTTCAGAAGCAAATCCAGTAGAATTTGTTCAAAGCTATTAGTTCAGACGCCGGGCCGCAACGAAATACATTTTGCAGAATTATATATCTTTCACACCCGGATGAAACCGGGACGGACCGTTATAATTACATAATATACCTATATATTTAAATGCAATCAAGTTGTGTGCTTCATTTAAAAGAAACATGCTACTAATTTAAGTGCAATTCCATGCCATTATTTTTCAAACCCAAATCGGAGTAATGGACGCATCCTTAATCTATTTAATAAATAAACGTCACATGTCAGGATTGTTTGCAACCCTTAAACAATATTAATATTTCACTAATGAAGGTCACGACTGTTGACACGGACCGATTTGCAAGTTGTTTGCAGATTTGTGTTTGCCGGAGGACGAGGGAAACTAAAATCAACTTGAGCGTGTGTTACATTTAACACGTGGCGGTAGCGGCACACACGGTGCATTAAAATTTAACAGGTAGTGACAAACGTGCTTCGTGCAGCATATGACTCCACTGCGTGTGAATAGCGATGGAACACGAATGTGTAAGAGATAGCACTAGAACACAGTCTGGCCAACGGCAAACTGACAGAAAGACCGTATACGCAGGGGCTATATGATATTCTATAAAGCTACCTATATACGTGCTAATCTACTCGACCGATGTCCACATTAGAGATGAGACAAACGGGTCTTTTTAGTGATCTGCATCTTTGCATCTGGATCCCGTATGTGAGCCGGCTCCCTGAACCGGTTCAAAAAGAGCCGAGTTCTGAATATGTTATTCGAGTCAACTGAGCCACTGAGTTAGTTGAGTCAAGTCAATCATATCACCTAATATTATGCCAGTGACTGACTCACATATTATAAGGCGGGGTTTTACAGGTTGCTACTTGCTATGTTATAGAAAGCATATTGCAATATGCAATACAATACCTTAAATAGTTGTGACTTAAGTAAAACACTGTAATATTGTACCGCCTAGTGCATAATGAGTACACTGTATAGTTGTATAATGTATACCTATAGAATGCATAGCCAAACATATGCATGAGTCATTTGAGCTGCCAGATACTTCTGTGTTTCTGTGTGTTTCACTGAGTTATGCGGATCCGTTGAAAGTGACCCGGATCTCACGGATCTTTTGTCGGAGTCAGCTCTTTGAACCGGTTCAGATGTGAGTTACCCAACCCTACCGTTTGCTAGCTGCTTGGAACAAACTTTATATTAAAGATAGATGTTACTAATCTTGGAACAAATTCATTTGTTAGGAAATTTACATTCAATTCGCCAAGCAAAATAACAGATAGAAAAGTTAATTAAAGAATAAATATATGTACACTGCATTATACTCCTTGCTCTTTTTGTTGAAAATTTTGACGTTCACCCAAAAATCCGACCAATGGCGTTAGTGTAAACGTACAGTTTCACAAAATTATAACGTTTTATCCTAACCCAATTTCACACAAAACTTCCACCAACTTTAATGTTTTACAACTATACATTTCACAAAAGGTTAATAAACAACACACAAATAAATTCATTATTATTTTATCAGACGAATAAATATTTATACCCTGGGAGTAAGACAAAATAGATTTATACCTGTAGTAAACATATTTTTTTTTGGTGAATTGAATTATCGCTATTTATTCGGAGAAATAGCTACCTGAAGAACAAGTGAATCAAATAAATAATTACTTAGTTCGGTGAATATGGCCATAAGTCAAAAAAAGAAAAGAAAAACTAGGGACATAGATGTTTTAAAGAAAACATAATTTTATTAATAGCAGGCTGACAGACGGAATATGCATGCAGGGGCTGCACGATATTCTATAAAAATATATGTTCATGTGCTAGTCCACTCGACCGAACCAGTAAAGAATCAGGAAATATAAATTTGTAAACATGGTCTGGTCTAACAAGCGAACCGTAATATAGGTAAGAGTTATGCGGCATTCTATAAAGCCACGTGCACACGGAATAATTTACTCGACTAAGACAATCAATATGCAAGTGTATAATAAATGGTATAAAAACATAATTTGATGAGCTATCAAATAGATAATGTAGATAAGGATTGTGTAATGTGTTACATTCTAAAGAGCCGTATGCTGATGTGTTTCATTACAAATAGTTGCAATTAACAGAAAATACAAAAAAAAAAATATGTTCTACAACAAAATCTGTTTTGTCACTTTATAGTGTTGTTAGTTTTTTGTCACATTATAACAAAAACAACACTAAAGCTAAAGTGAGACATAAATTTAAAAGTGCTGTTTTTTTAACAATAACCATACAGATTAGCGCTATTAGGCTCAGAGCTTAAAGTTTGTTTTTTTAATACCAACACCAATGGCTTCAGACGCATACTTTCATGTACCAGCACTAATTCCTATCCCTATTGCAATCTCATACGCTTACACAGACAAATTATTTAAAGCGCAAAATTCATTTAGCAAATCATAAATTTCAAAGCACCCCGATTGTAGAACATAGCAAATGCTAAAAGGAGATACCAAACCTTTTCCGATTAGATGCTTATGCAGTTCGTCGCAATTATTTTTTACACGCAAAGAAAATGTGATTAAGATCACCAATCGAGCTATTATCGCATTCGCAAACCGGACTTTCCCGAACACCAATACGAAACAGTTGTGAAGGGTAAGTGAGCTTAGAGTTAAATTGTATGATATTTAATAAAGTCATGTACATACGGGTGGGCTCATTCGACCGACAAATATATCATAAACGGGGAACATAAATTTGGCGTAATAATATAATACACAAAATTATGCATGGTCAAAGAAACTAAGATGTGTGCAGCTTATTACTAACTCTTCTGATGCAAGGCTCTAACAAAGCCAATCGTAGCAAGACGCGATGTCATAAAATACTGAGGGTACAGTTCAGTTTAGGGAGCACCCCCGAATTTTTTTTGTGTGTTTACTTCGATTAGTGATGAAAATTTTTGGCGCAAATACATTTTTTATGGAGAGTTAACTTCGATTAACGCACGAAACTGTCCATTGCTATACTATAGGACAGTTGAAGAAAGGATATCCCTTTGAAATATACTTTTTTTCAAGAAAAAAAAACTGTACATCGCATAGACACCCCCATTATCATTTTTTAGAAGACTCTTCCCTTCCCCCTCCCTTTTTTACTGCGCAAAAAAACGTCATCGCATCAAAACCAAACCATTAATCGAAACTGTAGCCAATACTGCTTCCAAAAATTAAAATGAACATGCGTGTATAAAATTGCCGCGTCGCGTCGCAACGTGAGAATTGGCTTTAAGAGTTAAGCTTCATCACAGATTCATAATACATCATGTAAACGTGGTTTAAAAACTTTAAATTAAACATATCGCTCGGTCGAGTGGAGCTACAAATTTGAATACTGCTTAACCTCCAATGATGTGGCGCTGTAAGTGCGGCAGGCAGGTGAAGGTTACGCGAACCCTCGTCTTAAGGGAGCCGGTGCCACTGTTCGTGAACGGGCACGCACGAGAACAAGCCGTCAGCCCGTAATGTTCGCAACCCGCACTACTTATGTCCCTTTCTACTTCCGCCATAGCTCCCTCATATAGCTGTTTGCCAGTAATTCAATCGAAACTTTGGGTTTTAAATTGTATTCACCGAAAATAAACACTGCCTTTTTGGGCGACTTGAAACAAAACAGTATATTTCGTAAAAAGCGTCAAGAATTTTAGACAGAAGCCGTTAAAATGATATCTGCGACACCTACCAACAACTTTTGGATAGAAAAATTATTAAGTTATTTTTTTAGTCACTGATTTACACTCCGCAGAAGTTGAAACCACATTCTGCTAATAAAAATAGAATTACATACTTAAATGCAAAGAATCAGAAAAATCGACCTTCCGTACTTTTTAAGCTATACCTCAAATAAACGGCAGTTGAAATACTAAACAAAATTAATTGTGCTATTTTCACATTGCTTTCGAAGAAAAAATAATTTTGTAGAAAATTTTATAAACGGTCAATACTCTATAGTTTGCGGTTATTTGAGAGCAAACAATTCATATTTATAAAATCACGAAATTAAGAATTACACAATGCATATCGCACCTATCAAAGATATGAGTCCTTAAACTAAAAATAAATAAGTACCTATAAAAAGACATAAATTTCAAAGAGTTAAATTTCAAAGAAAATCGATAAACACAATATGTAGGTCAAAGTTCAAGGTTCATTTATAGGTCGAATTTTGTTAGTGTACGCATCATTAATTCATTCAACCTACTTTGTTTCAAGGGTAGTTAATTAATCTACCTCCAATTTAAACTTTAAATTTTTATATTGTGATGTATATTTTGTTTTATTTTTTTTATTCCAACACAACATTTTCTCATGAATAAGTTATAATCTGTATCTAAATATCAAAAATCGGTTCAGTGCAAGCTATACTTGTCTATCAGCTCTCCCAGATTTGGTTCTGCAGTTATAAATTGTTTATAACAATAGAGTATATATTGTATGTAACTTATATTTAGTTCAAATATTATTTTTTGTAATCTTTATTGCAATTGATTAAACTCTAAATAGTTTTTTCGTTTTAATTTTTTGCTGAATAATAAATATTAATTAAACAAAAATACAGTAAATACGTGCGATATATAAAATATCGAAACGCATTGCTATTGATTAGACCGTAGTGTGACGTCAAAAACCATGTAAACATAACTATACGTATGGTTGCCATAGAATAATTGTCTCTTTTTCAATACAATTTTATTTAAACAAAATTGTTGACATGGCCTATGACGTCACAGAAACTCCGCGCCAAATGGCAGTTTGAATAATCAAAATATCTTACCCAAAAAGAATATTTATTTTTTAATTCAATAAGATACTTTAATGAATGATTTCATGTGTTTGATAACTTTTAAATAAATATAATTATCGATCAATTTTTCAGACAATATATATATTGACAAAAATTATCAATAGATTTACGTTTCGGTCCGGATTTATTATAATTTTTTAATTAACAATCTGATATAAAAAACTCAATTGAATTCTATGTATTAGAAGTTAATTAATAATTAATTTTTACATTTTTAGCTCAATTCCGGACCGAAACGTAAATCTATTGAATTATACCTTTAAAAGTTTTGTGAATATATTGTCTAAAAAATTGGTTGACAATTTTATTTATTTGAAGATTATCAGACGTTAATCAAAGATTTGATACCTTTTAATATGAAAATAACTGATTTTAAATATTTTCAAAAATTGTGCATATACCTTATTTAATCCTGATATTTTTTTTGTTCTTTTTAGGCTTCCAATTTTTTTAGTAAAAAAATAATTAATTCAATAAACAGCAAAAAAAGAAATTAAAACATACATCATATAGATAAAATATTTCTAAATGCACTGGACTAATATATTATGATGTATACTTTATTTTTTTTTTGCTCATATGTTGAATTTGTGTTTCGGTAATCTTTCTTGAATAAATTGAAAAAAATATAAAACAAATCTGTTTACAACAAATTAAATCAGACTAATTGATGTGAAATTGATGGAAAGCTCATTAATAGTAATGATACTCATTTGATAAACACGTTGTTATTTCAGAATATCGCAACAAAATAAACCGTGGAAACTATTTACTGAAAACGTGTTTCGTAATTTTGTACTAATACAAAACATATAGTGAAAATCTTATGATTTCTGATTAAGCAGAAATTCTGGTCTGAGTTTTTTATAAATTTAAACGTTTTAAGTGCATGTCTCTCTGTAATCGGATTGAATTTGCTCAAGTTTTACGTGTCAAAATGTCTGTTAGATTTTAGTACAATTAAAAACTGCATTGAGAAGTACAATTTAAATTTTGAAACACTCCTGTATTTTCTGGCCCAAAAAAATTATCCAGCTCCCAAATACAACCCTTGAAATGGTGCAATTGCGTTAAATATGTTTCGTGCGGTAATAGCTTCCAATGTATGTATCAAATTTCAATTAAATCGATTGTCATTTAAGATTTATTGCGACCACTAAAGTCCGCCTTCTAACCGACTGCAACGTCAATGATGCATGTGCCACATACTATGTAGAGACAAATTACCAAATTCAATATTATAACATGTTATTTGATACCAATTTTGGGTCAGTAGTCAAAAAAATTAGTTGACAAGAATGTCGACGCAAAACTCGCAGAGCCAATCTTTCAAAAAACTCCCTCGCGCTCTGGTTAACAGACACCAAAGTGGGATTAGCGTTTAAATTACACTAGCGGCCCGGTCCGGCTTCGCCCGAATTTGCAAATTGCCACCGTTTTTTCGTCGACTTACGCCGCAAAATTGGTCTCCACGAAAAGCGATTTTATTTTAACGCGACAATATGAAGGTCTATTTTAAATATTGGTAAAAAAAATTTTGAAAAGAGTGTAACGAAACGTTGCCGTGTACATATACCGTATACTGCAAAAACTAACTAGTGCCCCAAAATTTACGCAAGATTTGATTTTGCCGCCATTTGTGAGGTAAAGTGTTTCTAACAAAAAAAAAAGACAGTTTGACAGCTAATAGTTTAGGGTTACTAAAAATGGAGCACTACACGAAAGAACAACGCGTTTTCATTGTTGAACAGTATTTAAAAAATTGTGAAAGTTTTGCTGCCACAATTCGCAAATTTCGCACAAAATATGGCCGTAATATTGTTTTAAATTCTTCAGCTGTGAAGAATATCTTTAAAAAATTTAGGTAGACTGGATCAATCTGTGATAGAAAACATTTGGGCCGTCCTCAACGTGTCACTGTTTGTTGCGGATTTGGGCTGGAGACATCATTGGACCATACTTCTTTGAAAATGAGGCTGGTCAAGCAGTAACTGTAACTGGTGTTAGATATCGCAACATGATAAGAGAGTTCTTTCTTCCTAAATTAGAAAATATTGATGTGGACGACATGTGGTTTCAACAAGATGGTGCCACATGCCATACATCCCGCGAAACAATTGAATTACTTCAAGAAACATTTCCTGGTCGTGTACTCTCTCGTTTCGGTGATCAGAATTGGCCCCCTAGATCATGTGATTTAACCCCACTAGATTTTTTTCTATGGGGTTTTTTGAAGTCACAGGTCGATGTCAACAAGCCTCTAACCACCCGTGCATTGAAGGAAGAGATTCAACGAAAAATCAATGAAATTCAGCCACTTTAATGGTGATGGAAAATTTTGAAAAAAGAGTTCGTATTTGTCAGCAAAGTCGTGGAGGTCATAATATGTCCGATGTGTTATTTCATACGTGACCCTAGACTATGTACATTATGTTCCAATAAAGAAATTAAAATTTATTTTAAAAAAACTCTGTTTTCTATTTAAATCAAATCTTGCGTAAATTTTGGGACAGCCTTTATAACAGCATCAAGCTAAGGTAAAACGGCTGCCTCGTACGCGAGAGGTCGTTGGTTCGATTCCGGTGATTGGCGCATATATTTTTTGTTTTTTTTTATACAATTATTTCATATTCCTCTTATATTAATTTATATATTTTTTTTATTATACCATTCCGACTTCACTAGTGGGGAATGGTGGGTACTAAATTAGGTTCAAATTCACTTTTAAAAGTTTTGCAATATTTTTGGAAAAAGTATGTTTGTATGTAAGCACGATATGAGTCAAACAGTTGATCAGATCGACATCAAATGCTGGTAAGACGTTTGACATGCAACTATTAAGAGCCCTATTGTTTTTGGGAAAATTCAGCGTTTCAACGTTATTTTTTCTATTTTAATGGTATACGTGTCACAACAATTTCTTATTCTTTAAAGAAAATTATCGACCAATTTTTCAGACAATTAAATATTGGCAAAAGTTATATAATTATAATTCAATAAATTTACGTTTCGGTCCGGATTTGGAACTTCTTCAGAATTGAGCTAAAAAAATGTAAAAATTAATTAGTAATTATTTTCTAATAAAATTCAGTTTAAGTTTTTTTAATATCGAAATATTTATGAAAAAATAATAACAAACTATTTTTAATAAATATAAACATGGAAATATTTGTAAGTACCTAAAAAGAAAGAAAAAATTCATTAGAATCTCAAAATAATATATAAATATTACTTAAATTTTCTGTATTTGAGCATTAAGTGAATTTTTATTTGATTTTATATATTACGCAATCTAAAATTTTTTATATTATCCCAATTAATTTTGTGGTCGTATTCAAATTTATGTTTAGTTACAACATTATGTTTTCAGGGAGTAATTTATGATTGTTTTGGTGTTCTCTTATTCTTGTTTTAAGAGCTCCTTTAGTTTGACCAATATAGTTCATTTCACAATTTTCAAATCAGACGTTAATCAAAGATTTGTTTATTTATTATTCTATTGACTTTTACAAGAAGGTTTCATAAAAAAATTATGTGTGTGCGTGCGTGCGTTTTTTTGAGCGCACGCGTGAGTCCGTCTGTGTGTATCCAGTTTTACTTCCGTAGTGTGTAGTGTAAAACGCATAGTTTATTTTTTATGTTTGAGTTTTTCTTTTGAAAAACAAAATTCAAACTTTCCAATGAATTTAGTATCACTGCGATGGTCGCTACTGACCTACCTAAATCTGTATTTCTGAGAGGTGGTTTCGAGAGACATGTTCTCCTGCAGAACGCGACACGCTGACGACGAAATACACTACCTACACAAGAGAGGCACTGCGGCCGGATGGTTAGCCGTGGAGGAGATTATTTTGTGGTCTGTTCCACGCCGCTAGTTTGGAACAATGAAACACGTCACACTGACAGCGCAACTAAATAAAAAAAAAGTCTATCGCTACGCTCTTAGCTTTAATACAGTTTTTGTATAGCGCCAGATACATACTAACCATATACATAATAGTATGTACACATTCACTAGTCGGTATACTCTTAAATCAGTGCTTCCCAAATTTTTATATAGCAGCGAATTAAATATTTCAGGGCCCCCAAGTACAATTACTATAAATACGGGAAGGAAAAAAGACGTTTTAATGAGGGGAAGTGCACAATATATGTTTCATTACGATATGTACAAATTAGCACAGGTAAAATCGATTCAGGAGAAATCCATATACTAAATGACAATAGAACCTCGTTAACCCGTTAACGCCTAATTTAATTTTTTTTTTGGAAATGTTTCGTAAAAATTTAATTTTTAGTTATTTGAGATTTCCTAAAAGTAGTGACGTTTACCAAAATTAAAATGGCATTTTGGCTTTTGAAATAGAACGCTGGGATGACATAAATACATTTGTGCTAAATAAAAATAATATATTTTAAATTTCAAAAAAATTGTATATTATTCTTAAAAAACTGGCTGGAATTTTTTATTTGGAATAATAATATTGAATCATTGTTAGTTGTAAACTTAACGTTTCGTAAATGAATATGAATCATGAAGTGTTTTAGATAAATATCTTTCACGCAAAAAAATTCATAAATAATTAAGAATAATGATGTGTTAACCGCAAGAAACATGCAGTAGGCATAGTACACAGTTCGAATACTGTTGTCTTAAATGGAGCGACACAGCAATGAAACAATGAAAGCATACCCAGTCCATGTATAAAAACTATGCCGCTTATATTACGTTGTAAATGTTAGTGTATGAATCACTGACAATTATTTTTGTACCTTATATAAATACATGCGAAAAATAATTCCATACAACAGAATTGACCTTTATTACTGCCATTATTTAGAAAACATTAAAAAGCATAAAGCTAGTTTTCTTGTTTTTTTAGATATCTGCGATATTGAGGGCCCACGTCTGTGACGTTATCCTCCAGTGCTGAGCAGCTAAATTTGACTGCAAACGTTTACCTAAATAAATCAGTTAATTATGAGAAGTTTGCATATCTTTTCCTGAAAATTTAAAATATTTTTACCGCGAATAGCATCTGGTTTTTCCAACTTTCTTGAAATTATATCAAAACTGTGAATTGAATTTGAAATTATCATCGATATGGAATTGATTGAATTATATACCGATTTTTAAAAATTACTTATAAAGTAAATGGAATGTTATAAGCCGAATTTGTAATGTATAGGTGTCTCAAACCAGGCGGTATCGGCGCTGTCCTTTCAAATAAAATTCAGATTACATTTGGAATCAGTTCACGAGACCATGAGGATTATGAAAACCCATGTTACCAGGTTGTATTAATCAGTATGGTCTCCTGAATTGATTCCAGCAAAAAATGCTATCCGAATTTAACTCGTTCAAATACCACCTCGCCTATCTGATATAACATATTTTTAAAGCCATGCGCATCAGTGCAACAATACACTTGAAATATTTATATTACAAGCACTGTACAAATATTGGGTACTGAATTGTTCAAATGTATTGCCTCTTGATTGACATTACTTCGCATTCAGTTAAAATGTTTAGAAGCACTGCTTTATACAATGTATCTCAAAATGTAACACTGGACAACAATCATACCGTGAGCGACCTGGCTCTCTTATCTATGAAAGTACAAATCTTATATGACCGATAACAAGCCTTTTACTGTTAAGAAATCAGACTTTATTATCCGATAATCATTAACCAGTGAAGATTCTTTTAAAAAATAACAAAGTAGAAAGTTTAATAAATTGTATAAAGATATATCTCATTTTTAAAAAGAGAGGACATATTGTTAAATTGCCTGAGATATACAAGGTTTATTTCAATTATGAAACAACTTGTTCCCGATCCAGGACGCATATTTTCTGGAGGTGGAAAAATATCATTCAGAAAAAAACCTATGTGAATAAAAAACAGTTTTCATCGTTCTGCCTTGGATGCTAAATTAAAATAGAATATGTGTGTGTCTTTAATATTTTAGTAATTTAAAAAAAAATATATGCTAGAAATATACAGAACGACGTTCAATAAATAATTTTAGTTTGCTTTCACACGTGAATGATTCAAGTATTTGTTAAAACGAAGAACAGTCGCAGTGGTTAAATTTATGTAGACGAAGTCAAATGTCGTTGCCGCTTGAGCAGACTCTTGTGAAAGCATTCACTGCTCAACATCAGAATTTCAGAAGGTCTCTGCGCTAACAACACTCGATTTGGACAGGAAATAAATCAGATCGTACCGAACGAATATCAACTGGATGCGGGAAATGTACACTTACATAATATCTTTGGTCAAAATACAAAACAACTTATGTCGATTTGTTTGTCATTTTTTCTATATAACTTCCAACAGAGTCTATTTTATGTATCATTAAATCAAATTTTTTGAGAAAGAATATGAGTAGGTATATTTCCAAAACCACTGATTCTTTTGGCACCAAAAATCAATAAGCTTTCGGCTTTTAAAATAAGAAAAAACCCTCTTCCAGTAGTTATTATGAACGAAAGAGAATCCTACAGCCACACAGCACACACACAATCAGAAAATCATTTTTCTTTACCTTTTGGAGGTAGTAATTACCATCAGAATCACCTATAGGCGTAGCAACTATTTTATCCTAGGGAGGGGAGATTTTCATCTCTACCTACCATTACCAACTGCCACTTGTACATAATTTGAAAACTGTTCATAGAAGCGAAATCCAATACGACTTTTTGGAGAAATTTCACAACAAAAGAAAATATGTAGGTTATTGTAGATTTATCTTGTTATTTGTACGTAAATAATTAATATTCCAGGGTCGGCTAGGAGGTTTCTAGGGTGAACCAGGCCCACCTGACCCCCTCCTCTTGCAGACGTGATCTTTTTATTAAAGTTTGGTGTAATGCCTGTTTTCTCATAAAATTGTTAAAAAAATTATACAAACAAAATTTTAATCAATTTTGAGCTTTCGTTGTAATGCTAGTTGTTTATCGGGAAGATATAATAATATCATCGCGCTCCTACTAAAGTAGACTGACCCGTAGTTTCAAATATTTTTGGTTTCCGGGCAATCACCGCGTAAGGCATTATCAAAGGCGATGTAGCAGCAAGCTAGGCAGCACACTTATTGGAAGTTGCCAAAGAGCCAAGAGGACACTTTGCCCGCTGCCACACCGCTTTTTATAATATCTACCGCAGTTGTAGACAAAACTCTAGGTAGAAATATCAATGCACCACGGCTTACAAATTCGGAAACCAAGAAAATTTAAAACAAAGCTGACCGTGTAGGTCTACATAAGCAGTAGTTTGTTTCTTTAACATCCATTTTCATACCAAACATGAAAGTGAAACGTTTTACCTCTACAAAAGTTAAAAACGTAAACTATATTTCAAAAAGGACTATTTAGTCTTCTAATGAGTGTAATAAAAGCCATTCAAGATCTATTCTGCGTGCGTAGTGTCAATTTTCTAACATAAAACTTAACTGAACTCAAAACAACCCATATGTGTAGGCTTTTAGCGGTTGTCATTGCTTCAAATATTGATGGTTTCCGAGTTTGTAGATCGTGGTCCAAAGGTATTTCTATATCTGATCACTGAGCAGAAAGACCAACCACGGAAGGACAGATAGGACCGAGCAGAGAACACACTTAAGGTTAGTATAAAAGAAGGGAGGACACCAACTATCAATACACTTGTCTGTAAGCCGCCAGGGATGACATTTCGACCGCTACCACACCACCTTTGGAAACGTCTACCGCAATTGTAGACAAAACGTCATAAAAATACCATTGGTCATGATCTTCAAACTTGGAAACCATTAATATTTAAACTTTGAGAGTTTGTATTTTACCAAAAAATTCACATATGTGGTTTTGTCTTACGACCATCGATATATTGAGATTGTCGCTTTTACGATTGCCTGTTTTTATAAATCTAATTTTCACAATGTAAAGTATTTTATCACAATTTCAATTTTTTGTTTGTGAAATGTAAATCAAAAAATTGTTGCAATTTATAAATGTTTATAAAGTAATGTATGAATGTCTATATAGATACCGAGAATTTATTTTTGAACTGAAAAATAGCCATGTTAGTTGATATTAATCATAATACTATATTGAATAAAATTTTGTCTTTTTGCAACGTACGTAAGTATCGGCTATTTCAGTGTTGTAACTGCAAAGGACCCCGCACAAACCTTATGGGATTTGGTTCTCAGTGAAATTGATCGAAAATGGTTTTATTTCATATAGTTAGAAAAAGTGTCCATGCGCGCATAGCCTAAAAACCAATAGATTTTTAGCTAGAGATATGTTTAGCGATATTCTAGATATAGGGATATCCATTGAATTCACAAACTTAAAAAATCCTAAACTCTAGAAATATGTTTTCGAGTGTGGTAAATCCTAATATAACATAATTATTTTATACAGAGTGACACCTTCCGACATTACCTAGTTTTCGACTATTTTTCTATTTCTAAAAAGAAGTACAAAAGTCGAACATGGAACATGTTTGTAAATCTGTAGCTAACAATCTATTGTTTTTTAGGCTATGCGCCCATAGACACTTTTTCTTAGTGACCTTTAAACTATAAAATAAAACCATTTTCGATCAATTTAGAACCAAATCCCATAAGGTTCGTGCGGGGTTCTTTGGGGTCCCTGGCACATTTTGATAGTAGGCGCTCTAATATACTGAACGACCCCAACTAAAAGGAACGTTGACCTTTCCACCTCCGTCCAAATCCTTTATCTTCGTAAGTTATGAGAAGAAAATTTTATCAACACCCTGAGATAAATTAAAACTAAACTGATTAATTTGGTAGATTTTAAAATATTCTATACTTTTGTAGAATGTTGGCTGTATATCCACTTATTGTTTAATCATGTTGCGAGACGCCATAAAACCGGAAGCCCCTGGCCTTTTGCCAGTTCTATCACCTTGTATGCTACTGTGTGCCACTGGATTGTTTAATTTAATCAGTTCATATTTTGATTTCGGGAATGGTACATTGAGCTGAGCAGGAGTTTGGGGAACTCCTCTACTATTCAGCTATCAGTGTATAGTAAATGATGGTTGTAAATTAATTATATACGCTCGATAGATTAAATCACCGTGTCTTTAGTGTAAACTATAAAATTATTTATATAAAAAACCTTTTAAAAACAAGCTTTTATTAAAATTAATTAGAACGAAGAAAATAACAAACAATCAAACAAATATAGTAATTGTTGATATGAAGTTTAAATTATGAATTATCATCAGTCGTCTGCCTTCCAAAACTAACCCAAGCACGGTACGTCCGTCTGTTAAAAAGTTGCTCACAGAAGCATTAGTTCATGGCTATCTGATTCTTGTATTGTCATCGATACTACATAAGTGTGCAAAATTTCAAAGTAATAAATCAAGTGGAAGTGGTTCAAAATCTAAATTGACTGACATAACTGAAATAGTCGATACGTACGTTGCAAAAAGACAAAATTTTATTCAATATAGTAATATGATTAATATCAACTAACATGGCTATTTTTCAGTTCAAAAATAAATTCTCGGTATCTATATAGATATTCATACATTACTTTATAAACATTTATAAATTGCAACAATTTTTTGATTTACATTTCACAAACAAAAAATATTGTCTGAAGACACAAGTAATTCAAGAATTACAAGGCGCGAAATTCTATAAAATATACCCCGGCGTTATGTTTGAAAATTGTTGTATATTTTTAACGACACTTTGACACAACCAACTTTTTTATAATTATTACCCTAGATTATTAAAATAATTATATTTCCATTTTGGTACATTTCAATAAAAACTTTCTTTTTATTATTATTTTATTTTTCTTGTAATAACATATATCTCTGATGCGCATGCGCCGATTTTTCCCGAAATAAAATACAAAAATTTCTTGTAAAACAGATAAAATAATAAGCCGCTATAAAAAGTATACCATTGTTATATAAAAAACGTTATAGCACATAATATCTCTTGCGCATGCGCCGATTTTCCCCAAAAATAAATTACAAAACTTTCTTGTAAAACACATAGAATAATCAACCGTTATGAAATGTAAAGCATTATTATATAAGAAACAACGTCATAGCCCATATCTCTTTTGCGCATGCGCCGATTTTCCCCAAAAAATTTACAAAACTTTCATGTAAAAATAGATAAAATAATAAGTCTTTTTAAAAACTATATTATTATTATATAAAACAACATTATAAAAGATATACTCTTTTACGCATGCGCCGATGTTCCCAAAAAACAATAGGCCACTTCATATTTGTATATCAAACATCCTCCTAAAATTTGGTTTCAATCCGCTCATCCGTGGTGTCGGAATGGTAAGAAATGTCAAAAATGACGTTTGCATCTGTCAAAGTATTATTTTCTAATAATTAGTTATTCAAATTGTTAACTCAGAAGGCGTTGCATTTCACAAATATTTGAAATGCCATCCGTTTTTAGGCGCGAATAGCGTAAGCTAAAGCGCCTATATGTACTGTCTGTGAATCTGTGAATCTGTGTGTCA
Organism: Xanthostigma xanthostigma; assembly: GCA_963575645.1. Taxonomy (NCBI): domain Eukaryota; kingdom Metazoa; phylum Arthropoda; class Insecta; order Raphidioptera; family Raphidiidae; genus Xanthostigma; species Xanthostigma xanthostigma. Next base: position 21,977,380 of record OY754465.1, read on the forward strand.
CGTTTTTTTGTGTCACGCGTACAGCCCAAACGCCTTAACCGATTTTAAAAAACTTTTTTTTGTTCGATTCGTCTCCGCGTAACTTAGCTCGTAACGTCGGCCGATTTTTGAATTTTGACCCCAGAGGGGAGCAATAAGGAAAAAACGAAGTTTTTCGCTTATAACTCGCTCAATTTAAATCAGATCGGTTCGAAACCTGTCTTAAACGAAAGAGGAGAAAATTTTACATAAGAATCGTACAACAGAAAATGCCCAAACAGTTTTTTTATACACATTTATATAGAAATAAATTCAATTTGATATAACCGATGGAAAACATCTTTCGGTTATCTCTCTCTGTTGCATGGTTTAACATGGCAATTTCAAAATTGCGTATGTTCTGTCTTAAAATAAAATTGGTCGATAATATTATTTATTACAATAATGAAATAAAAAGGTAGCATTTGTTCAAAAACGGATGCCGTTTCAATATTTGTAAAATGCAACGCCTTCTGAGTTAACAATTTGAATAACTAATTATCAGAACATAATACTTTGACAGATGCAAACGTCACTTTTGACATTTCTTACCATTCCGACACCACGGATGAGCGGATTGAAACCAAATTTTGGGAGGATGTTTGATATGCAAATATGAATTGGCCTATTGTTTTTGGGGAACATCGGCGCATGCGTAAAAGAATATATCTCTTATAATGTTGTTTTATATAATAATAATAGGGGAATTATAAAACGGTTGAATAAAAAAAAACTTGGTGACTGATGATGAAATCCTGTTTTAATGACTTGAGATATTAAAATAATATTTGGGTGACTAAATTAAAAACTCGGGTCGCAGTGCGAAACCCTGCCGACAATATAGTGTATTTGCTTTTATAAGCTGTGTGGCTCTATTGTATGAACTTAACTTTGTTTTCGGACAAAATAAAAAAAAATACACCTTAATACACCCCTTAGAACAACATTTTTTACTTAATTTGAATAGTACACACCAATTCAACATCTGTACCAAATTATATACACCCTTCAGTATGTAAATCCATATCAGTAAACTTGCGTTTTCATAAAATTTGTAAGTCCGGTCCTGTCGGGCCGATTTTATTAAAATTTTAGCAGCACATTTCAATACTTACTAAAGGGTTAAATTTCAAATTTGAAACGATTCTGAGAATTTTTTCCGTATTTTTGGGCCCAAAAACATTTTTAAACCCCTAAATACCCCCCTTAAAATAGCCCGATCGAGCCCATTTTAAATAGGCTTCTTGCGATGATGGATTCCAACATGTGGACCAAATTTCGTTTAAATCGATTAAGTCTGTCGAGAGTTATCGTGCTAACACATATATATATAAATATATATATATATATATATACATATATATATAAACATTTCCAAAAATGGTGCCAAACTTCTTAGAAACTTATGAAACGTCGAGAAATTTTGGTCCGACCCCTAGGTCCCGCCATCCGACCGACGCCAATAGTGTAAGTGCCTTATATAAGTGAGCGACTAAATTACTAAGTGAGCGACTAAATTACTAAGTGAGCGACTAGAATGCCTTCGATCATTTTGAAGCAGATATCTTCAACCGATTGAGATGAAAATTTGTATACACGTTTAGTTTGGATGACAATGCATGGTTAGCTGTGTGACGTCACTCTAAATCCAATATGGCGGACTTCTATATATGGTGGACTAATTTTATTATGCTTTCCTACAATATGGGTATCAAATGAAAGGGCTTGCTGAGAATAACTCGTAAAATAAAGTGACGTCACTCAAAATCTAATATGGCGGACTTCTAAAGATGGCGGACTAAGTTTTTTATGCTTTCCTACAATATGGGTATCAAATGAAAGGGCTTGCTGAAAATAACTCGAAAAATAAAGTGACGTCACTCTAAATCCAATATGGCGGACTTCTAAAGATGGCGGACTAATTTTATTATGCTTTCCTACAATATGGGTATCAAATGAAAGGGCTTGCTGAGAATAGCTCGAAAAATAAAGTGACGTCACTCTAAATCCAATATGGCGGACGTCTAAAGATGGCGGACTAATTTTATTATGCTTTCCTACAATATGGGTATCAAATGAAAGGGCTTGCTGAAAATAACTCGAAAAAAGAAAGTGACGTCACTCTAAATCCAATATGGCGGACGTCTAAAGATGGCGGACTAATTTTATAATGCTTTCCTACAATATGGGTATCAAATGAAAGGGCTTGCTAAGAATAACTCGAAAAATAAAGTGACGTCACTCTAAATCCAATATGGCGGACTTCTGAAGATGGCGGACTAATTTTATTATGCTTTCCTACAATATGGGTATCAAATGAAAGGGCTTGCTGAGAATAGCTCGATAAATAAAGTGACGTCACTCTAAATCCAATATGGCGGACTTCTAAAGATGGCGGACTAAGTTTTTTATGCTTTCCTACAATATGGGTATCAAATGAAAGGGCTTGCTGAAAATAACTCAAAAAATAAAGTGACGTCACTCTAAATCCAATATGGCGGACTTCTAAAGATGGCGGACTAATTTTATTATGCTTTCCTACAATATGGGTATCAAATGAAAGGGCTTGCTGTAAATAACTCGAAAAATAAAGTGAATTTACTCTAAATCCAATATGGCGGACTTCTAAAGATGGCGGATTAATTTTATTATGCTTTCCTACAATATGGGTATCAAATGAAAGGGCTTGCTGAGAATAACTCGAAAAATAAAGTGACGTCACTCTAAATCCAATATGGCGGACGTCTAAAGATGGCGGACTAATTTTATTATGCTTTCCTACAATATGGGTATCAAATGAAAGGGCTTGCTGAGAATAACTCGAAAAATAAAGTGACGTCACTCTAAAACCAATATGGCGGACTTCTAAAGATGGCGGAATAATTTTATTATGCTTTCCTACAATATGGGTATCAAATGAAAGGGCTTGCTGAGAATAGCTCGAAAAATAAAGTGACGTCACTCTAAATCCAATATGGCGGACGTCTAAAGATGGCGGACTAATTTTATTATGCTTTCCTACAATATAGGTATCAAATGAAAGGGCGTGCTGAGAATAACTCGAAAAATAAAGTGACGTAACTCTAAAACAAATATGTCGGAGTTCTAAAGATGGCGGACTAAGTTTTTTATGCTTTCCTACAATATGGGTATCAAATGAAAGGGCTTGCTGTAAATAACTCGAAAAATAAAGTGAATTTACTCTAAATCCAATATGGCGGACTTCTAAAGATGGCGGATTAATTTTATTATGCTTTCCTACAATATGGGTATCAAATGAAAGGGCTTGCTGAGAATAACTCGAAAAATAAAGTGACGTCACTCTAAATCCAATATGGCGGACGTCTAAAGATGGCGGACTAATTTTATTATGCTTTCCTACAATATGGGTATCAAATGAAAGGGCTTGCTGAGAATAACTCGAAAAATAAAGTGACGTTACTCTAAAACCAATATGGCGGACTTCTAAAGATGGCGGACAAGTTTTTTATGATTTCCTACAATATGGATATCAAATGAAAGGGCGTGCTGAGAATAACTCGAAAAATAAAGTGACGTAACTCTCAAACAAATATGGCGGAGTTCTAAAGATGGCGGACTAAGTTTTTTATGCTTTCCTACAATATGGGTATCAAATGAAAGGGCTTGCTGTAAATAACTCGAAAAATAAAGTGAATTTACTCTAAGTCCAATATGGCGGACTTCTAAAGATGGCGGATTAATTTTATTATGCTTTCCTACAATATGGGTATCAAATGAAAGGGCTTGCTGAGAATAACTCGAAAAATAAAGTGACGTCACTTTTAATTCAATATGGCGGACTTCTAAAGAAGGCGGACTAAGCTTTTTTTAATAAAGGGGTATGCGAATTGTCACGCAGTGAAACACGATGGGGCAGAGGTGGAGTTTTTAAAAAAATAATTCCGGGTGAACGATAAACGGGTATGCGAATTGTAATTCCGGGGTGAACGATAAAGGGGTATGAGAATTGTCTCGCAGTGAAACGGGAAGGGACAAATGTGGAGTTTTTAAAAAAACAATTCCGGGGTGAACGATAAACGGGTATGCGAATTGTCTCGCAGTGAAACGGGAAGGGGCAAATGTGGAGTTTTTAAAAAAACAATTCCGGGCTGATCGATAAATATACACCGATTTTCAAACAAAACACCGGGGTATATGATGTAAAATTTCGCGCCTTGTAATTCTTGAATTACTTGGGCATATACTCCCACTGGTTGAACAAATGCAATCGTTTTATTTTAAGACAGAACAAACGTAATCTTTATATTACCATATTAAACCGTGCAACAGAGAGAGATAACCGAAAGATGTTTGCCATCGATTATATCAAATTGAATTTATTTCTAAATAAATTTGTATAAAAAACCTGTTTTGGCCAATTCTGTTGTACGAAATTTATGTAAAATTTTCTCCTCTTTCGTTTAAGACAGTTTTCGAACCGATCTGATTTAAATTGAGTGAGTTATAAGCAAAAAACTTCGTTTTTTCTTTATTGCTCCCCTCTGGGGTCAAAATTCAAAAATCGGGCGACGTTAGGATTTAAGTTACCCGGAGACGAATCGAACAAAAAAAAGTTTTTTAAAATCGGTTAAGGCGTTTGAGCTGTACGCTGGATACAAAAAGCGTGACTCACAGATTCACAGACAAAGCGAGTACATATAAGGCGCTTTAGCTTACGCTAATCGCGCCTAAAAATTGAAATTGTGATAAAATACTTTACATTATATGCAAGATGGCGGCGGGTACAGACGATCTGTCTAAGTGCTCCAAAGACTTTTGCGATTTAAGTGATGAAAAATTATATTTAAAAAAGTTCTGTAATGTGTGCAGTGAAGCAAGTGACAATTTGATACAGTGTGATATCTGTGATCTTGATTATCATCCTGAATGTGTCGATATTGTTGGTAATAAACCGAGCACGTGGTTCTGTATTAAATGTGATAAAAATAGCATGCAAAGGAATATATTAACTTTAGTTATATTTCTGAAAAAATCTATGAATGATTTTAAAGCAAAATATAACTCGCAAAGTAAATTAATTAAGCAGCGTGAGTTTGAAATCATAGAGTTAAAAAATGAACTTAAAGTTCTTAAATATAAAAGTGATGCATCAATCTCTGTAAATAAAATTTGTGCAACTAACAATGATCAACAAATGCCGTTAACTCCCAAAAATAATACGGATGTGACTTCTTCGTTTGCTAATAAAAATATTAATAAAAATATCAATAGAAATGAGCCAAGCGTTGTTGTTAAAAAAACGGATGCGGCTAAACAAATAGAATTCAATGAAAGTTCGCAGCCAGTTGTTGATAAGAATTCAGAGGGTAAAGAAATTAATAGAAATAAGGCAACTTATGCAGATGTAATAAAGCAGGATGTAAATGAAGAAAGTGATTGGAAACCGGCGCCTACACGGTCTAGACGCAGACGTAAAGTTATTGCCACGTATGGTACAGGTGATGAGAAGCAAGTGGAATCTCAGTCATTGAGTGCAGTACAAAGAATGGCACATATTTTTGTATCACGTTTATCAAATTCAGTAACACCTGAGACAATTAAAAATTATCTTAACAATCACTATAAAGCCGAATACTTCTGTGAATCAGTTGGTAAAAGTGAAAGATTTAAATCTTTTAAAGTAAGTGTTCCTCTTCACTTGAAAGACGAAATAATGGATCCTGCTTTTTGGCCCCGTGATACTCTTATCAATAGGTTTTTCTTTTCCAAAAAAAATATGGCTGAACACAAGGATTTTTTTCGAAAGGCAGCCTTGACTCCCCCAAAATGATTGAATATCTTCAATTCTCAAAACAAGGTCACAATAAGTTAAGAGTACAAAATAAAGACACCAAAATTGACAATGTTAAGAATAACCGTTTAAAAGTCATGCACTTAAACATACAAGGCCTAAATGGTAAAACTGGATCCTTGGAAGTGTTGTTAAATGAACTCAATGTTGACGTATTATGTATATGCGAACATTGGATGAATAGTAGTGAAATTAGTGTTACTAATCTGGATGATTACATACTAGCTAATTCTTTTTGTAGGACTTTCATGTTGCGTGGTGGTGTCTGTATTTACTTTAAAAATAATCTAACTTTTTCAAAAATTGATTATCCCAAAATAATCGAACACAGTTTTGAATTAACTGTTGCCGAAATCGCATTTTCTAATAATCATAAAATCTTAATTTTAACGATATATCGTGCACCAAACGGAGACTTTCAAACATTTATAAATAATCTCACTGAAGCTCTAGATGGCCTATATGATCACCAAAAGTTTATGATTGTGTGTGGTGATTTTAATATCGACTTCTTGTCAAATAACTCTACAACGAAAAAACTAAAAGAAAAAATTGTGAATTTGTTTTTATCATTTAATCTGACCCCTACTGTAATTTTACCTACAAGAGTAACCGAACATAGCGCGACGTGTATTGACAATATTTTTACCAATATTTGTGAACCATATAATATTTCAGTTTGTGATACATTTCTATCCGATCATAATTATCAACTATTAGATATAAAAATTGTAGATTTAAATCCTCCAATAACATATGTTTACAAACGCGTATTCTCAGATCTTAATTGTCAATATTTTGAAACGATGTTCTTAAATGAAAACTGGAAACGTGTTTATGAGGCTGGATCCATTAATGCTAGTTTTAACGAATTTTATAATACATTGGTGCATTTTCTAAACTGTGCTTTTCCTGTAACTAAGGTTAGAAACTTTACTCAAGGTAAGAAATGGATCACACCTGAAATTCAACAGCTCGGTAATATGTTACGAGATATGAATGTCATTGATAAAACTATAAATAATAACGATTTTCATTTATACTATAAACAGTTAAAGCGAAATTATAAAAACTTAATTAATTATTGTAAAAAAACGGCCACTATGAATCATATAAACAACTCCAGTAATAAAACTAAAGCAGCTTGGGACATTATTAACAAAAGATGTAAACGGCACAAATCTCACACTCGTAATGTCAACTCTCTTTTTGATGAAGACGGTAACTGTATCACCAGTCCTGCAGAAATATGTAATTATTTAAATAATCAATTCAGCATTCCTTCCTCTTATACCGATAAGGACACCAGTAAAAGTACCAACCATAATATTACCTCTCCGGAAATGAATCTTTTTTTAGTACCAACTGATGCTACAGAAATTTTTGCTATACTAAACAAAATTGGCAGCGGAAAATCAGCTGGAATTGATGAATGACCTTGTTTCTTAATGAAACGGTGCGCAAAGTACATTACAGAACCGCTTGTTTATCTACTTAATGGATCACTTAGCCAAGGAATCTTTCCTGAAAATCTTAAGACGTCCAAAGTAGTTCCCGTTTTTAAAAATAAAGGTAGTCCCAACGACGCTTCCTGCTACCGACCAATATCTGTGCAATGCACAATATCTAAAGTTTATGAACTGGTATATCTCAAACGTTTGAACAACTTTCTTGACAAATTTAAGATCTTAAATAAAGCTCAACACGGTTTTCGGGCTGGAAAATCCACCGAAACTGCTATTTTTGAAGCCTACAGTTTTATATTAAACTCATTGAATAATAAAAACTATACTGTCAGTTTATTTTTTGATTTGTCTAAAGCGTTCGACCTAGTTGACCACAGCATTTTAATCAGCAAAATGGAACAGTATGGCATTAGAGGTGTTCCATTAAAATTCATAGAGTCTTACTTAGCAAATCGGCAACAGATAACCGTTCTTCAAACTGAAAATGATTGCATAAAATCTCACAAAACTCACGTGTGTACAGGGGTTCCGCAGGGCTCTATATTGGGGCCTCTTCTTTTTGCCATTTATATTAATGACCTACCGCAGCACCTGCCTGACTCAATAAAGACGGTCATTTATGCCGACGATACGACCATCCTGATATCCAACAAATCAAAATGGGACTTATTAAATACTGCTGATTTAGCAATACAAAAAATTAATGAATGGTGTGTCTCTAATAAACTTAAACTTAATGTAAGTAAATCGCAGTTTATACATTTTTTTTCCAAAAAACGTAGTTATGTCAGAAAGTCTATTTTTGAAATCCGGAAATAAATCTATTCAGCAAGTTATTCATTGCAAATTCCTCGGCGTTAGTATTGACTATAAATTAACTTGGAATGAACATTTAAAACATCTTGCAACTAAGTTGAGCAAAGCTTGCTATTTACTGAAACAACTACGTCCTACTTCTGACATTAAAACCCTTCTTTTAGTCTACAATGCACATTTTTTATCCCACCTGTCTTATGGTATCATTTTTTGGGGATCATCCAATTTGCATGATATTTTTGTATTACAAAAACGAGCTGTACGTTATATGTGTGGTGTACCTTCGCAAACCCCCAGTCTACCATTATTCGCTCGATTAAATATTTTACCTGTCGCATCTTTGTATATTTTTAAATTATTGACTTTTTTAAACAAATATTTTTATCAATTTAATATAAATTTTAACAATGACATTCATACCTACAATACACGATCTGGTAGTGACATCCACATACCATTTAACAGACTTAGCGTAGCGAACAGTGGTCCACTTGCCATGGCTGTTCGGTTATATAATCACTTGCCACTGGACATTCGTCGATCGAAAAGATTTGACTTGGCGGTGAGACAATTTTTACAAACTAAATTGTTTTTTCAGTGTGGATGCATATTTGAATGATATTTGAAAGTTAATTTTATATTTTTCTCTATTGTTGACCTGTCATATTCAATTTTTGTATTGACAACATGACTAATAAATATTATTATTATTATTATTATTAAACATGTAAATTGAATAAAATCTTGTAAAATAGGTCTTTTTTGTGTATACTTCTTCGTCTGACTTTTTTCTAAAGTAAACTTTACAAGGTATAATTTCCTAGAACCAGTAACTGGATAATAATGTCGCCTCGTTTATATACACAATTTTAGTTACTGGTTGCACTAGTTTTATGCCGGCACTTCACATGGCTATTTGTACTTGTGTATTTGGCATATTTGGCAAACAATTACCAAGTGTGGAGGGTCTATTTGACAAATGGTTGGCCTTATTTGCCTATTTGACAAATAAGGCCAATACCAAATACGCGTTACCGTGCGCTTGTCGGTTTTTCGAGGCATATCAAAGGAGTCAAATAGACAAATACGCTAATAAACCGTCCACACAATGGTCATATTCAGAAGCGCACGCGCCGTGAACCTGTATTTTTGTGTCTGTGCTGTGAGCGAGAACTGGAACAATTACTATGGAAAATGAATTCGGACAATAAAATAGTGCTAAAATTCCTGGAATTTTGAACCTTGCGTTCTGCTGCCAAATGTTTGTGTGTTTGCTATTTGACTGTCATGTGTAGATGGCCGTATTTGCCTCTATTTGCATGTTTGTCTTGAACGTCAGATATTTTGCCAAATACAACAAACACCCAATAGCGAACACGAATAGCCATGTGAAGTGCCACCTTTAAGTATAAAAATTAGGAGTGGAAGACCTATTGTAATCAGAAATAGTACGATTATCTATTAACTGGACTAGATTGACGGTGCTGGATTGGAATGAAACTGGTGTTTATATACCAGTAGCAAACCAGTGCTCATCTGGATCACTGCAACTGGACTGCACCGAACTGGAATGTTATTAGAATCATGATGTAATGCTGCTTTAATTTCTGCAGTCAAGTGTTATTATCATAATGTTAGATAATAATATTTGATGAATGCACAATAAGGAACTATATTATATACAGTAACAAATTAATCTACTCTCAATACCTCTATATTGAGAATCGCCGGAAGTAATAACGGAATTGCTTGTTGGCAAAGTACCCAGCCATGCATCAACTCTACACCACCCACACTAGAATATGATCTTATAATTTACCGATATATTATTTAGTATAATATTATAATATGTACTACACATTAAGGAGAGCGGTGTGTACCTCGACAATTTTATACAATTTAAAATCTATGTAGGTATGTAAAACTCAAATTTTGTCCGTACGATAAAAACTTTTGAGAGGTAACTTTGGACATAACATTCATCTCGGTAAACGAAGATGAACGTGCGTACTCATGTCCCTCCCCCCATTCGTTCTTTTGCACCCGGGTGAAACCGGGACGGACCGCTAGTTTCAATATAAATCTTATTTGCTTGAAATATATTATATTAAATCGAGAATCTCCGTTGCAAATTATTTAACATTCAATAACAATTATTATTTAACTCATTTCATTTGAGACCTTGCCAAGGTTATAACAAAAATTCAAACTCTTTATTGTACTAAAATACATTCAATTTTTTCTCGCATTTTAAATAGAAAACAGCTTGTACTACCATTGGAATATCAATATAAATAATAAATTTATTCTGATACATTTCTGGCAAGATATTATAAAACAAATTGACATTTCTGGCACCTGCGGAAAACAAACAGCTTAATATTTAATTAATTTAATAATAATTTATACAATACTTACCTCGTATTTTTAATAAAATATCTGAAATAAAATAATCAGCGCTAAACTATATTAACTGACAATTAGCAAATTTTTCAGGACAGCAATTTTAAAATTGTAAAAACACATCGTGTAATATATTTTCATTTCTTTACTAGTTTACTTCACTATTTTACTTTATTACTATCTTAGTTTAAACTTAATACTGTTACGTGAAAGAGTAGTACTAAATTTAGCAGATTGTTCAAATAACACGTTTTCTTTAATGTAAATCATACAGTTTGGCTCTGAGGTAGGTACTGATTTATATAATACTTAATTAGCATTTTAAATAAAACATCTAAAAATAATTAAAATAACTTTTTTCTTTACAAAACAACGTTAAATACATACAAACTCAGAGTCCCGACATCGAAACTGAATGAGTTACCCATGGTCGATAGTTAGACGCCGAACGGACATAGTCATAAAGATCCGACCGCCGTCCTCGAGCGCGCGCCAAACTCGGCAAACTCTGGGCTTGTGCGAACGCGCGCCGTCTACTAAAGTCACATTGTTTTGAGCCTTTCGAATCTCGAGGACTCCCAGAGATAGAGTTGCCACCTTTGACTAGACAGGATACGGCCTTGGAGCCGATAAATAGCACTAGTAACTTTTGAATTTATATAAGTCGGAGTATTAATTTTTGTTTATTATATATTGAATAAACTATAAGGTAAACTCTTTGAAGCAATTAGTCAAGTTGATTTTAGTCAAACTATTTGAAGACATGTTGATTCTAAATAAAACAGTATTTTTGATCAAAAATTTTGAAACTGTGATGATCCTTATCATCAAATTACTTGAAAATAGAAAGATTATATTTATATTAAGGTACGACCGACATAATATCAGGTTAAGGAATTGCAAAACTTTTAGGAAAATGAAAATATTTTTTCTTAATTAAGCAACCCATCATTATTACCTGAATCCTATCAACTATAGTAAGGTACTAAAATTTAAGAAGTGAGGCATCAATATAGTACGGTAAACGGTTCGCTTAATAGAGCGGAAAAGTATGGAACAATGTAACGCATATCCGTCCCATGCACAAAAACTGTGCCACTAATTGTAAAGTACAAGTGTATGACTTACGCATTAAATTTTCATTTTATAGTATAGAAGAAGAAAAAAACGCAATATCTTTCAATTTCTGTGTCATAATGTTACTAAAATTATGTTAGAAAAAAATGTTAATGTCTACCTCTCACATTAACAAAGCAGAGATTAAGAACAATTTGGTTTTAGCAGAAATAATTGTTTTTGCTCTACTTACTGAATAACACTGCTACCGTCAGACAACAAAAGAACAATATATAAACCAAAATTACTGTAATTCAAAAATGAAAGGAAATACCGATTAGTATGGTCCGCAACGCGTGTAATTTGTGTATATGGAAATTTCACAGCAAACATTTTAATTCATTTATAATAAATCTGTCCGTTAAATCCGTTCTTCCGTCACTCAAATTATTCATCACATCACCATTGCTGCAATGAAACAAGGATCACATAGTTTTTGAATTGAAGTTAACCACGTTTGGATTTTTTTAAATTTAAGCGTAATATATGTGAGTTCGAGCCGTTTAACGTTTGTGTTAAATATTAAACGCTAATGGCGTAACCATGGTAACGAAGACCAAATCATAATGCTCTGCAAAAATCCATTAAAAAATACATAGATGTACATTAGTTTCTCTTCTGTGTAGACTGTAGAGCATAGATATATATTTAATAGATTACGGATACACTAGCGCCTTTTGTCCCTATTAGAAGCCATTTTGACTGTGGGAAACGCCGTAAAAAGCGCGCGAGATTCAAAAGTATTAAATATTTTATGATTTTATTGAGAAAAACAACAAAACTTACAGTAAACAGTGATATTTCGCTCTATTTTTATACTGAAACGTTTCAAAAATTACAAAACTGAACATAAATATCTGGCATTTTTTCAAAAATGCGTTAATACTATTTTATGTAGCGTCTACTTTATTTTCATGAAAATTAATAGTTGAAAATTATTTCTTGTGTAAAAAAATGCAGTTCAAAACCAAAACACTGCATATAATAAAATCGACAGTGGAATGAACAAATTTTTCACGATTTACCAATAGGTCATATAACATACTCTCTCAAAGAGAGTTGCTATAAATTTTTCTGCTTATTAAAAGGCGGGATCAAATCCGAACAATTGAAGGAGATAATTTTGAGACGAAGATAAGTTCAGCTTTTTTTATTTTTAACACAAATTACAATAATTGTTCTTTCTCATTCGTGGATGGATGTAAAGACCAATGTGTCATAGTTCTTGATTTTAAAAATTAACTGTACAGCTCTCTTGCTGGTGTATTTTTATTAACGTGGAATAAATAACAGGCTAAGGCCTCGCCACGTCCAAAAATCACCGTCGAGAGATTAAATTTTAATATAATTTAATTAAATAAAATATTTGATGTTAATGCTTCGAAGTTAAAAGGTACTCTCAAATTATTATTTTCAGTAATTTTTAAAATAGAATTTTTGTGATAGTCATTTATGCCAAGTACAGATTATATAAATTATTTAATTCAAAATTCAAGTTGGATTCTTGAACTTTTCGTTTTGATAAATACGTAGGTATATGCTTGTTTTTCAAATGATAAATATATATTTTTTTAAGTAAAAAATGTGACATACGCTAGTTATGTTACAGTCATATGCATGTATTTTTTTAATATTTTTAATAGATTACTTATTCAACCATAATACGGAAAAAAATAATTAATCATTTAAAAATGTAATATTACCATAAGAAAAAATATTAAATTTCACATTAAAAACTAGACAGTTTAAATAATCGCCCATGTTGGCAGGCTTATGTGACGTCATGATATACGATGCATGTCAACCTTAATGTCAAATTGTCAATGGTCTAAGCTTTTTCATAACAATTATGCTCAGTTTTTTAATTTTTGAAACGTTTCAATATAAAAATGGGTTTTGAAGCGAAATATCACTGTTTAAAAATAAAATTATATTATAGAATATTTAATCTTTTTGAACCTCGCGCGCTTTTTACGGCGTTTCCCACAGTCAAAATGGCTTCTATCTGGTACCATTCCGCACAATGCTCAAAGATAGGCATCCGCTATCTATTAGTATATTATATCTATGGTGTAGAGTAAATAAAATATCACCGTTTGCCTGACGACTCGGCGTACATACAGTCGGCCTGAAAAAATAAAGTTATTTTATCAGGATCATTAAATTACAGCTGGATCAAAGCGACATTGAAATAGCCATGAGCGGAGACCAGCTCCCTAGTACCAAGCTTACTTTCAGTAAGTTTCTTAAAGGAAAAAATAGATTCTGGACTGTGACAAAAGAACGGACAGACATGACGAAATTGTGTGAGTTCCTAGTTTCTACGAAATCCTAAAAACTGTGATCTATTTCAAAGATAAAAAAAATAGCCATCGTGGGATGCCTGACAGATGTGAAACATGCATTTAAGCGAAATTCTGGTAGCTAAATTTCGCCCTGTAACTAAATTTCACTATGTACTTAATTAAATTTTTCCTCGTAACTAAATTTTATCCTGTAACTAAATTTTGCCCTACTTATGGTCATATTAAAAACAAGTATACTGATAGAAAGCCACACAGTGTACCTATAGTATACCTACTAGCATATGCGCGCGCGCACGAAAAGGAGTCGAGAGCGGTGGCGGAGAGGGGGAGAGCATCATGAAGTTTGCCGTGGTTTTACTGCCAAACGCGCCAATAGATGTTTCACATCAAAAAAGTTTGCAATTTACTTTAATTACTAACATACGTTAGCAGAGAACATTACAAATCTTCTATATATAAAATTTCCGTGTCACAATTTTGGCCGCGCTAATCTCCGAAACCACTAAACATATTTTAATGAAATTTTGAAAATGTGTCTTGCTTGGTGCAACTTAGGCTATAGGATAGTTTTTGTTAAATATTTTGTACAAAATTTTTGCATACGCTTTTAGGCACAAAAGTCTACAATTTTTGCGTTACGGGGGGGCAGAGGGGGGCTGAAAGGTGCAAAATTTGTTTTATATAGATACGACAAAAATAATTATACCAATGTAGAGGGCGCTCCGAGCACTACAAATTTGCTCTTCGTGACTTTCGTCGTAACTGCAACGGTTCTATACGAATTCAATAGTATTGTAGCAAGTATTGTTACATTAATTCTCTCTCTATTTTTCTCTCATGAAATATTATCAAAATTACTTTTCCTTAATTAGCTACGCAGGAAAATTGAATGTTGTTATTCTGAAAATATCTAAAAACATCGGTAGAAATGTCTGATATAAATCGGTAAACATTGCAGTTACGACGAAAGTCATGGGGAACAAACTTGTAGTGATCGGAGCGCCCTCTACATTGGCATAATTATTTTTGTCGTAGCTACAATACAAGCCGAGAAAATTAGAAAACCAATTTTGCATCTTTCAGACCCCGTAACGCAAAAATTGCAGACTTCTGTGTGCAAAAGTTGAGCTAGGTAGAGTTTGTTTCCACATTAACATAGGGAAAATCTCCCTACCGCCTGGACAACTTGTAAATTAAACTTATTGAGAAATCTACAGTTTAAGTTAATTGATTGGTGTGTGTATTTTTTAAATAGAAGATAACTGGTTTACTACGATTAATGAATCATTGACTATATGATGAGGGATTTATCAAAAACGGTGTTATAATGATTAGAAAGGCGGTTTTTATTGAGTCCTTATAGATGCCAGTAACCGGTTGCCAGGTATGTACATAATATATATATCGTGGTGCATTAAAGCCAGAGTGGGTTTAGATATTTTATTACAGCTGTAGGTTTTCATCAAGTTTACGGCCGCTTTAAATATAACAGTGTGATTTAGTGCATAATTATACAACCCTTCTACAGTGAGCGGGCCCATGCTTACATACACACATTCAAAATATCCGCTTCTTACAAATTGAAGTCGAATTTCAAGAAAAACTGTTCAATATTATTTTTTTCTGCTCATGCCTGTTAAGGCAGTTCAAGTGTTACAGTAATAATAATGGGTTTAACGTCCGTTTATAAACATATCATTGATTACTAGAACCGTTACTAATTTTATTTAACTACTAGCTACTACCCGCGGCTCCGCACACGATTGAGATAAAACAGCAACAATGGTTCCACCGTATTGTAGTGCCACTTTAAAAACAATGTTTATACACTTTGACATTTTTGCCAGCAGTCTTTGCGTGCTATATATAGGTATATTAGTGAATTTTGAACTCATCCCCAATTTTACCTTCTAGAGGGATGATTTTGCTAAAAACGATCAAAAACGTAATTCTTTATTTTGATTAAAAGCCTACATATGAATTTTCATATTCCTATCTTGAGAAATGATCGGTTCTTCATAGAAACTTTCATCCCCTATTTTACCCCTTCAGAGTTGTTTTTTGAGACAAACAGTAGCCTATGTCCTTCCTTAGGATATAGTGTATATCCTTGCCAAATTTTATCGAAATCTGTTCAGCAATTTACGCGTGAAAGCGTAACAAACAACAAACAAACTCACATTCGCATTTATAATATTAGTTTTTTCTTTCTTTTTGATGTGTGCTCGCGGTTCCCCAAAAAAATATATACGCCGGTAATCTCACAGAAAATTGATGTGACGAGAAAGCGAAAAAATTCACTTCGTACGCACCCACCCAAGAGGTTAACACATACTACGGGAGTACTCTCTTTTATATTATAAAATCAGCCACCTTTAATAATAACGAATACACTAAGTTTTAATAATGTACGCGAGCGAAAGAATTTAAATATAGACAAAATTTTGAGAGCACAAAAGTGCGGCAGTTTTTTAGGCAAATATTAAGAACCATATCAATATTATTTTGTCAGATATTACTGAGGGAAATCTATGAAAACGTTGGTGTAGAAATTACCTTTTCTCTGCACGAAACGGTACGAAGAGTCCTTCGCCGAGCTAAAACTTACCTTCCAAATGCGAATTTAAAGATCAATCAATACACTCCTCGGTCGATAGCTTAGTATTAATTTTGAATTTTATCTCACTTTAAATTGAAACAAGATTATTTTTCTATATAATATACACTGCGTGTGATTTAGTATACCTATAACCATTTTTTCTAGGAATAACGTTTTTGGTAAAATTTTGAAGTTGAATTTTCGTGAGTAAATTCATAAACCTAGTTGTTTTAAGCTGTAAAAACGAAACCTAAATTTAGGTGAAAATTGAAAAATGGACTTTAAAATATTTTGAAAAACGTTTGAAGAAAACTTAAAATATAACTCTCGACCAATGGATATGAAACAAACAGTACAACATGAGCGTATAAGTGTGCCATGGCTTGCTTTAGCGCGGCGTGTTTCCCTCATACATTTATAAGAGCGCCATCTATTCTTGACGTTTTTACTGCACTCGGCTCCTGTCGGCGTCACCCTTGTCATGGGTCCTAAGTCTGTTCTCGAAGTGAATGTCAGGGCAGAACTGGATAGAACTAGCACGCACACACCCCTGTCACTCTGTTAAATCAAACAGGGGTGGTAAAATTTGACCAACAGTAGGTTCTATTAAACATATTTTTAATTTGTTGCAAACACCGCTTTGCGCACCAGAGCTGAGTTTCGCTCATACAAATATATCTAGGAACATTTTGCAAAAATTGATTCAATTTTTCAATTGTAATTGGAAATCGCGAATAGGAGTTCTCGATTGGTTAATACTTACGTCCGAGCTGTACAGGTCGCAGTTCAAGACGGGTCGCCTTATCATTTTTCCGCTTTATTTGCTATCAAAGTAGAACCCTATTTAAATTCATTGCAACACGTTTAATGGTTTAATTGTTATAAACAGTTTTATTATTTTAACACAGTAATAAAGTTTATAACTTCGACATAATTTAGATACTAATTTTACTAATGGTTACCATAGTAACATATTGATTAATATACTAATAAAAACAGCTGTATATCAATCAGGTTCGGTGGCTGAATTTCTATCGCGTCTGCTGCGCATACGCTATGAAAGTATCTTTTGACAGGCGACTTTTGCGCCCTCTCGTGTTTTTTTTTAAATCTGGTTCAGTCAAAACCTTAGGGTCATATGTTATACGTGTATTTTAATAAGGATTAATTGTTGAATAAAATGGGTAAAAAGCTATCAAATCGGAAGTGCTGTGTTGTTGATTGTAAAGATACACCAACTAAACATCCAGAAATACAACTCCACCGTTTTCCTGGACTTTCTTATGAATTAGAAAGGAAAAAAAATGGACTGCAGCAGTACGTCGTCGAGGATAATTAAATTTTATTTTACGTCTGTAATCATTATTAAATTACATGAAAAATATCATAATTGTTATTTTGTTAACAAAAATAAGATTAAAAAATTTAGGAATTAAAAATGTATATCATTTATATAATTTTTTTACTGACATTTTGCGTACATATTTTTGACGTGATAACGTCTTATAAATTGATGAAACACCAGCTGCACACACGAAAAAGTGTAACGTTCCGCCTGAGCCTGAGAGTGCAAGCGAGAGCGCGATATAAGCGATAGAGAGGCACGATCGGCAATGGCAATATGGCGCTAATAATAATTAATAAATGTCATTTTATTTTGTTAAAAATAACTGATCGCCGTCATTATGGATAAAATATGATATTATTCACAACGAATGGAAATGTATTGATCAATTGATAGTTTGTACACAAACGCAGCTACATTTTGTATCAAAAACAAATCTTGGGAGATATCTGCATTTCATAACAGCAGATAAATTATACGGTTTGTTAACAAATATATAATATGTATACATTCTTTTAAATGTCTTTTATAATTGCTTAAAAATATGTATTTTGCTTTGGTTGATCAAATTATTAGTCGGTAAAAATATAGTTTGACAGCTACTGAAATATAGGTTATGTATTATTAAATATGATATTCGAGCGGAATACGTTATCACGTAAAACTATCGTCCGTAAACCGACTTTACAGACAACCAATTTTTTTTTATAATTAAGAATAACGCTGGTTTCCATGTGTTTGTAAGTTTTGGGTGAACCACTTTTTGAAAAAGTCAAACACGAGATAGTGTGAAGGTCGCGTGTCAAAGATATTTTCCTAGCGTATGTACAGAAAGTCGCTAGTTCAGTTTTTGATGTACTGTCCCCTGTATGATATGTCCCATGTTGATCCTCAAAACACAGCCTGACCAATGCAGTCTTTATAATAATTCAATTGTAGATTATAGACATTGAACATTATAACTTTATTGGGAATAATCACAAAATTATATAACCCCAAAATAATTGAAATTAAAAGTTATTTCAAGAACTAAAACCCGACTACTGAATAATCACGCTCTAAAAATGTGAAACAAGAAAATAGCCGTGGTCGTATGCCACATATTATGGTCATATGGCGCCCTCTAGATATATATAGCGTGATGCACTTTGCCCTAAAGTTTATGATCGCTTACTACAGTTAATAAAATATATTGTTTTGTTAGGATAGGTGGCATACGACCACGGCTGTTTTCTTGTTTCATATTTTTAGAGCGTGATTTTTCAGCAGTCGGGTATTAGTTTTTGAACTTACTTTTTATTTACGAAATCTTTAAACAATTTTTTTTATCTCATGAAAACCTTTTCAAAACTATTTTTTTTTTTAACCTAAATACGGTTCTGCAGGAGCGATTATGTAACATAATATAAACTATAGATATTTTGCGTCAGTTAAATAGAAGAGCAATGGCGATGGAACATGGTCCGAACAACAGCACTGAAGGGTTTTGCTTCTGATGTGACAGTTTTTATATGCACATATATTTAGTTACTTGACTGCTAGATCTAGAGGCATGGTAAAAGTTAGTAGTTCATTTTTTGTGTGCACCCACCGACGAGATTGTATTACGATTGCTGCTATTTAGGTGAAATCAATTGAAACAAATAGCTATTAAAACTGTCCTAGAAATTAATGCGAGATTTAGGGCCCCTGCACACGAGGCTGGATTTACCGCCAGATTCCTTGCTAGATTTGACTACTAGTTTTATAGCGCTGGTTTTTCTTAATTGCTGTTATGTGCTCGCTTCATACGAAACGTCTTTTCAAGCTTGTTTTGTGGATAGATCTGGCGCGCGCGTAGTGACAGTTCAAATATAAACACAGAGCAAAACGTGTATGTTGTCTGACTCTGAGCATAATGACGCTATGCTGATTTGTGGGCGTTTGTTTAAGTCGCCCGCGTGACAAGATACTGCTTCCTGATTGGTTCTTGCTCAGAGTAAGCAAAGGACCTAGCAAGAATAATAGCTCATGTTCTAATTTTAAAATCTATCTTGTGAGTTAGCAGGCGAGCTCGCAGTGACGTCATTTCCAGCTTTGTACCCAGCCTACCGGCCAGCAGAACTCCTAGCAGTGTTTCTAGCCTAGGCTCGCCGAAGCTCGTGCTCCCTGGTGTCAAATTTTTGAATGAAACGGGCAAAAATGTGATGATCGGAGCAGTGCGGAGCACTGAGCAGTACGCGCCTCGTACCCAGCCTGCCGGCCAGTAGAAGTCCCAGCAGTGTTTCTATCAGTGCTTCCAGCCTAGTTCCAGATATTTTTTTTTATCCGTGATTTTTCAGTCATCAGTACTTTGCTGAGCTCTATCCGTCATTGATAAACGAAGTTCTACTGTAATTCAATTGGATTATGGAACGGGTACGTCGCGATGCGAACCTCGCAACTAAAACTATTCTGGTGGTAAGAGACATATTATACGCAGTCTGCGTATGTCTGATAAAAAGAAAATAATAAATGAAACAAAATTTTAATTAGCTCAGTTAATGCTTTTCACGCGTTGACCCCTTAAAACAATGTTATTTGCATGGATTATTTTAATGACTCCATCGTTTTAAATAATTTATACATGTTTTCATTTTACTAAATTAGGTTATAAAATTTAATATATTCCTTGCAATTTAACTCAAATATAATATGAATATATAAAAATTTACGACTGGTTATAAATTAGAAGTAATTAAAAATATAATTATTAATTATCGTTTATGATAAATTATGCCATAATGAAACACATTAAATGTGAAATAATTAATCTGTATAATCAATAGCGTGTTAACCGAGTGATAAAATAATAATTTTTATTTTTTATATGAAGCAAATTTTAAATGTTCTTTTTTACGAAAATGTCTCCCAGAATTAAATTTTTTGCATAGGTTCTTTTGAGTCTCAGTGCCTTTTTGATTAAGAATAAGTGTATTTACCCCTTTAGTTCAATTTCTGGACACAAACAAAATTTTTTCTCTATAGTCTATAGGTACTAGAATATTATTTTTGTACGCCCCCCTATAAAGTAGCTGTTTTTCATGCTGAGTTACATAGCGGTAATGTTTTCACATTAGTGCGTGAAGTAAAACAAAATGCAATTTTGCCAATCTCTGTCAGTTACTATTAAATCCATATGAGCGACAAAGAAGCAAACTAAACTTTGTCTTCGTAAACAATGCAAATTTCGCTAGACGCATGTTTTATACTGCATCATAAAATAATAATTGACACCCTTGATACATAATCTACCTACTATTACGAACCTTTATTATAAAAACGTCCCGTTGCGATTTAAAAAAAACGATTTTTTTGCATTAAGCTAAGGTTAATGACAGTTCATAAGGCTTTTTTCAAGAAAAATATATAATTTTTTTTATTAGAACGGGTCTTTTGATGATTTTTTATGTTGCCGATAACTTTATAATTTCGTATTTTGTTGACGTGTCAAATATATGTATGTCTCAACTGTCTAAATAAATAATATCATATCATTTCTATCATATATTCGGAATATGAAGTTTTTGAAATGGCCGATTTAATAATAATGCATTTAACACCCGTTTCTCGACTTTATGTCATAACAGACGCCATTTGAACCATTACTATTTTCCATATATCACACTTCCCATTATTTTCTACAATTTTAAACTTTAAATTATTTGCAATGGGCGAATGAAGGAATTTTAGGAGATTAAGATAAGGTAGACAAATTTTGAGCATAAGAGTTTGACAGGTAATCGGCCATAGCCTTGAACCATATCGATATTTATCTGGAATTATTGAGGGGAACCGTGAAAAACCTCAATATGATGGCCGTATGGCCTAAGTCTTTAATCTTTAAGACCGAAATGAAGCAGATGATTTCTTGTTCTCAGCAATTATTAAAATATAATATTAATAACTAACTTATGAATTATAATACGAGTTAACTTTGCTTAAATTTAATAGAAACAAATTTAAAATATATATTGATAATAGAATTTTAATTAGTAACATAACCTAATGATAGTTACTAGTTTTCCTTCATTTGAACCATATAATAATATCGTAACATTTTAATTATTTAGAATGTCTTTTAGACATTTTAAATAATTTAAATAAGTATTACGATATTATTATGGTTCCGATGTAGGAAATTTACTGGTTACTAACATTGATTATGAAAAATTTCAAAATATTTATATATTTACATTTTTTTTGTACTTTCTCACAATACTGTTATATGTATTCAACAAAAAATAACCCCGTTTTTTTTCTGGGACAAATTTTCAGCCGCAATTCTCATTTAGAATAAATTTTGTTATTTTATTGCGAAAATGTTAAACCGTCAGCTCTTAAACATTACAGAGTGTTACGTAAAGACAAAGAGAATTTAACCTGATTATATCGAGCTAAGAATTCAGGTCAGGCTGCAGTGCTTATGTTAGAACGATAATGGAACTCCTACGGTGTGTTTTTAATAATTGACTCTATTACCTTAAGGATAGCTACGTGAACGAAAACTCAAAAGGATGCGTGAACGTGAGAAACGCGTCACAACCGACACACAGTTCGAGAATAACGCTTTTGTGTGAATCTTGTAAATGTCCGAAAATATCTACCTGTATTTCGTATTAAGGCGACCATCATATGCATGAATTAAAGATTATAAAAAAATTAAAAACCCCAAGTTCCCGTTTTTAAATTAATAAATATATTACGCCACAAGGACTGAAAGTTTGATATTCAGTTGACCTAGCTGGCCACGCCCAATCCAACGACCTGGAAACGTACGGTTTAAAAATGCTTTAACATTTTGAGCGTAGTGCGCAGGGGCGCCATCGTGCTCTCCTTCAATATTTAGAGTATTAATGGCAGGAATTACTTGATGTTGAAGTATTTCTAAATATTTATCAACGTTTAAATTGCCATCGATAAAAAATGGTTCAATAATATAGGTTCCGATCAAACCCGCCCAAACATTCACTTTTTTAGGCCGTTGAGTCCTGGTATCGTTGTATAAATACAATTTTTCTTTGCTCCAGTATCTCCAATTCTGATAATTGACTTCTCCATGCAGTTAAAAAGTTGCCTCATCAGTAAAAAGAATTCGCTGCAGTAAGTTCGGAGTATTATTCGCAAAATGCAATTCTTTTTTCAGTATCATATCTTCCACTAGCTTTTGATGATTTTGAAAATGGTAAGATTTGAAACCGCCCCTCTTTAATAATTGGTATGCAGCACTTTTACTTACACCGGTAGCTTGAGCTATGGCTTTGCTGGACAATCTGTTTTTATTTTGCATTAGCGTAATAATCACATTTCTTTTTGCCTCTGTAAGGACATGCCTGTTTATTTTTTATGGTGTAACTCGATGCAACCGCTGCTTTTAAATGTATACACAATTCTTGAAATTGTGGAAAGGACGGTGGGGAAATTAAATTCGAAATTAATCAGACACTTGCCTTAAACTAAAATTTTGATTACACCAATGAATTAATTTGATTTTCTTTTCAATGGAATACATTTTAAAGTAATATTCCAAACCACTGCACTCCTAAAATATATTAGCAATCGAAGCTTATGTTCTATTTTAAAATAAACGCTTAATTACATTGCTTTCAGAAATGTTATTGTGTAACCATCTAAACGGAAATTTGTATGTTTCATCTTAAAATAAATTCACGGTATTCAAACCATCTAATTGTGTATTTTCAGCAGATATTTTGCACATCGAGTTATCGTACTCTAACCAAAATTATATTTTATAAACAACGAATATGGAGCCAGTAAAGTTTTCACTTACGGAATTTCGTCCAGCGAATAATTTCGTAGAAAGACTCTACAGTCTAGACTCTAGAGGGTTGTCAGATTTCCCATTCTCTTTTCGATACGTTTATTAGAACCTTTTTTCGTAATATAAGTAAAAACATTGCTGGCTCTCCGGCTATATATTAAATATAGGTATTTAAGTTGTCCTAGTTTCAGGATACAAGGTAAACAATAGCAATCTACTCGTTAAGTATTTTTATTACTCAACGTTTAACTAACGTTCTACGTTCCCTCTTCTTTATGTTGTGTCTATTGAATATACATTCCATAGATATAGTCAAAGTTTAAAATAATCGCCTTTTTATCTTACAGCCCGAATAATATTTTGTGACCTATATACACCTTTTCTATTTCTGCAAGCTAGTAATTTCGTTGGAACGAAACTCTGCCCTTAAAACATTATCGCAAGGTTAAAATTTTTCGTGTTGCTTATGACACATAGCGATAATATAAAATATACGATATACTTAAATGTTATTACTATGGCTCGGGCACAGCCTATTCTGACATGCGGTAAAAAACAGGGGTGATAGAGGAAGCACATATAGGCTGGCAGTCAGCCTAACTAAACGCACGTCTGAGCATATTCCCAACAGCGAGAAACGCCAGGCTGGTTTCCGCGATCTCTTCTGCACAACGAATTACTATTAGTAGGAGAGCTATTAGACATTTTTGAGGCAGCGTGAACAATAATATTGTGTAACGCTTCTTTTATAATGTCTGAACACAAAATCGAAGACCTGGATGAAGGGTAGAGGGGCCTAGCCAAACCGTGATTTTTAATTTTGGGACTTATTACGTAAGCTGAATTTTAGTAATTTTTTATCCTTCTCTCCCTTATCAGCAAAAGTAATTAAAGCTCTTCCCTTCCTCCTATGCTTACGTAAACATTGGTATACATTTTTTTAAATCATTTCAAGTTTTCAAGTAATTGTTACTGACGTAATCACCATGTCATCAAAAATAAGCTAAGCAAAGACCCCCTCCTCCCTTTGGTGCTTAGGTAATACTGAAATGGCCCCTTTATGAATTTTATTTACAAAAAAGACCTTGAGACATTTTGAAATTTTAATATATCCAAAATTATTTAATAAAATAAAACATAAACAAGCCAGATCATTTAGTCGGGTCTAAATGCCTGCCAGGCGGTTACAAAAATATCTATTATACGTGAGTGCGCGTAAGACGACACAGGTAGGTTGAAGTGTGACAGAGAGCATATATGGGCTGAGTTGAAGTGTGCTGCAGTGCGATATACGCCTATATACGCTCTCTCTCACACTTTAACTTACCGGCTTGACTAGGCACCACTACCTTTCAGTCAGGTCTTCGATTTTGTGTTCAAACATTACAAAATAAGTCTTGAACAAATTTTCACGCTGCCTCAAATACCTGCCAAAAAATGTTTGATAGCTCTTGCACTATATTATTAAGAGGATTCTATACATTTGCCTTTTATATAGACTCTTTAGTAAGAGATGGATCACGGTCTACGCACGCCATATTATGTCTTTAAACTTAAAGAAGAGTATATTTTTTATTTCGTCTCTCTTTAATCCAGAATGAACTACTCCCCGGGTTTCTGTGTTCCTTCTATCTCTGAATTTGAGCGGAACAACAACAGACTGCTATTTTACGGGTTTTTTGAACACTTTATTTTTTTTTTTTAATTATATAGTGTCCATATTTTTAATTTAGTCGTACTTGAGATATTTGAAAATAAATAATTTGTAAAGTGAAAATTCGTAAAGGAAGACCTGTCTAATATTTCCTTAACAAATATGCGATATTTTTGTTGAAGTTAAATTAAAGTACGATTGCGCTGCGTTACCAACCTACGTTACGTTATTTTGCTTAGCCTGGATGTAACGAAGTCCATTATAAACCGATCTTAATATTTCAGAGGTAAGCGAAAGAAATATTCACACCGCTACTGCATATTTTTTGATAAAATTTTATTTGCGCGTATGTTTTTATGGATATGGGTTGAAGGGTAAAGGTGGATAACAGTTAACATAATGCAATGCGTATTATATGGAAGCATCCTCTATATATACGCAAGATGAGAGAGTCCATAATATTATTAAAATACTGCCTTAATGCTTATTTTCACATGATCCGAAATCTTTCTTCAACACCGTCGTTATTGATTAATTTTTAACGATAATATTAATCACATAGTAATTAATTTAACTATTTTACAAAACAAATTTACAAAAATGACAAAATTATCTTTTTATTATCCAAGTGTGTAGGATTTTACGGCCGGTGTTGATCCAAATCTTCTTGGTTTCAGGGCTTGTTGCCGTGGTCCATTGGTATTACTACCTGACGTTTCGTCTACAACTGCGGTAGACATTATCAAAGGCGATGTGGTAGCGGGCAAAGTGTCCTTCTAGGCTGCTCACAGGGAAGTGTGTCGACAAGTGCGGTACTTCCTTCTTTTATGGTCAGCGTGCTCGTGTTCTCTGCTCGGTCGTAGTATGCTCTTCTGTGATCAGTAGTTCCAGTCAGTGGGTTGGTATTGCACAGTGCTGGTGTCCAGGTTTTATTTAGATTCAAACCTTCATCTTTCCGGTTGAAATTATTGTGTGCTTGTGTATTTCTATAGCCTCTCTGTATATGCGCGGGTAGTAGCTCTATGTTTTGTCTATAACTTTGGTTTCTTCAAAAAGGATCTTATGCTTGTCTAGAGTCAACGTATAAATTGCAGATATTTCAATGTGTCCCAGTCTACAACTTCTCTCTTGTGTTCTGTTATGCGTGTCTTTACGCTTCGTTTTGTTGTCCCAATACATACTGATCCACATGTGCAGGGAACGCGATAAATGGTACTGCGCGTTTTCAACCCCTGACAAAATAGCCCCCGACAAAATATCTCCCCGACAAAATATCCTATAGACAAAATATCGCCTGACAAAATATCTCTTACCCAAGAGGCCCGGGTTCGATTCCCGGTACCGGAATGAGTTTTGTTTTTACTTTTTATTTTTTTTTCACTTTGAGACCAACTTAAACCTCACATTTTCATGAAGATTGAAAACCATCGCTCTTTTTGATAAAGGGGTATGCGAATTGTCTCGCAGTGAAACGGGAAGGGGCAAATGTGGAGTTTTTAAAAAAACAATTCCGGGGTAAACGATAAACGGGTATGCGAATTGTAATTCCGGGGTGATCGATAAAGGGGTATGCGAATTGTCTCGCAGTGAAACGGGAAGGGGCAAATGTGGAGTTTTTAAAAAAACAATTCCGGGGTGAACGATAACGGGGTATGCGAATTAGATAGTTAATTGTTTGAATAGAACTGCGTTTTCTAAAAAATGTATATTTAATTGACAGTCATTTAAATAAATATTTTTTAGAAAATCAGTCTCAAAGTGAAAAAAAAAATAAAGAATAAAAACTAAAATCAAACTAAAATCAAACGTCGAGATATTTTGTAGGGGGATATTTTGTCGGGGAGATATTTTGTCGGGGAGATATTTTATCGGGGAATATTTTGTCGCGGAGATATTTTGTCGGGGGATATTTTGTCGGGGGATATTTTGTCGGGGGATATTTTGTCGGGGATATTTTGTCGGGGGATGAAAAGGCGCGGAATCCGATAAATACCGGGTGTTGCCAGTGGGTCTCTGATATCCTTGGCTGATCTTAGGCACTCCTTGGCAAAAAAAGATTCAGGAGTGCTGTTTTTATTTTTTTTATGAATTTAGCATAAGGGCATCTTGTTTTTATTTGCCTAATCAAGATGACTGTGTTTAGTAGCGTAAATTATCGTAATTGATAGTTTATGACATTCAAAATGATTTTTGAAACTTCTTTAGCGACTTATCTCTTTGAAAATTTCTGTAACGTTAAAGGAGGAATGATTCAACGGCGGGGAAATATAAGAGAAACCTTGACGTTGATAGTACAGGGTGCCAAAGGAACCTGACGAGTTTTAATATGTAACTACAAATGTATCTTTCAAGATGTTTATTTTCACATACAAGTAATCGAAAGTGTATTACATGCCATTTTATTTATGGAAAATAATTTCGCTCAAATGACGTCCTTCACTGCGGACACGCTGTTCCAAACGGTTTCGCAAATTCCCCATTACGCGCTGTGGCATATCCATCGGAATTGTGCTAATTTCATTGCGAATGTTTTCTTTCAATTCTTCAATGGTCCTTGGTCTCGTTTAACAACCTAATTTCACAAATTTTATAGTATATGGGCACAATGTAGGAGAGCGAAAAAAAAAGATCCTTTCATTTCCACAACAAAAAAATCTTTTTTTGGTAATTTCCCTTTTTTCGTTTGTTGTAGTGGGTGTGTGAACATTGGGTATTAAAAAGTACTAGATTTTTCGTTTGTTGTGGTGGGTGTGTGGACATTGGGTATTAAAAAGTACTAGATTGATTAAAAAGTACTAGATTTTGGCTTCAACGTACTAGCGTACAGAAAATGACAAAAAGTATTAGATCTAGTACAATAATTTGTACTAGACTGGCAACACTGTACTGAAATGGAATCTACTACCGATATCTTTCCCACTGTAACCGCTGTTCTACGTAATCTAACGGCTATGTACTATTCATTATAAAAACGTCAGGTTCCTTTGGCGCACCCTGTACAATGAAACGAGCTCATAACTTTAAAGAAGTTTCACTTCTTCCGTAAGCTAATGTGAGCAAGGCTCACACGTTTTTTTTTTGTAACTTTTATGTTTACTCTAGACGATTTCTATTTTCTCAAAAGCAGTTTTAATTTCGTCCGTTTCATTTTTACACGACTAATGGACATATTCACCGAATGTAAGCAGTTGTTTATTCGGTTCATTTGCTCTTCAGGTAACTATTCCTTCGAATAAATAGTGCTAATTTAATTTGCCAACTATTGCTATGTTTACTGCAGGTATAAATCTATTCTGTCTTACATCCAGGGTATAAATATTTATTCGCCTGATAAAATGATAATGGCAGCCACATAGATCATTATATTTAACACATAAACGTGGAGTATTATATGATTATATCTACAGTTTGCTCTTGTGAAATTATTTATGTGTTGTTTATTAATCTTTTGTAAAGTGTATAGTTGTAAGACATTAAGTTAGTGGAAGTTTTGTGTGAAATTAGGTTAAAACATTATTATTTTTAGAAACTCTTTTTGACGTTTACACCAACGCCATCAGTTGGATTTTTGAGCGAACGACAAAATATTCAACAAAAAGAGCAAGGAGTGTAGAGCCGTGTATATTTATTCTTCAACTTTTGTACCTGATATTTTACTTGATAAATTGAAAGTAAATTTTATTCTAACGAATAAATTTGTTCCAAGATTACTAACTTCTATCTTTAATAGTGTGCGGTGTATATGGGCATTAGACAAAGTCAAAAGGAAGGGTTTATTAGACTGCGTGTGTGAGGTTGTCTATACGCATTCTGTACGATGTTGATGTACATCTACATCTACTATATGTACACATAGAAAGCATTGTTTTACAAATCACGTATCAAACGATACGCCACAACCGTTTCTTCGCTCTATTTCATTCAATAAATAAGGAGAGGCTTTACACCTTTTATTATACCATTGTGTCTGCATAATACATAATGTGTACATACACAGATATAAATATAGATTGTCTATAATATTATACTTACTACTGACTGTCGGTTTGATTTGTTAAAAACTATGATTTGAAACTAACAACCGAATAACTAGTCTTCAGTGGCTCACTTACCGCTAAAGAAATTATGATACACTCCCTTTTATGTCCTGTACAAGCTTAGAAACATTTTGTTTGAAAACACGTAAGAAACAATTTTTAAGTATGTTTTATTTTCAAAATATTTACGGAACAGTGTTGAATGTTTTGCATTTTCCATCTGAAATAGAAACCAAAAATAATTATCCTCATGTAATTTTGAAAGATTCTTCTAATTTTAAATATGCCATTACCTAAACGGTCTCCGTAAGAATAACCTTCATCCTAAATACTTCTCCTACACAAATGTCTAGATTTTTTTTTAACTCTCAATTAAAAAAAAACTTATCCTGATAAAATTTCTGCTGCCATCTTGCGTAGCAATAATTTAATATGTAGGTATTTCTAAACGCTAAATATTCTTTCCAAAACATTTAGATGCAATTTCCGAATTGTTTCAAAACTGTTTAGGCACAATTTTTATAGAATGTTTATGTCTGTACTAGGTATTAGGGCTAATCAAATTCTCGATATAAAAAATAATAAGAATAGAACTTTTTAACTATCGATACGCAGTATTCAGAAATCCTAGTGAACATTGTGGAAAGATTTCGCAACAGTTATATAGTATAAAGGAAATGATGTATAACTAGCTTTCCCGCCCGGTTCCACCCGGGTTCAAAAGAACGAATGGGAGGAGGCACATGAGTACGCACATTTATATTAGTTCACCGAGATGAATGTTGTGTCCAAATTTCATGATGATCGGAGTTACCGTTCAAAATTTTTTGTCAGACGGATAAATTTTTATTTACATTTTGCAACATTTTTCATTGATGCTCCGCTCCTATTGTTCGTAGCGTGATATTATATAGCCTATAGCCTTTCTCGATAAATGGGCTATCCAACAAAAAAACATTTTTTTCAATTCGAACCAGTAGTTCCTGAGATTAGCGCGTTCAACCAAACAAACAAACTTTTAAGCTTTATATATTAGTATAGTAGATATTGTTGAGTTTTTTACCTTTTGTGCAAATACACTGTTTGAGAGTACCTAATCACTTTTATTTGACATACGTAGCACTTGTATAATGAAGATTAGCGTCCATATATCACAGATTTTACTTAAATTGCATATCAGTATCTCAGAATCAGACAATTGAAAATACTACAGGAAAGTTATTTGGACATGTTAAACTTGACAAGCTTAATTAAAAAAGTGGATTCTTACAATTTGATAATTTTTCAAAATTATAAATATTTTGATATAGGCTAGTTTGCCAATATTAGAATTTTTTGTAGCTGATATAGATATTGTTAATTATTTCTATCGTAATCGATAATAATTCAAATTCAATATAGCCTTTTCTAATGAAAAAACGAGGTGATAATTTATTAGAAAAAATATCTACGCTGCCACTGGCAACAGTGTATTTTATGATTACTATTTTTTGGAATATAAATACAGAAGTAAGTTGAGACCTTTTACTTTACAATAAAAACTTAGTCTTTTAATGAAGACTGGATTCTTATTACTACAATAAAAAAGAAAGGTCTGCAATTTGACGATAAATTCTTGAAAACTCTAATTTGTAACAAACAACGGAATTGTCTTTTAGTGAAAGTTACAAGAGCATGATAGTGTGACGTGTAAAACCATTGTATTTGTCGTCTTAAGCATTAGCTGACTGAGCAATAAAGGCACTAAATTGACTAGTTGTTTTACCTTTCAAATTAGGATGATATTTACGACTGATTTGTAGTAGTAAGCTTCGCTTTAATTCACTGTAAAGCAGTGGAATTTTTTGTTTATTGTTTTAGGTTTTTATGTTTTAATAATTTAAATATTTATTAATTTCAGTTTGTTTAATTAAAAATATTTTTAACAAAAAAATTGAACCGACTTCAAAAAAGGCACTAAAAAGTAAAAAATAATTGCGTATTGACTGGCTGACACCGACTCCAAAACATTTCAATACGCAATTATTTTTTACTTTTTAGTGCCTTTTTTGAAGTCGGTTCAACTTTTTTGTTAAAAATATTTTATTTTTCTCTTTTTAGTGTTAATCTAACACTAAAAATCGGTGAACATACATAAAAAACATTATGCATGCCTTTGAAATTTGAGAGTTTCCCTCGATTTCTCCGGGATACACCATCAGATCCTGACTTTGTTCCGACGGGACCACCTCGGAAATGCACTCTTTCGAATAAAAAAAAAAATTGAAAATCGGTCCATAATTGACGGAGAAATCGGTGAACATACATAAAAAAAAAATATATACAGACGAACACAGAACCTCCTCCTTTTTGTTGAAGTCGGTTAAAAATATAGAATTTATTAACATGTTAGTATTATTAAAGTGATAAAATATAATATTAGAACCAAGTTATAACATTTTATAAACAATTCTGGCGACTGGAGGTCAGAATTTTATATTAAAAGATGTTACTGTGTTGATTGCTAATATTGAACTGTCGTTTTTAGATTTTTATAATTGAGAATTTTGAAATTGAAACTATAAGGATGCCGGCCACTTGCATAACTAAAGAATGAAATTTTTTTTTTTTTTTTTTTTTTTTCTTTTTTTAAAAAGGTATATCCAATTGTATATATCCACATATATAGAGCATATGCACATATACAAGAGAATATCACTTGGGGGGGGGGGGGGTGGCACTACCTCTTAGTATCTGGCCAGTATAATTAAATTTCAAAGCTGGGTCTAAACGACAAACACAAAATATCCATGAGCAGAGGTGGGATTCGAACCCACGACAGTGCGATCCAAAGGCCAGCACGCTGACCATTACACCACGCTGTCCTCCAAGAATGAAATTAAATTATGTCACTGCACAGGGCCGGCATCGTTACATCACAAAATAGCATTAAAATTGGAATAAGCGAAAACGTGGCTTTGTCAGCACAAAAAGCAGATATTGCGAATATCGCTTGAAATTCAGGGTTGCTAATATTTTAGTACTTCATGCAAATGGTCAGTTACTACTTTTGTTAAGCCCTGGCTACTAATTATCTCTTGCACATGGATAGTCAGCTAGTTCCTATAAAGGTTGGTACACAAGAGGCTAGTTTTGCAGCTAGATTTGTTGCTTAAATTTCACTGCTAGGTTCCAAGCATGTCATGTTTGTGTACGACGTTGGTCCATGTTGCCCACGCGATAAGATACTGTTTTCTAAAATACTGTTTTTAAAAAATTCCGCACAGAAACAAGCATGTAGTTGGAAGGATCTTAATGACAGGACGTAGTGATAGATAGGGAGGCTTTAGAATTAGATCATGGATTACAGCTCAAAATTTTAATTGCCAGTACAGTTAACACACACAACGCTAAAGATATATGGTTAAAAAAATTCCAGCCAATTGAGCGACGAAGCCATCCAACTCCAAAAATATTGACATTTGATATAGTATAATAAAGAAAATAAAATTTCTGATGTCGTGTGAGGTGACGCGGTTAATGGCTTGTATTCAATATGATATTTGCTATTCGTTGTCATGGTTACCTACATAATATGTTCCACGTCATGTAAAAGTTCATTAAAGTATGCTTAGCTAATTTCTTTCTGACAGATCTACAAAACAAAATAACAGCAGATTTTTTTTTTTATTTTTAAAGCTTTCTGAAACTATAAAGTTAAGAGAAAAATGTCTTAACAAAACTTTTTTGAAAAAATAAGTAGAATAATAAACCGTTGTGAAAAGTATGCCATTATTATATAAAAAACAACGTTGTAGCACATATATCTTTTGCGCATGCGCCGATTTTCCCCAAAAACAATAGGGCTCTTTATATTTGCGTATCAAACAACCTCCCAAAATTTGGTTTCAATCCGTTCATCCGTTTAACCTGTATCATGTTCACAAACAAACAGACGAACACAAAGCACAGAGTTTTTTCCAAAAAAATGTTTTTTGGATTCGGGGAACCTCAAAACGAAAAAATATTGTAAAATTTTAAAAAGTTTTTTTTGACCTAAATTAGTACCATCAACTTGTGTTGGAATGGTAAAATATCATACAATTCCACCTGTGCTTAAAGTATGGCTACACACAGTAGTCACCATTCACAATCCATATAATAGAGATCAGTAAATTGACAACCCTCTCTGACATTTTATACTATTCTTATTATGTGGTCGTGTAATAAATGCAATAATATTAAAGAGAATATTTTAGAAGTTTATTTTTTTACAGGCAAAATGAAGTAAAACAGAAAAAAACAATTAAATTTAACAAATGACGATGCGGAATAGCTCTAAGTACCTACATAATATAGTATATCTACTATATGCATAGGTAGTACCCTACATAATATAACTGCGTACGTTTTAAATTAAATCTGGAAACAAACTTTTCTCGTTTTAGCGTTAATGGTAAATGTGACGAATAAAGGGCTCTTAGATTGTTTCCTGAAGAAGAAGCCGCAGTGTAAAAGTTTTGTATACAGTGCAAAAAAGTTTTTTAGGAAATTCGAAAGTAGGTAAACTAAAAAGTTTGAAAATAGTATTCAAGAAAAATTATTGTAATTTCACATTCTAAAACAAACATTATTTATACGGTGTGAATACTTAAATTCCAACTTTGAATGTTCCATTAGTGGGACAAAGAATTCATTAACCACTATAAATAAATAATTGTATGACTACTGAAGTGAGAAGCGTAATAAAATACATGTTAAACTATTTAAATCTCAATGGAAACAGTTAGACACCTTGAATATGTCGAAACATATTCGAGGTGTCAGACATTTTAAATAGTTCATGTTATTTGTCAGAGAACATTATTTTAGCGTTTTGGTTGAAGTTTTCTATCCAATTAAAAAAACAAACAGTATCTATAAATTTTTACATGTCGTCAAAACGACATCTTTTGGAAAATTTAGAGGGAAAACGCCCCAAAATCAAGAAAAGTCGTAGAGGAAATAGCTGTCAGACTAGGCCTAATGAAGCCATATACAAAGTTTGGGGACAGTATGTGCCAATAAAATTTTTGCCGACGGGTATTCTGATTAAGTCTTTACGGCAATATAATTCGATAAATATCTTTTTTTTCAATTTTTTATTATGAAAATATAAGTACGGTAGAACCTCGTTAAGTCGAACCTTGATAAGTCGAAAACCTCCAAAACTCGAAAAAATGTTTGATTCCCTTCCCTTTAAGTTCGGAAACCTACATTACTCGAAATCTCAACCCTCTATAAGTCGAAATAATCAGTGAGTCCCCTATAAGCCACTCGATACATATTTTTCCTCCATAACTCGAAAAAATAAATTGGACCTTTGTATCTCGAACATACCAATTCAAAATTAGCTAGAATGAATCTTAACCTCTACAAGTCGAATATTTCCTTACAAAATCCGCCTAAGTCGAAATACTTCATAAGTCGAAAACTCCATAACTCGAATTTTTTGGCATCTCCTTTGAAGTTTGACTTACAGAGGTTCTACTGTATATATAAATAGTTCAGCTTGCTCTCTTCAAATTTTAAGTTTCATAATATAAGAACTCAAAATCGGAACTATCTGAAAATTATCTAGGTACATTCGCATAGAAATTTTAAATTGTGTTTCCTTAATTATTTCTAAATTAGCATAATAAACATAATAAAAATATTAAGAGCACTGTGGTTGAAACAAAAATAAAAATAAAGAATAGTTATTTCTTACCACAACAGTTTTATTAGCGGATGCACATTTAGGGAGCTATGCTCTCCTCTTCAGCAAACACTAAACTGTTGTGGTAAAAAGTAACTATTCTTTATTTTTATAACAAAAATGTTAAACAATAAGTAATATTTCATTAGCCGAGCATTTGGCGACTGTTCTTATGACGTTTCCTTGGGTCCTCTATTACAAGCCCTCAGTTGCCAGCTTCTAATCTGAGAACCGGTACCAATAGGTCAGTAGTAGGAGAATAAAAACAAGCCTAATTATTATCGATTGAATTTTCAAAATTGTTAGACTAATAAATTGAAAATATGAATAGTTACTGAAACCAAATAACACTGTCTTGCTGTTGGTGATCTTTAAAGACAACAAAAACGTAATTTTTCAAATTCTTGCTTAAATAGATAAAAACTTTTGAGTAAGAAGTCTCACTTCAAAAATAAGATATATTACCTAACTTAAAGAAATCGTTTAAAAACGCGATTATTATATTCTACCGAATTTAAAGTTGTCGAAAAAAATTTTTGCAGTCGTTAAGATAGAAATGAACAAAACTGTAAAATACATGTTTTAATTTAATCTCTCAACTATCTTATACTTTAATAGCATTATTCATAAATTCGCGATTATTTATACCAAAAATGCTCTATCCTGTATGACATAAATATAAAACATCTCTTTCAAATTGGGTCGCAGAAGTTAACCATAGTATGTTCAGTGATCCGTCAGAATAAAGATAATCACAACAATGTAAAAATTGAAAATGACCTAAATGAAGAACCGTCGAGATCACAGTACCACAGCAATTTTACGTATTAGTGAACAATTCTTTGATAGGTTTCACAGAAATGTAAAAAAATGGTGCTAGACTATAGACAAACATTTCTAGTTGTCATTCTCAAATTCTGAAGTAATTATGAACATTAAAACATAAGGCAAGAAACACGGATTATATTTTTACCATTCCAAAACTGCAAGTAGGAAATGATACTAATTTAGGTAAAAATTCACGTTTAAAAATTTTTTTCGTTTTGAGGTCTCGAATTCAAAAAACATATTTTTGGAAAAAGTCTACGTCCGTTTGTCTGTTGTTTGTGAACACGATACAGGTCAAACGGATGAACGGATTGAAACCAAATTTTGGGAGGATGTTTGACATGCAAATATGAAGAGTCGTATGGTTTTTTAGGAAAAAGAGATATATGCTATAAAGTTGTTTTTTATATAATAATGGTGTATTTTTATAACAATTTATTATTTTATTTATTTTTTCAACAAAGTTTTATTAAAAACATTTTTATTTAAACTTTATAATGGAGTTTGTAACAATATGTTCAAAATTAACCAAAGTATGCTTGACAAATTTCTTTTTGACATCTGCAGAACAAAAGAATAGCTGATTATTTTTATTTTCAAAATAGTTCTGAAACTATAGTTTCAGAACTATTATTATTTTTATATAGTTCTGAAACTATAGTTTCAGAACTATTTTGAAAATAAAAATAATAATAGTTCTGAAACTATAAATTCAGAACTATTTTGAAAATAAAAATAATCAGCTATTCTTTTGTTCTGCAGATGTCAAAAAGAAATATGTTAAGCATGCTTTGGGTAATTTTGAACATATTGTTACAAACTCCCCGCTGAGATGACAAAGAAGTTCGTGAGACGACAATCGACTCGTCATTCTAACAAAGACACACTGATTGTTGTGGGAGACAACAATCGGCTTGCTTGTTGTTCCAACAATAGGCATAGGTAAAAGGACTTTTTTGCCAAATTCTAGACAACAATGAAAGCAACAAAGGAAAGAACTATCCAGCACCTATATAAACCACGGGATAGCTTAGTGGAGACACAGTCACACAAAGACAGTCACAAAGTGTCCCTGATCGAGTGAACAATCAACATAAATTGAGGTAACTGCAGAGATAAATAAATAAGAGACGGTCTTAGAAAGACAGTCACACAGGTTTGTCCCTGTGTTGTAAATATTTCGTGTACATAAATAGTGACTTTGTATTCTTAGTTGTTTTGTTTCTGTTACGCCTAGTAAAGAAGTACTTTCGTTTGTGTGTTTAACTGTTTTGTTAAACGGTTACAGATTACTATTGTAAAAAAAGAGTTTCCACCACGAATTAGAACAGGTTTGTTACAATGTGATATAAGTATAATCATGTCAACGAATATCAAATATCATATTTAATACTAACTATTACCCGCACCACTGCACGTTATATCAGAAATTTTATTTTCTTTATTATACCTGCCATATCATATGTCAATATTTTTGAAGTTGGAATGGTCCTGTCACCCAATTGGCTGGAATTTCTTAGTGATCTCAAACTTTAAGTTTTCTACAATAATGTATTTAAGTTTATATCTGGAATTAGGCTTTTGAAAAAAAATAATTATCGATTTTTTTATTGTATTTTAAAACTTTATTATAAATAAGATTGATAATCGATGCGAAAAACTTTCAAAAAACTTTTTTTAAATTAATTATAAGCAATTTAAAATTGATAAAATATTTAAAAAAATCACGTGACTGCAAACGCACTAAAATTGTTTTTGACAGTTGTGACGTCATAATGGTAAAATGTATATACGCAGTATACTATCAATGGCTTCTACATGTGTATTGACTAAAACATTATGACGTCACATTATGTTCGGGAAATGTCGGCGCGTTCTCGGAACTGGGTACAAAAATTTATTTTTAATTTGATATAACTTTTGAATTATAACGAAAATAAAAAAAAGAAAAATAGTTTTGTTATAAAACTTATATACGATCTTTCCATTTATGACAAAAAAAATTTCATTCAAAAGCCCAATTCATAATAATAAAATGACAAAATTTCATTCATTTCTGGGTGATTTGAGATAGCCCACATATAATTCTTAAAGGGTCGTTTCAAGTATGTGAACTTTGCTGGCGCATGCATATTTCTGTAAAACTAAAAATAGACATGTATATAAAAGGAACTTCAATATTGCCTACACATAGAGCTGACACCTGTCACATCACAGTCCTATTTGTCTAGCTATTCGCGCTGAACGTATGTCTGTTCGTACGACTGCCAGAAAATAACATAACTGAATTTGTTGAATTGAGTGTCTTTATAGCTGTCTGCTTTAAAACTGTTGTATACATGGACCTTCTAACACGGTGTATACACTCATGGACCCATGTTGGGTAGAAAATAGAATTAATTTCACAAGGCAGGGTGCAGTACCCAACGTCATCTCATACTCGTTCTATCCACATGTAAAACAATAGCTTTGGAGTTTCCCCCCAGTTTTTTTTACTTATTTTGCCTGTATCACATTTGACTTTAGGCCAATTTTTCAATTTTATCTCAAGATGTGACGGTTTTAGACACGTATGCAAAATTTGATCGAAATATTCAATTATTCAAAGTTGAAAATTTAAAAAGCTAGCTACTTTACAATTAAAGCGGCAGAAACATGGAACAGGTATGCGTTACGTTGTCTCTTTGCTTTACCGCTCCATTAATCAAATCGCACTACAATGATTATTGATTAGTCACTTCTTGAATTTTGATAACATACTACTACTATACTACTACTATAGATAGACTCACATATAGACAGACATCTCGACGTAGAACACGTCTTAAGGCTGCTGCACAAGAGGCTGGATTTGCCACTAGATTCTTGGCTAGATCTGACTATTAGTCACTACTAGTTTTCTAACGCTGGTTTTCTTTACTGGTTTTATGTTCTCACTTCACATGAGACGTCTTTTCAAGCTTACTTTGTAGGTAGGTTTGGTGCGCGCGCATTGATAGTTAAAGGTAACAAAAGTGGACGTTTATTGGCTCTGAACAGAACACACACTATATGACGCAGTGTTTGTTTGTGGACGTTTGTCTATGTTGTCCACGTGACAAGCTACTGTTTCCTGATTGGTTTTTGGTTATAAAAAGCAGGGGACCAAGCAAGAAAAATAGCCATTGTTCCATATATTTAATACACTCTATATTGGTAGCAAACGCTACGGTGCAGAGTGCAGACATATATACGTCTGTCTCACTTATTATACTCTGAGTCTCATGCTCATGTCCGTCAATGGAGCATGCTTGTCAGTTGCAGCGTCAGTTTGTACATGGAACTAAGCTGTAAAAGTGAGATGGCTTGCTCTATTTCACTTACTAATTGCCCCACTATAGACGCGACACTTGCGCACAACGGGTCAAGTAAAAAGAAAGACATAGAAAAACAGTCATTTGCTGTCTCATTTCATGGGCCACGCGTCCACTTACGGCCACTAGCAATACAGATTAGCTGTTCTAATTTTAAAATCCATCTTGTGAGCTAGTAGACGAGGCCGCAGTGACATCATTTCAAGCTTCGTAGCCAGCCTGCTGGCCAGCAGAAAGCCCAGCAGTGTTTCCAGCCTCGTGTGCAGCGGCTTTTATTCTGCAGCTAGTAAGGAGGGCCGTTCCGGAAAATCGAGTGTAACGAATGTAAAATGGATCTCAAGCGGTGCCTATACTAGGCGTACAATTTAGTCGAAGGTGCTAATAGTATCAGTATCACGTGATTTACATAATATGCGACCTATCGCGATTTTGACCTTGAAACGGCGAAGCGAGCGAGGAAAAAATGACGGAGATGCCACACTCAAATTATTCTACATACCGAACTCAAGAATACTAAAATGCAAAAACAGTAAATTGTAGCCGCAGCACAGTGCAGAAATGACAAAAATTAGACTTCAAAATTTCACATCATAAATAAGTATGATTTGAACGTTGAAAGTGTAACAAAACTGTTCTAATTCGTGGTGGAAAATATTTATTTACAGTAATATAAAACGTTACTAGAATAGATAAACAAACAGAACACTTCTTTATAGCGTAACAGAAACAAAATAACAGTTCTAAATAATAAAATAGAAGACTAAGTAACAAAGAATACAAAGTCACTGTACAACTATATGTTTACACAAGATTATTTACAAGACAGCCTAACACCAAAATTTATTTAATACACTTATTTATTAACTATATGCAGTTCTATTTATAACGTACACTACAATTTACTCAGTTCATTTATTTATCTTAGCAGTTACCTCAGCACTAACTCTTAATTTGTCAATTGTTTACACAATGAAACACAATCTCTGTATCACTGTCGTATGAATATGATGACTGCCCCTGTATGACTGTCTTTGTGTGACTGTCTCCACTGGGCTATCCCGTGGTTTATATAGGCGCTGGATAGTTCTTTACTTTGTTGCTTTCATTGTTGTCTGGAATTTGACAAGAAAACCCTTTTTACCTACGTCTATTGTTGGAACAAAAACCAAGCCGATTGTTGTCTCCCACAACAATCGGTGTGACTTAGAATGACGAGTCGATTATTATCTCACGAGCTTCTTTGTCGTCTCAACGGGGAGTTTGTAACAAAAGGAAACACAATGCCGCATTGGCGCTGGCCGCTGAGTGGACACGGCGTTGGAGACATCGTTGCAAAGGTTCGGCGTCAAGTTTCGACGTCGGCGCTAGCACTGCCACCGTTAAGCCGGAATGACTATGGATATCAAAGATACTTAAGCTGCGAGTTGCGATTCATTTCTCTATTGTGTTGTGATGAAAATTCGGGAGCAAGAGATTCACATTACCCCTACATCGCAACACGACAGGGACGCGTGCATGCGGTTCATTTGATACATGCGAAAGATGCATTTCCTTGATCCACGCAACGTTACGCTGCAACACGACACACGCTCTTTGAATGCATGCAAGAGATGTTCTCTGATCCATGCAACGTTGCGTTCCAACTTCCAACACAATAGAACAGAGGAATGTGTTCGCGGTTTTATTCTGCGTAGCTCTACCCTGCCCGCAACGAAACACTTATGTAATCACTTCAGGTCCATCCGTCTGTCTATCTGTCAGCGATTTTTTCTGAAATTATTTGAACAAAAATTTGGGCACAAAGATAGAGTGTGATGACCCAAATAAAGACGTTAAGTATAAAACTTTGAATTTTGATTCTGGGGGTTATAATTTCAGTGGACTAAATGGGAAATGGAAAGAACATTTTTTGTTCAAGGACATCGTTTAGACTTTAGGGTATCAAATGGAAGCCCATTTAAGCACAAATTCAACAAAGTATATACGATGTATTTTTTTCATTTTTAGAACATTTTTTGGTAAAAACGCTAAAAATACTGTCTCCTACCCGTATCACCAAAGTGATTTCTCAGAAAAATCTGAAAAAATTAAGGAAATTTTAGAATTAGTTGTAGATTAAACGAAAATTATCAGGATGGAAAATTTCTATTGCGATTAATTGTTATAAATCATATATATTAATACGCTAAGGTTTAAGATGTATACCTCCCTTTTGACGTGATAAAGTCTTATAAATTGATGAATCACCAATCTTATAAATTGATAAAACACCGGCTGCATGCACGAAAAAGTGTAACGGTCGTAACGTTCCTAACGTTCGTAACGCGTAACGTTCTGCCTGACCCTGTGCGTGCTTTTTGCTAATTTCTCGCTCAATTTAAATCAGATCGGTTTGAAACCAGTCTTAAACGAAAGAGGAGAACATTTTACATAGATTTCGTATAACAGAATTTGCCTAAACAGTTTTTTTATACAAATTTATATAGAAAAATAGCTGTATAAAAAATAAATGCAATGTTGTCTAATGCATGGCGCGACGCGGTCGGTCGTCTTTGTTTGCCGTACATGGAAATTAGAATATAACGTATGTCTTGTCTTAACATGAAAACGGCTGCATTTCTAATGTTTAATTCAATTTTTTGACATTAGTATTTTGTGAAGTGCAACGCCTTCTAAGTTAAGTATTGGAATAACTAATTATTATTAGAACATAATACTTTGACAGTTGCAAACGTCACTTTTGACATTTCTTATCATTCCGACACCAAGGATAAGCGGATTGAAACCAAATTTTGGGAGGTTTAGGTTATGTATTACGGAATACGTTATCACGTAAAATTATCGTCCGTAAACCGACTTTACAGACAACCAATTTTTTTTCGCA
This sequence comes from Xanthostigma xanthostigma, assembly GCA_963575645.1. Classification (NCBI taxonomy): domain Eukaryota; kingdom Metazoa; phylum Arthropoda; class Insecta; order Raphidioptera; family Raphidiidae; genus Xanthostigma; species Xanthostigma xanthostigma. The sequence goes on from OY754465.1 coordinate 22,019,554, forward strand.
AAAACCACACAATTTCTCCGCATAAATTATATATCATTTTACAGATAATTTCTTGCTCTACTGACATCGACAACTGAAAAATTTATTATTGCTATTGTTTTTGTGAATTAATTAAATTAATTAAACTCTGAACAACGTCTGCCATCTGACGGCGTAACGTTAACACTTCGATCTGTCATCTGACCTTCATATTGTAAATACTGCATACTGCCATCTGACGGGCAACGCTGAACAACGCTTTTGCTACTTGCGCCTCTATATGACAATTTTAGTAAAATATTTCTTTTACAACAAAAAGAAGAACGTTATAAGCAGTGTGCAAAATTAGAAACGAATTGAATAAGTACCTGCAATCATATTTAAAAAATAATTTTGTAAAGTGATAATTATTATACTTATTTAGTGCGACTAATTCGCACAGGTCACACTAGTAATTTAATTGATGACATATTAGATAGGTTTAGATCCTTGCTGATTGTAATGAGAAATTAGATTAGAGGAAATACGATCAATGTAGTGAATACCATCAATAAAAACTTGTTTTTCCACGCAATGTTTCGAAACGTTGCGTGAAACAATAAGTTTGTATTGACAGTATTCACTACATGTCTATATTGATCCTATTTCCTCTAATCTAATTTATTATTTTAATTTAATTGATATTATTTTTTTAAATTAATGATAAAGTTTCAAACTGATATCAAAGATCACTCAGAAAAATCTGACAAAACAGAACCGTTGAGAATTATGTAGGTGTAGATTAAACGAAAATTATCAAGATTGAAAAATTCCAGAGCTATCAGTTGTTAGTAATTAAATTGTTCATTTCTTTATAAGTGCCGATCCAAAGTTTGGTAATAAAACACATAAGTTGGGGAACTGATAAGATGGTACGGAACACTAGTTGTGCTTGCACTTGACTGATTTTACCAATCCAACCCACAAGTAGGGAATGGTACTAGTTTAGATAAAAAATCTCTTTTCAAAATTTTACAAATCTTCTCGTTTTGAGGTCCCCCGAATACAAGAAACATATTTTTGGAAAAACTCTGTGCATCTGTTTGTGAGCACGATACAGATCAAACGGATGAACGTATTGAAACCAAATTTCGGGAGGATGTTTGGTATGCAAATATGAAGAGCCTTATTGTTTTTATTTTTATCTAATAATGGTATACTTTTCATAACGACTTATTCTATTTATTTTTTTAAGAAAATTTTGTAAAAAAAGTTTATAGTTTCGGAAATATTTTGAAAATAAAAAAAATCAGTTGTTCTGTTGTTTTGTAGATCTGTCAGAAAAAAACTAGTTAAGCATGCCAATTGATTAATTTTTACATAACGTGGAACTAAGTATTATGTAGGTAACCATGGCAAAGAATAGCAAATATCATATTGAATACTAGCCATTACCTGCGTCACCGCACGCGATATCAGAAATTTTATTTTCTTTATTATACAATGTCAACATTTTGAAGTTGGAATGGTCCCGTCTCCCAATTGGCTAGAATTTTTTAAACAGCTTCTATAGGTCCAGGGAACACAAAAACGTATAAATTCGCCAAAAACTCAAAACGGAATGTTTGAACGACCGCACGAGATATATGGAAAAAAAATCGACAGAAGCAGTTTTGCCTCTTGGTCACAACTATTGTTAATTGTGTATTTTGCGTAACTAAAGTCCTCAAGCGTACCACTCGTCATATAAGTGAATGCGCCTATACACAATATAAAATAATACGGAGAAGACATGCACTATGCATTTCGTCTGATAACATCTGCCTGAGAAAAAGATTGAGTGACGTCAGGTTTGTGTAAAATTGCAAGAAAATTGCCGTACGCTTTCTGTAAACAATCATATTTTATGCTCTGCATATTCTTCATTTTATTGAGCAGAGAAAGCATGCAAACAGATTTTTTTTTATTATTATTACATTATTTTTAACGGTGCATAACATATTTCGCAATTTACATGAAATGGTTTAGTGAATAATAATTTCATTATAATTTATCGCAATTTTATATCTGTGTTATCGTTTGTAGTAAATCTGCCGTCTTGATTCATATATAGATTTACCTATATTATACAAAGTGGTTTTCATATTTTTCCTGTACCTAGACATTTTTCAATTTTGTGTAACATAGTAGGTATGTTCCAAGCCGTCAGAAAACAGTAACAGAACCGTCATCGTCTTGCAAACTAGCTAAAACGAAACTGTTTATATCGGTTTTTGAGCTAGTGCGCAACACAGTCTTGCGCAGTAATAAGACTGCGACGGTTATGTGACCGTTCTCTGCTGCTTGGAACAAACCTTTTATAATAGCGATTTATTAATGAAAAGAATTAGCATTTTCGATCATATGCGTCGAGGTACTGTCCAGGTTAATAGATTGTAGATAATAGACGCTCAATTGCTGACGTCATCAGCGTCTATGTTTATATTAGAAAATCTGGCAGTCGGCATACACAAACCGACCGGTACGAGCTCGGGTTCCTGGGAGCGCTAATTCCCAAAAAACATTGGAATGCAAACTACTTTCCAATGTTTCTCCCGAGGGGGAGGTACCGTCCAATCAAATTAGTGTCGCGAACGACAAAATCATAAAATTTATTGCTCAACGTACATGATAAATATAAATGTTATATCTACTGCAAGTACTTACATTATCTCTTTTCAGAGTAGGTCACTGAATCAATCGGTTTTAATTTTAATAATAATAAGAGAAAAACTGTATTTTTTTTTAAACTATGACATCCTGTAGGTATCTCAAAAATAGGTAGTTGGGGAGATCTTTTTGTATTGGAAATCAATTTTTTTTTACTAAAGTTTGTATACATCGTATATAAATACGGGAAGGAAAAAAATTGTGCCACCAATTTAAGTGTGTTAATTTGTGCACATTGTGATGAAACATACATTGTTCTCTTCCTTGTAATGATGAGGAGTGCATAATATATGTTTCATCAGTCATCACAATGTGTACAAATTAACACAGGTAAAATTGATTCAGAAGAAATCCATATAATGACAAAAGAACCTCAATAACGTTCAAAATTAAAAATGTAAGAAATTACGGTCAAATTTTGACCACTTGGCGACCACTGGTTTTAATTAACGCCCGTTTTTAATAATATTGAAGATCAAAAAACTGTTTATAATTAAAAGTAATATCGTATATGAATTATATGTATACTGTATATAAAAAATATTATATAACCGTTCAACAAATGTGAGAGTGATACAACTCGAAGAAAATTTTATATTTTGTGATTTTATTTCAAGAAAGAAGCTTACATTGAAAAAATACGCATCCCCATTTGGTATGTCAGCAGGAAATGTAATTTTATTCATGTCTTATTTAATTTAAGAAAAACGAAAACAAATATACATACAATCTCATAAAAATAGCGGGATTTTTATGTATTTCGACTTCCTTTCCATCACTACAAGTTGAACAAAGATAAAGCATATCTAAAAGAATTATTGAACGTAAGTCTTCGTCGAAACATTGCTGGTAATATGATTTTTACTTTCCACTACGAAATTTACTTGTCGCATAGTACATTCTAGATCTGAATAATTTAAAAATAGGGCCAACCCAAGTGATGAAAATATACATTATTTAATAAATTTTAACGTGCCTTAATGATTTTAATATAAGGCATGTAGCCAGAAAAGTAATTTATTTTGTTGAAAAATGTAGACCGTTATCATCGGCATTGAAAGAGACGGTGATTTTATTCATCTCATTGTTTATTGACAATATCTTGAACTTAAAACGATATAAAAATAGTCCACGAAAGCCAAATTGTATATCCTCTGACGTACTGTGACATAGTTTTCGGACAGGGTTACCCCCCCCCCCATAAAACTCCAAAGCTATATATAATTTTTCTAATAAAAGATGCAACGTGAGAAAGTATGCCAACAAAATATAGATTCCGTGTCAAATAATGGCTAGTGTCCACAGGATCGTGATTCCTCTAAGTCGATTATTGCAAGGACACATTCATTACCCATTTGACTGATAGGTTTTCTAAGTATCAAGAAATATTAGAATCATTTGAAATTTTGTTTAAGGAGGTTGATGCGTTACAGTCCCAATCAAAAGTAAGTCGAATTCTAAATGAGAACTTTTCCATAATAAATTTTTACAAAAGGTTATAAGTCGATGATACTAATAAATTATTGTCATAAAGGCATAAATAAATATTTTTTTTTAATATTAATTAATTATTTCAGTATTTTACTTAATGGACTAACTTTTTAAATTTTTTGTACAAAGTTAGGTTAGAAAACATAAATTTATGTAAATATCTGTATTTTACATATTTTTTTGCACTAAATAATTAAAAAAAGAAATTAGAAGTAATAAAAATTAAAATTAAATCATTAAAAAGTTGAAAATTCAGTTAAAATTGTCAAGAATAAAAGTCCATAATGGAAAAGTGCTAAGGTTTAATAATTTTTTTATTGATTAAAAGTCTCCTAATTAAATTGGAAAAAATATTAAAATATGCGTAAGACATCGATGCTTTACATAGTTAGTTTTCGGAACTGCTGACATTATTTGGTTATTTGCAAAAAAATAAAATGTACCGTTTGCATGCTAGGTTGACATATTTTCCATAAGACTACATGTAAACGTTTTTTAAATTTGTAACTTTATAAATCTCTTAATGATTTTGGATTTTTTACAGAAAATTTTGTCATAAAAAAATCTATTAAAAAAACTTTATTTCAGATTTTTTTCATTATCTTCGTAAAACGGCTCAACCTCCTTAAACAAAAACCAGTGGGAGTATATACCCAAGTAATTCAAGAATTACAAGGCGCGAAATTTTACGTCATATACCCCGGTGTTTTGCTTGAAAATCGGTGTATATATTTAACGACACTTGGAGAATAATATAGTATAACTTAATTTACTTATTCTAAGTAAAAATAACAGTTGAAAATAATGAAACACAGAAAGGAAAATATAATTTTAATAAATTCTTGGTTCTCTATGTAATATGTTATTGTGTCATGCAAAAATTAAACATAACTAACATCTTCAGAACAAAAGAATAACAGATTTGTTTTCAAAATATTTCTGAAATTATGAGTTTAGAAAAAAAAATTCATAACTTTCTTGTAAAAACAGATAGAAAAATAAACCGTTATGAAAAGTACCCAATTATTATATAAAAACAACTTTATAACATATAATATGTGCCGACTTTAGCTCAAAGAATTTTTTACAAAACTTTCTTTAAAATAGAATAATAAAACATTATAAAAAGTACACCCTTATTATATAAAAAACAACGATGGCATGTATCTCTTTTGCGCATGCGCCGATTTTTCCCAAAAATTATACAAAACTCTTGTAAAAATAGATCGAATAATAAACTGTTATGAGAAGTATACCATTGTTATATACAAACAACTTTATAACTTTTACCTCTTCTGCGCATGCGCCGACTTTCCCTCAAAAAACATTTTAGAAAACTTTCTTGTAAAGTAGAATAATAAAACATTATAAAAAGTACACCATTATTATATAAAAAAATTGGTTGTCTGTAAAGTCGGTTTACGGACGATAGTTTTACGTGATAACGTATTCCGCTCGAATATCATATTTAATAATACATTACTGCGCTCTCGCTTACACGCACAGGGTCAGGCGGAACGTTATGGAACGTTACACTTTTTCGTGCGTGCAGCTGGTGTTTCATCAATTTATAAGACGTTATCACGTCAAAAACTTAGTCACCATCTTTAGAACTCCGCCATATTGGATTTAGAGTGACGTCACTTTATGTTTCGAGTTATTTTCAGTAAGCCCTTTCATTTGATACCCATATTGTAGGAAAGCATAATAAAATTAGTCCGCCATCTTTAGAAGTCCGCCATATTGGATTTAGAGTGACGTAGCTTTATGTTTCGAGTTATTCTCAGCAAGCCCTTTCATTTGATACCCATATTGTAGGAAAGCATAATAAAATTAGTCCGCCATCTTTAGAAGTCCGCCATATTGGATTTAGAGTGACGTCACTTTATGTTTCGAGTTACTCTCAGCAAGCCCTTTCATTTGATACCCATATTGTAGGAAAGCATAATAAAATTAGTCCGCCATCTTTAGAAGTCCGCCATATTGGATTTAGAGTAATGTCACTTTATTTTTCGAGTTATTCTCAGCAAGCCCTTTCATTTGATACCCATATTGTAGGAAAACATAATAAAATTAGTCCGCCATCTTTAGAAGTCCGCCATATTGGATGTAGAGTGACGTCACTTTATTTTTCGAGTTATTCTCAGCAAGCCCTTTCATTTGATACCCATATTGTAGGAAAGCATAATAAAATTAGTCCGCCATCTTTAGAAGTCCGTCATATTGGATTTAGAGCGACGTCACTTTATTTTTCGAGTTATTCTCAGCAAGCCCTTTCATTTGATACCCATATTGTTGGAAAGCATAATAAAATTAGTCCGCCATCTTTAGAATTCCGCCATATTGGATTTAGAGTAATGTCACTTTATTTTTCGAGTTATTCTCAGCAAGCCCTTTCATTTGATACCCATATTGTAGGAAAACATAATAAAATTAGTCCGCCATCTTTAGAAGTCCGCCATATTGGATTTAGAGTAATGTCACTTTATTTTTCGAGTTATTCTCAGCAAGCCCTTTCATTTGATACCCATATTGTAGGAAAACATAATAAAATTAGTCCGCCATCTTTAGAAGTCCGCCATATTGGATGTAGAGTGACGTCACTTTATTTTTCGAATTATTCTCAGCAAGCCCTTTCATTTGATACCCATATTGTAGGAAAGCATAATAAAATTAGTCCGCCATCTTTAGAAGTCCGCCATATTGGATTTATAGTGACGTCACTTTATTTTTCGAGTTATTCTCAGCAAGCCCTTTCATTTGATACCCATATTGTAGGAAAGCATAATAAAATTAGTCCGCCATCTTTAGAAGTCCGCCATATTGGATTTAGAGTGACGTCACTTTATTTTTCGAGTTATTCTCAGCAAGCCCTTTCATTTGATACCCATATTGTAGGAAAGCATAATAAAATTAGTCCGCCATCTTTAGAAGTCCGCCATATTGGATTTAGAGTGACGTCACTTTATTTTTCGAGTTATTCTCAGCAAGCCCTTTCATTTGATACCCATATTGTTGGAAAGCATAATAAAATTAGTCCGCCATCTTTAGAAGTCCGCCATATTGGATTTAGAGTAATGTCACTTTATTTTTCGAGTTATTCTCAGCAAGCCCTTTCATTTGATACCCATATTGTAGGAAAACATAATAAAATTAGTCCGCCATCTTTAGAAGTCCGCCATATTGGATGTAGAGTGACGTCACTTTATTTTTCGAGTTATTCTCAGCAAGCCCTTTCATTTGATACCCATATTGTAGCAAAGCATAATAAAATTATTCCGCCATCTTCAGAAGTCCGCCATATTGGATTTAGAGTGACGTCACTTTATTTTTCGAGTTATTCTCAGCAAGCCCTTTCATTTGATACCCATATTGTTGGAAAGCATAATAAAATTAGTCCACCATCTTTAGAAGTCCGCCATATTGGATTTAGAGTAATGTCACTTTATTTTTCGAGTTATTCTCAGCAAGCCCTTTCATTTGATACCCATATTGTAGGAAAACATAATAAAATTAGTCCGCCATCTTTAGAAGTCCGCCATATTGGATTTAGAGTGACGTCACTTTATTTTTCGAGTTATTCTCAGCAAGCCCTTTCATTTGATACCCATATTGTTAGAAAGCATAATAAAATTAGTCCGCCACCTTTAGAAGTCCGCCATATTTGATTTAGAGTAATGTCACTTTATTTTTCGAGTTATTCTCAGCAAGCCCTTTCATTTGATACCCATATTGTAGGAAAACATAATAAAATTAGTCCGCCATCTTTAGAAGTCCGCCATATTGGATGTAGAGTGACGTCACTTTATTTTTCGAGTTATTCTCAGCAAGCCCTTTCATTTGATATCCATATTGTAGGAAAGCATAATAAAATTAGTCCGCCATCTTTAGAATTCCGCCATATTAGATTTAGCGTAATGTCACTTTATTTTTCGAGTTATTGTCAGCAAGCCCTTTCATTTGATACCCATATTGTAGGAAAACATAATAAATTTAGTCCGCCATCTTTAGAAGTCCGCCATATTGGATTTAGAGTGACGTATTTTTATTTTTCGAGTTATTCTCAGCAAGCCCTTTCATTTGATACCCATATTGTTAGAAAGCATAATAAAATTAGTCCGCCATCTTTAGAAGTCCGCCATATTGGATTTAGAGTAATGTCACTTTATTTTTCGAGTTATTCTCAGCAAGCCCTTTCATTTGATACCCATATTGTAGGAAAACATAATAAAATTAGTCCGCCATCTTTAGAAGTCCGCCATATTGGATGTAGAGTAATGTCACTTTATTTTTCGAGTTATTCTCAGCAAGCCCTTTCATTTGATACCCATATTGTAGGAAAGCATAATAAAATTAGTCCGCCATCTTTAGAAGTCCGCCATATTGGATTTAAAGTGACGTCACTTTATTTTTCGAGTTATTCTCAGCAAGCCCTTTCATTTGATACCCATATTGTAGGAAAGCATAATAAAATTAGTCCGCCATCTTTAGAAGTCCGCCATATTGGATTTAGAGTGACGTCACTTTATTTTTCGAGTTATTCTCAGCAAGCCCTTTCATTTGATACCCATATTGTTGGAAAGCATAATAAAATTAGTCCGCCATCTTTAGAAGTCCGCCATATTGGATTTAGAGTAATGTCACTTTATTTTTCGAGTTATTCTCAGCAAGCCCTTTCATTTGATACCCATATTGTAGGAAAACATAATAAAATTAGTCCGCCATCTTTAGAAGTCCGCCATATTGGATGTAGAGTGACGTCACTTTATTTTTCGAGTTATTCTCAGCAAGCCCTTTCATTTGATACCCATATTGTAGGAAAGCATAATAAAATTAGTCCGCCATCTTTAGAAGTCCGCCATATTGGATTTAGAGTGACGTCACCGATTTTCCCCAAAAAATTTACAAAAACTTCTAGTAAAAATAGATAGAGTAAAAACCGTTTTAAAAACTATATTATTATTATATAAAACAACATTATAAGAGATATATTCTTTTACGCATGCGCCGATGTTCCCCAAAAACAATAGGCCACTTCATATTTGCATATCAAACATCCTCCCAAAATTTGGTTTCAATCCGCTCTTCCTTGATGTCTGAATGATAAGAAATGTCAAAAGTGACGTTTGCATATTCTGTCAAAGTATTAAGTTCTAATAATTAGTTATTCAAATTGTTAACTTAGAAGGCGTTGCTTTTCATAAATATTTCAAATGGCATCCGTTTTTGAACAAATGCTATCTCCTTTGTTTTATTATTGTCATAAATAAAATTATCGACCAATTTTATTTTAAGACAGAACATACGCAATAATTAAATTACCATGTTATACCGTGCAACAGAGAGAGATAACCGAAAGATGTTTGCTATCGGTTATATCAGATTGAATTTATTTCTATATAAATGTGTATAAGAAAAGTGATTGGGCGTATTCTGTTGTACGAAATTTATGTAAAATTTTCTCCTCTTTCGTTTAAGACAGGTTTCGAACCGATCTGATTTAAATTGAGCGAGTTATAAGCGAAAAACTTCGTTTTTTCTAAATTGCTCCCCTCTGGAGCAAAAATTCAAAAATCGGGCGACGTTAGGATTTAAGTTACCCGGAGACAAATCGAACAAAAAAAAGTTTTTTAAAATCGGTTAAGTCGTTTGGGCTGTACGCTGGATACAAAAAGCGTGACTCACAGATTCACAGATTCACAGATTCACAGATTCACAGATTCACAGATTCACAGATTCACAGATTCACAGATTCACAGACAAAGCGAGTACATATAGGCGCTTTAGCTTACGCTATTCGCGCCTAAAAAGGTAAACTTTATGAATATGATGTACAGTGTTTCGGTGTGAGAACTTGGTTTACTTAATAACATGTGATCAAATTTTGTTTTTCCTTCAGAAAACAATGATATTCTTAAAAAAGGTGCTAAAAACTGTATGACCTGTATTCTCATCTTCTTAATTGTTCTGAGGGTGAGCTCTTAGGTAGCCTCCATTTATGCCAGAATTTTTTGACAAAAGAAAATATTGATTTGAGGAATCCATTTGAGCTGTTAAAGGTATTTTTTAATGTGTGTTTTTGAATTTTCCCATTTACTTCTTAATTTTGAACTATCATTTCATTTTTATTTTAGAAATGTAATAAAAAAATCTGGGGACCCGTACACGTTCTCTTAAAAACCCCCTCTTCCTGGGTACGGCCCTGTTTTCGGATCTGTTTTTGTTCTTAGAATTTCTTTTATTAATTACTTGTCATATATATTCATGGAAAGAAAATAATCTTTATTTTAGTTAAAATGTACCATCGTGGTTTGCGACCTGTACAGCTCGGACACGTACGTACAGACCAGCCGACAGCTGCTGTTCGCAATTTTCACTTAAAATTTTAGTATTTATTGTAAACTTGATTCTACCAAATGGTTTCACTTTATAGAACAAATTCGCCAGTTTTCAAAAAGCTACAATTTGAATCGATTTCGTGTGAAATTAACGTAGATATAAATAAATGAAATTCGCAGCTCTGACGTGCAAAGTGATAATTGAGCACACTACCGCTACCGGTGTAACGGTGTGTACAATAAGACATTTTATATATAAAACGTTCAAAGTACGGTACCTACAAATATAATACATTTTAGCAGAAGTAATCAGCAAATAACTTCTTAAAACTTTTGTATAAACTCAAACCGTCAAAATACTACTCGGAATGGAATCTTTTGTCAACGATGACGAACAATAATGATCGAAGGGTCTGTCAAAATATCAGGAAGCAATTTTCTTTCAAATAAAAACATAATGATAGAATGCTTTGTCTGCAAGAGGGTAAGTATAATAGCTCACATCGTTCCCGCTGAGGCGGAGAGCGACAGGAGAAAACTTCAGTCCGCGGGTTCTGCAAAAGGTAACTTGACGTTTATAACGCCAAATGCAGGGGCACATCAAGGAGATATTCAAATAGAACAACAAAAGTCTTACAACCAATTAGATTGTTTGAAAGATAATGATCAATGAAAAGAAACAAAAATAATTATCAAAAAGCTTTCCATTCTCATTTTTCAAGCTAATTGTATAATAATGATAAAAACAAGGCTTCGATTTGCAACAAACGGACGTGTGGCTGCATTAAAAATGAACAGAAAATAAAAATGTATAGAACATGGTTTCATCTAGACTCTACATATAAATATATATTTAAAAAATTTCAACTCGATCGGATAACTGGAAGTTTTTGAAAAAGTTGTCGCAAGATAATTTTTGAAATCCGTTAGCCTTATTTTCCCATGATTGAAATTTAACGTAACATTTGATACTATCATAAACTATAATCAAAAGTAAGTCTGGCTGATTTACAAAATTGGCAAATGAGTCTGGCGGCATCTTGAAAATCGTAAAAATTACAAACTTTTTGCTCTTATTTTCCCGGATTTGAAAATTTGTCACATGATAAATAATACTATAATTTTATAGAAAATACACGTCTGGCTGTCATTTACAATCACGAAAGCCCCGCCAGACTCACAAGTCAGATAGTTAAATGAGCGCGCCTGACAAGTGTTGGACGGGGTGTTCCACATTAGCCAGACTATATTTGCAGCTGTAATAATTATAATGTAAACTATCATCCGACAAATTATTAGGACTTCGAAAATAAGGGCAATGGTTTTGATTATTTTTTTCCAATTTTTTACCTGCCAGACATATTACCCATACTCACAGATTAGCTAGACTATTTTTTTCTTAGCTTCACTAATATCTCTCACTAATAGAAGTATTTTTATCACTGGAAAAAAAGTGCAGCATATTTGTACTTTTTAACGCATTTTCCATCTCAACCCATCGAACCCCCCCCCCCCCTACATATTATATATGAACTTTGCTTAGAATAAAAAACCGAATAATTCTATCGGTGTTTGCTGACTGGGAAAATAAGTACCGAAAATCTTCACTGCCTCCTGGACTAATTTCATGCCTGGTTCTTCTTACATAATAAATCAATAATTAAAGAGCTAATGGGTGATTTTAACCGAGTTCAAAAAAAGTAAGAGGTTTTCTATTCGATTGTATTTTTTTTTGTATGTCTGTCCGTCGATATCTTTGCCGGTTGTCAACCGATGTTGATGATTCTTTTTTGTTATTCGATAGAGTATGTCTCAAAGTTGGATCCATATAAATTTTAGTAAAATCAGTTCAGCAACTTTTTAGAAAATTAACAAAATTCAAAAAAATATTGCAAAAGTTGTAGTTGTCGATGTGAACGTTACTCTTCGGTTTCATTAGACACTAAAAAATACTACTAAATAAATAAAAAACTTTTAAAAAATTGAACCCCTTTCCGGAAAGGGTCACTAAAAGCGTAAAATAACAAAGTTTATAAGTACCAATTTAGTTACTATCACGTTTTATGTTAAAGTATCTATATTAAATTGCTGCCGAGCTCAAAACTTTGCTATTTCACGCTTTTTTGTGACCCTTATTTGAAGATTTTTGACGTGATAACGTCTTATAAATTGATGAAACACCGGCTGCATGCACGAAAAAGTGTAACGTTCCGAAAAGTGTAACTCATAAAAGTATGCAATTTTTCATCAATGTTTCTTTATGACGTTATCACGTAAAACTATCGTCCGTAAACCGACTTTACAGACAACCAATTTTTTTTATAAGTTTTTTTGAACACAATTCTGAACATTATCAGTTGGACATCGTATTTGTTAAGTAGATATATAAATATAGCTTTTGCAAAATATTTCTTGCACGAGGGTCATTAGTTCTGCAGTGTATTAAAAGTATGTTCCAACCCTGTCTGAAGCCATATATGCAGACATTAGAGCAGACTGATGAACATAGAGTAGTCCTTTATAGAATTAAAACACAAGAACGAGTTGGGGGTATTTTAAAGGAGTCGTGAGAGCGTACGTAGATAACACACAAACACACACACACACACACACACACACATGTGCCCTTCTGTAAGGGAACATGGATATAGTTCTTATGTATATAATGCATTTGTGTTGTTTGATTCATAATTGAATTGTGTTTGAATTTGATGAAAGCACATCACTATGTTGGGAGTAGTTTAAAATAGTTCATAGAGAACTCATCGATATAGACACAACTACTTTAATGGGATGCGTGTAGTTTTTGTAATGTTTGACTTGTAATCGAATTGTGTTTGCATTAATTTAGGAGAAATATAGCATAGAAATTATAATACACTAGCGGTCCGGCCAGATTTCACCCAGGTGCAAAACTGCTCTTTTTGAAGTAAAACTTCTTTACGCACGCTTGACTTGGGGAGTAAGCTGGTGAATGCATGACGAGAGATTTACGGAAGTGTGATCGGGCGAGGCGAAAGGAAGTTGAGAGGGAGATATAAGTTAGTGAAGATAGAAAGAGGATGACAAATACTACACTGGTTAGTGGCGCCATTAGGTGGCCGAAAATATAAGCAGTAAAAATCCAACGAGAGCTAAGTAATTGCAATGTATTACTTTTGTTTTCATTATCTTTATGTTTATATTTCTTTCTTTTTACATAAGACTGTTCTTGAACAATTTTATAAATTAATATTTTGTTCAGTACATTCAATATTCTACGCTTAAAGTGAATAAAATTGGAAATTCATATTAAAGTTTTCGTGAATTTTCGGGTGAATCATAATAAATTATGGCAGGAAGAAGTTTTACTTCAGTCATGTGATCTAAACCACACTCGTTTTTTTATATACATGTTTTATAGACAGCTATATTTTGTGTTATCTGAAAATTCTGCAAAATGTATTTCATGGATTTGTCTAATACGACTACAGCGCAGAAATGTCTGAACTAATAGCTTTGAGCAAATTCTACCAATGTTACATATACTTTCAGGATTGCATCTATACTTACAAAGATTTGTAGAAATCTCGTAAAGTATTAAAACTGAATTATTTTAAGAACGTCCGCCGAGAATTTTTGAAAAATCATGGTTCACGAATTTAATGAATTAAATGAAATCATTCCAAAATTGCCATCGTAAAAAAACATTTATTATAGATGATAACCAACTTTTGTAACAATCTCGCTACACCTTCAAATCAATATGCAGTCAAACCTGAGTGAGAGTAATTGCCAGGTACCATCTTTGTAACCTTCCAAAACCTCTATAAGTGAAAAACAGAAATCTCTATAAGAGAAAGACGTTTTCACTTATGGACTTCTATCACTGAGACTACTACAGTTGCCTTAGCTTAGCTCTATAAGCGTTAGTCGAATGTATTAATAGTTCCACGAAATTTAAGAATGAGTAATAAATAGCTTAACTAACATTATTTTTGTATAGTTTTTATAGACCGCTCTATAAGTAAGAACGGCCACTCCCGTACATCTATAAGCTAGAAACCAAGGCCGTAGGCAAGGGGGGTGCTTTGGGGGTTCACCCCTCCCTCCGAAATGCCTTAACCAACCCACCGTTTTATACATGCTCACTAAAATATGTTCGACTTTTTTTTCGGACCTGTGATACGATAATTGGATTCCACGTTTTTCGGAATGAGTAAAATCGAAATGTAATGCATTGTTAATAAATTAAATGAATAATTAAACTCTTTCGTCGAAATCTACGTCAGCTGCCTTTTAGTTAAATTTGTATTTATGTAAAATTATAAGATATGTATGCTTATTTTCAAATAAAGTTATTTCTTATTGTCTCTGGTCCGGAGCTCGACTCCCCCCGAAGCGAATTTCTGGCTACGGTTTTGCTAGAAACTCGGGTTAGTGAGAAACTTCCAAAAGCGAAAAAAAGATTGCGGTCCCTTGAACTCATGCTTCTCCAGGTTCGACTGTATACATAATCATTTTTAGTTTATTTTAATATTAATCTGAAGATGTAACGTGATTGTTACGAAAGCTGCTTATACAGATGCTTTTTACGATGGCAATTTTGAAATGGTTTCATTTTATTCATTAAATTCGTAAACTATACTGTAAATCATTTTATGGGATGTGTTAAAGGATTACAT
This sequence comes from Xanthostigma xanthostigma, assembly GCA_963575645.1. NCBI lineage: Eukaryota > Metazoa > Arthropoda > Insecta > Raphidioptera > Raphidiidae > Xanthostigma > Xanthostigma xanthostigma. Next base: position 22,034,714 of record OY754465.1, read on the forward strand.
TTTTAGTTTTCTCCTGAAGCAAATTTAAGTAAAATACATTTAAATTCCACAAAGCATGAGTTAAGCAAATAATTGTTTAGTCGACAGAGTTTTGCACTACGACTAGATTTTTTGCTTTTGTTTAGAAACAATTCCAATGGAATCATACTATCACAAATCAGTATATGAATTTACAAAATGTTTGTGTAAAGGAGAAAAGGGTCTCTTCTAATTGTCTTTTGCGGTAAATTTCACTAATGTTGCTCTCAATATTGCGCGAACCCCTATCGTTATCTCGGGGAAGGGGAAGGGGGCTATCTACTTGGGAATTATACGAGTACGAACCTATGTAAAGGCACACCAACCATCTATTTACCTGCCTACCTCATTTCAACTTTGACTAATTACAGTAAATCTCATATTCGTTAACAATCAACCAAAATAAAATATATATACACTCAAAGAACGCGAATTAAACTATAATTGATATGTAAAATAATAACCTATTGACAAATTGTACCAGATTGTGGTTTTCAAATGAAAAAATATTGTAGTTATTTGATACATCTATAATTTGTACAAATAATAAAGTGAACAAAAATTGTCCGCAATTTTCAAATTTTCACAAAATTTCTTTTTATGATCTTTATAATTGATACTTACCAAATAAAAATATCATTTTTGAAAAAAAACTGTCCTTGTTAGCTTGCTTGCAACTCAAGAACTGCTGTATCAATTTCGAAAATGATACTTTTTAACCGACTGTATATATTTTTTTTTATGTATGTTCACCGATTTCTCCGCCAATTATGGATCGATTTTCAATTTTTTTTTTATTCGAAAGAGTGCATCTCAGAGGTGGTCCCATCGGAACCAAGTCAGGATCTGATGGCGGAATCCGGAGAAATCGAGGGAAACTCTCAAATTTCAAAGGCACGCATAATGTTTTTTATGTTTTATGTTTATTTTTAGTGTTATATTAACACTAAAAAGAGGAAAATAAAATATTTTTAACAAAAAAATGGAACCGACTTCACACTAAAAAGTAAAAAATAATTGCGTATTGAAATGTTTTGGAGTCGGTGTAGTTCTCAGAATAGATTTCATTTTGGCTGACACCGACTCCAAAACATTTCAATACGCAATTATTTTTTACTTTTTAGTGTGAAGTCGGTTCCATTTTTTTGTTAAAAATATTTTATTATCTTACTATTATATAAAGAGTGTTATTTCGGAGAAGGCTATAAATGATTTCTAATGGTACATGCTGCCGACGTTTCGGAAAATATATTTTCTTCCTCACATTTTCCGAAACGTAATAATTCATCCTTTCTTATTAAACATACGCTAAACCAATACACCTTACACATTAATAAAGAGTGTTGTCCAAAATTCTTACTAATTATACTAATTGGTACAGAAGCCAACAATTCGTATATAAAAAAAGTTTATATTGTCAAAACATTTTGATTATAATAATTTAAAAAATGTTTTTTTTATAGGCTTTTTAAAACTAGAAAACTGTGAGTAAATAATTAATTTGGCAATATTCTGGATTCTATGCTATTTATCGTAATAAAAAAATCATAAATGTCAGTTTTATTTTTGACCAACCAAACGCGACATTAAGAATTTATTAGTCAAAGTTCGAAGGGAATTTCTTAGTTTCTATAATTTCGACCACTTGTGCTAGTAACTTTATGTATATGTTACGGAATAGGGACACTGTCAACAATGCCCGGGCAATGTCAACATTGACCGGTCAATGTCGACAATGCTCAAGCCACATCGGGCAATGTCCGAAATCGGACAAGGTTCAAAAAATAGATTTTTATAAACATGTAACGCTGACATTTGATTGTATCTTTATCATGATAAGTTATCATTAACGCTTTATGGAATTTTTATCACTGATATGAACTATTGAAGAATATATTTTTCAGCTTTCTATTACAATTATTGATGATTGAAAACACGTATAATTTATATATTATTTATATGATATGAGCAATAAATAATATATCTCAATGCATTAAATTTCAGAACTCACATTTATTCTAGGAACAAAAATAAAAATCAAAACTACGGGTAATTTATTTTCACACATTTTATTTATTTTAATAAATGAAATAGTTATTGGCGTAACTAGTAGTCTAAGTCATTCATCGCGCTGACAGGTCATGCCTACAAGTTGCGCCCATAATTTTATTCAACAATTGCGCGTTATTCATGTTTTAATTATAATGAGATGTTGTAAATATCTATTTATTTCTTTATAAAAAAAACTGTCAATTCTAACAGCACCAAACAGCACGATTCAATGTTTTGGTTTGAGGTTAGCCGGTTATGAATAAACTCCATGTCGAAAACATTCGGCCTCTCAATTTTAGCAATGGGTAACAACGGAGTTGTTGTTACCTACTATTTCGTTACGACTCAAAAAATAGTTACGTTTATTTTCATTACTCCTTAATGGCCGAGCTAGTAGGAATCTTCATTGAGTTATGACAAGTAATTGTCACCAGTCGGTAAATGGCTATTTAGGGTTCGGTTTTTAGGCATGATAAAACATGAATAACGCGCATGAGTTGAATAAATATGTTTATTGCTCTCTTAAGCTGATCTACTTATAATCTTCTTATTACTCAAAGTACAAAAACCTTCCATTTATTACAAAATTCGGCTTTATAAGACGTCGGTAAGTTCTAGCGTTGTTATTCTTTTTAGAATTCTCGTTATAGTCGGTCGTTTTTCAGTGAGTTTCAATTGTGTTTCATTCAAGTGCTTACAAAATATTTTGTTCAAATTTGAGTTATTCAAGACACTATTTGAAACTTAAAAAAATATATACTTCAATAGTTGATATCAGTGATAAAAATTCCATAAAGCGTTAATTATAACTTATCATGATAAAGATACAATCAAATGTCAGCGTTTCATGTTTATAAAAAATATATTTTTGAACCTTGTCCGATTTCGGACATTGCCCGACATTGCCCGGGCATTGTCGACATTGCTCGTATTTCAGACATTGGCCGTCACATATATCTTATCTATGAGTCATTCCTACAAAAAAAAGTGGTCGCACTGCAAATTGACCAGTAATCCTAAGAGTGCTCACACCCCGGGCTTACCGTTTTTTAAATAATACAAAATTCTCAGAAAAAATTTTAGCTGTCAACAGCTGCTTGTAATTAAAATAATTTCCGGTACACAATTATGAGTGATCACATAATTACATTTCTGATCTTTTTAGAAGAAAAAGAACAATAGGAAAAAAATGGAATTTATACTTGCATTTTATAAGCACATTTTTGTTTCAAAAAGTACTAAAAATAATAAAGTTCCGTAAAAGCCGTTTTTTCCTTAGCTACGCAGCAACAAAGAAAAAGTAATTTTGACAATATTATATAAGAGAGAGAGAGAGATTTTATGTAACAATACTTTATTTCGCCCACCAGTATAGTCATGTTTGAGAGATTTTTTTTCACTCGTCACATAAAAGTAGATAAAAAACGAAAAATGGCGTAGGGTTTAGGTCAATACTCAGTTAGAACTAAAGTTATGAGAGATTAAAAAAAATTCCCCCTCTCCTGCCAGTTCTAATTGACCCACCGCGTCCAGCTTCCGGTACAAAGAAGGGATCTTTAGTACCTTTGCAATAAAAAGAAAATTAAGATCCTAACTGCAATGGTTTTTTAAAAAATGGCATTCAATTTTTCAAAATTTCGCGTACTTAAATGGCGATATCTCGCGAACGGCTTGTCTGCTCAGACCCAGTATGGAACGAGCTTACGCGGATTATTTTTCTCTACAACCTTTGTTGGAACTTCTTTTTTCCCACGATAATAATGGCCGAGTTATGGGACAAAAACGGGTTTTGCGGAACTTTAACCCGCATATCCCCCGCCGTCCCCTCTGACAGTCGGTCTCAAACTACATATACCAAAATGTCGGGGAGCTCGACTCTACAGTTTTTGTAGGAAACATTTTTCGATTCGAGACACACCGGATTCAAGGCTTTTTTCCCTAATCCACTCCACTAAATGTAGCATTGCTATATTTATGTTTTAACTCCAACACTAAAAATCTAGAATATTGCTGGTGAGTTTTACAATAAGTTAAACTTTTAACAATAAGTAAAATTTTTTCTGCTTTTAAATAGTTCACAGCGGTATCGTTCCTCGAACCGTATTGAATCGCCTAGTCTGTAGGCGATTCAGTACGACTGAGTTTTATATAAATACATAATATTTTACGGTCAGGTAAAATAATGTACCTCATTAATCGGTTTTACGACACCGCTCTATGTCTACAAATAACTATGTTTGAAACTAATTAGTCAGTTTCCAAGATAGAAATGTCTGGGTGGTTCAGCAAAACCGCAATAACAGACCAGATGAGCCACTATTGTTATATTTGTTTTAAACATTACCTAAAAATAATAATGCTCTATAATCGTCAAGCCAGTACCTATTTTGGCTACAAAATGTTACGGTTCCTTCTGTAAGCTAAGGCCGCTGTACACGAGGCTAGTTTTGTCGCTGGAATCGTTGCTGGAATTTGTGTTGGCTGCGAGGATGAAAATGACGTCACTGGTAGGTTCGTTGCTTGGTCACAGGCTGGATTTCAGATTTAGACCCAGGGCTATTTTTTATACTTGATTCTCTGCTGGTTATAATCACAAGAACCAATCAGAAAGCAGTATCTTGTCACGTGGACGACATTGGCAAACGCCACTAATAAACATGGCCTCAGCGTATATATAAAAATGCTATAATTACTATTTGTCTTTGACGATCAACTTCCGTTATAATCGTGTTATCGTCCATTTTTTGTTGACATTCAAACAAAAATGTTGACTAATCCAGCTTCAAAACACGCGTCGGGTGAGGAAAATACGTTCAAACCGTCACAAAATCCAGCGTCACAACACGCTCGGAACCTAGCAGCGAAATCAGGAAGATAATTTAGCAGCAAAACTAGCTTCGTGTGCAACGGGCTTTACTGACAATTTAATCGTTATGACTCTAATGTTTGAGATCTAGAGACTGTTTCGATTTCTTCTAAAGGCCAAGATCTTTTTACTAGTTTATGATATCAAGACTACACCGTAGCCTTAAAAAAATCAATTTCCTTATACAGGGTGGACCAGAAAGGCGTTCGATTTTAAAAACACTCTTGCGTTTGAACCTTATGAGAGGGGGCTGCGCGGGTGGTGGGGTTGAGAAGCTCGGTTCTCGGAAATTTAGTCGCGATGGATCGATGATATCGATATTATCGGCTGATCGCTTGCGAGTCGATAGTCCAGGATTACGTTGAACTGAAGCTCTAACTTGTTCAATTGTGTCTTCCGTTCTTGTTGACCTGAGCGTCCCGCAGGCTTCTGTTTGAGAACCGAACCAGTTGCTTCGAACTTTCTGACCCACGATCGAATCACAGTTTCCTTCGGACACTGATATAGGTCATGTGATCCAAACTCACGCCGAACAATAACGCACGAATCGCCATTTTTACCGACTTCAACAAAAAGGAGGAGGTTCTATGTTCGTCTGTATATATTTTTTTTTATGTATGTTAACCGATTTCTCCGTCAATTATGGACTGATTTTCAAATTTTTTTTTTTTATTCGAAAGAGTGCACTTCCGAGGTGGTCCCATCGGAACCAAGTCAGGATCTGATGGTGGATCCCGGAGAAATCGAGGGAAACTCTCAAATTTCAAAGGCATGCATAATGTTTTTTATGTATGTTCACCGATTTTTAGTGTTAGATTAACACTAAAAAGAGAAAAATAAAATATTTTTAACAAAAAAATTGAACCGACTTCAAAAAAGGCACTAAAAAGTAAAAAATAATTGCGTATTGAAATGTTTTGGAGTCGGTGTCAGCCAAAATGAAATCTATTCCGAGAACTAACCGACTCCAAAACATTTCAATACGCAATTATTTTTTACTTTTTAGTGCCTTTTTTGAAGTCGGTTCAATTTTTTTGTTAAAAATATTTTATTGTAATAATGTTTAACGCAGAATGCACGTTGCGCTCCGGTGAAGTGATCCATCGCGACTAAATTTCCGAGAACCGAGCTTCTCAACCCCACCACCCGCGCAGCCCCCTCTCATAAGGTTCAAACGCCAGAGTGTTTTTAAAATCGCACGCCTTTCTGGCCCACCCTTTACATAAATTCTACGAACATGACAAAGGATACTTGTATCAAATTGCAAGTTTTCAATTCAATTAGAAAGGAGTAAGGACCCTGCACAAACCTTATGGGATTTGGTTCTCGGTTAAATTGATCGAAAATTGTTTTATTTTATAGTTTGAAGGTCACTAAGAAAAAGTGTTCATGGGCGCATAGCTTAAAAACCAATAGATTTTTAGCTACAGATATTTTTAGCGAGATTTTAGATATAGGGATATGCATTGAATTCACAATCTTAAAAAATCCCAAGCTCTAGAAATATGTTTTCGAATACGCTGAATCCGAATATGACATTATTATTTTATACAGGTTGACACCTTCAAACATTGCCTAATTTTAGACTATTTCTCTATTTCTAAAAAAAGCACAACAGTTGAACATGGAATATGTTTGTGAATTCAATATATATCCCTATATCTAAAATCTTGCTAAACATATCTGTAGCTAAAAATCTATTGGTTTTTAGGCTATGCGCCCATGGACACTTTTTATTAGTGACCTTTAAAGTATAAAATCGAGAACCAAACCCCATAAGGTTTGTGCGGGGTCCTTTTAAAAAAAGCTTAATTTACCTGTCTTGTTCACGCCTTGAGGTGTTACATTTTCAGAAATTCGTTAATAGTGGGCGTTTATTATGTACTTACCAGTTTTTGTAGATATTTAACTTGAATTTGAGTTACAGTGAATGAATAATATTTCAGGCTCGATTTGTTGACAAGATTTTTTCTAAATATACCCTGTCAAACAAAAGCTACCTATAAAACGACCGCGCATTTGATAATAAAACAATTTACCTTTCATAGATTTTTCGGAGACAAGTGAATAGTGGAATATTGTAGGATCACTAAAGACGTCATCAATTTATGAAACATGAACAAAATCGCTGTTAGTAACCTGCCCTTATTTGGGAAAGTAGAGGGAAATTGAGAAAATCCCTGAGAAATTCTCTAATTTAGTTTCTATCTGTATAAATCATTGGACAGACGTTTTTCCGATATCATGAAACGTTTAAAACTATTGAAATTTCGAATTCGATTATATTCATAATTGCAAAACATTTTTTATTTGTCGCACTAAATTCAAAAAGTTCATATTACAAACTAAACTTTTTGATTAAATGTCACTTCGGTATCTTCAATGAATTTAAAATGTAGGATTTGAAGCCAAAAAATTGTTTCAACAATAATGCAAAATTAGGCATTTTACAAAATGTCTAGGCATTTTATAAAAAGCCGGCAAAACGCGAGCGAACAATGCAGTTTCCGTTATGACTATACCAATTCAGGCAAATTGATAAAATGCCGGCAAAATGTGAACAAAAGAACGTGTATCTCGTTCTGATGCATTATTTTCAGGCATTTTACAATTTACCAACAGCGATGTAGTCATAACGTAAGTGGGAGAAAAAAATAATAAAATTAGGGAGTCTGATAGGTACTAGGTAAGTATTTCATAAAATGGCTCAATGACACAAAAAACAATAAACTTCTTTATTATATAAATCTAAATAAACACTTCATACCTATAAAAACTTTTAGTTAGGTACTCTTAAAGTAATGCACGAAATAAAGTAACTACCTAAATAAGTACCTAAGGTAAAGGGTCCAGTTTTTGGCGGTTTAAGAGTAACAGCTGAGGTTATATTACGATACCTAATATAAAATTCAATTTGAATAAATAATATTTTATATCATAAACAAGTTCAGAATTTCTAGATAAGGTCATATGAGCGAAATAATTATTTGAACCGAATTTTAACCTAAACTAGTACCATTCCACATTTATGAGTTGGAATGGTAAATGAAATATAGAAAATAGTATAAGATAATAAACAATCGTTAGAAATATAAATATTTTAACATTTTATGGAGATGTCAACACATATAACCTACTTATTTTAGTTTTAGGTTAGGTTTAAGTACAGCTGTTTGGCTCAACTGTATCAGGAAAGCAATGTTGTGCGTTTTGACTACATCGCTGTTGGTAAATTGTAAAATGCCTGAAAATAATGCGTCAGAACGAGATACACGTTCTTCTGTTCACATTTTGCCGGCATTTTATCAATTTGCCTGAATTGGTATAGTCATAACGGAAACTGCATTGTTCGCTCGCGTTTTGCCGGCTTTTTATAAAATGCCTAGACATTTTGTAAAAAGCCTAATTTTGCATTATGACTACGACAGATACATATATTATATATAAGGTATTGGTTAATTTAAGATCCTGAAGAAAGCACAATTAGATGCCGAAACGTTGATAAATAAAGTAAGCAAATAAAAACTGTTTTCTTTTTTGGCTTCAAATCCTGCATTTTTAATCCAAACTTTTGTTCATTTCACCCTCGAAATAAAAAAAATATATGTTTATATTCGTTAAAGTGGCTGAAGACAGCACTCCCAGAATTTGGATCAGGAACATCTTATATATTGGATGGTAGTTTTAATGGATGAAAAATTTTGAGGAAACTAGACCATACTTTATTTTCATACATCAACTTGGTTTTAGAATCTAATTACAATCTAAGAAAAGTTTTCTAATTTTGTCTTTTACGAACAGTTAATATATGTATAGTGCGATTGTATTTGAAAGCTGAGCGCACATCAACCTATACGTTCTAGTGTAGGTATAAACAGTAAAGAGGTGTTCGTTGAGGTCTGATTAAGTGATGAAATCCATCTCTGAGCTCAAATATATTCGGAACCCTTTTCAGATGGTTGGCATGCAAACATATGCACCAACTAGTCTTTTAAAACTTGCTGACAGAAATACACGTAAAAATGTTTCGGTAGGGAAGGTACAGCGCGCTCTCTTAATGCAACGCAATTTTAACTGTCTTCTTTTTACCCACGACGGAACGGACACCCTAAATGCATTTAGGGTGTACACTCGAATATTGCCATTTATATCGAAAACGGTTCGACCGATTCAGATGCGGTTTTTTGTAAAGGGTTTGTAATTCATCTGTGGCGGTTTTAGATAAATGTTACGACAGTAACTCGCCAGGGGGCGCTGCACTGTAAAAAAAACGAATTTTACGGTGGTAACCACACTAATATTTTGTAAAAATCCTCTGAAAAGTTTAAAAGAAAAAACAAAATTAAAAATTTTCAAAAAAACTCACGACGGATGTAAACGTTGTAATAGAAAAAGAATTGAATAAAATTTAAAAACCCCGGGACTAACAGGAAGTAAGTAACCAAAAAAAACCCGTCGGGGGCTGACATTCGCTGCCCTATTAAAAATTTTGAGTTATGTTAAAAATTACAAACCTCTATGTCATCAGGAAATTACAAAGTTCTTCCCGACATACACGATAAGCAAGTTGATATAAGAACGTGGTAAAATAGGAGAATATCAATTAAAGACTCAAATTATTTACGTACCCAAGGTGATGTCAATCACTCACATATTCTAAAATTGAAATAATTTAGTTCATTTCAGGACAGGGAATGGCAGCCCCCCCCCCCGGATTTTCTTTGGTTACTTATTACTCGGAATCGATTCAACGCGAATTTATCTATAAGAATAACCTCAGTTAAGTCTATGTAAACAATATCTCACAGATTTCTCGTTTTTTTTAAACATAAAAAGAAAGAAGGGGGCACTCTTCTTTCAAAATTGGAAATTTTTTGAAAAATATGTTCGCTTTGTTTCGTTAGATACTGCGCATGCTTATAGAAAAAGTCATTCTAACTCGATTCCGACCATCCGCAACCCTGTATCTCTTTTAGTTTAAGGTTTAGTTAAAGTTTACATTTTTATACATTTTAAACTGTCATAGCGTCTAAATTAATCTAAATATGAATTTGAACTTAGACCTAATCGATTCAGCGTACTTTTTTCTATAAGATACGTCCATATTAAGCATATCGGGGATATTTATATGTTTTTCCAAATATCGTTAATCTTCTATTTTCATGCGTTTTGCAAATCTGTAACTTTTTAAGACACTAAACTATCTTTCGTTTTATATTAACCGAACTTATAGAAAAAGTCAAACTGAATCGATTACGAAAATCTGCAACTCTGTATCACTTTTAGTTTCCGAGATATGAGCGTTTGTTTATATTATTTGAGAAAAACTTAAAAACCCCATAGCTTCTAAACGACAAATGATACAGAGGTGGGATTGGTTGGAATCAGGGTCGGTCTGAGACCTAACAAAATATCGGGAAAATTGCAAATTACAATTAAAATTAGAGTTAAAAATAAATTGAGGAACTTCCTATCGCTTTTGGACAAAATATATTTATAACAATTATTTTTTCTTAGTTTTTAGTCCATATTACTATAAAGAGTGCAGTTTTTTTTGAGTTTTTTTAAACTAATTTTATGTACAACTCTTAGGTTACACAAATATATAAATAGTATAGGTTCGAATGCGACCGATAATCAACGGTACAATTTAAATAATATTTAAATAGTCTACCATTGATTATCGATATTTGTATTATGTAAGCTCTGTTGCAACCTCTCTGTGAACGGTAACAGAATCGTCGCAATATGAGATGGCATACGACCACGGCTATCCTCAGGTGAGAATATTTTCTTGTTTCATACTTTTCAGTAGTCGGGTTTTAGTTTTTGAACTTATTTGCTCACCTCTGGGACCAAAATTCAAAAATAAATAGAGCCTATGTTACCCAAGCCATAGTAACGAATCGATTGACTGCTTATTTATCAAAATCGAATGAACAGTTTAGGCGCTACTGTGGAACATCCGTAAATACAAACATACATAGACAGCTAAACTCATAACCCTTCCTTTTGGCTTCGCCGCAGTCGGGTTTTAGTTACTGCGCATGACTGTGACGATTTTGTTACCGTTTGCAGAGAGGTTGGAACAGAGCTGTAGTGATCGTCTTTGTGTCGAAAATCACTTTCCTTATTCGAAAATCGCGTCTTGTAACTCTACACTGCATATGTGCTGTAAGTGTACACTATACACAGAAGTAATACAGAATGAGCAGTGAGAAAGGAGATTGTGGCCGATTTCGCTTTTACCGACCGGAGAGCGGTCGTGGTTTACATTTGTTACTGCCATACCGACATTCATCTTCAATGTCCGATCACAAACATACACACAGGAAGGCACGCATGTGTGTAGTGCAGTGGCGTACGTGTGTGGTTTATTGGACTGATTCAGAAAGATGTATTGCACAATTCAAATGTGGAAAGAAAACGAATTATTTCAATATCAGAGAAGATTTTTAAAGGAATGCTATGCATGCGGATCTAAGGACTGTTAAACTAGAAAAAGAATTTATTAAAAGTAGCAACATAAAATGATTTTTTAAGAAATTTATTAGTGTCCGACTGAACTTTCGGTTTCGGTTTTAAGTTTTAAGTCCAGTTATTTCAATCTAGTATATTCTAGAAATATGCCTTGCCCAATCATCTTCCTCTCTTTTCTGTTTGCTTAGTTGGAAGACTAACTTGCAATTTTTAACTTAAAATAGTTACAAAAAAACATCGAATAAGATAGGTGCATTGTTTAAGATCCATAATTGGAAACGCTACATAAATTGAAGTTTCTTAAACAAAAATACAACACAGCAATTATTGAAGGTTAAATGATAATAATTAACTAAATGTGCCGTAATGCATGGGTTAACGTTTATAACAAAAGCCGTTGCCGCATCTAAACACCATATAGGTTAAATAGAGGAGACATGTGTAGAGATTTTATTAGTACGTGTTTTAATCATTCTAATCGTTTCTTACTAAAATATTATGTTTCATATAGACAAACTTCGTGTATTCCCCGTTTCTTGGAAATGTCATTGTTAGAAATAATATATCAACACCTTGTTTATTTTAAGAACTTTTATTAAATCAGTGTTTGTCAAACAATGTCGACTGTTGACTATAAATTGAGACAGCGATTCTTAACGGGGATGGGGATCATATCCTCCTTGGGCCACATCACATTTCTAAGGAGTCGTATGTGAAACATAAAATATCAGTGATCGCATTCAAGTTCTCAATGGGCCACTGAAACGTAAGAAAAAAAATTGATTGTCTGTAAAGTCGGTTTACGGACGATAGTTTTACGTGATAACCTATTCCGTAATACATAACCTAAATTCTACATATAATAATTATAATAATTCGAATCTATGATATTGCATCTTTCGCTTCAAATTTAGGTTAATTTTATTTATTAAATTACTCACCACCTATAAAAATAATTTTTTTTATTAACTTTCTTTCTTCCGTATTTATTTAAGTCTCAAAGATTAACTGTCATAATATTTAGAAAACAATTGTTTTATTGTTTAAGTATATAAAATTCCAAAACCTACTTACAATATTTAAGTATTTTCATACGTCAAAAAATTGATTTTTATAATGATAAAATTTGTAAGAAAACGATTTTTTCGAGAGATGAGACCTAGCTAAAACGATTTTTTGCCCCCCAAAATCCCTTTTCAGTAAATTTCATCCAAATCGTTAGGGCCGTTTTCGAGAAAAGCACGCACAGGGTCAGGCGGAACGTTACGCGTTACGAACGTTAGGAACGTTACGTTAGGAACGTTACACTTTTTCGTGCATGCAGCCGGTGTTTTATCAATTTATAAGATTGGTGATTCATCAATTTATAAGACGTTATCACGTCAAAACATGGCAAATTAAATGAAAGAATTGAGAAATAAAATACCAAGCCAGATTAAACCTATACCTACAGATAAAATTCTACTATAAATATAAAAAGATAAAGTTGACGATAGTGTCTTTTTTCTTATCTCAAAAAGGAGACAGTGCAGATATCTGAAATCACGAAAAAGATTCTGAAAGAGCAGGAAATTTCTTACAAAAAAGTCCCATCTCCCGGAACTCTACCACCAATATTTCTAGTTTTCATTTAGACGTGAAAACAGGGAACATTTTTTTTATATTTTTTATACGACAGGCTAAGTAAAAGACACGAGAATATTGAAAATTATAGAAAAAATAGAAAAAAATTTAGCCCCATTTTCACCTCTAAATGAAAATGAGAAATTTTGGTGGTAGAGCTCCGGGAGATGAGACTTTTTTGTAGGTTTCTTTCAGAATCTTTTGTGTGGTTTTAGATATCTGCAATCGTTTTTGAGATATTCGCAAAAAACTTTACCCCATTATTTCTTTTACTAAAACTTTTAAGACTTTTGCAATTTTTTCGTCCTCTACTTAAATTTTTTCTAACAGTTTCTAGATGTCATTCCTAATCGAAAGACACCATAATGATAATTTTCAGTGAAGGAGGACTGAAATTCATCAAAAAGGGACATGTGAACTAGACTTTTTAGGCAATACAGATATTTATTGTATTATAAAAAATTTATACTTAATTCCAAACAGACATTATGTAAGAATGTTTATATATTAATTACGAACTGTAAGGTTAAATAGTTTTCATTTATAGCACAATGTTTGCTAATGCTATTGTTGTTGTATGAAACACAATCATTATTACATTTACAGTGCTATATATAAGAAAAAACTTTCCAACAGTATCACTGTCGGCACTCAAATATGAAACTTCCACTATCGCGGCGGGCGGCGGATGACTTAATCATTACATAACTGGGGAGCTATCATGAACTTGTACCTATATAATGAAAATATAAAGATTACTTTATATAAAATCAAAACTCAATTTTGCACCGTTTCTTTTGTTTTGTGCATCTATCCTAATTTTTGAGCAGCTGCAACTATTCAATTTTTATTGGTATTTGGTTTGTAAATGACAGAAATACGATACTGCGACAATTGGCCTGAGAACACGTTAAAACTTTAACTTCCACCATATATAATGCAGCTTTCAATTCATCAGTGCATGAAAAGGACGCGGCGCTGGCGCCAAGCGGCGTTTGAATGAACCTAAGAGTGAACAGCGACGCCTTACGACGCCTAATGCAATCGATTCGTCTTTAATGTCGATACTCACATATCTTCCAATAAATGTCACATTACGTTTAACTATAAGCACAAAATATTTGACAGAAAATTTACGGTGACTGACAGGGCAGTGTAGAGTATTCAGCGATAAAAAATTCATTCTGAGGAAGAATATTTTATTCTCCTATTAAATACTTATTAGCCCAAAAAGTATAGTTCACTTTTTAAGAAAGTAGCCTCTATCTGTCTCCATCTTTTATAAAAATTTGTGACATCCTATTTTATTTTCAAACGTAGAAATTTGAAACAGAGCTTAAACATATTCTTCGTTGAAATGATGTCGCCTAAACTTCATTTAATATATTTATGAAAAATATAAACTAAGATTTATACTTTAAATCAGGGCCGTAGGCAGAAGGTTTAAAGCCACGAGACTATCGGGATCTGCGTAAATATTTCAAAGATAAACCGGATAAAAAGACGAAAGTTCCATTTAAAAGTATAACTGTTTAAAGTTAAACTATCAGAATACAAATAAGTAAAATACAACTGTGTATTACATTACCATCCGAGATATTTTGATATAAACTTTAAATAAATAAATAAACTCATTCAGAAATTGTAGGACGTGTAGGTACTTAAGGTACTTAAGTGAGCTAAGAGAGCTTCTTCACTACTCCATCCTTCCGATTGACACTACATACAAAATGCCGATAATAAAATGACTAGGAAACATACCTTATATGGTAAGGATCAAATGTTATACTCTACATCTCTTGTAATAGTAAATTTACCCAAAAAGTGAAAAACAAACGTTCATTATTTTTACTCTTCTGATTTTATTTTTAAACTTAGAGAATCTGTTTTTATCTCAAATTAAAGAGACCGTGTGTATTAGATACAGAAATCAGTATTTTTTTTTAAATATTGAATACCATTTAATATTTAATCGGGAGCTCAGTGATTAAAACTTCTTTTAAAATTTGACCTATAACTCTAAGAAAAAGTTATTAGATTTAATTTGACACAAAAAAGCGTATCATCAGATGCGATCGGAGAAGAGTAATAAAGTTAAAGGAGGAGCTAGATAATAAAAAAAACGAGTGTGTTTTAGACCACACGACTGAAGTAAAACTTCTTCCTGTCATAATTTGTTATTGTTCACCCGAAAATTCACAAAATATGAACTTTAAAATGAATTTACAATTTTATTCACTTTAAACGTAGAATATTTAATGTATTGAACAAAATATTAATTTATAAAATTGTTCAAGAACGAAATGAACCGTCTAATGTAAGAAGAAATAAATATAAACATAAAGATAATGAAAATATAATACATTGAAATTACATAGCTCTCGTTGGATTTTAAGCGTAAATATTTATGAAATATTATTTAGCCCTGCAAGTTAAGTAGGTTTACAAAACTTTTTTCTGTCACCCGATAGCGCCACTGGCAAGTCAAGTATGTGTCATTCTATTGTTAGTACTGCTTATATTTTCGGCCACCTGATGGCGCCACTACCCAGTGAAGTATCTGTCATCATCTTTCTATCTTCACTAACTTATATCTCCCTCTCAACTTCCGTTCGCCTCGCCCGATCACACTTCCGTAAATCTCTCGCCACGCATTCACCACCCTACTCCCCAAGTCAAGCTTGCGTAAAGAAGGTTTACTTCAAAAGTTATTAGATTTAATTTGACACAAAAAAGCGTATCATCAGATGCGATCGGAGGCGAGCAATAAAGTTAAAGGAGGAGCTGGATAATAAAAAATTACAATATTCTTTATTTCCATTTCTAAACAACATTAATTAATTTAGTATGACATCGATACACATATAATGTGGTGAAAGACAAAGCAATTTTATTGAGATGTTTCACTGAGATATTAAAATAACATTTCCGTACATCAGAGTTTAAAAAGTTACCTAAAAAATGCTCTAATATCTACAATTAAAAACTATAAAACGAGTTGAGTGACCTTTCCCTAGCCTAAAAGTTTATTGCATGCTTCCGATCGTGTTTTTTTATCTTGGAAAATGTTTTTGCGTCAAATTAAAGACAGTTGTTTCCTCTTAAGGTGTTATAGACCAAAGTTTGTATTCAAGCTCAGATAGCGTCTTTTTGAATATTAGATGGGTTTACGTCCGCTCACCTTTTCAATATTTTTTTAAAATGTGTTTTGTAGCACGCCAAGACGCATCTTTATCTTTCATTTAAAATCAACACGGACCATTTAATTTTAAAAATAAAGCTGAAAGAGAACGTATGTCGACTCCATAAAGGCTAGTTCGCACTAGGCTGGTATTTTAGCCTAGTAGCGAGTAATTTAGTAGCTAAATATGTCCCAACACCCAAAATTTAGTCGAGTAGGTTGGTAAGTTATTAAGTCGAGTCGATCCATTTTATTCAATTTTTCTCGGGCGAGTAGCACCTCCTACCAGGCGTCCGTGCTCACTGGTTCACCGACTAAATAAGTCCGAACCTGTTGTTTAGTCGAGTTCATTAGTTAAAAGGATATCTTTACGCTGAATTTGGGAGTGTATTTTCATTAATAGAAAATTTACACAACTTTCGGACATTCTCAAACTATCGAAGTATTCTTTGGGATCTTCCAATGCTAATTCCTTCAGAAGACAATTAGTAGCTCCTAGTTTATCTCTTCTATCGATCCATTTTCGTACCCTTAACTTTTTTTTATTAATCACACAAATTTCCTCATCCACCTCTTCTAAAATAGCCGTTACGATTAGCTTAATCAGTTTATTCACTTTATTGCGTTGCAGAGCGTTCATCTTGCAAAACACCACTCATTTGTGTACTGTAGTCGACCATAATGCGAACGATTTCTGGGCAGTAGCGAGTAGTTTAGCTACTAAATTACTCGCTACTAGACTAAAATACTAGCCTAGTGCGAACTAGCCTTAATAGCTAGTTGGTTAGTGATGACATACATTATGGCGAATGTGAAAAAAAGCGACAACGAGTACCAAGAGTCACTTGAGCCATAATATCATCACGCACGAGATACATATAGAATTTTCACATAATTTTTAAAATATAGATTGCATTGGATTTTCATACATTTACTATGGGAACGATAATACGACTAAGTTTTGCTTTATGTACTAGTGCAGCGGATTGGGTTATTTACCTAAGAGCAGCTAGAGCTTATAAAGGGGGTAGCGTAAAATGTATCTGGGGCACGGTAGTGCCCCCGCCAAGTCGATCGCGAAGCAAACACTGCCGTACCATCCTTTACTGGAACCATTTCGCCGCATTTTCAGGCCCCTATTTGAGAACCTCTAGATAAGACCAGAACGCAGAAATTTTCGTCATCCAGTAAGCTATAATCACATACTTAAAATCCAAAATTTCAAGTCTGTAGGTCATTTAGTTCCGAAGTTAAGCGAAAGCAAAGTTTCGCATTTATGACACTCCACTCATGATCATCAAAATAGAACTAGTACTTCCCATAAACTCAGAGAGCTGAAATTTGGTACAGAGTTAGGGTTTAATGGCCACATAAAGGGAAAACTATAAAAACTAGGATAATCGAAGAATATGAAAATGCCCTCAGATGAGAGGGAGAGTGCGGCAGAAATTCCAGAAAACCAGATATTTGTTTACTCAAATCAGCATTGTTTTGTATCATTAGTTACCATAGAGATAAGGAACTATTCTCTGTCTGAATTGCACACTTTCAAGGTTTACACACATAATATAAAGAAAAGAAAGATTTGTAATAATAAAAAAACTACTAAAAAGAAAAAAAACTGTGTCAAATAAGAAAATGTAATAAAATAAATCAATATGTCCACGTTTCTACAAAAAGAAGTGAAATCCCACCAAAAACATTCTGTAAAAAACTAGCCAAGTCTCGATGGAGCTGCTTGTTTATCTCTAAAAAGTAATGAAATCTAGACAAAGTCGTGCCAAGTCTAAGGTTCCTTACTGCGATTTCTTTATTATTATAGTTAATGCTGTGTGACTTGGCCGGTTCTTCTACCGGTTCTTGCGACAGATTGGTGCAATGGTGTCATGGAGCACTTGGTTTTGTACCCTTGTGTACCCTTCAACGGCCAAGTCACACAACATTAACTATAATAATAAAGAAATCGCAGTAAGGAACCTTAGACTTGGCATGACTTTGTCTAGATTTCATTACTTTTTAGAGATAAACAAGCAGCTCCATCGAGACTTGGCTAGTTTTTTACAGAATGTTTTGGTGGGATATTTATTACTCATCACATACTCAATATTTTTATGTGTGATGTTAATCGAAAGGCTCTCTTTAAAAACAGAATGGTGCATTTTTGTGGTATCGGCTAGCATTGTGATTCTATTATCTATATGTTGAAACATTTGAATAATTTAATTAAAAATGTGAAAGCGTAAATAGCGAAATATCTCAAGTTTTATAAATTTTTGAGATCTAACTATTTAATTACGACATGTAGAAGTCGAAAAAGTTTTTGAAACCGCAATTTAACTATTTAATTCTCATTGCGGCACGAAATCTGCGCTATATGAAATACCGCACATTTCTGTGCAATGCACTAAAACTGTGAACAGGCACGTTGGTATACACAATAATATAGGTGCTTTGTATCATAAAGTAATAAAATAAGTAGTAGAGTGGCGATAAAAATCCAGCTAATTGGGCGACGGGACCATTCCAACTTCAAAAATATTGACATTTCATATAATATAGGTAATAAATGAACTAAAATTTCTGATAAATGTTTAACAAAATTTTCTTAAAAAATATATATAATAATAGGGCGGTATGAAAAGTATACCGTTAATATATAAAAACACCGTTATAACATATATCTCTTCTGTACATGCCCCGATTTTCCCCAAAAATAATTAAGCTCTTTATATTTGCATACCAAAACATCCTCCCAAAATTTGGTTTCAATCTGTTCATCCGTTTGACCTGTATCGTGTTTACAGACTAACAGACGCACAGAGTTTTTCCAAAAATATGTTTTTTGAATTCGGGGGACCTCAAAACGAAAAGATAATGTAAAATTTTGAAAAGTTATTTTTGACCTATAAATTTACCATTCTCCACTTGTGGGTTGGAATGGTAAAACGATCAGGTATGAACCAGATTCACACAACGAGGGTTCCGTACAAATTAGTAGATATGCAATAGTTCGTCCATCACGGAAACCGAGTCTCGAAGATTGTTCCCGCTTAATATATACCATAAATCGACATAGGTCGCGGTCATTTTACCAACTGTAAATAAATTTGTAATCGCAAAAAAAACATTTTTTGTGATGTTATTCAAATTTACGGCTTTCGGATTGTTCTCTTTATTTGTGTTATAAGACATTGCTTCTTGTCAGATTTCTTGATTATGGGTCAACGGGAAGTACCCTATAGGTTTTGATTCCCCTGCGAGTATCAAAATATGCGGCATAAACGACCATATCTTTTGATTGCGTTGACTTAGAAGTTTGATTTTTTCACAGCTCCAAGGAATTGCAGACCTGAGTATTTGATATTAATTTCAACTTGATACCTCCACCCGCTCCTGAGAAAAAGGGTCTTCATAGATAGACAGACAACGAAGTGATCTTATAAGGGTTCCTTTTTTCCTTTTGAGGGGCGGAACCCTAAAAAGAGCTTATTATTTTAATTTTCACCACAATATACTTGGTAGCTCGTAGCTGGTAGAAAATGGTTCCTATTTTATAGAGGATGAAACTTTCAGAAAAGATAGTACATACAATGACTTCAATCTCTTGCCTAGGCAACCCTATGAGGCTCTTATACGATAGCGGAGAAACACCACTTCCCGTATTCATTCTGATATAGCTATACTAGGCCTATTGAGTTTTCAATTTTTATTAAGTCGTTGGTCGGTATGCGCTTATTAGGAATAATAATTATAATCAAACAAACCTCCTTTTTTATGTAACAACATGGAAAAACTGAGTTGCCGTAATGTTTAACCATTATTTAAGACGGTCACCATATACATTCAAAAGAAGATCTTGCCGATAAACAAATTCATAAAAACTAAAAGCTTTATAGAACAAAAGAAATTTTATCAAAATCGGTCCAGCCGTTTAAAAAAAAAAATACTGCGAAACGTCGATTTTACACGAAATCTCGTGAATAAAAAATTTTATTGACTTTGTTAAGATGCTAATGCCGTTTTTTTCGTTTAAACAAAATGCCTGCAAGAACGTGCATTTTAGAATGTCTTGAAAAAGAATTCTCGAATCTAATTTGTTTAAATCATATAGAAAAGCTGGTCGTGTGAACGTCAAGGGTCACACTTGTGCAGTTCCAACATGCGATCCACCTCACGGGGTTATTTATACACATTGATAATCATTTGATAAACGTATATGACTTCTATTATTTCACAAATCTATGGTAAAACTTGTGAAGGTACATAGTTAAATTTGCATTTCAGATACAAGGAAATTTCTCGTATGAAAACATGGATGAGTGCCTAAAAACATACACAAGTACCTAGGTTTCATATGTGTACATATCATAATACAGACTGTTTCACAAAGTAGGAAATAGTATGTTTATAAATAAATCAACTTTATTTTACGTGTACAAAAAAAAAACGGTGTGAGCCGTACCATTCCGTTTTCCGTGAGAACTGACTTAGGATTTTTGTTTAGGTTTTCCTGAAAACTATAAGTGAGGCCCTGTAATGATTTAGCACTGAAATTTTGTAATAAGCTTCCTAGTCATATGCAAAGCTTGTCTATGAAAAAATTCAAAAAAGAATTGAAACTATTTTTTACTTGTATAAGCTTTTATGAATTTTTAAAAATTTGTTTTTTAGTTGTACTTTCTAACGCCACACTGTATTAAATACGAACGTGTGTAAATATATTGTATTCTTTTATTCTATTCTCTATTTTTTTTTTTATTTTAGGCTCAGTAGTTTTGGAAGTAAGGAGAGGGACTGCTAGATTTTCGTATATTGTCTTTTCCATTAAACTACGCGTTTTAAGATTATAAAAAATATATACTTGTATTTCTCTTAAACGAGTTCTTTCATTTGATACACTACATGATTCAGTTGGAATTTTTTTTTAGTTTTCTAATTTGCCCCCCAAAATTAATCTCCAAGATCGGAATTCGGTTATTTACGCTATACTCCCGCGATTTAATCATTTAACTCTATATATGTACCTTTCAGCTTGTTTCGTCCAAGATTCAGAGAAAATAAGGTGTGACAGACGGACACGAAAGTGATCCTACAATCCGTTTTTTATCCGATGTAGGTACGAAACCCTAAAAAAGAAATAATTAATGAAAAGTAAAACAATAAAAATTTTGTTTCTCCATATTTAATTTAGTTAATTGTTACATATTAATATGCAGTGTCATTCAATCAAGTTAATCCGGAACATCACGATCTTCGGTCATTCCTATTATTTTCTTGTCGTAGTGTAATAAAATAATATAACACATCAGTCTGGAAAAAAGTAGACTTTTAAACAGTAAAATAATTTTAAAAATCGGTGCAGTAGATCTTGAAAGGATTCACTGACGAACGAAAACATAATTTCGTTTATATATTATATTAGTACGGATTACACAAAACAGAGACGGGAGAGATATAAGTATGTCTATATTTTTTTGGAAAAGATAGATCCTCAAACCCGTTCGGATCGAACACAAGACTCGATTCTCGATTAAATCGGACACTGAAAATTATTTCCAACTAGTCGAGCCGTTAGTCGATTTTTTAATGCCCTTTTTTTATTTGACATCGGGAGGACTACAGCCTCTAAGGCGTATTGTGCTATCTCCCAATCTCTTACATCACCCGATTCAGTATCCTCATTTTTTGTCCCAGCTTTAAACCCTCTTAGTAAAACAAATGGTTAAGAATTACTGACCAAAAATTCCGAGATCGATTTAAAAATCGATTCTCTTACTAGGAAAATGGAGCGATTGTCTAATATAGACGCTTGACAGCTGAGCGACAACATCAGCGTAATAGATTCACTATAAAAAATATAGAGAAACAAAAAAAATCGGCAAAAGAGATTTTGACAGTTATAATAATATTAATAACAAACTCCTAAGTGGAACATAGGGCCTCTACGAAAATTTTAAGTCTATTCCCTATCCTTTGCCATATTTTTGACTTGAAGCCAGGTAGTTTCTTGTTTCATAACTTCTTCACGAATAGTTCTCCAGGATATTTTTTGTCTTCCTCATTTTCGATCTCTGTGGGTTCCAATCCAAGACTCTCTTCGCTATGTCGTCATCTATCTTGACAGATATGGGTCATATAATTTGTTTCAGTATGTTGCAACTTTTTGTTACAATCTGTGTAGCCCTCCTCTGTATGGAGAAGAACACTCCAACGAAAAACCAGTCTCGACGGATTACTATAACATAAATACCAAAAGGCTGTTTATCCGTACGATAAAACATGTATAACTGCGTGTAACTACCTATATACTGACGCAATAATATAGGACAGTATCTACTATACAGGTCACATCCGAAAGTTGGAGATTTTTGTGATATAAATAATATTTATTATGTTAATACCACCCATCTTTCCAATAAATGTTATCTAGACCGAAACCCTGTTTGCTGACGGTTGGTATCAATAGCGGCAGGTATTACCCCAGACTCGCATTCACGGTGTCGGTTTGTACGCGAGGCGTAAACCGACGTAAACCGCGTCAGTAGTCAGTACGCTGAAGTGATATGCACTAAATGCAATCAATCAAGTGGATTCAAGAAAGAATATCTACACAACAATAACAGAATGCATTCAATTCGCTCAATGTACACACGACGTACGACGGATGCTGTTTTAGTTCGTGGTGGAAAATATTTATTTACTATAGTGAAACGTTAACAGAACAGTTAAACACACAAACAAAAGTACTTCTCTAAAACGTAACAGAAACAACACAGCAATTCCAACTAATAAAATGAAAGAATAAGTATAAGGAATACAAAGTCACTATTTATGTACACAAAATATTTACAACACATAAACACACCACATTTTATTTAGCACACTTATTTATTAACTATATTCAAGAGATTATTAATGTTACACTATTCATCTCGCGGACTGTTTATTTACACAGTTCATTTATTTATTTCTCTCAGCAGTTACCTCAGTACTGTTCACGGTACTAACTATCAATTTATGTCACAACTATTTGTCGATTGTTAACTCGATGAAGCACAATGTACGACTTTCCTCCACTAAGCTATCGGGCTGGTATTTATATGCGCTGGATAGTTCTTTCTTTTTCTTGCATTCATCGTTGTCTGGAATTTGGCAACAAAGCCTTTTTATCTACGCAAATTGTTATTGTTTCAACAATCAAGCCAATTGTTGTTAAACTTATTTCTTTGTCGTCCCAACGGAGAGCGTGTAACAATACTTAGTTTATTCACTGTCAGCACCGTTGACACTGTTTTCGGCTTCAATGTAACAATAGTTCCAATCTATATACAATAAATACATAATATTTAAAACAAAGTCCCTCCGCCGCTTACTGTCTGTCTGAACGCGATAAACTCTAAAACTACCGAATGGATTTTCATACGATTTAATAAAAAGAGCGATAAACAAGCAAGGTTTCTGTATATAATTTGTACAAAATGGCTAAACTATGGCGATGTTTTGGCAAAAAAAGGACTGTTTCCGTACGCTTACATGGCTAACGTTGGCCAAATGTTTAGAGATGCATCAACACAATGTATGTACTTTGATAGTTCTGCTATGTGTAGATGGGAAGGTCAATATAATATTTCCAGAACAGTTTTGCACCCAGGTGAAACCGGAACGGGCTGCTAGTATCTAATATACAGTAGAACCTAGGTAAGTTAAAAACTTCTGAACTTAAAATTTTTTTGAATTCCCTTCCCCTCAAAGCCTAAAACCTCAATTACTTAAAGCACAAAACCTCGGTAACTTAAACAAATATTTTGAGCGTTGGCCCTCGACAACTTAAAACAATATTTTGGTGACCTCTATAATTTAAAGTATTGTCAGTGACGACTCACTGATAATACTTTAAATTATGTGAATATATATACAAACAAATGGTTTTGCCAAGAACTTTATTAATTTTCACTTCAGTCTTTCACTAAATCGCTGTACGTATTGCTGTGCGCATGAAATATTAATTAACGAGTGATAAAATGAAGCCAAAATTGAACATTAAAATATTCTGACAAGTTAAGAGTTATTGGAACAGTTGAACCTCTCTAACTTCAACTCTCGATAAGTAAAAAACTCAATAGCTTAAAATGTTTCTTTTCCCTTGAACTTTAACTTATCGAAGTTCTATTGTATTTTAGTAATATTTCAGATTGAAGCAAACGCAGGATGTATTTGCGGATTGAAAAGAATTAACCTGAAACCAAAAAATAAACAAAATTGCTTCAAAATCAAATTTTTGTTTTTTTTTTTTTTTTGTGAAGGTTATAATATTTTCATATAGTCTTAAAAAATGTGTGAAAATAAGTTTACGAATTCCTAATTCGCTTAGAGTCTAGAGTCTAGAACTCTAGACTATAGGTGATATTATTTATCTAAGAATTATTTAACCATCTATAGGTAATCTGTGTACACTGTACATGTTAAATAATTTTAATTTTAATTATAATTCAACAATATAATTACTACCATACATATACATACTTAATTACCTGAACTAATTAAGTGATGTAACTTCGTCATGTAAGTTTATCATAATTAACTGAATTGCGTTTTTTATCGTCAACTTAGTTTATTTTCATTCATGCTAAAATTATAGCTTTAGCCATTTAATATTTTTTTATAGAATCAAATTGATACGCAAAACTTTGTATTTCTACAACAAAATTATAAAGAATTCAAGAAAAGAAACTTTTGAAAAATAATTCCACGTGCGTTTTTGAATTCGAATAAATTTGCAAAGCTGCAATTAAAGCAAATGTTGGAGAAGAAAAACGGTCATCTTGACTTTAAATTTTAATTACTATGAAATTTCATTGAATGGCTGTGGTTCATATGGCAATAATTTAAGTTCTGAAATTTTAATTTTAAAAATCATAAACTAGAAATTTTTTAGAATAACAGGTTTCCAAATGTTGTTGAAAAAAGTACAGTTTCTTTTTTTTTAATTATTTGCAAATGTTTTTCGACCTCTCTGAAGCACTTCTGGAGTCCCCTTTCCGTCTGGGCTCTGAACACGTGCCCCTGTTGCCCCTGCCTAGTTACGGCCCTGTCTAGACTTGTAATCGGGACGAAATCGTCGTTGGGCCTCTATTATGGCTTTTATTTCAATAAACTGTTTAAGTTTCTAGAACATACGGATCTGAAAAATAAAATCTAAATCAGTTCTTTAATAAAAAAATAAAAATAATAATGTAACAAAGCTCTTCAAGTTCGTGGTGGAAAATATTTATTTACAATAGTAAATCTTTAACAGAACAAATAAACAAACTAAAACACTTCTCTATAACGTAACAGAAATAAACCAACAGTTCTAACTAATAAAATAATAAAATAAGTAATGAAGAATTCAAAATCACTATACAACTATATACACAAGATTATTTAAAACACAGGAGCACACCAAAATTTATCTAGCACATTTATTTATTATCTATATACAGTTCTATTTATTTCGTACACTATTATTTACATAGTTCATTTATTTATTTATCTACATGAGATTATTTATGTTAAACTATTTATTTCAGCAGTTACCTCAATTTATGTCGATTGTTCACTCGATGAGGGACACTGTATGACTGTCTTTGTGCGACTGTCACAACAATCGGTGTCTTTGTAAGAATGACGAGTCGTCTCAACGGGGAGTTTGTAACAATAATAAACTTTCGTCCTAATATCAAACGCAACGCCAAAGCATCTAAAGCAATCAGCAAATCTTCCGGTATCATCTCAACCATCAACAATTTCACCAACCTCTATATCATCGCCGGCTGTATCCGCACCCACCGTATACACCACCACCACCATTGCTTCAGACAGTTTTCTTAGGATCTTACAACTAAAAAATAGCAGAAGTTCAATGGCAAATATTACAATCCAACAGAGCTAAACAACTAAATACTAATACTATAACGCATATAGGCTGCTGCGTGTTTACAAATATAAAAAAAAATCAGTAACAGTGAAGATGAACACGCATTTGGCTATTGAAACGGAATCGTTCAAGTGGACTAGAATCAGTAAAATTTCCTCAATATTTTCATTATGTATTTCACCTATTACGTTTTTTTAACATTTATTCATTTTACTGGCATTTAAGATTTACTTGTTTAACTTTCCTTTATAACCTACATTAAAATACCTACAAACTGTCTGTTCTACCATCTATGCTGCATGCATATCAAAATTGAGATTTTTGACACTTTTTTATTCCCAATGCTGGTTCACTGTTTACAAATAAAAACTGAAAAGGAAATATAGTTTCGGCGAAACATTTGTACGGCCATGTTTTGTCAGTTTTCATTTTTTTTTTTCTTCACAGAATAGTTATTGATCTTGTATTGTTTTATTCGCAGAGAAACAAAGAAAAAAGGACAATACGAATTAGTGAGTAGATAATGAATTTATCAATTAGCGGTACGTCTTGTTTTCACCCGGGTGCGATAGATATAATTCTGCAAAATGTATTTCATTTGCGACCCGGAGTCTGAACAAATAGCTTTGAGCAAATTCTACCTGAATTGCTTCTGAACTAATAGCTTTGAGCGAATTCTATCAGATGTCGCTACTTTGTACTAAAACAATTTTTTTTTGTTTGCTTCTGAACTAATAGCTTTGAGTTATTTCTATCAGATGTCGTTAGATGTTAGTAAAACAGTATTTTTGAGAAAACACTGGAATGTTGTGTAATAAAAACTATCCTATAGCCTAGCGTAAGTTGCACCGAGCAAAACACATTTACAAAAATTCATTAAAATGGGTCCAGTGGTTTCGGAGATTAGCGCGACCAAAATTGTGACACGGGGATTTTATATAATATATAGATACGAGTATATCAGAATACACTGAATACGATGTCTACTTTTGGATTGAATTACAGTGTCGCCCCTTTTTGGATTTCGCAGATATTCTTCCAAATAAACTTTAAATGGTGCATTCAGAAAAAAGAGGCAAGCTAATCACATGTCATAAATTCTCATGTCATTTATCTCTCTCGTAGAATAATGGAAAACTTGATGTTCCTTTTGACTTTAGAATTTGTAACATGTGACACGCTTACTTTTTCTTCTGGGATTAAATGCCTCTTTTTTGTAAATGCGCTATTTAAAGAACTGTAAATTTCATTTGGAACAATTCCAGTGAGATCTTCTGGTACAGAATTGAGGAAAAACATTTTTTTTTTAAACGCATAGTTACTTAGCCAAATGGAAAAAGTGTTTGCGATTACGACCATTTTGTTTGTCGCCTGCAATAACCAAACGCGCTATGTTCGAGATTGGAGCATAAAAATTATGTTTTTCCCATACTATGTCACATTTGTATGCAAGCCTGTTTTTGTACATTTGGCAGCAAAATAATGTGATTTTTGAAAATTCTCGTAAAATTATGATGTATTAATCAAGTGCTTTGTGGTATATAAACGATACAAAAATACCAAGTTCTTGGTGATACTAACTGTGGATCTGTGTAAGTTACGACATTAATTAATTACATCATTAACTGACAGTTTTAATTAAGTCATAGTTTCGGTTAGAACACACTACAGAACTGTCTTTTGTGGCGAATGTAGACACCATAATTTAACAAACATACAATCTTATAATAACATTTTGCACTGTATATTATAATTCAACAACCCGACTTACTCATTTACTTATTAACATTATTATTACATGTTGATATTCTTGCCTAGCAATTGTTAATTTCCAAAATTGATTGTTTTTTTACCCGACTGCGGCAAAGCCAAAAGGAAGGGTTATGAGTTTAGCAGTCTATGTATGTTCGTATTTACGGATGTTCCACCGTAACGCCTAAACTATTCATCCGATTTTGATAAATGAGGTGGCAGTCGATTCGTTATTATGGCCCGGATAACATAGGCTACATTTATTTTTGAATTTTGGTCAAAGAGGTTGAAAAAATTAAAACAAATAAAAACTAGTTAAAAAAATAATTTAAATAACAAATAAGTTCAAAAACTAAAACCCGACTACTGAAAAATATGAAAAGGCTACATTAATTTTTAAAATTTGGTCCCAGGGGTGAGCAAATTGAAAACAAATAAAAAAAATAAGTTAAAAAAAATAATTTAAATAAACAATAAGTTCAAAAACTAAAACCCGACTACTGAAAAGAGTGAAACAAGAAAAAATTCTCATCTTAGGATAGCCGTTTTATTTTTGTGTAGGTATATAGCCCACATTATATTTATTTATGACATTGTATACTGGTCAATCGTGTACTAAATTAAATGCCTAAGTTAATAACATATATATTTCATTGGATGAGGATGACTACAATTTCTGTCAAAATAGCTTCATAAATAACTCATTATTTTTAATGAAATTTTTTAAAGATAAATATGGTACTATCCTTAGAAGATAGACATATGCTATCACGGACTTTTCTGTAGGCGTTTTTAAGACCTACAATTTCGTAGAACATTAAGTTGATGTATCTCTCACGGTTTAATCAGCGTAAGTCATATAGTCGCCCTAAAAGCGGATAGCAACTTTGTTTTATACTATTTTAGAGATAGAGATATCTTGATTTGAGTTCATCCCAAATTTTTTGTACGGAATGCTACTAAGCGTTCTGAATACAATGTATAATTTATGTACTTATTTATGTAAGCCATAATTTTTTCTTTTTTTTTGCGTAATGATAACAGTTCTGTTCTATTTTCTTCTATTTTTGATCTCGCTACTGCCACAGGATTACCTTACGCATCGAAAATGTATTTATGTATTGTATATGAATTATTATACATAAAACATCCATAAAACTGTTTCATAAATATTACGCGCCGCTTTGAAGCCTTCCATAGAAAAAATTGAGATGACCTAACATTCAAAAATACTTAACTACGTCAAAGTGTAGGTATGTTTCTGAGGTTACCGCAATAAAGATTGCAAATACATTTTTTTATTTCATTTTTATCAAATATTATTACAAAATTACAAAATGGTTTGGAGATGAGACAACGAATACAAAAAAAAACTTTTTATTTATTTTAGTTTTTTTATTCTTTTGGCTTGTATTCCGTATCTCCTAAGGTAATCAATATTTCATTAAATAATATCGAAAATGGTATTTTGAATGTTTCAAGTCGAGAATATTAAAGATAATTTATCTTAAAAATTTGATCTCTAGTACTGTCTTTATGTTTCAAATATTCAAAACAATTCAGATAAAAAGTCAAAAATGAACGCAAAATGAGAGAGATGTAAAATTTAATGAGATCAACACACGAACAATTCTGTTATAGTACAATATTTTTGTTAAAGTGGAGAGAAAAAAGGTCATTATTATAAATGGCATATAATAAATTTAGTCAAATTATAGCAGTTAAACTGTGACAAAATGATCCTCATGGTGTTCATATAATTCTAAGGATATGAAAACTTCTATTTTTTCCAATTAAACTTCAATAATATTTGACGACACTTTTTCAAGATAACAATAATTTCATTCATGAAAAAGAACAAAGTGATTAAATATGATTGCGCTAGTATTTTCGACAAACTTAAATATAAAATAAGCACACGCTAAATTTTATTTTTTACAAATATATAAATTATAAATTTAAAAAAATAATATCTCGGGCGTAATGAAATATATTTCATTGATGAAAAGTAACTATTTCATAGAGGGTTGAACAAAAAAATAATTAAGACTTGATCTGACGTCTCAACTAGTAGTTAAATAAACTTTATTCCACCTGGATAACAAAAATAAATTAGAATTTCATCAGTTCACACAATCTCTAGTTTTACTTCATAGGTACTCTAAAAAATCAAAACTATAAACTATTTGCAACTGGTATTCGATTTTGAGAATTTGCTTCATAGTTGAAATTATAAAAATATTTTGTGTTTAATAATTAATTCATTGCAAAGATAATTATCTTTGGAATGATTTATTCTTTTCTTACTAATTTCTCTTTGAAAGATTACTTTTTTTATTGATGCACAAACTGCGATTAGTGATTACACAGATAAAAGAAGGTACCAATTTTGTATGTTTTAGATAATAATATTTATAAACTCGTTTAAAAAAAAGTTATAATGTCAAAATTTAACACGGAACCAATTTTGCACTAGGCTACAATACAAAAAAATTAATAATCAAATAATCCATAAAATACTTAAATTTCCCGTTAACCTCATATAAAACAGGGCAATAAAGAACTAAGACATTCACGGGTTTTTATTGCAGGAATTTGTCAATGGGTCATTTACGAAGAAAAAACCGCGGAGTGCTATTAAATAAGAGAGTGAAATTTCAAATAGGGGTGAAAATTCACCCTTTTAAGTTTTTTCATTACATCTCGCAAACAAAGCAAAATTTCGATATACTTGATTACAAATTTTTTGTGGAGAATTGAATTTCCTATCGAAATGACTTATTTAAAAATTTTTAGAACATTTTTTATGCCAAAAATGTTGATACAATTTCCTTTTTAAAATGCTGGGTAGAAACATTTTTTGCGTAATTTTTTTTAAAGAAACCATTTCGATGGGAAATTCAATTCTCTACAAAAAGTTTCATATAAAGTATATCGAAATTTTGCTTCGTTTGCGAGATATATTGAAAAAACTGAAAAGGGTGCATTTTCACCCCTATCTCCAATTTCCACCCTCTAATTTAATAGCACTCCGCGGTTTTTTCTTCGTAAATGACCCATTGATCGATTCCTGCAATAAAAACCCGCGAACGTCAGAGGTTCCCAAACTTTTTTGTCTCGTAGACCACTTGCCATGTTTTTCGGTTTTTGGTAGACCCCCTGCTTATCTGATATTGATTTTTTGCAAATTCATTAATTTCAAATGTATTTTTGACAACCGGTATAGTGCTACTCACTTTGAACGATTTAAATTTATAACGGTAGTGAAATGATGTGTGAAATGTTTAGTTTTATACATTTATTAATTAGATTCAAATGAAACGAATCAAATTAAAATTTACTTTCTGTTACATAAAATAACTAAGCAAAAAATAAATGCTTTTAGTGTGAGGGATGAAACCTGATGCTTTAATAATAAATTTTCAACATTTGGCATCAATTTAGTTAAATTTAATCTTAAATCTCTTCGGTAACGCTGTCCAGTTTGTTTCTTTTTTTGTTAAGAGATTCACTATCGTTGACCCCTATTTTCATTTCATGGACCCCCAATTTTTTTTCCCGCTGACATGGACCCCTTGCAAGTTGTTGTCGACCCCTGGGGGACGATATAGACCACTTTGGGAATCACTGGCCTATATGATTAGAAAGTGGAGATGGATCGAAAATCCTCATTAAAATTCCAAGTAGTTTTTCTGTTTATTTTAGCACGATCATGATATAATGTCAGAACAAAACCAGCATTAAACCAAATTTCAAGATGAAATGTGATGGAATTTATTATTTTTTTAACAAAAAAAAACATTAAATTTAACAATTGAATTTTATTAGTAAGGTATAAGCTAAACTAGCTTTAAATAATATATTAGTACAATAATTGTATTTATTTCATTACAATTTCTTATAGTTGCTGATGAAATCATAATAATTAAATGACGAAACGTCCAATTTATTAAAATTTATATCATTTTTACCACGATTTAACATACTAAAAACACTGAGTGTTTTGAACATGAGATATTAGACTAGAGTACTCGAATGAGCCGTGAAAGTGTCTGCAATTCAGAGAGAGAACAGTTCCTTATCTCTATGGTAACTAATGATACAAAACAGTGCTGATTTGAGAAAACAAATATCTGCTTAATGGGTTTTCTGCAGCGTTCTCTCTCAACTGAGGACACTTTCACTTATGGCAAGCATACGAACTAGCGTACTCTAGTTTTCTATGGTTTTATGATCTGTGACCTTAGCTTTATGTCGAGCTTTTCCCATCCCTAGTATTCATAACACAAAATAGAATAAAATATCTAGTGATCTGCGGTAACGATAACATTATACGTTATGTATGAGGCTTGGTGTGAGTTTAACAAGTCTCGGTTGTAAATAAAAGACTTCTCATTTGTATTCCAGACGTAATTAGTGCTGTTATATAACGTGTATATATATGTTACGCAGCCACTGGCGATAATACAGACGCCACCACCTGTACACGAGCGCGTTAAACTTGTTGAGCATCTCTTCTTTACCGCTACATTTGAATCAGCGGGTTGACTCAAGTCTCCCCTTCCACTTTCTCATTTGACTCCGTTCTATTGTCATACCACAACAACAAAAATAATGTTTGAGAATGAAATCAAGTGGTAAGAGTGGTATCCTTGATTAAAATAATGCTGGTGAATTTTAGATAACCTCAAAAATAGTTTAAGACTACGTGCTGAACATAGCGTTGAAAAATAGTGATTGTAATAAAAGAAATTGTTGTTATTATGAAAAGCGATTGTTGTCCACTAAAATAAATAAAAATAAATACTCAGCTTACTGATATTTAGTTGCTTTTTGATACTTTTAATTAGTTACTTTTTTATCCAACTTAATTCATGATGGTAATACTTTAGAATGGAATATAGTCGATAAGGGCCGTATCTAAAGGCTAGAATAGGCATGGCCGCATGGATAAAAAATATCGATATTCGATATATCAAAATATTGATATTTTTTTCAGAAAATAATCGATATATATATCGTCGATATTTTTAATTTCGAAATATCGATATTCGATATTTATTTCCGAGTATCAAATTCGATATTTTTTAAGAGCTCTGTACATACATCGCATGTATCTGATCGCGGGGCGCGTACTGCTCAGTGCTCCGTACATTTTTGCCTGTTTCATGCATGAATTTGACACCAGGGCGCGCGAGCTTCGGCAAACCTAGGCTAGAACCACTGCTAGAAGTTCTGCTGGACGGTAGGCTGGGTACAAAGCTGACGTCACTGCGGGCTGGCCTGCCAGCTCACAAGATAGGTTTTAAAATTAGAACAGGGGCTACTTTCCTCGCTAGGTTCGCTGCTAGGTATGAGCAAGAACCAATCAGGAAGCAGTAACTTGTCACGTGAGCGACTTGAAAAAACGCCCACAAACCAACATGGCGTCATTCTGCTCAGAGTCAGACAACAGACACGTTTTGCTCTGTGTTTATATTCGAACTATCACTGCGCGCACACCAGATCTATCCTCAAAACAAGCTTGAAAAGTAGTCTAGTGTAAAGCGAGCACATAACAGCAATCAAGAAAACCACTGCTAGAAAACTAGTAGGCAAATCTAGCGACTAGCAAGGAATCTAGCAGCGTTTCTAGCCTCGTGTGTAGCAGCCGTAAAAGCATTGAGTGTCAACCAGCTGATTTGAATCTTACCAAACAGTTCAAGAATTTTAGACATTGACTATAATATTAAATTCGGAGCAAGATGAAAATTTACAGAGTGCGTCGGTTAAGTGTTGTGAACGACTAAATAAGAGTTCCTTAAGCCGGGATTTTCTAGAAAAGCGGTACCGTAACATATCGGTCGTAATATGACGGTGAAATGCATAACAAAATAAATATAGTTTAAAAAAAACTAAAAAACACGCTTTATATAAATAGAACTAAAAAGTAAAAAATATTTTTTTTAAAATAAGCTTAAAACAATAATGAACAAAAAATACAAGTACTATTGAGAAAAAAGCGTGGGGCGCTTTGTTCCACATATTCGTACATCGAGCGCCCCACGCTTTTTTCACAATAATACTTGTATTTTTTATCATTATTGTATTAAACTTATTTAAAAAAAATATATTTTTTATTTTTTAGTTCGATATAAAGCGTGTTGTTAGTTTTTTTTAAACTATATTTATTTTCCACTTTTTAGTTCGATTTATTGTCAAAAATTTGCCGAAACAAAAACAATTTTTTTTTTCGACGTGGACGGGATTAGAACCCACGAGAGTTGACGTCAGCGAAGACCCGTGCCTTAGACCGCACGGCTACCACTGTAGTTACATGTAGTTACAGTGCTGGCATATTATACTACAGTAATAAACCACTTGCTGTAGTCCAAAGGAAGGTTACAAACAAACATACATACAAACTTACAAGTGAAGTTAATATAAAGCGTGTAAAAACTCGGGTAGAGAAGTAAATGAAAGCATTTTTTTTACGTTACGATGGTGTATGTCGCCGCTACCGAGAAAACCCCATCCATTTACTTCTATTCACATGAAAATAAGAAGAAATCCTTTCCAAAAATGTTAACAGTTTTCGAGAGAATTTCTTCTTATTATCATCTTAAATTTCCAAAATAGCGTAATTGAATAAGGTCTATTCACATGCTTTTTGTTACGTCATGCAGCATCATATTGCGACCGCTAAATTACGATACAGCTTTTCTAGTAACCCTCGGCTTTAGCTTGCTTCGTTCGACATATCGGAAAATATTTTTCCCAAAATATGGCTTCCTATGCCTTCTGGAGTAAAACAAAAAATTAAAAAAAAAAAAACAAAATATTTAGAGATGCATTTTCTTCGGTAGATTTGGATTTAGCGACCAAAATAAGTTATGCATATTCTCTACTTTTAAAACATAACTTTTTTTAAATTAAAGCAAATTCTCTCTCTCTTTAAGCGAAAAACTATGATCTTAAAACTGATTATTATTAACATCATTAAGCAAACATTGTGTAATTGCAAAATAATTCAGATTAAAAATGAAGAAACAAAAAAAAACAAATAAAAATTTTCTATACCGAAAATGTTTTCTTTCATCGTGTGTGGGGGTATATTATATAAATACTTAGCCTGAAAATAATGTGTTAAGTTGCAGGTGTTATTATTACGCCTATGTTGACTAAACCTACACTTATAGCATATTAAGGTACGTGTATTGTTTGGGACTAACTTCAAGCATTTTAAAAGAGTAGATTAAAATTGTTGCGCGACAAAGGTAACAATGGAATGTAATTAAAAAGACTAATTCTTTGTGACATTGTTCTGTATATGGTGAGTATACCTGATTTGCGCTCTACTTTCATGATACACTGTGGAGTTGCATGGCAAATTATTTTTATTTAAATTTTATTACTTTTCAAATATTTGCTCTGTTCAGAAAAAAACACAATATGAAACGACAATGACACCTTCGAGCTTAATCATTTTATAACGGGTGTCCCAAAATTTACACAAGATTTAAATTTAAATAAATTTTTTTTTTTTTTAATTAAAAGTATAAAGGTGTTTCGACATTTGTCACTAACACCAACAAGTACATAGTATACAGAAATAATAACAATAATAATACTGAATACATATCAGCTGTGTACATTAAATATTATAGATTATAGTAAAAAAAAGAAAGAAAAAAAAGACGAATTTCTTTATTGGAACATAATGTACATAGTTTAGGGTTACGTATGAAATAACACATCGACTTTGCTGACAAATACGAACTCTTTATTCAAAATTTTCCATCACCATTTCGCATAGATGTGGCTGAATTTCATTGAATTGTAATTTTTACGATTTTCAAGATGCCGCCATACTCATTAGCCAACTTCGTACATCAGCCAGACTTACTTTTGATTATAGTTTATGATAGTATCAAATGATACGTTAAATTTCAAACATGGGAAAATAAGGGTTACGGATTTCAAAAATCGTTCAAATTTTGCATCCGCAAAATTTCAGCCAAACTGACTTTCCTCCACTTGGGATGTGCCAGACTGTTATTTCCATTAATGATTAACTTTAACTAATATCAAATATTTATAACTCGGAAAATGAGTGGACTTGTCTTTTTTTTATCTAGTGAACCCATTTGAAAATTTTAGCCAGACTCACAAATTGTCGTTTTGTGTCACCATCCGAACAAACTATTTTATATTCACCGACTGGGAAAATAAGTACAAAAAAATTCACTGCCACGTGGACTATAATAACCGGCAATTATTAATAGTTTCAACTAATTGCATTGACCATAACATATATATTGTGAATAAATCTCAAGAACTACTAAACAAATTAAAAATAGTAGATTATGTGTATAGTGCCTGAATTATTATTTTATGACGTAGTGTAATATTATGGTAAAATGAGAGGGCAGCGAATTTTAACAGTTACACATGTCATTAAATAATCACGCACGAGATATAATAGTTATTGGCGTAACTAGTAGTCTAAGTCATTCATCGCGCTGACAGGTCATGACTTAGCCTACAAGTTGCGCCCATAATTTTATTCAACAATTGCGCGTTATTCATGTTTTAATTATAATGAGATGTTGTAAATATCTATTTATTTCTTTATAAAAAAAACTGTCAATACTAACAGCACCAAACAGCACGATTCAATGTTTTGGTTTGAGGTTAGCCGGTTATGAATAAACTCCATGTCGAAAACATTCGGCCTCTCAATTTTAGCCTCAATGGGTAACAACGGAGTTGTTGTTACCTACTATTTCGTTACGACTCAGAAAATAGTTACGTTTATTTTCATTACTCCACAATGGCCGAGCTAGTAGGAATCTTCATTGAGTTATGACAAGTAATTGTCACCAGTCGGTAAATGGCTATTTAGGGTTCGGTTTTTAGGCATGATAAAACATGAATAACGCGCATGAGTTGAATAAACGTACATTACAGTATACGTACCTCGTATAAAGTAGCTTTTTTCTCAAATAGGAAATATATTTCACAACTAAGTGTGCAAAAAATTAAAAATAGATTGCAGAAAGCAATATCATCAAAACAGATTTATGATTAAAAGTCTAAAATAGTATCTATTATTTAATCATGCAGCCCCGGATCTCTCCAGCGTTTGAGATAAATTACTTAAAAAAACTCACAAATATATAATCGTCGGCATTTTTTAACCATATTATATTACGATTTAGACGCTCCCTGAAACTGCCACCCAGGGCGGATTTGATAGATCCGGGGCTGTAATAATTTATGCCAACGCAATTTTTGGTGCGAATTGAACCTATAGCTTAATTGAAAACACTATAAGACATTTGTGATATTGTTTGTAGCAACTTAGTTTTAAAAATATAGGTTATCTTGTGTACAACCGTAAATCAATAAAAGCTTTTACAATTCTGCGATTTTTTGCGCATTATCTTGAAAGACACACGATGACCTTTCGAACACGACATCTACTCGTATATGTACAGTATACAGTATTCCAGTGCAGATAATGAGATAGGCGGGAATTGGTACTTGGATGTGACGTGCATCCGTTAAAGGTGTCACCGATGTGTGTAACGCTAGAGTGCTCTGTCTGTCTCTGTCTAGCCTTGCTTGATGTCTCCATTGCGCTTCTACCCATCGTCTTAGGCAAAGAACACCAGGAAGTTATTTTACATCAAAGCACATTGCCCATTTCACTAAGGATTTTGATCCAAATGTTGCCTACAAGTAGTGATGTACCGGATTGTTAAAAATGTAAATCCTCGGATACGGATCTGAATACGGATTTTTGGTTTCAAGATCCGCGGATACGGATACGGATCTTAACTTTTTTAGAGTACTCGGCGTTAAATATTGCACATCGACCTTTGGAAAGAGACTATCTGTTATGGGAAAAAGTTATTGACCTCTTTAAGAGTTAACTCCCATAACAGATTGTCTCTTTCC
Source organism: Xanthostigma xanthostigma (assembly GCA_963575645.1). Lineage (NCBI taxonomy): Eukaryota > Metazoa > Arthropoda > Insecta > Raphidioptera > Raphidiidae > Xanthostigma > Xanthostigma xanthostigma. Next base: position 22,072,544 of record OY754465.1, read on the forward strand.
AAAGATCGATGTGCAATATCTCATTATAAAGATAGTTGATTTAGTACCTTTGAGTTATGTACTATTAGTATGGTACTCACTACGATAAATGTTTGCAATATAAAGGTGCCAAATACGATTTAAAAAAATAAAAAATAATCTGAATGGAATTTAACAGTTGTTCATTATTACCTAATCACCTATATACCGGGTGTCCCATTTTAAAGGAACATCTTGAATAACTTTTACAGTTTTCATTATATGGAAAAATGTCCCGAATAAAAGTTGTTTGGTTTGGAGGGGGACATCGTATAAGACAAATACCACCCCCTACTCTCATCCTCTACGCAGGGATGAGGGTGACTTTGACTTTTTTAATAGGAATACCTATTTTTTATCATAAACTAAGATTTTTCTAGAAAAAATATGCAACATTTGTCTGAAACATTTTTTTACCCGATGCCTCCCTCAACCCTTAAAATGCATGTCAAAAATCGGTTTCCCGAAACTCCATTAAATGTTTATATCTAAACAACGACGTTGCGCAAAAAATAATTTATGAGAGGTAAGTGTTGTTTGTTTTGGGAACAGTCTTGGATTAAACATAAAAAAACCACCGCCCCCTTTAATCATTAAAAAATTCAGTCACCCCCACCCCCGCGCAGGGGGCGGTGTTTTTTTGTATGTTTAATCCAAGACTGTTCCCAAAACAAACAACACTTACCTCTCATAAATTATTTTTTGCGCAACGTCGTTGTTTAGATATAAACATTTAATGGAGTTTCGGGAAACCGATTTTTGACATGCATTTTAAGGGTTGCTGTGACGTTGTTCAGCGTTGCTCGCTGTTTCAAAATTAAAACCGTCAGATGGCAGTATGCAGTATTGTGTCTGTTGTATTACAATGTGAAGGTCAGATGACAGATCGAAGTGTTGACGTTGTTTCAAAATTAAAGCCGCCAGATGGCAGACGTTGTTCAGCGTTGCTGTATTTTAATTAATTTACAAAAACAAAAGCAATAATAAATTTTTTAGTTGTCGATGTCAGTACAGCAAGCAATTATCTGTAAAATGATATATAATTTATGTGGAGAAATTGGGAGGTTTTTTCTAAAAAGGGAGGCAAACATTTTTAACCTTAGCGTATTAATATACATATATGATGATTCCACGTCGTGAACAAATATTGATTAATTGACTGCAAAAATGATTTTTAATTTTAACTATTGGAATTTTTTTCATAGAAATTAGATTGCGTAACTAGATTACGGCATTGAGCGGGTGGAGACGAAATTCAAACAGTGGCGTACTGTTTGGGAACGTAGCATAATTAATAATTAAATTCATTTTATGTTACAGTATGGATTCCATTTAAAATTTCAAAGTTGGGCTCTACGGGACTCATTTGGGGCTCTCGGACCCAAAATCAAATTTTGCCATTCGATAGTCAGGAAAAAGTTATACTAATAACCATTTTAACATTTTTTGTTCGGCTTACCCGATAAGAAATATTAAAACGTCCCGGGACTTTTGAAACACTCTGTATAATAAAAACCGGTTGTAGAACGTTAACTAAGGTGACGGCAAGATAGAAAGGTTGCCTCGTAGCCTAAGTGTCGTAGGCAGTCGGTGCCATTATTATTATTTTTTTTACAATTATACCAGTTTTTCTTCTGTAGTGATTCTTTTTTTTTGCCACAGGAGGGGAAACAAAACAGAAATGAATGGTAGTGTGGGATTCCCAATGAAGTATACCCACTAAAACCCCTCCTCGATCTTCGCCGTGTACCCCATCACGGTATCGCCTAGCATATCGTCATGATGGGCGGCAGCTCTCAGTTAAAAGTACTTCTCTTTCTCTTTCATAATCCTTGTGATAGTGCTTTGGATATCCAGCCAATTTCCTCCGTTTACATGTCTGGCGAAATTATCGGGCGTAAGCTTCTCTCTCAGTATGAGCGCGAGTTCTGAGTGTTTTTTGATCCATCTGTGACATGTAAGTATGTGTTCTGCTGTGTCCTTCTCATTCGAGCAGTATCTGCAAGTGTCATTTTCCGTTTTCCCTATCCTTTTTAGATAGCTACCGAAGCATCCATGTCCTGTTAAGAACTGTGTTACGGAATGGTTGATTTGTGTGGCTCCTTTCTCTATCCAGTTTTTAGCAATAGGGATAAGTCTTCTTATCCAAGCACCCACTGTTGCCGTTTCCCACCTTAGCTGCCATTTATCGTGGAGCTTCTCCCTCTCCTCCCTTCTGTTTTCCAGACCTCTGCTATGCACTGTAACGGTTTAGTATCCAGGACAACGAAAAAAATAATAAGTTCAGTTGAGGAAAGCATTTTTGATAGAAAGAGGTGTGAGGTTTAAAGTCGGAATAAATATTTGGATAATTGTCTAAGTTTGATTGTCACAATTCCTTAAAGTGTGAAATTAGTCAATTGGTACCATGTTGTAGATGTTCAGATTATAAGCTGGTTTTGTTATTATGGTTGAAACTGTGAAGTGACTTGTATTCTGAATATAGTATCTTGTATCTAATATTTGCGCGTTCAGTGCGATAAAATTGTGATGAAATTGAAGATAAACAAAAATTTGTTGCGTATTTGAATTTTATAAATTTGGATGTTGTTTATTGCTCATATAATTTATTTAATTTTGTATACTAGTTAATTTTAAGAATTCAATCTAATGTCATACCAGCGTTGTATTGTTTAACTTACACAGCCTTCACTGACAAATGGTTTTACTTCAGTTTAGAATTTACGGGAAAGTTAATTAATTATTATGACATTAGGTTATATTAGATTAATATTTTTCTTACGGTGCACCGCTTCAATTCTAAGATTAATTAATTTAGAAGATATTGCCTAAACGGTACCTGTGTTACTCATCGATTTTTGATAATTTAAATTTTGTTAAATATAGACCTATATTAGTTAATAATTTTTTTATTGATCTTACTCCTGTCTTTTTACTTCAGAATTATTAGGACAGATAATTTCTTAATCATTTATACATTGTGCACTGTCCTTGGCGCCCTTAAAACATCTTTAAAAGGTCAACAACAAAATTTCTTCGGGACCTCATATATTGCACTTATTATTATTACTCTGAATAGACAGGATAATTTTTTTCGTTTTCTTTAATTAGACCCTGCAGTCCTTACGACCCTCTCTACGACTGGTTTCAGCTGCCGCGCATGACGTTTTCTGAAGAAATCGTCATAGCACTTCGCATCTTTCCTGCACCAACAGGTCAATGGGGGGAATCCCCGCCACAACCAGGAGTGCTTCGGTTGACACCGTTCTGTATATGCTGCAATCACTCTTATGATCCCTTTCCTTTGACACCTTTGTAGTGATTCTTAGCCGAATCAGAATGGCTGGGTTATGCATTTTCCAGTAAGTATTGACACTAAAGCATTTTTGTCAGGAGACAGCTCGCTTCAAGAAAATGTCATCCTCCTGAATTTTCTTTACCTCAACGCTTTGCCAAGTCCCGCTCTACTGTATCAACACGACTGGGCGTGTAGAAGACCTAAACCTGTCAACTTAATCGTCAGGGAAGTACCTATACCTACATCACCGATCAGTGTTGCCAACTTAGCATATTTTCCACTTGATAAAATACTTGTTATAAATATTGATCTGATGTAAGTTACACGAAATATATTTTGAATTTACAAGCAATCCTGAACGTAATCCTAAAATTTTTCAGCTATGTAACGCATAAAAATCTGTCGTAAAGCTTTTATAAATCCTCTTCGTTATTTTCGTGTTTGTTAAATAGATAAACGAATACATTTTTAATATGTATTAAGAATATCTTTTTAGATTGTATATACCTAAATGACATTCAATTATAGTCCAAGAGACGGCTGCAGAAAATGTGTCGTCATAAGGTGGACGAACGAAAAAATTAGAAATGATAGTTAAGACCATAATTAAGAAAGATCGCTAAGGTTGCCTGCGAAAATCCTGCCGAAACAATGTTTTTTTAATTTGTTTATCAGTTAATAGACCATTGAAGTTAGCTTTTGACAAGGACAAAATTAATAACTGAAAACGAATGACGAGGAAGGGAAGAAACTGCCGTCAGAAATACAGAAACCAAAAATTCAAATGCGTAAAAGGCCGAAGGGCTGTGGGGGGTGCATTTTAAGGGTCAAACGCGGTTTTTCGTTATTTCCGACGAAAGTTGACCTCCAATCGAAAAATGTTGTATGGCAATGTTGTAGGTATTAAAAAGATCTACAACTTTTATGAATATAACTTTTTCACATAACCTTAAAGTTTCAAAGAAAAAAAGAAGATAATACAAAACGTATCGAAACGTTAGTATTAAATGCAAGTTTAAAAAAGTCTCAGTATTGCTTCATTTTCGATCCTTATACCACGGAATTCTTTCCAAATACTCATCGTTTCAAAGAAATATTGAAAAAAGCGTGTTTTCGTTTTTAATTTTTTTTTCATGTAATTTTCAGGAGACTTACCTTTCTTTGTCCTAAATAAGCTGTAATTCGCAGGAGAAAAAAATTAAAAACGAAAAACACGGTTTTTTCAATATTTCTTTGAAACTTTAAGGTTATGTGAAAAAGTTATATTCATAAAAGTTGTAGATCCTTTTAATACCTACAACATTGCCATACAACATTTTTCGATTGGAGGTCAACTTTCGCCGGAAATAACGAAAAACCGCGTTTGACCCCTAAAATGCACCCCCCACAGTCCTCCGGCCTTTTACCCATTTGAATTTTTGGTTTCTGTATTTCTGACGGCAGTTTCTTACCTTCCTCATCATTCGTTTTCTGCTATTAATTTTGTCCTTGTCAAAAGCTAACTTCAATGGCCTATTAACTGATAAATTAAAAAAACATTGTTTCGGCAGGATTTTCGCAGGCAACCTTAGCGATCTTTCTTAAATATGGTCTTAACTATCATCTCTAATTTTTTCGTTCGTCCACCTTATGACGACACATTTTCTGCAGCCTTCTCTTGGACTATTACCTATTAATAGGATCGTAGAAATTTGTACTACAAAAATTCCTTTAAAATAAGTTCAGTTGTAGATGCTGATTACCTCAGATATCCTTTCTCTTATTCTTTGATTACCACCTAAAAACCTATAGCTCCTGGAATAGTTCTGGGCCTTCATAGAAAGTGATCAGATAATTCACATTAAGCTTGTGTGAATATAGTCGTTAAAGTATTTAATCCACTTTAATTTTCCCTTTCAGATGCACAAGATTTATTTGATGCACACGAATACGAAAGCTTGAGTAGCTTGCAAATTTAAATACGACTGTTTGAAATACATGCATCCGTAGCAGGCTTTTAGCTATTTAACAACTTTCTGCTTTCACATATTCATCTACTAATTATTAAAATGCGACTCTGTTTCAGTGCCTTTGAACTGTAATGACACTAATCCACTAGCATTTAATACTAAAGCACTGTAAAAGAAATTAAAAAACTTATATTCTGCGCTCACAATGCAAAGTGGGTTATGTCGGTTTTTAAACAGTATTTTTTATGCCTTTGGATAGAATGTTTTTAGCCTTTTTATGTGTAATTTTGTTAACTTTATTAAATAATTCATATCATACCGAGATCTTATTTTTGTTTTTATTTTATAAAATATATTAAAAATTTGACTTCACTTTTTTAGAGAGCACAGATAATAAATTAGTGGAACGTAGTTTTTTTTCTAAGTCTTTTAGTTTTGTGAATATTTTGAAAAATATGATTGCTGTTTTCTTTTGTCAGACCGGTGCACTAAAAACCGACAGCAGTGGGGTCAAAATAATAGATAATTTTAGAAAAAAACAAGCCGATGAGCTGCGAGCCGAACTCGCGTAGAGAGGATATCTTTCCATTTTCCATGAGAACTTTAAGACTTAGACTCTTCGTTTTCTATAAACTATGATTGAGGCCTTATATTCCCAGTTTTTTTTAAATTTCAGGTCTACTAGTTTCGGAGATACGAAAATTAGTATATTTGCTTTAACATCTTTTAAACTATAGCTACATTTTAAAAACTCTAAAATAATATATTTGTATTTCTCAAAATGAGCCCTTTCAGTTGATATGTCACATGGATACACTTGAATCTTTTTTTATTTTCTAATTCTCTAAGATTAGCCTTCAAAATCGGAATTCATTTATTTACACTATAGGTACATTGGTAATTCGGGTATCAAATTTTAACTGTCAAGTAGATTTGGAGATAAGAAAGGGTCTTTCATAATTAGAGTTTATGAACTAATAAATACATGGAACCTTTTACCTTGACCTAGTGGTTAATTCAAATATTAATTAATACTTCAGGTACAGATTATGTAGAAAAAATTTAAGCTTGTTAAGTGATTTACCTATATTATACATATATAAGACAGAACAAATGGACCTTTAAGTTAAGTGTCTTCCAAACAGACAAGCAGATAACAGTGTTTTGAAATTTCGTGAAATCAAAATGAGTCTAGGAACTATTAAGGCTGTGCTTTCCTTGCAGGCTTTAGCAAGAACGAAAGTTATTACTTTAATGTGTTGTTCGGAATCTGTTAACATAGCGCAGGATGAAGAATATACAACGGTTTTACGTAATTTGGAATCCATTGGATTACCAAAAAAATTGTATTATTACTTGCGGCAAAATATACTATCAACGTTGATTCGACTGGAGATATTTGAAGGAGATTTAAGTGACCTACGCGTGATGAAAAATTCGAAAATTTTTTGGACAATGTACGGATCGATCGACGAAGTAAGAACTATAGATTGTTTATTGAATGATCCCAGAATAAGTGCAGAACAGCGTTTCTGCATTGCTTGCGCTTATTCCCGGATTGATAAAATGAAGGAATTGTTTCCGATATGTAAAAGCCATAAACTAACACGTTTTCATTATAAACTCAAATACACATCTAGAGTTTTTGATTTAATACAATATTGGTTGGTTCATTTGCCAGATGTAGAAAATTTTAATCGTTCAGACATTTTTAAAACTCTATTTTTTCAAGAGTGTTCAGCAACAATCATTGTTGAATTTTGGAAGAAAATGTCAGACGAATATAAAACCATTGCTCTTAATTATGCTTGTATGGAAGGAATATATGACAACGATTTGGCAGTATTTAATTTGTTAAAAATTGTTGGATTTCCGGAAATGATAACTTTAATAAAGCAGTTTAATATTGGTTATGAAATATTACTTTGTATTATTGATCATTATGAACATCATTATTTGTTTGAAGATGTTTTCAAATCTATAATTCAAACTAATTCCCTAAGTATACGACATTTTTTATCTTTAATTAAAATCGTTTCCAACAAAATTACTAACAATGAGCCTAATAATATTTACAAAATGTTTTTTGACACACTATTGTTTAATGGTACGGACGAATTTAAAGAAATGATGTACACAGGCGGTGGTTTTGTTGAATTATTTCAAGATTTGATCATCTCTAAAAATATGACATTTACAAGTATGTTAATGACATGTCTCGACGATCCTTTTAAGTCAGAGTTAATAAAAAAAATCATAGCAGATACTGCTTTTCAGAAAAAGTTGAAAAAGCGTAGTTCAAAATCACGGCAAATTTACAATGAGATTGAACAAATTTTGTACAGTGGTGAGAAACTTAATAATATATTTGAATCATAAAAATGAAATGATAAATAAAATGTATAATTTTTTGTGAGTTGTGTTTTATGTTATATTAAATTTTTAAAAATATCTATATTTAATGTATATATTTCATTGTATTTAAAGCAAAACCCTTTATTATAGAAGCAAAAGAATACATAGAATAAACTGGACTGAGACATCAAGTAAAATCGATTCTGGATAAATCCCATTTAACGACAAAAGAATCTCAATAACGTTCAAAGTTAAAAATTTAATGAATTTCGACCTTTGGCGACCACTAAGTAACATATTAAAGTATGCTATTTAGTGGTCGCCAAAAGGTCGAGATTCATTAAATTTTTAACTTTGAACGTTATTGAGGTTCTTTTGTCGTTAAATGGGATTTATCCAGAATCGATTTTACCTGTGTTGTCAGACCGGTTTATTCTACCTGGGAGAGTTTGAGAAACGATGGGCTGCATTTTGAATACTTGTTTTAAGGTCGTCAGCCAAAGAACATCGGTATCCGTGGTCGCGTCATCAATTTACAAATTATCAGAATCTCAAGGTTAAAGCACAAATTAGCATATTGTTATATTATATTATTTAATATTTTCAGTAATATGAATTTAATTACAATAATTTGTGAATCGGGATTTATAGGTAATAGTCATTATATAGAATTACTGGCGCTCCGTTCCGGTTTCACCCGGGTGCGATAGGTATAATTCTGCAAAATGTATTTCGTTTGCGGCCCGGCGTGTGAACTAATAGCTTTGAGCAAATTTTGCCATATTTGCTTCTGAATTAATAGCTTTGACCGAATTCTATCAGATGTCGCTACTTGGTACTGAAACAGTTTTTTTTGTTTGCTTCTGAACTAATAGTTTCGAGTAAATTCTATCAGATGTCGTTACATGCCACTAAAACAGTTTTTTTAGAAAACCCTGTAATTTTGTACAAACTATTTAATAAAAACTATCCTTAGCGTAAGTTGAACCAAGGAAGACACATTTACAAACTTTCATAATCGGTTCAGTGGTTTCAGAGATTGATGTAACACATACCTACTTTAAATCTTTCTTGTTTTTACTAATGACAATTTTTGTTGTTACGATGAAGGAAGGTTTTGGTTGAGGATCATAAATAAATAAGCTTTACCAATGTTTCGCTTGTGGCCAACGTTTTTTGTTGTATTTCTTATTAATGAGTTAAGAAATTATAATTTAGTAATTTGAAACATTAATATAAACTTTGTAAGGAGCATATCTTCCGTCCCTTGTCCTCTTTTTATCCTAAGAATCTCTCAATATTAAAAAATCATTCTGTATATGCTATTTAACGATAATCATAAATTACATACAATAGTAAAATTTCGAACAGATAACGTGATGTTATTAACAATATAAAACGATTATTAGAACTCAGTACCGAATATTACCCAGAACTAAAAAATATATACAGTAGAACCTTTGTAAATCGAACTTCAAGGGAGACGTCAAAAAATTCGAAAATTCGAGTTTTATAGTTTTCGAATTATGAAGGATTTCGACTTAGGCGGATTTTGTAAGAAAATATTCTATTTGTATAGAGGTGAAATTCATTTTAAATAGTTTTGAGTTGCTATGTTCGAGATACAGAGGTCCGATTTATTTTTTCGAGTTATGGAGGGAAAATATGTATCGATATGGCTTGTAGGAACTTACTGATTATTTCGACCTATAAAGGGTTGAGATTTCAAGTAATGGAGGTTTTAGGGCTTGAATGGAAGGGAACAAAACATTTTTTCGAGTTTTGGTGGTTTTCGACTTATCGAGGTTCTACTGTATATATATTGTCTGAATATAGAGAAACTCTCATTGTTTGTAGCTCGACCGACATTGTACCCGCCCCAACATAAAATGTCCAACTGATAATTAGTTCAAACTCAAGCCCGCATTCTATCTTCGCATTTACAAACTTTGCCTAAGTTATTGAGTGCTTTAAACATACAAAAGTCTTTAGTTCTCTATAAAGCTCTCTTGTGATACATTGTATAAAATTATATAAAACTCAAACAAGTGAATATAGAAATGGTGGTACATAAGGAGCATTTTAAATAAATGAAAAGTTTCAACGAAGAATAATTATTTGCAAGTTTGTTTTCATATTGTTGTTAGTTAAACTTGTTATAAATGTTTCAGATTAAATTTAAAATTTAATTCAGATCTGGTTTATTACAAACTAATGAATACATTAATAATTTTATTTGTGTGTTTCTCGCATTTTATAAATATAATTTAACCTGGATGATTTATTCATACATAATTAAGCTAATTTATCAAAAATATACTTTTTAATTTTTTGATTATCTTCTCTTTGAGTGCGTTCGGTTTTGCGCTCAGATCGAACTGAGAGCTTTGGTGCGTTCAAATTTAACAAGATTAACGTTGGGTTGCCGAAAGCATTTTTAGAAAATTGATTTGACAATAATCTTAGATTGTGACTACACACATTTCTCCATAAGAAAAGCATCATTAATACTCCTATACTAATATTATAAAGAGAGAGAGCAAATTTTGTGAGTTTATGTGTTGCGGAGGGTAATCTCCGGAACCACTGCACCTATTTGGAACATTCTTTCAACATTTGAAAGGTACATTACTTCCGACCAACATAAGCTACATATTATTATGTATATTATTTGCAAATTAACAAAAGTTATGATAATATTCGTCAACTAAGTCGGAAAAAATCGCACCTCTTGAGAGCTTCCACGGCGTGCGCTGCGGGAATAGTTAAGGCTACTCGAAAATAATGTATGGCTGAATTGCTCTTCTTGAAAAATTCTAAAAAAAGTCCCCGACAGCGTATGTTCTATCTTCTAAGGATAACTCACAAAAACCATTTTTATTTTTCAAATTTGAAAAAAATAATGAACTATTTACGAAGCTGTTTCAAGTTTTAAGTATTTAATTTAGAATATATATTTGATAAAATAATTCTGGTGACAGCCGACGGGGCCGGGAATGTCGGCTTGGAAGAGGCTCAGGTATGCGAAGAGAGAACCTAACAAAACGAGCAGGCCCTGGAAAAACAATGTATATTAGATACGTCAAAATAATTGCGAATCACACTGCAAATCACTAATTTGGACAGTAAATTATCTGATTTGAAAGGAAAAGAGAGGTACATACATTCTCAGTGAATATTTTTAAGTAATATTTCAGTTTTTTTGCATTTCTATTTTTTTTTATAATCTATACTATAATAATATAAAGAGAGAGTGCGAATTTTGTGAGTTTGTGTGTATGCGGAGGGTTATCACCGAAACTACTCATCCGATTTCAAATTTTTTTCATCAATATTTAGAATGAACCTTCAGGTTGAACATAGGCTATATATTGTCGCGTTAAAATAAAAGCGCTTTTCGTGGAGACCAATTTTGCATCGTAAGTCGACGAATAAACTGTAGCAATTTATAAATTCGGGCGAAGCTGGACCGGGCCACTAGTAAAATATAAAATCGATCCTGCTCGAAAAATATTTAGTATTTTCAACAATTTCCGCTACGAAACAATATTTTTAATAAAAGCTATCTTTTTCTATGCAGATCAATAATTTGTTTTTGTGTAGGTAAATACAATTTAATGTTCTGCATGACAAACAGTTTTACGTTATTAGACTTCATGTATAAAACTGTGATTATACAATCACGCTCTCAAATAATTGTCAAATCAAATTTTCTGACAATGCTTTTTGCAATCCAGCATAAGATTTGAAAATAAATTGATAATCACCTATACCTATATGTTTTTCATTTGGTATAGAATATACAATCAATACTCGCTGTAACGAAATTCGCTATATCGAGAAAACCTTTTTAAAGTAAACATTAATTGAACCTGACTGATCTTCTATAAGAACCGATACCCACTCCTTGATACGAACACGTTTTATTACAAAATAGTTTTGAATGTATTGACATAAATCAGATATCTACCTCGTAATGTTAATATATAAGTGCAAGCATTGTGTCATGAATTGATGGATATCGTCGGTGATATGGCAATATCTCCTATCTGACAAATTTTGGAAAATTAGATTTTTAACGTTGGCTGGTACCTAAGGTTACAGCGCATGTGTAGGTAATACCGCATAAATTACAAAAAATTCTAAAGTAGTATTATAACACTGCAAAAATATCTCCTATCTGAAAGTGGTAATATCTGGTTTGAAATACATCCTATCTGCGCATAATGTGTTGTAACACTGTGTGGATAACCTAACCTAGAAAGTCGGTAAGTTTAATCTATTTATTTTTTAGTGTTGTAAGGCTTTATTTTCATAAAGTTGCTTTTACACGTTAAAACAACACGTGCTTTTCAAGTAATAATTTTATAATAGTTGTTTGGAATTCGCTAATATTTGTAAATTCGTTTTCGTTGAGGCTACTGTAGATAGAAGGTATTATTAATACAAATACTCTGACTTGCTTTGGTAGATAGGAGGTATTTTAACAACTTTTATTCTATTCCAGAAAACAGTAATTATGAACAATTCAAGATCAAAAAAAATTTTGCTTATGTCATTGGCTTTAACTAACAATGAAGATGCTGTTAATAGCAGTCAACAGCCGGTCGAAAAAGTTGCTAACGTTTTTTTTGAAGAAAATTTTCTGGTAAGGTACTATAGTATAATTCACACATGTGTTGTAAATTTAATTTACTTAAAAAGAAACCAGTTAATACTAGGTAAATCTTTGTTTTTCAGATACCATCTTCTTTCGAACAAAATAATAATATAACTATCAGCGATCCAAATACACAATTTGACGATATACCTATAATATTTGCTGACGATGAGGACAATTTGAATGAAACTGTAATCCCTAACATCACTGAAACAAACTTCCAAGTTTGTAATGAAACCGAAAGTCTCAACCTTCCCATGATATCTGAAAGTGAAGAAAATGAATATTTGGCTCAAAACAAAGATTGTGATGAAAATGAAAAAAACAGAGATAACTCAGAGCTTTTAGATGAAGTGCCAGCTGCTAATAATAATAATTTAATTGGCAACAATGGTCTCGACTATGAAGAAGCAGAAGAATCAGAAAGCAGTGGCTCTGAAATTGAAACCGAAAATTTAGAAGAAAGAAGCGAAAGTAATATAGTTGAGTACGGTGATCTTACTGAAGGTAGAAAAAGAAGATCCCGAGCATGCAGACAACAATGGAAGAGAACAATAAACGCCCAACTAAGGATGAAAGGACAGGATTATGTAGGGTATAGTCGCGGAAAAGACAAAGTCATACAAGAAAAAATCTGACCCAACTGTTACTGATATAAAGGCGATAAAATACGACCACAATGGAGATTTGCGAGTAAAAACTAATATCACTTCCGACTGGTTTGAGCTTCCAATAAGGACCAATTAATACTTTCCCAAGGTTACACAAAGCTCCTCTCAAAATAACTAAAAAAAAATGGTGCCATTTACAGGAATTAAAAGGTGTGATCCCCAAGGACTGCCACGCTTACTATGATTCTCTTTCTTACAATGAAAACTAATAAGATTTTTTGTGTGAAAATACCCCTTTACTTTTTGTACCTTAATCAATCCAAAGTTTAAAATTTAGAATACTATTTAAGTTTACATTATATTTTATGAAAATGTTTTTTGTTCTTTAATAAATGTTTAAAAGTTTTTAATTTATATTAAGTATGTAAGATTCAGATTTTGTGAAAATGGCTATTTTTTCACTATAATAAATCATTCAATGTTTATAATTTAAATGATTTAAATTTCTCCTAACTAACAAATGTTCTAAATCAATATCTTCTATCTGCCCTAATTTATTAATTAATGTAAAAATATAACTGAAACTTATTGAAATAATGTATTTATTCCTTTTTAAAACAACCAAATCTTAATTAGAACATTAATACAAGTACTACTGCCATAAAGTGGTTTTTTGTTCCTCCTGAAAATTTGACATTTTGCATATAGGAGGTATTGCCGTATCACCGACGATATGTTAGCTTTGTTTCAACCTCTTTGCGAACGGTAATATTATTATCATCACAGTCATGCGCAGTAGCTCAAACTAGAACTGTCCGTTAAGCCACAAAATCGACGCATGCGCAAAAAACCGATACAAAACAGTTTCTTTTTAGCTATTGTGCATGACTGTGACGATAATATTACCGTTCGCATAGAGGTTGGAACATAGCTATTATGCATCTTATAAATAATTCGCGTATTTGAATTGAACTTTATCGTATTTTTAATTCTTTTACGTTGTTAATCTATCAGTCTGATAGTGTCCGACCGAAGCTTCGGCCTTCGACCAAAAAAGCCACCTTCGGCGAAACCTTTGGCTTCGGCCAAATTGGGCCGAAGTCGAAGGTTTTCAACAAGCGTCGAAATTGAACGAACTGTTACGAATCAACAAGAGCGCGAAGGACGTGGCGACGCGCGGGTGGACACATTGCGTTGTACTTGTGCAAAACAAGTTAAATTACTTTGAATTAACGAAATATGTGTTATAATTTACATTGTTTCGAAATGTTATTAATTTTGTAATTTTTATTATCTCTAGATCAACTTCTAGAGATGATTAAAATTACCTTTTTATATTATAATTTATAGTCAATAAAACCTTCAGATCAAAAGTTTTAAAATCATTTATATTATGTTTAATTGTAGCTTGTGGCAGTTGTAGCAAATCTTAAGCTGAATTTCTTAGTGTTTTTATGGCTTCGACTTCGGCCGAAGGTTGTGGCGATAACCGATTAATCGGCTTCGGCCAAAAATCTACCTTCGGACAGACACTACAGTCTGATAAGTTGTGTCTGCGTTTGCCAACCAAATTTAAGTAAAAATGTTGGGTCATGAGCAAGAGCGGCTCGGAACACTGTTGTTTTAAACAAAGAGTATAATATATCTATGGTTTATGAATGTACGTACGTCCATTGTATGTATGAAACTCCCCTCCCTTCTTGTAAGGAATTTTACTAAGAATGGCCAGCGGTGAAACTTTAACTAGGACATCTAGCTAAAGTAAACACATATATACCGTTATATTATTATGTATATATATATATCTTTATTTGCGGAACTTTCAAAGTGAGCAATAGAACTGCGAAATAGCACTTAGGTTGTTAGTCCTGAATTTACTGAAAGCGTTGTATCAACGTAGTACCACAGAAGAGGTTTTGCAGAAGCATCAATGTCCAATGCGTATTTTTAAGTGCACATGGAGTATATATACAAAGAAAGGAGACAGATCCGAAATGCGAAGCGCGTGTTTCAAAAATCAGTGATAGTAATTTGTGTTTGCTGCTCAGTTTGTCGAATTCTCCAGGTTCCTAAAACTTCTATAAGCCTATAGAACTACTAAAACCAAGTTCAAACATTTCGAAGAGTCCGAGAATTTGACCAACAAACACGCAGTTTTGTCGAAGAGTTTCTGTATTGCCAACACGTCATGCTTTAACAGTTCAGAACTGGACAACAAAAACACGTTCTAAACTTTTTTACAAAATATTCGTATAAAGTTCACTTCTGAATAAATAATTTTAAATAATGTTGTCCTGTGAATCAAAAACACAAAATATAAAATTACTAGCTTTTACCCGCGGCTCCGCACGCGATTGAAACGAAATACGGATGCATTCCCATTGTTTGGCATAGTTACTCCTTTCTCGACGTAGATCCCCCTAATAAATTTCAAAATTGTTGACGGGGGTAGTTTTTGGCCGGTTTGAGGGGTTGGTTCACCCCAACGAGAAATTCTGACGCTCCATCGTGTTCAACATCGTTGAAAACGGGGGGGGGGTGTAGTTTCATTCCGGCTCAAAATATTTACCATTTTCGTGTTTTTTCCGACTCACACAATCCACTATAATTGTACATTTATGATTGCATTAATTTTATTTTACTTCTCGAACTAAACGTGGAATAGACAAGTCCATATCTGTTTCTATTCAATAAAATTTTAATTATATTTCCAATGTGTGAACTCTAGTGCTCGACTGCAGTTTGTATTAGCTATTTCGTATTGCATGTATATTTTATAACTTTTAATTTAATACAGTTTGCATTCGTAAATGATAAACAATTTAGTTTGAATCTACGACCAAAGGGTGGTTATAATTTTTAAATTATTTCTATTTCTCTGATACACAATATATTTTCTTTAATCATATTTTTTTATTTAAAATAATTATCGACCTGTGCTACAAACTTTCTTAAACATTTTGCTTGTGGCGAATTCGAATAATTGAGCCTAAATGAATTTGCGGTACTAATAATGGAGAATTTAGAAAAGCTAAAGTGCGCGGAGTCGGTAACTGGCTTTCGTGGCTACGAAAATACGCGAGTGTCTTTTCGACTGAGTGGATATCTTAAGGAAACTTTTTCAGTTTATTTTATATAATTAAATATTTTAAATCAAATTTCACATCACGGAAAACAGGATCACATTGTTATGAATCAAATTTTATACACCTTCAAAATTTTGGGTATCTTTCATAGTTTTTGAGTTATTTTTAAAGAAAGGCATTTTATGCAAACTTGGAAATAAGCTCTTTTCACTTCAAGCTCATTTTTTTTAAGCTAAGCACTTTAAACCGGTTAAAATTATAGGGCATATTACAAGTATATACCTAAATAAAGTAAATTGTAAAGTGGTAACGATCATTTTCGATTGGGGTGGTAATTAGGGGGTGATTATCACATTTTTTTGCCTCCAAAAAAATAGGAACCAATATTGTTTTTGTCATAACTTGCTTAATTTTGATAATAGGAACTTGTAACGGAACAAACCTCCGCCACTGGCGGTGGTGAAAGCCTAAGGCCCGGCCGCCTCAGAGAACGCCGGGTTCGAGACTGAAGGTGTGTGAGGAATGGTTGGACAGTAGTTGTGACAGAGGAAATAGGAAGAATGAACGTGACAGCACTAATTTTACTGTTTTTTACATTCTTGATAATTTGGATGGAACTCGCTAAAATTTTGTAAAATGTAAGGGTTTTTCAACAAGGACGGGTCGATGTTGACAGTTTGTGGCGGCCATGCTGTTTTGGCGGCATCTGTCAAATCTGTTTTTTCTTTTTCAGTCATTGATGCCAAATCACCATCGCAAGTTACACGACTGAGCAGCATGTCCAAATGATAAAACTTTATTATGAAAATTCGTTAGTGCAAACGTTGCGCGCATTGCGTCAATTTTACGGCAGACGCGGTGGCCCTTCAAAGTCGACTCTCCAACGTTTGGTGGCTAAATTCGAGACGACCGGTTCAGTAAACAATCAACCAACACCCTTACGGCAAAGGATCGCCAGATCGGCCGAGAACATCGCCGCTGTCCGTCAGAGTGTGCAGGAGACTCCGAGGCAGTCGATTTCTCGCCGTGCACAAGAACTCGGCCTTTCGCAGACTTCAATTTGGAGAATTTTGCGTTGGGACTTGGGCCTGCACCCGTACAACATCCAACTGACCCAGGAGCTCAAAGTTAATGATCACAGACAACGCCGTTTGTTCGCTGACTGGGCTTCGGAACGTTTGGAAGAGGACCCCGATTTTGGCCGAAAAATAATCTTTAGCGACGAGGCGCATTTTTGGATGAATGGTTTTGTTAATAAGCAAAATTGCCGTATATGGGACGACCACAACCCACATGAGGTTCACCAGGTGGCAATGCATCCACAGAAAGTTACTGTTTGGTGCGGATTTTCGTCAGATTCAGCCGGATCTATGCAGTAGAGTCATTGAAAATTGGACCTCTCGGATCCGTGCCACCGTTCGAAGCCGCGGCGGAAATTTGAACGATGTCATATTCCATACATAATGGCATAAGTGGGCCTTTCAAACAAAAAAATAATTTCGTTAATATCTCACACACAGCTTGTTTTATTCAATTTCAACATCGACCCGTCCTTGTTGAAAGACCCTATATTAAAAATAAAGCATATACATTATAAACTTCCATAAAAATAAAATAAACTTCAAAAAAAGTTCTATGAGTTTTCCCCGAAAAATGCATTGTTTTTTTGGATATTTCACGTTAAAACTCTCGATTTTGGTGTTTGACGAAGAAGAACCAACCTTTAACAAGCTATTGTTCCGTTAATATTGGGTCTAGTGATATTTTAAACCCAGTATTTTTTTTTTGTCTTTTTATAGGCTACAATTTTACTCCAAATGATTTTTTTTTCATAAAATACTTATTTTCAGAGTTACTCATGAAAAACCGACTGAAAACGTGTTTTTTTTTTGTTAAAAAATTGACGTTTCCACTCTCGAATAAGTCGAAAAGTATTGACTTTCAGTAAAAACTTTCTTCTCATTCCCATACTTTTTTTTAATAAAAAATTTTTCATCCCCGTGCTGAGAAGGCGTCCACCTCCAGGGTAAAAGCAACCCTCGGCACATTGACAACTTTGAAGTAGAGGATAAGTAGAACCTGCAGACAAATTTTGGTGCCAATCGGTGCTGTTTGGTAGAATTTCTAGGGAAACCGTGCATTGACTGGACTACTTGACCATTTCTGTCACCGTATCTTTTAACTATGATGTTCCATAATATATGACAAATACAGCAGTTAAACAGATGCACTCTCAACATATTATGGTAGCTGAATTGTGCACACTGCAAGCAGTACATATTTTTAATTGAAGGTAGGTAATTAAAGTATAGTAATAACATCAGAGGTTAAACGCAGTACGTCATTATAAAGTTTATATTGGTTTGGGCAATAAACTAAGAACACATCAGTTTATGTAACGGAGATATTCATTTTCATGGTAACACTATAAAGACAATGCTATTTGTCTGCCCATAAAGTTAAAAGTAACCATTTAACAACTCAAAATTAGGTCACTTTCCTATTAATAATACGCGATGAATATAAATTAAAACAAAGTTTCCCAATGTGGGTTCCATGGAAGCCTGAGATTTTGCAAAAATATACACTAATTCTGTGAGACAAGCTCAGTAAATTAACTTGAAATTTAATAAAAAATATTTTTTCGTCTATTTATACCTTTCTATCATTGCACATTTTCGGGGAGAGCTAAAGCGAGTAGTTTAGAAAATCCTTGCAAATTAAAGCTACTTATGTTTTTGATGGGATTATATAATATATTGCATGATGGCGACATAGAGTCTGATATTTAAATTGAAAATAAACAAATAAGTAAATAAAACTAAAAAAGATAGTTTTTTTAGCACCGTGATCGAAAATTGATTTTAATGATAATATGAAATTCTATTCAATTCAACATTACACCGCACAGCAGCGTTCTTCAATCTGCAACTACGTACATTCATGCATGTTGCTGGTCACACACGCCCCCTCACCCGTCCGCGTCTGTTCTATTTTCCCAGAGTTTCTGGTTAGTTTTGCGGTAACATGTTCGGTTCGTATCAGATTCCAACAATGTGAATTTACACAAAGCGTACCACACGAAAACTCAGCCAAGTAAACTTCTATGTGCCAGTATTGAATACTGCGCCAATTCAATAAAAGGCCAGTTGAAAATGACGCCACCTTACCGCACCCTCTATCTTTTTAAATTAAATGTATTATAAAAAGCAAATGGAAAAAACGGAGGAATTCAGTTAGAAATTATGTTCACTTCTAAAGTCTGTTTTTGAATTTTGTCAATTTAAAAATAATGTTGATGTTGGTTCCGTTCTGTGACATTACAATAGAAATGACATGGAAAACAATTGTTTTCATACATGTATGTACAGTTATGACAAATGTTTCTGTACAAAATAAAATATTTATATAGGGATGCGTTAAATGGGCGGAGCTTTAAAAACATGGCGACGATGCGGTATAATTTCCCATAGTCCCTATAGTAAACAGTGCAATTATGATTATTTTGAAATGCAATAAAATGATAAGTATCTCCACAATATGTGATTAGGCTGATACAAATTATCGAAAAAGGAATTTGTTTGAAGGGGAACGTGTATTTAATGCTAGTCATATAATTAAATTGAGTAAGGTGCATTTTATTGCTTTCTGTTTACAAACTTCCGATTTAAAGAGTAATCCACATGAAATAAAAGTTGTAAATAGAGATATTATATCAATGGAGTGTTCATGAATGTTGGAATGTTGCAAACATATTACTGAAACAGTACTTTATGGCAACAGGTAAGTTCCTAACCTAAAAATAGCCAGCTGTCATACTGTATTTTCTGTTTGTATATATTTTTTATCAAAATTCTCAATGTTATTTACTATTAATAACTATTCAATTAATAAATTAAGTTTTCAATATTAAAACTACCTATAATAACTACTTACTTGGTAAAATATCTAATCATCTGCATTGAAATGACGTGGTACCATTACAGTCTTTTACTAACTTTTTATTTGTTTTTGCACGAGGTGAAGACTTCGCAGGTTCCATAATAAGTCATTTATTAATTTATTTCAACGTTTTTTTTATTATAATAAAAAAATTCCGATTAACAGGTACTGATTCATAATCATGTTTACCTGATTTTAGTTGTAAGTTTCGCCGCTAGATAGAATAGTCCATATCGCGGAATCCAATACAAGAACTGAGAAAATTAATGTACATTTTCACTCAAACGACAAAACAACTATTCTCCTCTGCCAGTCACTTCTTAGCTGCCTGAGAATGTCCCGCGCATCAATACTCAAAAAACCCTTTCACGAATTGTTCTTCGTAGACCCTTTCATTATACTTCTGCTGATTTTATCAGGGATTTTAGAGTTTTGAATATGGTACGCTATGGTTTTGTGCATCAAGATCAAAGTCCAGAATTTATGAAAACAGTCAGCCATTTCCATTAACTCGAGCTCAATCTCAAAATCTTATCCATGTTCCATAAATGTCGAAGATCTTTGGCCAGAAACACATTACATTCCGTGTTCTCAAGTTTTACTTATATAACCTACTACTCGTGGAATATGGTTGTAAAAATTAAAAGAGTTTGTAGATTGATTATACGATGGCTACTAGAGAAAATTAGCACAGATCGCTATATGAGGCATCATTTGTTGACCCAATATTATTTTAATGAATTAATCATTTTAACAACATATTGATTTCTATATTTTTTCGTTTTTATTGTTCTTCTCTGTTCAACCTAAAAATTATTTTGTACTATCATCCTAGCATCGGCTTGCTAAGTTAAGTGGGAAAATTCTAATATTTTTATAACTGTCATTAAAACAATCTAGGTAGGTACCTATTATAAAAGAATAATAAATAAAATAAAAATAAATAAATAAAATATAATATCTATAAATTCAGTTCATTGAAGGATTTGACGTTTGAGTTTTTCAGGTTAGCTCGGCTAAAGTTGAAAAGAGTAACGTGGAAAAATTGTCCTATAATTTGTTTAAATTTATATCATATGAGTTATGAACATTACTAAATGGGTTTTGGTTGTTAATATTATTTTTTCTCCACCTTTGACTTCAGACATTTCAGAAGCCCTCCACTTTTGCTTGATACTTGGTTAAACATAAAAAGACCAAAATGCGACTATCGAAAAAAATAAAGGGAGCTACTTAAAATAACAAAGATATGTGTGTTTAGACCCGTTGTGAACCGGTGGAATGCTTCGACACCCATGTCAAGTTATATCCCCCCAAAGTTTTCAATATTTAACTTCGCTTGGAAAGCCGACATAATGCTATATATTAGATAATTTTGTTAAATAATTGCAAAATATAATTTGTAGAATTTACATTAGGTACTTTATATCGCAAAGTTTCGATGAAAAAAATTACGAAATAATACGTCGATAAATGATAAACTGTAAGCCGCGATCGGGTCAAAATAATTTGTTGAAAACAGTAATGTTAGTCTGAGTAAAGAATTAAAAAAAAACTGACAAAACTTTTATTTATAGCTCAGCTAAGTTATTATGTCTGATCCCTAATTGTTTATGTTTTTATAATTATTAAATACATTCAACTGATTAAATAAAATCTTTGAACTAAATATTATGTTAAAACGTGTTTAAAAATGATTAAACTTGAATCTTTTTATTGTGGTCTCATAGGTTCATAAAGTTACTTTTTAACTAGCTTGAAGTAAATTGTCTATCTAATAAATGATTGTGGGTATTTACATAGATAACAGGTACATTATATTATGTTCAGCGGCGGATTAAGGACATATTTCGCTATACAGGGGTGCCTGCTCGCAGTGCTGGATTAACCTATAAGCAAAATAAGCAACTTCTTAGGGCATCACGTCTCAGGAGGCACCAAAAATCTCGTGATCTGATATAAAACTTTCTTCAGAAGTTCTGAAATCAAAAATAAATAATAATTTATTTTTGAAAATGATAACGTATTTTTTTTAAAATTTATATATTTTTTTTCTTTTTTTCAATTAACTGCATAAAAATGCTTAAGGACCGATTTTATAGACAGTCAAATTTTCAATAAGAGCATTAGTTATAAAATTCAATTTTTAAAATTCTATGCTTTTTAACTTTTTACTATCAATTTTAAGCTTATGACATTGACAATTTGAATTTTTTTTTATAAACTTAATAACTAGCGCGTTGCGTGTCGATGCTGAGGCACTTTAAAAAAACGGCAAAATTCAAAATTCCTCTACACAATGGCAGAAAATGACTGAACAGCATCTGGGGTACCTTCTAGTTGCAGAAAAAATAATTTCTGCCAATTTGCCCCTTGCAGAGGCTGTCAGTATAATAAATAGATACAAAATAAATAAATAAAAAAAAAACAACAAAACCGCTCGGTGAGTAAAACCAAGCTCAAACGGTTCGTCTTCTTGTAGAGAATCCCGAGCAAAAACGCGGAAAGTTTAACATAGTATTTAAGTAAAGCATTAATAACAAGTACATTAAATTGGTAGATTGTGATCTAGCAGTGACAAAATTGGCAGATAATATTTTTTACAAACTTTTGGGTACTAATAATTGAAAGCCTGGTAAGAATTTCTGCCACCGCACAAGGACTTTGCGAATTTTTGCCTGTGCAAATTTTGAAGAATTATTAATTTTCAAAAGAAAGTGAGGTCACTTGGAGCCTCGTATTCCGGGTCATCGAATCAACCATTATGTCAAGTTTCAACTTCAAATTCATTTTTTTTATTTTTTCGACTTTTTTCCGATTTTTTGAAAGGAGGTAAATTGGCAGAAAATATTTTTTCTGCAACGAGGAGGTCCCTCGGATGCTGTTCTGTCATTTTCTGCCACTATGTAGAGGAATTTTGAATTTTACCGTTTTTTTTTTAAAGTGCCTCAGCGTCATACCACAACGCGCTAGACCCCTACTCCAGATTTGTAGAGGGGGGCTCAGACTAAACGAAACAAAACGTTTTAGCCACCAAGTGCTCCTTAACCATTTCTGTCACCATCCCTCTATCATAAGTGATAAGAGTATCATGTTTAAAATACCTATAGGTCATCAGAATATAAAATTTGGAAATTGTAGTCCTTATAAAAATACTCCATTAGACTTATTAATTTTAAACTTATTAATTAAAAAAATTTTTTTTTTAATTATTCAGACAATCGTCTTTGTTCCTGAGACTGTTGCACGAACCAACCCTGTGAGTATGATAATAATATATTCCATTTATAAAATCAGATATATTATGTCTTCACGTAAACAAGAGGAAATGAGATTGTAGAATCGGGAGCATACGCAACAATAACCGACATGTTATAAAGTGGTCGTCCTGCTTTTCGAACTGATTACATAACCACTCGACTTCTAAACTCCTGACGTCTAGCGCAGTTCGGAAACATAGCTCGCTATTAAGCGTTAAAATCATTTAAAACTCATCTCAATTTCTCAATAAACTGTCGCAAACGTTGGATGAATTTTTTGCTTATTAAATCTGAAACGTGCACATTCAAAGAACGCGCACACTTATCCAACACGACCAGCACAGCACGAACCAATAAAAAGCGTGTTCGTGAAGGGACCCATGTTATTTAACGGGGCAGCGCACATTAAACCAGCACCTGCAGCTGGCAACGATCGTTGGTCGATCGTCTGCGATTTCAGTCTAGCCGTTGCTGGGCCGATCTAGTGTTCTAATGATGTGTCGGTTTCATTAATTAATTCTCATAAATAGGAGGAACCCAAAATCTTTTTTACTGGCTTCTTCCTTTTCACACATCGTCAAAATAAAAAAAATCTTCCATCCTACACACGTCTTTGCTGTAAATTCTCTACTTGAATACTAAAATGTCTACCGCACACCTAACCTGCACAAAAAGTTGCTGGTTTGTGCTGGCCTAGTATGCAACATCGTGCAGGTTGCAGGCTCGTGCTGGCTTTTGAAACATATAAAATTTCTTATTGATGTATGTTTTACCCAAAAATAGTGTAAATATTTGATAATATTAATTCAAGGGCAGTTTTTGTTATTAAATATTTACAGGTAGTTTTAGAGATTTAAAGTTAGAATTAAAGAAATAATGCGTTATAATTATGTAGATACTTACTATTAATATGAAATTTGTCTTACGAAATGTTTGCTTTCTTTTTTTCGAAAACCCTTCCTCTACGAACTAAAAGGGTGTTCGGGTTTTAAAAAGTCACCGCGCGTATGTATTTCTAATGGTGGACTTAAGTGGTTTGTCAAAATTACTGTAGGATTACTTACCATAGATCCCATAATATTGTGTTAATTTACATACTAGTATTAAATTATTCATTTTACAGTAATTGCTCGTATTCCTCTCGGGAGAAGAAAATATGACTATTTTGGAAATATTTAATCTCTATCATTAAATGGATAATTTTCGAGAAAATTTACTTCGGTTTTATTTTTACAAAAAACCGAATTTTGGAAGTTAAAAATTAAAAAAAAATATTCTCACTTTTTTTGCCTGAATTTTCCAATGATCTGATAGCTTACTAATTGGCCTATCTTCCTTAAGCTAAAAACTACGAAATTTACTATTAGATTTTATGTTGTGTGTTAAAACTTACAATAAATAAAAAAAAAAACAAAATAAAAATTCTTCACAGAAGTATCATTATCACAAAAAATGACGCATTTTCGACCCCCAAGTGATACGGTTAAATCATTCCAAATTAGTCATAGTTTCTTCTCCCGAGAGGAATACGAGCAATTACCGGTCACCTGTATAGGTACAGCTTTTATATAGGAGGGTGTGCAAAAATTAGTTTGTAAGCATAGGTACAATTAACAGTTTTGGAAATTTGAGCCTTAATGTATTATATTGTGCAATATCTATGTGTAGCAGTAATGCGCTTTAAGATTGAATGTAGCGCTTTAATATCTTCGAACAAACGGAACGTCTTCGTAAAGTTTTACTGTTGGCATGGGGGGTGTCTATCACGATAAAAGGGTGTATTATTGCGTGTACACTGATGCGCGCAAGTGATAAGGCATGAACGAGCGTGAGCATGAAATAAAAAGCAGGTGAATTAGGGTGTAGTCAGTTAATTCAGTAGCTACTCAGTAAAGACGAGATTGGTATTGGTTCATGTCATGTATAAAAGACTTGCTAGGTTCTCGTAGGTTCATCAGGTGTTGGCGAGCTTTAGAAAAATGTACATGATGGAAAAGATAGTTACCATCAAAACAGGAAAATACGCTGGTCAAAGTACAGTTGACGTTTTGCACCTATTGTTTAATTTCGAAGCAAGCACGAAAACCATAAACATGAACCATTTCTCCGTTTTTTATTTGCTTGTAGTTTAGCATAGTTGTCAAAGCAAGTTTTTTAATCTTTATATTAAAGTTTTATTCAAATAAATAAAATTGTCGACCATTTTTTTCAGACTATATATTGACATAAAATAATAATAATAATTGGTCGACAATTTTATTTATTTGAAGAGTTCTATTCAGACCTTAATCAAAGATTTTAAAGTTTTATTATTATTTATTATTGATATAACTCTTATATTATTTTTCAAAGATTTTATACAGTTTTTAAAATACATTTTTCAAGGTCTTCCGTTTTAAAACCCACACAAATGGTTTTGCCAGCGCAAGATTTAAATTTTTGGTACCCTAGGTTTTTATAGTAAATGATGGGCCACTTTTTTTTGTTTGTTGTTTTGGTTCATAGCGCAGGATCTCGACTTTTATTAGTAATGTCGTCTTTTAATATGTTTGTTTCACTTTCTAAGCTCCACTATTTTACCTTGTATTAGATTCAGAACAACTACACTTTTTCATGAAGTGCTCATAAATAAAGTTCTGTGCAAACATATAATTTGTAATCAGAAGTCTAAGGACTGAAATAGAAAACAAGTATTCTCGTAATGTGATGTCTCCTCTGTGGTGGTGCTCTAGGTCGGTGTCTAGAGTGCCATATTATAAATCCATAACTGGGTTTTGCTGTTTTTGAACTTTACGTTTTGACAATATGGTGCTTAGCGTTCGTAATATATTTTTGTCGGCTTTACTAGAAAATTTCCTTTTTTTAAAAAAAAACTCACTTTCTAATAGCAAGAAATGAAAAGAATGTTGTGTCGATGCGAATAATGTTCCGAACATAACCACTACGGGAATCATTGAATATTTTAATTTTTATCATGATAATTTCCATTTTTCCTCACACAAACATGTTTTTTTGTATAAAAAAATATACAGGTGCGGTATTTCTTAGAATATTAATTTTATTTTTTATATCGAATTAAAAACAACATCATTTCATCACTAGATCAAATTAACTCTCAGTAATCAGTACACATGATATAGGTAGCAGAAATCCGCTTATCTGCTTTCCGTTTTCTACAATGAAATCATCCGAAATCTCTGCGAGTAAAATAAAAGAAATTAAAAAAATCTTAAGATAGCTTCTTCGTTAATCATACTGTGTACTAATAGCACGAGAGTCCTTAACACCAAAACTTTATGGATCTCCGAATAGGCCAGTTCACGGATATTTGGGACATTTAAACCCTGCTTAACAAAAAAATACCATGGTTAGCAGGCTGGAGTGGTCCGGACCGTGAAAAAGAGGCGATTTTTTTTGTCTTTTTTAAAGGTATTTTGTTTCCTTCTTTGAAATCGGCTTACATTTTTTTTAAATTATTTTTATTTATTTATATAAAAGACAACTAATATAAACAAACGTTTTATATCAACATTTACGATCAGCTGTTAAAGTTCAGCTTTAAATAAGAAAACCATATATAGTTTTAGCTGTTTAAACATTTGTCACGAAAGTGTTGAAGTATATTTTATTCATCTCCTCTGTTATATTATAAAATCTCTGTAGATCCAGTATGTTTCTCCTTTCAGTAAAAATTTAACTTTGTTCAACTAAGCCATGAAACTTCTTTATGTCGCTTTGTTTACTGTTCGTATTGAATGTGGAACTAAAATAAGAAGACAAGAGAAGTTGTATGGATTGTCGTATTGGGATTGGAAAACTTTGTCTTATTAAATACGCAATTGCAATAGAATATCCCAATGATAGCCACTATTTTCGTTTTAAAGTAAAATACTAATTCAATAAAAGCTTAATGCATTAATGTTTAATAGTAGGTAGTTTATATACCTATGTGATGTGCGAGTTGTGACATTGTGGGTAAGGCAGAAAGTCTAACATTTACGCATTGGTGCCGGGATTTCATACACTGATGCGGGAAGTACGTACGTTCGGGCGGCAGTAAAGGAAAAAATAACTTATTAGCTGTTGCTAAGATGTCGTTTCCATAGCAACCCTATTACATTTTAGCTAATATTCGCGAACAGCTGTCATTTGTGTTTTTACGTATAACCTCAAAGCTGATTGCTTGGAATTTATCTGTATTTTTATGCAGTTAATAAGTAATTAATTAATTCATGTATTTAATAAGCGTACTTACGACCGAGATATAAAAAAACAATAGTATACACTACACTGGCCGAAAGTTTGATATTCTTGCACTGCGCGTCACGATGCCCTCGGCCCTTGAGGTGTAATATACTATTTCTCAAGGTATTTTGCAGTGTATCTAAGTTATTCTAATGATAAATGACTACAGAATTTTTTTTACTCTTATACAAAAATTTCCAAATCATTTCAGTAAGACAGCTGAACGCTGTTAAAAAAAACACTCATAAAAAATATAGTCAACAAATAACATTGAGTAATGCCCACTGCACACGAGGCTAGGTTCCTTGCTAGATTTAACAGCTGCTAGTTTTCCAGCGTCCGTTTTCTTGACGGCTTTTATGTGCTAGCTTCACGCGATGCATCATTTCAAACTTGTTTTGTAGATAGTTTGGTACGCGCGCACTGACAGTTCAAATAACCAGAGAGCAGAACGTGTCTTTTTTCTGAGAAAATGGAGATACCATAACACCATATTGGTTTGTGAGCGTTTGTCCGTTTCACCCACGTGACAAGAAACGAATTCTTGATTGGTTCTTGCTCAAAACAAAGGACAATCAAGAAAAATAGCCCCGGTTCTTGTTTTAAAATTTATCCTGTAACCTCGCACGTGAACAAGCAGTGACGTTATTTCTAGCGGCAAAACCAGATTCGTGTGCATCGACTTTATTCCATTAAAATAAGAAACATATTAGCAAAAAAAGTCAGTTAATTATATAGCTACGAGTATTTCGTTAAAAATAATTCATAAACGTATCTTTTTAATATGGACAAATTAATAATTTGTAATTTTATTGTCAAGTATCAGGTAACTTGTTATGGAAACTAAATTATATGCGAAGCTGTAAAATGTTATAAATTCGTTATTCTGAGGGCACGAAAGCAATATTTCATGATAAAATATTACCGATGTGTGCGTTTTATAAGCTCCCTTCACAATAATGTTAATGTACGTACAAATTATAATATTTTCACGCTTGTTAAAAACATGCAAAATAATTATCTTAATTATATTAATAATTAATTCACGTGAATATGGCCTAAGTTGTTGAGCACGTTAAATTATTTTAAAAAATTCTAGTCAATTGAGCGACGGGACCATTCCAACTTAAAAAATGTTGACATTTGATTATAATAAAGAAAAGAAAATTTCTGATATCGCGTAAGGTGACACGGGTAATGGCTAGTATTCAATATGATATTGCTATTCGTTGCCATGGTTACCTACATAATATTATGATCCACGTCATGCAAAAATTAATCAAAGCATGCCTAACTAGTTTATTTCTGACAGATCCATAAAACAAAAAAGCGGCTTATTGCACATACCGCTAAACTAGCGGTATGTGCTTTATTGTCGCTTTGTGCGTCAGAGCTGACTTTCGTTCATATAAGAAGTTATATCTAAGTTAATTTCACACGAAATCCATTCAAATTGAAGCTTTTTGAAAAGAGGAGATTCTGATCTATAAAACAGAACCATTTTTAAATCAATTCGAGTTCATAAATACTATTAAAATAATTGTAATTGAAAATTACAAACAGCAGTTGTCGGTTGGTCTGTACGTATGAACGTCACGACTCTACAGATCGCAATTTTGGTCGGATTGCCTTGGGTTATATTTTATTCACTTTGTTTAGTATCAGACCAGAACCCTATTTAAATTCACATAAATGTGTTCAGTAGTTTAATTTTTATAAACAGTTTTATTTTATTATTTTTGACAGCTAATAGTTAAAATAAAAAACCTTAAAAAACAAAAAAATACCTATTACTGTTATTGTAAAATATGTAGTATATTACGTAGAATACCTGCTACACTGCTATACCACAATAACAACGCAAGCTACAATATCGGAATGGCCGAGTGGTTAAAAGCGTTGGTCCATTCGGAACCCAAAGGAATGGTGAGACTGGTGAGAATGGTGAGGGGGGTTTTTGACAGGTAAACTATAGAGACATAAGGTAAACATTGATTTAGAAACACATGATGGAGGCTAGATCTAGCCTCCACCATCATGCGTTTCTAGATCAATGTTTATCTTATGTCTCTATAGTTTACCTGTCAAAAACCCCCCTTATGGCAGTTTGGCGCATTTTTCACCAGAGGTCTCACCATTCCTTTGGGTTCCGAATAGCAAGGTGCCGGGTTCGATTCCCGTTGACACAAGTAATATGTTTTTTTCTATTCCATTTTTTTTTCGATTCCGTTTTGTTTTTAATTTTTTTTCTATTTTTTTAATTGTTTTTTTTAAATCTATTTTCTCAATTTTTTTTCATTACCTATAATATGTACAGTGGAAAACCTGCGGGATGTGCACTTTTGGTTTTGCCAACTATTTTTTTTGTATTCAAAATATTTCCGAAACTATAAAGTTTAAATAAATTTTTTTAACGAAACTTTATTGAAAAAATAAATAGAATAATAAGCCGTTATGAAAAGTATACCATTATTATATAAAAGACACCGCTATAGCATATATCTCTTCTGCGCATGCGCCGATTTTCTCCATAAACAATAGGGCTCTTCATATTTGCATACCAAACATTCTCCCAAAATTTGGCTTCAATCCGCTCATCCGTTTGACCTGTATCGTGTTCACAGACAAACAGACTAATAGACGCACAGAGTTTTTAGAAAAAATATGTTTTTTGGATTCGGGGATCTCAAAACGGAAAGATATTGTCAAATTTTCAAAGTGATTTTTGACCGCAAATTGAAGATAAACTGCAGCTAGGTGTAATTGTAGAGCGTACGTACGGAAAAACTATTATTTTTATATCACTCTGTACTCTGTATAATTTGTTACATAATATTTAATTATTCAACTACAAAAAAAAGGTCATCGCAAACAAACTAAAAACTAAAATTTTTTGTGAACATTTTTTGAGCGATTTCTAAATCTATCGTCGCTCTACAATAGTCAATGAAACAAATGTTTGTTAATTGTTAAAATATCTTTTCATTTATTTATCGGCCTTCCCAACAAAACATTAGGATATTAAAAATCAATTAAGGGCCGCTGCACACAAGGCTGGAAACACTGCTGGGACTTCTGTTGGCTGGTAGGCTGGCTAAGAGGCTGGAAATGACGCCACTGCGAGGTCGCCTGCTAGCTCACAAGATTGATTTTAAAATTTTAACAAGGGCTATTTTTCTTGCTAGGTTCTCTGCTTGCACTGAGCAAGAACCAATCAGGAAACAGTATCTTGTCACGCGGGCGACATGAACAAACGCCCGCAAACAAATACTGTGCCGTAGTGTGTGTTCTGTTCCGATACAATAGTCCTTTTTTGTTACCGTTCTACCACTACGCGCGCAAGCTTGCAAAGATGTCTCGTGTGAAGCGAGCATATAAAAGCAATCAAGAAAACCAGCGATAAGAAACTAGTAGTCAAATCTAGCAAGGAATCTAGATGCAAATCCAACCTCGTATGCAACGGCCATAATATCTAGAAATGCGTTGTATAATTTGAACTCGAAATTTTTATGGAGTAGAGCTTTAATTTATATTTGAATAAAAAAAACTATAAGAAGTGTATAATTAGGATTTTAGAGGGCTTAGATACCTGTTAATACCACGGATTTTATGTTAATTATTATAGAATAAGTTAACAAACGATAACATTTACTATTCTAAACTGGCGCTTACATTTGAAATACATGAAATACGATGTAATAATGTAACGAGAGATGTTCTCCTATGACGTCATAAAATACTCATAATTCACTGAATACTAATAACGGATTATTTAACTATTTTATTTTATAGATATTTTTTTATGAACTGATTTTTAATATATATCTGCAATAATTAATTAATAATTACTTATTTTACATTGAAATCAATATTGACTTATTAATGGTGGAATGTCAACATATCAAGTTACTTATTTTTTATATAATCGCACATCGGCTTTAATAAATCGTTGCGCTTCAAAAATTTTTAAGTTTTGTGCAAACCGATATACGTATATCGGGTGGCTGGTAATTGCTCGTATTTCTCTCGGGAGAAGAAACTATGACTAATTTGGAAGATTTAACCTTATCACTTGTGGATCAGAAATGCGTCATTTTTTTATGAAAAATTTCTATTTTATTATTTAGTTTATTTATTGTAACTTTTAACATACAACATAAAATCTAACAGTAGATTTCGTGCTTTTTAGCTTTAGGAAGGTTGGCTAATTATTAAGCTATCAGATCATGAAAAAGTTCAGTCCAAAAAGAATGAGAATATTTTTTTTTATTTTTAACTCCCAAAATTCGGATTTTTATTAAAGAAATACTGAAATAGAATTTCTTAAAAATGACGCATTTCCAATACCCTAGTGACAGAGGTTAAATAATTCCAAATTAGTCATAGTTTCTTCTCCCGAGAGGAATACGTGCAATTACCGGTCACCCCTTTATTTGTGTTCAGCTTAATAAAAATACGATTAAAAAGTACCCTGCTAGAATAATAAATTTCGCTAAATGACAGTTAGATAATCTTGCTATTCAATCGTCCAGTGTAGAATTGAGTATTCATTAATTTTATTCTGCCATATATTCTACATAAACCTGCAATTTACCCCTTGACCATACATATCCAGACTCCAGAGTATACAAATACCCCCAGCACTTTTATATAAAATTCTTTCCCTTTACCTAAAAACAGTTACAGTTCTCTTACCAAATGGTTCAGCTAAAAGGCCATAATACAAATCCTAATGGCGGATTAAAAAAAATGTTTTGACTACATAGTTTTTACCAGATTTTTTTTTAATTTTCCACCCGTAGAATCTTTATTGCTTCTTCATTTAGCGTTTCCCCGAATCTTTTAGCATCGGTAGAGCGCTGTAATCGTTTTTAAGCGATAGGAAAGAATTTAAGATGAAATGTGGAGGGGATATTTATAGGTAAAGGCCGCTACACACGAGGCTGGATTTGCCGTTAGATTCCTTGCTAGATTTGACTACTAGTTTTCTAGTGCTGATTTACTTAATTGCTTATATGTGCTCGCTCCACACGCGACGTCTTTTCAAGCTTGTTTTGTGGTTGCGCGCGCAGTGACAGTTTAAACAAACACAGAACAAAACGTGTCTGTTGTCTGAGCAGAATAACGCCATGTTGGTTTGTGGGCGTTTCATAATGTCGCTCACGTGACAATATACTGTTTCCTGATTGGTTCTTGCTCAGAGCAAGCAGAGGACCTAGCAAGAAAAATAATCCATGTTCTAATTTTAATATCCATCTTGTGAGCTAGCAGGCGAGCCCGCAGTGACGTCATTTGAAGCCTCGTTGCCAGCCTGCCGCCCAGCAAAAGTTCCAGCCTCGTGTGCAGCGGCTTTAACATATAGATATACTTTTCAGTTCACTAATAGATTTGTGACAGTGCCCTGAGAAACCGAGCATTAAAGTAGTTACGACGCCATTTGTAATTTCAATCGATATAAAGACAGACGTGTTAGAGTATTAACGATATTAATGTTCGATAAGTGAACATCGGCGACGAAGAGTCACGTTTTTACATTCATTTGACTTCACACTATTACAGTAGAACCTCTTTTAGAAACTTTCCTTGTATTCAAAGCAGTGGCACGTCAATCCGGTGTCGGACAGGCAACCGGATGGCGAGTGGTAATCTGGGCCTTTGAGTGGTACAGAGCCCCCTGGTAGCGGCCAAAGTGACCCCAAATGAACAGGGGCGGCGATATGGGGGTGGGGCAAAATCGAAAATTTTTTGAAAAGGCAACCGGATAAAAATGCGATAGCATTGAAGGAAATACCCTAATTATATAATAATTTTTTTTTACACTAGCGAATAAAAAGAAAAAGTAAAAAGGCAATCGCTTCAAAATTAGTGAGTGTGGTACCTTAGAATTTATAATGAAACGAACTTGTTCACTCTGTAATAACAACTGAACTTTTTATTCTCAAAAAATGTACAAAATAAATGAATCGTATTACATTATGCATAGTCTTATATAAGTATCCTTCACACCGGTCTCCACATTCCCTCCTTTTTCCTCAGCTTTAGCGGTGAAACTTCTTGTCTTGGTGGGGCGTTCTCTTCTTTGTCCGGGGCCTGTTCTTCCGCCGGGGTTGGGTTCCGGTTGGCATCCTCTGTTGGCTTGGCGGGAACTGTGGTTGATAATGATAGCTCTGGTTCCTCCGGTAATTTCTTGACATGGGTAGTGTGTCGTTTGAATACTTGTCCGTCTTTTCTAATGGTAACTTCATTTCCTTGTTTGTCTATTACTTCATATTCTTCGTTTCCAAATCTGCTTTCTAGTTTATTTGAAGTAGTCATGTTTTGTGCTATGACTCTGTCTCCGAGTTTTATGTTACTGTCTTTTGACCTCCTTGTCCTGTCTTCTCTATCTTTTCCTTTTTGTTTGTTTATAATGTCATTGTCTTTTGCTTCTTCGTCACCATCGTTACATGTGAGATCGGTTATAGATGGAATTTTGTCGCGGATGTTTCTACCGAACAGTAGTTCGGATGGTGATTTTCCAGTTGTGCCATGCGGTGTAACATTGTACATTAAAATAAACTTCTGTAACTCAGTTTGGTAGTCGATTTTATTCGCGTGGGCGATCTGTAGGCGTTTTAGTATCGATTTGTTCATATTTTCCACTTCTCCGTTAGCCTGGGGCCAATAAGGTGGTGTTCGTATTAGTTCGATATTGTTTGAATTCGTTGCTGACAAATTGTCTACCGTTGTCAGTTCGTATGCTTCTGGGAAAACCGAGCCGTGAGAATATTTCGCTTAAATACTCAATTATGGCGGATGATGTTGTCGTTTTCAGAAATTTTATTTCTTGGTATCTTGAGTAATAGTCAATTGTCACTAACACCATGTCCTTGTTAGGTAGCGGTCCCATCAAGTCTATGGCAATGCATTGCCACGGCCCGTCTGGAAATTTATGTCTTGACATTGGTGGTGGTTTGTTTGGTTGCGATACCAGCAAACAGTCTCGGCAATTTTTGACAAATTTTTCCGCCTGTCTATCTATCATAGGCCACCAAACTTTTGCTCGTAAGCGCCTTTTCATTACCGTCTCTCCGGGATGCCCTTCATGAGCTAGTTCCAATACCTGTTTTGCTAATGACGGAGGTATGACAATTCGATTACCTCTGAGTAACACTGGACCCATAGCGGATAGTTCTGCTCTAAAAGGGAAGTATATGCTTTTGTCTGTCGCGCTCCACGAATCGTTATTAGTTTTGTTTACTGCCTCTTTTATATCTTTGTCTGTTTTGCTTTCTGAAATAATTTGTGATATTTTCATTGCTTTGGGTGTATTTCTTTCTACAATTGTGAAGACGTGCTGCTCACCTCCCAAGTCAAATGATTTTTCAACTTGTAATTTACATAGCCTCGATACTGAATCTGCGATGTTAAACTTCCCTGACTGGAATATGACTTTGAACTTGAAGGCTTGCAATTTAAGTAACCATCTCTCGATGCGTGCGGGTGGTTTCGAGGTGGGTTTAAATATTGCTTCTAACGGCTTGTGATCTGTCACGAGCTCGAATTCTAATCCCGCTACGTAGAAGTAGAATCTTTCTACAGCCCATACTAGAGCTAGGCTCTCTTTTTCTGTTTGAGAGTAGCGTTTCTCTACATTTGACAAGCTCTTACTCGCAAAGGAAATAACTTTGGGGTTGTCCTGGTCGTCGAATTGTAGTAATACTGCCCCTAGTGCAACCGGACTAGCATCTGCGACCAGTCGGGTTCGCCGTTGTGGATCAAAGTATGCTAGAGTTGGAAGCTTGGCTAACGATTTCTTAAGTTGGTTGAAATGGCGTTGGTGGTTTTCAGCCCACACGAATTTTTCATTTATTTTGGTCAGTTGACGTAAAGGCTCTGTAGTGGTTCCCAAATCAGGAATGAATTTTCCTAGATATGTTACCAGGCCTAAGAAACTACGGGTTTCCTCTTTATTTTCTGGCGCACGAAAATCCAGAATGGTTTTTATTTTTCTTTGATCTGCTTCTATTCCCTGGTCGGATAATTTATGACCTAAGAATTCTAGTTCCTGAACGTTCAAGGTGCATTTTGTTTTGTTTAGCAGAACTTTATTTTCGTTCAAGACCTCCATGACTGTGCTGAGACACGCGTTGTGTTCCGATTCAGAGGAGCCATATACGATTATATCGTCTAGGTAATTTAGACAATTCTTGCATGATGCTAGCAATGCTTCAAAAATTCTTTGAAATATTTCGGGAGCCGAGTTGACTCCAAACATAAGGCGTTTGTATCGAAACATACCCTTGTGCGTGATGAATGTAGTGATGGGGCGGCTGTCTTCATCCAGTTCTAGCTGATGATAAGCGCTCATTAAATCTAAACGAGAGAAGTATTTCGCATTCCTTAATTTAGTCATAAAAGAATCAAATGTTGGTAGAGGGTAGTTTTCTCTCAAAATGGCTTCATTTGCTCTTCGCATGTCAACACAGATGCGAATATCACCAGTAGGTTTAAAAATTACTACAATGGGTGATATCCAAGCACTAGGTTCTGTCACTTTTTCTATTATGTCATTTTGCAATGCTTCGTTCAATTTATCTTCGACTAGTGATTCTACTGATATTGGAACTCTTCTTAAAGGTTGTCGTACTGGCTTTACGTAAGGATCTATGGACAATCTCACGATAACATTTTTGACTTTAGGAAAAGGGGTTATTTTTTCAACTCTAATCTCGTCTAGTCCCAACTTCAAAATTCTTAACTGTTTAGCTGTATCCTTTCCTATTAATGAAATGTCTCCGTTTACTACCACAAAAAAAGACGTAATGATCTCGTTGTTACCTGGAATGTTGATTGTTGTTAAGAATTTATGTTTAATTTCAAGTGGACTTCCAGATGCATATGACTTCAAGATATTCTTGTTTTCTGTAGTAATATCCCAGACTACTGCTCCATTCTCAGAAAGTAATTCCCAGTCTTTGCCTTTAATTATGTTGGCCTTTGATCCTGAATCAATAAGTACTGTTAATCGTACTCCGCCTATTAAACATTCAATAAGGTCGTCGGAAAGATTCTCGTGGTTAGGTTGTTCAGTATTATCGATCTTAAAACAATCGAAATTCTTAATATTATTTTCCTGTAATTCAGTTTCTGAATCTTTTTCGTCAACAAAATTTATGTCAGATCTAAATCGTTTGCGATTTTGAGTAGATGTGGAAGCAAACGATCTCTTTCCTAACTGTCGGGTTTTACAATATGCAGCAAAATGTCCTTGGAGACCACACTTTCGACATTTTGCATCCTTGGCTGGACAAGCCTTGATATTTCCTGCATGACCGGATCTTCCGCATCTTAAACAATGATTAGACTGTCTATTGCGCTGTATTCCGACTTTGTTCACTGCAACTGACGATGTACTTGACTCGCATACTGTTTTATTCATTGCTGTCGATTGGTTTCCTATTTGTTCGTGAGCCTGACATATCTCAATGATTTCAACCAGAGTTCGTTCTTTTTCAAGAAGCTTTTTCTTTAAGTCTACTGGTGCCCAGCTATCGATAATTTTGTCTTTCATGTTTATTTCTGCGGCTTCTTTTTCAGTTCCACCAAATGAACAACGTTTCGCGTGTTGTCTAATTTTTAATAAAAATTTGTTGAAATTTTCTCCTTCTTCTTGCCTTATATTTCGAAACACGTGTCGTTCAAATGTAGAATTCTGTTTAGGAGAGAAGTATTCGGACAACTTATCGACAAGTGTTTTGAAAACATCGTTCTTTTCTTCCTCATTAAATGGTTCTAGTGCTTCAGGTAAACTATAGGCCACTTCCTGTAACTGTGTGCCACCTAAGTGTAAAAGCTTGTTCTTTTTCTTTACAACATCAGTGATATCTTCTGACGCAAGATACAGTTCTAACGATCTAAGCCATTTTTCCCAATCTCCTCTAATCAGTGCTTTATCAATGGTGTCGCACAGGAATGGCCTGATCCCAGTATCTGCCATACTTCTCTATAATAAAGAAAAGATGTATCATTTTAGTTGAAGATGTGTTAACAAATAAGATATTAGACGCAATAGTTAAAAAAAAATGTTTAAATCTATGAATTTAACTTAATTTTCAAATGCAGAGAAAGAAAGAAAAAAAAAGTAAAAATCGTTAGTGTATATGGAACTTTATAATCGTTTTTTTTTTTTTTTTTTTTTTTGAGGCATGCATGTGTGCCATGAAATGTAACCTTACATACCTAATATAGAACGAACGATGGCTTTTACAAAAATTTACTTTAGTTAAAATAGTATAGCGCCTTGAAAAAGATTGGATCTAAGTCGAAACGTTGGCAAATAAAATGTATTTGATAATTGCACTGTATTATAAGTATATTGTTCCCAAGAGAGAAAAAAAAATTTTTTCAATTAAAATTTATAGGCAGATTATTCAAATATTACTTACAAATATTTTGTTTCTGTTGTTTGTAGTTGTGAATGCACTCGTATTTTAACAAAAAAAAAAAACTTGATTCTGTCATTTGCTGTTGTCAGCCATTTTTTTCTTATGGGTGACGTTCAAGTAACTGTGCGTGTCTGAAGAAAGATATTATTACTATATCTATGGTGTGTGTACTCGTAGGGTACGTTCACTTCACCGTTGTTTGGCGCTCACAGCCCGTCTTTGGTGCTCTCAGCCCTGGGTGCTCACAGCCCCTATTTTTAGTGCTCTCAGCCCTGGGTGCTCACAGCCCCTATTTTTGGTGCTCTCAGCCCTTCAGTTATCAGCTCACAGCCGGCCCTCGATACCTGTACAGGTTATCGGAATACAATGTTACAATGTACATTATGTATAATTATTTGACAATGTCATATTTATTATAAAAAAAAATATGAATCTGTTTTAACTAGCTAACCTAGTACTTGTATTCTCTTACCTCCAATAATGTTTGAGGGGTTCGAAATAATCCTCGTCGCCAATTTGTGGTACCTTAGAATTTATAATGAAACGAACTTGTTCACTCTGTAATAACAACTGAACTTTTTATTCTCAAAAAATGTACAAAATAAATGAATCGTATTACATTATGCATAGTCTTATATAAGTATCCTTCACACCGGTCTCCACAGTGAGCATACTTATTGACACCACCAAACGTTGAGAAAAAATTGCCATCCAATCCTGATGGGCAGTTTCGGAGAAACGACCCCTCAGAGTCGCCGGAGTACCCTTTTTTTCGATTGTTGCAACAGTAAGTAAAAAAAAACACACTAAAAATTGTTCAAATCGGATGGCATTCGAAATTTATACTGTCCTAAGTACAAATAATGGTGTGTATCAATGCCACCCGGTTTCGATTAAATTTACCCCTATTTAGCCACCCCCCAAACCTCATGAAAATAACAATATTGCCATACGCTGCAAAAAATTGTTGAAAATCCTTTTCATGCACAGACCTTTTAAAAGTCCAAGCAGTCGTTAAATATTCATTGAAAAGGATTTTCAACAATTATATGGGTATATAGGTACGGGCAATATAACTTCCGAAAAAGTATATTTAAATCCATTACCAC
Organism: Xanthostigma xanthostigma; assembly: GCA_963575645.1. NCBI lineage: Eukaryota > Metazoa > Arthropoda > Insecta > Raphidioptera > Raphidiidae > Xanthostigma > Xanthostigma xanthostigma. The sequence continues at coordinate 22,111,504 of OY754465.1, forward strand.
CTATTTAAAATGGGCCTAATCGGACCATTTTAAGGGTAGTTAGGGATTGAAAAAGGTTTTTGGATCCAAAAATACCAAAAAAATTTTACGAATCGTTTCAAAATTGAAATTTAACCCTTTAGTAATGATTAAAATGTGCTACCAAAATTTTAATAAAATCAGCCCAACAGGACCGAACTTACACATTTTATGAAAACACCAGTTTGCGGATAGGGATTCACTTACCTACTGAAAGGTGTATTTAATTTGATGCAGATATTAATATTGAATTTAAGTACAAAATAATATTTTAAGGGATGTATTAAGGGGTTAAGTTTTTTATTTTATCCAAAAATAAAGTTAAGTTCATATAATAAAGCCACACTGCCTGTATTAGCAAATACACTATATTGTCGGCAGAGTTTGGCACTGCGACCCGATTTTTTTTAAATGATCTTGCTTGTATTTTATCTGTTTTTATGTAATTAATCAATTAATGCATTTAATAAGCGTACTTTCGACCGAGGTATGAAGAAAAATAGTATACACCACACTGACAGACAGTTCAAGGCTCTCAAACTTTCTGCTCTTGTGGTGTAATATATTATTTGCGAACATTGTTTACTAAGTGGAAATTTTTCATTTTATTCCGGGTTGCCGAATAATGCGACTTATGTAAAGTCTTCCTTCTGATAATTCTAGATAATCTATTATGGAAAAACTTTCATCCAAATCGGCTGTTTACTACCTCCTCCCATTCTTTGATAAATTAGTGTAATAATATTGAGCCTAGGCTACTCGGGAGAAGTAGGCTCAAATCGGTTCAATAGTTTTTGAAATTGCACGCGAAAAACAACAATCATACAAATTTTCCCTCTTTAATTATTCTTTAGTATATAGATTGATGAAACAGAAAATGTATTATAATTTTAATTACAATTAATTTAATTAACAATGTTAAACGATAAGTCCGTATTTCAGTGTGGTGTATAAAACCACCACCTTTATATCTTTGCATTATAGAAAGTATTTAAATTCCTGGCATGAAGTGAAGAACGTCGCAAGCCACAAACGCTACCACTAGTGTCTGTGTAAGCTGCAAAAATGTTTATGCTCTCGATATATATACCACACTACACTACTGTACAAAAGTATCCTGTCATATGCTACATACATGGGTCAAGGATATTAACTTCGTTTGAGACTTGTGCGCTGTTGTATAAGTCATAGTGGTTTGCGTATCTAGAACGTAAATGCAGTCATTATGTACGAGTTCTGACATAATGTTAAAACAGAAATCTTACAGTCACATGATCTATACCATTACGTTCGAAATAAATTATGCGCTCAATACGACTCAATAATTACAATCAAAAACTGGTTTGAAGCAAATGGCCTAAAATTAAATGTGGATAAAACCCAACTAATACAATTTGGTAACTACGGCAACCACGATTCTAAGTTCACATTGATAATTTGATTAAGAAAATAAGCAAATATATCTATATTTGTTAAGAATGCTCAGACCGGTCATCACGCAGCCAACACTTCTAAGTGTTTACTACAATACTCTTATATTCAATCCAATCTCCAATTCGGAATAATTTTCTGGGGTAACTCATCATTCATCTACAAAGTTTTCAAAGTAGAAAAAAGAATTGTAAGAACACTATGTAAGGTACATCCCACCGCTCCATGCCGGCCACTATTCAAGAAACTAAAAATATTGACGATTTATGATTTATATATGTCACCGGGATATTGTCAAATTCGTGATATTGTAATTTCACTAGTGAAATTACAATATCACGATTGACAAAGAGTCGTGATATTATAATTTCACTAAGTGAAATTATAATATCACGGGTTTGACAATATCCCGGTGACATATATATTAGAATGCTGCCTATTTGCACATAGTAACTATGACTTACTCAACACAAACAGAACTTATCATGAACATAATACCAGGCACAAAAATTATTTAAAACTAACTGCGGCTACCTTATCAGTGATAATGAAAGGGCCACACAACTCAATAATCAAAATTTACAATAAATTACCAGATGTTTTAAAAATATTGCCAAAAAATAATTTTAAAAAAATCTTCTACAACTGCTAGTACAAAGAAACTGTAACATGAGTGAATATTTCTAAAATGATTTCACGCCTTTTAACATTTCCTAATTTATAGATTTTTAATATTTAATGTATGCTAATGTGTTATAAATTTGAATTTTAACTGACTTGTTCTATATTTTGTATAAAATGCACAGAACTAATAAATAAATTATTATTATTATTATGTGCGGCCATATTGTATTTTATTTAGTTTTTTTTACAAAAACTAGGTCTGCGTTGTGTGGCATACAATTTCTGTTTATCTTATAAAATTGAACAGTAACTGACAGGTTGCTTTTGGAAATTACTGTTGGATTGGTAAAATAGCAATTTTTTTTTGTTTTGCTTTACGCAATAATTTGAAATTGATCATTTTACTGTAGCCATACAGGTATGAAAAACAGTTCTTTTATAGGGAGGGAGGTGTGATGAAATTTTTAAATTTCATGAAAGCTCTATGATATTTCATAATCTAAAAATTCCCTTATACAAAAAAATAACATTAAATTTTTAGTACTGATTCTATACCGATTCACCAATAGAAAGTTGATTAAAAAGTAATTGATGAATTGCTAAAATATCATACTTATGAATTAAGCCTTCGAATATGTGAGCTAAATCTGGATAACCAACACAATATATTGCTCTTTAAATATCCACTACGATGGTTTCATGTAATTTAGTAATCAAATTTATTTAGGGTTGGCTGGAGTTGAAATTTTTGTGTTTAATTAGATTGCTATACTGTCTATATCAATTTTCACGCCTTGGTTTGACAGTTTAATATATAAGTGTATAACTGTTTGAACAAGGTAAGCTGCCGTTTTTCGCACTTTACCAGTTGGAATGAAACATTAATATATTAATGTGACCACGTTATTTTTTATTCCTGTACATATTAAAATTAAGGACTGGGCATTTATATAAAACGCTATTTTCTAACAAGTAAAGTTGGTTTCAATTCGATGATGATTCGGGTGGCATAATGATCGAATTAAAAACGCGTTACTGATATATGGTTTTGCTATTATTTTCTAACGTTACGACAGCGTTAGATAATTGTTGAGATTCAGGCAATTTTGACTGTATAGAAGAAATAATTGAAATACTATAGATTTCTTCAACAATGTAGAGGGGAGCAAATTGAAAACAAAAAAGTTTTTCGCTTATAATTCGAAACCTGTGTTAAACGAAAGAGGAGAAAATTTTACATAGATTTCGTATAACAGAATTCACGCAAATAGTTTTTTTATACATAAAAAACAGAAATAAACACTGTATAAATTCGATTTTTCCTAATACGTCGCGCACGCGGATCGGTTATTCTTTTCTGTTACACAGTGTGTTGTGGACATTTAAAGATTGCGTATGTTCTGTCTTAAAATAAAAAGATTGCGTTTGTTCGAAGACGATGCCATTTCAAATATTAGTCAGTTTTTTGACATTAACATTTTGTGAAATGTAACGCCTTCTAGCTTTACCATTTGTTATTAAACCTATATAAATAGCGATATCTAGGCAAGGTGAAAGGTTCAGTGGTAGAATACTCATCTGCGGGTGTTCCGGGTTCGATTCCCGACAGATGCGCAACAAATGTTGTTTTTATTTTATTAGAGTTGCAAACCAGACGATTAATTTTTGTTTAATAATCATATTGTATTATAAACAAAATTTTCGAATAATTTATCAGACAAATTAGTAAAAAAATTATATGATACATAGTAAATAGCGAAAAGAACTTCGTTCCAACCGGGTGTTCCACGATACCTGTCGTCTTTTTTTGTAAAATGCCTGTACTATATGAATATTAAACAATTACTATGTAGAAAACTTTAATTTTATTAAATAAATAATTTTGAAAATCATTTAGGTAAAACCAACCTCACACTAAATATGAAAGGTCACTTACTAGTTACTTGATATAAAACAAATTTGAAAGTCATTTAGGAACATTAAAGTTCAGTACTGACCTTTTTAATCAAATTCTTTGTTTATTCATCAAATTCGAAAGTGTGTGGTTGTATTTAAATGACTTATTTGTTTATTGGGGCCAGCTCTATCAAAGGTACCGATGTGTGGGACGCTTAAAATTTGTTTGTACGCCACTGATTTGTAATGTTGCGCACTCGTACACAATCCAACAAAGCTTACTTGTCAACTCTACCGCAGAGATGCTGTCTCAGACTTGGCACGACAGTATAGAACTATATAGAACAACAACGTAATTGTTTGTCTTTTTATTATATACCTGAATTAAAACATACTGACGTTGTATTCTCGTCTGGATCGTTGGGGAGTTAGCTAATAGGATAACATAAATATATAAAGGGCGATTTATACCGAAACTAAGGGTCGTAATCACAAAGAGCCAATAACTAATTTAACAGGTAGATCGACTCATTTGGTTTTCACAAAGAACATTTTGTGTTATTAAACGTTTAAATCGACAAATAATAATTTATAGGTAGAACCACCTATTAAACTATTGTTAGACGATTTAACGAAAGGACAGAAATATATTCTATTTAATTTATTTTTGTTAATCCAATATGACTGCTGTGTTATTGATCACATGTAAATTTGGTTAGTATTATTCCAGTGTTCGAATAATGTTTTATTTGGAGTTTCATTTTTTTAGGATCAAATATTATTGTTTTGAACTCATTTTTCAGAAAATCTTTATAAAAATCATTAACAACTTAAGTTTTTAATAAGGAAAGAAATATATTTTATTCCATTTCTTTTCAGTTTTTGAGTTTTAATCCAATATGGCTGCTGTGCTATTGATCACATCATGGAGGAATCTCTACCCTCCATAGATCACATGTTAATTTGGTTAGTATACGAAAGATTATCTAAAAATTATTCAGAAATCTTATTTATTGTATAGGTAATATATTCAGATGTTAACAAAGATTTGATTATTGTTTCATCAGCGTGAAAAAGATAAAATATTTAGGGATATTTCATGTTACCTGATATTCACTGAACAACTTACAATTTATAATAAGGACACATATCTTAACGAGTCAATAGTTATATATTTGACAATTCTGCTTCATGAATACCAACTTTCCTTACTGGTTCAATAACAGTTAACGATTCAATAACTATTGAAAGATTTAACAAGTCTTTATGAATAAGGCCATTAATGTATTAACAACTCTCGTAAATAATTAATTTAGCTCAAGACCGTAGCTAGAAAAAACTTGAGAGATGGAATTATGTTTCGCGCCTTTTTTACTACCATGCTTTACAGGTGAAATTGCGTGTTTGCTCTGATCTCTGAACATTTCAGAGAGGGGGAGAACCTTAATAATCAACACTGAGTTTGACCTTAGTTTAGTTTTTATGGTCAGACAACAAACTAGAAGAAATACCGTTGTTAATTATACAATACGATAAAAAATACAATGAATCCCCGATCCTCTCAAGATATATATAAATATTCAGATACAATGGTAGCTAATGCCTACGTATATCTTCAAAAATATTTAAAATTGAACAAGAAGGGTTACAGAGCTCTGCTTTACTGTGACACACCGCTTTTGTGGATATTCATCGAATCACTCTAGCAAAAATTTGGAGAGTAGACACCATAGAGATAAGTAACTATAGAGTACGATAGTGCGTATGCTTTCCATAAGTGAAAGTGTCCTCAATTAAGAGGGAGAACGTTGCAAAAACCAGAAGTTTGTTTAGTGAAATCAGCGTTTTTTGCATTATTAGTTACTATATAGATAAGGAACTGTTCTCACTCTTAATTTTAGACACTTTCACTGATCTCTTGCGTACTTTCTTGTAATATCTCTATAGTTTACACTTTAAATAGTACAGTAAATGTAGATTGTGAAATATTATGCATTCTAAAGAAATACTTTGAGTATCAATTTTTGTTTTTTGAGTATTTTACAATTTGATCGAATATAGAGTTCAAATTTTATATTAATTCCATTGTGGCTTGATAGTACCGTTTTTAGTAAAAAGTAGAGACGTTAATTTGACTTTTTAAAACGGTTCTTACCATTTTTGTCGTATCATCAACATTTCGCGAGATATTTAGCAATTGTAAAGACGACAAACTTGGTAAAATATTTAGGACTTGAGGCTTATATCAATTTATATTTTCAATTTTTTTTAAAATAGCTTGAAAGCTGTAACAAAGGAGCCACGAAAAATTATGTGACCCAAGCGTACAAGAAAACTGGTATTGTAAAACGAAAATTTTTAGTCCGTGGATAGGAATGTTTCTGATTTCAAATAATGTAATATAACAAACATTAAAATAAATCGTCAACTCTGTTCTAACTTCTCTGCGAGCAGTAATCTTGTCGTCACAGTCTTACGCAGTAGCTAACACGAAACTGTTTATATCGGTGTCTATTGCGCAAGACTACATTAAAAATAAATCTAATACTTTTGTTCACAATCCTACGATTTTTCTTCTTCTTCTTATTGTTATTATTATTTACTGGAAAGTTTCTTACTAATTTTTTTTCTTCAATTAACTACTTCAGAATATAATTTCTATATTATCTGTGCCCATTCAAAATTAATGAAATTCAATTTTAATTATTTTATTAATTTTAGTTTATTATACGTCTTCTTACCACAGAAACTTAGCTTCAATAAATAAATTGTATTTATCTGTGTATTTTGGGTGGGTATAAGACAATAAAACGGAAATGTCACTGACGTTGACGGATTGCACAGAACTGTGTCGTTGATACATCGTAAAAATGTATTGTAAAACGGAAAAGACGTAAATCCAGCTGTATTTGCACGTAAAAATAAATTTGAAACAAAACAAAAACAATGTATTTACAGGTAGATGCACGCGAAATACTATTAGCAAAGAAACTGAAAAGATATTCGTTGTATATTTGTTTGCTAATCATTAACAATAAGACGTGACATAATATTACACTTCACTAACAAATTAATCAAAGAGAAAAAAGTTGCCCTTGCGGACATCGCATGTTAAAGCTATCCAGTACGTAAGTTTAGTCTAGAACAGTGATGGCTAACCTATGGCACGCGTGCCACAGGTGACACGCAATAGATTAATTAAAGAGAAAAACGTTGCCCTTTTAGTAGGATAAAAGCCGGATAGTTGCCCCACTTTTCAAAAAAGCTCTATTATTAAAAAATATGTACTTACTAAGAATAATGCAACAAGCATATCAAAACATAGGTCTTTGATCATTCATAGTAGCCTATTTTTGAAAACATAATTAATATTGGTTTTGAGTAAATTCTGTTTTATTTGACCTCTCAAAAAAGGGATAGTTGCCTACTGTGGCGGATAGTAGCCTAACATTAAAAATGCTTCGAGGGATACTTGCCTCGTGCGGGGTTAGAGGCCTCACTATGATTTTTTAGATAGAAACTTTAGGTATATCAATTTAAGTAATCAGTCTTTATTATTTACTGAGATCCTTTATTATGTACTAAAAATACAACAAAAATAGCATACAAACTTTAAGTTAGGTAAGTTATTGCTAAATTATTATTATTTATCACCCGAAGTCAGGGTTTTCAACTTTCCACATCTCATGCAATGATTTTTGAATCCAATCTGATTTAGATTTTGTAAAATTGTAATTCTCAAAACATTCTGCGCAATAATCATCAATTGAAACTTTTTTATTCGTATTTTCTATTTTTGAATTTTAGCGTTTTTCACTTTTAATAGTATCTTTTCAGTGTCTCTTATCGATTTTTCGTCCTTTTTACTTTTGATTGGTAGTCCCTTGGTGGCTTTTCCTTTAGACGTTTTTGAACTTATAACATTTTCCTATCAGAACTGTAAATTTCTATTCTTCTCTTCCTTAAAAAATACAATAGGGCGACTATCCTTTGTGATACGGAAATATTTTGGCTATAATTATATTAGATGAGCTTCAAACGCAAAGTATTATAACAGCTAAATAATGGCTGCTAAAAGCAAACATATTAAACAATTCAATTGAAATGATAGGCGAGATACAATAAATAATGACATGGCGATAAATACGAGTATTAACAGTGGGGTGACAAAGATTGTATTATAAGTTATAACAACTAGTGAAAAGAAAAGGTTGTTTGGGGGGAGTTTTTTAAAAACAATTACGGGGTCGTGTCGATGCGATGGCGTTTTTTTTTTTGGGTGGGGAGTTCTTTAAAAACAATTAAGGGGTCATGTCAATACGATGATATTTTTTTTTTGCACAGTGAAAAGGGGAGGAAGTTTGGAGAGAGTTCTTTAAAAAACAATTACGGGATTGTGCCGATGCGATGGCGTTTTTATATTACGGTTCTGAACGTTGTTTCTTTGTTTATTACCTATTTGATTTAAACTTTAAAGATATGACAGAAACTCAATTGTATAATTTAGGAATGCCCATTTTTAATTTTTATCTGTCGTCAAGTTTTCGTTTAACAATATATTCAGTTACTAATACAAAAAACCGATGCCAGTTTCAATTGAAACAAAGCATACAACTGATTATTAAGCTACTACTTTTTACTTAATACTATCCTCCAACCTACTATTTTTGCTACCCACTTTATTTTAATCCCTATTAATTTGTCGCCGCGTTAAATACTAGCCTTTAAATATTTAAAATTCAATGCAGAAATATCAATGTTAGTGCTCGTGATATACAAAATACACAAAAGGATGAATGATCTTTTTTGCAATAAAACGACCTACTCCGTCCTTTTTTGAGCACATGCGTCATTTCTGTCGCACGCACCGACACATATATTTCTCTCTTTGTTAGACGCATTGACGAACATTGTTAAACCCAAGCGGCGCCATATTACGACGCTATATTTCATATTAATTATGTGTATATGTTCATGTGTGGTAATCAATGAACGGTAAAGGTACCCCTGCTAGTCGCTAAACGACGCGACAAGCAGCACCAGGGCTACCGCGTAGATGGCTCTATTAATTAATTATCGGTATTAACGGGATCTGTTTGGAATTTCATTTTCTTACGGGGTTTTTTCAGGATTTTTAGTCTTTTTTAGTCAACATTAGTATCCTGCATTGCCAATCACAACATAGTTTTGTTTTGGATTTCTATTAGCTACGTTTAAGAAACAGGTTTAATTTAGTTTTCAATCTCGTCGTAATCAGACGTATTTAGATTTCGTCTTAATTAAAGCAAATTTTATTGTGTTTTATTAATTTATTTTTATTTTATATAGAGATTAAAATACTATTAAAAATCATCAAAAAGTTTTTTATAGTATGAAACCCGGATAGTATTTTTGTATACATATAAATTAGCGTTATAAATGTTTATATAGTATGTAAACACGTAAGGTGCACATAGGGAAATTAGCATTGGGAAAAAATACTTGGATCAGAGTTAGACAACACTGCATTAATTGTTATTTCTATTGAATTATCGTAGTAATCTAGAGTATTTGTATTTTATTTTGATTTATTTTTATTTTACTTGGATTTATAAATAATAAAAAGCTCTTATAAATCATTATTTTATTTTTTTTGTACAAAAATAAAACAAAAAAAAACAACTCCATCTGTTTGGATACATTTCATTAAAAAATTGTCTGACTGGTATGACGTATTCGCGTTGGTAAATCAGTGACCCAATGTCTTTAGGTTCAAAACGAATAGGCACCATATTTAAGTATTTTTGGGAATTTAATGTCCCATTAATAAAAAAAGTCTCACACTTATTTTGCAAAATAATATTACCTGTCAAATTGAAAAAAAAAATTTCAAGACACTCTGATCCAGTCATTTTTTCCCAATGTTAATTTCCCTATGTGCACCTTATATGTTTACATACTGTATATTATTTAGTCAAACATCAAACAGTACCGATACCTCCACCATATACCCGTATTGCCACCATATATTTAATCAAGTTTTCGCTAGATTTTTTACTATTCCAACCCACAAGTAAGGAATGGTACTAATTTAGGACAATAATCAATTTTCAAAATTTTACAAAATCTTTTCGTTTTGGGGTCCCCCGAATCCAAAAAACATATTTTAGGAAAAACTCTGCGTCTGTTTGGCTGTGAGCACGATACAGGTCAAACGGATGATGTATTAAAACCAAATTTTGGGAGAATGTTTGATATGCAAATATGAAGAGCTCTATTGTTTTTTGGGGAAAATCGGCGCATGCGAAGAAGAGATATATGCTTTTACCCGCGTCACCTCACGCGATATCAGAAAGATTTTCATTATTACACTATATCAAATGTCAACATTTTGAAGTTGGAATGGTCCCGTCGCCTAATTGGCTGGAATTTTAGCTTTAAAATATCGTCAGAAGAGACAACTTAACTGATAATTATCGTCTCTCTACTTCAATACCTTTATATGATAAAAGAGTCCCATTTGAAACAACAATAAAAATGAATCGACAACATGATAAACCGGTCATTAATTATAATAATAATTATCTATAAAATAAAATAAAAAACAATTAAGATTTTCACTTTAATTATCAAAATATAACATATGTTTCGCTGTCATAGCAGCTTCATCAGATATGCAGTATTACAGTTTACAAAAATAATCTATATAGGTCTAAATTAGGTAGATTTTATACAACTAGGGGGAGGATGGTGGGGTGGGAAATCCCAACTCATAGAAAAAGAACAAAGGAAGAACATTATATTCATTAAAAATTAAACTTTAGGTTTAGTAAAGGTGATGTGGAGATTCTTTTTGATCATTTAATAGATGGGATGAATTTTTGCGTTTGTTAATTTCCAAAGCTTCCAATAGATTTAATTTTAAACCTTTCTGTTCTATATGTAAAATATCAAAATTATTATTAAAAATATGTTTTTCTAACTTTAAATGATCGGGATAAGTAGAGTGTTTTTTAACTTAATTGTTTTATTTATTTTATTTTATAATGGATTTTCATCAAGTAAAGGCAGAAACTATTAGATTAATTATCTATAAAGCTGTATCATCAACAGCCCTGTTTTACAATTGTATATGAGACGCTTTTCGGTATTAATGTTAACCTCAGCTTTTATGAGCTTTTAACGATGTTATACCTATTCGTAGAGCTGAGCGGATTGCAATAATTTATTGCTGAAATACATGTGTGTAAGAATGGTGCGTGTATGGGTATTTTGTCTAAGTAGATGAAGGAGACCGGCGTAATGAATAATGCACTGGGAAGGTATAACGCACTGTGCACACACAAAGTGATCACACTAGGTAACAGGTTTATTATCTAAAGGCAAAAAGTTCATTTGTATTCGATTTGAATAACGCCTTAAACAAAAGCTATATTTATCAAAGCTTTATTTTCACCGCATATACAAACCTATAAAGTGTCATTTCCGATTACCGTAAACCGGGGTTACTTTGACTTTGCGAACAGTTTTTGGGGTTATAATAACAACCTTGTTAATATTAAAGTCATGTGGGGCAAGAGTGCGCACTTTCTTTTACCATTCCAACCCACAAGTGGAGTATGGTACTAGTTTAGGTCAAAAATCACTTTAATTTTATTAATTGAAGAGTTCTAATCAGACGTTAATCAAAGATTTAAATATTGAATACTAGCTATTACCCGCGTTACCTCACGCGATAACAGAAATTTTATTTTCTTTATTATAATCAAATGTCAACATTTTTGAAATTGAAATGATCCCGTCGCCCAATAGGTCATATGCATGTATTTTTTTTATATTTTTAATAGATTTTTAGTCATCCACAATACGGAAAAAAATTGTTAATCATTTAAAAATGTGATATTATCCATAAGGAAAAAAATATTTTTCACACTTAAAAATAGACAGTTTAAACAATCGGCCATGTTGGCGGGCTTATGTGACGTCATGATATACGATGCATGTCAACCTTGATGTCAAATTGTCAATGTTCTAAATGAAGTTTATTTGTTGTTTTCTCTAAATACTGACATACGCTTACTGTGAGACGACACAGTCGTCATGGAAACTGTTGTTGATATATACTCTGACGTCACGCTGCGTTTTGAAAATTCGAAAATAGCGCGTATTTTCTACGTTTCTTTTTCATTATTTGTATTTTTTTTCAGTTATTAGATTAATAAAATAACCCTTACGATATGATCAGGAACTAAAATATATTTCGAAATAAAAATTTAAACCAATTTGGAGTCTCATGCATATGACCTATTGGCTGGATTTTTTGGAAGTTAGCAGTCTTGTGTTTTTAACCTGAAAAAAATTCCAACATTTATGGAGAACCTGTCTTAGTTGAGGTAAAAGGACATATGCAAATATGCGCACTCTTACCCTACGAACGCATGCGCACACTTACCCTTAACCGCATGAACGGAATTGACTTAAAATTACTCATTATTGCGTCATTCTATCAAGTTTTGCAATTTTACACATCAAACTAGATACAATAACTTGCACATCCGTAAATAATAAGTAATAAATACCGCAACCCAAGTATAAAAGTTTTTTAAATTAAAGATAAAAAATCGTAAGATTTTTAAGAAAAAAATGTTGTTTACAATATTGATGAAACTACAGACAAGACTCGAGTCTTTTGTTCAACGTCGAAGTAAGAACTGAAGAGCGTTTGTCTCATTTTTTTAATTTCAGCGGTTCCTGAAATAATGAGTCTGCGCACTTTTACCCACTCTGTGTAGATACCTTTGTACTATAGCGGTTCGCCCCGGTTTCACCCGGGTGCATTAGATATAATTCTGCAAAATGTAATTCGTTTGCGGCCCGGCGTCTGAACTAATAGCTTTGAGCAAATTCTACCAGATTTGCTTCTCAACTAATAGCTTTGTGCGAATTCTATCAGATGTTGCTACTTGGTACTAAAACAGTTTTTTTGTTATTTCTGAACTAATAGCTTTAAAAAATTCTATTAGATGTCGCTGCATGTCACCAAAACATTATTTTTGAGAAAACATCGTAATTTTGAATAAAATATTTAATCAAAACTATCTTACAGCATAAGTTAGATCTAGAAAGTCACATTTAAAAAGGTGTAATGGGGGCTTTGCATGGAGAAATCATATAAGATAGATGTATCAATTTGAAAATGTGCAGGATTACTCCTGTCAACAAATAAATAAACATGTTTTTCGTGCTTTTTCAAAAATAACTCCTTCAGAGGGTGAAAAGAGGCAAATAGTCTACAAATCAACATGGGTGTCATTTTCAAGGTTTGTCAGGACGTTGATTGCGTGAATGTTATCAATTTTGAAATTTATTATGGGAGTCTACGTCGAAAAAGGAGTAATTATGCCAAATAATGAGAAAGCATCCGTGTTTCGTCTCAATCGCGTGCGAAGCCTCGGGTAACGGCTAGTTGTTTATAAATGTGTTATAATAAAGTTACGTATTGACTTCAAGAGTTTGCTTTTATTTGTAATACACTGTTGTTGTAGAGATAAATTCATTGCTTACAATTGTGTAAAGAGCCCCTTGAACGTGTTTCTTTGGCATATCTATGGTAAATACAGGTGTGTTAAAAAAGCACGGGGCTACTTTGATACGAAATTGATTAAGTTTTTTTTTTAGTTTTGGATTTGGCTAGTAATCAAGCTTCCTACAGAGATTGACAGCTGAAGAGTAACTCGGTAGGACGCAAAAAAAAAATGAAACTAAGAATTTGTAACAAAAAAAAGTTATGCTCGAAATGTCTTCCAAAATATATCTGAAAAGCCTCGGTTTATAGCATATGCTAAGCTATAATATAAATGTGAAAATCTATGCACAACGGATTTGAATGAAATTTCGCATGCAGGTAATTTACAACCCGGGATTACCACATAAGCTACTCTTAGTAGTTCCCTAGGGATAAGTCGAAACTTTGTTTTCTGCTTGTTACTTCATCCGCGTCATAGAAAAAACGATGCAATGTTACGTGTAGAACGTCTATTTCTATAGCACTATAGTAGAATAGAAATTTCTGGAGCTCGATTTCTATTCAACGTAATTTTCTATGGTTAATTTTACAGGCTATATTCTTGTTAATTTTAAGTACAGAAACTTTTTTAAAGATTTGTATTGTTAGTAGAAGTTTTGTTTCAAAAATATGTATCGATGGATATTTGTTTGGTTCAGGAACAATTGAATATTAAGCTTTACCAGAGTATCTTGTGGCCAACGTTTCGAAAAATATATTTTCATCATCAGGGCCCCAATTCAAGTTGAGATGGTAAATTGTATATATTACAATAATTTGCACAATTTACCATCTCAACTTGTATTGAGGCCCTGATGATGAAAATATATTTTTCGGAACGTTGTCCACAGCAGACCACTGTATTGCATTGAGAAAACCAGGGAAAACGAGCTCTTAAGAAGTTAATAAGCAATCGCCTTTACGTTACTTATCACATCAATTTTTATGACAATACATACATTTTTACCATTATCACAAATTACTTAAAATAAAATGTTTGCTATGCACGTTGCAAATAAACTAAATACATCTTTTGCATAATCTTGTCAAGCAATTACAAAAATAGAAGGCACTTCCTACTTGTCAACTGAATAAAAGGTAGATAGAAAATGCAAAAAAAAGATGAATAACATTTAAAAACCCCGAGTTTATTTGGCTTGTTTCTGTGTTTGCTAGGTCTCTGTACATGCGGACATCCATTTTTGGGACCATGAAATTTCTAAATCTGTCGAAATCCATTTTTTCGCCACGACAAAACTTTCTTCATTCCGAAATTGACTCTATTCAATGAATAGAGTAATTGTGATCCATTGAAGTTAATGAGAGGTATTTGGAAAAAATTCCGTGGCGTAAGAATCAAAAGCAAAGAAATACTGAATTATTTAGATTAATAATTGCAAGTGTAAAAAAATCAGTATTGTTTTGCTTTTGATCCTTACGCCACGGATTTTCTTCCAAATACCTCTCATTTCTTCATTCCAATGGTTGTTCAAAAGTAATAGTTATTGGCGTAACTAGTAGTCTAAGTCATTCATGACAGGTCATGACTTAGCCTACAATTTACGCCCATAATTTTATTCAACAATTGCGCGTGATTCATGTTTTAATTATAATGAGATGTTGTAAATATCTATTTATTTCTTTATAAAAAAAACTGTTAATACTAACAGCACCAAACAGCACGATTCAATGTTTTGGTTTGAGGTTAGCCGGTTATGAATAAACTCCATGTCGAAAATATTCGGCCTCTCAATTTTAGTCTCAATGGGTAACAACAGGGAGTTGTTGTTACCTACTATTTCGTTACGACTCAGAAAATAGTTACGTTTATTTTCATTACTCCACAATGGCCGAGCTAGTAGGAACCTTCATTGAGTTATGACAAGTAATTGTCACCAGTCGGTAAATGGCTATTTAGGGTTCGGTTTTTAGGCATGATAAAACATGAATAACGCGCATGAATTGAATAAAAAATATTTTACACATAAAATGATCTGATTTTTTCCGGCGGGACAAATGAGCGTACACACGTTCCGCTCCTCTCAGAGACCATTTTGTTGAAATTAATCAACAAACAACTGGAATTATTAATAACTACCGGTTAGTTTAATTAATCACTTTAACCGAATAATTTGGTTATTATTCATAGTAACCGGTAATTGTTAATAATTACCAATTAATTACACTGACCGTAACATATACATTATGATGCAACACAAGTTCGTACGTACCTACGTATGTTAGTATGTGAAGTAATAAATTAAGTATTTAATCAGTCCCTTGTCGGCTTGTTATCAGTAAATAATATATTGCGTTACTCTCGATGTTAGTTCCTGGTAGCCACACGTGAGGCACGATACACATATACACGGAAGTGTGATGCTTACATCAACGCTCTCAGAACAAGAGAGCTTTGAGGTGTGAAGGATCGGATATAAATTGAAACAAGCGGTTAAAACGGGACGCGTGGCCCGTATTGCCACAGTTTATACAGTTTTGTCACATTTTATCTTACAACACTGTATACATTTTTCTCTATCGGCTTTGCAATGTAATTCGCGCAAATAAGACCGAAAAAAAGACGAGATGTGTCGTGGAACACCCGGTTGGAACGAAATTCTTTTCGCTATTTATTATGTATCAAGTAATTTTTTTACTAATTTGTCTGATAAATTATTTGAAAATTTTATTTATAATATAATATAAAAACCGATCAAGTGCGAATTGGCCTCGCACATGAAGGGTTCCGTACAATAGTACAAGATATAACACTATGTACTTTTTAAATACTTTTGTAAAAGAAAGAAGAGAGGCGCTATAACCAGTGGGAGTATCAAGTAATTCAAGAATTTCAAGGCGTGAAACTTTACATAATACACCCCGGTGTTATTATTTTATATAAATATTTTTTTTACAAAAAAAATTGTAAAATTAAAGAATAAACAGTTTTGAAAAATATAGGTACCATTATTATATAAAAAATATCGTTATGGCATATAGGCCTCTTCATATTTGCATATCAAACATCCTCCAAAAATTTCGATTCAATCAGTGGTGTTGGAATGGTAAAAAATGTCAAAAATGACGTTTGCATAGCTGTCAAAGTATTATGTTATAATAATAATTATTAGAACATAACAATAACTAATTATAATTATTATTCAAATCGTTAACACAGAAGGCGTTGCATTTCACAAAATATTAATGTCAAAAAACTGACTAATATTTCAAATGACATCCGTTTTTGAACAAATGCAATATTTTTATTTTAAGACAGAACAAACGCTATCTTTAAATTTCCATATCACAGTGTGTCACAGACAAAGACAACCGATCCGCGTGCGCGATGTATTAGACAAAATTGAATTTATACAGCTTGTTTTCTATATAAAGCTGCATAAAAAAGTGTTTCGGCGATTTTTATTAAACGAAATCTGTGTATGATTTTCTCCTCTTTCTTTTAAGACAGGTTTCGAATCGATCTGATTTAAATTGAGCGAATTATAAGCGAAAAACTTTTTTGTTTTTTCTTACATTTTTTTCCAGCCCTCTCCATTTATATCTATAACATCCCATAAGGAACTTCATTCCAAAAAAAAAATGGATCTGAAAATAATTTATATTTCTAAATTTGGAATATGAACTATCGATGAGAGTAGAAATCCAGATCTGGAAAGTTCCTTCCTTTGTATGGTCTGTGAGGGTAGAACCACCCACAACGGATACGCATGTCGTGTCTAAACGTTTAATCGGGCTAACTGAAGTTGGAATAGTTCCGTCGCCCAATTGGCTGGAATTTTTTATTTGTGACAATATGTCGTAGCTCTTGTTTATTCACCAGTTGTCAGTTAGTCACTGAGTCGTACAAGTTAAGAATAGACGTATGTGTACATTATATTACGTATTGCGTAACTGTTGGTGTTGGTAGTTTGCAAGTTTGGTGATCGCATGATCCATCACTAGCTATTATCACCATTAATCACCGCCACACAATGGCACGGCTCTCTCACTCACACACGCGTGCACACACATATAAGCATTAGTCAGTGTTGCTCTTTGCCTCTGCCTCAAACACAAACGATTCAGAATTACATGTACAACTACGTTTCATATATACAGGACCGTCTTTAACCTATTGGAGGTCCTGGGCACAATAGAATAATGGGGCCCCTGTGACCTTGACAGAGCATTATTTTGTTAGAATAGACAAAAAAAATAAGATAATCAAGGTTCTAGATTTATTTTTATTTCTTTACAACCACATTAAATAAATAAGATAATAACTTACTAGCGTGACCTGTGCGAATTATTCGCACTAAATAAGTATAATAATTATCACTTTAGAAAATTATTTTTTAAATATGATTGCAGGTATTCAATTCGTTTCTAATTTTGCACACTGCTTATAACGTTCTTCTTTTTGTTGTAAAAGAAATATTTTACTAAAATTGTCATTTAGAGGCGCAAGTATGAAAAGTGTTGTTCAGCGTTGCCCGTCAGATGGCAGTATGCAGTATTTACAATATGAAGGTCAGATGACGGATCGAAGTGTTAACATTACGCCGTCAGATGGCAGACGTTGTTCAGAGTTTAATTAATTTACAAAAACAATAGCAATAATAAATTTTTTAGTTGTTGATGTCAGTAGAGCAAGCAATTATCTGTAAAATGATATATAATTTATGTGGAGAAATTGTGTGGTTTTTTCTAAAAAGGGAGGCAAACATCTTAAACATTAGCGTATTAATAAATATATATGATAATATAATTCACAAAAGTAACTCTTTTAGCATTCACAGGTTAATGCCTAAAAATGTATGTTGCTTTAAGAGGTATCGTTCTAAATTTGAGATGGGCAAAATCGTTAATCACTTCTTCAAAATTTATGTTTTTGAGCATATCAGATTCTATGGACATCAGCGACAAACTGGTTAATCTATCTTGAAGTATTGTACTTAAATTGTATTTTTATATACTATTTGAATTTACCTAAACATGCTGAAATCGGAAAGCCTGCTTTTCGGGCGAGAGTAGAGTAGCTTCGTGCATGCAAAAGCTAATAAGCAAGTAGGTATTGTAGTTAGTCATTATCGTTTGATTTTTTCGAAATAAATATGTTTAATGATTTGGCAGGAACTAGGGGGGCCCTATCGATCACGGGGCCCTGAACATGTGCCCAGAGTGTCCGGTGGGAAAGAGGGGCCTGCATATGTATATAGTGTTTTTAATTAGTGTTTAATTTTCCTTATTGATTCTTATCAAATATTTTTAAAATCAAGAAACAAAATATCATGTATGAGAAAATTGAGCGAGTGAAGTAATATTTTGGAAAAAAATAAAAAACTAAATTTAGGCTCTGACGTAACACAAAAAAATGAATTCCGTCGAAGGTTGTATCTCCCTTAAAAGAAAATCAGCCGGTACAGAAATTGAGTTAAAATATCACTATCAAATAATCGTCATCGCCTGTGAAGTGTGCCTATTAAATTCGAAAAATGTTCCGTTTACCAACTATTAAAGAAAAACTTCAAAATAGGTAATCTTCGGTTTCAGAAAGTGAATGTTTAGTTTAAATGAGAAGCCACTATAATTTGAACATTTTCTGCTTACTCCCAACTTTTCTCGATTAAAAACTCCGAATCATTCAATAATTTTAAAAATTGCGCCAAAATTATTGAGTTGAAAAATTGTACAAGAAATTCCGGTTACCACACACTTCAAGCGAATTTGAGTCATATCTGATATTTCGTAAGCCTGAACTATTAATATTTTTCTACAATCACAATGATTGTCTAGCTGTGTATGGGTATTAGGTGGTGCAATAAACGTACGAGCAAACGAGTAAGTAAATGCACATGCAAGTTTAAATTTAAAAATCGGGCGACGTTAGGATACGAATCAAACATAAAAAAAAGACGGGTTGCACTCGGGGAGTGCCGGCAGAAGTGAAAACTTGAATATTAACGTCTTACGAATTTTCGATCAGGTCACGTGTCCTGACGCGAGTTTAACATTTTTTACCTATTACAAAAAAAGTGTACAAAAGTTTTCGTCTGACGAATTTTCGATCAGGTCTCGTGTCCTGACGCGAGTTTAACATTTTTTACCCATTACAAAAAAAGTGTACAAAAGTTTTCGTCTTACGAATTTTCGATCAGGTCTTACGCATTTTCGATCAGGTCTTACGAATTTTCGATCTGACGCGAGTTTAACATTTTTTACCCATTACAAAAAAGTGTACAACGCCGCTAAAGAAGTTTTCACTTAAAATTTTTTTTTTAATCGGTTAAGGCGTTTGGGCTGTACGCTGGATACAAAAAGCGTGACTCACAGATTCACAGACAAAGCGAGTGCATATAGGCGCTTTAGCTTACGTTATTCGCGCCAAAAACTAAAATAGATATGAGCTTGCGCTTGGCTTCTTTTGTTTCAGCGTCATTGGTTGTAATAAATGATATTCATGGAATTTTAAAATCTAAGATAAGAACACACTGTATATTATGTATAGCGGGGTTACGTATTTGTAGAGGTCTTGTGAATATACCGTAAGCTGCATGGAATCTAGAGTAGTTCATATAAGTAATGATTTCATTTGACCATTATGACACCACTATTTCTTAAAATGCTTGTGTATTAATCAATATTTTTTTAAACCCGTTTCAATAAATATCCTAGTTTTTTTTGTAAGCAAAGAATAGTGCAATAAAATAGGTACAAATCTTTTCCATAGTTGTCACAAGCTCCCAATCATATTAAAAAACACGAAGAGAATAGAAAAAATGCTAACATAAAAAAATCTTTCAGGTGCAAAATAATGATTCCGTAGTAAATACCATTGGTATAATAATCGTCATTTTAGGTCGGTTTTACACAATTAAAGATTTTTTTGTTTTGTTACAAGCTTACTTTTACCATTTCAACTCACAATGTTACTATGTTACTAGTTTAGGTTAAAACACACTTTTCAAAATTTACCAATATTTTTTCGTTTTGACGTCCCCCGAAACCAAAAACATATTTTTGGAAAAAACTCTGTTCATCTGTGAGCACGATACAGGTCAAACAGATGAACGGATTGAAACGAAATTTTGGGAGGATGTATGGTATGCAAATATGAAGAGCCCTATTGTTTTTAAGGAAAATCGGCGCATGTGCAGAAAAAATACATGTTATAACGGTGTTTTTTTATATAATAATGGTATATTTTTCATAACGGCTCATTATTCTATTTATTTTTTCAAGAAAGTTTTGTTAAATTTTTTTTTCTTTAGAGTTCTTTTGTTTTATAGATCTGTCAGAAATAAACTAGTTAAGCATGCTTTGATTAAAATCTTTGATTAACGTCTGATTAGAACTCTTCAATAAATAAAATTATCGACCAATTTTTCAGACAATATATTAATTTTTAAAAATTTGTTTTTGTAAAATATTTTCTAAACTACTAAACCGAATAATTCCAAAATCTAATCAGCTCTTCTCCTTAACAAACTGCGTCGATTTCCGCAAACCGCATCAAAATCGGTTCATTTGTTCACGAGATACCGTGAACGAAAAAATCTTAAAAAAGTGTTTTTTTAAAATGATTCTTAAAATTGTTATCAGATCGATTTTTTTGTAATAAATTATTTTCTTAGGCTAAAAAAACTGCGTCGATCGCCGCAAACCAGATCAAAATTGGTTCATTTGTTCATGAGATAACGTGAACGAAAAATTAGGAGAAAAGTAATTTTTTATAATTACTCGTAAAATTCTTATCAAATCGATTTTTTTGTAAGAATTTACTTTCTTAAGTTAAAAAAACTGCGTCGATCGCCGCAAACCAGATCAAAATTGGTTCATTTGTTCATGAGATAACGTGAACGAAAAATTAGGAAAAAAGTAATTTTTTATAATTACTCGTAAAATTCTTATCAAATCGATTTTTTTGTAATAATTTACTTTCTTAGGTTAAAAACTGCGTCGATCAACGCAAACCGCATCAAAATCGGCTCATTTGTTCACGAGATATCGTGAATGAAAAATTTGTAAAAAAGTGTTTTTTTTAAATTGCTCGTAAAATTCCTATGAGATCGATTTTTCTGTAATAAATTACTTTTTTGGATAAAAAATTGAGTCGACTGCCGCAAATCGCATCAAAATCGGTTCATTTGTTCATGAGATATAGTGAACGAAAATTTCGTAACAAAGTGTTTTTTTTTTGAGCTCGAAGAGCTAAAAAATAAACTTCTTGCTATATTTTATATATTTTTGAGCGTTTTGAACTCGAAAATAGCGGGAAGTCACAGGGATGGCCTGCAGGGTCAAACTTCTTTTCAAATTTTTTTTTTATATTTTTAGATCCGTTCTGAAGAAGATCCAAATCCGGATCGAAACGTTAATGTATTAATTTTTTTATATTGTTTGTTAATATATTGTCTGAAAAATTGGTCGATAATTTTATTTATTCATGCTTTGATTAATTTGATTAATTTTTACATGCTGTGAAACATATTATGTAGGTAACCATGGCAACTAAATATCATATTAAATACTAGCCATCACCCGTGTCACTTCACGCGATTTCATAAATTTTATTTTCTTTATTATACATATATCAAAACAAAAAAATATTCAAAAAAAATATCAACATTGTGAAGTTGAAATGGTCCCATCGCCCAATTGGCTGGAATTTTTTGGTAATCACACTCTTCGACGTTGCTAACTGCCTATAATGAGTCATAACGAAAATAACAAATGCGCCTTGCATCATTACTGCCATATTTTCGTTGTTTTCCGATTTTTTCTTCTAAATAGCGATTTACGATCGGGGGAACTAGAAATTAGGATACGGCAGTCACCTTTTGAGTATAGAAGTTTAGAAGATAATCGGCCATGTCCCTGTATAAAGAACTATTTCAATATTTACCTAAGGGAAACCATGAAAAACTTTAACGGCACCAGGCATTAGGAAAAAATGTCCAGTATCACATCTGTCCCTCCGGGTTTGAGCTCAATCCCTTCCGAATAGACCGCCTAATGCGTTTACGAATTGTTCATTCACTCGGTAAATTTACTTTAGTATTATAAAATATTTGACACACGTCATTAACAAAAAGTATAGATCTATTTCTCATTTTTTGATAGAATAGGTTTTTAACCGACTTCAAAAAAGGAGGAGGTTCTATGTTCGACTGTATATTTTTTTTTTGTTTTTTTATGTATGTTCACCGATTTCTCCGTCAATTATGGACCGATTTTCAAATTTTTTTTTTTTATTCGAAAGAGTGCACTTCCGAGGTGGTCCCATCGGAACCAAGTCAGGATCTGATGGTGGAATCCGGAAAAATCGAGGGAAAATCTCAAATTTCAAAGGCACGCATACTTGGCCGATCCATTGCAATACTTTAACACTAAAAAGAGAAAAATAAAATATTTTTAACAAAAAAATTAAACTGACGTCAAAATATGCACTAAAAAGTAAAAAATAATTGCGTATTGAAATGTTTTGGAGTTGGTGTCACATCGGAATTCGACAGTAGCAATTCAAATCTTACATGTCTCTAGTTCTCGGAATAGATTTATTTTGGCTGACACCGACTCCAAAACATTTCAATACGCAATTATGTTTTACTTTTTAGTGTATATTTTGAAGTCGGTTCAATTTTTTTGTTAAATTTATTTTTTACTTGAATGCTTTATTTACTTGTCTGACTATAGTTACATATAGTACTGACATAGCCAGTAAAGAGAACACAAGGACAAGTACGAAGGCGTTGTAAATGGTGCTGACCGACGTCAGTGATCACATGATGACGTCTCGGAACGCACAATAACCTAAACCCTACTGGAAGGAAGCTTACATACATTTTGTACACACTAGAATGAAAATCTAAAAGATAGGAATTGTAATGGTAAATACCGCATATGCATTAAACATTAATTGGGTGTTTATTTCCCTGGAAAAGATTTACAAAATTTATCTAGCTCTGTATAACTTGTAGTTTTCACTTAACATCGTTAGCCATTACTAGTGATGTGCCGGATCGTTAAAAATGTATATCCGCAGATACGGATCAAAATACGGATTTTTGGTTTAAAGATCCGCGGATACGGATACGGAATAGGATCTTAACTTTCTTAGAGTACGCGGCGGTAGATATTGCACATCGACCTTTGGAAAGAGACTATCTGTTATGGGAAAAAGTTATTGACCTCTTTAAGAGTTAACTCTCATAACAGATTGTCTCTTTCCAAAGATCGATGTGCAATATCTCATTAAAACGATAGTTGATTTAGTACCTTTGAGCTACGATAAAATGTTTGCAATATAAATGTGCCAAATACGATTTAAAATAAAAAATAATCTGAATAGAATTTAACAGGTTTTCATTATAACCTAATCACCTATATATATAAAATTTCATCTATGAATTGAAAATTATTAAGGTAAAAGATCCGTAAAAGATCCGCAAAAAACTAACGGACACGGATACGGATCTTTCTTCTCCCTCGGATATCCGCGGATACGAATAAGGATATCCGGCACATCACTAGCCACTACGCACTGTAATGGGCCTAGTTGCCTATGTTTTGGTCGCTGAGCGACCGAGTCGCAGGCGACCAGTCGACAGTGCGTAATGGCTCTTAGAGTGTTGCAATGCATACTGTCGGCATCAATTGTAAGTCAGAAAGTCAAACATTTACACATTGGTGGGATTATACACCCTGATGCGGTAAGTACGTACGTTCGGGCGGTAGTAAAAAATAACTTGTCAACTGTTGTTTAAATGTCGTTTCCATAGCAACCCTAGAACATTGTAGCCAATAGTCGCGAACAGCCGTCATTCGTGTTTTTACGTATAACCTCAAAGCTGCTTACTCGATATTTATCTGTGTTTTATATGCAATTAATATAAAGAAATGTATTTAATAAACGTACTTACAACCGGATATCCTTGCACTGTGCAAGATATCAAACTTTCGGCCCTTGTGGTGTAAATATACTAGTTATGTTAAAATGTTTTTAATTTTTAATTTTGAGTATGTATCCAGCTTACAAATATTTGTTAAACACTAAAAAACACTTTAACAATAATAAAACGGATACATTATTTCAAATACCATTTTTCAGAGAAAAAAAACAAGATTTCATATATGTGTTAGGGAGCTGTTTTGAAGGAAATGTAATATTTTATACTGTCCGTAAGATGTCCAGAGAGAAAAATATCAAAAGCTTGTAAACTTTTATGTGAGGTTGTAAAAGGAATGAAAACAGTGCAGTTTACAATGCCATCTATGAGTGCGCTTTTATACTATATGTACATTGTACACACACAACTGCCTTTAACTATTGTTCAGTGAATGAAAAATGGTATTTTTACTATTATGTAAAAATGGAAAAATCGTGTTATATAAATTTACATCATGGAAATGTTTAACTTGAAACATTTACGCAATAATATAAACGATACTATCATATGTCTATTTCAGCTGCTTTTTAGTAAATCTTTTTTGTATATACTATGTTCTAAATGAGCCATATTTTTTCTTTTTGTGAAAAATTTCACGAGATCTTCCACTGAAATAGTATATTACACCACAAGGGCAGAACGTTTAGAGCAGTGATTCCCAAAGTGGTCTATATCGACCACCAGGGGTCGACGACAACTTACAAGGGGTCCATGTCAGCGGGAAAAAAATTGGGGGTCCATGAAATGAAAATGGGGGTCAACGATAGTGAATCTCCTAACAAAAAAAGAAACAAACTGGGCATCGTTAACCGAACAGATTTAAGATTAAACTAAATTAACTAAATTGATGCCAAATGTTGAAAATTTATTATTAAAGCATCAGGTTCATCCCTCAAACTAAAAGCATTTATTTTTTGCTTAGTTATTTTATGTAACAGAAAGTAAATTTTAATTTGATTCGTTTAATTTGAATCTAAAATAAATAGTCTAAGAGCTAGTGAACCATCTGAGTAACCCGTTTCCCACAAAGCTAGAAAATTTTTAAATGATGTTTTATTATCCGTCATTTAAGAAAATATCGTTCTGGCAGGCATCTCGCGGTTGCGTCATCATCCCTTAAATTTTTGAAAATGTCAAAAAAAATTTTTTTTAACCGACTCCCACAAGGCTACAAATTTAATATATTGTAATTTACATATGTTTAAGTGTAAAAAAAAATTGACAGACTATTTTGAGGGTTGCAAGTACGTGCCAGACTATAGCAAAGTTGTCATCTGGATAGTAATTCATAACCTGCTCCCACAAGGCTAAAATTTTGAGGGCAAGTT
Organism: Xanthostigma xanthostigma; assembly: GCA_963575645.1. Classification (NCBI taxonomy): domain Eukaryota; kingdom Metazoa; phylum Arthropoda; class Insecta; order Raphidioptera; family Raphidiidae; genus Xanthostigma; species Xanthostigma xanthostigma. Next base: position 22,137,294 of record OY754465.1, read on the forward strand.
CTTTAAATTGTTTAAAAAATATATGTAAAAAGCCAGAACATTCTAGCGGTTGCGGGTGTCTGCCAGACAAGTATTTAATAGTCATGACTCTCGATGGGAGTGCGAGCGCAACAGACTTATACGAGTTCCAATGTTAGAAAGAGAGAATACATCTATTGTACTGCAGACTGGAGAGGGATTCCAACGTTATTTTAACGGAAAAAGTGAGCGCGCATGAGGGGCTGAGGCGTATATGTAATAGACTGTATAAAAAAAACAACTATTTTTTTTTAAATGGACCACCGAAATATTATTCTAAATGACGGACAAAAGGCTCTCGAAGTTTCAGCTCTTAATATTAATATTAAGAGGTGCCTCTCATCGGGGTTTTTCTATTTCCCATTAAATAACAGAAAAAAAAATCTTTTTAACTTTAGTGTTTTATAATATGTCAACGGATAAAACTAATACAAATTGTCGGAAATTGAATGCCCTATAAAAACGGGTCTCTTATTATTTTATGACAAATCTACTCTTTCAAAAGTTATTCGCGGTTAAATTTTAATTTCATGAATTTACTATTTTTAAAATTATCGTAAAATTTTGTAGTTTTTTTTTGCAAAAATTGCTATTATTTGGACATGGAAATATCAATTTTTTCCATTGAAAATCATTCACAAAGAAAATCATATACTATTCAAAGCAATGGCACGTCAATCCGGTATCGGAGAGGCAACCGGATGGCGAGTGGTAATCTGGGCCTATGAGTGGTACAGAACCCTCTGGTAGCGGCCAAAGTGACCCCAAATGGACGGGGGCGGCGATATGGGGGTGGGGCAAAAACGAAAAATGTTTGAAAAGGCAACCGGATAAAAATGCGATTGCATTGAAGGAAATACCCTAATTATATAATATATTTTTTTTGCCATCCGAAACACGCGGGCCATTTTTGCACTAGCGAATAAAAAAAAAATAAAAAAAAAACTGAAAAGGCAACCGCTTCAAAATTAGTGAGCATACTTATTGACACCACCAAACGTTGGAAAAAAATTGCCATCCGATCCTGATGGGCAGTTTCGGAGAAACAACCCCTCAAAGTCGCCGAAAAACCCTTTTTATCGATTTTTTCAACAATAAGTAAAAAACACACACTAAAAATTGTTCAAATCGGATGGCATTCGAAATTTATACTGTCCTAAGTACAAATAATAGTGTGTATCAATGCCATCCGATTTCGATTAAATTTACCCCTATTTAGCCAACCCCCAAAACTCAATAACAATAAAAATAATGCCATACGCTGCATAAAATTGTTATTTTCATGAGTTTTGGGGGTGGCTAAATAGGGGTAAATTTAATCGAAATCGGATGGCATTGATACACACTATTATTTGTACTTAGAACAGTATAAATTTCGAATGCCATCCGATTTGAAAAATTTTTAGTGTGTTTTTTTTACTTATTGTTGAAAAAATCGAAAAAAAGGGTTTTTCGGCGACTTTGAGGGGTTGTTTCTCCGAAACTGCCCATCAGGATCGGATGGCAATTTTTTTCCAACGTTTGGTGGTTTCAATAAGTATGCTCACTAATTTTGAAGCGGTTGCCTTTTCAGTTTTTTTTTATTCGCTAGTGCAAAAACGGCCCGCGTGTTTCGGATGGCAAAAAAAATATATTAAATAATTAGGGTATTTCCTTCAATGCAACCGCATTTTTATCCGGTTGCCTTTTCAAACATTTTTCGATTTTGCCCCACCCCCATATCGCCGACCCCGTCCATTTGGGGTCACTTTGGCCGCTACCAGGGGGTTCTGCACCACTCATAGGCCCAGATTACCACTCGCCATCCGGTTGCCTCTCCGACACCGGATTGACGTGCCATTGCTTTGAATATACCAATTCACTTAAAAATTTTAATTATTTATTTAATAGCAATTTTTTCAAAAAAAGTTCTACAAAATTTTACGATAATTTTAAAAGTAGAAAATTCATAAAATTCAATTTTAACCGCGAATAACTTTTGAAAGAGTAGATTTATCATAAAATAATAAGAGACCCTTTTTTATAGAGCATTCAATTTCCGACAAAAATTTGTAGGTGTTAGTTTTATCGAAAAGCCAATCCGTTGACATATTATAAAACTCCAAAGTTAAAAAGATTTGTTTTCTATATGTAATTTAAATGGGAAATAGAAAATCGCGAGAAGCACATCTTAAAATTAATATTAAGAGCTGAAACTTCGACAGCCTTTTTTTCCGTCATTTAGAATAATATTTTAGTGGTCCATTTAAAAAAAAATACTCGATTTTTTTATACAGTCAGACATATACGCCTCAGCCCCTCATGCGCGCTCACTTTTTCCGTTAAAATAACGTTGGAATCCCTCTCCAGTCTGCAGAACAATAGATGTATTCTCTCTTTCTAACATTGGAACTCGTATAAGTCTGTTGCGCTCGCACTCCCATCGAGAGTCATGACTATTAAATACTTGTCTGGCAGACACCCGCAACCGCTAGAATGTTCTGGCTTTTTACATATATTTTTTAAACAATTTAAAGAACATGCCCTCAAAATTTTAGCCTTGTGGGAGCAGGTTATAAATTACTATCCAGATGACAACTTTGCTATAGTCTGGCACGTACTTGCAACCCTCAAAATAGTCTGTCAATTTTTTTTTACACTTAAACATATGTAAATTACAACATATTAAAATTGTAGCCTTGTGGGAGTCGGTTAAAAAAAAAATTTTTTTGACATTTTCAAAAATTTAAGGGATGATGACGCAACCGCGAGATGCCTGCCAGAACGGTATTTTCTTAAATGACGGATAATAAAATATCATTTAAAAATTTTCTAGCTTTGTGGGAAACGGGTTACTCGGATGGTTCACTAGCTCTTCTACTAAAATGTATAAAACTAAACATTTCACACTACATTTCACATTTTCACTACCGTTATAAATTTAAATTGTTCAAAGTGAGTAGCACTATACCGGTTGTCAAAAATACATTTGAAATTAATGAATTTGCAAAAAATCAATATCAGATAAGCAGGGGGTCTACCCAAAACTGAAAAACATGGCAAGTGGTCTACGAGACAAAAAAGTTTGGGAACCTCTGGTTTAGAGCATAATGACACGCCGTACAAGGCTCTCAAACATTCTGCCCTTGTGGTGTATACTGTTTTTCTTTATATCTCGGTCGCAAGTACGCTTATTACTTACATTAATTAATTACTTATTAATTACATAAAAACACAGATAAATAATAATCAAGCAGTTTTGACTTTATACCTACGTAAAAACACGAATGACAGCTGTTCGCGACTATTGGCAGGAGGCAGTAGCGACAGTCTCATGGAGTGGTTTACATGATAACTATTTTTCTTTATAGCCGGTCGAAAGTACGTACTTCCGGCATCAGTGCGTGTAATTCCACCAATGTATAAATTTTAGCCTTTCTGCCTTAAAATTGATGCCGAAAGTACGTACTTTCGATCAAGATATGAAGAAAATGTAATTATAAAATAGTACAAATATAGATTGCATGACTTCAAAAAGCAAAACAAATATATTTCTTCCTTGTAGGCAAATTAAGTTAAACATATTCCACGTCTGTAACAGAAAATAGTGTACGTGTAAAGATACAAGTGCATATCTTTTTAAGTGGATAAAATCGAATATCTTGCAGTACATTTAACTGAAAGAGTTTTACGGTTTATTGATAAATAGTGTTTGTATACCGAAACGAAGTTTTTGGTGCACATAGTTCTTACATAAAGACTATGAAGTACTTAACCATTGAGCAAGAAATTAAAGGTAGTGTCGCTAACACAAAAAAAAAAATATAATTTTATAACAAATGATAATTGAACAAGAAAACTTCACAACAATTGATTGTTTGATTAAAATTAGGTAGATAATTGATTTTATAGAGACTCTACAAGTGCGACCCTTGCGGTCCTCACAACCAAATTTCCAATGTGATTAATATTGAATATTAAATAATATTTAATATTCAATATTAATCACACTGGAAATTTGGTTTTGAAAAATATTTTTGCAGTCCAATTTTTCAATTAGATATTTTTTAATTACATATGTAATTAAAAAATTGGACTGCAAAAATATTTTTCAAAACCAAATTTCCAAACTTAAATTAATAAATGTGTTGAGTTAAATAATATTCATGTTACAAAATTACGTTAATAAACATGTTGACTTAAATAATATTTATGTTACAAACTGACGTTAATAAATATGTTGAATAAAATATTAAAAATTGTTACAATTATTATTATTTTATTCAACATATATTTATTAACGTCAGTTTGTAACATAAATAGTATTTAATTCAACATGTTTATTAACGTAATTTTGTAACATGAATATTATTTAACTCAACACATTTATTAATTTAAGTTTTTTAACATGAACACTACTTACTAGTTCATACGCTCCGCTGCCATCTTGCCTCTGTTTCTTTACATGACCACCAGGGTACACCAGTGGTGGCGTGGTGTTACGCATTTACATTTTAAGCAGTATATTTTTGTTGAAATAAAAAAAAACGGCTGGACGGATTCTGATAAAATTTCTTTCGGATCATACTTGTTCTGTTAAGTTGGTTTAAATTGTATCCATTACCCAATTGCGTATACCACTATGACACAATTAGGCTTTTGAAAAAAAAATTAATTATCGATTTTTTTATTGTATTTTAAAACTTTATTATAAATAATATTGATAATCGATGCGAAAAACTTTCAAAAAACTTTTTTTAAATTAATTATAAGCAATTTAAAATTGATAAAATATTTTAAAAAATCACGTGACTGCAAACCCATTAAAATTGTTTTTGACAGTTGTGACGTCATAATGTTAAAATGTGTATGTCGCAGGGATATTGTCAAACCCGTGATATATAATTTCACTTAGTGAAATTATTATAATATCACGATTCTTTGTCAATCGTGATATTGTAATTTCACTACCTAGTGAAATTACAATATCAAGGATTTGACAATATCCCGGCGACATATACGCAGTATACTATCAATGGCTTCTACATGTATTATTATAATAATATAAATTACCATTATGACGTCACATTATGTTCGGGAAATGTCGGCGCGTTCTCGGAACTGGGTACAAAAATTTATTTTTAATTTGATATAACTTTTGAATTATAACGAAAATAAAAAAAAGAAAAATAGTTTTGTTATAAAACTTATATACGATCTTTCCATTTATGACAAAAAAAAATTTCATTCAAAAGCCCAATTGTCTAATAGAAACTGCATAAAAATGAGAGACGAAGTATTCAGTTGATACTATTGTTATTGTAGGTATCTGTTTGAATAAATAAATAACTTTTTGCAACTAATTTATTCTGTGAAACAACACAATACTGACGCTAATGAACTTTGATTGGTACTCTTACAAAGTCGTTATCATTTTTTATTCGGAAGATATCGTGTAAAATTTTTAAAATTTTAAAAATATACATTTTTTACAGTATTTTATTAAAAAAAACGGCTGGTTTTTATAAAATTTCTTCTGAATCATACTAACGTTATACCCCTTCGAATGACATCAAAAGAAAATCGATATAATTTTGCATTCGCGAGATATAGTGTAAAATCAACTACTTAAAAACGACTGGACCGAATTCGAAAAAAATTCTTTCAGATCATATCTACGTTAATACGCGTCGATACGCACCCTAGCATAGACGATATTGTTTATATTCTCGAGATTTCGTTTTAGAAAGAAAAGACCACGTACGTACGTACGTACAGAGAGAGAGAGAGAGAAAGAAAAAAGAACCATCTAAAAAATAGTTTAAAAACAGTAAAATGACCTGGAAACATTTTTTTCATTATTATTGATTTTCGGACCCATTACACTTGCCAATATATCGGGAAGTTAATCATTTTAATTATACAAGCTGTTTATTACCTACACTTTTTAGTTAGTCAGGGTTAAATCTTGTTTCTAATTGTGACTCACCTCCACATATTAGATCGACTAAAAATGCCGCACACGTGCATAGTTCCCATAACAGTATTTTTTAAAAAGATCTAATTTGCATAATGAGTTCTTTCGTCTTTTAAATTTCCGTAGCTATCGCATCTTTTCCGCCATGTTCTGTTTCTATGTGCAAATGACACAAAAAGCTTGATCTACAAAAAAAAATAGTTCAACGAAATTAAACTAAAACTTGCTTATTCATATTTAATTTTTTATTTTATCTAAAAAAGGAACTAGAAATAAAAGTTATAACGTTTGAAGAACTTCTTTAATCAAAAAAAGCTTCCACACTTCTCAAAAGTAATGTATCACTTGTAAAATGCAAACGAGTTCATAGACAAACGATTATGTAACAGAGTATACTTCAGCTCTGAACAGCAACTTTGAACTATAGTAGATTCTCGATTATATGAGTTTCAGTTATCCACTAATTTGATTTTTTCCGTCTTTGATAGTGCTCGTTCGCCTGTACTTTAGTTTCGAAAATATTTTAAAAATAGAAAAAAAAAAACAGATATTGTTTTGTCTGCAGATCTGTTAAAAACAAATTAGTTAGGTATCTGACAAGCAGGCTTGGTTTAATCGTTACATGATGTTGTGAGATGACGAGGAACGTAAACAGAGAACATCCATCGATGTTCACGACACATGAGTGTGAGAGAAAGGCAAATTTGGCACGTATGTCGGAGATTATGCTAACAGTTTGACAAGTCGACTTTGACAATTGAAGTGTATATATTAAATTAGTTAGTTTTGTTAGCGCGAATATTCAAAATATTAATACACAATTAAAATATTATTGTACGTTCCAAATAATTTAAGAAAGTGTAAACTTATGTTAATTTAATGCCAAAATAGAGTTTTTAAATATTACGTAGACTATACCAAATCTAAAATTTGTCTGATCAGTAAAATATAGTGAAAATCGTAAATGTGTCAAATGCGGTTATATTTATTAAAAATTATTTCTGACAGCTCTTGTTGGGGTAACCATGACAACGATAAACAGATCTCATATATTATCTTTGAATTTATAACCAATTAAGGTAGTTTGGTAGCCAAATGACTTAAACTTGACCCTACATTTTTTTATATATATTCAAAAGATTATAATTATTGAAGAGACCTACAGAAAAAGAATCAGATTTTTTTATCACACCGTTTAAGAGATATAATTAATTAAAGTTATGCAAAAATACACGAGCCCTTATGAGTGTCCTTGTTCAATAACTCCGGAAATTGAGGGTTTGTAAAAAATTGACAAACTTGACTCCACCAAAAAAACTTTTTAATGGATAGAATTATGTCTGAAATACACACTGCAAAAATTTCAGAATAATTTGCCACGTACTTTTGATTTTATTAATTTTTTAATACTGACATGTGGCCTCTATCTCTGTTGTTTATCTCTATTGTTGTAGTGACAGTGAACTATAGTGACAGCTAAGTACTAGTCAATTAATATTTTATTAATTACATTACTATAATTATTTAAATATAATTCGCATTAAATTAAATCAAATAAATATTTATATGAATTTCTATTAATTATTATAGCATGATTTGGGTAATTATTTGAGGAACAAAAAAAGTCATCTATTTGACATGGGATTGCGGCTCCCAAACTACCTTAAATATATAGACAACTTGATGGATCAAACTAAATCAGAAAAAAAATAGCTGTAAATGGAAACTAACGCCAGAGGAATAAAATTATTGTCGTAGGTCTGTGTCAAAATATCAATTTTTTATAACAATATAAAGTTACATCCAAAAGTTTGGCACGGGTACATATTTAATACTAGTCGTTACCCCGCGTCAATGCACGTGTTAATAGAAATTTGATTTTCTTTATTGTATGTCATATGTTAATATTAAGTTGACTCTAATAAAGTAAATAGAGCAATTATGATCCTTGAAGACTATTGGAGAAAGTTATGGAAGAATCCGTGGCAAAATGATTAATAAAAAGCAATACTGAATTAATTGTGGAAGTCGTCAATAAGCCAAGAAAACTATATTTTGATTGATCCTTTTGCCACAAAGTTCCAAACTTTCTCAAATGTTAATATTTTTAAAGTCGGAATGGTGCCGTTGCCCAATTGGGTGATTTTTGTTTTTATTCCTTTTGTTGTAAGTCGGGCGTCACAAAAAACTAAAATATTACATATTTTATTGGTAACAAATCCTACCCTGATACTGACAATGCCAAGTTGAGTAAGAAAAGTAAAATAATAATATAATGTAATAACGAGTATTCAATAAACAAAATAAAAAAAAGTATTAACTAGTTTTTTAGAATAAGTAGAATTATGGTATCTTCAGAACAAATAATAGTTTTTAATAAGAATCATTACCTATATTTAGTCGTAACTATCCCTCTTTTTCTCTTTGTACTTGTACATTTTATTTTTAGTACTATTCATATTTGTCAAAAGACGTGACTTTTACGAGAAAATTATCTTTCTTTTATGTACTTTTTCACAAAAATGCCCATCCAAATGGGAGTTAACTTTAAAGTTCAATAATTCTTTTACTGCAGGAGTACTGAAACTGCGCTTATATCTTTGCTTAAATTATGTGACGGTAGTAAGATATGGCATTTTTTTATTTTATATAATATATTTTAGTTTTATAGTGTTTAAATTTTGGTTATCACGAACGCTTATCAAACTTGGACATATGACAGGCCTTGATAAACCAGAATCACTACACAGTATAAAACAAAGTCGCTGTTTGCCTCTGTCTGTTTCTTCGCTTACTTCTTCTAAACTACGCAACGGATTTTGAAACGGTTTTCACTAATAATAAAAAAAGCGATAAACGAGGAAGGTTTGTGTATAAAATTTGTAAATATTTGCTGTTTGCCTCGTCTGTTTCTTCACTTACTTCTTCTACACTACGTAACGGATTTTGAAACGGTTTTCACTAATAGAAAAAACTTTTTAACAAAAAAATTAAACCGCCGAAAAACTGAAAAGCAAAAAATAATACATCTTTTTATTTAACTAAGTTCTATCTAAGTAGTTGAACGTATGTGACAGTCTAGTATATCTAAGTAATTTTGACTCGGCCTCAACAATCCTTCGCCGGAAATCTTTGAGCGTTCACGGAGTTAATGTCAGCGACAGAGCAACCCGAACGGGCACACTGAGGGCACACGTCTTTGTGAGTGGTCGTGTGGAGAGCGCATGTTTGGAATGTTAATGTTTATCGCTGCGGAGATTTCACGTATCATTGTTAATTTGATTTGGTTATTTCTTTTAGTGATCTTTGTTCATTGATGGTTTGACGCCGACTCAAAATTACTTAGATATACTAGACTGTCACGTACGTTCAACTACTTAGATAGAACTTAGTTAAATAAAAAGATTTATTATTTTTTGTTTTTCAGTTTTTCGGCGGTTTAATTTTTTTGTTAAAAAGTTTTTATTTTATAATGTTTTGTGGCTATATAATTTATAATTGTAATACACAACTCAGCATGAAAATCTGTGAGTGAACTATAAATCACCCCTATTTTCCCACCCTTAGGGTAAGAGTTTTTTTTCCAAATTTATATGAGACGAACCTCGAGGTATACCCTATCCAATAGAAAAATAATTATCAAAATTGGACCACTCTGTAAAAAGTTATGTGTGGTCATACATTACAATCAGTGAGTGAACAATCAATCATCCCCTGTTTTTCTACCCTTAGGGTTGGAATTTTTTTACCAAATTTATATGGGACCAACTTCGGGGTATACCCTTTCAAACAAAAAAATAATTATCAAAATCGGACTACTCTGTAAAAAGTTATGCGTGGTCATACATAAATAAAAAAAAAAAACAAAAAAAAAATATACCCGTCGAATTGAGAACCTTCTTCGTTTTTGTTTTTCGTCGGTTAAAAAGCAAAAACGAGGAAGGTTTATGTATATAATTTGTAAATTGAAGGAGATTTATTTGGTTGAGGAACAATTGAAAAATAAGCTTTACCAGAGTATCGCTCTTGGCCAATGTTTTGAAAAATATATTTTCATCTTCAGGGCCTCAATGTGATGAAAATATATTTTTCGAATCATTGATCACAAGCGACACTCTGGTAAAGCTTATTTTTTAATTGCTCCTCAACCAAATAAATCTCCTTCCATACATATTTTTGGAACAAAACTTGTACTAATAATTTGTAAATATTTGCTGTTTGCCTCTGTCTGTTTCTTCGCAACTTCATTTTAACTACGCAACGGATTTTGAAACGGTTTTCACTAATAGAACAGACGATAAACGAGGAAGGTTTGTGTATATAATTTGTAAATATTTTTGTGCAAAATATCTGAACTATGTTTTGTCAAAAGAAAAAACTATTTTCGTACGCTTACGTGGCTAACGCTAGCCATATCTTTAGAGATACATCACAACAATGTATGAAAAAACCAGGGAGAGAGAGAGTGGCTATGTATTAATAAATCTTACAGTTTTGCACCCGGGTGAAACAGAGACGGGGGCCGCTAGTGTTGATTAAAAGAGTTGGATATTCAGAACACGACTGTATGCCGGTGTCATGTATTGATTGGTATCGTCAGATTTTGCAGTAATTCGATGACCTTACCTATGTAGTTACACTTCCACACTATTTCATCGTCGCCGGTACACAAAGTAGATCTCTGTCAGTGAAGTAGACAGGGTCTCTTTACTCAGAGTTTAGACACTGTATATCCGTGCCGACGTCGGTATTTCTCGTTTATACGTACATTCAGCAGGCAAGAGCTCTAACCTAACCTAACCTAACCAATCTAACCTAACACATACATGGCCGTGAATGTATGGGTAACACCGTTCACATGTTACGGAAAACCATCTCATTCCCATTTATCTCTGCAGACATTCACAGTGCATCCTGATAATGTAGAAACCCTCTCCTTCTCTCTCTCTTTCTCTCAGTGTACCAACAATGTACAGCTGATATCTCTCCTCTCTTTTTCTCGTCCTCCTTTCTCTTACTTAGTTCTGTATTTAAGTTCAGAGGTGGCTCACATTATTCACTGGAAATAAGATAGTTATTGAACATTTGGGTAGTTCACAGAAAAAATGTAGTTTTAACTTTTTTCCCAATGGAAAAATATTTTCAAAGTGTAACTTCTTATGAGAATTCGGGTTGTCATTTTTACACATTCAAGCTTTTGCTATTTTTATTTTTTTGTACCTATGGGCTATGTGCACGGAGGCGGAGTTACAAATTTTTCGATGCGAGCGTTTGTGGTGAGCACTAGGGGAAACTTCTAACTCCAATTTTCCGTATGTCAGTGAGCAATGTTTATTAAATGTGTAAGTAAGTTTTCCATAAAAAGTTAGTTCAATAATTCTCTATTAGCGGCGCTAGTAGGCTTCGTGCACACAGCCTAGTGATATATATTTTATTGAAAAAAAATCTACACCTACGATATTTCGTCGACTGACAGCCACCATAGTATATTTTTTGACATTCATAAATCCTACGTCACTCTGACACTTCATTTATTAAAATCCATCCAGCCGGTTGGATTCTAGGAAAGAATGAAGAATCCTACATATATTATACAAATACATACAATTCATACATAGTACGCACGAAAAACATAACCCTGCTTTGTTTTATTTTAACAAAAAAAAACAGTGATCAGCAGCTAAGGCTATTTTCATTGTGATTACATGTGAAGTGATAACCCTGCCTTTGCTGTCGTGTAATCGAGTAAAAAGCTACACCAACCGAATAAATAGAACAACAATGGCCGTCCTGTTTATATAATTGGTGTCTTTGAATTTGATTCTATTCAATAAATAGAGTAATACTGAACTTTTTAAACTTGCATTTAATACTGAACTTTCGATACGTTTTGAATCATCCTCAGAGTTATATTTTCTTTGTTATAAAAATGTTATAAATTAAAATGTAATTATGTTAAAATCAATGTAAGAAACTCACCAAATGCTCTCCATTGTTATCAGTATTTTGTTGTCGATGGATTGTGAACATGGTGTCACTCAATTAGTTAATTGTTATTGTTATTTTTTACATTTTTAACAGTAGGTACTGGTTAATGTTAGTTTTTTAAATATGTTAGTTTTTTTTATTTTATTGCTTTACTTTCGATCGTTATGCCATGGATTTCTTCCCAAATACCAATCGGTATCATCAAAGAGTTAAGTTTTGATATACAGCATAACTTCCTTTTTGTGAAAAATAACTAATAGTTTAGAGTGATGATGATCCTGTTTAAATATTAGAAGATTAAAGGATGAAACCTGGTGACATAGGATCAATGAACTTTGCAAATACTGAAGGTTTTTTTATAGCATTTTTTGTCAGACAACAAAATGCTATAAAAAAACCTTCAGTATTTGAAAAGTTCATTGATCCTATGCCACCAGGTTTCATCCTTTAATCTTCTAATAACTTCCTTTTATCAAAATTTAACATTGTATGAATCAGAACATTTTTATTTGTTTTTTATAATGTAGGCACACACCTAAAGTTTTGCTTTACTTAGTTTTTAAAGATCAAATCAGATAGGTGACATCCCCCATTCTCCATACACTGAGTAAACCGATTTCTGGCGTTTGTCATGACTCTTGCCAGCATATCAGGTGTTATTCTGGCAATTTTTTCCTGGATGTTGGTCTTAAAATATTGTAGGGATAAACGCGAGATTTCAAAAAAACGCCATAGAAAAACATCAAAGGGGACAAATCGGGAGAGCGGGCCGGCTACTCCAAATCGCCCCTAATTGAAATCACGTTCAGAAAGTTCCTGCACAATCGCCATCTTGCATGAATGGAAATGGAGATCATCATGAAGAATTCTCCTCAACGAACGATTGGAAAGTCCAAGGGCAGACGCATGTTTGCGCGCAGAACGCCGTGATAATCGCAACATTTAAAATCTCACTGCCTCAATGTTCTCAGGTAATCTAATGAGACGAGGGACTCCAGTTCTTCGTCTTGTCGCACTTGCAGTCTTTCTGAACGATGTGACTCAAACAATTGATTTCCGGTCCGGGACGGGGGCCAACGGGGCTAAATTAAAGCGATTCCAAAAGGCGCGCTGGGTTGCGATCACAGAACATCCGTTCGAAAAGTAGGCCTCAACGGCAAACGCACGCTCCTCACTCTTCCAACGCATGATGGCGACTGAACTGTGTCGAGACAAAACTTTATAGTTCTGCCTCTCGAACGACACCACTAGTGCTCTGCTACGACAACAACCGACTGAATGGCGCGCATTTTAAAAAAAGGAAGTTATGCTGCCGCACCCTGTATTATCACATAAAATAAAACCATGCAATATTACATTTCGTGTCTAAGTAACTAAGTAATTAGACTCGTTAAACGAGTATCAATTTCCTAAATACTCGATTTAGCTTGGTTAAAAAAAAACAAGTATCACTACCATAACACTTAACAAGAGCTCACTCGTCTGACAATTACTGTCTATAATATGTTACACCTTCTCGTGAAAGTCGCTCTTCACGAGACTGGTTTTGCCGCTAGATTCGTTGCTTGATTTCGCAGCTAGATTCCAAGCATGCCGAGGTGCTGAATTTCGGGAGAGTTTTTATGTGTTGGCTTCACACGATGTGTGTTTTAAAGCTGGATTTGTAGATAGTTTTGGCGCACATTTACAATTCGAATGTTAACAAAAGTGGACGCTCATTGTCTCTGAACAGAACACACACTATGGCACCATGTTTGTTTATGACGTTTGCCCACGTCGCTCACGTAACAAGATACGGTTTTTTGATAGATTTCTGCCAAAAGTCAACACAGAAACCAGCACGCAAAGCCCCGGTTCTAATTTTGAACACCAGCTTGTAACCACGCGGTGACGTCATTTCTATCCTTGCAGCCAGCATGGTAACCAGCACAAGTCCCAACAGTGATTCCAGCGGCAAAACCAACCTCATGTGCAGCGGTCTTCGTATCACATTTTTATATTTGAATTCGTAATGGCGCAGTAAAAGAAATATTGCTCCTATATAAAAAAAATCCAGCAAACTGGGCGACAGGACCATTCCAACTTCATAAATATTCACATTTGATATAGTATAATAAAAAAAATAAAATTTCTCATATCGCGTGAGGTGACGCGGGTAATGGCTAGTATTCAATATGATAGCTGCTATTCGTTGCCATGGTTACCTACATAATATGTTCAACGGCATGTAAAAATTAATCAAAGCATGCTTAACAATTTAGATGAGTGCTGACAGATCTAAAAAACAAAAGAACAGCTGATTTTTTTTTTATTTTCAAAATATTTCCGAACTATAAAGTTTAAAAAAAATTATTAAAATTTTCATGAAAAAATAAAATATAGAACAATAAACCGTTATGTAAACTATACAATTATTATATAAAAAAACACCGTTATAGCATATATTATATCTTCTGCGCATGCCTTGATTTTCCCCAAAAACAATAGGGCTCTTCATATTTGTATACCAAACAGCTCTCAAAATTTGGTTTCAATCTTCTCTTCCTTGTGACTCGTATCGTGTTCACAGGCTAACGGACCAACGGACTAACAGACTTTGGCTAACAGGCAAACAGACGCACAGATTTTTTCCAAAAATATGTTTTTTGGATTCAGGGGATCTCAAAACGAAAAGATATTGTAAAATTTTGAAAAATGATTTTTGACCTAAACTAGTACCAGTCCCCACTTGTGGGTTGGAATGGTAAAATGCATTTTCATTATTAAGCGGGCATCATATTTAGAGCATATTTCAACAACAACTTGTGTTATTACCTAATCAAAACACATCACCCATGCTGTCTTTTATTTTACCAACTTCTAGTTAAAACGTGTTTTAAAGTATTAAGGTTTAATAAATATTTCGATGCACGTATTAAGTGCGTGAGATATCAAAAAATTCCCAACTCGACAAGCCGATTTGAAAGTTTAAAAAGTCAGTCCCTGAAGTATCGCGGTAGACTTGAAGAATTTCCCCATGGCTGTCTAACTCAGTGCATTCATACTCTTCGTAGCCACACAAGTTTGGTAACCGCTTTTGTTTACAGTTCAACTATAGCAGTCGCATTTTTCTTTAATTGTACACGTTTAAACACAAAAATAGTTATTTTAACAGTTCTACATGTACAGTATAAAAATTAATTGTAAAAAAATATTTTCAAGAACAAGCTTTTATTTTAATTCTCTTAAAAAAATAAGTTCAAAAACTAAAACCCGACAACTAAAAAATATGAAAAGGCTTCATTTATTTTTGAATTTTGGTCCCAGGGATGAGCAAATTGAAAACAAATAAAAAATAAATTCAAAAAAATAATTAAATAAAAATTAAATTCAAAAACTAAAAAACAAGAAAATATTCACATCTGAGGATAACCATGGTCGTATGCCACCTCATATAATATATGGTCACACGGCGCCCTCTAGATGTATAGCGTTATTCACTTTACCCTGAAGCTTTGATCGCTTTCTATTGTTAAAATGTATTGTTTTGTTGAGGTGGGTGGCATACGACCACGGCTATCCTCAGATGAGAATATTTTCTTGTTTCATACTTTTCAGTAGTTTTAGTTTTCGATCTTATTTTTTTATTTAAATTATTTCTTTTGAACTTATTTTTTATTTGTTTGCACTTTGCTTATCCCTATGGAACCAAAAGTCAAAAATAAATGTAGCCTTTTCATATTTTTCAGTTGTCGGGTTTTAGTTTTGAACTTATTTTTTATTTGAATTATTCTTTTTTAACTATAATAAATGGACTATCCAACAAAACAAATTTCAATTCGAACCAGTAGTTCCTGAGATTAGCGCGTTCAACCAATCAAACAGACTCTTCAGCTTTATATATTAGTATAGACGTCTTCATGAAATGAAATACTATGCAAACTATTCAACTGACTGACCTCCAATTTTCACTCATATATTCCATAGTCTTAATTAATTTATATTTATACCACTTTATAATATTATTAAAGATTTCATTCAAAGAGGATAAGAGATTCGATTTTTAAAGAAGGCGCATTTATGCAGCTGTGTTTTCGAATCCTGTGACCGACACATTTTGCAGGTGTAGAGATTTTAGGTCAAGTCAAGTTACAAGCCGACCGTGATCGTGAATCTTTTAACATTTCGCGTCTGCCGTTTACAGATTTGACGCACTATTTCTGGACTGAATTATAATAACGGTGTTTGACCAATAAGAGATTAAACAGCTTATCATATTCAAAATGGAGGAAAGGATAGTAAGTTAAGTTCAATTAAACAACCACAGGGAAGCCTTATAATACACTCGGAACCAAATCGAATACCGAACATTTGGCAAGGACATATATCCCTTCCCTGCGTGTATAATGACTAGGTTGTGGTTATAAAATTTTTAATCAACCGGATAATTCAGAACAAAGAAAAATTCCAAATTACTTTATGCCCTCTACATATCTACCCGATCGCAATACCGTTGACGATTGCTGGGTTGCAGAAAGTGTAAAAAAAAATTGATTTGACAAGGATCTTAGATGATCACAATCTAAGGTCATTGTCAAATCAAATTTTACCATATAATAATAACATATAATAAATATTTAATTGAAAACACTTTAGGAAAATTAGTTTTATATAGATACCTATAGTAACAGTTTTCAAATGAGCTACCTATTAATTAGATTTATTTAATATTAATTAGTCGTAAATAAAATTAAAATAAATTTAAATGTAAGCCTTAGAAGAAGGCAATGTAGAAAATAAAAAAAAAATAAAAATATATTCGCCCAACGTGGGACTCGGTCCCATAACCCTGAGATTAAGAGTCGCATGATCTACCGATTGACGGACAAATTTTGAGATCCATTTTGCATCATTTTTCATTGATGCTCCGCTCCTATTGGCCGTAATATTATATAGCCTATAGCCTTCCTCGATAAATAGGCTATCCAAAATTTTTTGTTTCCATTCGAACCAGTAGTTCCTGAGATTAGCGCGTTCAACCAAACAAACAAAGAAACTCTTTAGCTTTATATTATATTAGCATAGATTTCTGATTGGTTAGATTCAAAAAATGACAGTGAAAGACGAAAATTCGTTACGTATTTTGAGGAAATTTGTGAATAATTCGCGAAGTTTTTTTTAAACGTCAAAATTTGGGCACATCGAGTGATCGTACTCCTGAACTTTTATTTACCTTCACTGAAAAATACAGAAAACCTACAGATTGTCTAGTGATACTACAGATAATGAAAAACTCACATTTGCGTTAACGTGTGCTCTGTTAGGACTAATGTTTCAGTAAGCAAGAATAAGCAATAATGATTTACATATTCACATTAATTACAAGCAGTAAATTGTTATGTAGACTATGTAGACTGTAAAGATCAGTCGCCCTGGAATAAGCGGGAGGGAGAAAGAGGAAAAGGAGAACGTCGAGGAATGTCGAGAGAGTAAACCGAAACCATATATTTATCTGGCGTAAGATAATTCTGCAATTAAAGTGAGTGGTTGGTTAATGTCAGCATGATTGTTAACTGCCTAACGTCGTAGATGGAACACAACTATGAATATATTCATAACTAAAGAGTAGATATTAACCGACTCTAAACACAATTGCAACGAATACCGTATGCTTCATTGCAGGGTTTGGTATGAGTTACAATTACTATAAGAGTTACCTGAAATATAATTATTTTCTGTAACACTGCTAAGGGTTGTCAGGCGTCCGGCTTTAGGCGGACATGTTTGGCTTTTTACAGTCGTATCCAACCAAAATACAGTGTAACCTCTTTATAACGATTCTCAAGCTACTGAGCATTTTTTTTTGTTATAAAGAATTTTATTTATGTGGAGGGAAGAAAGAAAAATAACCAAATTTCACTTCATTAATTTATTCCAATCACAAATAGTCTGTTAACTATTCCTGACGTTTATTGCTATGCCAACGTTCGATTTAAGTATCTTATGCATGTCTTAGAATGTGGTGGAATTACCTTCATTAAACAATAGGAATTTTTCGATAAGTTTGGTGTCATTAAGTGCTTGGTGATGGTTCAGAATCGACCCCTTTACATCTGTAAATACTTGCTGACGCCTAAATATGAACATGTTCTTCGTAATAGAAAATGGCTGTTGCGCTATAAAGAGGGTATTAATGTATGGGTTTTAAGGAAAACCAACCAAATTGTAAAAATTTCTACGTTATACTAAGGACGTTATAAAGAGGTTACACTGTATTTACAAGTCCGATTTTTATTAAGCCGTTTGTCAATTACATTTTAAGGAAAATTACGTTTTTGATAAAGTAGTTTAAATTCGAATGTTATTTTTTTTTTACTTTTCCTAATTGAAATGCCAAAGCCAAATAGTAGAGCTTAGCTATTATTTCAATAATGATTATCTTTCTTCGTTTTTCGTACCAAAAGAATAGTAAATTTTGTATTTTTACTTGTTTAATGAAGAACGTTTAGTTTATTGTGCCAGAGAATGGCTATTTGTGTTTGGTGTCTTGTACTTATCTATTTCATATAATTTCTTAACTTTATGGTCAATGAAGAAGACAGTTTGTTGATTTCATATCTTCCAAATGATAAGATTGTTTTATGGGATGAAATTTAGTTACATGGCGACATTTAGTTACTAGAATTTCGTTAGTTGACAAGGCGAAAATTAGTTATTAGAATTTCACTTAAGTTTCGCACTATATTGTGTAGTATTAAAATACAGTCTATTTTTTCAATGCCACGATCTAATAATAAAATAATAGCAAGAAAAAAATGTACTTTACAAAGTTCATAGATACTTACTAGCTGATAGGATCAACTATTTTTTCGCATCTTGATTAGTTAATAATAATGCGTTTAACGTCCGTTTGTCGACTTTATGTAATAACAGACGCCATTCGCACCATTACTATTTTCCATCTATCGCACATCCTGTTATTTTCTACATTTTTAAACTTCCACTTAATAGCAATGGGCGAATGAAGGAATTTTGGGACATTAGGATAAGGTAGGCAAATTTTGAGCATTGGAATTTGAAAGGTAATCGGCCATGGCATTGAATAAGGAACCATCTCGATATTTATCTGGAATTATTTAGGGAAATCACAGAAAACCTCAACAAGATAGCCGGTACAAGAATTACCGTTTCTCGGCAAAAGGCAGTAGGAAAAAGTCCCCAGCCACATGTGTCCTCACCGGGATTTGAACCCGGTACCTCCCGAATGCGAGTCTAGTGCTCTGACTACTACGCTACACCGCTCAGTATCATGATTACTTACGAATCAAAGAAAGAAAAAAACTACAGTTATGAAAAGTCAGCGCAAATTATCAAATTATGTTAGCTTTGTTGACGCAACTACACCAAAGTGAAAGATAGTGAAGCGAGCAAAATGTATAATGTACATACTAAAAATCTGTATGTTGTACAAGTATCTGTAGGAGAGTGAGTGAGAAGAAAAGGAGTGACGTAGAAGTGGGAGAGGTGCCGCGCGGAGGCTAAATCGCCGTGTGCATTGAGACCAATTTCACGAAAGAGCGAAGACTTAGAATAGAAAGCATCTAAACGTGGCCGCACAACATCGGGTACCTTCGCCGTAAACCATGGCACGGTGACTGTATTACAGAAGGCAAGCTTGTATTCAGGACGGTCAAAAGCTCTCTCACTTTGATATAAACAAAGATTCGTTGATGTTTTATTAATCGTTACAGGATATTAACATTGCCAATTGATAAGTTAAAGATAAAACGTTTTATTCAACTGTATATATACAGTGTGGTTTTTTAAACACCGAACACCTGATTTATCCCCTTAGGTTGCATTCAAAAGAATTTTACCCCCTGTAATAATCTTCATAGTTTCAGGGGGGAAATCGATTGACGGACTTTTTTATGACCTAGTGCATTCCGATGCAGTGCAATGCACTTGCACTCATTTTTTTAAATGGGGACACCGTTTTTTTTTGCAGTTTCTGATTTTTTATGAAAAAAAATTGGTTGTCTGTAAAGTCGGTTTACGGACGATAGTTTTACGTGATAACGTATTCCGTAATACATAACGTAAATTTATATAATAATTATAATAATTCGAATCTATGATATTGCATCTTTCGCTTCAAATTTAGGTTAATTTTATTTATTTAAATTACTCACCATATAATATAATTGTTTTTTTTAACTTTCTTTCTTTCGTATTTATTTTAAGTCTCAAAGATTAGCTGTCATAATATTTATAAAACAATTGTTTCACTGTTTATATATGATTCCAAAACCTACTTACAATATTTAAGTATTTTCATACGTCAAAAAATTGATTTTTATAATGATAAAATTTGTAAGAAAACGATTTTTTCGAGAGATGAGACCTAGCTAAAACGATTTTTTGCCCCCCAAAATCCCTTTTCAGTAAATTTCATCCAAATCGTTAGGGCCGTTTTCGAGAAAAGCACGCACAGGGTCAGGCGGAACGTTACGCGTTACGAACGTTAGGAACGTTACGAACGTTAGGAACGTTACACTTTTTCGTGCATGCAGCCGGTGTTTTATCAATTTATAAGATTGGTGATTCATCAATTTATAGGACGTTATCACGTCAAAAATTAACACTTTTTGTCCCGGATATTTAAATAAAAAACGCGAGTCTGACCGGATAACCGCTCAAAATTATGCCACGCACGAAATCGCGTTTCGACGCGTGGAATCCAAGTTTCCGGGTATTTGACAATCAAAACAAGATAAAAATATCAAGGAAGAAGGAGAAATAATCATCAATAATAAACAAATCATATCCTTGTTCTGTTATAACCTTATTTCTCCTTCCATATTATTTTGATTGTTTTCCCACAACACAGGCAAGGTAAATACCCGGAAACTTGGATTCGACGCGTCGAAACGCGATATCGTGCGTGGCATAATTTTGAGCGGTTATCCGGTCAGACTCGCGTTTTTTATTTAAATATCCGGGACAAAAAGTGTTTATTTTTTCATAGAAAATCAGAAACTGCAAAATAAAAATTGGTTGTCTGTAAAGTCGGTTTACGGACGATAGTTTTACGTGATAACGTATTCCGTAATACATAACCTAAATTTATATAATAATTATAATAATTCGAATCTATGATATTGCATCTTTCGCTTCAAATTTAGGTAAATTTTATTTATTAAATTACTCACCACCTATAAAAATAATTTTTTTTATTAACTTTCTTTCTTTCGTATTTATTTAAGTCTCAAAGATTAGCTGTCATAATATTTTGAAAACAATTGTTTCATTGTATAAAATTCCAAAACCTACTTACAATATTTAAGTATTTTCATACGTCAAAAAATTGATTTTTATAATGATTAAATTTGTAAGAAAACGATTTTTTCGAGAGATGAGACCTAACTAAAACGATTTTTTGCCCCCCAAAATCCCTTTTCAGTAAATTTCATCCAAATCGTTAGGACCGTTTTCGAGAAAACCACGCACAGGGTCAGGCGGAACGTTACGACCGTTACGAACGTTAGGAACGTTACGTTAGGAACGTTACACTTTTTCGTGCATGCAGCCGGTGTTTTATCAATTTATAAGATTGGTGATTCATCAATTTATAAGACGTTATCACGTCAAAAAACGGGTTCCCCATTTAAAAAAATGAGTGCAAGTGCATTGCACTGCACCGGAATGAACTAGGTCATAAAAAAATCCGGCAATCGATTTCCCCCCTGAAACTATGAAGATTATTACGGGGGTAAAATTCCTTTGAATGCAACCTAAGGGAATAAATCAGGTGTTCGGTTTTTTAAAAAACATACTGTATATACAGAAATGGAATAGTTTATATAACTGCTGCCACCGGTTACCACTCAGGACATTTTTTTAAGGTTGCACTCATTTTTGTTATATGGAAAAAAATCGCAAAAAAATATTTTTCTCAACCAATTGAAATATTATTGTTAATCATTGACAAATTATTATGTGTATCTGGCAGTGGCAATTTAAGCACTTGGAATCTTCTGTAATAAAGCCTAAAGGTAGGGCGCCACAGTTCAAAGTGTTACATTTTTAACAACTAGCCGATTGTCTTAGCTGTCTTTGAAATACTGACTCAAGCTTTTATTAGTAGTGACCCATCACTGCTATTCATCATTATAAAGTATTTGAGTGACCGGTATTCCTCGTATTCCTCTTGGGAGAAGAAACTATGAGTAATTTGGAAATCTGTCATTTGGAGGTCAGAAAAGCGTCATTTTCGAGAAAATCTACATCGGTTTTCTTTTTACAAAAATCCGAATTTTGGGAGTTAAAAATAAAAAAGAAAAAATATTTTCCCTTTTCAGCCTGAATTTTTCCATGATCTGATAGCTTACTTAATTGGCCAACCATCTTAAAGCTAAAAACCACAAAATTTACTGTTAGATTTTATGTTGTGTGTTAAGACTTACAATAAATAAAAAAATAAACTAAAAATTCGTCACTGAAGCGTCATTATCATAAAAAATGACGCATTTTTGACTCCCAAAGTGATAGAGGTTAATCATTCCAAATTAGTCATAGTTTCCTCTCCCGAGAGGAATACGAGCAATTACCAGTCACCCTATATAATATATAGATGTGCCATAATTGAAAGTCGAAGTTTTTCTGAATGAAATTCTCTTATTATTTTTATCAATGTTGAGCCTGAATTACGGCGGAAGTAACGTTATTTGTGGTGGGAGTACGGGTATATTTCAAGAATTCAACATTTCTGTTCAAATTTACTGTATTTTTCCATTCATAAGCGTGCGTTGGTGTATATACATAAATCAGTTTTAAAAGCATGGTCTAGAATAATGTTAAATTACTATGAATACTTCTCACAGCGTCTGTTCAACAATAGAATGTATATATATATATATATGTATGTGTGTATAGGGGACAGTTGGGACTATAACGATGGACTATAGTGGTGGTGGCTTGCGGACATGTCCGGCATTGCAATGTCTTCATTAGGTTTCGCGTTCGAACCGAAACCGTTGATGCGAAACTCTATCAGAGTCCCTTAATTATTTATTAAAACTTCACTCTATTGGAAAAAACATCTATAAGACATAACAGAGATGTTTATGCTCTATAATCGTTTTTAGTCACATTTAGCGAGAAATATATTTCTATTGTTTCATGGTTTTTTTTACCCGACTGCGGTGAAGCCAAAAGGAAGGGTTATCAGATTAGCAGTCTATGTATGTTTGTATTTACGGATGTTCCACCGTAGCGCCTAAACTATTCATCCGATTTTGATAAATAATGTGTCAATCGTTTCGTTTTTATGACCCAGGTAACATAGGCTACATTTATTTTTGAATTTTGGTGCCAAGGGTAAGCAAATTGAAAACATTTAAAATAAGTTCAAAAAAATTTCAAAAACTAAAACTCGACTACTGAAAAGTATGAAAAGGCTACATTTATTTTTGAATTTTGGTCCCAAGGGTGAGCAAATTGAAAACAAATAAAAAAAAGTTCAAAAAAAAAAATAATTTAAATAACAAATTTTGATCTTACATTATGCGCAAAGTGAACGGATAGTGAAAATTTACTGTCATCATATTTTTTATAACTCACCAAAAGAAGTATAAATCTCAAAAAGTAGCAAGTGGAAGCCGCTGATTGTTCCCGGATAAAAAGCGCATTGTGTTGTAAATACAGTGGATTTCGGTTATAGCGACGATGAAGGGACCACATAATTCCGTCGCTATATCCGGAGTTCGCTATATCCGAAAGTCGTTATATAGAAAGAAAAGTATACATACTTTAAATTCAAGGGACTTAAGTGTTACGTCGCTATAGCTGAAAAGTCGTTACAACCGAGGTCGTTATAAATGATATCCACTGTATACAGGTTTTATTTATTTTTAAACGGTTTTATTTAGTTTGACTAGGATATTTGTTTATAATTTTGTTTCAAATCTTGTAATAGCGTTTTTAACTACTTTCCGGTATCCGATTGAGTTGAAATTTTGCATACGTATGTAGTTTCAATGACAATACATTATTATAATAACTAACTGACCAGTCCGGCTTTCGTCCGGATGCAATTCGCACTTTTAATAAAGCACACTATAAACTTCAAATAAAATAGATAAAAAAGTTAAACTTTTTTCTTGTATAATCAATGTACTAGAAACTAAAATAATTACCATAAGGGGCTTTGATTAAACTGAAGTAAATCGTGGGGGGCATTTATAGTTACATTATGGCCAAAAAAGACAGTCTAAAGCTAAATATGTTTTTAATCGCACACAAATCAAGGTTCTCTACTAAATTGGCCCCACGATTTTATTTTAGTTTAATCAAAGCACCTATGGTGACTTTATTAATTTCTAGTTTTTAGTAAAACTTAAAAACCTTTTTTGCCTATTTTATATTTAAGTTTTTAGTGTGCATTATTAAAAGTGCGTTTTACATTCGGACGAAAGCCGGATCGGTCCGTTACTTATTATAATATTGTATTGTCATCGGAACTTGACACGATTATATTTTATTTTAATTAAAGCCCCCTAGGGTGGCTCATAATTATTTTCTAGTTTTAAACACATTATCGATTGTACAAGAAAACCGTTTAATCGAAAAGTTTTTTTGCCTATTTTTCTTCCATTTTCTGATCACTAGAAGAGGAAGATAAGGCGTTAAGAAAGTTTTGAAAACTGAGGGACTCTATAAACTGTATACGCGCTAGAGTTACCAATGACGGTCACCTAGCAATGAACCGCTTGCAAGTTTTACAACAATTCCAACTGCACCCTTAACACTTTGTACATGGTATCAGATCTCGTCCACACGTCCCTTACTTAACGCTTGAATGATGTCCCGTCTTGATTTTGCTATTTAACACGTTCTACTATTCATTTAACAATGTCCGATTATACAGATCATAAATCCGGGACTGAACTGCGGTCATAATAATCATAAACAGGAATAGAATTAGGATAGACTGTTAAGCTCTCTACTAAGACTGAACTTAATAGCCGATTTGTGTAATGGTGGATTTATGTGTATATGAATTTAATTTAATGATTTGTGATTTCAAAATATGTTTTGACATTTAAATCGAACGTGTTGAATATGGAATGTTATCTTTAATTCTATAAATTCAGTTGATTATAATACTTATATTACAATCAACTTTTTACTGATTTTTTGTAAATATTACTCTATGTATTAAAAAAAATCGAGACGCAGTGCCAAAAATAAAAAAAATATAAAAATTAACCCTCTCAATTTTTTTTTTTAATTTCAATATTTGGCATCCATTTTATAATAGTCAGAGAGCCCGTCGGCAAAAATTTTATTGACACATACTCTCCCCAAACTTTGTATATGACTTCATTAGGCCTAGTCTGATACCTATTTCCTCTATGACTTTTCTTGATTTTGGGGCGTTTTCCCTCTAAATTTTCCGAAATATCTTTTGACGACATGTAAAAATTTATAGTGACTGTATGTTTCTTTAATTGGATAGCTTAAAAACTTTAACTAAAACGCTAAAATAATGTTCTCTGACAAATAACATGAACCATTTAATATGTTCGACAAATTCGAGGTGTCAGACATTTTAAATGGTTTAAAAGTTTCAGAGGCACTTTTCAATTGCTACTAAAGGGTTAAATTTCAATGTTAAATCAATTCCAATAATAAAAAAAAAATGTTATTTACATAAAAATGTTGGTTAATTATGCATTTAAAAAGAAAGAAGCCCTGATTACATGAAAGTGTTCACACTGTTTTAGTAATAAAAATATTTTTTTACTTTTTATAAGTTTTATTATTTCAGTGAAAAATATAAATAAAAAATTCCAGCCAATTAGGCGACGAGACCATTTCAATTTCCAAATGTTAACAGATATAGTATAATAAAGAAAATAAAATTTCTGATATCGCGTGAGGTGACGCGGGTAATGGTTAATGTTCAATATGAGATTTGCTATTCGTTTCCATGGCTACCTACATAATATGTTCTACGTCATGTAAAAATTAATTTAATTAGTTTATTTCTAACAGATCTACAAAACAAAAGAACAGTTGATTTTTTTTATTTTCATATTTCCGAAACTATAAAGTTTATAAAACCATTTTTTAACGAAATTTTCTTGAAAAAATAAATAGAATAATAAGTCGTTATGAAAAGTATACCATTATTATATAAAAAACAACGTTATAACATATGTCTCTTCTGCGCATGTGCCGATTTTCCCCAAAAACGACAGGGTTCTTCATATTTTCATACCAAACATCCTCTCAAAATTTGGTTTGACCTGTATTGTGCTCACAAACTAACAAACTAACAGACAAACTGATGCACAGAGTTTTTCCAAAAATATGTTTTTTTTTGTTTCGGGGGACCTCAAAACGAAAAATTATTGTGAAATTTTTGAAATGTGAATTTTGACTTAAAATAGCACCATTCCCTACTTGTGGGTGAACTGGTAACATTGCTCGCTTAAAGTACCATTCTATCATTAATATTTTAATTTTATTGATAATATAAAATGTATTTCAAAACATGAACGAAATTTGTCCAAAATAACAGTCTTTCTTAGTCAGTTTTTATAACGGATATTAATAAAAAAAAAATGAGCAACGTTAGTAGTGTCAGTGTGTAAAAAGAAAATAAAAGATAAAATATAATGAAGTTAAACGTTCTAAATCTGGTCGAATTAAGACAACACAATAAAAAGAAAAAAACAAAACGAGAAGAAAATAAATCCATATAAAAAAAGGAAACAAAAATCTGTTCAGCACAATAAAAGATTTTACAGTCCATACAATCAACAAATACTTTAAACAGTCGGTTATAGTGCAAACGCATCAGATTTACGATTTCCCACGTCTGCAACTAAAACCAACCCCGGTCTCGTCACCTTCCTACAGCCACATTTCACTTCTGCGCCGTCCGCCCACCGTAAACAAGACACTATACATACCAGGCCACGATAACATTTTTACCGATTTAGACCGGCAATGTTTTATTGCGGAATTATTCAGACGATCCATCAATGATTTGCGTTCACATATCCAACTAAATGATTCACAAACTATTTGATCAACAATTACAGATTAAAGTTTAGTAGCAAGATTAAGATAAGGACATACTAAACTTACGCATGCTTACCTTTTGCAACGAAACCCTCCACCTGAATGTGAAATCTGTAGTGAGCGATTGTCTGTTGAACACCTTCTCGTTTCCTGTCCATTATTCGAAGTTCATCGGATGTCTGCTAATCTTCCTGAGGATCTGAAGAATATCTTAAAAAATGAAGCACAGAACATTACAACTTTATTTAAATATCTAAAAGAAATAAACAAATATAAAGAAATACAATACAAAATTGAAAATAGATAATAATAAATTAACATACATACCTACATATAAATTGTACTTACCTGAAATCTGAATATGTTACTTATTTAATATTTATACTTACCATATTATGTATTTGTTTATGCGATAATGGCCTTAGTTGCTGATTCGCTTATTTGTTTTTAAAATAAAAAAAAAAAACTAAACAATCGGCCAACTTATGATAGGCAGAATAAATGGTTTTAGAGAAAAATATATGTTGAAAAGATTCTAAAATATGACCCAGTGTTAATATAAGCATTTAGATTAATATAAAAGTACAAAATACCGCAATAGTCACTATTTATTAATTATTTTGCTGGCAGGATACATTTTGAACTCTACAATGGTTTTCTTATGGAGAAATGTGTTTGGTAACTATCGAAGGTGATTGTCAGTACAAATTTTTTAGCAATGCTTTCCGCAATCCAGCTTAATTTTGGTTCAATTTATGCAAGATTTAAACAGCTTGATACTGAAACTTTCAATTCGTAAAATGTAGATTATAAAAAAAAATTCAATCAGATATAATTTAATTCACCATTTTAGTGTACTATATACTTACTGAGCTATAAGTCTCAAAAAAGTTCAAAAAATAAGTTCTAAAAATGTACATATTAATTAAATTAAGCTCAACATTAGGTGCCACGGATTTTTGTAGGACAGCAATCGGCTTGATTGTTCAAACAATAACAATATGTTAGGTAAAAAGGCTTTGTTGTCAAATTCCAGACGAAATGAATGCAATAAAAAGAAAGAACTATCCAGTGGATATAAAAATCACGGCGATAGCTAAGTAGAGGACAAGCATACAGTGTGTATCATCGAGTGAACAATCGACATAAATTAACAGTTAGTGAATAGTGCTGAGGTATCTGCTGAGATAAATAGTTTAACATAAATAAGCTCCGGAGACAAATAAATAAATGAGCTGTGTAAATAATAGTATACGAAATATATAAAACTATATAGAGTTAATAAATTACTTCTTGTAAATAATCTTGTGTATATAGTTGTATAGAGACTTTGTATTCTTTATTACTTGTTATTTTATTAGTTAGAACTGTCATTAATTATTCTATTACGTTTAGAGAAGTGCTTTTTAGTTTGTTTATTTGTTCTGTTAAAGCTTCACTATTGTAAATAAATATTTTCCACTACGAACTAGAACAGTTTTGTTACAATATATTTAAAAAAAGTTGTACAGATCTACTATAACGACTAGTAGCCGCGTACCTTGATACAATACCCAACCGTTCCCTGCATCAACACCATCCTTCTCGGCTCCGCCGTCCTCTATAGTCTTTGTATGTATCTACAGTTTGTTCGTAACTTTATACATTGAAAATGTTCTATTCGATTGCTGAACAAAATATTCTTAAACACATCATAATTATAATATAATAACTTTTCATTCTTAATATTATGTTTACTTAGTAAAAGTAAAACTAAGTTTGACCATTAATTGGTTTTATTTAATTTTGATTGCTTCACAAAAGTCAGTTATAATCAAGATTTAAAAATGTTTATGAATATTTTTCAAATGAAATTAAAAAATTCCAGCCAATTGGGCGACGGGACCATTCCAACTTCAAAAATGTTGACATTTCATTATAATAATATAATTGAGGTTTTATCTGGAGTCGGAGCCTATTTCAAAATATGGCCGCCCTATGCAAAGCGTTTGCAGTGACAGTACACGATGATTCGATGTTTAATTTAAAATGTATATTTTCGAAGAAGAAATTTGTTGTCGGGGTGATACTAATCCTTCAAAACGTATAATTATATTAAAGGAAAAAATCGCAAACTAAAAACTTGACAGAATCATTGATGCAAGCTGTAGTGATAAGGTTAATTTTGCTGCTTTCTACATGCAAATGTCAAATTTGAAAGAGAAAACGCATGAAATAAATGGTGTATAATAAGTTGGCAGCTGTCACTTTTCAATTTAATAATTTGATATCAACATTTACACTTGATCCAGTAACAAAATTAGGTGCTACACAGCACACATCATGCTTCTTCTTCGGTTTTTTGATGACGTATGCAACTTTAATAATTGTAAACAATAAATACGTAGCGCACAAAGCTTTACTATATGAGACGCTTCGCATAGGATAGTTTACTGAAATTCTGAGTAGATGGCGCATGGTCGTATAGTAAAATCCCCAATACATACAAAGAGAAAGTCGCTACATCGATTTGGTTTGGTACAAATTCGAATGACGAATCCGATTTCCTAAGGAACATTGCATTAGAATAAAAAAAAGCGTTTTCGTAAAGAAGTTCGATCTAAACGAGCTTCTTATATATCAAGACTATAGAGTAGCAATCACACTCTCACAAGACAGTACATGTATATGACAAAAGTGAAAAGTATTGTCAATAATGTTTTGTCGGTAGATTTTAAAAACGTTCCGAATCCAATACGATTCATTCTAGTTTGATAATTTAGTCCTATTTTAATTAAACTCTCCATTAATAGAGTGCGTCAACCCCATTATTATGTTAATTAATCATTAATCAATCCCTTTATAGTGCAGTCAAATAAGCTAAAAAAGGGGACAACCTCGGAATGAAACGGAATAAGCTGAATATTTATATAAACCATTCTAAATATTGTCTCAAAAGTCTCATAAGGTCACGTGTGAGCGTCTTTAAATATTCAAGGTCAAAGGTGGCGAAAATCAGTATTTTGCCTATATCTCGCTTCCTTTGCCTCAAATCGTATATGTATTTATTATAAAAGTTGTAGACTATAAAATTTTCTACAAATTTCGTCTTGAACAATTACGATTTGAGGCAAAGGAAACGAAATATTTGCAAAAAAGTGATTTTCGCGACCTTAAATCTTGAATATCTAAGG